>JASDDO010000016.1:86878249-88164683 GCA_030015575.1 Agapanthus africanus
CTAGCTTGTATATTACTTAATAGAAGCTTGGGATATTCACAGTTGTATAGACAATCTTGCTCAAAATGGTAGTATGTTACTTGGTTTGTTTCTACTTCAATATGTGCATGTGTTTCTTTTAGCATATCGCTTTTACATATTAGTAGAGCCCTTAGGATCTTTGCTTGATTACCAGCGTTGTGATGGCAGTCACACTAGTGGGGGCTGGGTAATCTACAAGCACATCCTTATACAGGTCCTTAGTCGTAAGATTATCGAGACGGGGCATCGATACTCCGGAGTAGACTAGCGTATACGCTTCTCATCCCAGCACGGGAGGTGGTCTGTCCCACAGCCATCAGTACGTCATACTGGAGATAGTATGCGGGTGCTCGTTAGGTTACGAGTACACTGGACAGGACTCGTCTGGAACTGATGGTTGGTATTATACCTATCGTCAGTTATCAGTTCCCAGGTGACATGAGTACAGCTTAGTCCGCTGACTTGACACTGTCACTTCGCCTCGAGTGTGTTCCCACTGTACTTAGATTACTACCCTACCACGTATCAAAGGAGTCGTGCAAACAGGTAGTAGTTGGGTGCAGTCCCGAAGCACTTGGAGGCAGTGACGGTTAGACAGGATTCTTCTCTCCCGGTATTGGGGGTTGACATCGCGCTGTGTCTAGGAGAGCCATTACACGAGTAGTCCCTGGCCAGGGCAAGCGAGATATACTGGTAGGTTTCCAGTGTTATCTCAGGGTGTTCTGGGCTACACTCCGACACGACTTGTACCGCTATTAGGGGACTGACGATCACCACCCCCTAGGCCCGCCATGCGATGTATCAGACGAACAGACCGGACTGTACGGAGATTGTCACATACAGGCTCAGTAGGAGTTCGGATGGGTTTATCTCATCGGCTTTCTTTTCGACATCTACCTGGGGACCGTTACGAACAGCTAGTGTTTGTGGTTAAACCCACTGCCAGCGTAGTGTCGAGTCTTTAGAGTCCCACACAGAGAGTTTCCCTGCACTGAGCGAAATGTGTAGAGGCCGTATGGTTTTACGGCAGGGCTGCGATCACTTACGTGCACTTGTGTGCGTATGCTGTTCGAGCAGGCAATACTAATGGGCTTTGGTTTAAGCCGGATCCTAGTATTGCACGAATGGATTTGTTTTGTTTTCTGTGCATTCGCATTCTACGGAATGCGGATGCGGGTGTGTATGCACGGTTTTGAGGAGCGAAGAAGGAGGTGGTGCCACATTAGGGTTTTGGCAGTTGATTCGGCCAAAACTGTTATGTGGCAGGCTCATTAGGGTTTTGACAGTTGATTCGGTCAAAACCATTTTGAGGCAGGCTCATTAGGGTTTTGGCAATTCGTTCGGTCAAAACCATTATGAGCCGCGGACATTACTTACTAATCTTTTCAGTGATAATTATGTGATGGCTAATTGCTTTGACCATTTGACCATACTTGACCACACTTGACTTTGTTGACCCGTTGACCAAAGTTGACTTTGACCTTCATGAGAGGTCTAGAGTTTTCTTTGGATTTCTTTTTCTTTTTGGATTATGAAAATGGTCAAGTCATTAGTAGCCATCAACTTTATCATGAAAGGATTGGTAATGATGGTGTTTATGCATTATTGAACCATGGTGCCCTTTTTTCTTTAGTGGATAATTCATTTTCTCATTCTCACTCTCTCTCTTGCAAGTGAGAAGAAAAGAAAAGAGCTCCATGGTTGCTAGTTCTCCTTCATCTTCCTCCTCTTGAAAAATTCTTTTGATCTCATGTATTGAGAGAAAAAGAATCCACATAGACAAATACTTCCATCAACCTCTTCTACACTACCTAGGACATCAAGACTAGCGATCTTGTTGCCCTAGTTGCCTCGGCTCGAGGTGGAGCAAGGTGTACATCTCTCGGGTGGATCGTCTTCGACTCAAGAAGGCCGCGGAGGTAACCAAGGTCCGGATCGACCCTCGGAGCGTGGACGGACAAGTAGGACAGCGGAATGAAGACCCGAATGACCGGTATCGTGAGGTATAATTTCTATGGCACAGTAGATAACACCTCTAGTAATTTGCTAGTTCATAGTTTAGCAAAGATCTGTGTTTTAGTCCATGTTGCCTTTGCGCCAAAAATTGTTTTTCGCCGTTTCCGCCTCCCCGTAAGAACCGGGGTGAGCAACGTGGACTTACAATAGTATCAGAGCCAGGTTAAACATAAACTAGCAAGTTAGCAAGGTATTTAGAATATCGATCCGAAAAAAATCACAAAACACGTCCGGGAAAAATCTACTTTCTGTCGATTTTTTATACTGCTCAAAAAATGATTTAACATACATGAAAAATCGTCTCAGGGTTTTGTAAAATCACAGCACAAAAACGGTCCACTGAGTCGGTCAAAGCGCCACGGTTCCGCGGCAAGAACATGCTTCTTGCCGCGGATCCGCGGCCGAGTTGACTCGGCCGTGGACCGGGTTTTGTGCAGTGTTTTAATTTGGCTGTTTTGGGATTTTTAGTACATGTTGTTTCTACCCAGATTTTCCACAGAACAAATTGATTTTTGGGGTGGTTACAAATCCGTATTTTGATCGATATTCTGTAGACTTTGGCTAATGGATATTATCTGTGATGTGATATATGTATTGAACGTCTGCTAATCTCTATACGTCGATTAGTGGGAGTTATACATATCTGTGATATGTAATGTTGATGGTTTATGTATATGAACTCGTTGGATTGTCGCGGATGAATAGCCGGGGTGGATGTGAGATGAGAGTTTCTTTTTCTTTCATTCATGTAAAATTTGTAAATTGATGTAATATTATTTGTTTGGCCGCACATCCAGGATGAGGTTGTAGCCGCCATTGTATAATTTCTTTTTACTGTTTTTGCTCCTAGGATAGACCCAAGGTGGGGTGCAAAAACTACCGGGTATCTCGAAGTGCCGAGTGGCCTACTCACGGGTTGAGGGAGGTTGCTCCACTTCAGGTACTTGGCGGGTAGTTTGCCGCACCCGTAGGGGTCTAGGGTGGGGTATTGGCTATTCATCGCGACCGTGTAATCCGCTTTTCGTTACAGGCTCGAACGAATCGCGGATTCCTAGTATATCCAAAGTGTTCATCTGTGATCTGGATTGACTATCATTGCTATATATCTATATATGATATCTATTTAGGTGTTGCTTATGTTTTGCATCCGCGCTAGTCCAGCCCCCGCTCTGTCGTTAGTTAAGTAACCTAACGGGTGATGACGGGGCCCCGTGGCGAATGCGGATGGCATAAGCGTACGCCATATTTTAGTTATTTTCTGCAATGGTATGATTAAATGATGGGACGCATTAAAATTAATGCAAGAAAATAAACCAAGTAAAAGTCGTTGGAACACTTTCAAAACCACTCGGTTCTTTTCAAAAACCAACTTTTAAATGCGGAGCTTGAACCACTCCTTTTAAAAGCTATCTCGTTCCATCGATTATATCAAGTTCACTACGTTCACGGTTTCGCCAAAACCATTCGTAGCCCTCCGTCATTTCGTATGAATATTCAATAGTATTCAAGCTATGTTTGTTGACCTTCGTCAAGGCATAGTGATTGGTAGCTGTTGGGTGTTCATATGTAGCATAGATAGATGCGTTGGTTTGGGACAGTCGTATTACCTTGTTGACCTTCGTCAAGGGTATATACGGGTGGGTTCAAATTAACCTGGACAATGACGGGTAGAACTTGACATGTGACTTATGATTTGTTGACTTTCGTCAAGGTCATAAGAGCATGGGGCAAAAATCCACATCGGGAGTTTCAAAAGAACTGAAACTTGCTAGCGCTGCATACCATTTGGAGTGTGATGATTCTGGTAAGATTCCTTCAGTTTTGTCACGCGATAATATTTGGATCTCGATCCTACTGTGAGTATGTGCTACTCCTCGGGAACTTTCTCACTTAACGATCAATGCTATAAACCAAGTAGGTGTCTAGAAAGGTGTTAGCGGGGCTACGCCCACAGGGAAAAGATGTTACTTAATTAAGGAACTTCGCGAAAGCGTTGGAAAACCTCCCTCGAAGTACCAACACTGGCCTGGCTGAATGGTTAAGCAAGTATTGTACGGTGAGAATGATCCCGACTAATTCTTCCTTTATGATTTGAGGAGGGATTCGAGAGACAGTGGGAGCCATCCTGTTTAGATAAATTAAAAACCAATCTAAACTTGCAAGAGCATCATGCTGAGTGTTTTCTTCTCTCTCTTAATTGCAGCGACCCAGTGACCACACCTGGGTTACATCTAGATAATAAAATGACCGAATCTGACTGTTGTGACTGGCAAAAGTCTGTCCAGATGTCCATTGCCCATGACAAGCTGGGACACCTCCTAACTGATCCCACCCCTGTCGTCTCAGGTCCAGTTTCCCCTGTCACGGATATTCATATCCGCAAGACATCAGAAAAAGACTGTGCGAAAGCCAAGTGCCTCGTGTTAGCCTCAGTTAATGGTGCATACCAGAGGCAGCACGAGAAGATGGACTTAGTTTCTATCTTCCTCCATAACAAAGATTTATATGGAGAGCAATCTCGTATCGCAAGATATGAGACCTCGAACGAATTGCTTCCAGCGAGGTTGGCTATTGGGTCGTCTGTAGGGGGCAACGTCCTTACAGAGACCAGTTCTTTTGAGCTCACGGACCTGAAGACCACGTTGAAGAACGGGTCAGATGCTGACTTAGTTCAACAGTCTCTACCTACTACCCTGAAGGAAACCAGGGAAGTAGAAAGAAAGGGAAGGGCAGAAGTTTCGGGACTGGATGTAGTAAAAGAGGGATGTTCCTATTATTACAGGAATGAACATTGGCAGAAGGATTGCAGGGCTTGCAAAGCCAGTAGCCAGGATTCGAATCATGTTGTGGCTTCGGCTTCGGGTGTGTTTGTAATAGAGAACTGTATGTCAGTTAACCCTACTTCCTTGGTATTGGATACCGGATCAGGATCTCACATCTGTAATTCGTTACAGGCTCTGAGAAACCGTAGGGTTATCAGGATAGGTGATATGACTCTCAGGGTTGCTAACGGAATGAGCATATACGCTGAATCCGTAGGGGAATATCATCTTGGACTGACAACTGGGCAGATATTAATTCTGCGTGACTGTTTTTATGTACCAGGTGTGACTTGTAATATCATATCTATATCCTTACTTTCTAAGGAAGGATATGATTTTACTTTTGTAAGCGATGTAGTAAACATCCACCTAAATCAAGTTCTGATTGGGTCAGGTACATTGAAAAACGGAATATACGTACTGAATCAAGCTCAGGTTTTCAGTGTCCGGAACACACTTAAAAGAAAGTCTCCGGAATTAAATCAGGCTTTCTTATGGCATTGTAGACTGGGTCACATTAAAGAGACACGGTTGACAAAGTTACATAAAGAGGGATACTTGAATCCGTTCGAGTATCAGTCTTATGCCACTTGTGAATCTTGTCTCATGGGAAAGATGACAAAGACTCCGTTCACTGGACACGGAGAAAGAGCAAGCGAGCTCTTGGGACTCATACACAGTGATATGTGTGGTCCAATGTCTACACATGCGCGAAGTGGTTATTCATACTTCATTACTTTCACAGATGATTTCTCTAGGTATGGGCATATCTTCTTGATGAAGCACAAACCCGAGGCCTTTGAGAAATTTCAGGAATACAAGAATGAAGTTGAAAAACAAACAGGCAAAAGTATCAAGACACTGAGATCTGATCGAGATGGTGAATACTTAAGTGCCGAGTTTCTGGGCTACTTAAAAGAGAATGGAATTCTCTCTCAGCTTACTCCTCCATACACACCACAACACAACGGTGTATCGGAAAGGAGGAATCGAACCCTATTGGATATGGTTCGTTCCATGATGAGTAAGGCTGAGTTGCCGCTATCTTTTTGGGGTTATGCACTAGAAACAGCTGCATATCTCTTAAACAAGGCTCCAACCAAGACTGTGTATACCACCCCATATCAGATGTGGAGTGGGAAGAAACCCTGTCTTAAGTATCTTAAGACATGAGGATGTCCAGCTTTTGTAAAGAAGCAGCATGCGGACAAACTCGAGGCACGCTCAGTACTGTGTAAGTTTGTGGGATACCCAAAGAACTTCAGGGGGTATCTTTTCTATTCCGCAGAGGAACAAAAGGTTTTTGTTTTTCAGCATGCCCACTTCTTGGAAACTGAGTTTTGGGAAAACCAGATAAGTGGGAGCGCAATAGAACTGGAAGAAATTCCAGAACCGCAAGCTATTACTGAAAGCTTGAAGGAACCAGAAGTTTCAAGAGAACCGGACATCCCAGCGCCACTCCGCAGGAGTAGTAGGCAGTCTCATCCGCCCGAGAGATACTACGGTTTTCTCATAGAAGGGGATAGAGAGGATTGCACTATGGATTATGGTGAGCCTACTAGCTTCCAGCAAGCCATTCAGAGCGGTGACTCGGTAAAATGGCTGGATGCAATGCGGACCGAGATGGAGTCCATGTACACCAACAAAGTTTGGACTTTGGACTTTACTCCAGAAGGGGTAAAACCCGTAGGATGCAAATGGATCTTCAGAAAGAAGATTGGTGTAGATGGGCAGGTTGAGACCTATAAAGCTAGACTTGTTGCAAAGGGTTTTCGTCAAAGACCTGATTTGGACTATGACGAGACCTTTTCTCCAGTGGCTATGCTGAAATCCATTCGGATCCTTCTTGCTATTGCTGCCTTCCACGATTATGAAATCTGGCAGATGGACGTAAAGACGGCTTTCCTAAATGGAAATTTGGAAGAGTGCGTCTATATGGATCAGCCGGAGGGATTCATTCAGAGTGGGAGCAGCGGTAAAATGTGCAAGTTGCTCAAGTCCATCTATGGACTGAAGCAGGCATCGCGGAGTTGGAACATCTGCTCTGATGATACTGTCAAGGAATTCGACTTTATCAAAAACCCAGATGAACCATGCATTTACAGTAAGATTGTAGGGAGAACTGTGGTATTCCTCGTCTTGTACGTGGATGACATTCTCCTAATAGGAAATGATATTCCTATGCTACAGTCAGTCAAAGGATTCTTGTCACAGAGGTTCTCCATGAAGGACATGGGCGATGCCAACTACATTCTAGGGATCCAGATCTATCGTGATAGATCTAAGAGGATGTTGGGACTTTCACAGTCCAGGTACATTGACACCATACTGAAAAGATTCGGTATGGAAGATTCCAAGCGCGGAAATTTACCGGCTTGTCACGGGATCACCCTCTCCAAAAAGATGTCTCCCAAGACTGATTTGGAAAGGGATCGCATGTCTATTATACCCTACGCTTCTGCGGTAGGCTCTATAATGTATGCAATGTTATGTACCAGACCAGATGTAGCATACGCATTGAGCGTTGTAAGCCGGTATCAGTCGGACCCAGGGGAGAAACACAGGATAGCGGTAAAGAACATTCTCAAGTACCTGAGAAGGACTAAGGAGATGTTCTTGGTGTATGGAGGAAAAGACCTCCAGATCGAGGCCTTTGCCGACTCCAGCTTCCAGAGTGACAAGGATGACTCCAAGTCTATGTCGGGTTATGTCTTTACCCTCAATGGAGGGGCGGTTTGCTGGAAGAGTTCCAAGCAGGAGACCGTTGTTGACTCAACTATGGAAGCGGAGTACATAGCTGCTTGCTATGCCGGAAAGGAAGCTGTCTGGATGAAGAAGTTCCTCACGGAGCTTCAGGTGGTTCCTACCATTGTTGATCCAATACCGCTGTATTGCGACAACAACGGTGCTATAGCTTTAGCGAAGGAACCCAGGTCCCATCAGAAGTCCAGGCACATTTTGAGGCGGTACCACCTGATCAGGGAGATCGTAGATCGCCGGGAGATCGAGGTGAAGAGAGTAAATTCGGAGAATAACACTGCAGATCCACTCACGAAGGCCCTACCCCAGACTCAGTTCGAGCGGCTGATCGAGATGATAGGTCTTCGATACGCCAATACATGGCCTTAGTGCAAGTGGGAGATTGTTAGTGTATATGCCCTAGAGGCCATTACTGTATCATACTAGCTTGTATATTACTTAATGGAATCTTGGGATATTCACAGTTGTATAAACAATCTTGCTCAAAATGGTAGTATGCTACTTGGTTTGTTTCTACTTCAATATGTGCATGTGTTTCTTTTAGCATATCGCTTATACATATTAGTAGAGCTCTTAGGATCTTTGCTTGATTACCAGCGTTGTGATGGCAGTCACACTAGTGGGGGCTGGGTAATCTACAAGCACATCCTTATACAGGTCCTTAGTCGTAGGATTATCGAGACGGGGCATCGATACTCCGGAGTAGACTAGCGTCTACGCTTCTCATCCCAGCACGGGAGGTGGTCTGTCCCACAGCCATCAGTACGTCGTACTGGAGATAGTATGCGGGTGCTCGTTAGGTTACGAGTACACCGGACAGGACTCGTCGGGAACTGATGGTTGGTATTATACCTATCGTCAGTTATCAGTTCCCAGGTGACATGATTACAGCTTAGTCCGCTGACTTGACACTGTCACTTCGCCTCGAGTGTGTTCCCACTGTACTTAGATTACTACCCTACCACGACTCAAAGGAGTCGTGCAAACAGGTAGTAGTTGGGTGCAGTCTCGAAGCACTTGGAGGCAGTGACGGTTAGACAGGATTCGTCTCTCCCGGTATTGGGGGTTGACATCGCGCTGTGTCTAGGAGAGCCATTACATGAGTAGTCCTTGGCCAGGGCAAGCGAGATATACTGGTAGGTTTCCAGTGTTATCTCAGGGTGTTCTGGGCTACACTCCGACACGACTTGTACCGCTATTAGGGGACTGACGATCACCACCCCCTAGGCCCGCCATGCGATGTATCAGACGAACAGACCGGACTGTACGGAGATTGTCACATACAGGCTCAGTAGGAGTTCGGATGGGTTTATCTCATCGGCTTTCTTTTCGACATCTACCTGGGGACCGTTACGTACAGCTAGTGTCTGTGGTTAAACTCACTGCCAGCATAGTGTCGAGTCTTTAGAGTCCCACACAGAGAGTTTCCCTGCACTGAGCAAAACGTATAGAGGCCGTATGGTTTTACGGCAGGGTTGCGATCACTTACGTGCACTTGTGTGCGTATGCTGTTTGGGCAGGCAATACTAGTGGGCTTTAGTTTAAGCCGGATCCTAGTATTGCACGGATGGATTTGTTTTGTATTCTGTGCATTCGCATTCTACGGAATGCGGATGCGGGTGTGTATGCACAGTTTTGAGGAGCGAAGAAGGAGGAGGTGCCACATTAGGGTTTTGGCAGTTGATTCGGCCAAAACCGTTATGTGGCAGGCTCATTAGGGTTTTAACAGTTGATTCGGTCAAAACCATTTTGAGGCAGGCTCATTAGGGTTTTGGCAATTCGTTCGGTCAAAACCATTATGAGCCGCGGACATTACTTACTAATCTTTTCAGTGATAATTATGTGATGGCTAATTGCTTTGACCATTTGACCATACTTGACCACACTTGACTTTGTTGACCCGTTGACCAAAGTTGACTTTGACCTTCATGAGAGGTCTAGAGTTTTCTTTGGATTTCTTTTTCTTTTTGGATTATGAAAATGGTCAAGTCATTAGTAGCCATCAACTTTATCATGAAAGGATTGGTAATGATGGTGTTTATGCATTATTGAACCATGGTGCCCTTTTTTCTTTAGTGGATAATTCATTTTCTCATTCTCACTCTCTCTCTTGCAAGTAAGAAGAAAAGAAAAGAGCTCCATGGTTGCTAGTTCTCCTTCATTTTCCTCCTCTTGAAAAATTCTTTTGATCTCATGTGTTGAGAGAAAAAGAATCCACATAGAAAAATACTTCCATCAACCTCTTCTACACTACCTAGGACATCAAGACTAGCGATCTTGTTGCCCTAATTGCCTTGGCTCGAGGTGGAGCTCGGTGTACATCTCTCGGGTGGATCGTCTTCGACTCAAAAAGGCCGCGGAGGTAACCAAGGTCCGGATCGACCCTCGGAGCGTGGACGGACAAGTAGGACAGCAGAATGAAGACCCGAAGGACCGGTATCGTGAGGTATAATTTCTATGGCACAGTAGATAACACCTCTAGTAGTTTGCTAGTTCATAGTTTAGCAAAGATCCGTGTTTTAGTCCATGTTGCCTTTGCGCCAAAAATTATTTTTCGCCGTTTCCGCCTCCCCGTAAGAGGCGGGGTGAGCAACGTGGACTTACAGCCCTCACGTGTCTCCACATGACCCCAAACAAATCTTTTTAATATCCAGTGCATGGATGCCCATCACGTGTCCACACGTGATGGCCTTGAAGACTAAAGTGTTTAACACTTATTTTGAGAATAAAATAAAGGAAGACAGAAGACTTGATGCCCAATGCAGAGAGGCATTGTCACGTGTCCACACGTGATGATTTCAAAGACTAAAAGTGTTTAACACTTATTTGAATATTCTGAGAACAAAATAAAGGAAAGTTTGGCCCATTCTCAGGTGCCTCACGTGACCCCACGTGACTATCTCACTTTCAGTGTTTAACACTACTTTAAGCGCTTCGTTTTTAGTGTTGAACACTATTTTCAGCACATCACGTGGGAGCACGTGATCGCCAATGATCCTCTGGTGTTCAAGACTATTTTAAAGCCAATCTTAGCCCAAATTGGCCAAGTTTTCCAGAGGCAAGCCTCTCCTTCAACTGAACCTCAAAATTGATCATTTCTGCAGCGTAAAGTCCAGAGCTATAATGAAGGGTTTAGTGCTCAGCCAAAGACAAAATGTTGTCAAAGCCCACAAATCCCTGTCTAGCATTGCTAAATAAAGAAGAATTGAACCCAAACAAATGTTCAACTTTCTTAAACCTAATTGTACTTAGCCCAAATTAGCCATAAGTCCTTAATTTAGATTTAACTGAGCCCATGTGCTCATAATCTAAATTAATTGATCTTAGTCCCAAATTGGACTACAAATTCCCCAATCAACTTTGGTTCAAGGATACATCTCTTCACTCCTCTAATATTTGTCGTTGTAATTCTTCAACGTCTTCAGAGAGGTGACGGGTCCCGATAACCAATCATTTCATGGACTGTAGGGTCCTTAAACTCATGGACTATGATGTCCTTAAACTTTATAGACTATGACATCTTTAAACTACGGACTGTGGGGTCCTTCAGCCCATGGACTATGATGTCCTTAACCTCGGACTGTGGGATCCCTTTAAACCCACGGACTATGATGTCCTTAACCTCGGACTGTGGGGTCCTTTTAAACCCACGGACTATGATGTCCTTAACCTTGGACTGTGGGGTCCTTAAACCCATGGACTATGATGTCCTTAACCTTTATTGATTATGATGTCTTTAAACTGGACCGAGATGTCCTTAAACTAACATTGGACCGTAATGTCCTTAAACTAATGTTGGACCACCATGTCCTAAAACTGGTAATGGACCGTAATGTCCTTAAACTAATGTTGGACCCCCATGTCCTTAAACCGGTAATGGACCGCAAAGTCCCTAAACTAAAACAATAGAGTCTAAATGCTCTTTTGTTGGATCTTAATGATCCCGTTAAGTTGATCTTAGTCTAAAATTAGATTAACGTGTCCTTAACAAACGTTAAGTCGATCTTAGTCTAAAATTAGACTAACGTATCCTTAACAAATGTTTAAGTTGATCTTAGTCTCAAATGAGCCTAACGTATCCTTAAACCCAACCCCAAACCCAAATCTAAGAAGATACGGATTTGGATTAATTCACGCCCTACGGGCGACAACATAAATTAGTCTCCGTATACAATCCACGGACAACCAAAAACAAAACAAACACACACGACACGAAGTGACCATATGGAGAAGGAGAAAGTGGTTACCGCGATGCGGTAGCGTAATTAACTGCAGGGGCTTGCGCCTGCAGGGAAGAGCGTCCCCACAATCAAAAACCCCTCAACGAGGGGGAATCTGACGAAGTCTGCTATATCGGCCGCATCCGTTTAAACCTTCGATACATGGTGTCATAAATCAACTTGGCATCTTCGGAGAGGTGGACAGATAACACCAATTAGCATCTGCCCCCAAATTCAGGCTAGACGAACCTACGCGGTCACGTCTCTGTGTTCGGAGGAGAACAAGGTTTCGTTGCGGCTTGCTGGTACACTGTTCCTTCCGGGTGATTGCTTTGGTAGGTGGTTTCATTGCATCGTGACCACCATTGTATTTATGTTTATATTCAGTTGTGTCTAGTAAAACTCCATCAACCAGACTTGTATATTTGATAGACATAGAAGACCAGTGTATATTATTTTCGACCTTAGAGTCGCGCGTTGTATTATTATGGTTTTCTTGATGATTTTGAGTTTCCTTTTGAGCTTTGATCCTCGCCCTTGGCGTTGTATATTATATTGCATTGTGTGGTTTTGTCAGTCGATTGAACAAGAGCTAGCTCCCGCTTGGGGATGCCTTTATTCATTATATATGTTTTATTAGGTTTTGTACCCGTTTGGGGTTAGTATTTACAAAGGAAACTCTGCCGAAATTTTCAGAAAAGGCTTGAGATTTTAAAAATACATACACCGGCTTATGTTGTTAAACTACTTGCTTTAAATTGGTTTTTCCTTCACTCTACTGCTTTACTTGGTTTGGATTTCTGGGTTTTAGCTTACTTAGATTACGTACGCCTCGAGACGTTGTGTAGTTTAAGTGTCGGTCATGTTCCGTACTTTTCGGATCTATGGCAGGTCCGTAGCTAGTTTAAGGACATTACGGTCCATTGTTAGTTTAGGGATGTTTCGGTCCATAGCTAGTTTAAGGACGTTATGGTCTATTGTTTCCATTTTGGAGACAACGGTTTCGCCGTATACTACTTATAGAGTTTGGGCTTGGTAAGATAGCAAGCGAACATAGGCGTCGTCATCTATCGTTGACCTAGGCCGTGACTCGTCAGGCGTAGTATTTTTTCAGGAACCGGCCGTTTGTTGGCCCGACGGGTCTTTCGCCATGCATATCCATGAGCAAGTAAGCCCCACCTTGGTAGACTTTGTCTATGATGTACGGGTTCTCATAGTTCGGCTCGAATTTCCCCCGTTTGGCATGATTGGGGATCATAGGTCTCTTGACCACTAGCATGAGTTCTCCTTGGCGAAATGTTCTCGACCTAGTTAATCTCTCGTATGAGCGTGTTATCTTTGCTTTGTAAGCCTCCAAGTTTTGCTGCGCCATGAGATGAGTTTCATCGAGGGCGTCGAGCTTCTCATGCCGAAGATGAGCATTCTTTTCATCTATTAGCTCGTAATTAACCGCCATTCGTAGAGAGGGTAGCTCTATCTCCAAGGGGAGTACTGCTTCAGCGTCGAATACCAATGTATACGGCGTTGTATTTGTGGCCATTTTGAACGTGGTCCGATACGCCCAGAGAGCTTCATGTAGTCTCTCGTGCGAGTCCTTCTTATTTTTGGACACCGTCTTCTTTATGATCTTCGTCAAGGTTTTGTTGAAAGCCTCAGCTAGACCATTAGCTTGGGGATTATAGACCGAAGAGAATCTCCAGTCTATATTATGTTGCTGTGCGAAGCGGCTGATTTTGTGACTTCTGTAAGCCGACCCGTTATCGGAGATAATCCGTCGCGGAGTGCCGAACCGAAAGATGACGTGTGTCTTGAAGAAATGGAGAATATTCTCCGTCTTCACTTCTCTTAGCAGTATGGGCTCTGCCTACTTAGAGAAGTAATTGGTTGTCGCCAATATGAACCGATGTCTTCTGGATGACGCTGGTTCGATGGGCCCAATTATGTCGGTTCCCCACATTTCGAACGGCCAGTTAGCCACCATTGGGTGTAGCAGGTTTGGATGCTGGTGGATGAAGTCTCCATGAATTTTCAGCCCGGCTTGATGAAAACCGCAGAGTCCGTTATGAGTTTCTTGGATGACTCCCCTTGCTTCTTCCGGCCCCAGGCATCTCAGCCATAAAGAGTCGAATGATCTCTTATATATAGTATCATTGACGAAGGCGAAAGGCAGAGCTCTTGTCATGAGCTGATGTCTTGAGGATGCATCTTCAGGTGTTCGACAGGATTTGAAGTAGTCTATGAAGACTTCTCTCCAATCCTTAGCCCTTTCTTGGTCCTCTATTTGCAGGGTTGTTTCCTTGGTCGCTTCCTTTTCTTCAGACGAATCCGAAGATATTTCTGTTGGTGCAAGAACCTGACGACTTTATACAATGATCCCCACGTCATCGAGATTTTTGTCAGCCATTTCTTTAGCGAGTTTGGCTAATGCATCCGCTTTGCTATTTTTTGTACGCGGTATGTTTTCCAGGGTGTAAGAGGGAATTTGAGTTAGTAACTGTTGCACTTTCTCGCCGTACTTTACCAACTCTGGTTTGCACGTTTGATAGTCGTCGTTTACTTGACTAACGACTAGCTGGGAGTCTCCGTATATGAGGAGGTTTTTGATTCCCATGTCGACAGCGATCTCAAGACCTGCAATCAAAGCTTCATATTTTGCTTCATTATTTATTGTAGCGTCTTGAAAAGTCGTTTTGGTGTTCTCCTGAAATTCGGTGAAAATTCGGTATTTTTCCGAAAACCGTTTTTCTCGATATTTTGCAGTTTAGGGCTAATTATACCTTAAATGGATAGGTAATTACTTATTTTTAGTAGCTAATGAGTTAATTATGAAATTTTGGTCATTTAAAATTTTTTCCCTATTTTTCAATTTTTTAATATTATTTTAAGCCGGTAAGAAAATACATTAAATTAGCAATAAATACAAATTTTTCCGGGCTAATTTTAATCTCTAAAATTATGATAATTAAAATCTAGTGGTAACATAAATTTTTAGTAATTTATTTTGATTTTTAACAAATTTTTATGATATGAAACGAATTTAATGAATTTTGGGCTAAAACTTGCAATTTTTGAGTTGTAGGGGGCCTTTTTGCATAAAATTTCTTTTGTAAAACCCCTCTCTCTTTTTCCTCAGCCCTAGGACAGCCCCACCTTGTGTAAGACCAGAAATTTCTGGCCTCATTTTCTTTGGTTGCTTTCTTGAGTTGTTTTGATAGTTTATGGTTTTATTTTAATTAAAATGAATAAAGTATGATACATTGACTTTTGTGGACTTGACCATGACTTTCCCCACTTGCCCACACCCTCCCCCATTCCTCCTCTGGCCGAAAACCTGCACACCCTCTTCTTCCTCTCTTTTCTTTTCATTTTCCTTCAATTTCTTCAAGAAAACATATCAAAATCCACACTTTATTCAAAAATCCAAACAAAATCCTTATGCTATCATTTCCTTAGCCATTCTTGCTTGGATCTTGGTGCTTGAGGCCATCAATTGGAGCAAAATTTTCTTGCTTGATCCATAGATCAAGAGGTATAAATTCCATCAAAGTTACTTTCTTTTGTTGCTAAATTCCTTTAAATGCATGGTTTAGTGTTAAAAGTTAAATAATTTCTAATCTAGTTTAAAAAAAAAAAGAGTAGTTTGTTTAACTAGGGTTTTGAAGCCATGATAATTAATTAAGTTGTTTTATAGTTAATCTAATGGTTAATTAACTAATCTATATGGTTACCTTGTTATGTAGTCTTTAATTATGCTAATTTAGGTAATTTTAGAAGTTCGATTGTAGTTGTAAATTGTTGTTTTAAGGATTTTCAAGAGAGGGTTATGTATGGAAAATGGTATTTGAAGCTTGATTAATGAGTTGTTTAGGGTTTAGAAATCCATTATTAGGTCAACTAATTTACTTTGCTATCTAGTATTTTGCTAACCTAATCTAAGAAATTAATTTTCTTATGTGGGCTTTGTTGTGTTAAATTAAGTTTTCAAGTGTGGAAATTGATTGAATTTTGCTAGGTTTTAAATTCAAGAATTGGTGGTTATGGAAAATAGGATTGGAATCATGGCTATTGTGTTGTAATTAGTGTTTGTAGATTGCTTGTAGTGTGCTTGGGTAATTATGCCTTATTGTAGTCGTTTTGTCGCAAATCGGCGATTTTTGCACCGATTTTGGAATGCAAATGCTTACTAGTTTTGTATAAAAATTATGTGATGAATTATTTTTGATATCTTGATGATTGTAATGGCTTGTCCTACGACTTTTAGGATGCGTGAGTGTGGATTTTTGGGTAGTCGGGTTTTAGTTTTGCCGGGCGACCAAATCGGCATTTTTTGGCAGTTTTTGCGATTTTCGCGTGTGTCCGCGCACTTTGTGCACGTTGTACCTAGCTAGCGAACCTTAGTAGTTTCGTTGGGGTTTTGCGTCGTTCTTGATATGTAACCTTATATTTGGTATTGATGTAAATTCCAGGTTCGGTTGCGGAAACGTCAGACGCGGCGCGAAAGGGAAAGGCGGTGATTGGACACAGCTAGCCAGGGATCCCAGTGAGTAGATTTAACATCTACGGGGGACGATCGTTTGGATGGCGCAAGTCGCCCGATAGATTTAGTAAACTGAAAAATAGTAAACTGGATAACCACTTGTGACATTAGAATAATATTACTGGCATGATAATTGCTGCAATTAGATCAATATGTTATACCCATATACGCAAACTCAATTGTAGGACACATGCACCATTACCAGGTTTTTATATGCAGCACGAGCACTATTCATGCTTACACACACACCCTGGTAATTGCCATGCCACCACACTAGATAACATTTAAATTTAAACCTTTTACTAATTGATACTTAAACTGGTGCTATTGCCTTTAATTCCTTAAAATGAAACCGTAGAATTGCTATTCATGTGCATGTACTTCATCATATTAATTGTTCATGCTTAATCCATTAATCACACATCGCAACTTGATTATTGATACCATATGCATTCATTATCACTGATATATGCACTTATGAGGATTTCTTGAGATTTTATGATATTGCTGGATTTCGGGGGAAAGCCGCAAAATTTCCAAACTTATGATATTTTTAAAACATGTAAATTGCGGATTTCTAGTGATGTAAGTGTCGTCCACCATGAGTTTGCTGTGGTTTTTGGAGACCCGTTTCGAGGAGTTGGATGAACCGTTTCGGGTACATGGTGGGCCCGGTAGGGTACTCCGGGGCAAGAAGCTCGTGGTGTTGACGATGAGCCTGGCAGGGGACGGATTACCTACCGGTGACTTCATTGGGCACGGAGGATATCCAGAGGATACCGACCGGGCCCGCGAGAGGATGAGATATTGATATTGAGATGGGTCAGCCGGATGGCTGAGGCCAGAGACACTATGACATGGATTTATGAGATTTGAGACAGCTTTTGGGTGTCGTTGCTGGACACCGATTTTCGTCGATTCATTGACATTATGCTGGCATTCTAAAAGAGTTTCAAAAACAAAAAGAGATAAAATATTTCTTATATATACATATTGAGACCTCAGATATTCATGTTGCATACATATTCGTACACTGATGTTGTATACACACCTGCTAGTGCATCCAGTCATACCTGTATTATAGATGCTAGGATGCTTGTGTGCATGCATACGATAGCCTTTGTAGATGTTATTTATTACTCACGAGTTGGCAACTCACCCCCGTTGTGCCACAGTCTTTTGCAGGTCCGCTCCGTCAGTTCAGTAGCGGCGGGCGCACTTGTCTTTTGCCTCTTTTGCCTGAGCTCGAGATTTGCTCATAGGTGGGTTATGTTATTATTTTTGTACCACCTTGTATATTCTTGTATCTAGTGTACTCCATCTACTGTTTCCACCAGATTATTGTATATTGACCTAGAGATGAGACTGTGAGGTTTGTGGATTTTATGCTGTATTTTGGGGTCGAGCTCACTTGAGCCGACATGCTACTTTTTTTATGCTTCCTTATGATTATTATGCTTGTTGTCATTTATATTGCGTGGGATTTGTGACCGCCTTATGGCGAAGAGCTAGCTCCCGCTTGGGGATGCCTTATTTGTTGGTTTTACACATATTCTTGCTGTACCCATTTTTCGGGGCCAGTATTTACAAAGGAGACTCTGCCGAAATTTTCGGAAAAATTAGTATTGTTTTAAAAGGGGTTTTACATGACTTATTTGATAAACTTGCTTTCAAATGTTTGGGTTTTCTTCACTCTTTTGCTTAATTGGTTTTGTTTTCTGGGCTTTTGGCTTACTTATTTTACGGACGCCTTTAGACGTTTCGTAAACTTAAGTGCCAGTCACGTTCCGTACCCTGCGGGTCGTGACAAAGTTGGTATCAGAGCGATAGGTTTTACCTTTGTGAGTGTAGGATGACTCTTGGTAGATGGAGTAAGTGACTTAAGCAGGGTAACGTAGCGTGCGTATGTCCGCGGCATACTTACGATACGGTACTCCGCCTAAGTGACTTTAGGATACTCGCTTGGAAATTTCCTTCTTCAATTCCGTGTATCCTATAATCCTATTGCACTGTCCTTACTATCCGTTTTCCTGTAACAGCCACTATGCCGCCGAAGGCTACGAGGGAACAGAGGGCTGCCGCCAGAGACGAGATTCGAGCTGGCTCGTCCGAGACTAGGACTGAGCAGGGTGGTATGCCTACGCCGCAGGGACAAACCGATCCACCTTCCCCAGGCCGTATGGATAGGCTCGAGACTGGTATGGAGGAGTTGCGACAGATGATGGGAGGCATGCAGGAGCTGCGTCAGATGGTAGGATCCCTAGTTGCAGCCAGTCGTACACCGAGGCCGGATGACGTACCTACTACATCACAGACGACCATGATACCTGCTCCTACTACTACCACCGTGGCCATTCCGGTTTCACTACAGGATTTCATGAAGCTGAGACCTCCAGTATTCACCGGCACTGAGGCAGCGGAGGACCCACAGACGTTCCTTGACAGTTTAGCCAGGATCTGCCGTTCGCTGAGATGTTCGGATGATCGATGGGTAGAGCTTGCGAGTTTCCGACTAGAGGGTCTCGCGCAGACATGGTGGGAGTCAGTCTTGAGAGGTCGAGCTGCAGATCTACCGCCTATGACTTGGGCCGAGTTTACAGCGGTCTTTCTAGCCCGTTTCCTTCCACAGAGCGTTCGTGACGCCAGAGCTCGTAGCTTCGAGGCCTTAGTCAAGACACCTGGGATGACGTTGTCTGAGTATGATATCCAGTTTACACAGTTATCCCGATATGCTCAGTATTTGGTGGATACCGAGGAGAAGATGGTGAAGAGGTTCGTACAGGGACTTGATGCCCAGCTATATCTTGCCATTGGCGCCCAGCACTGCGACACTTATTCAGCTGCTATGGATACGGCATTGCGGATGGAGACACGCATATCACAGACTTCGGCCGTTTCTGGGCCGAAGAGGATTCGCACCGAGGTACCGTCTCAGAGGCAGCGCGCCAGATTCTTTCCGAGAGATAGGCCTGGCAGAGGATTTGGGCGGGGACAGTTATATGGTTCTTATCCCCAGGGGCAGCAGCCGTCGCCAGGATGTTTTGGGTGCGGGAGTCTGCACCATCTTGTCAGAGACTGTCCGGTGAGACGACAGGGAGCAGCGACAGTTCCGCATGTGACCCTACCACCATCACCACCCCCTCCTCAGAGAGCCCTACTTCCTACCCCAGGCGATGCTCCACGTCAGTTAGGTGCACCCAGAGGCCGTGGACGCGGCGGTCCTGTTCAGAGAGGACGAGGAGGCAGAGGCCGAGGTCGAGGTCAGCCCGCTATCGGTGGAGGACAGGACCGAGTATTTGCTTTGACACCGCAGGATGCGCAGGCATCCAATGCCGTTGTGACAGGTACCTTGCCAGTTTGTTCTTTCGACGCACGGGTATTATTCGACCCAGGTTCCACACATTCGTACGTATCTACACACTTTGCACCGATGTTGGGCCGTGAGTCGTCGTCGTTAGATCTGCCGCTTGTTGTTGTTACTCCGGTAGGCGAGTCGTTTGTCGCTCGTTTTGTTTTTCGTTTGTGTTCCGTCCGTATCGGGGAGAGGGATTCATCAGTTGATTTGATACTCCTCGATATGTTGGACTTTGATGTGCTTCTGGGCATGGATTGGCTAGCCACTTGTTATGCTTCGGTGGACTGCCGTGAGAAGGCGGTCAGATTTAGCTTTCCGGGAGAGCCAGTCTTTGTTATTCAGGGAGACCGCAGTGTCACCCTTCCCAGCTTAATTTCGTCTCTTCGCGCTGGTCAGCTCTTGCGGAAGGGATGTCAGGGATTCTTAGCGTTTATTTGTGATACTCGAGCTGCAGAGGTTCTGTTGGACCGGGTCCCGGTAGTTTGTGAGTTCCCTGATGTTTTCCCTGATGAGCTACCTGGGCTACTGCCTGAGCGCGATGTTGAGTTCTGCATTGATTTGATTCCCGGTTCGGGGCCTATTTCTATACCGCCTTATCAGATGGCCCCGGCAGAGCTTCGAGAGCTGAAGGATCAGTTGCAGGATCTGTTAGATAAGGGGCTTATTCGACCGAGTGTTTCTCCGTGGGGTGCTCCGGTCCTGTTTGTCAAGAAGAAGGATGGAAGTTTGCGCTTATGTATCGACTACCGCCAGCTGAACAAAGTTACCGTTCGGAACAGAAATCCGTTGCCGCGCATTGATGATTTGTTCGACCAGCTTCAGGGTGCGGGGTATTTTTCGAGGATCGACTTGCGATTAGGATACCATCAGCTGCGAGTTCGACAGGAGGATATACCGAGGACAGCTTTCCGCACGCGCTACGGCCACTACGAGTTTTTGGTGATGTCGTTCGGACTCACCAACGCCCCAGCAGCATTCATGGATTTGATGAACCGTACATTCAGGCCGTATCTTGACTTGTTCATCATCGTGTTTATCGACGATATCTTGGTGTACTCCCGGAGCAGAGAGGAGCACGAGCAGCACTTGCGGATTACGTTACAGACTCTGAGGGAGCATCAGCTGTTCGCGAAGTTCTCCAAGTGTGCGTTCTGGCTGGACAGCGTCGGATTCTTGGGTCACGTGGTTACGAGAGACGGCATTTGTGTGGACCCGAAGAAGATTGAGGCTGTTCAGCAGTGGCCCCGACCTACATCGGTTACTGAGATCCATAGTTTTCTAGGCTTGGCGGGCTACTACAGGCGTTTTGTTCAGGACTTCTCCCGTATAGCTGCACCGTTGACCAGTTTGACCCGGAAAGGAGTTCCTTTCGGTTGGACAGAGGAGTGCGAGCGCAGTTTTCAGCAGCTACGGACTTGTTTGACTACGGCGCCGGTATTATCTTTACCTTCGGGATCAGGCGGATTTGTTGTCTACTGTGATGCTTCGCGAGTGGGATTAGGATGCGTATTGATGCAGCATGGCCGGGTGATCGCTTATGCTTCTCGGCAGTTGAAGAAGCATGAACAGAACTACCCCACTCATGATTTGGAGATGGCTGCAGTGGTCTTTGCACTGAAGATTTGGCGACATTACCTTTACGGCGAGTCGTGTCAGATATTCACCGATCACAAGAGCTTAAAGTACATATTTCAGCAGCGAGACCTGAACCTCAGACAGCGTCGTTGGATGGAGTTGGTGAAAGACTACGACTGCGAGATCTTATATCACCCCGGCAAGGCAAATGTGGTGGCAGATGCGTTGAGTAGGAGGCCCGGGGGTAGTCTATCCTTTTTGCACGCAGTTCAGAGGCAGTCGTCAGCAGATTGGCAGATGTTATGCGACAGCCGAGTTGAGTTCGAGTTCACTCAGACAGGGGGACAGCTCACGCATGTTCGTGCACGCCCACAGTTGCTTGACCGTATATATGAGGCACAGCGCAGTGACGACCGTTGCTCAGAGATCATGGCACTGATGGGACAGGGCAGATTTTCCGAGTTCGTGGTTGATGATCAGGGGATTTTACGATATGGATCTAGACTGTGCGTACCAGATGCTGATGGATTGCGGCGCGACATTCTTGAGGAGGCACACCGATCAGTGTATAGTGTCCACCCCGGTTCCACCAAGATGTACCATGATATGAGAGAGACCTACTGGTGGGACGGGATGAAGAGGGACATTGCGGAGTTCGTTTCGAGATGCCTGACTTGTCAGCAAGTCAAGGCCGAGCACCAGAGGCCCGCAGGAGAGCTACAGCCGTTACCCATTCCAGAATGGAAATGGGAACAGATTTCGATGGACTTCGTTGTGGGTCTACCCAGGACCATTCGAGGGTACGACTCCATCTGGGTGATCGTGGATAGACTGACGAAAGCGGCTCACTTCCTGCCAGTGAAGACGACTTTCAGCTTCGCTCAGTATGCTCAGCTCTATATTGACGAGATCGTGCGACTATATGGCGTACCGACTTGTATCGTGTCAGATCGAGGCACTCAGTTCACCAGCCGACTTTGGCAGAGACTTCAGGAGGCTTTGGGCACTCGTTTGAGCTTCAGCACAGCGTTTCATCCGCAGACCGACGGACAGTCAGAGCGGACCATTCAGACTCTCGAGGACATGCTCAGAGCGTGCGTTTTAGACTTTGGTGGTAGCTGGGATCGTCATTTACCTCTAGTGGAGTTCTCCTACAACAACAGCTTCCAGGATACTATTCAGATGGCGCCTTTCGAGGCATTGTATGGGAGGAGATGCAGATCGCCCGTTTGTTGGACAGAGCTCAGCGAGAGCAGTATTTTGGGGCCGCAGCTTGTTGAGGAGACGACATTGAAGATACAGTTGATCCGAGACCGGATGAGAGCGGCTCAGAGCAGGCAGAAATCCTATGCAGACAGGCGCCGTCGCAGATTAGAGTTCGCAGTTGGCGACCATGTTTTTCTGAAAGTCTCTCCGATGAAGGGCGTGATGCGTTTTGGGCGAAAGGGGAAGCTTAGCCCTAGATTCGTAGGTCCCTTCGAGATCCTCGAGCGTGTCGGCGCTGTTGCATATCGTTTGGCTCTTCCTCCCAGCTTTCCCGATGTTCACCCCGTCTTCCATGTTTCGATGCTCCGCAAGTACCTTCACGACCCTTCGCATGCGATTCAGCACCCGACAGTCCAGCTAGAGCGCGACCTTTCTTTTGCAGAGCAGCCGGTGGCCATCCTGGATCGGCAGGTGAAGAAGTTGAGGTCGAAGATTATACCAACCGTCAAGGTCCTTTGGCGTAGCCCGAGCAGCGAGGAGGTTACCTGGGAGGCCGAGGGCGAGATGAGGAAGAAGTATCCCCATCTCTTCGAAGGTACGCGTAGCTATATTTTTAAATTCGAGGACCGAATTTCTTTAAGGGGGGAAGATTGTAGCGTCTTGAAAAGTCGTTTTGGTGTTTTCCTGAAATTCGGTGAAAATTCGGTATTTTTCCGAAAACCGTCTTTCTCGATATTTTGCAGTTTAGGGCTAATTATACCTTAAATGGATAGGTAATTACTTGTTTTTAGTAGCTAATGAGTTAATTATGAAATTTTGGTCATTTAAAATTTTTTCCCTATTTTTCAATTTTTTAATATTATTTTAAGCCGGTAAGAAAATACATTAAATTAGCAATAAATACAAATTTTTCCGGGCTAATTTTAATCTCTAAAATTATGATAATTAAAATCTAGTGGTAACATAAATTTTTAGTAATTTATTTTGATTTTTAACAAATTTTTATGATATGAAACGAATTTAATGAATTTTGGGCTAAAACTTGCAATTTTTGAGTTGTAGGGGGCCTTTTTGCATAAAATTTCTTTTGTAAAACCCCTCTCTCTTTTTCCTCAGCCCTAGGACAGCCCCACCTTGTGTAAGACCAGAAATTTCTGGCCTCATTTTCTTTGGTTGCTTTCTTGAGTTGTTTTGATAGTTTATGGTTTTATTTTAATTAAAATGAATAAAGTATGATACATTGACTTTTGTGGACTTGCCCATGACTTTCCCCACTTGCCCACACCCTCCCCCATTCCTCCTCTGGCCGAAAACCTGCACACCCTCTTCTTCCTCTCTTTTCTTTTCATTTTCCTTCAATTTCTTCAAGAAAACATATCAAAATCCACACTTTATTCAAAAATCCAAACAAAATCCTTATGATATCATTTCCTTAGCCATTCTTGCTTGGATCTTGGTGCTTGAGGCCATCAATTGGAGCAAAATTTTATTGCTTGATCCATAGATCAAGAGGTATAAATTCCATCAAAGTTACTTTCTTTTGTTGCTAAATTCCTTTAAATGCATGGTTTAGTGTTAAAAGTTAAATAATTTCTAATCTAGTTTAAAAAAAAAAGAGTAGTTTGTTTAACTAGGGTTTTGAAGCCATGATAATTAATTAAGTTGTTTTATAGTTAATCTAATGGTTAATTAACTAATCTATATGGTTACCTTGTTATGTAGTCTTTAATTATGCTAATTTAGGTAATTTTAGAAGTTCGATTGTAGTTGTAAATTGTTGTTTTAAGGATTTTCAAGAGAGGGTTATGTATGAAAAATGGTATTTGAAGCTTGATTAATGAGTTGTTTAGGGTTTAGAAATCCATTATTAGGTCAACTAATTTACTTTGCTATCTAGTATTTTGCTAACCTAATCTAAGAAATTAATTTTCTTATGTGGGCTTTGTTGTGTTAAATTAAGTTTTCAAGTGTGGAAATTGATTGGATTTTGCTAGGTTTTAAATTCAAGAATTGGTGGTTATGGAAAATAGGATTGGAATCATGGCTATTGTGTTGTAATTAGTGTTTGTAGATTGCTTGTAGTGTGCTTGGGTAATTATGCCTTATTGTAGTCGTTTTGTCGCAAATCGGCGATTTTTGCACCGATTTTGGAATGCAAATGCTTACTAGTTTTGTATAAAAATTATGTGATGAATTATTTTTGATATCTTGATGATTGTAATGGCTTGTCCTACGACTTTTAGGATGCGTGAGTGTGGATTTTTGGGTAGTCGGGTTTTAGTTTTGCCGGGCGACCAAATCGGCGTTTTTTGGCAGTTTTTGCGATTTTCGCATGTGTCCGCGCACTTTGTGCACGTTGTACCTAGCTAGCGAACCTTAGTAGTTTCGTTGGGGTTTTGCGTCGTTCTTGATATGTAACCTTATATTTGGTATTGATGTAAATTCCAGGTTCGTTCGCGGAAACGTCAGACGCGGCGCGAAAGGGAAAGGCGGTGATTGGACACAGCTAGCCAGGGATCCCAGTGAGTAGATTTAACATCTACGGGGGACGATCGTTTGGATGGCGCAAGTCGCCCGATAGATTTAGTAAACTGAAAAATAGTAAACTGGATAACCACTTGTGACATTAGAATAATATTACTGGCATGATAATTGCTGCAATTAGATCAATATGTTATACCCATATACGCAAACTCAATTGTAGGACACATGCACCATTACCAGGTTTTTATATGCAGCACGAGCACTATTCATGCTTACACACACACCCTGGTAATTGCCATGCCACCACACTAGATAACATTTAAATTTAAACCTTTTACTAATTGATACTTAAACTGGTGCTATTGCCTTTAATTCCTTAAAATGAAACCGTAGAATTGCTATTCATGTGCATGTACTTCATCATATTAATTGTTCATGCTTAATCCATTAATCACACATCGCAACTTGATTATTGATACCATATGCATTCATTATCACTGATATATGCACTTATGAGGATTTCTTGAGATTTTATGATATTGCTGGATTTCGGGGGAAAGCCGCAAAATTTCCAAACTTATGATATTTTTAAAACATGTAAATTGCGGTTTTCTAGTGATGTAAGTGTCGTCCACCATGAGTTTGCTGTGGTTTTTGGAGACCCGTTTCGAGGAGTTGGATGAACCGTTTCGGGTACATGGTGGGCCCGGTAGGGTACTCCGGGGCAAGAAGCTCGTGGTGTTGACGATGAGCCTGGCAGGGGACGGATTACCTACCGGTGACTTCATTGGGCATGGCGGATATCCAGAGGATACCGACCGGGCCCGCGAGAGGATGAGATATTGATATTGAGATGGGTCAGCCGGATGGCTGAGGCCAGAGACACTATGACATGGATTTATGAGATTTGAGACAGCTTTTGGGTGTCGTTGCTGGACACCGATTTTCGTCGATTCATTGACATTATGCTGGCATTCTAAAAGAGTTTCAAAAACAAAAAGAGATAAAATATTTCTTATATATACATATTGAGACCTCAGATATTCATGTTGCATACATATTCGTACACTGATGTTGTATACACACCTGCTAGTGCATCCAGTCATACCTGTATTATAGATGCTAGGATGCTTGTGTGCATGCATACGATAGCCTTTGTAGATGTTATTTATTACTCACGAGTTGGCAACTCACCCCCGTTGTGCCACAGTCTTTTGCAGGTCCGCTCCGTCAGTTCAGTAGCGGCGGGCGCACTTGTCTTTTGCCGCTTTTGCCTGAGCTCGAGATTTGCTCATAGGTGGGTTATGTTATTATTTTTGTACCACCTTGTATATTCTTGTATCTAGTGTACTCCATCTACTGTTTCCACCAGATTATTGTATATTGACCTAGAGATGAGACTGTGAGGTTTGTGGATTTTATGCTGTATTTTGGGGTCGAGCTCACTTGAGCCGACATGCTACTTTTTTTATGCTTCCTTATGATTATTATGCTTGTTGTCATTTATATTGCGTGGGATTTGTGACCGCCTTATGGAGAAGAGCTAGCTCCCGCTTGGGGATGCCTTATTTGTTGGTTTTACACATATTCTTGTTGTACCCATTTTTGGGGGCCAGTATTTACAAAGGAGACTCTGCCGAAATTTTCGGAAAAATTAGTATTGTTTTAAAAGGGGTTTTACATGACTTATTTGATAAACTTGCTTTCAAATGTTTGGGTTTTCTTCACTCCTTTGCTTAATTGGTTTTGTTTTCTGGGCTTTTGGCTTACTTATTTTACGGACGCCTTTAGACGTTTCGTAAACTTAAGTGCCAGTCACGTTCCGTACCCTGCGGGTCGTGATTTATCCTCGGCTCTGTTGGGGAAAAGGCAAATCGCATTATCCTTCCTTTTGGAGTCACGCAGATAAGGCCTATCCCTGATTTGATTATAGGGGTGTTGTGTTGTCGCTTCTTTATGGAAGATGCTCCGTTGAAATAGAGTTTCCATCGGGTATCACTCTCTCCTCTCTCCCTGTCGATCGTGTCAAACGTGTGCTCGTCTGGCAATTTGCAATTTAGGGGTGAATCGGCAGGTACCAGATGCTCAGTAAGGAAGTCGGTGATGACCTGGCCTTTCACTGCCTTGAGAGGTCGGTATGTTATCGAGAATTCCATTAAGAGTAGGGCCCATTTAGCGAGTCGTCCCGTTAGTATAGCTCTTGACATCAAATACTTGAGAGGATCCACCTTTGATATGAGATGGACCTCATGCGCCAACGCATAGTGTCTGAGCTTCGTTATCGCGAAGATTAACGCCAGGAGTGTTTTTCGATAGGGGAGTAGTTGTTTTCTGCCCCCAGGAGAACTCGACTCAAATAGTAGAGGGTTCTCTCTTTCCCTTGGTCGTTTTCCTGTGCCCATAGTGCGCCTAACGAACCTTCAAGGGCGGTTGTGTACAAGATGAGGGGCTTTCCCTTAACTGGAATGGCCAACACCGGCGGATTCTGCAAGTATTGCTTGATTTCTTCTAGTGCACTTTGGCGTTTACGGTCCCACACGAACGGGGTCCCTTTCTTCATCAAATGGCTGTAGGGGTGACATTTTCCAGAAAGGTTCGCTATGAATCATCGGATATATGCGAGCTTTCCTTGGAGAGACCGCAGTTGCTTGAGAGTTCTTGGAGGAGGAATTTCCAAAATCGCCTTGATCTTTAACGGGTCTATTTCGATGCCCCGGTGTCGTACGATGAATCCTAGGAATTTTCCCGAGGAAATTCCGAACGCGCATTTGAGAGGGTTCATCTTCAGGTTGTATTTCCGAAGACGTTGGAACACTATCTTCAGATGCTCCCAATACTTCTCGTGTGATTTGCTTTTCACCACGAGATCGTCAATATAGCATTCGACGGTTTCATGTATGAGATCATCGAAAATCTTCGTCATAACCCTCTGATAGGTAGCGCCGGCGTTCTTCAGACCGAAAGGCATCACTTTGTAGCAGAATATGCCTAGAGGAGTCCGAAAAGTGGTATGCTTCTGTTCTTCGGGATGCATCTTTATTTGATTGTACCCCGCTGATCTGTCCATGAAGAAGAAAACTTCGTGAGTGGACGTGTTTTCTATCATCAGCTCGGTGACCGGAATGGGAAAGTCATCCTTCGGACAGGCTTTGTTGGTATCCCGAAAGTCTACACAGATGTGCACTGGCCCATTCTTCTTCATCACTGGGACAATGTTGGCGATCCAGTCTGGGTATTGAACTTCTTGGACAAATCCGAAGTCGATTAGTTTCTTAACTTCGGCGTTAATGCTCATATCAAGTTCGAGCCGCATCCTTCTTGGTGCTTGTTTGACTGGCTTGACGTCCGGGGATATCACTAATTTATGCACAGCTATTTCCGGATCTAGCCCCGGCATCTCGGAATAGTTCCAGGCGAAGCAGTCTTTATACTGCATGAGCACGTCTTTTAGCATAGCTACCTGTTCTTTAGACAGCAACTCGCTGACGAACGTTGGCCGCGGGTCGTTTGTCGTCCCCAAGTCGATTTTCTTCAGGTTATCCGACGTGGTGTGTATTCCATCTTCCAACTCTTTTGGCGTTGGTGGAAATTCTGAGATCACCTCAACTTCATCCTTATTTTCGAAGCACCAGGAGAGGTCATCCATGTTCTCGGGCACTCCTTCTTCTAACAGTGTTATCACGTGACAGGTACAAGATCGTTTCCCGGACCGATGTTGATCTTGTTCAACTCTCGCCATATACGTTGCTTTTGGCACATGCCTTTGTGGTGGGGCCACCTTCCAACTATTTGATAGAGCAAATCTGCCGAGTTGATATTGGTCTTCGACCCAGTTTTTGAAGATGAAGCAGTCTTCAAGATAATGTCCTATCGCTCGGTGATAGGAACAATAATCCGGGTGATGAATCCCGTTTGCTTGATCGGGGTGCTGGGATTCCGGGAGTGTCATCATTTGATATTTCATGACAAGGTTAAAGATTCTCCATGCCTTGTCTCTAGGGAAAGAATATGCTCGACTCATCTTTTTCATAAGAGACGGATTCCGGCTGACCCTTTCTTGATCGCGTGGCCTTTTGGATTCGTTTTACCGTTGCCGAACGTTATTTCCATTCTTTAACTTGTTTTTGCCTCTGCGTCGGGCCTTTTTCTTGTCTTGGGAATGCATGGCGTGTTGGATATAGTGCCCTCAGAGTCAATTATTGGATCACAGGCACGTGATTGCAATGATTGAGGGAGGACCTATGCCGGTAGGACAGTCTTACTCAAGATGATAGTATGCCATCTGGTTTATCTTTATGATCGTGTACTACTTTAGGTGACCTTACAGGTCACTATTGCGCGTTGATAGAGCCCTTAGGATTCTTACTTGACGGCCAGCAGTATAATGGCGATCATATACGTGGGAGCTGGGGTCTATAAGCACATCCTTAAAAGGTCCCTAGTCGTAGGAGTTTTCGAGACAGGGCATCGATACTCCAGAGTAGACTAGTGTATACAGTCGAGACCCCGACGAGAGGCGGTGGCCGGTCTCACAAGCCACTGGTGTCAGTTGGTTCACCTAAGATGTATACATGTGCTCATTGGGTTATGAGTACACCGGACAGGACTCCCCGGGAACATGCCAGTTGGTATTATACCTAACGTCAGATAGCAGTTCCCTGGTGACATGTGTACAGGTTAGTTCATCGACCTGATATCGTCATTTTTCTCGTGTGAGTTCCCACTATACTTTGATTACTACCCTACCACGGCTCAAAGGAGTCGTGCAAACAGGTTTTAGTCGGGTACAGTCCCGAGCCACATGGAGGCAGTGAGCGGATCGGCAGGGGTTCGTCTCTCGCGTTATTGAGGGTGAGATCGCGCTGTGTCTGGGAGAGCCATTACACGAAGTCCTCGGCCAAGGCAGGAGATTTACTTGTAGGTATTCCAGTAGTATCTCAGGGTGTTCTGGGCTACACTCCGACACGACTTGTACCGCTTTTGTGGGTCTGACTTTTACCAACCCCCTAGGCCCGCCATGCGATGCTCATAGACGAACGGACCGGACTGTACGGATATTGTCACTGACAGGCTCAGTAGGGTGTCAGGATGAGTTCGCTCATCGTCCTCCCTTTTGTTCAATACCAGGTAGCCCGTTACGTACGGCTAATACCTCTGACGTGCTAGTGGTTAAATCCACAGCCAAAGTATTGACGAGTCTTTAGAGTTCCCCACAGACAGTTTCTTAAGTTTCGGGCGAAACGTTGTAGAGGTCATATGGATTTATGGCAGGGTTCGAACGTACACATGCACTTGTGCACGTATTATGGTTCGAACAGATAATACTAGCGGGCTTTGGTTTAAGCCGAATCCTAGTATTATATAGTGTAGATTTTGTCTCACTGCATTTGTATTCGGTCGGAATACAAATGTGGGTATGTATATACAGTCGCGGGGTTTTCCTGTAATTTATTACGGGATCATTTTTTTGAAGTTGCTAACTTGCTTTCCCTTTTCGGCCATTTTCCTTTCTTTCTTTCCTTGGCTGAATTTTCCATGGAAGGGCTTATTTGCAAATGTGCAAATTAGCAAATAGGGGGTTTTTTGCGGTGCTGGGTCTCCAGCAATTTCTAGAAGCTCTTGAGTGTTTTTGACTCTTTTTGTTTGCATTTATTGTGATGGAATTTGGAAAGGATGTGGGGGTTGATGTTGGTGTGACCTTTTTCCCTTTTTATCATCCATTTGCCTTTTGCAAGATAACCTCACCCCTCTCCTCTAAGATATTGGTCGAGCCCTCTTTTTGGACAGCCCAACATTTTGTGAGTGAGGATATACGCATCTCATTTCATTCATGCAAAAGAGAGAGCTCCATTTCAAAGTTCATTTTTCCTCTTCCCTCCTTTGAGGCAACTTCTAATAACCCCTTGAGACAAAGGTTTCTACGTATATTCTACAGCAATCTTGGACACGCCGGCTAGCCAACTTCGTGTCCGAGTTGCCTCGGTTCAGAAGTGGGAGCCCGTAAAAAGACTTCTCAATGTGGTGCCCTTCCGACGAGGAGACCGGAGATCAGTGATGCCGTGAGGAGCTTGGGATGGTAGCCGAAGACCGGAGGACACGGATCGCTCGATATAGCCCTTCTATCCCTTCTCTAGATAGCTAGTTCTAGGTTAATGGTTCGATCCGGGAAAAAGTATACGATAGCGCCGGTTTTCTAGTTTAGAAAAGTTTTTGTTTCCGCATTTTGGCCTCGCATAGACGGCCGGGGCGCTACCGTAGACTTACATGGTATCAGAGCCACGCCGTTAACCTTTTCTAGCTTGTTCCAACGTATTTAAAATATCGATCGAACGAATTTTCTAAAAACCGCATTTCCAAGCATCAGTTTCTGACGAAATTTTTTAGTTGTCAAAAAATTATTTGGTGTGTTGCAGAAATACGTGCAGGGTTTTTTAAGTGTTCTGTGAAAATTTGGTAGCTCTGGCTACAGTGACGCCGCGGAACAGCGGCCCCACCCTTGGTTTGGCCGCGGTTCCGCCGCGAAGATTTGACTTCTCTGCACTAAAATTTCTGCACTGCTCTCTGACTTGGAATTGGGGTTTATGGTATATTTTGTTTGGGCCCAGATTTATTTTGTGTACTGGGTATTGTACTTGGGGCCCACTTCCGGAAATTTAGTCGATCGAAAATTTTTAACATGTTAGTTCACAGTATTTACATTATATCTGCGACCGTGAATGTCATTTGATCGGTAAATCCTGTCTAATTGCTATAGCCTTTTTAGACGGATTTGCGAACGTGGCATTCACGTTGATGTTCTGTGTTGTGCTGTGATGTTGCGGATTTGTCGTGGTGGATAGCCTGGATGCAATGGTAGTACAGTTTGGTTGTATTTGTACATTTGATATTGCGGGGCGAGCGTCCGATATGTGGAATGCCGTCACTGCCCGTTTGTATATTATTCTTTTGGGGCACGACCGGGCTGAGGTCGATGTACCCGTTGTATATATTATTTTACTATCTGTACTAGAATTACCCCGCGGAGGGGTGCACGGATAGCCAGGTTCTAGAGGGAAACGGGCCCTCATCTCATGGCTTTGAGACGGAGGGGGCTTCACTCTAGAATTAGCGGTCTATTCGCCGCACTCGTAGGGGGTACAGGTTGACCCAAGGAGGGGTGCTCAAGTTACCGGATTCCGTGAAGTGCTGGGTGGTCCATTCACGCTGTTGAAGGGGGCTGCCTCACTTCAGGTTTTGGCAGGTAACTTGCTGCGCCCGTAGGGGTCTAGGATTTCATTGCACAGGCTATCCACACGACTAGGGGAACGTCGGGTTTCAGTAGCGGCTCTATGAAACCCTGGGACCCAGATATCTGTATTGTTCTGTGATGCTTATTACATTTCTGTGATGTTGCATTTTATCACGCCTTGAGCGATTATTATATATTGATATATATACTAGTAGATGTTGTATATGTTTTACACCCGTGCTAGTCCTGTCCCCGCTCTGTCGTTAGTTAAGTAACCTAACGGTTGATGACGGGACCCAGTGGCGAATGCGGATAGCATATACGTACATCGTATTTTCGTTCTTTATTGGTGTGATCAATTGATGGGACTGCATTGATTCGGATCAATGCAAGCTAAACAAACCTATTCTGATGTTGTTGGAACAATTTTCAAAAAGTTGTTATTGCAAGGACGTTCTCTTTTGTTTTGCACAGTGGTATTCGGTTATGAATATCCAGCACCTCAGTCGACGAGGCAAGGGCCGAGATCCCTTCACCGGGAGTGACCTCTTGGACAGAAGTTTGCGTCAGGGCAATAGCTTCACTATAGCCGATTGCCTTTTGCTTTGCATCATGGTATTCAGTTGGAATATCCTGCACCTCATTCTACGAGGAAAGAGCCGAGATCCCTTCACCGAGAGTGACCTCTTTAGCAAAGGTTTTCACCACTATATTTTTATAAAAAGCTGTTCGGTTCCTTAAACGATATCAAGTTCATTACGTTAAAGGTTTTTCGCCAAAAACCATTCGTAGCCCTCCGTCATTTCAGAAAGGTAGCACTTAGTATTCATGCTATGTATGTTGGCCTTCGTCAAGGCATAGTGTATAGTAGCTATTTATTACTTTTCTGTTGCATAGATAGATGCGTTAGTTTGGGACAGTCGTACTACTATTTTGGCCTTCGTCAAGGGTATGTACGGGTGGGTTCAAATTAACCTGGATAATGACGGGTAGAACTTGACATGTGACTTATGATATGTTGGCCTTCGTCAAGGTCATAAGAGCGTGGGGTAAAAATCACATCGGGAGTTTCTAAAGAAACTGAAACTTGCCAGATATGCGCATACCTTCTGGAGTATGATAACGTGAGTGGATTCCATCACGTTATCATGCGATGATAGTTGAATCCCTATTCCCACTGATGAGTTGGTTTACTCCTCGGGTGATCCCGACTAATTCTTCTTTCAGGTTTGGAGGAGAATTTGAGGTTACAGTGGGAGGTTTCCTGATTAGATAAAGTGATAACCATTCTGATCTAGGTTAGAGTGCACGCTGAGTGTTTCTTTTCTCTCTCTCTTTGGCAGCGACCATCGCTCGACCCTTGACTATAACTCAGTGACCAAGATTAACCGAACCTTCTTAAACACTGGCTTTTGGATTGTCTGAGTTGCATACCTCATTGCCACTCCTACTTTTACCCTTTTCTCCAGGACACCCCGTATTACTACGAACATCCACTTCCATTGGATAAAACCATCGTATGGTTATATACGAACTCGAAGGAACTTGTACCAGATTCGAGGATGGTTTCCGGTTCTGGAGAAAACGAATAGGACTATTTAGTTGTCTTTTCCTTTTACCTTCTCTCAGGTTGTGAGTGCTCCTAGGATTAGGACAGTACACCTATTACGCTAATTGGATAGTCTTCTTCCAAACCATAGGCAGGTGCCGAACGGTGGGGAATGAAGAAAACCAATTGGCCTAACGATGGTGTACAGAAGGTATTAAGTAAAGACAAATAAAGGGATTAGAAAGAGGGCAAAGTAAATTGCGACTGCTTTTTACGACCAAACCAGGTATTTCATTACCACTCCTACTTCACCTTTGTATTTCTCCAGAATACTTTGTATCACTACGAAGATCCACAGTTTATTGGATACTCCATCGTATGGTTATATACGAACTCGATGGGACTTGTTCCAGTTCGGGGATGGATTCTGGTTCAGGAGAAATAGGAATAAGGTTTATTCAGTTGTCTTTCATCTTTACCTTCTCTCGCGTTGCGAGTGCTCCTAGGATTAGGACAGTACACCTATTACGCTTATTGGATAGTCTTCTTCCAAACCATAGGCTGGTGCCGAACGGTAGGGAAGGAAGAAAACCATTTAGCCTAACGAAGGTGTATAGAAGGTAACGACTAAAGACATATAAAGGGATTTGGAGAGATGGAAAAGAAATATACGGTTACAGTTGTGAATCTGATAATGGAAGAGGCATTACTAAGAATACGCGGATACCCCTTCGAAACATTTACATATTTCAGTTTCACTGTGCATTGTTAATAGAAAACCGATTTCCCAATTAGGCACTTGCTCCAGGGTATGTATTTACCAGGTATAATTCTCTCATCTGTATGGTTTTGCAGATGATGAGTGGGAGTAAGTTATTGGGAATTAGGTGATCATCCTCATTATATCAGGATTCATTGTAATTGGTGATATTTGAGGAAATCATCTGGATTGTTTGCCGGACAGCAAATATTTGGTTGTTAATATCCGTTGTTATGCACCAATTTCAAATTGATGTATCTGTACGTTTATTTTTATAAAGTGAGATATAACTTTTTGAAATTCTGTCCATGACATTTACCTATATCAGTTGATGGTTAGGTAAGAGCATTAAACAGCGGTGTAATTCTTCATAACCATAGTACAGTTTTCAACCTACGACGCACAGGGTTTGAGTTATTCAACTCAGGGGACTTATACAGAGTATTGTATGTTGTCCAGTGTCCATTAAGACAGAGGGGTTGGTCCTCGTACTATATTCTGTTTACTTATGACTTCTCTAGTTCTTAGACAAGTATTTCGTAGAAACACAAGGTCTAAGTTTTGAGAAGTTATAGGTATAAGAGTAAAGTAGAGAACCAGATGTTGCAAGTATCGGGATTCTTCAAGGTGGTCGAAGATGTAGATACTTGTGTATAGTATTCAGTTGATAGTAATGATTATGAGAACAGAACTTGCTTCTCTTTCAGGTTACTCATATCTGGATGCATTCCTAAGTTGAGTAATGCTGATCGGCCTCTCTCCATTTAGTTAACATTCACTGGAGACAGCTGCATGATTTGAATCTGGTTCCAATTAAATCAGTGCCTCTGTTTCTATATTGGATATAGAACGGTTCATCGCTTAACGATGTTAAGGTACGGGGAGTTGTCCGGCTTATGCTTAAAACCAGACTCTGGATAACTCAAGACACGTTTCCGTAATGGCTGTTTGTGGGTTGACCCGGGCTATGACGAGGGTTGACTTTCTACCATCTGGAAGATCAATAGTGATATTGTTCTAGACTCGCCACAGTTTTAATAAAAATGGATTTTTTCAGAAAACAGAAGTGGGAGTATGGTAGAACTGGAAGTGATTCCAGAACCGCAAACGATTACTGAAAATTTAATAGGACCTAAAGATTCAATCTGGCTTGACATTCTATTGGCCACTATGCAGATATGGTGGGTAACCTCGGCCACCGGAGAGGTACTCCGGTAGCCTCAAGGACGGTGACAGGGAGGTTCTTGTTTACCCAGACTTGCCATTGCTATTGTTCCAGGCTATGAGACCCGGCTGGAGGATGAGTATAGCGTCGTTCTAAACAAGCTTTAGAAGTGCACGTGTATATGATTCTGCTAGAAGGTTGTCGTAGTCAGTGGGAGCAGCGGAAGCATAGTGGACAAGTGGTTTATGTCTATTTATAGACTAAAGCAGATATAGCGGAGATAGATCATCTATTTCTGATGTGACAGTCATAGGTTTGACTTCATCAGAATAGAGGATGGATCTGTTAAGAAGGTAGTAGGGTGTGATGTCCTAGTATTTAGATGACATACACAGAGTAGGAATGAAGTTCCTGTACTACGATCGGTTATACTTTGGTTGTCACACAGTGGTTTCTCCACATAGGATATAGATATAATATCAGAAATTCTGGTTACTAGATCTATAGTTTTAGATCTAGATTTGGGAAGTGTCCTAATCTGGATAGTTAGACAGCATTCTAAGGGTGTTTTAGAATGGACGACTCCTGGCACGGTAGTGTACCTGCAGGTGATGGAGTCACCCTCTCTAAAGGTGTCTTACAGACTAAAGAGGAGGGGGATGTGCATGATTGGCAGATCACTTGCTTAGGCAATTGAGTCAATCATGAGATGTCGAGTACCACACCGGATGTTGTTTTTGCAGTAGATGCAATAAGTTGATATTGATCCTATCCTGGAGAAACATTCGGAAGCAGTTTTAGAACATAAGTGGATGTTCTAGGGATATGATAACAACAGCCTCTTTCTGGAGACGGTTATCATTCCAGGCTTCCAAGGTGACCTGGATGACAGAGTGACTGTCAGAGTTATGGTTTTCCCTCTGACGAGGGGCAGTGTTTTGGACAGGTGATCCAAGTGGACACTTAGGGAGCTTGACGCAGAATACTGATTAAGTTCAGTGGACGATACAGTCTAAGAAGTTTGGATTTGGAGTTCATTTATGAACTAGGTCCCATCAGACATCCAAACTTATTCTAAGACAGGTATTGCTCATTTCGGAAATGGCTTTCTCCGTGAACTTGAGATAAAGAAAGACATAGAAAGAAACATCAGAGCGGATCCACTAACTGAAGCTATTCCTCGAACGCATTATTTTCGCAAACGGATTTTGTGAGACTGATTAGTAGAGGAGTTGGGTGTTCGGTGTCACACGGGCTGTGAGTATACGACATCGCAATAATTAGCCTTGAGTGCAAGTGGGAGATTGTTGGATATAGTGCCCTCAGAGTCAATTATTGGATCACAGACACGTGATTGCAATGATTGAGGGAGGACCTATGCCGGTAGGACAGTCTTACTCAAGATGATAGTATGCTATCTGCTTTATCTTTATCACCGTGTACTGCTTTAGGTGACCTTACAGGTCACTATTGCGCGTTGATAGAGCCCTTAGGATTCTTGCTTGACGGCCAGCAGTTTGATGGCGATCATATACGTGGGAGCTGGGGTCTATAAGCACATCCTTAAAAGTTCCCTAGTCGTGGGAGTTTTCGAGACAGGGCATCGATACTCTAGAGTAAATTAGTGTATACAGTCGATGTAGGGTTCCTAGGCACTCTAGTGAGGTCTCACAAGGCATCGAACATGCCAAATTTAAAAATTCTAGGTGCCGAGAGACCCGACTACGGATCGTTTGCTAGATGTCTAGGCGAAAAAGAAACTAGTTAACACTTAACTACGAGTTTAACGGAAATACAACCTTTGTAGATCCGGTGCTCCACCTCCACGGCTCCGCAACGAAGTCGTCTCCGCTGTCCAAATCAAAATCCGGGCTCTAGTGTCGCTTCGTCGGAGATATGGCGAGCTAGGTCGTCGATGTCCATGCCGAAGATGATCTACGTCGAGGCATCGCTAAATCAAGCTCCGACTTCATCAAGTCAAGAAACTTGTGAAGTAAACACACTCTACTACTTGGCAAGAGGTAGAGGATGAAGAAATAGGAAGTGGGTAGACTTTAGAATTGGATTTCTCACTCATTTGCTCAATTCACCATTGATGAAGTAAGCTTTCTTCTTTTTAAGAAGATGAAGAAGAAGAAGATGAATATTATGATAAGTTTTTTCTAAAAAGGAAATAATAAGAATACTTATCATAATGTAACCATGGTAATGTGTAGAGAGTTAATCATGGTTGAATGGAATGGTCAAGGTTAAGCATGAGACAAAATGGTCACTTGGTCAAAGTCTTCATGAAGCTTCATGAAAACAACAAATGAAAGCCACCATTTCATTTCATTTTCTTTTATTCATTTATCAAAAATAAATGGATAACTAAATAAGATAAATGAATAACAAATAATAAACCCTAACCATTTCATTAACCAAGGTTTAATATTTTACACTTAACCAAAAAAGCATGTATCATCAAACATGATACAAGCATGTGCACAAAATCATATCACATATATAATGCGCACATCCGAGTGAGAAAATCCATCTTAAGTAAACCGATACTAGTTGATGCAAAGTAATATATCAAATATATAAATATGCATTAAATCATTAAATCAACACTTGATTCAATGATCCGGTCATGTCGTACACAACCGACTAGTATACAATGTATCGGCTTATCGAATCAACGCTTGAATCGATAACTAGGTTATATCGCATACAACCATTCGACACATTGATCGCGAGAATGAAATACGGTATCACATACACGCATTATTCTCGGTCCCGCACATATCTCATATGCGCTCCTATTTCGTTTCGCTTGAGCCAGGAAACCTCTGTGTAGGACTCTAAAGACTCGTCAATACGCCGGCAGCAGGTGATGATCATATCAAACACCCACAAGCCGCAAGCGGTCTGCTAAACGTAACGGCCACCCGGGTATTGAGCGATCAAAAGATCGACGAGCAAGCCCGCTCACACTCCAGTGAATCCAACCAGTAACACTACCGTACAGTCCGGTCTGATCGTCTGATATGTCGCATATCTCGCCTAGGGGTGGTAAACGTCAGACCCCAATAGCTCGATAAGTCGTGTCGATATGAGGTCTATAACAATTCGAGAAACTACTGGTAACACTTACCAGTAAATCTCAGCAACCCTGGCCAGGGATTTCCTGTTATAGCCAATCGAACACAGCGCAACATCAACTCCCTATACCGGGAGAGACGAATCCCCTCCTATCGCTCATTGCCTCCATGTGACTCGGGAATGTACCCAAAAACCACCGTTTTGCACGCCCTCTTGGACGTGGTAAGATGGAAATCAAAGCACAGTGGGAACCACACAAGACTCTATGACGATCTCGGGTCAACAGACTACTCTGTACCAGTGTCACCAGAGAACTGCCATCTGACGTGAGGTATAATACCATCTGGGAGTTCTCGGCGAGTCCGTCCAGTGTACCCAGTCTCTACTGAGCACCCGTATATCATCTCCGATGTCAAACACCAATGGATATGGGATCATCCATCGCCCATCTGTATGGGTCGAGAAGGCACACGCTAGTCTACTCTGGTATATCGATGCCCCATCTCGATACACCCACGACTAGGGACTTTGAAAGATGTACTTATGGACTACCATGTCCCCACTAGTATGATCCGCATCATAGTCCAGGTAGTCAAGTACACATCCTAAGGGCTTTACCAACATGTAACAGAGAGACAATCAGTGTACACGTTAAGGTAAAGTGTAACCAGATAGCATACTATCATGTCGAGCAAGAAAGTCCTCCCTATATATGTCTCAGCATCCACTACAATATACATCCAATGTACAGTAATGGCCTCTAGGGCATACATATAACTAACAATCTCCCACTTGCACTAGGGCCATCTGTAGCAGTGGTTGTAGTATCTCATACTCAACCATCCCATAAAAGTCTCTCTCTGGGAATAGGCCTTCGTGAGTGGATCCGCCGTGTTAACCTCTGGGTCTGCTCTCCTAACCTCGATCACCCTGGAGATCAACTATCTCCATGATCAGGCGATACTGCCATAGAATAAGTCTGGATCACTGATGGGACCGGCGTTCCTTGGCATAAGCCACAACTCCATTGTCTCACAATGGTAGGAACGTAGTTCATCTCATGAACTAATATACACCCAAACATCCTCTTTGGTAGCATCTTAAGTAGCGATGTATTCTGCCTTTATCGTCTAGTATGTCACGGTATCTAGCTTGGAACTCTTCCAACATACCGTCCCTTTACTGAGGGTAAAGACAATGCCTGCGACTGACATTCAGTCGTCTTTATCACCCTGGAACACTTCCAGTGATACTCCCCAGGATCGATTGATACCATCTCACTACAACTAGTGAGAATCCTAACATCCAATTAAATCTATCTCATAGATCTAAAACTCAGGATTTAGGAGGTATCATTTTGATCCTTCACGGAAAATCTTTGTGCTAAACGGAGATTGATCGAGCGTAGCATAAGAAACTCCTTTCTTATCAAGAGTATGTCATCCACGTACTCTACGAGGATCACCACCATACTCCCTACCACCTTTTTATTTATACAAGGTTCATCTACCATTTTGGTGATGTCAAACTCTTTGACTAAGACATCAAAACAGACGTTCCAACTCCGCGATGCCTGCTTTATCCCATAAAACATCTTGCTCGCGTTTCCGCTGCTCCCACTGTTTACGAAGCCCTCTGGCTGTGTTCTTATAGACATTCTCTTCTAAATCATTATTTAGAAAAGCAGTCATGGCACCCAACCACCAGATATCGTAGTCATGGTATGTAGCCGTGGCAAGTAGGATCTGGATGGACTTAAGCATAGCTACTTGAAAAAAAGGTTTCATCATAATCCACGCCTGGTACATGATGCAAACTTTTAACAAGTCTAGCTTTGAAAGTCTCAACTTTTCCATGTACACCAAGTAATCTTCTCAAGATATACTTGCTCCTGATGGGGATTTAACCCTTTAGATATAGCAACTAAAGTCCATACTTTGTTGGTGTATAAGGATTCCATCTCAGATCGCTAAACATCCAGCCATTCTTACAGAGTCTTACTCCTGATGGCCAGCTCGAAGCTAGTTGGGTCATCATCTCATGATGCAATCCTCGCTTCCACTGTCATAGAGAAACAGAAGTATCTCTCAGGTGGGTGAGGAACCCTACTAGATCGGCGGAGAGGCTGAGGTTCGTTGGTTTCTACTGAATCCTTTGGTTCTACCAAATCAGCTGCTGTCATTTGTATAGCTGGAACCTTTCCAGTTGTACTTAACAGACCTTGCCTCGAGCTTGTCTGGATTTTGCTTTTAGACATAGGCCGTACAACCCCAAATCTTAACTAGCTTAAGACATGGGCTCTTCCTTTTCCATATCATATATGAAGTGGTAGACAACTGATTTGATTCGAACCCTATTCAATAGGTATGCAGCTTCTCAAGTGCATAACTCCCAAATGGAAATAGGTAACTCAGTAGTACTCATCATAGAGCACACCATATCAAATAGGGTGTATCTGCTCCGCCCCGACATACCATCGTGCTATGGTGTATACGGAGGAGTAATGCCGAGAGAGAATCTCATTCTCCTTTAGAATAGTCCAGGACTTCTGTGCACAAGTATTCTCCTCCCTGATCTCATCATAGGGCATAATACTTATACCCGTATTTTGGTTCTCTACTTCTTTCTTATATTCTGTGAATGTCTCAAAAGGTTCGGACTTGTGTTTCAACAGGAACATATGTCTGAATCTCGAGAGATTATCAGAGAATGTAATGAAGTAAAAAGAACCGGTCTTGGTATGTGTAGACAGGGGACTTACATACATCAACATGTATCATCCCAAGAGTTCACTAACTCTTTCTCTGTTTCCAGTAAACGGAGCTATGGTCATCTTATCTTTGTGACATGACTGGCGAGTTTCACAAGATGTAAATTCAAACTGATTTAAATATGCATCTAAATGTAACTTCAGCTAGTCGGGTCGCATTGATATGACCTAGTCTACAATACCTCAAGAAGGATTCGTTCATTTCTGAACTCTTCCTCTTGTGTGTGTTCCGAATACTAAGAACTATAGTTTGATTTAGAACAATAATGCTTTTAGATAACGTGCCTGAACCGATCAACTTTTGATATAGGAAATGTTCAAAACATTATCCAACAATACAAAATTTTATCATTTCTTTACTAATAAAGAGACAGATATGATTTTGTATATCAGGTTCGGTATCTAATAACATTCGTTCAGAATCAATGTATTACAATACAGGGTGACAGTGACCAACAGACTTGGCTGTAACTCTTGCCCCGTTTTCTGCCTCATGAAACTTATCACCCGTTCTCAGTTTTTCTACCCTTTTGTAGCCCTATGTAACATCTTACATATCTGGGATCCTGATCCGGTATCAAATACCCAGGATACAGAGGATACTGAGAAACAGTTCTGTATAATGAACACACCCGAAGATGATGCATCAGCATGCACTCTCTTCGTTTGGGCGGCATGGGAATCTTGGTATTCCCCAATTTCCTGCTCTGTCTTATAACAATTATAAGTTGGAGCGGGACCAACGTTCCCCAGCTCAGTATAACAAGCGGGTTCGGTCAATAATCCGAATTATTATCTTGATTAAGGCGTGATATGGTCGCTACCAGGAGAGAGAGAGAAGAAAACACTCAGCGTGCGCTCTTGCAAGAATAGATTGGTTATTATTTTATCTAATCAGGATGGCTCCCACTGCTTTTTATCAAATCTTCCTTCAAACCCTAAAAGGAAAGACTAGCCGGGATTAATTACACACTACAAGTTCGCCAATCGTTCAGCCAGGCCAGTGTCGGTACTTTGAGGGAGGTCCCCCGTGCTTTCGCACGAACCTAATTAATGTAAATCTCGTTTTCCCATAGGCGTAACCCCGTTGACACCTTTCTAGACACCTACTTGATCAGCTAATTGTAATGTATAAAACTCTCCCAGGAGTAACTCTTACTCGCAGCGGGTATCGGGATCCAGCTATCTCATAGAAGGTATGCAATCTCATTGCAAATTTCAACACTTGAAATTCCCGATAATATTTTGCCCCTAACCTCCTATGACCTTGACAAAGGCCAACAAACCATAGGATGCTAGTCAAGTTCAACCCGTCATTTCCTGATTGAATTAAACCCACCCGCACGGCCCTTGACAAAGGCCAACAAGGTCGCACGACTACCCTAACCCAATCTGCATCATATGCATAAGCAGATAAGCACCAGTTAGCTACCGCACACTGCGCCTTGACAAAGGCCAACAAACGCAGCACGAATACTAACTACTACTTATCTGAAATGACGGAGGGCTACGACGGGTTTTTCTGAAAACCTATTGCGTAATGAACTTGATATCGTTGTAGGATCAAATGAATTTTGAAATGGAGTGCTTTTGAGGCTTTTCTAGTTTTGCTAAAGGAGTCACTCCCGGTGAAGGGATCGTCGGTCCTTTCCTCGTCGAATGAGGTGCGGGATATATCATATATATCACTGTGCAAAGCAGAACTCTTAAAAGCAATCAAAAGACAAACCGAGTGTGTAGCATCTGCCAGTTATTGCTAAAGGAGTCACTCCCGGTGAAGGGATCTCGGTCCTTTCCTTATCGAATAAGGTGCAGGATATATCACATATACCGCTGTGCAAAGCAAGAACTGTAGCTACCTGTTTTATTTTGAAATTCGATTCTACAACATCTTAGGTTTCGTTTATTTCATTAATCACATTAATGAAGTCCCATCATTTAAGTACCTAAACATCACATATAGATATGACGTACACTTATGCCATCCGCATTCGCCTCGATGTCCCCTCGTGCACCGTTAGGTTAGGTAACTAACGACAGAGCAGGGCAGGGCTAGCGCGGGTGTAAAACATAAGTAACGTCTATATAATATATCATATATACTATATACAATATCTATCACAGAACATCACATGATCACATCACAGATATCGCAGCAGAAGAAACATATGAAATATTGGATATACTAGGACGTCCGTGTTTTCAATACGAGCCAGTATAAAACACGGATTCCACGGTCGTGATGAATAGCCAAACCCACACCCCTAGACCCCTACGAGAGCGGCAAGCAACCCTACCAATTCTGGAGTTAGGAGACCCGGACTCGACTCCTCGAGTTGGTCTCCCACTGGACTCCAGAACCCGGTTACTTGTGCTCTCCTCCTTAGGTCTATCCTAGTGCGGAAAAGTAAATAATATACAAACGGTGACTACTTCCGCTACCTTGAAGTGCCCCAATAAAAGAATATTACATACAAGTTTTTACATGAATGAAAATGAAAAACACTCATCTCACATAAAAAAACCCGGCTATTCAAACATGACGATCCAATATAACATATCCAGCAACACATAACATCACATGTCATCAACGTAAGTAAATATGTCCATCCCAATTGTCGTCGACATATAGCAACGAAACCGGCGATATCACATATTACACTTACGGTCACAGAAAAGAAAGTGTAAAACTACAACAGTTGGAATCCGCAACCTCCTCAGACATCGCATACCTGACCAAATGAATTTCTTAGACATCGCATGCCTAACAATTATAAACCCCGCATTTTAGTCTCAAAATCGAAAACTCTTTTCAATATGAAGTCGAGCAATTCAACAGGATTCCCGACATCCTGATCGAATGCTCGTCGCAAACTTCAGTAGACGGCCACACCCCCGATACCGTCGACGAAGTGCACCAAGGCGGAACACCGCTGCCGCAAGCACCCGGACGGATGCTTTCGGTGACGGGGTTCTCCTACAGTCACTTGGTCGGGGCTATGGGGCGAGGCTGTCTATTAAGTTTATCCGGCGAGTATCCGCGTACGCTACGTGATTGCGACGGACTTTTGATCACATCAAAATTCCGTGGCAACCGATCAAGTGAGACTAAATTGCTATGTTTATAACATTCATCCAGTTATCACATAACTTTTGTGAATTCCAATCGTTGTATCACATTCCAGATAAACAGAAAATGTTAAACTTTCCGATCGAACAGTCGAATACCCAAGTTTTCCCGATACAGATCAACACATGAAATAAGTCTAACAACATTCAGTTCGTGCCTCAGTACCAACGGTCCAGCCGTAGAAGGGTCAAGCCAACGCCTCACATGTGGCACGTCGTACTGCCCCAAACCCGAAGGTTCAAAGGGCAGTTCAAGACGGTCACATAATCGAGTTAAGGTTTGTTGTCTTCTAGAGGGTCCATCGCGTTACTTGCACTACTTAGAACGTCGTTAAACTACGGAAAAATCCAACACTTGGAAATTTCCCGACAGGGGAAAAATTGGGTATTTATATCCGGTTGAACTTTTTAACATATTCTAAAATTTATCCGGAAAGCCACACAGACAAAATTTGATAATCCAATCGAATCTTTGATTCCCAATACAACCCAAAAATGCTCAACTGTAAACTGCATATTAAAAATTCCCAGAAAACTCAGCACTGGAAACTAAGAATTACTGTGCTAAAAAATTTAAATACTGGGGCCGTACGGCCGCGGATCCGCCGCGTGAGCCCTGCTCATGCCGCGGAACCGCGGTGGGAAAGTGGATTAGGTCCACGAAATTTACAGTAATTCTTATAAAACCCTGCTTGATTTTCTGGATATTTTTAATCTTGAAAAATCCACAATTTTAAAATCTGGACAGAGAGCATTTTTGAATATGGGTTTCGGGTTCGTTCGGATTTCAAACTCCGTCGGGACTTCGCCTAAGGCTCTAGCTAGGCTCTGATACCACTGTAGGGTTCCTAGGCACTCTAGTAAGGTCTCACAAGGCATCGAACATGCCAAATTTAAAAATTCTAGGTGCCGAGAGACCCGACTACGGATCGTTTGCTAGATGTCTAGGCGAAAAAGAAACTAGTTAACACTTAACTACGAGTTTAACGGAAATACAACCTTTGTAGATCTGGTGCTCCACCTCCACGGCTCCGCAACGAAGTCGTCTCCGCTGTCCAAATCAAAATCCGGGCTCTAGTGTCGCTTCGTCGGAGATATGGCGAGCTAGGTCGTCGATGACCATGCCGAAGATGATCTACGTCGAGGCATCGCTAAATCAAGCTCCGACTTCATCAAGTCAAGAAACTTGTGAAGTAAACACACTCTACTACTTGACAAGAGGTAGAGGATGAAGAAATAGGAAGTGGGTAGACTTTAGAATTGGATTTCTCACTCATTTGCTCAATTCACCATTGATGAAGTAAGCTTTCTTCTTTTTAAGAAGATGAAGAAGAAGAAGATGAATATTATGATAAGTTTTTTCTAAAAAGGAAATAATAAGAATACTTATCATAATGTAACCATGGTAATGTGTAGAGAGTTAATCATGGTTGAATGGAATGGTCAAGGTTAAGCATGAGACAAAATGGTCACTTGGTCAAAGTCTTCATGAAGCTTCATGAAAACAACAAATGAAAGCGACCATTTCATTTCATTTTCTTTTATTCATTTATCAAAAATAAATGGATAACTAAATAAGATAAATGAATAACAAATAATAAACCCTAACCATTTCATTAACCAAGGTTTAATACTTTACACTTAACCAAAAAAGCATGTATCATCAAACATGATACAAGCATGTGCACAAAATCATATCACATATATAATGCGCACATCCGAGTGAGAAAATCCATCTTAAGTAAGCCGATACTAGTTGATGCAAAGTAATATATCAAATATATAAATATGCATTAAATCATTAAATCAACACTTGATTCAATGATCCGGTCATGTCGCACACAACCGACTAGTATACAATGTATCGGCTTATCGAATCAACGCTTGAATCGATAACTAGGTTATATCGCATACAACCATTCGACACATTGATCGCGAGAATGAAATACGGTATCACATACACGCATTATTCTCGGTCCCGCACATATCTCATATGCGCTCCTATTTCGTTTCGCTTGAGCCAGGAAACCTCTGTGTAGGACTCTAAAGACTCGTCAATACGCCGGCAGCAGGTGATGATCATATCAAACACCCACAAGCCGCAAGCGGTCTGCTAAACGTAACGGCCACCCGGGTATTGAGCGATCAGAAGATCGACGAGCAAGCCCGCTCACACTCCAGTGAATCCAACCAGTAACACTACCATACAGTCCGGTCTGATCGTCTGATATGTCGCATATCTCGCCTAGGGGTGGTAAACGTCAGACCCCAATAGCTCGATAAGTCGTGTCGATATGAGGTCTATAACAATTCGAGAAACTACTGGTAACACTTACCAGTAAATCTCAGCAACCCTGGCCAGGGATTTCCTGTTATAGCCAATCGAACATAGCGCAACATCAACTCCCTATACCGGGAGAGACGAATCCCCTCCTATCGCTCATTGCCTCCATGTGACTCGGGACTGTACCCAAAAACCACCGTTTTGCACGCCCTCTTGGACGTGGTAAGATGGAAATCAAAGCACAGTGGGAACCACACAAGACTCTATGACGATCTCGGGTTAACAGACTACTCTGTACCAGTGTCACCAGAGAACTGCCATCTGACGTGAGGTATAATACCATCTGGGAGTTCTCGGCGAGTCCGTCCAGTGTACCCAGTCTCTACTGAGCACCCGTATATCATCTCCGATGTCAAACACCAATGGATATGGGATCATCCATCGCCCATCTGTATGGGTCGAGAAGGCACACGCTAGTCTACTCTGGTATATCGATGCCCCATCTCGATACACCCACGACTAGGGACTTTGAAAGATGTACTTATGGACTACCATGTCCCCACTAGTATGATCCGCATCATAGTCCAGGTAGTCAAGTACACATCCTAAGGGCTTTACCAACATGTAACAGAGAGACAATCAGTGTACACGTTAAGGTAAAGTGTAACCAGATAGCATACTATCATGTCGAGCAAGAAAGTCCTCCCTATATATGTCCCAGCATCCACTACAATATACATCCAATGTACAGTAATGGCCTCTAGGGCATACATATAACTAACAGTCGAGACCCCGACGAGGGGCGGTGGCCGGTCTCACAAGCCACTGGTGTCAGTTGGTTCACCCAAGATGTATACAGGTGCTCATTGGGTTATGAGTACACCGGACAGGACTCGCCGGGAACATGCTAGTTGATATTATACCTGACGTCAGATAGCAGTTCCCTGGTGACATGTGTACAGGTTAGTTTATCGACCTGAGATCGCCATTTGTCTCGTGTAAGTTCCCACTGTACTTTAATTACTACCGTACCACGGCTCAAAGGAGTCGTGCAAACAGGTTTTAGTTGGGTACAGTCCCAAGCCACATGGAGGCAGTGAGCGGATCGGCAGGGGTTCGTCTCTCCCGGTATTGGGGATGAGATCGCGCTGTGTCTGGGAGAGCTATTACACAAAGTCCTTGGCCAAGGCAGGAGATTTACTGGTAGGTATTCCAGTACTATCTCAGGGTGTTCTGGGCTACACTCCGACACGACCTGTACCGCTTTTGGGGGTCTGACTTTTACCAACCCTCTAGGCCCGCCATGCGATGCTCATGGACGAACGGACCGGACTGTACGGATATTGTCACTGACAGGCTCAGTAGGGTGTCAGGATGAGTTCGCTCATCGGCCTCCCTTTTGGTCAATACCTGGTAGCCCGTTACGTACGGCTAATGCCTCTGACGTGCTAGTGGTTAAATCCACAGCCAAAGTATTGATGAGTCTTTAGAGTCCCCCACAGACAGTTTCTCAAGTTTCGGGCGAAACGTTGTAGAGGCTGTATGGATTTATGGCAGGGTTCGAACGTATGTGTGCACTTGTGCGCGTGTCATGGTTCGGACGGATAATACTAGCGGGCTTTGGTTTAAGCCGGATCCTAGTATTATATAGTGTACATTTTATCTCATTGCATTTGTATTCGATCGGAATACAAATGCGGGTATGTATATACAGTCGCGGGGTTTTCCTGTAATTTATTACGGGATCATTTTTTTGAAGTTTCCAGCTTGCTTTCCCTTTTCGGCCATTTTCCTTTCTTTCTTTCCTTGGCTGAATTTTTCATGGAGGGGCTTATTTGCAAATGTGAAAATTAGCAAATGGGGGGGTTTTTTTAGTGCTGGGGCTCCAGCAATTTCTAGAAGCTCTTGAGTGTTTTTGACTCTTTTTCTTTGCATTTATTGTGATGGAATTTGGAAAGGATGTGGGGGTTGATGTTGGTGTGACCTTTTTCCCTCTTTATCATCCATTTGCCTTTTGCAAGAAACCCTCACCCCTCTCCTCTAAGATATTGGCCGAGCCCTCTTTTTGGACAGCCCAACATTTTGTGAGTGAGGATATATGCATCTCATTTCATTCATGCAAAAGAGAGAGCTCCATTTCAAAGTTCATTTTTCCTCTTCCCTCCTTTGAGGCAACTTCTAATAACCCCTTGAGACAAAGGTTTCTACGTATATTCTACAGCAATCTTGGACACGTCGGCTAGCCAACTTCGTGTCCGAGTTACCTCAGTTCAGAGGTGGGAGCCCGTAAAATGACTTCTCGATGTGGTGCCCTTCCGACGAGGAGACTGGAAATCAGTGATGCCGCGAGGAGCTTGGGATGGTGGCCGAAGATCGGAGGACACGGATCGCTCGGTATAACCCTTTTATCCCTTCTCTAGATAGCTAGTTCTAGGTTAATGGTTCGATCCGGGAAAAAGTATACGATAGCGCCGGTTTTCTAGTTTAGAAAAGTTTTTGTGTCCGCATTTTGGCCTCGCATAGACGGCCAGGGCGCTACCGTAAACTTACATGGCGGGCCGACGGCGAAAAGCATCGTCATCCTCCGTGGCTTGCTGAAGGAGGCGTTGCATCTTGGTTTTCTCGTAAATGGCCATTTCGCGGCTGTGGTCGTTCCGAGCCTTTTGACTCGCTCCCCTTGTTAGCTTATCCATCTATTCTTCAAACGACGGACTCGGCACCTTTATGGAAGGACTTCGTTCTCGTTCAATGTCAGCGTCTTTTAAAAGAGCATTCTCTTCTTTATCAAGGTCCTTTATGACATGGCATCCATGGAACTGCTCCCGTTTCTTGGACTTGACATATCCAAGCCTGATCGTTTCCATTTTTCCGTTGGGCAATTTTCGCTGAGTTCCGGGGACATTCCAGATCCTGTTGTAGAATTGGGCCTGTCGCGCGGTTTGCTTAAAGGGTACGCCTTGGCATCTCAATAACCTTTTCAATCCTTCTCCGTAGTATCTGGGCACAAGGATTGGCTGGAGCTTGTCAAACGCAGGTTCGGCACCACACCAAATTTCTCTATCGACTTTGGTTTCCCCGGATCGATAGAATAGGATCACCTTTTCACCTCTTCGCATGGGCGGGACGTAGAATGTCTGCATCTCTTGCACACCATAAGTCTCAAGTGCGTCAAGCTCTCTGTAGTGCTGCCGCAGAACCATGGCGATCTGCAAACTCTGATCATTTCCAGTGAGGGCTTGCATTGATGGACGGATCGAGAACACTGCGTTGGCTTCGTCTTCGGAGTCACTGCCAAAGACCAGAATAGGGGTAGATGGTCCCGGCCTGTTGCATTGGGGTGGCCCCGAATAGACTATCTCTTCTTCCTCCTCGGTATCGCTCCCGAAGACCGGAATAGTGGGGATAGCCTTTTGTTTATTCTCCGATTTATGGCATTTTTCAGTGTCTTCAAAGTCTGGTAGGAAATATTTAGCGTCTTCATACTTGCGGACTTCATTTACGGAGATAGGTTTAGTTCCCCCGTTACGGTATACTCGAGACCATCTTTGAAATACTTCATACACTGATGTTGTGTAGGAGGGATGATGTTGTACTCGTGTAACCAAGGCCTGTCGAGTAAAGCGTTGTAACAGGTCTTTGCGTCAATGACATGAAATTTGATGTCAGTGACAAGCAGCCCAAAGCGTAATGTCAGTATTACAGACCCGAGCGTCCATGATGACTGGGAGTCGAATCCGGAGATGGTGATTTTATCCCGAGCGAGGTGCTGAACGCTCATGCAGATTTCTTTTAGTACCCTCACATTTAGGAGGTTGACAGAGGACCCATTGTCAACTAAGATCTTCCCTATCTTGATGTCATGGCAGTACCCGGTGACATACAGGGGACGGTTATGCTCGCACGTTCTGAGGAGGAGATCTTTATCGCCGAAAGTGATGTCAGCTGTGTGCACTTCTTCTAGCTCGTCCTTCATCTTTTCTTCGGCAAGGAAAGCTTGAAACTGCTCGGGCTCTTGTAATGCCCTGATCAGAGAATCTCGCGTCTCTTTAGACAACAGATGGGCGTCCAAAACGCTTAGCTGTGAGGGTATCTTCCTCAGGTGCGCTAGGACATTGTAATCCACTTTGCTTTTCTTGGGTGGGTCCTTGGTTGTCAGTTCTTTGGCGACTTGATCATCGAGGGCGATATCCTCGGGGACATTTCCTTCCCCTTATCTTTTTTCTTAGATCCCCTGTTTGCAGGTCAGAGATTCTTTTCGGGCAATGTACGGTTGCGCAGCTGAATATTCTCACAGTTCTTCATCTCTTCCTCTTTTCCTGACGTGGATTCCTTAAAGAGGGGATCAAGGGCCATTTCTTCATCAGAATCGCTCCCGAAGGTGAGAACTTGCGATCTCTTAGTATCAACCATGTGACAGTTACCGGCAGTTCTTTTGCGCTCGTCCGTCGTATTTCTCTACTCCCGACGAGCTTTGCGCTTTATTCGCTTGAATTGTTATCGATGGGCGACGTATTCCTGCCACCACTTCTTGAAAGCATTACACTCTTCGGTAGGGTGCGTGATCCTCCGATGGTATAAGCAGTAGTTTGGATGTGCATCCGGTTCGTCGGGGCACGTACTTTCTGAAGTGCTTTCTTTGAAAGGTGGCAACTTCATTCCCATTGACAGAGCCTCAGCGAATCGCTTCCTCGTCTTAAGCCTGCTTTTGCCGGTAACAAGGGAACTTTGACCCGGTTGGGGTATTTTATGGCTTCTCATACCCGGAGCTTCTTCAGCTTGACGCCGACGCTTGGCCTTTTCGTATATGGCCGTTTCACACTCCCGGTCAGCTTTTCTCTTCTGAAGAGCTTTGCTCAGCAGCCTGTCAATCAATTCGTCTGATGGCTCCAGGGATTTTGGTTCCGGTTCTGCCCCCAGTCTCTCTGCATCAGGAGCTTCTTTAACATCTATTGACGAGTGAGAGATCATGTGGCAGCTCGCCATATAATCCTCAGGCTCTTCTGAAGAACCGTCTCCTTCATCAGTGTTATCGTCTTCATTCTCAAGAACATGCTTGAAGAATTCGTCCAATATAATTGGGGTCCGTGCCTTCTGGTTATATTCTTCCAGTGCATCGATATATTTCTGCAAACTTGTACGGTTATCGTCGGGTTGGACGGGCTTCTTGGCTTTCTTCTTTTTCTTTAAAGACTTTAGAGGCTTGGCCCGAAGGTTCTGTCCATCATCACCAACTTTCAGTTTTGGGCGCGGCTTCAGCATCCCCTCAATAATCTCAGGCTCAAGTGACCTTTTCCATCTAATCTCCGGACATGCTCGAAGGTCCTTTAGCATTTTTTTAGTCTTAACTAAAAGGGCCACCTCCCATGGGGCTTCCTCTATAAGTGAGCATGATGCCCCCGGCGTGTCCACCTTTTTAGGAGCATGCGGTTGTGGCGGGTTCACCCTCCAGTTTTCGTACAGCGCAAACTTACCCTGTTGGTACTAGTCTTCGATCCAACTTTTGAAGATGTAACAATCTTCGATTAGGTGACCCAATATTCGGTGGTAAGGACAGTAATTGAGACTGTTAACATCGCCTAATTGCATTGGGCGTCTCGGCTCTGGCAGAATGATGAGCCTGTTGCGCAGCACTACCTCGAATAATCTCTTCGTCTTATCCCGAGGGAACGAGTAAGGGCGTTGTTCACATCAGAATATTGCATTTAATACCGCCCATTCTTATGCTCGTTGGTTTATAGGCAGGCGCTTTTAATCCGTGTTTGCTACATATTTACAGGGTACAGGTTTCTAGTCCAAAATAACGCAAATGATAAAAAATCTCCACAGTTACGCTAAAATGCAGAACATCTGTTGTCAACAGGTAAAATCCGGGTTCCGGTCATCCGTATCCGTCCAGTGCCGCGTACCTGTTCCTAAGACAAGACATATGACAGTGGTCATTCGTGTCTCGGACAAGCACGGAGCACGAGAGGGGCAGCACAAAACTCAATGGATGCGCGGAGCTCGAGGGAGATGAGGTCAAAAGTATTATTTTTTATGCCACTTTGGACTGTCGCAGGTCTGAAGAAATTGTTGATGCAATTTGCAATTTGGAGTATGTAGAACAGAAAAGAGCAACACAAGAAAACCTAGAAAAAATGAGATCCCAATTCCCCCACATGGCTGCGGAACCATGGCCAATTGGCCACTTATGCGGCGGTTCCGCGGCCGAGTTAACTCGGTGCCAGAAGATATTTTGGGGATAGTTTGGACATTTCATTTGGGCTCAGAATCTTGCCCTAGGGTTTCAGCACTCAGCCTATAAATAGCTCAGTTTTGTGCCAAGCCAAGGGTCTCATTCTTATGCTTCTTTTTGTTAGGATTTAGTTTAGTTTTAGTTTACCTTCTTCTTCTTCTTCATTTTTTCCTCCATGAAAATTGTAGTGAGAGCTTTTTGTGTAAGTACACGGCAGCACCCCGGCCTTCTGAACGAGGCCAAAATGCGGAATCGAAACTTTTCTTTTAAACTTGAACCGGCGCTACCGCGTACTAAAAAACCCGCGGGCCATTAACCTACTCCTAGCTAACTAGAGAATGGGTAGAGAGATATACCGAGCGATCCGTGTCCTTCGGTCTTCTCGTCGTCATCCCGATCTCTCCGCGGAATCTCCGGTCTTCATCTCCTCGTCGGAAGGGCACCACATCGCCGGGTTCTTTTACGGGCTCCCACCTCTGGACCGAGGCAACTCGGGCACGAAGTTGGCGAGTCGACGTGTCCAAGAATGTTGTAGGCTAAGTGTAGAATGGTTTGTCTCTAGGGGTTCTTTGTAGTTGCCATTTTGATGTGGAGGAAAAATGAACAAGAGGAATAAGCTTGAGGATTTTTCTTTTGCAATGAAATGAACCAAAAATCCTCATACCAAAAAAATGAATCACCCTCTCCTTACAATAGAGGCCGGCCTCAATATGAGAGAGGAGGGAGGTTGTGTATGATGCAAGAAAGAGAATGATGAGTGATCATCATCAAAAAAAAAGTCACACCAAAGTCTCATCAAAAACCCATCATCATAAACCAAGCAATGATTAACAAAGAAGTCAAATGATGGTTGAACCATCATGAAACAACAATATACAAAGACCACCCTCCACAATGCTAATTTGCATAATTGCAAATAACCCCCTCCACACCAATTATCAGCCAAAGAAAGATAGAATGGAAAATGGCCGAAACGGAAAGCAAACTGGCAACTTCAGAAAAACGATCCCGTAATAAATTACAGGAAAACCCCGCGACTGTATATACATACCCGCATTTGTATTCTGACCGAATACAAATGCAATGAGACAAAATCTACACTATACAATACTAGGATCCAGCTTAAACCAAAGCCCGCTAGTATTATCCGTCCGATCATGATCCGTGCAATACCGCACGTACATGATCGAACCCTGCCATAAATCCATACGGCCTCTACAGCGTTTCGCCCGAAACATGAGAAACTGTCTGTGGGGGACTCTAAAGACTCGTCAATACTTTGGCTGTGGATTTAACCACCAGCACGTCAGAGGTATTAGCCATACGTAACGGGCTACCAGTTATTGATCAAAAGGGACGTCGATGAGCGAACTCATCCTGACACCCTACTGAGCCTGTCAATGACAATATCCGTACAGTCCGGTCCGTTCGTCTATGAGCATCGCATGGCAGGCCTAGGGGGTTGGTAAAAGTCAGACCCCCAAAAGCGGTACAAGTCGTGTCGGAGTGTAGCCCAGAACACCCTGAGATATTACTGGAATACCTACCAGTAAATCTCCTGCCTTGGCCGAGGACTTCGTGTAATGGCTCTCCTAGACACAGCGCGACCTCAGCCCCAATACCGGGAGAGACGAACCCCTGTAGATCCGCTCACTACCTCCATGTGGCTCGGGACTGTACCCAACTAAAACATGTTTGCACGACTCCTTTGAGCGTGGTAGGGTAGTAATCAAAGTACAGTGGGAACTCACACGAGACAAATGACGATCTCAGGTCGATGAACTAACCTGTACACATGTCACCAGGGAACTGCTATCTGACGTCAGGTATAAGACCAACTAGCATGTTCCCGGGGAGTCATGTCCGGTGTACTCATAACCCAATGAGCACCTGTATACATCTTAAGTGAACCAACTGACACCAGTGGCTTATGAGACCGGCCACTGCCCCTCGTCGGGGTCTCGACTGTATACACTAGTCTACTCTGGAGTATCGATGCCCTGTCTCGAAAACTCCCATAACAAGGGACCTTTTAAGGATGTGCCTATAGACCCCAGCTCCCACGTATATGATCGCCATCATACTGCTGGCCGTCAAGCAAGAATCCTAAGGGCTCTATCAACGCGCAATTGTGACTTGTGTGGTCACCTAAAGCAGTACACGATGATAAATATAAACCAAATAGCATACTATCATCTTGAGTATGACTATTCTAACGGTATAGGTCCTCCCTCAATCATTGCAATCACGTGCGTGTGATCCAATAATCGACTCTGGGGGCACTATCCCGAACAATCTACCACTTGCACTCAAGGCTAATTATTGCGATGTCGCATACTCATAGCCCGTGTGATACCGAACACCCAACTCCTCTACTAATCAGTCTCACAAAACCTGTTTGCGAAACTAATGCGTTCGAGGAATAGCCTCAGTGAGCGGATCCGCTCTAATGTTTCTTTCTATGTCTCTCTTTATCTCAAGTTCGCGGAGAAAGCCATCTCCCGAAATGAGCAATACCTGTCTTAGAATATGTCTGGATATCTGATGGGACCTAGTTCATAAATGAACTCCAAATCCAAACTTCTTAGATTGTATCGTCAACTGAACTTAATCAGTATCCTGCGCCATGCCTCCCTCAGTATCCGCCTGGACCACCTGTCCAAAATACTGCCCCTCGTCAGAGGGAAAACTATAACTCTGACAGTCACTCTGTCATCCAGGTCACCTTGGAAGCCTGGAATGATAAATGTCTCCCGAATGAGGCTGTCGTTATCATATCCCTAGAACATCCACCTATGTTCAAAAACTGCTTCCGAATATTTCTCCAGGATTGGATCAATATCAACTTATTGCATCTACTGCAAAAACAACATCTGGTGTGGTACATGACATCTCATGATTGACTCAATTGCCTAAGCAAGTGATCTGCCAACCACGCACATCCCTCTCCCCTTTAGTCTGTAAGACTGCTTTAGAGAGGGTGACTCCATCACCTGCAGGTACACTACCGTACCAGGAATCGTCCATTCTAAAACACCTTTAGAATGCTGTCTAAATACCCAGATTAGGAAACTACCCAAATCTAGATCTAAAACCATAGATCCAGTAACCAGAATGTCTGATATAATATCCAATTCCTATGTGGAGAAACTATTGTGTGACAACCAAAGTATAACCGATCGTAGTATAGGAACTTCACTTCTTACTCTATGTATGTCATCCAAATACCAGGACATCACACCCTACTACCTTCTTAACAGATCCATCCCCTATTCTGATGAAGTCAAACCTATGACTGTTACATCAGAAATAGATGATCTATCTCCGCTATATCTGCTTTAGTCTATAAATAGACATAAGCCGCTTGTCCACTATGCTTCCGCTGCTCCCACTGACTACGACAACCCTCTGGCAGAGTCATATAAACGTATACATCTAAAGCCAGTTTAGAACGACGCTATACTCATCCTCCTGCCGGGTCTCATAGCCTGGAACAACAGTAGTGTCAAATCTGGGTAAACAAGAACCTCCCTGTCACCGTATTTGAGCATACCGAAGTACCTCTCGAGTGCCTAAGGTTACTCACCATATCTGCGGAGTGGCCAATGGAATGTCAAACCAGATTGAATCTTTAGGTTCTTATCAAATTTTCAGTAATCGTTTGCGGTTCTGGAAACACTTCCAGTTCTACCATACTCCCACGACTGTTTTCTGAAAAAATCCATTTCTTTTAAAACTGTGGTGAGTCAAGAACAATATCACTATTGATCTTCCAGGTGGTAGAAAGTCAACCCTCGTTATAGCCTGGGTCAACCCACAAACAGACATTACAGAAACGTGTCTTGAGTTATCCATAGTCTGGTTTTAAGCATAAGCCGGACAACTCCCCGTACCTTAACATCATTAAGATATGAACCGTTCTATATCCAATATAGAAACAGAGGCACTGATTTAATTGGAACCAGATTCAAATCATGCAACTGTCTCCAGTGCATGTCAACTAAATGGAAGGAGGCTGATCAGCGTTACTCAACTTAGGAGTGCTTCCAATTATGAGTAACCTGAAAGAGAAGCAAGATCTCTTAAAACCATTACTATCAACTGAATACCACACACAAGTATCTACATCTTCGATCGCCTTGAAGAATCCTGATACTTGCAATACCTGGTTCTCTACTCTATTCTTATACCTATAACTTCTCAAAACTTAGACCTTGTGTTTCTACGAAATACTTGTCTAAGAACTAGAGAAGTCACAAGTAAACAGAATATAGTACGAGGACCATCCCCTCTGTCCTAATGGACACTGGACAACATACAATACTCTGTATAAGTCCCTTGAGTCTAATAACTCATTCCTTGTATGTCGTAGGTTGAAAACTGTACTTATGGTTAAGAAGAATTACACCGCTGTTTAATGCTCCTTACCTAACCATCCACTGATATAGGTAAATGTTATAGACATAATTTCAAAAAGGTATATCTCACTCTATAAAAAATAGACGTACAGATATATCAATTTGAAATTGGTGCATAACAGCGGATATTCAAAACCAAATATTTGTCGTCCGGCAAACAACCCAGGTGATTTCCTCAAATATCACCAATTACAACGAATCCCGATATAATGAGGATAATCACCCAATTCCCAATAACTTACTCCCACTCATCATCTGTAAAACCATACAGATGTGAGAATCATAACTGGTAATGGAGCAAGGGCTAATTGGGAAATCAGTTTTCTTTTAACAGTACACAGTGAAACTGAAACATTGAAATGTTTCGTAGGGGTATCCGGGTATTCCTAGTAATGCCTCTTCCATTATCCAGATTCACAACTATAACCGTATATTTCTATGTCATCTCTCCACATCCCTTCATATGTCTTTAGTCATTACTTTCTGTACACCCTCTTAGGCTAAATGGTTTTCTTCCTTCCCTACCTTTCGGCACCAGCCTATGGTTTGGAAGAAGACAATACAATAAGCATAATGGGTGTACTGTCCTAATCCTAGGAGCACTCGTAACCCGAGAGAAGGTAAAGATAAAAGACACCTGAATAAACCTTATTCCTATTTCTCCTGAACCAGAATCCATCCCCGAACTGGAACAAGTTCCTTTCGAGTTCGTATATAACCATACGATGGAATATCCAATAACTGTGGATCTTCTTAGTGATACGGAGTGTCCTGGAGAAATACAAAGGTGAAGTGGGAGTGGTAATGAAATACTTGGTTTGGTCGTGAATAGCAGTCGCAATTTACTTTGCCCTCTTACTAATCCCTTTATTTGTCTTAACTTAATACCTTTTGTACACCATCGTTAGGCTAATTGGTTTCCTTCATTCCCTACCATTCGGCACCTGCTTATGATTTGGAAGAAGACTATCCAATTTGCGTAATAGGTGTACTGTCCTAATCCAAGGAGCACTCGCAACCTGAGAGAAGGTAAAAGGAAAAGACAACCGAATAGTCCTATTCGTTTTCTCCAGAACCGGAAACCATCTTCGAATAAATTCCTTCGAGTTCGTATATAACCATACGATGGTTTTATCCAATAGAAGTGGACGTTCGTAGTAATACGGGGTGTCCTGGAGAAAAGGGTAAAAGTAGGAGTGGCAATGAAGTATGCAACTCTGACAATCCAAAAGCCAGTGTTTAAGAAGTTCGGTTAATTTTGGTCAATGAATCATAGTCTAGGGTCAGGCCATGGTCGCTGCCAAAGAGAGAGAGAAAAGAAACACTCAGCGTGCACTCTAACCTAGATCAGAATGGTTATCACTTTATCCAATCAGGAAACCTCCCACTGTAACGTCAAATTCTCCTCCAAACCTGAAAGAAGAATTAGTCGGGATCACCCGAGGAGTAAACCAACTCATCAGTAGGAATCCGGATCCAACTATCATCGCATAATAACGTGATGGAATCCACTCACGTTATCACACTCCAGAAGGTATGCGCATATCTGGCAAGTTTCAGTTTCTTTAGAAACTCCCGATGTGATTTTTACCCCATGCTCTTATGACATTGACGAAGGTCAACAAATCATAAGTCACATGTCAAGTTCTACCCGTCATTGTCCAGGTTAATTTGAACCCACCCGTACAGGCCCTTGACGAAGGTCAACAAGGCTATACGACTGTCCCAAACCAACGCATCTATCTATGCAGCAGAAAGGTAACAAGCAGCTACCATTCACTATGCCTTGACGAAGGTCAACAAACATAGCATGAATACTACGTGCTACCCGTCTGAAATGACGGAGGGCTACGAATGGTTTTTGGCGAAAAACCTTTAACGTAATGAACTTGAGATCGTTGAAGGAACCGGATAGCTTTTTTATAAAAATATAATGGCGAAAACCTTTGCTAAAGAGGTCACTCCCGGTGAAAGGATCTCGGCTCTTTCCCTGTAGAATGAGGTGCAGGATATTCCAACTGAATACCACGATGCAAAGCAAAAGTAATCGACTATAGTGAAGTTATTTCCCTGACGCAAACTTCTGTCCAAGGGGTCACTCCCGGTGAAGGGATCTCGGCCCTTGCCTCGTCGACTGAGGTGCTGGATATTCATAACCGAATACCACTGTGCAAAACAAAAGTGAATGTCCTTGCAATAACAGCTTTTTGAAAAATTGTTCCAACAACATCAGAATAGGTTTGTTTAGCTTGCATTGATCCGAATCAATGCAGTCCTATCAATTGATCACACCAATAAAGAACGAAAATAATGATGTATGTATATGCCATCCGCATTCGCCACTGGGTCCCGTCATCACCCGTTAGGTTACTTAACTAACGACAGAGCGGGGACTGGACTAGCGCGGATGCAAAACATATACAACATCTACTAGTATATATATATATATATATCAATATATAATATTCGCTCAAGGCGTGATAAAATGCAACATCACAGAAATGTAATAAGCATCACAGAACAATACAGATATCTGGGATCCCCGGGTTTCATAGAGCCGCTACTGAAACCCGACGTTCCCCTAGTCGTGTGGATAGCCTGTGCAATGAAATCCTAGACCCCTACGGGCGCGGCAAGTTACCCGCCAAAACCTGAAGCGAGGCAGCCCCCTTCAGCAACGTGAATGGACCACCCAGCACTTCACGGAATCCGGTAACTTGGGCACCCCTCCTGGGTCAACCTATACCCCCTACGAGTGTGGCGAATAGCCCGCCAATTCTAGAGTGAAGCCCCCTCCGTCTCAATGCCATGAGATGCGGGCCTGTTGCCCTCTAGAACCCGGCTACCCGTGCACCCCTCCGCGGGGTAATCCTAGTACAGAAAGTAAAATATATACAACGGGTACATCGACCTCAGCCCGGTCGTGCTCCAAAAGAATAATATACAAACAGGCAGTAACGGCAGTCCACATGTCGGACGCTCGCCCCGCAATATCGAATGTACATAAACAACCAAACTGTACTAACATTGCATCCAGGCTATCCATCACGACAAATCCGCAACATCACAGCACAACACAGAACATCAACGTGAATGTCACGTTCGCAAATCCGTCTAAAAGGGTTATAACAGTTAGACAGGATTTACCGATCAAATGACATTCACGGTCGCAGATATAATGTAAATACTGTGAACTAACATGTTTAAAATTTTCGATCGACTAAATTTCCCGAAGTGGGCCCCAAGCACTACTGTAGCACTTAAAATAAATCTGGGCCAAAAACGAATATACCAGAAACCCTATTTCCATGTCATAAACCCACTGTAGAAATTTGGTGTTGTTTGGCCACAGAACGGCGGCGGATCCACGGCCAAAACGTAGTTTTGGCCACTGATCCGCCGCGCTACAGTAATATCAGTCGACCAAATTTTCACAGAATGCATAAAAAACCCTGCACGTATTTTTACAATGTACCAAATAATTTTTAGAGCACTGGAAAAATTCGACAGAAACTTGACATGGAAACGCGGTTTTTGGAAAATCCGTTCGATCGAACTTGTAAACACGTTAGAGCAAGCTAGACTAGGTTAATGGCATGGCTCTGATACCAGTGTAAGTGCACGGCAGCGCCCCGACCGTCTGAACGAGGCCAAAATGCGGAATCGAAACTTTTCTTTTAAACTTGAACCGGCGCTACCGCGTACTAAAAAACCCGGATCGGGCCATTAACCTACTCCTAGCTAACTAGAGAATGGGTAGAGAGATATACTGAGCGATCCGTGTCCTTCGGTCTTCTCGTCGTCATCTCGATCTCTCTGCGGAATCTCCGGTCTTCATCTCCTCGTCGGAAGGGCACCACATCGCCGGGTTCTTTTACGGGCTCCCACCTCTGGACCGAGGCAACTCGGGCACGAAGTTGGCGAGTCGACATGTCCAAGAATGCTGTAGGCTAAGCGTAGAGTGGTTTGTCTCTAGGGGTTCTTTATAGTTGCCATTTTGATGTGGAGGAAAAATGAACAAGAGGAATAAGCTTGAGGATTTTTCTTTTGCAATGAAATGAACCAAAAATCCTCATACCAAAAAAATGAATCACCCTCTCCTTACAATAGTGGTCGGCCTCAATATGAGAGAGGAGGGAGGTTGTGTATGATGCAAGAAAGAGAATGATGAGTGATCATCATCAAAAAAAAAGTCACACCAAAGTCTCATCAAAAACCCATCATCATAAAGCAAGCAATGATTAACAAAGAAGTCAAATGATGGTTGAACCATCATGAAGCAACAATATACAAAGACCACCCTCCACAATGCTAATTTGCACAATTGCAAATAACCCTCTCCACACCAATTATCAGCCAAAGAAAGATAGAATGGAAAATGGCCGAAACGGAAAGCAAACTGGCAACTTCAGAAAAACGATCCCGTAATAAATTACAGGAAAACCCCGCGACTGTATATGCATACCCGCATTTGTATTCCGACCGAATACAAATGCAATGAGACAAAATCTACACTATACAATACTAGGATCCGGCTTAAACCAAAGCCCGCTAGTATTATCCGTCCGATCATGATCCGTGCAATACCGCACGTACATGATCGAACCCTGCCATATCTCCATACGGCCTCTACAGCGTTTCGCCCGAAACTTGAGAAACTGTCTGTGGGGGACTCTAAAAACTCGTCAATACTTTGGCTGTGGATTTAACCACCAGCACGTCAGAGGTATTAGCCATACGTAACTGGCTACCAACTATTGACCAAAAGGGACGTCGATGAGCGAACTCATCCTGACACCTTACTGAGCCTGTCAGTGACAATATCCGTACAGTCCGGTCCGTTCGTCTATGAGCATCGCATGGCGGGTCTAGGGGTTGGTAAAAGTCAGACCCCCAAAAGCGGTACAAGTCGTGTCGGAGTGTAGCCCAGAACACCCTGAGATATTACTGGAATACCTACCAGTAAATCTCCTGCCTTGGCCAAGGACTTCGTGTAATGGCTCTCCTAGACACAGCGCGACCTCAGCCCCAATACCGGGAGAGACGAACCCCTGCAGATCCGCTCACTGCCTCCATGTGGCTCGGGACTGTACCCAACTAAAACCTGTTTGCACGACTCCTTTGAGCGTGGTAGGGTAGTAATCAAAGTACAGTGGGAACTCACACGAGACAAATGACGATCTCAGGTTGATGAACTAACCTGTACACATGTCACCAGGGAACTGCTATCTGACGTCAGGTATAAGACCAACTAGCATGTTCCCGGCGAGTCCTGTCCGGTGTACTCATAACCCAATGAGCACATGTATACATCTTAGGTGAACCAACTGACACCAGTGGCTTGTGAGACCGGCTACCGCCCCTCGTCGGGGTCTCAACTGTATACACTAGTCTACTCTGGAGTATCGATGCCCTGTCTCGAAAACTCCCACGACTAGGTACCTTTTAAGGATGTGCCTATAGACCCCAGCTCCCACGTATATGATCGCCATCATACTGTTGGCCATCAAGCAAGAATCCTAAGGGCTCTATCAACGCACAATAGTGACTTGTGAGGTCACCTAAAGCAGTACACGATGATAAAGATAAACCAGATAGCATACTATCATCTTGAGTAAGACTGTTCTAACGATATAGGTCCTCCCTCAATCATTGCAATCACGGGCGTGTGATCCAATAATCGACTCTGAGGGCACTATCCCCAACATTTTGAGTGGAAGATCAATGAAGAAGAGGGTTTTTAATATCATGTCTCTTTAATTTCTTGTCTTGTAATTTTATTATCTTGTATTGTAATTTTAATTCTTGTTATTAAGTAGTTGTTGTTATTTCTTTGCTTGTTTTATTTTCCTTCTCTTCTCTTTTCCGTATTATTTTCAAGCGATGATACTCGACGGAGTTCCTTGCTAAGGTGAGGACCCAAGAGTTAGCTTGCACCATTTGTAAAACCGTATCCTCCTTTTCTTTCTTTTCTTCCTTCTTGTTTTGTTTTCTTTTCATTTTTATGTGTGAATAATTCCACACTTGTTAAGGCTAAGGAAGGTGGTATGAGGGACGGAAAAATCCCTTGTGCTTATCTTCGCCAAACATCTTTCCCCCGACCAAACAAACGCAACCCCCTCACTTAGGCGCGCTATACGTGACAAGTAGCCGCGACCTAAGTCGAGAAGTCCTTTAAGCGCACTATAACGTGACATGTATTCGTGACTTAATTGGATACATAGTTGCCGGTGTTTGGCCGAGGGTTGGAAATAGGCGTATTTAGCGGACGGACAAGAGGCACTAGGAATGGATTTAGCATTGAAAAGCTTGCTTAAACTCGCAAATCCCATTCCTATATCCTCCTAATCCCTACTACTTTCGATTATCCCAAAATCATCTTAAGAATGGCAAAAGAAAAGCACAAGACTAATCCTAACTCTACTAACCAACCTTAATCTTAACAAGCTTACTTGAACATAAATACGATCACTTAGTATAGATTTGAATAGAACACATATACATTCTTTATTAACTCGTCTAAAACTCGAACGGACATACAACCATCTTCCTGCGGATCGACCCGTGCTCAACCGGCTAGCTGCATAGCGACACCGTCTTGATTGCGGTAACAAAAACTCTTTCAATCAGGCGTCTCAACTTTTCTCCGAGTGATCGTTGTTTATCATTTTGGTGAGCAACCGGTTTCAGGCCACTCAGTTGTTGCTGAGCGTTGGCAACGAATGTCGCTTTTCCTTTCCCCTTTTCATTCCGAGGATCTGTCTTTGAGGAAGACGGTCTATGGCCCATCTGGTCCATTTGGGCCAGCTTGTCGATCAAGGCCCGGAAAGTGGTCAGCTTGAAGAACATCATGAATTGGGAAATGGTTGCCTGAGGGTCAAGGGTCCCTACGAACATGACCACGGCAGGAGCTTCCTCTATGCGATGTTCACACTTTGACCACAGGTTCCTCCACCGAATAGCGTATTGAACCCAGGTTTCTCCCGGCTTCACTCTAGCGTTAATTAGTGCAGTGATAGGGGTGATCTCGCTAGCGCTCGTGAATCTTTGTGTAAACAGTAGCTCTATTTCTGCAAATGTCTTGACATAGTCATTCTGGAGCTCGGAGTACCATTCGAATGCTGTCTCCGACAAGCATCCAACAAACTGGCGAAGCAGCAGTTTGTCATCACCCCCAGTATTACCGCACAGAGCCCTGAATTGAGCAACATGCTGGTGTGGATTACCCGTCCCCTTATACACATGGAATTTAGGGATCGTATATCCTGACGGGTACTTTATTTGATCGTACCAACCCAGATAGGTCCGTCCAGTTTTGACGATTTGGCCAGCCGCTTCGCTCGCCTGATGAGCTCGTATCTGTTGAGCTATATAGTCGTCAAGGGCAGCTTTCGAGATCGTCTCCTCTTTGGCTGCTGAAAAAGCAGGAAGAGGGTTTGATGTCTTATTTCTGTCGTCTTCAAGGATAATCGGAGGGTCTTCAGCTGGGGGATCTGGCTGTATCATCATCCCGACCATATCTTAAAACAGAAGCGTCATTTGCTTTATGTTAACCGCTTGTTCCGCGGCCTCTTTGTCTTTCTTCTCAAGCATTCTTCGGAGGAATTCGGTGTCGGTTTCCTGCTCTTGGTGCTGCTCCGACGATCTTTCCGGGCTATCTTTTGGCCCAGTGAGTGCGGCCATCTTTGTCAGCATCTCCTGGAGCTTTTGCTGTTGTTGCTCCTGAGCCTTAGTTACTGATCGCGTAAGTGGTCGATGACCCGTGGAGGTATGGCTATCCTCTTTTCCGAATGCCATGTAAATGGTGTGCACTACCATGCCCCCAGACTTGGGGAATTTGGGTTCAGTGCCCTTGAGATTTGTCGCAGACACAGGGATCTTCTCCGGCCTTCTCCTTTTATGGGCGATCGAAGTTGAGAGGGATGTTGCAACCGATGCTTTCCGTGGTTCGACGGCGGTGAGATGGTCCTCCTCTTGCCGAACCTTTATTTTCTTCTGTCGGCGGGAGTAGTCTTTGTCGATTACAGAGACTCTTCGCCAGACCCTGTGGATTTTGAAGGACAGCCGCTGAGGAGGCTGCTCCGGCTTTGCCTTAATAACATTTTCAGTGGGTGGAGGAGTCTTTTTCAACACGGCGGTCGGAGAGTTCTTGCGCACCCTCCTAAGCGGCTCAAAATTGTTCCCAGTTGGAACAGCAACATCGACTTCCAACATTGGAGCTGGTGGGGTAAGTCCAGAGGGAGAGTTGCCCCCAGCTTTCCTCACTCGGCGCCAGTGGCGACATCGAGCATGCCTTACAGATGGGACTGACTCGGTTATGGGGGTGGCTTCATCATGCCCCCTGTTCTGGTGAAGGGCTGCTTGAAGGGTTATGGCAGCGCCCCGGCCATCAAAACGCGGCCAAAATGCGGAACAAAAATTTCTAAACCGGCGCTACCATTACCCGAATCCTGGATCGACCTTAAACCCTAAACTAGCAATCTAAACTAAGAGTTAGAATGGTTATACCGAGTTGATCTGTGTCCTTCGGTCTTCATTCCAAGGTCCTAGTGGTACGTTGATCGAGTTTGGTTGCTGGTCTTTCTCCATCTCTGATGATTCACCTGAGGGAAACGGCGCAAGCTCCAGCCTCGACGAACGAGGCAACCGACGCTTCAAAGTTGCTAGCGATGGAGAGTGGGGGTGTATGAAAATGTCACTACAATTTTCTCTCAACATATTTTGCTCAATGAGCAAGCATAAAAGATGAATGAGGAGGTGAGGAAATCTTGGCATGACCTAAAAAATGGCTAAGTCTTTTGTGAACTTGAGAGAGTGGGCTAATGTATTGTCAAAAGTAATCTCCCAAATGAAAAATGAACCCCCCACCTAAAAAGTGGCCGGCCCCCTCTCTCATTCCCATCATAAAAAATTATCATTTCCTTTTTTTTCAATTGCAATAAACAAATGCACCATCCCTCAAGCCCATGCCATGAACATGCACAAACCCATGCTTGTGCCACCTCACACCCTCCACCTCATTTGTTAAACAAATGAATTTCCATAAATGGAAATTCATACAAATGAGGTGGCACCTTCTAGAAGCTATTCCATAGAAAATACAGAATACTTCTCGGTACATGTATCGAAATACATATACGCGTATTCGTACAAAAATACGAATAGCCAAGAGAGAAAATAAATAGCGAACAATAATACTAGAATACATATATATAAATACATATGTAAATTATTAAATCAAAACCCGATTTAATAATCCGTCTTAATCCTAAGCCGCTAGTATTATCAATCGTCCGATTAAAGTCTGCGCAGCATGTGCACATATTTAATCAGACACCTGTATGTTCCAACATACGCCATGTACACCACATCGCCTGAACCGTGAAAACCCTCTGTGTGGGACTCTAAAGACTCGTCAATACGCTGGCAGTGGGTTTAACCACAAGCACGTCAGCGACACTAGCTGTACGTAATGGCTACCCAGGTATTGAGCGAAAGGGAGGCCGACGAGCAAACTCATCCTGAACCCCTACTGAGCCTGACAGTGACAATATTCGTACAGTCCGGTCTGTTCGTCTAAGAGTATCGCATATCGAGTCTAATGGGGTAGATAAAGTCAGACCCTAACAACGCGACATTTAGTGTCGGCATGAAACCCATCACCACCTGAGAAACTATCGATCCTGGATCAGTAGTTCTCGTCTACCGTGGCTACGGAATTATGGTGATGGCCATTCGTACACAATGCGACATCAACCCCCAATACTGGGAGAGATGAATCCCCAACGATCCAATCACTGCCTCCATGTGGCTCGGGATTGTACCCAACTAAAACCTGTTTCCACAACTCCATTGAGCCGTGGTAGGGTAGTAATCAAAGCACGGTGGGAACTCACACGAGACAAATGACGATCTCAGGTCGACAGACTAACCTGTACACATGTCATATGGGAACTGCTATCTGACAACAGGTATAATACCAACTAGCAGGTTCCCGGCGAGTCCGTCCAATGTACTCATAACCCAATGAGCACCTGTATACTATCTTAGGTGAACAAACTAACACCAATGGCTTGTGAGACCTGGCCACCGCCCCTCGTCGGGGTCTCGATCAGTATACACTAGTCTACACTGGAGTATCAATACCCGGTCTCGATACTCCTACGACTAGGGACATTTAAGGATGTGCTTATAGACCTCAGCTCCCACATATATGATCGCCATCATAGTGCTGGCAGTCAAGCAAGAATCCTATGGGCTCTATCAATATGTACATGATGATAAATACAAACCAGATAGCATACTATCATCTTAAGTAAGACTGTTCTATCGGTATAGGTCCTCACTCAATCATCATAATCACAAGTCCACGACTATGATAATTTCCTTGAGGGCACTATAGCCAACAATCTCCCACTTGCACTTAAGGCCAATTATTGCGATGTCGCATACTCACAGCCCGTGTGATACCGAACACCCAACTTCTCTACTAATCAGTTTCGCAAAGCTCGTTTGCAAAACTATTGCGTTCTAGAAATAGCCTCAGTGAGTGGATCCGCTCCAATGTTTCTTTCTGTATCTCTCTATATCTCAACTTCGCAGAGAAACCTATCTCCCGAAATGAGCAATACCTGTCTTAGAATTTTTCTGGATATCTGATGGGACCCAGTTCACAAACGAACTCCAAATCCAGCAAACCTTCTATACTGTATCATCCACTGAATTTAACCAGTAACATGCGCCATGCCTTCCTCAGTATTCGTTTGGACCACCTGTCCAACATACCGTCCCTCAGAAGAGGGAAAAACTATAACTCAGACAACCACTCTGTCGTCCAGGTCACCATGGAAGCCTGGAATGATAACCGTCTCCCGAAGGAGGCTGCCTTAATCATTTCCCAAGAACATTCATTTATGTTCATAAACTGCTTCCCAACGTTTCTCCAGGATTGGATTAATATATCTACTTATTGCAGCTAGTGCAAAAACAACATCTGGTGTGGTACTTGACATTTCATGATTAACTCAACTGCCTAAGTAAGTGATATGCTAATCATACAGATCCCTCTCCCCTTTAGTCTGTAAGACACTTTTAGAGAGGGTGACTCTATCACCTGCAGGTACACCACCATGCCAGGAGTCGTCCATTCTAAAATATCTTTAGAATAATGTAAAAGTACCCAAATTATGATACTTCCCAAATCTAGATCTAAAACCATAGATCTAGTAACCAGTAAACCTGATATTATATCCATATCCTATGTGGAGAAACAACTTTGTGACAACCACAGTATAACCGATCGTAGTATAAGAATATTTCTTCCTATCAAGTGTATGTCCTCCCAATACCTGGACATCACTCTCTACTACCTTCTTAGCAGATCCATCTTCTATTTTGATGAAGTCAAAGCCTATGACTGTCACATCAAAAATAGATGATCTGTTTCCGCTATACCTGCTTTAGTCTATAAATAGACATAAGCTACTTGTCTACTATGCTTCCGCTGCTCCCACTGACTACAACAACCCTCTGGCAGAGTCATATATACGTACACTTCTAAATCTAGTTTAGAACGACGCTATACTCATCCTCCTGCCGGGTCTTATAGTCTAGAACAGCAGCAATGGCAATTCTGGGTAAACAAGAACCTCCCTGTCACCGTCTCTGAGAAGACCGAAGTACCTCTCGGGTGCCTGAGGTTACCCACCAAATCTGTGGAGTGGGTAATGGAATATCGAAACTAATTGAATCCTTAGGTTCTATTAAATCTTCAGTGATCGTTTATGGTTCTGGAATCACTTCCAGTTCTACCATACTCCCACTTATGTTTTCCTGAAAAATCCATTTTACTAAAAATGTGGCGAGTTAAGAACAATATAAATATTGATCTTCCTGATGGTAGAAAGTTAACCCTCGTCAAAACCCGGGATAACCCACAAATAGCCATTACTGAAACGTGCCTTGAGTTTATCCGGATTCTGGTTTTAAGCATCAGCCGGACAACTCCCTATACCTTAACATCGTTAAGATATAAATTGATTCTATATATATCTAATATAGAAACAAAAGCACTAATCTAATTTAAACCAGATTCAAAATCATGCAGCTGTCTCCAGTGCATATCAACCAAATGGAAGGAGACCATTCGGCATTACTCATCTAGGAGTGCATCCATATATGAGTAACCTGAAAGAGAAACAGGTTCTCAAAACCATTACTATCAACGGAATACCAAACACAAGTATCTACATCTTCGACTTTCTCGAAGAATCCTGGTACTTTCAACAAATGGTTCTCTACTTTATTCTTATACCTATAACTTCTCAAAATCTTGACCTTGCATTTCAACGAAATACCTGTCTAAAATTAGAGAAGTCATGAGTAAACAGAATATAGTACGAGTACCAACCCTATTGTCCTAATGGACACTGGACAACATACAATACTTTGTATAAGTCCCCTGAGTTCAACAAATCAAACCCTTGTGCGTCGTGGATTGAAAAACTGTACTATGGTTAAGAAGAATTACACCGCTGTTTAATGCACCTTACCTAATCACCAACTGATATAAGTAAATGTCACAGATATGATATCAAAAAGTTATATCTCACTTTATAAAATAAATGTACAGATATATCAGTTTGAAATTGGTGCATAACAACGGATATTCAAAACCAAATATTCGCCGTCCGGCAAAAAACCCAGGCGATTTCCTCAAATATCACCAATTACAACGAATTCCGATATAATGAGGATCTAATCACCCAATTCCCAATATCTTACTCCCACTCACCATCTGTAATAACATACAGATGTGAGAAACTGATCTGATAAATACATACCCGGGAGTTAGATTCCAATTGGGAAAACAGTTTTTCAATTAACATCGCACAGTGAAACTGAAACATGAAAATGTTTCAAAAAGGGTTAACTGGTATTCCTAGTAACGCCTCTTCCATTATCCTGAATCATGACAGTAACCATATACTTACCTGCCCTCACTCCAATCCCTTTATTATGTCTTTACTTATTACCTTCTGTACATCTTCTTTACGCTAATTGGTTTTCTTCATTCCCTACCCTTCGGCACCAGCCTAAGGTTTGAAAGAAGACTATCTAATAAGCGTAATAGGTGTACTCTCCTAATCCCAAGAGCCCTCACAATCTTAGAGAAGGTAAAAAGAAAAGACATCTGAATAATCCTATCCAATTTCTCTTGAACCGGAAACCATCCCCGAATCTGGAACGAATTCTTTCGAGTTCGTATGTAACTATACGATGGCATATCTAATGGAAGTGGATATCCGTAGTGATACGAAGTGTTCTAGAGAAATGCAAAGTGGATGTAGGAGTGGAAGGGGTATATACGGTTTTTGTCGTGAATGATGGTGATCGCAATTTCCTTTGTCATTATTCTAATCCCTTTATATGTCATTACTAATTACCTTCAGTATACCACACTTAACCTTAATTGGTTTTCTTCCTTCCCTACCGTTCGGCACCTACCTATGGTTTGGAAGAAATCTATCCAATAAGCTCAATAGGTGTACCCTCTCCTAATCCTAGGAGCCTTCATAACCTGAGAGAAGGTAAAAGGAAAAGACAACCGAATAATCCTATTCAATCTCTCCAGAACTAGAATCCATCCTCGAAAAAGTTCCTTCGAGTTCGTATGTAACTATACGATGGATTTATCCAATGGAAGTGGATGTTCGTAGTGATACGGGGTGTTCTGGAGAAATGCAAAAGGTGATATAGAAGTGGAAATGATGTATGCGACACCGTGACATTACAAAAGCCAAAAAGTTTTAAGAAGGTTCGGTTAACTTGGTTTCATGAGTTTTAGTCAAAGGTCGGGTCATAGTCGCAGCCAGAGAGAGAGAGAAGAAACACTCAGCATGCACTCTAACCTAGATCAGAATAGTTAATCATTTTATCTAATCTGGATGGCTCCCACTGTTTCCTCGAATTCTCCTCCAAACCCAAAAAGAGAATTAGTCGGAATCAACCGAGGAGTAATCCGACTCATCAGTGGGAATCGGGATCCAACTATCATCACATGATAACTTGATGGAAGCCACTCAAGTCACCACACTCCAGAAGGTATGCGCAAGTCTGGAAAGTTTCATGTATGTTTTAAACTCCCGATATGATTTTTACCCCAAGCGGTTTATGACCTTGACTTTGGCCAACAAATCATAACCCGCAAGTCAAGTTCTACCCGTCATTGTCCTGATTGATTTAGACCCACCTGCACACACCCTTGACTTTGGACAACAAAGTGGTACGACTATCCTAAACCAATGCATATCCATGCAACGGACAAGCAACACACAGCTACCGCACACGATGCCTTGACTTTGGCCAACAAACACCGCACGAATATTATGCGCTACTTATCCGAAATGACGGAGGGCTACGTCTAGTTTTTGGCAAAAAACCTTTAACGTAATGAACTTGATATCGTTGAAGGAATCCAAGTGGTTTTATAAATATATAGTGGCGAAAACTTTTGCTAAAGAGGTCACTCCCGGTGAAGAGATCTCGGCTCTTTCCCCGTCGAATGGGGTGCAGGATATCCCAAACTAAATACCACGATGCAAAGCAAAAGTAATCGGCTATAGTGAAGTTATTATGTTGACGCAAACTTTTACTCAAGGGTCACTCTCGATGAAGGGATCGCGGCCCTTGCCTCGTCGAATGAGGTGCAGGATATTCCAAACTGAATACCACTGTGCAAAGCAAAAGAGAACGTCTGTAATGTCAGTTTTTTAAAACTTGGATCCAATAACATCATATAGGTTTGTTTTATCCTTGCATTGATAAGAATCAATGCAGTCCCATCAATTAATCACACCAGAAAAGAACGAAAATAAAATGTACGTATATGCCATTCGCATTCGCCACTGGGTCCCGTCATCACCCGTTAGGTTACTTAACTAACGACAGAGTGGGGACTGGGATAGCGCGGGTGAAAAACATATACAACATCTACTAGTATATATAAATATATATATATAATATTCGTCCCAGGCATGATATAAAGCAACATCACAGAATGGTGGATAATCTGGAGCCCCGGGTTTCACTTGAGCCGCAAGTGAGACCCGACATTCCCTGTCGTGTGGATAGCATGTACAATGAAACCTAGACCCCTACGAACGCGGCAAGCTACCCACCAAAACCGGAAGCGAGGTAACCCCTTTCAACAACGTGAATGGGCCACCCAGCACTTCACGGAATCCGGTAACTTGGGCACCCCTCCTGGGTCAACCTATACCCCCTACGAGTGCGGCGAATAGCCCGCCAATTCTAGAGTAAGGTCCCCTCCGTCTCAACGCCATGAGATGCAGACCCGTTGCCCTCAAGAACCCGGCTATTCGTACACTCCACCACGGGGTAATCCTAGTACAGAAAATAAAATAATATACAAGGGTGACATCGACCTCAACCTGATCGTGCCCCAAACGAATAATATACAAACTGGTAGTGACGGTAGTCCACATGTCGGACGCTCGCCCCACAATATCAAATGTATAAATTAAATAAAACTGTACTAACATTGCACCATGCGATCCACCACGACGATCCAACCAACATCACAGCATAACACAGAACATCAATGTGAATGTCACGTTTGCAAACCCGTCTAAAAGACATAAAGCAATTAGACGAGTTGTACCGATCAAATGACATTCACGGTCGCAGATAATAATGTATGTACTGATATAAACATTTAAACAGTGTTAAAACATCGACTTAGAAACACTCCGAATAGCCCCCGAACAACTGATAACATAATATCAAAACTGGGCTAAACAAACAATACCACTGCACCAAGTTTCCAGGGACCAAACCACACCCAAAAAACGAAGTCAAAACCCCACACCCAAGCCGGCCTCCTCGGAATTTTGATGAATGTGCACGGCCCAAAACAGGTGAAGAGGGTTTGTATTTAGGGTATGGTCAAGTGGTCATGTCAGTAGTCTTCTGCAATTGTTTGGAAAAAAATTTGAAGACTTTGAAAATCGACAGAGAACAGAATCTGCAGTGCATCGTTTCGCATTTGTTTTGATTTCGATACTTTAACATTGTCTAAAGTAGCAAGCTGAGGATTTAAAGGGTGGCTCTGATACCATGAAGGGTTACGGCAGCGCCCCGGCCATCAAAACGCGGCCAAAATGCGGAACAAAAATTTCTAAACTGGCGCTACCATAACCCGAATCCCGGATCGACCTTAAACCCTAAACTAGCAATCTAAACTAAGAGTTAGAATGGTTATACCGAGTTGATCCGTGTCCTTCGGTCTTCATTCCAAGCTCCTAGTGGTACGTTGATCGAGTTTGGTTGCCGGTCTTCCTCCATCTCCGATGATCCACCTGAGAGAAACGGCGCAAGCTCCAGCCTCGACGAACGAGGCAACCGACGCTTCAAAGTTGCTAGCGATGGAGAGTGGGGGTGTATGAAAATGTCACTACAATTTTCTCTCAACATATTTTGCTCAATGAGCAAGCATAGAAGATGAATGAGGAGGTGAGGAAATCTTGGCATGAGCTAAAAAATGGCTAAGTCTTTTGTGAACTTGAAAGAGTGAGAGAGTGGGCTAATGTGTTGTCAAAAGTAATCTCCCAAATGAAAAATGAACCCCCACCTAAAAAGTGGCCGGCCCCCTCTCTCATTCCCATCATAAAAAATTATCATTTCCTCTTTTTTCTCAATTGCAATAAATAAATGCACCATCCCTCAAGCCCATGCCATGAACATGCACAAACCCATGCTTGTGCCACCTCACACCCTCCACCTCATTTGTTAAACAAATGAATTTCCATAAATGGAAATTCAGACAAATGAGGTGGCACCTTCTAGAAGCTATTCCGTAGAAAATACGGAATACTTCCCGGTACATGTATCGAAATACATATACGCGTATTCGTACAAAAATACGAATAACCAAGAAAGAAAATAGCGAACAATAATATTTGAATACATATATATAAATACATATGTAAATTATTAAATCAAAACCCGATTTAATAATCCGTCTTAATCCTAAACCGCTAGTGTTACAATCGTCCGATTAAAGTCTGAGCAGCATGTGCACATATTTAATCGGACACCTGTATGTTCCAACATACGCCATGTACACCATATTGTAAGTGCACGGCGGCGCCCCGGCAGTCAATCCGACGGCCAAACGCGGAAACGGTGATAAACTTTAATTTTGCGGACTTAGCAAACCGGCACCACCGCGCACTAAACCCCGGATCATGCCATTAAACTAGTCTAAGCTAACAAGAGAATGAGTTAGAGATATACCGACTGATCCGAGTCCTCCGGTCTTCATCTCCACTCCGATCTCCTCGCGGGATCTCCGGTCGTCGCCTCCTCGCCGGAAGGGCACCACGTCGCCTGCATCTTTTACGGGCTCCCGCCTCTATACCGAGGCAACTCGGGCATGAAGCCGGCAACTCGACATGTCCAAGGTATGCTGTAGAATGTAGTGTAGATGATGCTAGTCTCATTTGGGGTTTGTAGTTGCCTTGATGGAGGAATGGGGTTAGGAAAAATGGTGCTTTCATTTTTCCGAAACAAGAAGAAGAAGGAGATGAAGAATTCCTCACAAATCAAAGATGAACTCTCTCATTCTTTTCTTTCTCTCTCAAATGTTTTTCAACCATCTCTCTTGGAATGAGAATGGTGGAGGAAGAATACTAATACAAAGGGAGGTGAGTGTAGGAGAATAGAAGAGGTGACCATATCCAAGACAAAGAAACATCAACCATGCTTAACCCTTACATCAAAACCATACCCTTTCTAATCTCATTTAATGCAAGTGATGGAGAGAATCAAAGATGCTATCATAATCTCTACAATTGCAAGAAACCCCCTCCACAAATGTTATTTGCACAATTGCAAATAACCCCCTCCATCGGAAAAGTCCGGCCGGGAAACAACAAAAGAAAACCGGCCGGAACGGAAAGCAAACTGGCAACTCCAGAATAACTGGTCCCGTAATAAATTACAGGAAAACCCCATACTGTGCATACACACCCGCATCTGTATTCCGTCCGGATACAAATGCAATGAGACAAAAATCTACACTGTACTAAACTAGGACCGGCTTAAACCAAAGCCGGCTAGTAATATCCGTCCGATCCTGATCCGTGCAATACCGCACGTATCTGATCGAACCCTGCCATATAACCATACGGCCACTAGTACAAACTGTCCGATCCTGATCCGTGCAATACCGCACGTATCTGATCGGACCCTGCCATATCTCCATACGGTCTCTACAGCGTTTCGCCCGAAAGCTTGAGTAACTGAAAGTGTGGTGGACTCTAAAGACTCGTCAATACTATGGCTGTGGATTTAACCACTAGCACGTCAGAGGTATAAGCCAATACGTGACGGGCTACCAGCTATTGACTAAAAGGGACGTCGATGAGGAAGCTCATCCCGACACCCAACTGAGCCTGTCAGTGACAATATCCGTACAGTCCGGTCCGTTCGTCTACGAGCATCGCATGTCGGGCCTAGGGGGTTGGTGAAAGTCAGACCCCCAAAAGCGGTACAAGTCGTGTCGGAGTGTAGCCCAGAACACCCTGAGATACTACTGGAATACCTACCAGTAAATCTCCTGCCTTGGCCAAGGTCTTCGTGTAATGGCTCTCCTAGACACAGCGCGACCTCACCCCCAATACCGGGAGAGACGAACCCCTGAAGATCCGCTCACTGCCTCCATGTGGCTCGGGACTGTACCCAACTAAAACCTGTTTGCACGACTCCTTTGAGCCGTGGTAGGGTAGTAATCAAAGCACAGTGGGAACTCACACGAGACAAATGACGATCCCCAGGTCGATGAACTAACCTGTACACATGTCACCTGGGAACTGCTATCTGACGTCAGGTATAAGACCAACTAGCATGTTCCCGGCGAGTCCTGTCCGGTGTACTCATAACCCAATGAGCACCTGTATGCATCTTAGGTGAACCAACTGACACCAGTGGCTTGTGAGACCGGCCACCGCCCCTCGTCGGGGTCTCGACTGTATACACTAGTCTACTCTGGAGAATCGATGCCCTGTCTCGAAACTCCCACGACTAGGGACCTTTTAAGGATGTGCTAATAGACTCCAGCTCTCACTTATATGATCGCCCTCATACTGCCGGCAGTCAAGCAAGAATCCTAGGGGCTCTATCAACGTGCAATAGTGACATGTCATGTCACCTAAAGCAGTACACGATGATAAAGGTAAACCAGATAGCATACTATCATCTCGAGTAAGACTGTCCTACCGGGATAGGTCCTCCCTCAATCATTGCAATCACGTGCCTGTGATCCAATAATTGACTCTGAGGGCACTATCACCAACAATCTCCCACTTGCACTCAAGGCTAATTATTGCGATGTCGCATACTCACAGCCCGTGTGATACCGAACACCCAACTCCTCTACTTGTCAGTCTCATAAAACTCGTTTGTGAAACTATTGCGTTCGAGGAATAGCCTTAGTGAGTGGATCCGCTCTGATGTTTCTTTCTATATCTCTCTATATCTCATGTTCGCGGAGAAAACCATCTCCCGAAATGAGCAATACCTGTCTTAGAATGTCTGGATGTCTGATGGGACCTAGCTCATAAATGAACTCCAAATCCAAACTTCTTAGACTGTATCGTCAACTGAACTTAATCAGTATTCTGCGCCATGCCTCCCTCAGTATTGCCTTGGACCACCTGTCCAAAATACTGCCCCTCGTCAGAAGGAAAATATAACTCTGACAACCTCCTTGTCGTCCATGTCACCTTGGAAGCCTAGAGTGATAACCGTCTCCTGAATGAGGCTGTCGTTATCATATCCCTAGAACATCCACTTATGCTCTAAAAACTTCTTCCGACTGTTTCTCCAGGATTGGATCAATATCAACTTATCGCACCTACTGTAAGAACAACATCTGGTGTGGTACTTGACACATCATGATTGACTCAATTGCCTAAGCAAGTGATCTGTCAATCATGCACATCCCTCTCCCTTTAGTCTGTAAGACACCTTCAGAGAGGGTGACTCCACCTGCAAGTACACTACCGTGCCAGGAGTCGTCCATTCTAAATACTCATAGAATGCTGTCCAAGTACCCAGATTGGGAAACCACCCAAATCTAGATCTAAAACCATAGATCTAGTAACCAGTATGTCTGATATAATGTCCAAGTCTTATGTGGAGAAACCACTGTGTGACGACCAAAGTATAACCGATCGTAGTATAGGAATATCACTTCCTACTACCTTCTCAACAGATCCATCCCCTGTTCTGATGACGTCAAACCTATGACTGTCACATCAGAAATAGATGATCTATCTCCGCTATATCTGCTTTAGTCTATAAATAGACATAAGCCTGATATCCACCAATGCTTCCGCTGCTCCCACTGACTACGACAACCCTCTGGCAGAGTCATATAGACGTACACTTCTAAAGCTAGTTTAGAACGACGCTATACTCATCCTCCTGCCGGGTCTCGCAGCCTGGAACAACAACAATGGCAAGTGTGGGTAAACAAGAACTTCCCTGTCACCGTCCTTGAGGCTACCGAAGTACCTCTCGGGTGCCTGAAGTTACCCACCTTATCTGCGGAGTGGCCAATGGAATGTCAAATCAGATTGAATCTTTAGGTTCCTTATCAAATCTTCAGTAATCGTTTGCGGTTCTGGAATCACTTCCAGTTCTACCATACTCCCACTACTGTTTTTGAAAAAAAAAATCCATTTTTAATAAAACTGTGGCGAGTCTAGAACAATATTTCTATTGATCTGCCAGATGGTAGAAAATCAACCCTCGTCATAGCCTGGGTCAACCCACAAACAGCCATTACAGAAACGTGCCTTGAGTTATCCAGAGTCTGGTTTTAATCATAAGCCGGACAACTCCCCGTACCATAACAATGTTAAGATATGAACTGTACTATATCCAATATAGAACCAGAGGCACTGATTTAATTGAACCAGATTCAAATCATGCAACTATCTCCAGTGCATGTCAACTAAACGGAAGGAGGCCGATCAGCGTTACTCAACTTAGGAATGCTTCCAATTATGAGTAACCTGAAAGAGAAGTAATTACTATAAGCTGAATACCATACACAAGTATCTACATCTTCAATCATTTTGAAGAATCCCGATACTTGCTACACCTGGTTCTCTACTCTATTCAAATACCTATAACTCCTCAAAACTTAGACCCTGTGTTTCTACGAAACACATGTTTAAGAACTAGAGAAGTTAAAAGTAAACAGAACATAGTATGAGGACCAAACCCCTCTGTCCTAATGGACACTGGACAACATACAATACTCTGTATAAGTCCGCTGAGTCTAACAACTCTTTTACTGTGCGTCGTAGGTTGAAAACTGTACTTATGGTCAAGAAAAAATACACCGCTGTTCAATGCTCCTTACCTAACCATCCACTGATATAAGTAAATGTCATCGACATAATATCAAAAGGTATATCTCACTCTATAAAAATAGACGTACAGATATATCAATTTGAAATTGGTGCACAACAGCGGATATTCAAAACCAAATATTTGCCGACCGGCAAACAGCCCAAGTGATCTCCTCAAATATCACCGATTACAACGAATCCCGATATAATGAGGATGATCACCCAATTCCCAATAACTTACTCCCACTCATCATCTGTAAAACCATACAGATGTGAGAATTAAACCTGGTAAATACATACCCTGGAGCAAGTATCTAATCGGGAAATCAGTTTTCTTTTAACAGTACACAGTTAAACTGAAACATTGAAATGCTTCGATGGGGTATCCTGGTATTCCTAGTAATGCCTCTACCATTATCCAGATTCACAACTATAACCGTATAATTCTTTGCCACCTCTCCAAATCCCTTCATATGTCTTTAGTCATTACCTTCTGTACACCCTTTTAGGCCAAATGGTTTTCTTCCTTCCCTGCCTTTCGGCACCAGCCTATGGTTTGGAAGAAGACTATCCAAAAAGCATAAAGGGTGTACTGTCCTAATCCTAGGAGCACTCGCACCGCGAGAGAAGGTGAAGATAAAAGACACCTGAATGTACTTTATTCCTATTTCTCCTGAACCAGGATCCATCCCCGAACTGGAACAAGTTCCTTTCGAGTTCGTATATAACCATACGATGGATTATCCAATAAAATGGGATCTTCGTAGTGATACGGAGTGTCCTGGAGAAATACAAAGGTGATTTAGGATTGGCGAAGAAATACTTGGTTCGGTCGTGAATAGCAGTCGCAATTTACTTTGCCCTCTTACTAATCCCTTGCTTTGTCTTAACTTAATACCTTCTGCACACCATCGTTATGCTAATTGGTTTTCTTCATTCCCCACCGTTCGGCACCAGCCTAAGGTTTGGAAGAAGACTATCCAATTTGCGTAATAGGTGTACTATCTCCTAAACCAAGGAGTACTCGCAATGAGAGATGGTGAAAAGAAAAGACAACTGAATAATCCTATTCGTTTTCTCCAGAACCGGAAACCATCCTCGAATTCCTTCGAGTTCGTATCTAACCATACGATGGTTTTGTCCAATGGAAGTGGACGTTCGCAGTAATACGGGGTGTCCTGGAGAAAAGGGTAAAAGTAGGAGTGGCAATGAGGTCTGCAACTCTGACAATCCAAAAGCCAGTGTTAAGAAGGATCGGTCAACTTGGTCACTGAGTCATAGTCTTAGGGTCGGGTCAATGGTCGCTGCCAGAGAGAGAAAAGAAACACTCAGCGTGCACTCTATCCTAGATCAGAATGGTTACCAATTTATCTAATCTGGAAACCTCCCACTGTACCTCAAATTCTTCTCCAAACTTGAAAGAAGAATTAGTCGGGGTCACCCGAGGAGTAAACCAACTCATCAGTGGGAATCGGGATCCAACTCTCATCGCATGATAACGTGACGGAATCCGCTCACGGTATCACACTCCAGAAGGTATGCGCATATCTGGCAAGTTTCAGTTCTTTTGAAACTCCCGATGTGATTTCTGCCCCATGCTCTTATGACCTTGACGAAGGTCAACAAATCATAAGTCACATGTCAAGTTCCACCCGTCATTGTCCAGGTTAATTTGAACCCACCCGTACAAGCCCTTGACGAAGGTCAACAAGGCTATACGACTGTCCCAAACCAACGCATCTATCTATGCAGCAGAAAAGCAACAAGCAGCTACCATGCACTATGCCTTGACGAAGGTCAACAAACATAGCATGAATACTACTTGCTACCCGTCTGAAATGACGGAGGGCTACGAATGGTTTCTGGCGAAAACCTTTAACGTAGTGAACTTGATATCGTTGAAGGAACTGATAGCTTTTTAGAAAATATAGTGACGAAAACCCTTACTAAAGAGGTCACTCCCGGTGAAGGGATCTCGGCTCTTTCCCCGTAGAATGGGGTGCAGGATATTCCAACTGAATATCACGGTGCAAAGCAAAAGTAATCGGCTATAGTGAAGTTAATGCCCTGACGCAAACTTCTGTCCAAGGGGTCACTCCCGGTGAAGGGATCTCGGCCCTTGCCTCGTCGACTGAGGAGCAGGATATTCCAAATGAATACCACGATGCAAAACAAAAGTGAACGTCTTTGCAATAACAGCTTTTTGAAAAGTGTTCCAACAACATCAGAATAGGTTTGTTTAACTTGCATTGATCCGAATCAACGCAGTCCCATCAATTAATCACACCACAAAGAACGAAAATATACTGACGTACGTATATGCCATCCGCATTCGCCACTGGGTCCCGTCATCACCCGTTAGGTTAGCTTACTAACGGCAGAGCGGGGACTGGGACTAGCGCGGGTGAAAAACATATACAACATCTACTAATATATATACCCATATATTATATTTCGCTCAAGGCGTGAAAAGAAATGCAACATCACAGAAATGTACAGCATCACAGAACAATACAGATATCTGGGATCCCCGGGTTTCACAGAGCCACTACTGAAACCCGACGTTCCCCTGGTCGTGTGGATAGCCTGTGCAATGAAATCCTAGACCCCTACGGGCGCGGCAAGTCACCCGCCAAAACCTGAAGCGAGGCAGCCCCCTTCAGCTCCGTGAATGGACCACCCAGCACTCCACGGAATCCGGCAACTTGGGCACCCCTCCTGGGTCAACCTGTACCCCCTACGAGTGCGGCGAATAACCCGCCAATCCCAGAGTGAAGCCCCCTCCGTCTCAATGCCATGAGATGCGAGCTTTTTGCCCTCTAGAACCCGGCCATCCGTGCACCCCACCGCGGGGTAATCCTAGTACAGAATGTAAAATATACATACACTGGGTACATCGACCGCAACCAGGTCGTGCCCCAAAAGAATAATACAAACAGGCAGTGACGGCAGTCCACAAGTCGGACGCTCGCCCCGCAATATCAAATGTATATAATACAACAACACAGTACTAGCATTGCATCCAGGCTATCCCCCACGACCGATCCGCAACATCACAGCAAATACATAGAACATCAACGTGAAAGTCACGTTCGCAAATCCGTCTAACCGGGCTATAGCAGTTAGACTGGATTTACCGATCAAGTGACATTCACGGTCGGAGATATAATGTAAAAACTGTGAAAAATGTGTTTAAAATTTTCCGATTGACCAAAAATTAACAAGTGGGCCCCCAATCAAAACTGTAGCACTCACAGAAATCCTGGGCCCAATTTTAATATTCCAAAACCCATATTTTAAGAACAGAAGGCCTCTGAAAAAAATGGTGAAGTGATCTCCACAGTGTGCGGCGGAAGGGCGGCGGGAAGGGGGTTTTCGCGGCGCTTCCGCGCTCCCACTGTGGAGTTACTTCGTCGAATTTTTACAGAGTTCTTAGATTTTCCAGTACATCAATATTTTACAACCTGAAAAATTTTTAGACTTCAAAAAATTTCAACAGAAACTGATGTGAAGGAAAAAATACAGTTTTGGAATTTTGGTCGATCGGAACTGAAAAACACATCAAACGAAGCTAGACGAAGTTAATGGCGAGGCTCTGATACCACTGTAAGTGCACGGCGGCGCCCCGGCCGTCAATCCGACGGCCAAACGCGGAAACGGTGATAAACTTTAATTTTGCGGACTTAGCAAACCGGCACCACCGCGCACTAGACCCCGGATCATGCCATTAAACTAGTCTAAGCTAACAAGAGAATGAGTTAGAGATATACCGACTGATCCGAGTCCTCCGGTCTTCATCTCCACTCCGATCTCCTCGCGGGATCTCCGGTCGTCGCCTCCTCGCCGGAAGGGCACCACGTCGCCTGCATCTTTTACGGGCTCCCGCCTCTATACCGAGGCAACTCGGGCATGAAGCCGGCAACTCGACATGCCAAGGTATGCTGTAGAATGTAGTGTAGATGATGCTAGTCTCATTTGGGGTTTGTAGTTGCCTTGATGGAGGAATGGGGTTAGGAAAAATGGTGCTTTCATTTTTCCGAAACAAGAAGAAGAAGGAGATGAAGAATTCCTCACAAATCAAAGATGAACTCTCTCATTCTTTTCTTTCTCTCTCAAATGTTTTTCAACCATCTCTCTTGGAATGAGAATGGTGGAGGAAGAATACTAATACAAAGGGAGGTGAGTGTAGGAGAATAGAAGAGGTGACCATATCCAAGACAAAGAAACATCAACCATGCTTAACCCTTACATCAAAACCATACCCTTTCTAATCTCATTTAATGCAAGTGATGGAGAGAATCAAAGATGCTATCATAATCTCTACAATTGCAAGAAACCCCCTCCACAAATGTTATTTGCACAATTGCAAATAACCCCCTCCATCGGAAAAGTCCGGCCGGGGAAACAACAAAGGAAAACCGGCCGGAACGGAAAGCAAACTGGCAACTCCAGAATAACTGGTCCCGTAATAAATTACAGGAAAACCCCATACTGTGCATACACACCCGCATCTGTATTCCGTCCGGATACAAATGCAATGAGACAAAAATCTACACTGTACTAAACTAGGACCGGCTTAAACCAAAGCCGGCTAGTAATATCCGTCCGATCCTGATCCGTGCAATACCGCACGTATCTGATCGAACCCTGCCATATAACCATACGGCCACTAGTACAAACTGTCCGATCCTGATCCGTGCAATACCGCACGTATCTGATCGGACCCTGCCATATCTCCATACGGTCTCTACAGCGTTTCGCCCGAAAGCTTGAGTAACTGAAAGTGTGGTGGACTCTAAAGACTCGTCAATACTATGGCTGTGGATTTAACCACTAGCACGTCAGAGGTATAAGCCAATACGTGACGGGCTACCAGCTATTGACTAAAAGGGACGTCGATGAGGAAGCTCATCCCGACACCCAACTGAGCCTGTCAGTGACAATATCCGTACAGTCCGGTCCGTTCGTCTACGAAGCATCGCATGTAGGGCCTAGGGGGTTGGTGAAAGTCAGACCCCCAAAAGCGGTACAAGTCGTGTCGGAGTGTAGCCCAGAACACCCTGAGATACTACTGGAATACCTACCAGTAAATCTCCTGCCTTGGCCAAGGTCTTCGTGTAATGGCTCTCCTAGACACAGCGCGACCTCACCCCCAATACCGGGAGAGACGAACCCCTGAAGATCCGCTCACTGCCTCCATGTGGCTCGGGACTGTACCCAACTAAAACCTGTTTGCACGACTCCTTTGAGCCGTGGTAGGGTAGTAATCAAAGCACAGTGGGAACTCACACGAGACAAATGACGATCCCCAGGTCGATGAACTAACCTGTACACATGTCACCTGGGAACTGCTATCTGACGTCAGGTATAAGACCAACTAGCATGTTCCCGGCGAGTCCTGTCCGGTGTACTCATAACCCAATGAGCACCTGTATGCATCTTAGGTGAACCAACTGACACCAGTGGCTTGTGAGACCGGCCACCGCCCCTCGTCGGGGTCTCGACTGTATACACTAGTCTACTCTGGAGAATCGATGCCCTGTCTCGAAACTCCCACGACTAGGGACCTTTTAAGGATGTGCTAATAGACTCCAGCTCTCACTTATATGATCGCCCTCATACTGCCGGCAGTCAAGCAAGAATCCTAGGGGCTCTATCAACGTGCAATAGTGACCTGTCATGTCACCTAAAGCAGTACACGATGATAAAGGTAAACCAGATAGCATACTATCATCTCGAGTAAGACTGTCCTACCGGGATAGGTCCTCCCTCAATCATTGCAATCACGTGCCTGTGATCCAATAATTGACTCTGAGGGCACTATCTCCAACACATATCGCCTGAACCGTGAAAACCCTCTGTGTGGGACTCTAAAGACTCGTCAATACGCTGGCATTGGGTTTAACCACAAGCACGTCAGCGACACTAGCTGTACGTAACAGCTATCCAGGTATTAAGCGAAAGGGAGGCCGACGAGCAAACTCATCCTGAACCCCTACTGAGCCTGACAGTGACAATATCCGTACAGTCCAGCCTGTTCGTCTAAGAGTATCGCATATCGAGTCTAAGGGGGTGGATAAAGTCAGACCCCTAACAACGCGACATTTAGTGTCGGCATGAAACCCATCACCACCTGAGAAACTATCGATCCTGGATCGGTAGTTCTCGTCTACCGTGGCCACGGAATTATGGTGATGGCCATCCGTACACAATGCGACATCAACCCCCAATACCGGGAGAGATGAATCCCCAACGATCCAATCACTGCCTCCATGTGGCTCGGGACTGTACCCAACTAAAACCTGTTTGCACGACTCCTTTGAGCCGTGGTAGGGTAGTAATCAAAGTACAGTGGGAACTCACACGAGACAAATGACGATCTCAGGTCGACAGACTAACCTGTACGCATGTCACCTGGGAACTGCTATCTGACAATAGGTATAATACCAACTAGCAGGTTCCCGGCGAGTCCGTCCAGTGTACTCATAACCCAATGAGCACCTGTATACTATCTTAGATGAACAAACTAACACCGATGGCTTATGAGACCTGGCCACCGTCCCTCGTCGGGGTCTCGATCAGTATACACTAGTCTACACTGGAGTATCGATCCCGGTCTCGATACTCCTACGACTAGGGACATTTAAGGATGTGCTTATAGACCCCAGCTCCCATATATATGATCGCCATCATAATGCTGGCAGTCAAGCAAGAATCCTATGGGCTCTATCAACATGTACATGATGATAAATACAAACCAGATAGCATACTATCATCTTAAGTAAGATTGTTCTATCGGTATAGGTCCTCACTCAATCATCATAATCACAAGTCCGCTACTATGATAATTGCCTTGAGGGCACTATAGCCAACACTGCTGGGGTTAACCTGTCGAAGACCAGCGTCCGCTGAGAGGAAACGGTCAATCTTGTAATGACCAACTTTTTGGCAGGGGAAGCATTTTTAACGACCACGCCTGCAGCAGGAGTTGGAATGTCTATCCGCTTCGGAATAACTCCTTCAGGTATTGCAGGCCTCTTTATGGGCCCACTGGAGCTTAGGCTCAGCCTGTCGAAGACTGATACAGTAGACTTGGACGACCCGTTGAGAGGGGCCGCGATAGTTGCAAGCCGGTCGAAGACCGACTTCTTTGGAGCTTCCTGTGATGGCAGTGGAGCATTGAAGCTTGTTGGCGGGATCATGGTCCCGAAGAACAACCCAGTCGTGGCCTGTGTCACCTATTCCACCAGCATTGCGAAGATGGAGGCCGCTTGGGGCCCGTAAGTTACTCCTCCGGACGGGGCGGAGCGGGAATTATTGTTGCAACTGGTGCAGTTAGAAGCCATTGATCTTCTTTTCTCTTCTGCACGGAGCAAGACACCAAATCTTAGTATCTCGAATCCAGGGGCAACCATGTTAAACCGCGATTCGTTCGCGAACACGACACACGAAGTGTGGAGTGGAAAGAGGAAAAGGTCCCACCGGGCGTGCCAGAATCTGTTCGCTGCCGAAAGACGTGACCGGGACATTGGGGCGTCTGGCCTGAATTTTGGGGGCAGATGCTATTTGGTTTTATCCGTCCACCTCTCCTAAGATGCCAAGTTGATTTATGGAACCGTGTATCGGAGGATTAGACAGATGCGGCCGTTGTAGCAGACTTCGTCAGATTCCCCCTCAATGTGAGGGGGTTTTTATTGTGGGGACGCTCTTCCCTGCAGGCGCAAGCCCCTGCAGTTAATTACGTTACCGCGTAGTGATAACCACTTTCTCCTTCTCTAGATGTTCACTTCGTGTCGTGTGTGTTTGTTTTGTTTTTTGGTTGCCCGTGGATTGTATACGGAGACTAATTTATGTTGTCGCCCGTAGGGCATGGATTAGTCCAAATCCGTATTTTCTTAGATTTGGGTTTGGTTGATTTAAGGATCGTTAGCCTCATTTGAGATTAAGATCAACTTAAATATTTGTTAAGGATACGTTAGTCTAAGTTTTAGACTAAGATCTACTTAACAAGGTTTTAGGATCATTTAGATCCAACGAAAGAGCATTTGGGCTCTATTGTCTTAGTTTAGGGACGTTGTGGTCCATTGGGTTTAAGGACATCATAGTCCGTGGAGTTTAAGGACATCATAGTCCGTGGAGTTTAAGGACATCATAGTCCATAGAGTTTAGTTTAGGGACGTTGCGGTCCATTGGGTTTAAGGACATCATGGTCCATAAAGATTAGTTTAAGGACATTACGGTCCATAGTTAGTTTAAGGACATTACGGTCCATAGAGTTTAAGGACATCATAGTCCGTAGAGTTTCTGGTTGTCGGGACCCGCCACCTCTCTGAAGACGTTGAAGAATTACAACGACACACATCAGAGGTGTGAAGAGATGTACCCTTGAACCAATGTTGGTTGGGAGATCTGTAATCAGGTTTGGGACTAAAACCAATTAAAGAGATTGTGAGCACATAGGCTTGGTCGATCTGAATTTTAGACTTGTGGCCAACTTGGGCTCGGTCCACTCGGTTTTGAATCAAATTTTAAACATTTGTTTGGACTAAGTTCACTTAGTTTTGAATAGAATGTTGAACATTTGTTTGGGCTCAGTCCCTTTTTGTTCAACAATGCTGAGCATTGATTTGGGTTCTAACACCCCTCTTTCTTTTTATTTTTTATTGAATGTTGAACACTCTTTATGGCGCTGAACTCTATGTACAGAGCGCTCTTTATTTCATCAGCGCCCACATGAGGAGCACGTGGAGGCTCGGCGCTGAGCGCCAGACTTGGAGTGCTAAGGCGCTTCCTTTTTTAAAAAATAGCGTCCACGTGAGGAGCACGCGGAGCGCTTGGCGCTGAGCGCCAGACTTGGAGCGCTAAATCTTTCTTTATAAAATAGCGCTCACGTGAGGAGCACGTGGAGCGCCTGGCGCTGAGCGCCAGACCTGGAGTGATGAAGCGCTCTTTATAATAGCGCCCACATGAGGAACACGTGGAGCGCTCTACGCTGAGCGATAGGCACTGTTTTTTGGCAGTTCTGATCAGTTCGGTGCTCTGAGAATTAAATTCTCGTTTATGAGAGACTTTGTCTCATGGATCTAAGAACTAAGTTCTTTATGATCTCTTTTGTTTTTCTTTATGAGAGACTTTGTCTCATGGATTTAAGAACTAAGTTCTTCTCTTTGAAGAGATGCTATGATCTCCTTTGTTTTTCTTTACCTTGAAGAGAGGTATTTCTCGCCTTGAACTCTGAAGTTTATGAGGAAGTTCTTCTCTGTTTCTTCTTTCTAATTTGAAACTTATGGGGAGGTTCTTCTCTTTTAAGACTTGAAGTCTTGGGTCCTTTATATAGTGGAGGTTGATTTGTTGAATCAGTTAAGGAAATCTCTCATTGAGAAATTTCTAATTGATTTGGGGATGTTTCCCACCATTGGATCTTTGATCTAAGGGCTTCTGTTTTACGGAAGACATTTTTCTTGTTTTTAACAAGATTGGGAAAATATTTTCCCATACAGAACTTATTTTGTATCTTGGTGATTTTTAATCACCATTGGATCTTTGATCCAACGGTGCTCTGATTTACAGAGCATAATCTTTCTTATTTAGAAAGACTTGAGGAATATTTCCTCAGTTAGAATTCAACTCTGTAATTTGATGATTCATCATATTTGTTGGATCTTTGATCCAATGGTGGAGAACATTTAGTTCTAGCGCTGGCGCTCTCGTGCTTTGCACGTGAGGCGCTGCCTTAGAGTCTTTGACTCTTAGCGCTGGCGCTCATGGTGCTAGCGCTCTCATGCTTTGCATGTGAGGCGCTGCCACAGAGTCTTTGACTCTTAGCGCTGGCGCTCTTGGCACTAAGGCTCTCATGCTTTGCACATGAGGCGCTGCCTCAGTTCAAATTTCAAATTTTGAACAAAGCTTTGCACTCTGATTGGAGGAAACAATAGGTAATCAATCATATAAGATATCATAATCAGGTTAGGTAACATGTCCAGGCAGTGCATCATGTATTCGTGAATCGATTTAATGTTAGGAATATGTATGCCATAGAGTCCATTATTGTATAATATAGTGGATGCTTGGATATATATAGAGAGGACTTTCTTGCTCGACATAATAGTATGTTATCCGGTTGCCTTTATCTTAACATGTAGACTGGTATTATTATACTGTCTCTCTTACATGTTGATAAAGCCCTTAGGATATGTACTTGACTACCAGGACTATGATGCAGATCATACTAGTGGGGCTGGGGTGGTCCACAAGTACATCCTTTAACAGTTCCTAGTCGAGTGGATATCAAGACAGGGCATCGATATTCCAGAGTAGATTAGTGTGTACGTTTCTTGACCCTGTATGGGGCGATGGTTGATCCCACAACCATTGGCGTGTGACATCAAAGATTGTACATAGGTGCTCATTAGAGAATGGGTACACCGAACAGGACTCGTCGAGAACTCCTAAATGGTAATATACCTATCATCAGATAGCAGTTCTCTGGTGACACTGGTACAGGTTAGTCTGTAGACCCGAGATCGTCATAGAGTCTTGTGTGGTTCCCACTGTGCTTTGATTTCCTCCCTACCATGGCTCAAAGGAGTCGTGCAAACAGGTGGATTTTAAGTACAGTCCCGAGTCACATGGAGGCAATGAGCTATAGGAGAGGTTTCGTCTCTCCCGGTATAGGGAGTTGATGTTGCGCTATGCTCGATTGGCTATAACAGTAAGTCCCTGGCCAGGGTTGTTGATGAGATTTACTGGTAAGTGTTACCAGTAGTTTCTCATACCATTATCAGTAGTTTCTCGATTGGGGTCTGACGATTCCACCCCAGACTCGATATACGACATATCAGACGAAGAGACCGGACTGTACGGTAAGTGTTACCTATAGGCTTCATGGGAGTTTGGACAAGCTTGCCTTTTGATCTTCTATTCATCAATACCTGGGTAGCCGTTACGTCAGTGGAAACACCCATGTCTCGTAGCATATTCAAATGCTAAGTGGTCATGTCTTCCACAATTCCAACACTCTTGTCTCTCTGCACAAGTATATACAAAGTGACCATTCTTTCCACAATTCCAACATCTCTTTCTATTCAGATTTCGATCCTTACCAAAATGAAATGTTCTCTTTTCAGCCATAGGTAGTGTCTTATGTCGTCGCTGAACCAATGTCCATACATCTTCGGGTCTTTGTTGCATCACCTTTGGTAATGTAACGACTTTAAAATCTCTGTACATAAAATTTTCCTATTAATACAGAAAAGAGTATTACAGCCTGTGTTTGAGTTATAAATCACTTTTGTTAAATAAAAGCAAGAAACAACTTTTAGCTCACTGGTAAAGCCCCTGTACTGCTGTGATGTAGCCTGTGTGTTCGATTCCCATCAGACACAATTTTTTAAAATTTTTCTTTTTTAACTTGTTGGAAGCCCAAAAGGTTGCACGTGCAATACACAGGGAAATGAAAAGTTCAGAAAATCAAACATGTGGAAAATGGTGTAAATTCAGAGTTGATCATGTAGCACGAATCTCGAGGCAATTGCCTCAAGATCGACAGGCCAAAATAGCCTAGGGGGCCGGCAGGGACAGTCAGATCAAGCCCATTTTAATCCGTGCTTTACACACTAGTCTCTTCAACTCCCCTCAACTCCTCTACACTGTTTGATTTCCCTGCAATCAAACAGAGACCTTTCAATTCATCAATTAATATCATTTTAATGCTTTTTAATCCATATTTTTAATTCCCAAAACCTAATTCTCTACTATAAATAACACCCCATGCCCTAGATCTTCACCATTCTGAAAATTCTAGCCAAAGCTCTCTCAAAAGTTTTTAAGTGCAAGTGGAGTAAAGTAGAGTTAACGAGCAAGCTTCTTCCGTTGAAGATCGAAACCGATTCCGGAGATCCCGCGAAGCCTCCCTCTTCTTCCTAACCCTTTCTTTGAGTTTTTCAAACCGTAAGTCCCTCCCAAACTCTCTTTCTCTTTATTGAAATTCAACTTTAAAACTTATATCGGTAAGTGGAGTTATTACCGATATTCTTTTTCTAAACCCTAGAAACTTACTATTTCTATATATTTTGATCAATCTAAGTTTACCACAATACTTGTAATCTTAAATATAAATGTTTAGAATCAAGTTTAACCAAGAATCTCATATGAAACAACCATAGTTAAACTTTTTCATTAAAATACTTAGAATTTTAATATCACCTCTTTTAGTTTTGTTAAAACTATACCTTTAAGAAAAACTTTACGGGGTAATGACCTACCCCACACGTACACTTTGGTTTCATAGCATGATACCTATTTGTATGTATTTTTATTCCGAAGATATTCTTTACAATAAAATACCACATGCTTTAAAACCGGGTTTCTTTTAAAACGGTATTTCGTATTCCTTTGCAATTATGCATCTACAACCCTCGTTAGCGGACCCGCTAATGGATGGTGTGGATTATCGTACATCTTGGGGATAGTAGAACGAGATGCAGCACTCCTCACGGAGTATTCGATCTCGAAAGGATATAAATACGGTTTTTAAGAAAAAAGAATTTTCTAAATAAAACTAATTTTTCGAAAAGTTAAAAATTATATAAAATGATAAATCCATATCTTCATTATATTATGAAACTATATTTTTCTAAAAATGAAAGATTAATAAATGTCAATAAAATATCATCAAGTTACTAAAAAGACTATTTTTCACTAAAATACCATAAACTTTTGGAAAGCTAAGTATTTATCATGAAAATACCCCAATACTTAAAACACATGCTCATGAAAACCCTAAGTAATACAAATCACCCTCGAGGTTTTACTTTTAATCCATATTAATATATTTTTCATAAAACCCCCTCGAGATATACAAAACAATATTTAAGGATTCTAGTAAATATAGGTTTAAGCGGGATCAATTCTCTTGAGCCCCAGGGAGCCGGAAAAAGTGAGTGCTTTCCTATTCATGTTAGAAAACTTAACAGGAGTTATCAATGGCAATTGTCTTGGAAAAAGACACAAATCCTGCCATCCATGTGCAGCAGTCGCCGATAATTCCTGAACCTAAAAATTCAAGAGTTAAATCAGTTTATAAGTGTCTGACTCAGTCTGAGTCCAACCTCAAACCTAAATCCAAAATCTAACACGAATACTTGATCATGAACATAAATACTCGAATTCAAATATCAATATCAAATATGTATACTTGACTTGACTTGACCGAACCATGGTTATAACTTGACTTGAACTTGACATGACTACTTGAATACATGATTACATCCTGAACATGAATACTTGAACATGTTGTACCCATGGTTTTGGCAAGACTTGTAAATATAATCTATACAATATATTACGCGGGAATAAAGGGGTAGATTGGTAAGGAACGTATATCGTGGCACGAGAGGTCACTTAAAAGACACCTACATGAATTCTCGTGTCGTTGTCCTGTGGGTTATGACGGGGCCTTGTACTACATGTTACCATAGTCCACAGGATAAGATGGACTCTTCTCGTATACATGAATACCTTCTTTACCAAACTATAGACAACCACGTTAGAATAACTATCATACACCAGTAATCGGTCATATACTTTACATGTTTATTTCACTTTATATACTATCTTCTCTTTCTTCTTTTGGGACTTACTGAGCGTTAGTTCGCTGACGACATTCCTTCTGTTTTCTTTCTTTAGAATGTTCGTCAGGAGGACCGGACTCTGAGGAGATAGAGTCGAGCCAGGAGGACTTGGACCAGCTTACCGCTCAGCCTGACTACTAGTTCCTTTACACTTACTTTCAATATGCCACTGTATAGGCATTTGCTTTTGATTATTGTATTTTTTATTTCAAACAGTTGTATGTAAAGTTGAATGTAAATAAAGTTGTTGTTTCATTTTATTCTCTTGTCATTCTTGTTCATTTTATATATTGATTAATTACGCTTAACGTATTTATTTCATAGTAAATACATTGCGGCCTGCCACGTCACCGTTTTCGTCTACTGGAAAGCGGGGCGCGACAGGCGCATAAGATGGATCTGATGATCCTCCATCTAGAGAATAAGAGTGTTCCAAAGACCCGACAACTTGCGCATAAGATCGTGCCGAAGGTTCTCCATCATGCGCATAAGATCGTGCCGAATGCCCTCCACCTTTGTCACGACCCGTAATTAAGCACGTGACCGGCATTTAAATTACGCAACGTCTAAAGGCGTGACGTAAATCAAATAAGCCGAAGCCCAGAAAATCTAAACCTTTTTGCGGAAAATAGTGGGGGTGCAGTTTTGAAATAAGGTATAATAAATCATATTTTGTCTTTCAAAATTTCGGGCAGCATCTCCCTTGTATATTTTGATCCAAAAACATATATATACAACAATATAAAGGCATCCCCAAGCGGGAGCTAGCTCTTTGCCAACTGGCGGAAACACAACCATGCAAGTAATACATATACGACACCCAACGGCGAAGATCAACCCAGAAAGAACAATAAAGCAAGACATCAAACTCAAGAAGCGAACACAACCCATCGCTATAAGTCTTGCATAAAACCCAAGTCTTTCTAAGTCTACTAATATACGGTTCTAGTTTCTGATCTGATCTGATATGATATGATGGAGTTATCTAGATACAATAGAATATAACAGTACGAGAGTGGGCACGATCCAACATATGTCCCACCTACCAAAGCAAACACCCTGGATGAAGCTGTGTGCCAGCAATACCGCAACTGATCCCAAGCGGTTAAACCTGCAAGAACTATAGTACAACGGGGGTGAGTTGCCAATGTTAGTTATATGTATGCCCTAGAGGCCATTACTGTACATTGGATGTATATTGTAGTGGATGCTGGGACATATATAGGTAGGACTTTCTTGCTCGACATAATAGTACGCTATCTGGTTGCTCTTTATCTTAACATGTATACTTTATGTCTCTCTGTTACATGTTGATAAAGCCCTTAGGATGTGTACTCGACTTCCAGGACTATGATGTAGATCATACTAGTGGGGCCTGGGTGGTCCATGAGTACATCCTTCAATGTTCCTAGTCGTGGGAATATCGAGACGGGGCATCGATATTCCAGAGTAGACTAGCGTATATCTTCTCGACCCATGTGATGGGCGATGGATGATTCCATATCCATTGGTGTTTGACATCAGAGATGGTATGCGGGTGCTCAGTGGAGACTGGGTACACTGAACGGACTCGCCGAGAACTCCCAGATGGTATTATACCTCACGTCAGATGGCAGTTCTCTGGTGACACTGGTACAGCTTAGTCTGTTGACCCGAGATCGTCATAGAGTCTTGTGTGTCTCCCACTGTGCTTTGATTTCCACCCTACCATGGCTCTACTGAGTCGTGAAAACAGGTGGTTTTTGGGTACAGTCTCGATTCACTGGAGGCAATGAGCGATTGGAGGGGATTCGTCTCTCCCGGTATTGGGGGTTGATGTTGCGCTATGCACGACTGGCCATAACTGGAAATCCCTGGCCAGGGTTGCAGTGATATACTGGTAAGAGTTATCAGTAGTTTCACACTTGTTATAGACCTTACGTCGGCATGACTTATCAAGCTACTGGGGTCTGACGTTTACCACCCCTAGGCGAGATATGCGACATATCAGACGAACAGACCGGACTGTGCGGTAAGTGTTGCTGGTTGGATTCACAAGAGTGTGAGCGGGCTTGCTCGTTGATCTTCTGATCGCTCAATACCCGGGTGGCCGTTACGTTTAGTAGACCGCTTGCGGCTTGTGGATGTTTGATATGATCATCACCTGCTGCCGGCGTATTGACGAGTCTTTAGAGTCCTACACAGAGGTTTCCTGGCTCAAGTGAAACGAAATAGGAGCGCATATGAGATATGTGTGGGACCGAGAATAATACCAGTATGTGATACTGAATTCTATTCTCGCGATTCGTATCATCGGACGGTTATATGAGATATAGCCGGGTTACCGAATCAAATGTTGATTCGATATATTGATACACTTGATATTAGTCGGTTATATGCGGTATGACCAGATCATTAAATCAAGTGTTGATTTAATGATTTAATGTATAATTATATATTTGATATATTACTTTACATTAACTAGTATTTGTTCACTTAAGATGGATTTTCTCACTTGATTTGCACAAGTTGTATATGTGATATATTTTTGTGCACTAGTTTGTATCATGTTTGATGATACATGCAAACTTGGGTGTGTGTATGCTATACACCATGTTTAGTTAATGGTTAGGGTATCCATTACCTTATTTATTTATTTATTTATTTATTTATTTTGGTAAAATAGAATGGTTGCTTTCTTTGTCTTTATGCAAGAAGCTTCATGATGCTTCATGCATCTTTGAAAAAGGCTACCATTTTGTTTTATGCTTAACCTAACCATTTAACTAAACCCTAGTTTATTCTCTACATTAGTTACACTCACCCATGGTTGCTAAATGATAAGAATCATTTGATTTTCTATTTTGAGATAATTCATTATTCATTTTTCTTTTCTTCTTCTTCTTTTTCATGAAGAGAAGAAAGCTCTCTTGAAAATTCCAAGTGATGAATCCAAGTGAGAAATCCAATTCCAAAGTGAACCCACTTCCTATTTCTTCATCCTCTACCACTTGCCATGTTGTATGGGGTGTTTTCTTCACAAGTTTTATGACCTAGTGAAGATGGAGCTCGAGTTAGAGTCGCCTCGACGTAGATCATCTTCGGCATCGAAGTCAACGACCTAGCCCGCCCATTTCTCCGATGAAACCGACGCTAGAGTCCGGGATTCCGATGATCGCAGCGGAGGGACGTCAACACGGAGCTAGAGAAGTGGAAGACCGGATCTACAAAGGTTGTAGTCTCTTTCACTCTTATAAAGTGGTTAACTTGCTAGTTTTTCGCCTTTACCTCTAGTAACGATCTAGTTTAGGGTTCTTTGGCACATAGAAATTTTTGAATTGGACATGTTTGATCAGTTGTAGAACCTTATTGGTGTGCCTAGGAACCCTACAACCAACTCATGAGTAGAAAACATCAACAAGTAGAAATCGAATAAAATAACGTTTTCCTAGGTCGCTATATCCTGAAGGTAATACTATGATATCTAGGGTGACCACAAATGCATATATGTCAACAATCAAGTCAATGCCCATCGCATATATAAATAAATATCCGACATCATATTCCTGTAATATATGTGGATAACATCCACGTGTCCACTAATGACACAACTCAATATCAAGGAACATGAATGTCCAACATCGACACTCGAAATATCATGAAAAAATAGTATATATGTATGTATGTATGAGGATATCAACCACCTGTGTCTATCAACGACACATCAAAATCATGGAACCTGAGTGTCTAACACCGACACTTGAAACATCATGAAAACCCGTGTCCAGCATCGACACGTAAATTCTCATACCTCAGGCACCGCATACTCAGATCGGTCCTTATATATATCTCATCTCAGGCGCCACATACTCAGATCGGCCTTCATATCAATCTCACAACTCCGGTCGGTATCCTCCAGATATCCGCCGAGTTCTATACAATCACCGGTAGGTAGTGTTCCCTCTGCCAGGCTCATCGGCTACTCCACGACAATCATTTCTTGCCCCGGGGTACCATACCGGGTCCACCATGTACTCACAAACGGATCATCCATCTCCTCGAATCGGGTCTCGAAAACCACTCTCAGAACCGAGAAAACTCATGGTGGACGCATCGAAATATCATATCATGAGGAACCGGGTTTTTAAAACAATACATCATTTCCTTCGAAATATAACCAAGGTTCTCAAATCCAGAAATCTCATGAAAACTGCATCTCAATGCATATAACCATAAAGTACACTGTATGCAACATAGAGTAATAATATGAGCATATCGGTATATCATACAAGCATATAACCACAAGGTACGATGTATGCAATATAGAGTAGTAATATGAGCATATCGGCTATATTATGTAAGCATGTCAAGTGATGGTACAGAACAATGAATATACTACACAGTTACGAATCATATCATGATATGGCAATTCTACAGTGTAAGTGACATAACAATTACCGATAAAGAATGTGTGTGAGCCGGCAAATCTGTGTAAGTGTAACATGCGCATCAACGGTAATGGTGCAGGTGTACTAGCAAATGATATCATATAACATTTCATACTGGAACAAGGTGTATACATCACTAAGGGTAATATCCTACATAACATGAACAATCAATGGGTATATCTATCTACATATAAACTATACAGTTACTTTTAAGATATGAATCGTAGTTTTGAAAGTGGGGGCTACGGTATTTTAAGAAAAGAATATCTTTGAAATCCGTAACGTCCCTTGAGCTTTCCATTTAAAAGATCCATACAATTCGTCGGTTTGGACTTTGGTATGGTTAGGTAATATCTTCTACATTGGCGATCACGCCTCATAACATCCGATATGGCAATAATCCTCTATCAATATTCTCAAATCACAAGTACGGATCAATCATCCGGCAAAACACATCTCGTACGGCAATCCATCGTACGGTGACATCAACAGAATAGGGAATCTATCATCCTATACAATATATCTCATACGGTAATTCATAGTATGATAACAACGAACGGGATAGGGAATCTATCATCCTATACAATATATCTCGTACGGATCTAAGGTCTCGTACATCACATCACTCATTCGTCTCATCAATATAGATATATCATGCACATATATCTCAATTCACGTTTGTATCAATCTCATAATGATATCGTTCATATACATCATATCTTATAAATCTCGAGTCGTATCGATCTCGATCTCATATTAAGCCACTATCAACTCACACTTGTTCTCTTTCGATTCATACTTATCATGATTCACTTTATTATATCAATCATCATTAGCTATCCTATCCGTGAATCCTATATAGGTTTTCTACAACCCTAATATATATATATATATATATATATATATATATATATATATATATATCGATTTTCATTTATGATTTGCGGGGGTGCTATATGCCTCCACCCGACTTCCCCCGTAGATATAGATCTACTCACCGCAATTCTCCTCGCTTAGCCGAAATCGATGTGCTTCGTCTTCTCGGAAGTTCACATGAAATACCTACAATCAATACACATCGAAACGCAAACACAATTAATATCCGAAAACCGATACGGCACATGGATTGCCTATAGGTTAAAACCTATAGCTTCGTATGAAAACACAACCAAATAACCTTCGTCCGTTGACGTTCAAACATCCAACGACGGAATCCAAATCCAATTATGAAAACCACGCATTCCAAATTAAATACCGAAAACCAAGATTTCGCAAATCGCATAACACGAAATCAAATATCACGTGACACTAAACCAGCAAGTAAGGAAATCACTCCCAGATTTTGACTCAGGTCAATTGGGATTAAACAAGCAAGTATAGAGGATAGGTTATAGGGTAAGTGAGCTACAGGCAAAACCACATCCCCAACACCCACCATAAAACCGGCGACGTCACCCCCAAGTCCGGTCTCGCCGGCCCGATTAGCTCCAAACGTGCTCGTACTTCTACAGTGGGTTCCTAGTAGTTTATATAGCTCACTGGACTTGTTTGTTTAACTCCTAAATAGCCAAGGTCATCCCAGATTTTCTGTAGGCTATAAGGTCACACAAAATCGACATGGAAAATTTCTAACTTCGTATTTTGGTTTCTAAACTTATTTTCAGGCCATGAAATCAATCCCTAAGGTCTTGTAAACACTCACTACACCTCAGTTGGACACTAGACAGCAACTTTCAATTTTCTAAAATCAAAAACCTAATTAACTCAATTCCTAACTAAAAATACGACATTTAACGCAAAAACTAAATTAAAGTGAAGGAATTACCTTATTTGCAGCCTAGGAAACCTCCTCAGTTGCCCAAGTCTCCAAAAATCCGAAGTTGATTGGTTCTAAGGGTTTAAAATGGATGTGTGCATGTTTTATGTGAAGGGTGCATGGGGTTTTAGCAAGGAATTGGAGATGGAGCATTGGGGTAGTGAGGAAGTGATGGAGGTGATGAAGAATTGTGAAGAAATAATGGGGAGGATGAAGGAATGGGCAGCCAAGTAACCCTCTCTCTCTCTCTCTCTCTTAGCCTCACCCCCCTCCTACACTCACCCCTCAACAAATATCTATTTTGTTTTCTATCATTAACTCCATTCACACACACATACACACTCTTTTCTCTGTTCTCTTTGTTTTTCCTTTCTTTTCTTTTCTTTTTTGTTTTCCTTTCTATTCTTTTTTGATTCTCACTAACTCACAAACACACACACATACACACATGCACATGACATGTGCAAAAGTCACGGAAAAATGTAAATAAAATACATAAATATTATTAAAATAAATAAATCATTTTAATCTCCGATAAATTTCCAAATATTGGTATATACTTATACCATTTTACGAAAAATCCCTATTCGCAATTCGAATAGTTTTCGCGAAATATATTATTTTAATATTAAATTTCCAAAAATAATATTTTATATTTCTGAAATGTTACAACCTTGTGTATAAGAACGTGTCCACGGCCCTCCATCTTATGCATAAGAGCACATTGGAGGCCCTCCACCTTGTGCATAAGAACATTAATACCTATTATCTTAATGTATTTCTCCGTCGGCACTGCCGCCTTGTCTATTTTATATTGGTTTACTCATTGCAAATCGTTTCTACTATTGCCTATATACATGATGTTAGGAATAAACCGATGCAAAATAGATATTGCGGTAAGCAACTTGTCTAATAAAATCTGCATATTATATGGAGCAATCGGGGCCTGCAGGGACCCTACAGACCCCTTACTGCAGTGGTCTCACCCATTGTGGATGGGGCCCAGGGAGTATTTTGCAATTAAACCCCCTGGCCCCACCTGCAATGGGTGAGACCCCTGCGATATATAAGGTTGTCGTTTATATGAGGAAAAATGCTTAACCAACCGGCTTGTAATTTCTACCGAAGCCTACACAAGAGACAACACCATGGACACATTTGGTGGACACTACTATCTAAATGTTGTGAGTCCCGCCACTTTATCTCTCGGTAGATTTTGGTAGGATTTCAAAATCTCTTTATATACGAGTCTCTTTTAATCTGTAAGCACGTGTCTGATTATACCTTGAAGTATAAGTTGGAATAGTAAGGGCATGTTTGGTTGCAAGATTATTATGGATTTGGACTGTAAAATCCAAGGATTTCATAATTTTGTGTTTGGTTGGGGATTTGGATTTCTAGGATTCCTTTGTTTTTTTATGGGGACCCACCACAAAATAAGGATTCTAGAATCCTAAATTTTTTTAAGGATCTGCAAGAATTTAGCACTATTCATTGTACTTTTAGATGGGACCTGTATACTTTATTTATTTAATAATTCTCTCTCTATCTCTCTCTCTCTAAAATTCTCAAATCCAGATCCCACTTTTTTTACCAACCAAACAAAGATTATAAGGATCTACAAATCCAATACTAGGAATCCAAAACCAACCAAACAACAAATTACCAAATCCAGAAATTTTCAACCATATTATTTTGGAATCCAAATTTCTTAATCCTTGTACCAAACAGGCCCTAACTGAATCCTTTGTTCTTTGGGCCCAAAAACAAAACACAAGAACCTACCATCATTTGTAGGAGAAAAAAGAGAGAATAAGGGTAAATTGTCAAAGCCCGGTACAACTTTTTCGGTTGACAAAAATACCCTTGCTCCAAAGCAGGCAGTTGTCAAAAACCCGTCCATTGAAAAGGTTTTAAATTGTCACCAATAAAAACCCTGCCTACGGTATTTGTAGTTGTCTGCTATATCTAATTTTTATGTGATATGTATACAATTGCTTGCGATATGTATGCAGTTACTTGCGATATGTATAAGCTAATTAGATATAGCAATCAACTATATAAAGAAAAAAACCATACGAAAATTTTCCAAGAGTTTTTTGACAACCGTTTTGGACCAGGATTTTGTAAGCTGTAAAACCTGCCACGGGGATTTTAACAATTTACCCAAAAAAAAAAAATAAAGTACGTTTTTCTGACAGGAATTTCACCTTGCACCTTTGGTTATTCTTTTCGCCATAAATTTAATAGAAGGCAAAATACAATGATATTTTTATGCTCAATACAAATTTCCATTGCATGCAATGTTTTTATTTGGTTCATGTTACACTCGAACCAAAAAAAAATTCATAGAATTTGTACCTTGACAAAAAATCAAACAGCACATGCACAACCCACTTTTTTTTTGGTTGATGGATACTAAATACTATGAAGGCATAATTTGGTTTATTTCATCTCGAACCCTTTTCATAAAAATTTTTGTCAACATCTATCTTTACCCAAAAGAAATTAACCAGGCATTTTACTTTGAAAATCATGGGTGTTGTGGCTTCTTGAAAATTTAAGATAAATCCAACAAAAAAACATCATTATTTTATATGTAATACATGTAACTAAATGTCGCATCATTATTATTTTACAAGTGCGATACGCGTAATCAGGTTGCCACGCCATTATTATTTACATGCAATGCACTTAGTTAAATTAATAAAAAAATTTATGAAAAGGATTTATATGGTTAAGCCCAAGTCATAATATACATGCAAAAAACACTACCCATTTTAGAAATAAACCGAAACAAAATAGTTGCGGCGGTGGCAAAGGGTCGACAGACTGCATACTTTAGGGTAATAAAGCGCCGTAAAAAAGTGAAACAGGGAGTTGTTATTAAGCAATTTACCATATAAACTTAATTCCCTCACCATTTGAGAATCAAAACTCCCTCGCTGGAAGAAATCATCAAATGCCCCCGACATCAGCCTCCATCTTCACCCTCATCCTCCAATGCACCAACCACAAAAACCTCCGCCATGGAAAATCCCTCCATGCCCACATCATCAAAATGGGATCTTGGCACGACATCTTCCTCAGCAACAGCGTCGTCAACATGTACGCCAAGTGCCAGCGCTTGGACGAAGCCGAGCTTGCCTTCGACGAGATGGATCGAAGAGACGTCGTCTCATGGAACTCTCTCATCAACGCATTCTCACAGCAAGGCCCCCAAGCTTCGACCGCAGTCTTAAATCTCTTTAAGAGTATGCGTGCCAATGATATCTTACCGAACGAGTTCACATTCGCCGGCGTTTTCACCGCGGCGGCGTTTCTGGGGAGTTTGAATGGTTCCGGGGGGAGGGAGGCTCATTGTGTTGCTATCAAGATTGGGAATTGTGATGATGTGTTTGTGGGCAGCTCCCTGCTTAACATGTATTGCAAGCTTGGGTTTGTTTCGGACGCTCGCAAGGTGTTTGATGGAATGTGCGTGAGGAATTCGGTTTCTTGGGCGGCTATGATTTCGGGTTATGCGGGTGAAAAATGCGGGCTTGAGGCTTTCGAGCTGTTTAGATTGATGTTGGAGGAAGGGGAAAGTGATGTGAATGAGTTTGTGGTTACGAGCATTGTTAGTGCGGCGAGCTCACCGGAATTTGTCAAAACGGGACAGCAGATTCATGGGATTGTGATTAAAAACGGGTTGTTATCGTTTGTGACCGTGGAGAATTCGTTGGTCACGTTGTACTCGAAATGTGAGAGTTTAGATGATGCATTCTTGATGTTTGTGTCGTCGGGGGATAAGACTACAATTACTTGGTCTGCAATGGTTACCGGGTTTGCTCAGAATGGTGAACCCGAGAAAGCTCTGAAATTGTTTTCAAGGATGCAATTTGAAGGGATTCGGCCTAGCGAGTTCACGTTTGTTGGGGTTTTAAATGCTTGTGGCGATCAAAAGTCTTCATTAGAAGGGAAACAAGCTCATGCTTACCTGGTGAAACTAGGGTTTGAGCTTCAGTTGTATATTAAGAGTGCTTTGGTCGATATGTATGCTAAATGTGGTAGCATCGATGATGCAAGATTAGGGTTTGATCAGTTGAGTGAAGCAAGCAACACCGACACAGTGTTGTGGACGACGATGATGTCAGGTTATGTGAACAATGGAAGAGAAGAAGATGCTCTAGGTTTATTTGTGAATATGCAAAAAAAGGGATTTTTACCAAATAATCTCACAATGGCAATTGTTCTTAAAGCTTGTTCTAGCCTTGCAGCTCTCGAACAAGGAAAGCAAATCCATGCTCTGCTTATTAAACACGGAGTTGGCTTAAATAAACCTCAAGGTAGTGCTCTATCGACTATGTATGCAAAAAGCGGGTCCCTCGAAGATTGCGGCATTGTCTTTAGACGAATGCCTCAAAGAGATGTTGTTGCTTGGAATTCTGTAATTTCGGGTTATTCTCAAAATGGAAGCGGAATTGTTGCTCTCGATCTCTTTGAAGAAATGAAACTTACATGCACAGAGCCAGACGATATAACGTTCATTAACCTTCTCTTTACTTGCAGCCATATGGGCCTCATAGATAAAGGCTGGAGTTATTTCAAGTCTATGTACAAAGATTATGGATTAATGCCTAAACTCGAGCATTACGCTTGCATGGTTGATATTTTAACCCGCGCTGGGATGTTTGATGAGGCTAAAACGTTTATAGAATCCGTGCCAATAGATCATGGCACGTCCTTGTGGCGTATTGTGTTAGGGGCTTGTAGAAAGGCTCAAGATTTCGAAATAGGAGCTTATGCAGGAGAGAGATTGATAGAGTTGGGATCGAGAGACTCTTCATCGTACATTTTGTTGTCAAATATCTACGCTGCATCGAGAAAATGGGACGATATGGAACGAGTCCGAAGAATAATGAGGATTCGAGGGGTGAATAAGGATCCAGGGTGCAGTTGGCTTGAAATCAGGAAGAGAGTTCATGTTTTTGTTGCCGGCGAAGATTTGCATCCAGAGATTATAAGTATTTATAAGGAGGTGAGGAGACTAATAAGGCACATGAAAGATGAAGGTTATCGACCTAATTCTTTGTTCATCTCTCATAACAATTTAGAGCTGGATATAGAATCTTCGAGTGAAGAGGAGCCGCCGTTGTTAGCTTCAGTAGTTTCTTGATTCTTTCTATAAGCGAACACTTTTAACAGTATACAATTAACTTAATATGTATTAGTACCATACATCATACAAAAGAGAACGGTAATAACAATCTCGAGGTTATCGATATGAAATAAGGTTCGATCGATTTGTTGTAAATAATTAGAGCATGTGAAGGAGAAAAGCCATTGCTCGGGTCAAGAATTCTGCAATGTGGTATGTTTCCTTTTCTATTCTATTCTCTTTTAGTTATTTCTAAGTTCCGATGTATGCTTGGTCTATTTGCTGATGCCTTTGTTGAGATGCAATAATTTTATTCATGATTTTATTTGGAGAATGAATTGTTTGTTTTTTAGCTCTTTTCGCATGACATCAGTTCTGATCTTCTGTAGGTATTTCAGTATTCAGCAAAATAAATTGTGAAATCCACCGGTTTCCCTTTTCTTGTTTATTGTCCTCTTTATCTTACTGTTTACCGCATCTCAAAATAAAACAATTTGCTGGAGATAAAGATGTGTATTTATATACTTAACACCATTATTTCCGTATAATTTTGCCGGGCTTTGTATGTAGATGAATGATGGAATAAGGTTCATATACATTTGGAGAATCTTATTGTATCAATAACCTCTGAATCATCAACCTTTCGATACTCTACTATATATTGGAATGCTCTGTACTTAACTAGAAGAGACAGTAGAAAGAACCTTAAAATGACACATGTACAATCTTGTGTGTGTTACATGCACACATGCATGACAGATGGAGAAGAGAGTGTTTAATCTTTGTTTAAAAGTATTTATAAGGAGGTGAGGAGACTAATAAGGCACATGAAAGATGAAGGTTATCAACCTAAATCTTTGTTTATCTCTCATAACAATTTAGAATTGGATATAGAATCTTCGAGTGAAGAGGAGCCGCCGTTGTTTGCTTCAGTAGTTTCTTGATTCTTTCTATAAGCGAACACCATTAAAAGTATACAATTAACTTAATATGTATTAGTACCATACATCATACAAAAGAGAACGGTAATAACAATCTCGAGGTTATCGATATGAAATAAGGTTCGATTGATTTGTTGTAAATAATTAGAGCATGTGAAGGAGAAAAGTCATTGCTCAGGTCAAGAATTCTGCTATGTGGTATGTTTCCTTTTCTATTCTATTCTCTTTTAGTTATTTCTAAGTTCCGATGTATGCTTGGTCTATTTGCTGATGCCTTTGTTGAGATGCAATAATTTTATTCATGATTTTATTTGGAGAATGAATTGTTTGTTTTTTAGCTCTTTTCGCATGACATCAGTTCTGAACTTCTGTAGGTATTTCAGTATTCAGCAAAATAAATTGTGAAATCCACCGTTTTCCATTTTCTTGTTTATTGTCCTCTTTATCTTACTGTTTACCGCATCTCAAAATAAAACAATTTGCTGGAGATAAAGATGTGTATTTATATACTTAACACCATTATTTCCGTATAATTTTGCCAGGCTTTGTATGTAGATGAATTATGGAATAAGGTTCAAATACATTAGGAGAATCTTATTGTATCGATAACCTCGGAATCATCAACCTTTCGATACTCTACTATATATTGGAATGCTCTGTACTTAACTAGAAGAGACAGTAGAAAGAACCTTAAAATGACACATATGTACAATCTTGTGTGTTACATGCACACATGCATGACAGATGGAGAAGAGAGTGTTTAATCTCGTTTCTTGCGGCGCTCGGTTTCAATCTGCTGAATCTAATTCTTCTTCACCCGCCTCAGAAAGAACATGGTTTTGTCTTAATATCCATGGTAGTGCTCTAATTTGAATCCTTTCATTCTGACCTATTTTCACATATAATAACTCTTGTTGATCTGTTATGTATGTGGATGTATGGAATGCAGTTGAGATTGCAGGCCGCCAGCCAAAGAGAAGAACAATCGGGATTGTTGATCTCGATCGGCGTCTCCGACATGGGCACAGTTGTGCAGAAGAGCTTGTTAGGCTCTTCCGTGATCGCACTATACAAAGGTACCAATTCCTCTCGTTTCCTATTTCAATTATCTAGTGTTTGTTAACTAATACTACAGGTTATTGCCCCCCCCCCACCCCTCCCTTATTTTTATTTTTTGAAATTCAAGATTCTGAAGGGGATGAACTGTGCTCTCAGACTTATAGACATTCACCCATTTGGCCTCTTTGGAAAATTGAAGTTTGAGGGAAAATCTGAAAAATATTAACCTTATGCTTTCCCCTTTCTTTTTGATGCTTTGAAGCTTGGCTGCTATACTTATGAATCAAGCCCTTGATTTTCCCCCTCTTTTCCGTAAAAAGATTTTTTTCCTGGAGTTGAAGAAATTGAATTAAGATAGATGAATGCTGAAAGTTTTTATCTTTTATCGATAGTGATGAACTGTCTTCATCCAGTTACTGGAGAAATTGACTGAAGTTTACTCTTTGAAAGTTGTAGTGAGCAGTGTTTATATGAAGATTTTTGTATCAGAAACTGTGATCATTTGATATAACACTTCAAACTTGAGAAATTCATGAGCTGATCAAATAAGCTTCAACGAAAATCATAACTGTATTATAATTTGCTTCGCAGCCTAGTTTTTATTGTCAGAAGGTATCTAAAATTCATATAACTGTAGATAGTAAACTTTGAAAAGTTTTGCTTTTTCTATGTACATGTCTTATAGTGAGACATGTTATGTCCACTGGATTATCACATGATGTATAATTGCATGTAGAGAGATTCTCAATATTTAGATTCATGTAAGGAAATTCACAAATTTATTCTCTAAGTGCTTTGATTTATACAGGATTGGATTTTTCTCCCATATTATTGTTTTGCATAATAGAATTTTGCAGAAACCTGAACCTGTGAAGAACCTACTCTGGGAACATTATAACAGTCCCTTAAGCGATCCCGAGCATTCTTGGGTCTTTCAATAAAAGGAGGAAAACAAAGAAAAGCTTTAACCAGACCGCATGAAGGTAACTTCTTTGCGAGTTTATTTTCCGTGTAAATTGTTTTACGATAATTATTCATCGATATACCTATCTTTTCATTGGTTTAGTTTTCTTGATAAATTTTGTAAAATGTCCAGAAAGAAAAATCGTAGAGGACCATGGCCGCAAAATTAGAACGAGGGTAAATTAAATCAAGGTTTGGTTTTCTTGTCCTCTTCATAATATGTATCTTGATTCTAAACTTTGACCAGAAACATACTCATCCTCTTAGATAAAACGATCTTCATCTTCTCATTTGTTTTTACGTATATCTCTTTCAACATTTTAAGAGTGTCATGGAGTCAGGTCTTGCATTTGGGATAGTTTCTTCATGCATTGTTGTTAAAACCAAATGGTTATTACTGTAGTTGAAAAGGATGTGTTGATTATGACTCCTTAATTAGAAGCGGAAAGGAAAATATGTATATCGTGTTATGTTAAATCTGAGAACTGTTTCTCGCTTGCACTGATTTGCATCGCTCGCTACTCCTAATGTGCCCTAGGAAGAAGAAGAAGAAGTTACCGGTCGAATGAGGTTCCTTCTTCTCCTACTTCTTGGCCACCCCTACTTCCTGCATCAACTGTCTGACCTTTATTTTCCTTTCGCTCCTGACGATGTTCAATCCTGAACGGTCGAGTTCACTATCGACTATGCTTCAGTGATTAATAGTGGAACCGCGATACGTTTTACGATATGCGTTCCACTCTGTTCTCTACTTACTGTAATCAAGACGGTGTCACTTTGCAGCTAGCCGGTTGAGTACGGGTCGATCCACAGGAAGATGGTTGTATGTCCGTTCTTGTTTTAGACGAATCAATTAAGAATGTATATGTGTTGGTCCAAATCTATCCTAAGTGTTTGTATGTATGTTCAAGCAAGGTTGTTAGGGTTAAGGTTGGTTAGTAAAGTTAGAATTAGTCTTGTACTTTTCTTTTGCCATTCCTAAAATTATATTGGGATAATCGAACGTAGCGGAGATTAGGAGGACATAGGAATGAGATTTGTGAGTTTAAGCAAGCTTTCTAACGCTAAATCCATTCCTAGCACCTCTTGTCCTTCCGCTACGTGCGCTTATTTCCAATACTAGGCCAAACACCCATAATCATGTATCCAATTAAGTCACAACTACATGTCACGTTGTAGTGCGTCCAAAGCATTTCTCGACTTAAGTCGCGGCTATATGTCACGTATAGCGCGCCTAAGTGAGGGGGTTGCGTTTGTTTGGTCTACATTCGTTTCAAGGTGTTTGGCGAAAAGAAACACAAGAGATTTTTCCGTCTCTCATACTAACCTTCCTTAGCCCTAACAAGTGTGGAAATTATTCACACATTTAAAAGGAAAAGAAAACAAGAAAAGAAAGAAAGGAAAAATACGGTTTTACAAAATGGTAGCAAGCTAACTACTTGGGTCCTCACCTAAGCAAGAAACTCCATCGAGTATCACGGCTTGAAAATAAATACGGATAAGAAGAAAATAAAATGGGCAAGAAATAACAATAACTACTTAACAACAATAAATAAAGTTAGACTAGGAATTAAAATTACAAGACAAGAAATGAAATTACAATACAAGAAAATTAAAAATACAAGTTAAATAAAAACAACCCTCATCTTCATTGATCTTCCACTCAAGAGATCTCACTACAATTTCATGGAGGAAAGATGAAGAAGAAAAAGAAAAACAAATTAATCTACACTAATTCTAACTAAAAAGAAGTATTCTCACTTGGGCACAAAACTGGAGTATTTATAGGCAGAGAGATAAAACCCTCGACCCAAATTCCGAGCCCATACAAAGTTACAAAACTACCCCCAAAATATCTTCTGAAACCGAGTTGACTCGGCCGCGGAACCGCCGCATAAGTGCTACTTTGGTCGCGGTTCCGCGGCGCTTTGGGGGATTTATGTTGTCGTTTTTTCCATGGTTTCTTGTGTTGCTATCTTCTATTGTTCTACATATCCCAAATTGCAAAATGCTTCCAATGTTTCTTCAGATTTGCAACAGTCCAAAATGGTTTCACTTTTAATTCATTTGACCTTCATCTTCCTTGAGCTCCACGCACCCATTGAATCTTGTGTTGTCTCTCTCGTGCTATGTGCTTGTCCGAGACACGAATGATCACTATTATTTGTCTTGTCTTTTGAACTGGTAAGCGGTACCGGACGGATACGGATGACCGAAACCCGGATTTTATCTGTTCGTGACAGATGTTCTGGATATTGGCATAACTATGGAGATTTTGTATGATTTGCGTTATTTTAGACTAGGAACCTGGACCCTGTAAATATAAGCAAATACGGATCAAAAGCACATGCTTATAAACAAACGAGCAGAAGAATGGACGGTATTAAATGCAATATTCTGGTATGAACAAATATCTCCAAACTTAACTTTTGCTCGTCCCGAGCAAAACCAATTATTCACAAAAAGTCCTAACATCACTTTCACAGGGAACGCGATTGCACTGAGCTCGTGCAACAAGCCATTAAACCTCTAGGTGTCCCTAATAGGAGGAGTGTTGTCTCTTGAGGGTTTTCAACGGATACTACCCACAAAATCCCGTCAAGCTAGTGTCATAAGTTAACGTCGATTCTACTCTTACGGTTTAGTATATAAGTTAGAAATTCTATCATCCTAAATTAGAAATATTTAACCCTTATGTTCCACGCCTCCTATTTATTCAACCTCAGGTCCTATGCGTTTTTACAGTTTAGAAAGATCTCGGTATCTCTTGAGTTTTCCTTCTAAAGCGCAGTCTCCAATCAAGAATTTTTATCAACTTTACGGAAAACATAAGTCTTATTCTTCATCCATATCTTTTCTCCAAATATCGATCGTATATCCCCACGTGTGTATAAATTTTCAACCCTACACTCAGGAATTCAATTCAATCTATAGTACCTTGCCTTAATATCTAATACTACTTCTTTTCGTTAATGATGAACTGATTTGCTCACACACCTTTCATGCAACTATTAATACTTTTTGAGGCACTAACCAGCCGATTACTGAACGTGTGGGCTTAAAGCGTAAATAGCAGTTTTCAAGTCTTGAATTTATTTATTTTTTTTCTTTATTTTTTTTCCTTTTTCTTTTCAAGACCGGATATATTTTTCAATAATACTCTTTTGGTGGTTAGCTTTAAATACCGTTTTTTCTTTCATACTAGGCTTTTAGGTAAGAATATTTCTAGGTATTCTCTACTATCCCAAGTTTCAAGGTACGTGTAAGTGCTGTTTGTAGGGTATATACTTTCTGAATTTGGACTCAAGAATAGATACTATTTTTCAGAATCCTTTAATAAAGCTTTCAATACTTTCCCTTCATTTCGACTTAACTCAAGAACTGAACTCAAGATTACCTACTTCTAAAAAAAACTGCAAGGACGTATAATTACCAAGGTTAAACAGAAGGAGGTTTTTTTTAGGGTTTTCAATTCCTAAACCTTGGATTTAGTTATTTTTAGCGTATCAACAAAATTTTCGTAATAAAAATCTAAGTTCCCCTATTAGCTAACTTGACGACAAAATTTTTATATTTTTGGAAATTTTTTCGATTTTTGTGGGTTTTTAAATAAGTATGCATATGCAAAATATACATGAATGCGAAGGTAGAAGTTTACCGAGCACACCCCTAAACTTAAACTTGATAGTGCCCTCACTGTCAGGTAATACCAAGAGGGTCAAAATTGTCGGCGCTCCGCTGTTTTTTTTTTGGTTTTTTTTAATTTTTTACAAAACAAAAAAGCAAACCAAAAATATATATACACAAAAAGGTCCCCCCAAACTTCAGTAAAATGGTGTTTCCACTGTTTAGGCGTTAAAGTTCAGAATTAGGGGGAAGAGAACAGTATCAATCTTTACAAGGCCTTACACAGGCCAAAAGTTAGCACCGACCATTCAAAATTTTTATTGTGATAATGCAGCGGTTGGTGAAAGAATGCGGAGAGAAAAGAAATGGAAAATACGCGAGACCGTATGGGGATGGAAGCGGCGTACGGTCTCGGTGGAGAAGAAGAATGGTGGAGGGGAGAAAGAAATTAAATACGAACCCGAGGGTGGAAATGGAGTGAATAAATTAGTACAATTTGTAATGACCGATGTGTAAAAAGCGATTGTACTAATCTATCAACCCGGCGAGAAATGGGGTCAAACCTCTCAAGATTCGTGAGAAAACATGGGCCGACCGACACAGGAAATGAAAGTGATACGGTGTCTTGTAAAGTGGGAACAATGGAAAGGATGGAGGGAAGTGATTGAGAAATAGTATCGGTTAAAGATTCAGAAGGGTATACACAGTCAATGAAAGTGACATGATGAATTGGAAAATCCGACCCATCTAATAAAACTGGTGTCACGCCCCGCTTCCCGGTGTACGGCGAAGGGGACGGGACGGGACGAGGCCGCTACGTATATACTCAGAAGTAAATACGCTAAGCGTAACTGTAGGGTGTTTTTCGTCACCCCATTGAGATGGGAATACGCGCGCGCTTGTCAGGCGTATTACAGATTCCCCCTGTCTAGGGTAGGCCGGGGTTTAATGATTGTGGGGATCCGAATCTCCGGCAGCCGCGGACTAAGCTGCCGTTAATTACCCCTCGCCTTTGGAGCGAGAGAACCTCCGATTGACGGGTTAAACTGGTCATGCGAACTCAATGTGCAGTGTTGTGTTTTGAAGGGGTTTTGGATATATCGGGGGCCCCACAGAGTTTTTACGGGGGTCCCGCTACCCGGATAGCGGGCTGGGGGTCAAGGGGGCTGGCAGCCCCCTTGCGGGGTGCGGGGCAGCGCCCCGGCCCAAAAAATTTTTTGGGAGGGACAGTGTTGTGGAGTATGTGTGTGTGTGTGTATATATGTATACATATATATATATAAGGGGGGAAAGGCATCCAAAGGATGCGTGGGGCCAGCGCCTCACGTGTCTACGTGTCTAGCACGCGAGCGTTGTGCGCTCGGGCGCTGTGCGCTCGAGCGCTGTGCGCTCGAGCGCTAGCGCGCCACGTGTCCGGCACGTGGGCGCTGTGCGCTCGAGCGCTAGCGTGCCACGTGGGCGCTTGAGCGTTGTGCGCTGTGCGCTTGCACGCCACGTGTCCGGCACGTGGGTGCTGTGCGGTCCAGCGCTAGCGCGCCACGTGCCCGGCACGTGAGCGCAAGGCGCCAGGGTGCTTGGGCGCCGGCGAGAAAAGGAGGCTTTTAGTCCCAGAACCAGAAGCTATACTTCAGAAAGAAAATATTTATTATATATATATATATATGGAGTTAAACTCCTAGGATGTTTTTGTCACGACCCGAAAGAGCACGTGACTGGCCCTTGGACCATATGAAGTCTATAGGACCCCATCTGATCCAAGTAAGCCAAAAGCCCAGCAATCTAAAACCATTTAAAGAGTAAATAAGGAAAACTGTTTTTGAAAAGTAAGGAAATCATGTTTGGAAATCAAAGTTTTTAAATAACTAAGCCGAATATGCATTTTTTTAAAATGTGTAACCTTTCCTGAAAATTTCGGCAGAGTTTCCTTTGTAAAAACTGGCCCCGAACGGGGTACAACAAGAATAATATATATGAAATGATAAAAGGCATCCCCAAGCGGGAGCTAGCTCTTCGTCCATCGACGGTCACAACCACGCAAGCAATAATAATATACAACGCCAAAGGGCGAGGATCAAAACCCAAAAAAAAAGAAACTCAAAACAGCCAGAAAACCGTAATACTACTAGCGCGACTCTAAGGTCGAAATAAAACAACACTGGTCTAGGTCTGAAACAATACAAGTTTTGGTTGATGGAAATTCTAGATACAATGAAATAAATAAATACAATGGTGGTTCTTGATGCGAAAGAATCCACCTACCAAAGCAAGTCACCCGCAAGAAGAAAGTGTGCCAGAAATGCCGCAATAGAACCTGTACGGCAGAACCTGCAAGAACTGTGGCACAACGGGGGTGAGTTGCCAACTCGTGAATAGAAACATCTACAAGCAGAAACCGAATGCAAGACATAAACCTAAGTCAACGATCAATAATATAATCCACAAGAGTACATCTGACTGTAATAGGGTGGCAAGGTAACATCTAATCATGTATGTAGTGCCAGGTACTCAGGTAATCACATGTCATCAGTGTAAGGTATGTCTGCATGAAGTAACCATGATGAAATATCAATGATATCAATACACATATATTAGCGTCCCATACCACTAATATTGGTGTAAGGGTATATATAACAGCGCCCTCATACCCTGTTATATATACAAATAAAGTATGATCAATGTAAAACCAGTCTGTATATGATCCAAGTCTGTATGTATGTGGAACCCGTCCACTCGTCACCCACTGACGATAAGCATCAAGTATGCAAGTATGAGGATATAAACAATATCATGGAAAAACATCATGAAAACCCGTGCCTAGCATCGACACGTAAATCCTCATCCATATGGGGCTCCGTCGGCGGTATCGGCCCTCGGCCCAGTACGAGTCAACCCATGTCCATCTCTGGGCTCCGTCTGCGGTATCGGCCCTCGGCCCCCGGCAGTACGGGTCAGCCCATCTCTCGACTGCGGCCGGTATCCTCCAGATATCCGCCGAGCTCAAATACAATCACCGGTAGGTACTCGCCCGCCTCCAGGCTCAATCGGCAAACCCATCGATAATCTCGCCGAGGGGAACCATACCGGGCCCACCACGAACCCGCAACGGATCATCACCTCCTCGAATCGGGTTTCAAGCACACGTCTCAGCACCGAGAAAACGCGTGGTGGACGCACCGAAATATCATATCACGAGGTACCGGGTTTTCATAAAAGTGCATCTTTTCTTAAATAACCCCACGGTCCTCAAAAACCAGAAATCACATGAAAATCCAACATCAGGAAGTAAATCCAATGCGATGTGCTATGCAGTCAATCCATGACGTATGCGACATGTAAAGAACAGTAATCATATCGGAAATCATGCAACATGGAATAGTAATGTGCATATGTCGAAGGAAGAATCATCTCATGAATGCAATAGTACTACAGTGTAGTGGCATGGCAATTATCGATGATGAAGTGTGTGAGCCGGCAAATAGTGTACGTGGAACATACGCATCATCGATAATGGTGCTGGTGTCCTAACAGCATGATAATAATATAGCAATGAACATATGCCAGCAATGCGAATAGCATGAAGATGCAGAAATCTAGTAGTCAACACCACAGTGAAGTATCTACTATGCAACTACACCTAAGTATCAGGTCAATCAGGAGGGGTAGGTGTGGAAACCACCTAAATCTGAGTCGGTATATATATAAAGATATATAGTCGGTGATCTCGCCTCAATGTCATATCATAAGATATCCTCGAGTTATGAGTGCGGATCTATCATCAATATCGGCACGTACGGTAAATCATCGTACGGCATCCCCAAAAGCTGGGTAGGGGTCAACATCTCACTGTCTCATCACATAACAGATATCACCATCATCAGAACATATAGTCTGGAGTACTACTCTATGTCTAGTACAAAACGGTAACATCAGTAAAGTATGCATGCGGGGGTAAACACATATCCCAAGCCCGCAAGAATCACAAGTCATATCCCATATATGAATCGTATCAAATCACCGATCCCAGGGCACCAAGCCCACATCATCGACTCATCTCCAAAGTCATCACATATCATCAATCATAGTGCAAGTACAAGTGATAAGCAAGGGTGTGTGTATAGGTGTAATTCTATCCTAGGGTTCGCGACTATGAACTGCACTAGTCACTTCTAACCCTGTACTATCCATAATACACCTAATATCACGATAACTACATAATAATCTATCTACGGACTGCGGGGGTGCTATACGCCATCCACCCGACTTCCCCATGTAGATATAATCTACTCACCTTGCTTCTCGTGTGCCAAAGCCGATGTCGCTATCTTCACCTCCTTTGTCTCAACATCACGCGGGGTACCTACAAGTATATCACAACGCTAAAGCACATGAAAATCACATCGGAAACCAAAATAGCACACGCTACCCGCATAGGTAAAAACCTATCGACTCGCATGTAAACACAATCAATATCCACTTGTCGTTGACGTCCAAACGCCATCCGACAGGAATGAATCATCAAATACCAAACTCCATGCTAAATCAAGTTGTAAAACATACACCAACATAGGAAAATCAACCCAGATTTCACCCTAGATGGAATCAGTCAAAACTAGAAGTACCCAGGGTCAATACTAGAGGAAATGGGGGCATGCACAGAAAACGAGGCAATTCCTTAAAATACCTTATTTTAGAATTTTCCATAATTTTTCCCCATTTATCTGTATTTAATTATACCAGAATATTAAAATATTCATTAAAATAATATTAAATTATAAAATTTCCCAAAAATCATATTTTATTATTTTGAAGACGTTACAGTTTGGAAGCTGATGAAGCGCTTCTCCTCTTGAGCCCTTGTTCTTCCCCAAAGTGGGGTTTCTGGAGATGGGTCTCCTTCTTCTTCCTTTGTTGGCCGGATCTTGAAGATCAAAAGATGTGGGATTTTAAAAATCTCTCATTTCTGAGATCTGATGGCAGATCTGAGTTCCCCTTTGTGGGTTTTGTGGTGGAAAACTACTTAGTTTTTGAAAAGAAAAAGTAAAACTCTTAATTTAATTCAAAAGAAATAAGAAGGTTTAGAACCTTAGAGAAGGAGCAGGAGGCACAAAGAACCCTATTTTTTTGGGGGGAATGAAAATTGTATTAGATATTTTCATCATGTTGCCTTATATAGGCTTACATATTTACATATAGCCCCTTGGGCTTTTCAAAATGGCATTTTGCCTATCACATGGCTCATGTGCCATTTCTTTTTGCACATAAGCCATGGGCTTACAAAAATTTGGTTTTATGCCCATTTTATTTACATTCATGCATAAAAAATTACATAAAAATTATTTATTACATGGTTCTGTTTTTGGCATGGCGGAAGGCCGGACGTTTCGTGTTCGGACTCAACCCGGGCATTGGCCCACTTGCTTGGGCTTGGGCCCACCTGGCTTGGGGTTGACCTTGACTTTGACTTGGTCAATCGGGGTGCAAATTTTGACCCCAACAAAGTGCCCCCCATCAATAAATGCACACCGCATATGTGAGTCGTGTGCATGAAATTGATGGACCTTCTTTCGCGTGGAGGCAACTTGCTTTGGTTCCCACTTTTTGGGATGCACTGCCCTTTTTCACGACGTGGACGGTCGATGCTTGACGCTTCTCCGAGATGGAGTGTCCGTGGTAGACTTTTCCCTGGCCCGGAGTGATCTGGTTTCTGCTTTGTAGAAAGCCTGTGCTGCCCTTTTTGCGACATGGACAGTCGACGCTCTGATCCGGAGCGATTTGGTTCTCGATTTGTGGGAAGCCTGCACTGCCGTTTTTGCGACGTGGACGGTCGACGCTCTGATCCGGAGTGATTTGGGTTCTCGATTTGTGGGAAGCCTGCACTGCCCTTTTTGCGACATAGACGGTCGACGCTCTGATCCGGAGCGATTTGGGTTCCCGATTTGTGGGGAGCCTGCACTGCCCTTTTTGCGACATAGACGGTCGACGCTCTGATCCGGAGCGATTTGGGTTCCCGATTTGTGGTAAGCCTGCACTGCCCTTTTCGCGACATGGACGGTCGACGCTCTGATCCGGAGCGATTTGGGTTCCCGATTTGTGGGGAGCCTGCACTGCCCTTTTTGCGATGTAGACGGTCGACGCTCTGATCCGGAGCGATTTGGGTTCCCGATTTGTGGGAAGTCTGCACTGCCCTTTTTGCGACATAGACGGTCGACGCTCTGATCCGGAGCGATTTGGTTCCTGGTTTGTGGGAAGCCTGCACTGTCGTTTTTGCGACATGGATGGTTGACGCTCTGATCCGGAGCGATTTGGTTCCCTTCTTTGTAGGAAGCCTGCACTGCCCTTTTTGCGACATGGACGGTCGACGCTATGATCCGGAGCGATTTGGGTTCCCGATTTGTGGGAAGCTTGCACTGCCCTTTTTGTGACATAGACGGTCGACGCTCTGATCCGGAGCGATTTGGTTCCCGATTTGTGGGAAGCCTACACTGCCCTTTTTGCGACATGGACGGTCGACGCTCTGATCCGGAGCGATTTGGGTTCCCGATTTGTGGGAAGCCTGCACTGCCTTTTTCGCGACATGGACGGTCGACGCTCTGATCCGGAGTGATTTGGGTTCCCGATTTGTGGGGAGCCCGCACTGCTGTTTTTGCGACATGGACGGTCGACGCTCTGATCCGGAGCGATTTGGGTTCCCCATTTGTGGGGAGCCTGCACTGCCCTTTTTGCGACGTAGACGGTCGACGCTCTGATCCGGAGCGATTTGGGTTCCCGATTTGTGGGAAGCCTGCACTGCCCTTTTTACGACATAAACGGTCGACGCTCTGATCCAGAGCGATTTGGTTCCCGGTTTGTGGGAAGCCTGCACTGCCGTTTTTGCGACATGGACGGTCGACGCTCTGATCTGGAGCGATTTGGTTCCCTGCTTTGTAGGTATTCTGCACTGCCCTTTTTGCGACATGGACGGTCGACGCTCTGATCCGGAGCGATTTGGGTTCCCGATTTGTGGGAAGCCTGCACTGCCCTTTTTGCGACATAGACGGTCGACGCTCTGATCCGGAGCGATTTGGTTCCCGATTTGTTGGAAGCCTGCACTGCCCTTTTTGCGACATGGACGGTCGACGCTCTGATCCGGAGCGATTTGGGTTCCCGATTTGTGGGAAGCCTGCACTGCCCTTTTCGCGACATGGACGGTCGACGCTCTGATCCGGAGCGATTTGGGTTCCCGATTTGTGGGAAGCCCGCACTGCCGTTTTTGTGACATGGACGGTCGACGCTCTGATCCGGAGAGATTTGGGTTCCCGATTTGTGGGAAGCCTACACTGCCCTTTTTGCGACATGGACGGTCGACGATCTGATCCGGAGCGATTTGGGTTCCCGATTTGTAGGAACCCCGCACTGCCGTTTTTGCGACATGGACGGTCGACGCTCTGATCCGGAGTGATTTGGGTTCCCGATTTGTGGGAAGCCTGCACTGCCCTTTTTGTGACATGGACGGTCGACACACGATTTGACTTGCTCTGCTTCTTGCAGTGTCAGGGGTGAACTTGACTTGCTCCGCTTCTTGCGGTGTCGAGATTGGATTCCGACTTGTTCCGCTTTCTGCGGTGTCGGAGTTGGAGTTGACTTGTTGATTGTGATTTGGGCTGACATCAGCATCGCTACACTGGAATATGGTACCAGGAGCGAATCATCATCTGTCTTTGAGAGGATTTTGGGATTGGTTTTTTGTCGGCATCTGTATTGCTGCACTGGAATAATGCCAGGAGCAACTCATCATTTGCCCCGAGAGAATTTGGGAATTGGTTTTTGCTTGGCATCAGTATCGCTACATTGGAATATGGTACCAGGAACGAATCATCATCTGTCTTTGAGATGATTTTGGGATTGGTTTTTTGTCTGCATCTGCATTGCTGCACTGGAATAATGCCAGGAGCAACTCATCATTTGCCCCGGGAGGATTTGGGAATTGGTTTTTGCTTGGCATCAGTATCGCTACACTGGAATATGGTACCAGGAATGAATCATCATTTGCGCTTGTTTATCAGGAAGCGATGGCTTAGGAGACAGGTTTTAGGTCCCTATCACCTAAGACTTTTCAATTTTGTGAGCCGTAAGGGTCTCACAAAGCATTTTCTCCCTACGGGTCGTAAGGATCCCGTAGGTGTATTTTCTCCTTAGGAGTCGTGGGAACTCCTAAGTGTGTTGCTCCTTTGTGAGTCGTAAGGATCCCACACGGGAATTTTCTCCTCACAAAGTCGAGAGGACTTTGTGAGTGCATTTCATCTCTTTTTTACGAGTTTGCGCCCTTTCGGGTTTTCACAAACTCGCCGGCAGTCCTGCTGTTTTTACTCACGGAGCCCTTTCGGGTTTTCATCCGTGCCCATTTTGCTTGTGGACATACCATTTTATTTTCTTCTTTTTTTCTTCTTTTTTTGTTTGGTGGGACTTTGAATGTGGTCTCACCGGTAGGACTTGGGAGAGATTGGATTGTTTTACGCCAGTAGATTGTATACGGTTTTGCAGGATGTATGATCCAGACTGTAGGGCCGGAAAAATTTCGGGACTTTGTTGGCGTCTGCATCGCTGCACTAGAATATGGTACCAGGAGCGACTCATCATTCGCCATTTGGGGTATGGGATTTGGAATTTGGTTGGCGTCTGCATCGCTGCACTGGAATATAGTACCAGGAGCAACTCATCATTCGCCGTTTTGGATTTAAGTTTGGAATTTGGTTGGCGTCTGCATCGCTGCACTGGAATATGGTACCGGGAGCGACTCATCATTCGCTGTTTGGGATTTAAGTTTGGAATTTGGTTGGCGTCTGCATCGCTGCACTGGAATATGGTACTAGGGAGCGACTCATCATTCGCCATTTGGGATTTAAGTTTGGAATTTGGTTGGCGTCAGCATCGCTGCACTGGAATATGATACCAGGAGCGACTCATCATTCGCCACTTGGGGATTAGGGAGCGATGGCTTAGGAGACAAGTTTAGGGCCCTGTCACCTAAGGCTTTTCAATTTTATAGGCCGTGAGGGTCCCATAAAAGCATTTTCTCCCTACGAGTCGTAAGGATCCCGCAGGTGTATTTTCTCCTTAGGAGTCGTGAGGACTCCTAAGTGTGATTTTCCTTTATGAGTCGTAAGGATCCCACAAAGGTTTGTTCTCCTCATGTATCGTGAGGACACATGAGTGGGTCTTCCCAAGTGGAACATAAGTCCAAGGGTGAAGACCGGCCGTTGGATTGGTGATTGCGGTGGGGCCTGGGTATGATGAGAATTATTTGAGCCCGTGGATTGTATACGGTAGTCAATTTGGGGACTAACCGTAGGGCCGGAAGAATTTTGGGAAACTGGATTTTTGTCGGCGTCTGTATCGCTGCACTGGAATATGGTACCAGGAGCGACTCATCATTTGCCGTTGTTTTTTTTGTTCTGTTTTTGTATTTGTTTATATTTTTTTTATCGCGATTGCTCTATCATTTCAGTTTTTCTTATCGCGAAGATCGCAATTGCCCTATCATTTCGGCTTTATTTTGTTAGAGTACGGTAGCGCCCCGGCCGTCGTTCCGAGGCCAAAATACGGAAACAAAAACTTTTCTTTAACTAAGAAACTGGCGCTACCGCGGACTATAAACCCGGATCGGACCATTAACCTACTACTAGCAAACTAGAGAAAGGGTAGAGAGCTATACCGAGCGATCCGTGTCCTTCGGTCTTCGGCCACCATCCCGATCTCCCCGCGGCATCTCCGGTCTCGATCTCCCCGTCGGAAAGGCACCACATTACCGAGTCTTTTTACGAGCTCCCATCTCTGAACCGAGGCAACTCGGACACGAAGTTGGCAAGCCGACGTGTCCAAGATTGCTGTAGACTGAGTGTAGAACGCTATGTCTCGAGGGGTTGTTTGAAGTTGCCATTTGGATGTAGAGGTGGATGAATAAACTATGGAGATGGGCTAAGGAATTTTGTAGCAAGCAAAATGATATAATAAATTTTCCACACCCATGAGAGCTCTCCCAATGAAGTATCCGGCCATGCTATATGGAGGGGAGAGAGAAAAAATGCAAGAGAGAAATGAGTGATCATAAGTCAAAAGCAAGCCTCACTTCATCATCATAACCAATCCAATCTCCATCAAATCAAATAGCAAGTAATGATGAACAAAAAAGATGTCAAAGGATGCTAGAACCATCATGAACCCTCCACCACAAAAAATACCCTCCATTACTAATTGCACATTTGCAAAAAGAACCCTCTCCATCAATTTTCAGCCAAAGAAAGGAAAATGGCCGAAACGGAATGCAAATTGGCAACTTCAAAAAGACGATCCCATAATAAATTACAGGAAAACCCCGCGACTGTATATACATATCCGCATTTGTATTCCGACCGAATACAAATGCAATGAGACAAAATCTACACTCTATAATACTAGGATCCGGCTTAAACCAAAGCCCGCTAGTATTATCCTTCTGAAACACTACACGTGCATAAGTGCATGCATACGTTCAAACCCTGCCATAAATCCATACGGCCTCTACAGCGTTTCGCCCGAAACTTGAGAAACTGTCTGTGGGGGACTCTAAAGACTCGTCAATACTTTGGCTGTGGATTTAACCACTAGCACGTCAGAGATATTAGCCGTACGTAACGAGCTACCAGGTATTGACCAAAAGGGAGGTCGATGAGCGAACTCATCCTGACACCCTACTGAGCCTGTCAGAGACAATATCCGTACAGTCCGGTCCGTTCGTCTATGAGCATCGCATGTCGGGCCTAGGGGACTGGTAAAAGTCAGACCCCCAAAAGCGGTACAAGTCGTGTCGGAGTGTAGCCCAGAACACCCTGAGATACTACTGGAATACCTACCAGTAAATCTCCTGCCTCGGCCGAGGGCTTCGTGTAATGGCTCTCCTAGACACAGCGCGATCTTACCCCCAATACCGGGAGAGACGAAACCCCTGCCGATACGCTCACTTGCCTCTATGTGGCTCGGGACTGTACCCAACTAAAACCTGTTTGCACGACTCCTTTGAGCCGTGGTAGGGTAGTAATCAAAGCACGGTGGGAACTCACACGAGACAAATGACGACCTCAGGTCGATGAACTAACCTGTACACATGTCACCAGGGAACTGCTATCTGACGTCAGGTATAATACCAACTAGTATGTTCCCGGCGAGTCATGTCCGGTGTACTCAAAACCTAATGAGCACCTGTATACATCTTAGGTGAACCAACTGACACCAATAGCTTGTGAGACCGGCCACTGCCCCTCGTCGGGGTCTCGACTGTATACACTAGTCTACTAATGAAGTATCGATGCCCAGTCTCGAAACTCCCACGACTAGGGACCACTTTAAGGATGTGCTTATAGACCCCAGCTCCCACGTATATGATCGTCATCATACTGCTGGTCTTCAAGCATGAATCCTAAGGGCTCTATCAACGTGCAATAGTGATATGTACCATCACCTAAAGCAGTACACGATGATAAAGATAAACCAGATAGTGTACTATTTTTCTATCAACGTGTAAAAGTGAACCGCAATGTCAATTAAAGTATGTACGCGATGATAAAAACAAACCAGATAGTATACAAACCTTTCGAGTAAGACTGTCCTACCGGTATAGGTCCTCTCTCAATCATTGCAATCACGTGCCTGCGATCCAATAATTGACTCTGAGGGCACTATATCCAACAATCTCCCACTTGCACTCAAGGCTAATTATTGCGATGTCGCGTACTCACAGCCCGTGTGATACCGAACATCCAACTCCTTTACTAATCAGTCTTACAAAGCCCGTTTGCGAAACTATTGCGTTCGAGGAATAGCCTCAGCTAGTGGATCCGCCATGATGTTTCTTTCTATGTCTCTCTTTATCTTAAGTTTGCGGAGAAAGCCATCTCCCGAAATGAGTAATACCTGTCTTAGAATATGTTTGGATATCTGATGGGACCTAGTTCAAAAATGAACTCCAAATCCAAACTTCTTAGACTATATCGTCAACTGAACTTAATCAGTGTCCCGCGCCATGCCTCCCTCAGTATCCGCTTGGACCACCTGTCCAAAATACTGCCCCTCGTCAGAGGGAAAACTATAACTCTGACAGTCACTCTGTCATCCAGGTCACCTTGGAAGCCTGGAATTATAACTGTCTCCCGAAGGAGGATGTCGTTATCATATCCCTAGAACATTCACTTATGTTCTAAAACTGTTTCCGATCGTTTCTCCAGGATTGGATCAATATCAACTATCGCATCTCGTGCACAAACAACATCTGGTGTGGTACTTGACATCTCATGATCAACTCAATTGCCTAGGCAAGTGATCTGCCAATCATGCACATCCCTCTCCCCTTTAGTCTGTAAGACACCTTTAGAGAGGGTGACTCCGTCACCCGCAGGTACACCACCATGCCAGGAGTCGCCCATTCTAAAACACCTTTAGAATGTTGTCTAAGTACCCAGATTGGGAAACTACCCAAATTTAGATCTAAAACTATAGATCTAGTAACCAGAATATCTGATATAATATCCATATCCTATGTGGAGAAAATACTGTGTGACAACCAAAGTATAACCGATCGTAGTATAGGAATTTCACTTCCTACTTTGTGTATGTCATCCAAATACCAGGACATCACACCCTACTATCTTCTTAACAGTTCCATCCCCTATTCCGATGAAGTCAAACCTATGACTGTCACATCAAAAATAGATGATCTATCTCCGCTATATCTGCTTTAGTCCATAAATAGACATAAGCCACTTGACCACTATGCTTCCGCTGCTCCCACTGACTACGACAACCCTCTGGAAGAATCATATACACGTGCACTTCTAAAGCTTGTTTAGAACAACGCTATACTCATCCTCCTGCCGGGTCTCATAGCCTGGAACAACAGTAATGTCAAGTCTGAGTAAACAAGAACCTCACTGTCACCGTCTTTGAGAATACCGAAGTACCTCTCGAGTGCCTGAGGTTACCCACCATATCTGCGGAGTGGCTAATGGAATGTCAAGTCAGATTGAATCTTTAGGTTCTTGTTAAATTTTCAGTAATCGTTTGCGGTTCTGGAATCACTTCCAGTTCTACCATACTCCCACTACTGTTTTCTGAAAAAATCCATTTTACTAAAACTGTGGTGAGTCTAGAACAATATCACTATTGATCTTCCAGATGGTAGAAAGTCAACCCTCGTCATAGCCCGGGTCAACCCACAAACAACCATTACAGAAACGTGCCTTGAGTTATCCAGAGTCTGGTTTTAAGCATAAGCCGGACAACTCCCCGTACCTTAACATCGTTAAGATATGAACCGTTCTATATCTAATATAGAAACAGAGGCACTAATTTAATTGGAACCAGATTCAAATCATGCAGCTGTCTCCAGTGCATGTCAACTAAATAGAGAGAGGCCGGTCAGCTTTACTCAACTTAGGAGTGCTTCCAATTATGAGTAACCTGAAAGAGAAGCAAGCTCTCTTAATCATTACTATCAACTGAATACCAAACACAAGTATCTACATCTTCGATCACCTTGAAGAATCCCGATACTTGCAACACCTGGTTCTCTACTTTATTCTTATACCTATAACTTCTCAAAACTTAGACCTTGCATTTCTACGAAACACATGTCTAAGAACTAGAGAAGTCACAAGTAAACAGAATATGGTACGAGTACCAACTCCTCGGTCCAAGTGGACACTGGACAACATGCAATACTCTGTATAAGTCCCTTGAGTCTATTAACTCATTCCTTGTGTGTCGTAGGTTGAAAACTGTACTTATGGTTAAGAAGAATTACACCGCTGTTCAATGCTCCTTACCTAACCATCCACTGATATAGGAAAATGTCATAGACATAATTTCAAAAAGTTATATCTCACTCTATTAAAATAGACGTACAGATATATCAATTTGAAATTGGTGCATTATAACGGATATTCAAAACCAAATATTTGCCGTCCGGCAAACAACCGAGGTAATTTCCTCAAATATCACCAATTACAACGAATTCCGATATAATGAGGATGATCACCCAATTCCCAATGACTTACTCCCACTCATCATCTGTAAAACCATACAGATGTGAGAATTAAACCTGGTAAATACATACCCTGGAGCAGGGCTAATTGGGAAATCAGTTTTCTTTTAACAATACACAGTGAAACTGAAACATGAAAATGTTTCGAAGGGGTTTCCGGGTATTCCTAGCAATGCCTCTTCCATTATCCAGATTCACAACTGTAACCGTATATTTCTTTACCATCTCTCCAAATCCCTTTATATGTTTTTAGTCATTACCTTCTGTACACCCCTTTAGGCTAAATGGTTTTCTTCCTTCCCTACCGTTCGACACCAACCTAAGGTTTGGAAGAAGACTATCCAATAAGCGTAATGGGTGTACTGTCCTAATCCTAGTAGCACTCGCAACCCGAGAGAAGGTAAAGATAAAAGACAACTGAATAAAACCTTATTCCTATTTCTCCTGAACCCGAATCCATCCCCGAACTGGAATAAGTTCCTTTCGAGTTCGTATATAACCATACAGTGGAGTATCCAAATAACTGTGGATTTTCGTAGTGATACGGGGTGTTCGGGAGAAATACAAAGGCGAAGTAGGAGTGGCGATGAAATACTTGGTTTGTTCGTGAATAGCAGTCGCAGTTTACTTTGCTCTCTTACTAATCCCTTTATTTGTCTTTACTTAATACCTTCTGTACACCTTTTAGGCTAAATGGTTTTCTTCATTCCCTACCGTTCGGCACCTGCCTATGGTTTGGAAGAAGAAAATCCAATAAGTGTAATAGGTGTACTGTCCTAATCCAAGGAGCGCTCACAACCTAAGAGAAGGTAAAAGGAAAAGACAACTGAATAGTCCTATTCTTTTTCTCCAGAACCGGAAACCATCCTCGAATAAATTCCTTCGAGTTCGTATATAACCATACGATGGTTTTATCCAATGGAAGTGGACGTTCGTAGTAATACGGGGTGTTCTGGAGAAAAAAGGGTAAAAGTAGGAGTGGCAATGAGATATGCAACTCTGACAATCCAAAAGCCAGTGTTTTAAGAACGTTCGGTTAACTTGGTCATTGAGTCATAGTCAAGGGTCGGGCCATGGTCGCTGCCAAAGAGAGAGAGAAAAGAAACACTCAGCGTGCACTCTAACCTAGATCAGAATGGTTATCACTTTATCCAATCAGGAAACCTCCCACTGTATCGTCAAATTCTTCTCCAAACCTGAAAGAAGAATTAGTCGGGATCACCCGAGGAGTAAACCAACTCATCAGTGGGAATCGGGATCCAACTATCATCGCATGATAATGTGATGGAATCCACTCACATTATCACGCTCCAGAAGGTATGCGCATATCTGGCAAGTTTCAGTTTCTTTAGAAACTCCCGATGTGTGTTTTTACCCCTAGGACCCAAGTGACCTTGACACAGTCAACAAATCAAAGAGTCCTAGTCAAGTTCAACCCGTCATTATCCTAGATTGCATTAAACCCACCCGTACGAGCCCTTGACACAGTCAACAAGGCCGCACGACTATCCTAACCAATCCCATTAATATGCCACAAATAAACACTACTCAGCTACCGCACACTACGCCTTGACACAGTCAACAAATGCAGCACGAATACTAAGTAATACTTGTAAGAAATGACGGAGGGCTACGTCTAGTTTTTGGCGAAAAACTTTTAACGTAATAAACTTGATATCGTTGAAGGAACTGGATATCTTTTTATAAAAATATAGTGGCGAAAACCTTTGCTAAAGAGGTCACTCCCGGTGAAGGGATCCCGGCTCTTTCCCCGTAGAATGAGGTGCAGGATATTCCAGCTGAATACCACGATGCAAAGCAAAAAGTAATCGACTATAGTGAAGTTATTATCCTGACGCAAACTTCTGTCCAAGGGGTCACTCCCGGTGATGGGATCTCGGCCCTTGCCTCGTCGACTGAGGTGCAGGATATTCCAATTGAATACCACTATGCAAAACAAAAGAGAACGTCCTTGCAATAACAGCTTTTTGAAAAATGTTCCAACAACATAAGAATAGGTTTGTTTAGCTTGCATTGATATGAATCAACGCAGTCCCATCAATTGATTACACCAATAAAGAACGAAAATACGATGTACGTATATGCTATCCGCATTCGCCACTGGGTCCCGTCATCACCCGTTAGGTTACTTAACTAACGACAGAGCGGGGACTGGACTAGCGCGAATGCAAAACATATACAACATCTACTAGTATATATATCAATATATAATATTCACTCAAGGCGTGATAAAATGCAACATCACATAAATGTAATAAGCATCACAGAACAATACAGATATCTGGGATCCCCGGGTTTCATAGAGCCGCTACTGAAACCCGACGTTTCTCTGGTCGTGTGGATAGCCTGTGCAATGAAATCCTAGACCCCTACAGGCGCGGCAAGTTACCCGCCAAAACCTGAAGCGAGGCAGCCCCCTTCAACAAAGTGAATGGACCACCCAGTATTTCACGGAATCTGGTAACTTGTGCACCCCTCCTTGGGTCAACCTGTACCCCCTACGAGTGCGGCGAATAGCCCGCCAATTCTAGAGTGAAGCCCCCTCCGTCTCAAAGCCATGAGATGCGGGCCCGTTGCCCTCTAGAACCCGGCTATCCATGCACCCCACCGCGGGGTAATCCTAGTACAGAGAATAAAATATACATACATCGGGTACATCGACCTCAGCCCGGTCGTGCCCCAAAAGAATAATATACAAACAGGCAGTGACGGCAGTCCACATGTCGGACGCTCGCCCCGCAATATCAAATGTACATATACAACCAAACTGTACTACCATTGCATCCAGGCTATCCACCACGACAAATCCGCAACATCACAGCACAACACAGAACATCAACGTGAATGTCACGTTCGCAAATCAGTCTAAAAGGGCTATAGCAATTAGACAAGATTTACCGATCAAATGACATTCACGGTCGCAGATATAATGTAAATACTGTGAACTAACATGTTTAAAATTTTCGATCGACTAAATTTCCCGAAGTGGGCCCCAAGCACAATACCCAGTACTCAAAATAAATCTGGGCCCAAACAGAATATACCAAAACCCCCAATTCCAACACAGAGACCTACTGAAGAAATTTGGTACACTGTGGCTACAGTACGGCGGTGGATCCGCGGCCAAAACGTGGTTACGGCCGCGGAACCGCGGCGCTACAGTGAAATCAGCCGACCAAATTTCTTCAGTTCTCTTGAAAAAACCTGCACATATTTTTGCAATATACCAAATAATTTTTTGAGCACAAATAAAATTCGACAGAAACTGCATTTTGAAATTGTGGTTTTTGGAATTTTTGTTCGATCGAAGTTCTAAACACGTTAGAGCAAGCTAGTAAGGGTTAATGGCGTTGCTTTGATACTATGTTAGAGTACGGTAGCGCCTCGGCTGTCGTTCCGAGGTCAAAATGCGGAAACAAAAACTTTTCTTTAACTAAGAAACCGGTGCTACCGCGGACTATAAACCCGGATCGGACCATTAACCTACTACTAGCAAACTAGAGAAAGGGTAGAGAGCTATACTGAGCGATCCGTGTCCTTCGGTCTTCGGCCACCATCCCGATCTCCCCGCGGCATCTCCGGTCTCGATCTCCCCGTCGGAAAGGCACCACATCACCGAGTCTTTTTACGGGCCCCCACCTCTGAACCGAGGCAACTTGGACACGAAGTTGGCAAGCCGACGTGTCCAAGATTGCTGTAGACCGAGTGTAGAACGCTATGTCTCGAGGGGTTGCTTGAAGTTGCCATTTGGATGTGGAGGTGGAGGAATAAACTATGGAGATGGGCTAAGGAATTTTGTAGCAAGCAAAATGATATGATAAATTTTCCACACCCATGAGAGCTCTCCCAATGAAGTGGCCGGCCATGCTATATGGAGGGGAGAGAGAAAAAATGCAAGAGAGAAATGAGTGATCATAAGTCAAAAGCAAGCCTCACTTCATCATCATAACCAATCCAATCTTCATCAAATCAAATAGAAAGTAATGATGAACAAAAAAGAAGTCAAAGGATGCTAGAACCATCATGAACCCTCCACCACAAAAAACACCCTCCATTACTAATTGCACATTTGCAAAAAGAACCCTCTCCATCAATTTTCAGCCAAAGAAAGGAAAATGGCCGAAACGGAATGCAAACTGGTAACTTCAAAAAGACGATCCCGTAATAAATTACAGGAAAACCCCGCGACTGTATATACATACCCGCATTTGTATTCCGACCGAATACAAATGCAATGAGACAAAATCTACACTGTATAATACTAGGATCCGGCTTAAACCAAAGCCCGCTAGTATTATCCGTCCGAAACACTACACGTGCACAAGTGCACGCATACGTTCAAACCCTGCCATAAATCCATACGGCCTCTACAGCGTTTCGCTCGAAACTTGAGAAACTGTCTGTGGGGGACTCTAAAGACTCGTCAATACTTTGGCTGTGGATTTAACCACTAGCACGTCAGAGGTATTAGCCGTACGTAACGAGCTACCAGGTTTTGACCAAAAGGGAGGTCGATGAGCGAACTCATCCTGTACGTAACGAGCTACCAGGTATTAGCCTGTCGGTGACAATATCCGTACAGTCCGGTCCGTTCGTCTATGAGCATCGCATGTCGGGCCTAGGGGGCTGGTAAAAGTCAGACCCCCAAAAGCGGTACAAGTCGTGTCAGAGTGTAGCCCAGAACACCCTGAGATACTACTGGAATACCTACAAGTAAATCTCCTGCCTCGGCCGAGGGCTTCGTGTAATGGCTCTCCTAGACACAGCGCAATCTCACCTCCAATACCTGGAGAGACGAAACCCCTGCCGATACGCTCACTTGCCTCCATGTGGCTCGGGACTGTACTCAACTAAAACCTGTTTGCACAACTCCTTTGAGCCGTGGCAGGGTAGTAATCAAAGCACAGTGGGGACTCACACGAGACAAAAGACGACCTCAGGTCGATGAACTAACCTGTACATATGTCACCAGGGAACTGCTATCTGACGTCAGGTATAATACCAACTAGCATATTCCCGGTGAGTCCTGTCCGTTGTACTTATAACCTAATGAGCACCTGTATATATCTTAGGTGAACCAACTGACACCAATGGCTTGTGAGACCGGCCACCGCCCCTCGTCGGGGTCTCGACTGTATATACTAGTCTACTAATGGAGTATCGATGCCCAGTCTCGAAACTCCCACGACTAGGGACCACTTTAAGGATGTGCTTATAGACCCCAGCTCCCACGTATATGACCGCCATCATACTGCTGGCCGTCAAGCATGAATCCTAAGGGCTCTATCAACATGCAATAGTGATCTGTACCATCACCTAAAGTAGTACACGATGATAAAGATAAACCAGATAGTATAATATTTTTCTATCAACGTGTAAAAGTGAACCGCAATGTCAATTAAAGTATGTACACGATGATAAAAACAAACCAGATTGTATACAAACCTTTCGAGTAAAACCGTCCTACCGGTATAGGTCCTCTCTCAATCATTGCAATCACGTGCCTGCGATCCAATAATTAACTCTGAGGGCACTATATCCAACATATTTTACTCGCTGATTTTTATTGCGAGTTGCCCCATCATTTAGGCTTTCTTTATTTTTCTTTTATTTACACATTTTTTTGTTTATTTACATGTGTGTGTGTGTGTGTGTGTGTATATATATTTTACATTCCCAGTTTAACGACTTAGAAATCGACTGTTCCCAGTTTAATGACGTGGTGGTCGATTGTTCCCAGTTTAATGACGTGATGGTCGATTGTTCCCAGTTTAATGACGTGGTGGTCGGTTATTCCCAGTTTAAAGACTTAGAGGTCTACAGGTGTTCCCAGTTTAACGACGTGGTGGTCCTCTTTGCTTATCCCAGCTCCTTGAACTTTGATCTTGGCGGAGCTGTGTTGATGACCTAGCTCTGTGGCTTGCCGATACATCCAAGGATTGTGAGGTTTTTCCAAGCTTATATTGGTCCTCTGCCCAATCTTTGAAAACACAGCAGTCTTCAATGGTATGACTCAGCACTCTATGGTATGGGCAGTATACGGGATTGCCGGTCATATTCATTTCATGTGGCCTCTTTGGAATAGGCAATTGCAGACCGTTGTTCAAGGATTTCTCGAATATATTGCGGACATCCTCCCTCCTGAAGGAGTACACCTTCTTCTTTCTCTCCATTAGAGTAGGTGCCTTTACTGATGCTAGTTCTTGAGGCCGATCAGTCTTTGGTTCGCCTTTTTCAGATAGTGGCACATGTCTGAGAGGATTAGGTTCCCGAGAGGCTTCGGTCTCCATTTGTATGGAATCGGCGGTCGTAGCTTGACTGTTTGCTAACACGCCTTTAGACAGTTCTATCTCTCCCGTCTTGTATTGCCTTTCGACCCAATCTTTGAAGACGAAGCAGTCCTCAATGGCATGACCTATCACTCTGTGATAGGGGAAATATTTTGGGTCGTCGGTCATATTCGCTTCTTGCGGCCTCTTTGATTCTGGCAGTTGTAGACCGTTTCTTAGGGCGTCCCTGAATATCTTGTGGACTTTGTCCCTTTTGAAAGAATAGACTTTTTCCAGCTTCTCTTTCAGAGGAGATTCCCCTTCGGTGTATGCATCGGAGGGACTGGAGGCTGATCGCGGCCGTTTTTCGTGAAGGCGCTCCGCTCTTAGGTTGAAGGGGGTGTCAGTTGGCTGCCTCCGGATATCAATCCCAGGCTCATGAACCAAAACTTGATTCTGCTGTAATTGCAATCGGGAGACTTGGGTCGCGAGATCTGCCGCGACGTTTGCCAATTCGTCGACCTTGGACTGTACCCTGGCTAACTTCTCATCCCTGTCCTGAAGCTGCCTCTAAAGCCATCGGAATAATGCTTGTTCTGTAGTTCCGGTTATGACAACCGGGTCATCTTTATTGCTTGAGCACAATTCCGTAAGAACCACGGGCTCCTCTGGCTTATCGGCCTGAGCAGGCTCTTCATCATTTAGATCGAGCCGATGCTGGGTAGCGTCAACCATATCATCACCATGGCTGTGAAGAAGAGGAGGGTTCGTTTCTTCATGCCCGGCCATGTAGATAGTGTGGATAACACATTCAGCCATTCTTTCATCGCTAGCAGCTGGTTTCGCAGAGCGGTCCGGGCTTTGGAAATTCATAAATTTTAACATGACCAGAGCCCTAGCCCTTTTATTGGCTCTATATCTGAGCCGCTTCTGCCTCAGCTTCTCTGCCTTGAGCGCTTGGCAGGCTTCTGCTCTTCGGGAAGCCGCCATAGGCCGATTGATGGGGAGCTTAGAGAAGATACCCGATCGAGCAGTTGTCGAGGGTACCGCTGGAGCTTGCCCGAGATGCCCCGATGCTTCGTTGACGTTGATGGCCTTACCCCCAGCTGGAGCGATGGAGGGTCGTTTGGAAACGGATTTGTGCTTGGGCAGAGGTGCCCTCGCAACCATGACATTCGGCATTTTCCCTTTTAAGATCGGTTTGTCTGTCACCGGGGCTTGAGGAGCTGGGATGGCGTTAGCTGACACGAACAGAATAGAGTCGAATGGTAGCGGCGGCTCTTCCCATTGTTGCCCGAGGCTGGCCGGGAGGACTGTCCTGGCGTCCATCTTCATCGTGTAGGAGATAGGAGCCGTGTCGAGAGCTGAGCTGGTCCTTGGAGACATTTTTGCTGCGACCGGAGATTGCAATTCGAAACTTGTTAACCTGCACAAAGAAGCATGATTTCAGTACAGGCAGCCGATATGTATATTGATTGAGTTCGCATGAACGTTTAACCCGAAATATGGGAGGATAGAAAAGTCCCGCCGGGCGTGCCAGAATCTGTAGGGTGTTTTTCGTCACCCCATTGAGATGGGAATACGCGCGTGCTTGTCAGGCGCATTACAGATTCCCCCTGCCTAGGGTAGGACGGGGTTTAATGATTGTGGGGATCCGAATCTCCGGCAGCCGCGGACTAAGCTGCCGTTAATTACCCCTCGCCTTTGGAGCGAGGGAACCTCCGATTGACGGGTTAAAATGGTCATGCGAACTCAATGTGCAGTGTTGTGTTTTGAAGGGGTTTTGGATATATCGGGGGCCCCGCAGAGTTTTTACGGGGGTCCCGCTACCCGGATAGCGGGCTGGGGGTCAAGGGGGCTAGCAGCCCCCTTGCGGGGTGCTGGGCAGCGTCCCGGCCCAAAAATTTTTTTGAGAGGGACAGTGTTGTGGAGTATGTGTGTGTGTGTGTTTATGTATACATATATATATATATAAGGGGGGAAATGCATCCAAAGGATGCGTGGGGCCAGCGCCTCACGCGCTTAGCGCTCGGGCGCTGTGCGCTCGAGCGCTAGCGCGCCACGTGCCCGGCACGTAGGCGCTGTGTGCTCGAGCGCTAGCGCGCCACGTGTCGGCACGTGGGCGCTTGAGCGTTGTGCGCTGGAGCGCTAGCGCGCCACGTGTCGGCACGTGGGCGCTTGAGTGTTGTGCGCTGGAGCGCTGTGCGCTAGCGCGCCACGTGTCCGGCACGTGGGCGCTGTGCGCGCTCGAGCGCTAGCGCGCCACGTGTCCGGCATGTGGGCGCTGTGCGCTCGGGCGCTTGGGTGCCGGCGAGAAAAGGGGGCTTTTAGTCCCAGAACCAGAAGCTATGCTTCCGAAAGGAAATATTTATTATATATATATATATATATATATATACATATATATATATATATATGGAGTTAAACTTCTAGGATGTTTTGAAGCTGATGAAGGGCTTCTCCTCTTGAGCCTTAGTTCTTCCCCAAAGTGGGGTTTCTGGAGATGGGTCTCCTTCTTCTTCCTTTGTTGGCCGGATCTTGAAGATCAAGAGATGTGAGATTTTAAAAATCTATCCTTTCTGAGATCTGATGGCAGATCTGAGTTCCCCTTTGTGGGTTTTGTGGTGGAAAACTACTTAGTTTTTTAAAAGAAAGAGTAAAACTCTTAATTTAATTCAAAAGAAATAAGAAGGTATAGAACCTTGGAGAAGGAGCAGGAGGCACAAAGAACCCTATTTTTTGGGGGGGAATGAAAATTGTATTAGATATTTTCATCATGTTGCCTTATATAAGCTTACATATTTACATATAGCCCCTTGGGCTTTTCAAAATGGCATTTTGCCTATCCCATGGCTCATGTGCCATTTCTTTTTGCACATAAGCCATGGGCTTACAAAAATTTGGTTTTATGCCCATTTTATTTACATTCATGCATAAAAAATTACATAAAAATTATTTATTACATGGTTCTGTTTTTGGCATGGCGGAAGGCCGGACGCTTCGTGTTCGGACTCGACCCGGGCATTGGCCCACTTGCTTGGGCTTGGGCCCACCTGGCTTGGGGTTGACCTTGACTTTTACTTGGTCAACCGGGGTGCAAATTTTGACCCCAACAGTAACTAAGCAATATAAAAGGAATATACACAAGAGACAAATGTAATGAACAACTTTATTTATTAACATTCTTTATGTACAATGTATGAAAAAGTAAATACATGGAATAAGGCGATGCCTAAACAGTGGCATAACAGAAATAGAAAATACAGAATGTAAAGGAAATGTACAAGTATAACTACAGCTCGGGATCTTCAATAAACTGGTCCAAATCTTCAGTACTAGGCTCGATTTCTGGAAGGTCCGAATCACCTGACGACATTCAAAGAAGAAGAAAGAAAATGTCGTCAGCGAACAAATCGCTCGGTAAGTCCCAAGGATAAGGGAGAAATAGAATAGACAGAGAGAGAGAGTCCGTGTAACTTTTAAAGTTGTATTATATGGTTAACGCTGTTGTTTGTAGTTTGGTGCAGAAGAGGCCGGTGTATACAAGAGGGGTCTCTATATGCCAGAGACTAAAGGCAAATGGAATACAAGGCTCCGTCGATAATACCACGGAACAACGGCATGGATGTAATTACGTCTTAAGTGACCACCTCGTGCCACGTTTAACATATTCTGTACCAGTCTATCCTTTTATAAACCCCGCGATGTCTTGTTTGTATTGTTGTATTGTTTGAATTTTATATTGTATATAGATGGATGACTTGTGTTGTAAATGGAAAACTTGCCGAAACCATGATATCGTATAAATGGAAATGGATGTACTGGATAATCATGTAGATGGATGTATATCCATGGTTCGGTTCGGTCAAGTTGTATAGATTGATAGATTGAACAGATTGAATATGTGGATTCATATTAAATTGTAGTTTGTACTTGAATCATATTCAAGTCAGCTTATTTATAATGAGACTCAGTCTGAGTCAGAGTACTTAGAAAAGAAATTGAAGTCCTGAATTAGGTTTTGATGTTATCGGTAACCGCTGCACATAGGCGACAGAATTTGTGTCTTTTTCAAAGACGATTATCGTGTTGATAACACTGTTTATTAAGTTGTCTACCTTAAATAGGCAAGCACCCATATCTCCGGCTCCCTGAGGCTCAAAAGAATGGTCCCGCTTAAACCTATATTTACAAGGGTCCTTATTGTAATTTATAAAACTTGAGGGGATTTTATGTAAAAATAATTTTGTATAATTTTCAAAATGCATCTCAAGTATTTTATTATCGTCTTTAGAGTTTTCATAGATGTAGATTTTATATATGTGACATTTTTAGTGAGATAAACATATTTTTCATAATACATGGTATTTAGTTGTAAAGTATTGAACTTGTATGGAATTTCATGGTATTTTCATGTAAAGCGATTCTTTTGATATAGAAAAGTTGGAATATTTATATTATATCAAAAATAGATATTTTGATGATACATATATAAATTTATTTATATAAAATAATTTTAATTTATTATTTTTCTAGAAATCTCATTTTTCTTAAGATATTTGTATTTTTAAATCTTTTGAGACCGAATGCTCCTTGCGGATGTCTGAATATCGCACTACTAAGCCCAGGGATGTGCGATAATCCGCACCATCCCAGACGGGTTCCCCAAAATGGGTTGTAGCGGCGCTTTGCAAAGATTTGTAAAAATACGTAATCTTGTAGAAAACGGTTTTAATAGTAAAAGGTGTTTAATTGTAAATTCATATTCCCGTATTCTATGTTCCCGAAAATTATCATGCTATGTTGCATTTGAGTGTTGTGAAGAGGTAGGTCGTTACCTCGTGATCTATTTAAATGCATAGCAATGAAATATGATGTTTAATATCAAAACTAAACTACATGGTATTTTACTGAAAAAGTACGATAAAAATTGCAATATAAAATATTTTGCTATGAAACTTGTTCATGATATTTTGTTAATGATTAATAATCAAGATGTGAGAGTCTGGAATGGTTGTGTATAATGAAAATTGTACTTTTTAAAAAAACCGAATCGGAAGTCGGATTAACTCCGTTTCCATTGGGTTTTAGAAATACAAGTTTTAAGAATAGAGAATAGAAGAGAGAGGAGGGACTTACGGGATTTTAGATTAGAGGAGAGGGAGAGGGATTGGTAGTAGGTTCCGGTACGTCGTTTCGTCGCCGGGAGCTCCTAGGGTCATCGTCGGAAGTTCGCCGGAGTTTCGCTCTTCACTAACTCCACTTGCACACAAAGGTTCTAGAGGATTTTCTTGAGAGTTTTTGACAGAGATTTTGGGGTGAGGGGGTGTGTTTAGGTGTGGTATTTATAGGAAAAACTAGGATTAGGGTAGGTGAAAGGGTGTGAAAGAAAATGTATTAAATTTTGTATTAAAAAATGGTTTAATGGAGTTTTAAAATGCTCTGTTAATGTGCAGAAAATTTAAAGTGTACAGGGGTGTTAAGAATACTAAAAGACACAAGTTTTATGTAGGACCAACTCGGATCCGACCGAGTTCGGCCGGCGGCCGATTCGGCCTATCCGCCTGCCGAGTCGGGCCGGGGATCGTCGTCAAGTGTCCGTCGTCTTTTGGTCTTCCCCCTGGTCCAGTTTGTTTTATATGTTATGTTGGGTTTTTACGAGTTATGCACGTGTAGACCCTTGGACTTCTAAAAATTTAAAAGAAAACAATATAAAAAATAATGTTGGTGATGGGACTTGAATTCCGGTGCTTTGGTTCGGCAGTGTAAAGTCTTACCAATGAGCTACATGCTTCTTCTTGCTATTAAAAAGCAAAAAAAATTTATAATTTGTGCTCATGCAAAAGTATCCCTTTCTGTATTTTTGAAAAAATTGTACAGAAAGTTGTACAGAAAGTTTAGGGTTGTTACATTCTACCCTCCTTATAAAAATTTCGTTTTCGAAATTTGTAAAAGGAAAGTGTAACAGATTCAAGGAAAGTTTAGTGACTGAAGTACTAATAGTGTATGAAAAATAACAAGGTGGTGCAAAGGTTTTAAAAATGTGAAAGAGACTTTACCAGTGTTACCTTGACCTACAGCCTCGGCTTCTACGGCTGCTAATGTGGAAGTCTGACGCCGTGGTACATTCCTTCTAGCTGGAGGCACATTTTGTCCTTGGGGCATGTTTCTCTGCCCTCGAGGCATGTCCATCATTGCCTGTTGGAGTAGGCTATGCATGTGGTGGAGCTGAGAGTGCAAGACGTGGTGCAGGAGCCTGGATAGATGGCCGCTGCGGGTAGTTGGTGGGTGTGTGAGCTGGGTTGCGTCTATTAGGACAGTTTCCAATTCCGTGATTGGATGCGCCACAAACTAAGCATAGGCTTATTGCGCGCCTACAGTCCTTCCACAAGTGTCTCTCTTGCAATAGAAGCAAAAGTCGGGACTCAACTGGTTATCTGTCACTTCCGGTCTTCTCGGTTCAACAGTTGGCCTTGAAGAGGCTCCTCCTGCCATCTGATTGGCAGGACGCTTCACTTCGGCAGATTGAGGTTTGCCCTTCCTCTTTACCACTGCCTCATAACGGCGGGCAGCTTTCAGAGCGATTCATGAGTCGGAAAATCTCTTGTGGCTAGTACAGCCTGGATCTTCGAATCCAAACCTTGTTGAAATCGACGGGCCCTGATCTCATCCGTCGGTATCAGGTGTGCCGCAAATCGACTGAGCATGGTGAACTCAGCGTCATACTCATCTACTGATTTTGTCCACATTGAACCTTATTGTAGATGGATGAACTGTTGTTCCATGTCGAAGCGGGCAGTCTCAGGGAAGTACTTCGCATCGAACATGTCACGGAAAGTCTTCCATTCGATGGGTTGATCAAGACGGTTTTCTTCCGCCTTCCACCAAACCCGTGCATTGTCCGTGAGTTGCAGCTTCGCAACACGGACCCAAGTTATCTCTGGCACTTGTGCCGCTACCAGATCATCTTCGATGCTATGAGCCTATTCCTCAGCTTCCAGTGGGCTCTCTTTTCCTTTAAACTGTTTGGGGTGCAAAGCCCTGAATTGCTTTACCCCAGGTGCTTCTGCCTCGGGATGGTTCATTAAAAGAGCAGTCTGCTGTCGGATGTCCTTCCAGGAGGCTGCGGATTGCCTCAAGCAGAACCGTCTGCTCATTGATCGGAGCAGGGACGGCAGGTGTGAGTGGTAGTGGTGGAGGTGTGTTGTTGACATTGGTGCTGGTGTTGTTCGGGGAATCCATAACCTTGAATGAAAAATTTAGGTTATGACAGATTCAAAGTATTTGAAATGATGAGATTCAAGAAATATGAATTGTAAAGAATGGTTTCAGTTGCCGATTCTTGTGTTATATTGCTTAGGTTGTCCACACAGAACTGAACTGCATGGTTGGGTTTCATACAACCGTGACCTGTATGGGCCACCAACAAAACCTATCACGCCCCGCTTCCCGGTGTACGGCGAAGGGGACGGGACGAGGCCGCTACGTATATACTCAGAATTAAATAAGCTAAGTGTAACTAAGCAATATAAAATGAATATACACAAGAGACAAATGTAATGAACAACAACTTTATTTATTAACATTCTTTCTGTACAATGCATGGAAAAGTAAATACATGGAATAAGGCAATGCCTAAACAGTGGCATAACAGAAATGGAAAATACAAAATGTAAAGGAAATATACAGGTGTAACTACAGCTCGGGATCTTCAATAAACTGGTCCAAGTCTTCAGTGTTAGGCTCGATCTCTGGAAGGTCCGAATCACCTGACGACATTCAAAGAAGAAAGAGAATGTCGTCAGCGAACAAATCGCTCGGTAAGTCCTAAGGATAAGGGAGAAATAGAATAGACGGAGAGAAAGTGTAACTTTTAAAGTTATATTATATGGTTAACGCTGCTATTTGTAGCTTGGTACAGAAAAGACCAGTGTATACGAGAGGAGTCTTTATATGCCAGAGACTAAAGGAAAATAGAATACAAGGTTCCGTCGATAATACCACGGAACAACGGCATGGATGTAATTACGTCTTAAGTGACCACCTCGTGCCACCTTTAACATATTCTGTACCAGTCTACCCCTTTATAAACCCCACGATATCTTGTTTGTATTGTTGTATTGTTTGAATTTTATATTGTATATAGATGGATGACTTGTGTTGTAAATGGAAAACTTTCCGAAACCATGATATTGTATAAATGGAAATGGATGTACTGGATAATCATGTAGATGGATGTATATCCATGGTTCGGTTCAGTCAAATTGTATAGATTGATAGATTGAATATGTGGATTCATATTGAATTGTAGTTTGTACTTGAATCGTATTCAAGTCATCTTATTTATAATGAGACTCAGTCTGAGTCAGAGTACTTAGAAAAGAAATTGAAGTCCTGAATTAGGTTTTGATGTTATCGGTAACCGCTGCACATGGGCTGCAGGATTTGTGTCTTTTTCAAAAACGATTACCGTGTCGATAACACCATTTGTTAAGTTGTCTACCTTAAATAGGCAAGCACCCATATCTCCGGCTCCCTGAGGCTCAAGAGATTGGTCCCGCTTAAACCTATATTTACAAGGGTCCTTATTGTAATTTATAAAACTTGAGAGGGTTTTATGTAAAAATAATTTTTTATAATTTTCAAAATACACCTCAAGTATTTTATTATCGTCTTTGGAGTTTTCATAGATGTAGATTTTATATATGTGACATTTCTAGTGAGATAAACCTATTTTTCATAATATATGGTATTTAATTGTAAAGTATTGAACTTGTATGGAATTTCATGGTATTTCATGTAAATCGATTCTTTTGATATAGAAAAGTTGGAATATTTATATTATATCAAAAAAAGATATTTTGATGATACATATATAAATTTATTTATATAAAATAATTTTAATTTATTATTTTTCTAGAAATCTCATTTTTCTTAAGATATTTGTATTTTTAAATCTTTCGAGACCGAATACTCCTTGCGGATGTCTGAATCTCGCACTACTAAGCTCAGGGATGTGCGATAATCCGTACCATCCCAGACGGGTTCCCCAAAATGGATTGTAGCGGCGCTTTGCAAAGATTTGTAAAAATACGTAATCTTGTAGAAAACGGTTTTAATAGTAAAATGTGTTTAATTGTAAATTCGTATTCCCGTATTCTATGTTCCCGAAAGGTATCGTGCTATGTTGCATTTGAGGGTTGTGAAGAGGTAGTCATTATCTCGTGATCTATTTAAAGGTATAGCAATGAAATATGATGTTTAATATCAAAACTAAACTACATGGTATTTTACTGAAAAATACAATAAAAATTGCAATATGAAATATTTTGCTATGAAAATTTTTCATGATGTTTTGTTAATGATTAATAGTCAAGATGTGAGAGTCTGGAATGGTTGTGTTTAATGAAAATTATACTTTTTAAAAAAAACGAATCAGAAGTCGGATTAACCCCGCTTCCGTCGGGTTTTAGAAATACAAGTTTTAAGAATAGAGAATAGAAGAGGGGGAGGGACTTACGGGATTTTAGATTAGAGGAGAGGAAGAGGGATTGGTAGTAGGTTCCGGTGCGTCGTTTCGTCGCCGGAAGCTTCTAGGATCGTCGTCGGAAGTTCGCCGGAGTTTCGCCCTTCGCTAACTCCACTTGCACACAAAAGGATCTAGAGGATTTTCTTGAGAGTTTTGGACAGAGATTTTGGGGTGAGGGGTGTGTTTAGGTGTGGTATTTATAGGAAAAACTAGGATTAGAGTAGGTGAAAGGGTGTGAAAGAAAATGTTTTAAATTTTGTATTAAAAAATGGTTTAATGGAGTTTCAAAAAGCTCTGTGTCACGCCCCGCTTCCCAGAGTGTGCTAAGATCGGCACGTGACAGAGCCAACCATGCTACCCGTGGTTAGGAAACATCCTTCCACAGTCACATTACGGCTGTCTATAAGATATCAAGAACAGTAGAAATGAAATAAGCTATCTAGTACATGTCCATATGCCAGAATAAACGAGTCAAGAAATAATATGCGGAAGTAATAAATCCAATAAACAATAACATCTGGAAAGTACGTCCCAAATACGGGCTCACATCAGGAAATGAAAGTACGGAAATAAAACTAAACTAAACTAGATACCAACAGGATCCTCACTGCTCGGTCTGATGGCGGAAATACTCCTGATCAGCCTGTGAAAGAGACGGAGGATCTGGGCCATGCAAAACCAAGACGTCAGTGCGTCATAATATCAAACAATAAAATATAATCAGGAGGTAACAAGATATGCAGGCATGAGTATGAATAGTAATGAGTATATAACAGTAACATGAATATAGAACAGTGAAGTGTATGTGCATGCAGTGAGCAATCTGTGCTACTGGGTTAATTACTCTCAAGTCTTTGAAATCAATTTAATGAATAGTCGATGTAACTCAATAGTATCCCGTGTGTGCCCGGAACCACGGTCCAGATTCTCGGGCAGAAATCCGAGACATGCCGCTAGGCATTAAACAGGAAACATGTACAGATGAATGATGTCAGCAGCAGCATCCTGGGGCTGGCCTAGCCCGTAAACTGATCAATATAAGCGTCGAACTGTTGAGTTACAAGTCAGATTTCATCATTGATTTCCCCTTACCCCCATGGTTATGTGTTCCAGTCAGGTATTGATAAATCTGGAGCTAATGCCAACACAGGATCAAGCAGGTACATGTTTTTTCTGAATAGACAACATGATATGTCCATCGGGACAACAAGTCAGGATTGTTGGCATTAGGAACAAGATCAGGTATCGAGTCAAGCAGTGTTATATCAAGTCATGTCAGGTAGTGCACATGTATTAAACGAATGCTCATAATAAAACTGTAGCAAGTACGGATGCACGATAAAAAGTACAAATGCACAGTAAAACACGGATGCACAAATATCTATCAGGGATTACATCTATAACTCCATGACTACGTAGGATGCACATTATCAAGCATGGGGTGCCAAGGTAACAGTAATATGAAATAGTATGGCATGCAACTAAACATATAATAAATTGTACGGCTACGAAAGGATATTGTAAAATTGTAAAACTCTAAGATAGGATGTAAAATGCAATGAACATGTAATAATTCTATACGTATGGATGTAAAATACGTTGCATAACCTGTAATGAAATAAAATTGCATGCGACTATATATGTGATAAATGATACGGATACGAAAGGCTATCCAAAAACAGTAAAACAGTAACATGGATGTATAATGTAGTAAACATGTGATATTTTTATTCATATGGATGCAAAATATATATCATAGCATGTAGCAAGATAAATTTGCCTGAACGGATCTTACGACGGGGTCTGTACGCTGCGTCCGACGTCGGGTAAACGTCGCAAAGCACACGCGCGCGTACAGAACAGGACCAGGCAAAGCAAGAACGTGATCACGCTGGCTGGTGGCGTCCACTGGATCGTCCAGATCGTCGGCGATGGCATGGCTCGGGTGATCACCAGAAAAATACAAGATCAAGAAGAAGAAGAAGAAGAAGGAGGAGGAGAAGGTGGTCTCTAGAGTATGGTGCTCTGAGGTGTGGTGCTCTGGGGCAGAGGCAAGGGGAGGGGAGACGTGACGACGAGTCGTGGATCTCCGGCGATGGGGTGCCGGCGATGGGTAGGGTTTTCTTGGGTTGCAGGCTCGGGGTTTTTGGGGCTGTCGGGTGTGGGTGATGGTGGTGTCTGGAGTGGAGAAGGGTGATGAGGGAGAGGAAGTGGAGACAAGGCGAGGTCGAGGAGGTCGTCGGTGACGAGGCCAGGGATGGAGGTTTTCTTGAGTTCCAGTGGGTTTGCACAGGGTTGCAGGGGAGATGGGCGGTGCAGGCGGAGGAGCTCGGGGTTGGAGAAGGAAGAGGAAGGTGGAGGTGAGGTTGATGATGGGATGAAGGCGATCGGCGGGCGAAGGCTAGGGGTTAGGGTTTCGGGTTCGCGAGGCGTAGGCACGAGGTGGCGGGTGAAAGAAGATGAGGGAGGTGAGAATATGGAAATAGGGGGCCGTGGGATTCGTAGTGGGGTGTTAATATTATACAGTAGAGAGGGAGAGAGAGTGATACGTGAGATTTTTTTTAAAAATAAAATAAAATAAAAGAATTAGATATAAAGAGAGGAGAGAAGAAGAGAGAGTCTGGTGTTGTTAGGATATTATTTAAAAATATATTTTAGTTATAATTTTTTTTAAACGTACATATATATATATATATATATATATATAATAACAGTTATAAATATATTAAAATATAATATTAGTTAATTTTGAGTTTTTGGCTAATACAAAATTATTCCAAAATATGCTCGGTCGGGTCTAAAATTATGATTTGAAAATACGGTTAATATACGTGTAAACCAAAACCAAAATACGATATCCGGGTAACGAAAATGCATACCCTCAAGAACGGAGACACGTAGCGTAGCTATCCAAACGAGTCCGTTTCACTAAACGGAACGAGAACACGATGTACGGACGCTACGACAGGGTTAAGGGTATCATGCAGGCCATACTAGATATTTTTAAAATATGTTATTTGACTTTACTTGTTTTATTAAAAATAAATGCAGATGCTCGATATAATGCAAGTATGCAGAATATACAACATGAAAGTGCACGGATCCTCATAACCAGTCGGGATAAATCATAAACAGGAATCAATATGGGTTTCCAGCAAGCGGGTCGGGTTGGATGCAAATACAAATACCAATTACATTATCCGCACCCAAAACACAATAAATCAAGAAATAGCCATAAATAAAGAAACATCCAAAACAGAACCGGTATAAATGAACTAGGGTGTTACATTATACCCAACTACAAAAGGAATTTCGTCCTCGAATTTCCCGGAACAAGAAAAGACAAACAAGCATGAATCTATGTGAAGAGGTGTGGAAACTTCTGTCGAATCTTGTCTTCTCGTTCCCAAGTCGATTCTCCGTGCGAGTGATTCCCCCATGAAACAAGTACGAGCGGGATAACCCTGTTATTGAGGACCTTTTCTCTTCGATCAACAATCGACATCGGTCGTTCTTCATAGGTCAAATCCTCCCTTACAGTCAGCTCTGAATGATCTAGCACGTGCGTCTCATCTCGAACATATTTACGGAGTTGAGATACATGAAACACGTCATGAATACTCGCCAAAGATGGTGGTAAAACCAATCGATAAGCCACTTCTCCAACACGCTCAATAATCTTGAAAGGCCCCACGAATCAAGGACTAAGCTTGTCTCGACTCCCAAAACGAATCACTCCTCTAATCGGTGATATCTTCAAGAATACAAGATCACCAACAGCGAACCCTAGAGGTCTTCTCGATGTATCTGCCCAACTCTTCTGCCGTTCCTGTGCTGCTTTCATGTGATTCCGGATAGTATTAACTTTCTCTACTGTTTGCACGACAAGATTCGGTCCCAACAATCTTCGTTCTCCAATATCGTCCCAACAAACGGTTGAGCGACACTTGCGACCATACAATGCTTCGAATGGAGCCATCTGAATAGTCGCCCGAAAGCTGTTATTGTAAGAAAACTCCACCAAGTGTAGATGATCCTCCCACGAGCCCTTCAAGTCTAACATGCAAGCTCTCAACATGTCTTCAAGAGTTTAGATCGTTCTCTCCGACTGGCCATTTGTCTGAGCATGATAAGTAGTGCTAAACTTCAATCGCGTCCCCAAACTTTCCTGTAAACTCTTCCAGAAGTGATAAGAATCGGGTATCACGATCGGAAACGATGCTTACAGGTACTCCATGCAATCTCACAATCTCCTGCATGTACTGTTCTGCTAATGCTTCTGTCGACTGACCAACTCGAAACGGAATGAAATGAGCTGTCTTGGTCAATCGATCAACGATCACCCAAACTGCATTGTTGCCCTTTGGACTTTGCGGTAAATCTGTCACGAAATCCATGGTTATATGTTCCCACTTCCATTGAGTAACCGGAAGTGGATGCAATAAACCAGCCACCCTTCGATGTTCAGCCTTAATTTGTTGACACACCAAGCGCTTCGCTATAAAGCGGGGAATCTCCCTTTTCATGCCTTCCCACCAGAAATGTTGTCGTAGATCACGGTACATCTTTGTGCCTCCTGGATGTACAGAATATGCGGAACTGTGCGCCTCCTTCATAATTTCTTCACGAATGTTTCCTTTCGGCACACACAAATGGATACCATAACGCAACGAACCATCTTCATGAATCAACAAGTCCGTTCGAAGTCCTGCTTCAATCTGTTCTCGAAACTTCTGCAATCTTAGGTCGTGCGGCTGTGCTGCTTTAATATTATCGATTAACGACGACTGTACTTGCAGTTGCATCAACTGTCCTGAAGAATGCGGTAACACGATCTCCAACTCGAATCTCCGAAAATCTTTGATAAGCTCATCCTGTGCAGTCAACATCCGAATTGCTGGCAACCGACTAAGTGCATCCGGTACTATATTAACTTTCCCTGGATGGTACTTAAGATCAAGATCATAGTCAGCCATCAGCTCCAACCATCTACGCTGCCTCATGTTGAGCTCTTTCTGTGTGAACACATACTATAGGGTTTTGTGATCGGTGAATACTTCGACCCTTTCGCCTAGTAAGTAGTGTCTCCAAATCTTCAAAGCGAAAATCACTGCTGCAAGCTCCAAATCATGAGTTGGGAATTCTTCTCATGGGTTTTCAACTGTCTTGATGCGTAGGCTATAACCTTCCCATGCTGCATCAAAACACATCCCAAACCTTTCCCAGATGCGTCGCTGTGAATCACCAATCCTCCGGAACCATCTGGTACGGTCAAAATAGGAGCAGTTATCAATCTTTGCTTCAACGCCTCAAAAGCTGACGCACATCTATCCGTCCATACGAACGGTACTTCCTTTCGCGTAAGCTTGGTCAAAGGCCCAGCTAAACGAGCAAAATTCTCCATGAACCTTCTGTAATATCCTGCAAGTCCCAGAAAACTTCTGATCTCCGCTACATTCTTCGGAATCGGCCAATCTTGAACTGCTGCAATCTTCTCAGGATCAACGGCGATTCCATCTTCAGATACGACGTGCCCCAAAAACTTCACTTCTTCAAGCCAAAACTCGCACTTGCTCATCTTCGCATATAATCTTTCTTGCCTCAACATCTGCAGTGCGGTCTTCAAGTGTTCTGCATGCTCTTCTAGGCTCCTCGAGTAGACCAGAATATCATCGATGAACACCACTATAAACTGGTCCAAGAACGGTGAAAAGATTCGGTTCATCAAGTCCATAAATATCGCCGGTGCATTCGTGACTCCGAATGGCATCACTAAATACTCGTAATGTCCATATCGAGTTCGGAACGCAGTCTTGTAAATATCCTCTGATTTAACTCGAACTTGATGATATCCGGATCACAAATCTAGCTTCGAGAATACCCTCGCGCCACTGAGTTGCTCGAATAATTCGCCAATGCGAGGGATCGTGTACTTGTTCTTAATAGTCATCCGGTTTAATTCTCGATAATCGATGCACATCCTTCTTGTGCCATCTTTCTTCTTGACTAGAAGAACTGGAGCTCCCCAAAGTGAATACTGCTGCGAATCCAACTCTTCTCTAGCAATTCGGTGTAGGGTGTTTTTCGTCACCCCATTGAGATGGGAATACGCGCGCGCTTGTCAGGCGTACTACAGATTCCCCCTGCCTGGGGTAGGCGGGGGTTTAATGATTGTGGGGATCCGAATCTCCGGCAGCCGCGGACTAAGCTGCCGTTAATTACCCCTCGCCTTTGGGGCGAGGGAACCTCCGATTAATGGGTTAAAATGGTCATGCGAACTCAATGTGCAGTGTACGTGTGTTGTGTTTTGAAAGGGGGGTTTGGATATATCGGGAGTCACGCAGAGTTTTTACGGGGGTCCTGCTAATGGATATATCGGGAGTCACGCCATTAATGGATATATCGGGAGTCACGCAGTGTACGTCTAACAGGGACAGTGTCGTGGAGTATGGGTATGTGTACATTTATATACATGTGTATATATATATAAAAAAGGGGAAAAAGACATCCAAAGGATGCGTGGGGCCAGCGCCTAGGCGCTGTGCGTCTAGGTACTGTGCGCTCAAGCGCAAGCGCGCCACGTGTCGGCACGGGGGCGACTTGCGCTCGAGCGCTTGCGCTGGAGCGCAAGGGCTCCACGTGTCGGCACGGGGGCGACTTGCGCTCGAGCGCTTGCGCTGGAGCGCAAGGGCGCCACGTGTCGCCACGGGGGCGACTTGCGCTCGAGCGCTCGCGCTGGAACGCAAGGGCGCCACGTGTCGGCACGGGAGCGAGCTCGCGCTCGAGCGCAAGCGCGCCACGTGTCGGCATGGGGGCGACTTGCGCTGGAGCGCAAACGCGCCACGTGTCGGCACGCGGGCGCTCTGCGCTTGAGCGCCGGCGAGAATAAGAGGCTTTTAGCCTAAAAAAAAATTCTCGAAAGAGAAATCAAAGAGGAGTTGGACTCCTGAGTGTTTTTCTTCTTTTTTGGGGGTTTAGTGAAAGATGTTCTTCTTCTTCCTCCTCTGTTAGCTGGATCTTGAAGATCAAGAGATGTGGGATTATTTTTTTAAAATCTCTTCTTTTTAAGATCTAATGGAAGATCTGAGTTCCCCTTAGTGGGTTTTGTGGTGGAAAACTATTTAGTTTTGAAAAAGGAAGAGTAAAACTCTTGATTTAATTCAAAAGAAAGAAGAAGGTTTTTGGAACCTTGAAGAAGGAGAAAAGATCTCAGATCTAAAACTTTTTTTTGGAGAGAGAAAAGTTGTTGAGATATTTCATTATTTTTGCCTTTATAGGCTATACACTTTACACATAGCCCCTTGGGCTTCACAAAATGGCATTTTGCCTATTTCATGGCTCATGTGCCATTTCTTTTTGCACATAAGCCATGGGCTTTACAAAAATTTGACTTTATGCCTATTTTTCTTACATTTATCCATAAATAAAATAAAAGAAATGCAACAAAATTATTTATTACAAAATTTTTATCTTAGCATGGGGGGAGGCCGGCCGCTTCATGTTCGGGTTCGACCCGGGCATGGGCCCACTGGATCTGGGCTTGGGCCCACTTGGCTTGGGGTTGACTTTGATTTTGACTTGGTCAACCGGGGTGTAAATTTTTACCCCAACAAATTGCCCCCCATCAATAAATGCACACCACATATGTGGGTCGTGTGCATGAAATTGATGGATCTTCTTTCACGTGGAGGTGACTTGATTTGGTTCCCGCCTTTTGGGAAGCTGGCACTGCCCTTTTTATGACATGGACGGTCGTTGCTTGACATGTCTCCGAGACGGAGTGTCCGTGATAGACGTTTTCTCTGGCCCGGAGTGATCTGGTTCCCGCTTTGTAGGAATCCTGCGCTGCCCTTTTTGCGACTTGGACGGTCGATGCTGCCATTTTAGCGACTTGGACGGTCGATGCTGCCATTTTCGCGACTTGGACGGTCGGTGCTGCCATTTTAGCGACATGGACGGTCGATACTGCTATTTTAGCAACTTGGACTGTCGGTTCTGCCCTTTTTGCGACATGGACGGTCGGTGCTGCCATTTTAGCGACTTGGACGGTCGGTACTGCCCTTTTTGCGACTTGGACGGTCGATGCTGCCCTTTTTTCGACGTGGACGGTCGATGCTGCCCTTTTTGCGACTTGGACGGTCGATGCTGCCATTTTAGCGACGTGGACGGTCGGTGCTGCCATTTTAGCGACGTGGACGGTCGGTGCTGCCCTTTTTGCGACTTGGACGGTCGATGCTGCCATTTTAGCGACGTGGACGGTCTGTTCTGCCATTTTAGCGACGTGGACGGTCGGTTCTGCCCTTTTTGCGACTTGGACGGTCGATGCTGCCCTTTTTGCGACTTGGACGGTCGATGCTGCCCTTTTTACGACTTGGACGGTCGATGCTGCCCTTTTTACGACTTGGACGGTCGATTCTGCCCTTTTTGCGACTTGGACGGTCGGTGCTTGACATGTCTCCGAGACGGAGTGTCCGTGATAGACATTTTCTCTGGCCCGGAGTGATCTGGTTCCCGCTTTGTAGGAATCCTGCGCTGCCCTTTTTGCGACTTGGACGGTCGATGCTGCCATTTTAGCTACTTGGACGGTCGATGCTGCCATTTTCACGACTTGGACGGTCGGTGCTGCCATTTTAGCGACGTGGACGGTCGATGCTGCCATTTTAGCGACTTGGACGGTCGGTTCTGCCCTTTTGCGACATGGACGGTCGGTGCTGCCATTTTAGCGACTTGGACGGTCGGTACTGCCTTTTTGCGACTTGGACGGTCGATGCTGCCCTTTTTTCGACGTGGACGGTCGATGCTGCCCTTTTTGCGACTTGGACGGTCGATGCTGCCATTTTAGCGACGTGGACGGTCGGTTCTGCCATTTTAGCGACGTGGACGGTCGGTGCTGCCATTTTAGCAACGTGGACGGTCGTTGCTGCCCTTTTTGCGACTTGGACGGTCGATGCTGCCATTTTAGCGACGTGGAGGGTCTGTTCTGCCATTTTAGCGACGTGGACGGTCGGTTCTGCCCTTTTTGCGACTTGGACGGTCGATGATGCCCTTTTTGCGACTTGGACGGTCGATGCTGCCCTTTTTACGACTTGGACGGTCGATGCTGCCCTTTTTACGACTTGGACGGTCGATTCTGCCCTTTTTGCGACTTGGACGGTCGATTCTGCCCTTTTTGCGACTTGGACGGTCGGTACTTGATTTGACTTGCTCTGCTTCTTGCAGTGTCAGGGGTAGACTTGACTTGCTCCGCTTCTTGCGGTGTCGAGATTGGATTCTGACTCGCTCCGCTTTCTGCGGTGTCGGAGTGGAAGTTGACTTGTTGATTTTGATTTGGGTTAACATCAGCATCGCTATACTGGAATATGGTACCAGGAGCGAATCATCATCTGTCATTGAGAGGATTTTGGGATTTTGGTTTTTGTTTGGCATCTGCATTGCTGTACTGGAATAATGTCAGGAGCAACTCATCATTTGCCCCGAGAGGATTTGGGAATTGATGGCTTAGGAGGCAGGTTTAGATCCCTATCACCTAAGACTTTTCAATTTTATGGGTCGTAAGGGTCCCATAAAAGCATTTTCTCCCTACGAGTTGAAAGGATCTCGTAGGTGTGTTTTCTCCTTAAGAGTCGTGGGGACTCCTAAGTGTGTTGCTTCTTGGTAAGTCGTAGGGATCTCACGCGGGAATTTTCTCCTCACAAAGTCGAGAGGACTTTACGAGTGCATTTATTTCTTTTCTTTTTTACGAGTTTGCGCCCTTTCGGGTTTTCACAAACTCGCTGGCAGTCCCGCTGTTTTTACTCACGGAGCCCTTTCGGGTTTTCATCCGTGCCCATTTTGCTTATGAACATACCGTTATTATTTTTTTTCTTCTTCTTTTTCTCTTTTTTTTTGGAGAGATCGGGGTTGTTTTACGCCTGTGGATTGTATACGGTTTTGCAGGATGTATGATCCAGACCGTAGGGCCGGAAAAATTTCAGGGCTTTGTTGGCGTCTGCATCGCTGCACTGGAATGTAGTACCAGGAGCGACTCATCATTCGCCGTTTGGGGACTTAGAATTTGGATCTTGTTTGGCATCAGCATTGCTGCACTGGAATAATGCCAGGAGCGACTCATCATTTGCCTTGGGAGGACTTGGGATTTGGGTTTTCGGTCGGCATCAGCACCGCTAACACTGAAGCGAAATGCCAGGAGCGACTCATCATTTGCCATTGCCCGTTGGGGAACGATGGCTTAGGAGACAGGTTTGGGTCCCTATCACCTAAGGCTTTTCAATTTTATGGGCCGTGAGGGTCCCATAAAAGCATTTTCTCCCTACGAGTCGTGAGGATCCCACAGGTGTATTTTCTCCTTAGGAATCGTGAGGATTCCTAAGTGTGTAGCTCCTTTGTGAGTCGTAAGGATCTCACGCAGGGGTTTTCTCCTCACAAGGTCGAGAGGACTTTGCGAGTGTATTTCATCTCTTTTCACGAGTTTGCGCCCTTTCGGGTTTTCACAGACTCGCCGGTAGTCCTGCTGTTTTTACTCACGGAGCCCTTTTGGGTTTTCATCCGTGCCCGTTTTGCTTGTGGACATACCGTTTATTTTTTATTTCTTTTATTTTATTTTATTTTTTCTTTTTTTTTGCCGCTGGTGGGACTTTAAAAGTAGTCTCACCGGCAGGATTTGGGAGAGATAGGGGTCATTTATGCCCGTGGATTGTATACGGTTTTGCAGGATGTATGATCCAGACCGTAGGGCTGATGTGCTCAATTCGCCTGCGACTTGGAGCATTCACGTGTAGTATTTCTTGAGATATCGGCCATTGATGGGTGGCATGGGACTTTCTCCCTCGGCACTTATTAGTTGGTAGGATCCTCCGTCAAACACTTTCTCGATGACGTATGGTCCTTCCCAGTTTGGCTCGAATTTTCCCTTGGCATGTCGATTGGGGATGATCGGTCTTTTGAGGACCAACACCAATTCACCTTTCTTGAAAGCGCGGAGACGGGTTATCTTGTCATAGGCCCGTGACATTTGGGCTCGGTATAGCTCCAGATTTTGCTGCACCGCGAGCCTCTTTTCTTCGAGGGCATCGAGTTCTTCAAGTCGAAGGAGCACGTTTTCCTCTTCCGTCAACTCATGTTGGACGGCCATTCTTAAGCTTGGAACTTCAACTTCGAGGGGGAGGACCGCCTCCACTCCGAAGAGCAATGAGTATGGAGTGGACTGAGTTGGAGTACGGTGCGTGGTACGATATGCCCACAATGCCTCGTGAAGCTTGAGATTCCAGTCTTTCTTGTTGGCTGAAGCATTTTTCCTCAGGAGCTTGCATAGAGTCTTATTGAAGGCTTCGGCTAGCCCATTGGCTCTTGGATTATAGATGGAGGAATATCTCCAATCTATCTTGTGCTGAGTAGCGAACCTTGAGACATTGAAGCTCTTGAAAGAAGGCCCGTTGTCAGAAATGATTCTCTTGATGTACCGAAGCGGTATAGAATATTATGCTGGAAGAATGTCAGAATATCTTTTGTCTTGACTTCTTTTAGCGGGACAGCTTCAGCCCATCTGGAGAAGTAGTCTGTCGCGGCCAGTATAAACCGATGGCCTTTGGATGACGGAGGATCAATTGGGCCAACAATGTCGGTGCCCCAGACTTCGAAGGGCCACGACGCCATCGTAGGATGCAATGGATTGGGATGCTTGTGAATAAAATCACCGTGAATTTGGCAGATATAACATTTCTTTGCATGCTCTCCGCAATCCCGTATCATGGTGGGCCAGTAATACCCAAGCCGTTTGATTTGAAGTCGCATCTTGGGGCCAGATTGGTGAGCACCGCAAACGCCCGAGTGAACATCTTTCATGACTTTTTGGGCTTCAGCCAATGACAGACACCTGAGCCAGAGTTGGTCATATGACCTGCGGTATAACGTGTCATTTACAAACACGTATCGGAGAGCTCTTTTCTTCAGCTGAATCCTCGCAGATTTTTCTTCGGGCAGCTTGTCGTATCGGAGGTACTCTATGAAGGGTTCTCTCCAATTGGGCTCGTCTTGGATGATCGAAGCTTCTTCGGCAGGACCGCTCTTCTGTTCCGCGCTTTCCTCTTCTCGTAGAGAGACTGGGGGTAGAATTTGTCGGCTCCTGACTGTGATCAGAATTTCGTCCATGTCAGGATCAGCCAGCTCCTTGGCTAGGCGAGCGAGTATGTCGGCTTTTCCGTTCAACGCTCTAGGGACTCTCGTTAGTTCAATATGAGTGAACCGTTTCATGAGTTCCACGACTCGGCCTCTGTACCGAGCTAATTCGGGTTTGTATATCTTATAATCGCCGCTTACTTGGTTGACGACGAGCTGGGAGTCACCGTAAACTCGTAGCCGACGGATTTCCATTTCTATGGCGAGCTCCAAACCTGCTATCAGAGCTTCATACTCAGCTTCATTGTTTGTCCGAGGCTCGGTGAGAGCAAAAGAACGCCGTAGGGTTCCCATTGATGGTGTGATGAACACCAATCCTATCCCTGCTTTTATCTCCGGGACGCTTGATTTACTGGAGGTCCTTATTGACGAGGCTCCATCGAAGTAGAGCTCCCAACATGGCTCATCCTCCTCGAGGTGCAGCACTTGTTCATCGGGTAACTCACAATTTAGCGGCGACCCTTCTGGTATGGGATGAGCAACGAGAAAGTCTGCAAGAGCTTGCCCTTTTACTGCTTTCTGAGGAGTGTAAACTATGTCAAACTCAAGTAGCATAACAGCCGATCGTGCCATTCTGCCAGCTAGGCTCGCTCTGGTCATCAAGTGTTTGAGCGGGTCGACCTTGGAGATCAGCATAACCCGATGAGCCAGCAGACAGTGCCTCAGCTTCTTCACAGCAAATATCAGAGCCAGGCATTGCTTTTCGATTGGGGAATAGTTGTGTTCCGCCCCGACTAGAGTTCGACTGAGGTAGTAGAGGGCATTTTCCTTTCCCTCCTCGTTATTCTGGGCGAGAAGCGCACCGAGTGACTCATCTAACGCGGCAGTGTATAGAATCAACGGTTTATTTGGAATGGGAGCGGCCAGCACTGGAGGGTGCAACAAGTATTGTTTGATGCTTTCGAACGCTGCTTGACATTCGGCATCCCAGATAAAAGGAGCTCCTTTCTTCATGAGCTTTGAGAAGGGCCTACATCTCCCCGATAAATTTGAGATAAACCTCCGTATATAAGCAAGCTTGCCTTGAAAAGATCTTAGCTGCGTCAGACTCTTCGGAGGGGGCATCTCCATGATGGCCTTTATCTTTGATGGGTCAACTTCGATCCCTCGATGTCGGACTATGAAGCCCAGGAATTTTCCCGATGACACGCCAAAAGCGCACTTCAGAGGATTCATCTTCAGATCGTATTCCCTCAGTCTGGTGAGAACGGTCCTAAGATCTTGGATATGATCGGCCTTGGTTTTAGTCTTGACGACCAGATCATCAACATAGCATTCGACGACTTTATGGATTAGGTCATCAAAGATATTAGTCATTGCCCTTTGATATGTATCACCTGCGTTCTTCAGTCCGAATGGCATTACCTTGTAGCAATATATTTCGATCGGGGTTTGAAATGATGTGTGCTTCTCATCCTCAGGAGACATCTTGATCTGATTATATCCGGACGAGCCATCCATAAAGGTGAACAGTTCATAATTTGAGGTGTCATCGACCATCATTTCCATGACCGGTAGCGGGAAGTCGTCTTTAGGACATGCCTTGTTGAGGTCCCTGAAATCGACACAAACTCGGATCTGCCCCTTTTTCTTCTTCACTGGGACTATGCATGCGATCCAGTCTGCATATTTCTCTTCCCTGATGAAGCAGGCATCGATGAGTTTCTTAGTTTCCTCGATGTCCTTTTCTTCTAGTTCCCTTCTCATTCTTCGAGGAGCTTGTTTGACTGGCTTAGCATCAGGAGATATAGCCAACTTATGTACGGCCACTTCAGGGGAAAGGCCAGGCATTTCTTTGTATGTCCACGCGAAGCAGTCGATGAACTCATGCAGCAGGGCAATTATCTGCGCTTTCATTTCCTCCGACAAGAGCGAGCTGATGTAGGTCGGCCTCGGATTATCGGGCGTTCCTAAGTCAATCTCGGTTAGCTCGTCAAAGGTTGCTTGTCCGCCATCTTCGAGCTCTTGAGGAGCTTCTTCTGGCTCGGATATCTCGTCGTCATCATTTGATCTTTCGCTGGCCTCACCAACATGGATCATGTGGCACGCTTTGGAATCAGGTTGAATGTAGCCTATGCCCCGTCTATCTGGAATTCGTCCATCGATGAGTGCTCGGACCTGGGGCGGATACCATAGCCCTTCGTAAAACTTTGCTTCGGACTCCGTTTGATATAACCGGCATCCGCACTTCTTAAAGTATTCCCGCATCTCGGGCGCATAGTATCTGGGATTGAGGACGGCTCTTATGCCTCTCTCATAGGGAAGGCACGCGACAGAAAGATCGTCCGGGTGCACAACGGGGTTTGACCTGTAAAACAGGATGCCCTTCTGTCCATTTTTCCTCCCGGGCACGTAAAAAGTTTTCAGCTGGTCCACGGTAGAGACTGACAATGCGTCGAGCTCTTTGCACATCCGTTCCGGCACCCTTGTGATGGCCAGGGACCCTTCTGCGACTTCAAAGGTCTCTCGTAGTTTCGCTTGCTGCATGGGGGGCCGATCTGCACAGCTGTTGCACGGCAGGTCCTCTTCTTCTGACTCTTCAGTGTCACTGCCAAGATGAGGGCGGACTTTGCTGCTAGATGGGCCTTCAGTAACAGATTCGTCCGTATCGCTGTCGAAATGAGGGCGAGTTTTGCGGAAGGACGGGCTTCCAGCGTCGGACTCATCAGTGTCGCTGCCGAAATGCGGGCGCACTTGGGTATTTTTGCTTTTGAAAGTGATAGCCGGCGCAGATTTTCTTTTGAGTCTTGGGGCCGTTCTATCCTCAGTCAGTTATGGCTTAGCATTTTGGTGGTTCGTAAAGTACCGAGAATCTTCATATCGGACTTCATGCACACCGAACGGCTGGATGTCCCCGTCAATGCGTCTTTCTTCGCCATTTTTAGTATACTTCATGCATTGATGGAGAGTTGACAGAATGATGCCGTAATCGTGGAGCCATGGCCGCCCCAAGAGAATCTTATAAGATGTGTCGGCGTCGATCACGTATATCTTAGCTTCAGTTTGCAGATCCCCAAATTTGATTGGCAAAGCTATAGACCCTAGAACTTGCTGGCAATTTTGGTTGAAGCCTTGAATGACAATCCTTTCCCTTGACAGGTGTCGGACGTCCATTGACAAACTCTTCAGAGTTCGCAAGTTCATGATGTTCACTGAGGACCCCGGATCAATCAATATGCGATTAATTCGATCTCCATCGCTGTACCTGGTCACGTAAAGTGGCCGATTATGCTCAGCCGTTCCCAGTAGCAAGTCTTCATCCTTAAATGTGACTGCGGCGGCATGCAGAGCGTGCTGGGCTTCTTTCATATTAATTTCCGCAAAGTGAGCCTGATACCGCTCGGGGTTTTGTAGAGCGTGAATGAGAACATCTCTAAGCTCCTTAGATAGGACCAAGGCGTCGTAGATGCTCAGGAGAGACGGAAGCTTCCGGAGATGTGCCAAGACATTATAGTCCACCGAGGAAGGACTTATGTTTTCATCGGCCGGTTCTCTGCCATCTTCTTCATTAGCGACTTGTTTTTCCTTCCCTTTTGGGGCGTTGCCCTGATTTTGCGGTAGAGCCCTGCCGCTTCTGAGCTGGATTTGATTGGCCTTTGTGGTGAGCTCCTCGTCTTCTTCGGGAAAACAGAGCTCATCCTCGGAGTCGCTGCCAAGATGGATGGCGTAGCAGGTCACTACTGGGACCTCTTTATTGGAGTCTTCTTCTAATTCCTCCAGAATTTCAGCCGCTTGTACAGGGAAGAACTCCTTCAATTGAATCAATGTTCTTTCCTTTTGTTCATATTCTTCAAGGGAATCGATATATTTTTGAATGGTCGATCTCCCTGCAGACTCTTTTTCGCGCCGAGCTGCACTTTTCTTCTTCTTGAGCTTCTTGGATTTTGAGCCTGATGGAGCCGCGTTGGCAGCTGGACTGGTAGGCTTCTTCTTTCCTTCTCATTCCGTCCTGGGTTCTTTCCTAAGTAGCTTTATCATCTTCTTCGTCTTATTAGATATGTGCGTACTCCACGGAGGCCGCGATGATTCCGTTTCATTTCTCGGGGCAGCGGGGTCGGCTGTCTGCTCCCAAAAGGCTTCAACTTCTGTCTGTATAAAATTGGTGGTTGCAACTTGATTGTTCACCAACACACTTTTGGACAGCTCGATTTCTCCAGCCTTGTACTGCTTCTCGACCCAGTCTTTGAAGATATAGCAATCCTCGATCGCATGGCTCACTACTCGGTGGTACGGGCAATACAGAGGATTGTCGGTCATTTTTGCTTCTTGGGGTCTTTTCGACTCCGGCAATTGTAGGCCGTTGTTCAAGGCATCTTTAAATATCTTGCGGACTTTGTCCCTTCTGAAAGAGTAAACCTTGTTCTTTTTCTCCTCTAGGGAAGGCCCATCTCCTCCCAGCAATGGCTTTCGAGACCGGTTAGTTTTGGATTCGCCAGCCCTTCGCTTTTCTTCATTGTCGGAGGCATTGAAGACATTGGTACTGCTGGAACTCCCGTTTCTACGGTTGTCGTCCCGCTTGCTTTTCCAGGTTTTGTCTCTCTGAGAGTCCGGCGGGGACTCTTGCTTCGAGCGTTCCAGCATTTGAACTTTCTTGGTTAGCTCCTGAAATGTCTTGAGGCCCGCTGTACACAAAAATGGGACCATCCAATTGCTGAGGTTCCCAATGAGAAGGCTGACGGACTGGTCCTGCTCCAGCGGCGGTTCGCACTTGACTGTGAGATTACGCCATCGGGCGATAAAGTCGGTGTTGCTTTCATTCTTCCCCGGCTTAGTCCTCACAAGGTCGACAATAGAGATTTTATCACTGACACTCATGAACCTTTGCCGAAACAGGGACTCCATTTGGGCAAAGGTAATGACGGACCCGTCCGGTATACTCGCATACCAGTCGAAGGCGACGCCGGTCAGGCTGTTGACAAACTGACGAAGAAGGAGCGCGTCATTGCCCCCTGTATTTCCGCACGATGCTTTGAAATGGGCGACGTGCTGGTTTGCATTCCCCGTTCCATCAAATCTTCCGAACTTAGGAATGACGTAGCCGCTTGGGAACTCAATCAGATCGTACTGCGCGGGATATGGCCGCCCACTACTGCCGATTTTTTTCTGAGCTTCAGCTTCGGCCACCAATGTTTTAACCTTGCTGGTGACCAAATCCATTATCCGATCCTGTGTTAGCGGGATAATGCTATCTGGGGCCAAGGTGTCCCCAGAAGCGGAATGTAGCCGGCTTTCATTTGGCTCGACCAGTCTTGGTCCCAAAGGAACAGGCATTGGCTGCCTCGGATTGTCATCACCCGGCTGATTAGTAGCGGCTTGTGCCTGATTGGGAGGCGCTCGAGCAATTTGAGCCGTAAGCTGCATCACCACGTTCGTTAAGTTGTCAATCTTCGAATAGAGCTTGGCCATCTCTTTATCTTTGCTCCTGAGCTGTTTTCGAAGCTCTTGAAGCAGCTCCTGCTCCGCAGTCCTAGGGCGGAAAGTCGGCTCTTCCTCGCTGTCCGAGCTTGACTCTACATGGACCGAGGGGTCTATCTGCCTATCATCCTCATCGAGAGGGTTTTCTTCATCCAGCGGGAGCGGCTGTTCTTGGGCGGCAGCAACTACATTCAGGCTAGATTGGGCTTGGGATGTGGTGGCTCCGTCCTTGCTTTTGCTGCGAAGGTTGTCGCTGGGGCGCCCGCCCGCCATATAGACCGTATGGATGATATATCCGGCCGTCTCTCTATCATTGGCAGCTGATTTCACGGCTCGCTGTCTTGACCCCCTTGTTTCGGTAGATGGTAGTCGATTGAAGGCGGCCGGCCTAACCAGGTTCTTGAATGGTGCTGGCGCTTCTTTTCTGGATTTTCCCCGCTGCTTTCGTGCGGCACAGAGCGCCTGATAGACCCTTGAAGAGACAGTGTCATACTTTTTCTGTTGAGGCCGGGACACGTCTCTTTGTAGCACTGTTCGGACCGCTGTCTTCTTGATTCTGGCGGTCATGGAATTTTTCTGAACCCACTTCAGGGGCTCGAAGGAATTGCTGATTCTTACGTCCGACTCGGCCGTCGTCGCCGGGCAACCCTGCACTTGGAACTTCACACGATTCCATTTGTCCGAAGCCTTGGCCCTCTTGTTGGCTCGATACCTGATCCGCTTCTGCCTTAACTTTTCTGTTCTAAGCACCTGCCAGACTTCGGCTTTTTGGGAAGACGCCGCAGACCGGGCGATGGAGGGCCTTGGAAATACGCTCGATTATGCATTTGTTGGAGTTATCGCCTGAGCTCGTCCGTAACATTTGATGTTGCCCTTTGTACCGAAGTTCTTGCCCCCCGCTGGAGCACCAGAGAATCGTTCAGATAGCGTCTTGAGTTTCGGTTGTGGTGCCTTGGCGATCACGACATTCGGCCTCTTTCCACTTGAGACCGGCTTGGCCACCTATTCCGCCGGGATCTCCGCCAGATGAGCGCTTCCGGCAGGGTAGATGATGACGGAGCCCAACTGGCGGGGCGGTTCCTCCCACTGTCGACTGAGGCTTGCGGGGAGAACCACACGAGCGTTGATCTTGACCACGTACGGAATCGGGGTCACGTTGGAAGCTGAATTCGTCTGGGGAGACATTGTCGTCGAAGGTTGATTGTTTGAAAATCTGCATGAAAAAGCATTATTTTTAGTATAAATACAGGTATGTATATTGATTGAGTTCGCATGAACGTTTAACCCGAAATATGGGAGGAGAGATTGGTCCCACCGGGCGTGCCAGAATATGTAGGGTGTTTTTCGTCACCCCATTGAGATGGGAATACGCGCGCGCTTGTCAGACGTACTACAGATTCCCCCTGCCTGGGGTAGGCCGGGGTTTAATGATTGTGGGGATCCGAATCTCCGGCAGCTGCGGACTAAGCTGCCGTTAATTACCCCTCGCCTTTGGGGCGAGGGAACCTCCGATTAACGGGTTAAAATGGTCATGCGAACTCAATGTGCAGTGTACGTGTGTTGTGTTTTGAAAGGGGGGTTTGGATATATCGGGAGCCAAGCAGAGTTTTTACGGGGGTCAAGGGGGCTAGCAGCCCCCTTGCGGGGTGCGGGGCAGCGCCCCGTTAGAAATTTTTTCTAACAGGGACAGTGTCGTGGAGTATGGGTATGTGTACATTTATATACATGTGTATATATATATAAAAAGGGGGAAAAAGACATCCAAAAGATGTGTGGGGCCAGCGCCTAGGTACTGTGCGCTCAGGCGCAAGCGCGCCACGTGTCGGCACGGGGGCGACTTGCGCTCGAGCGCTCGTGCTGGAACGCAAGAGCGCCACGTCTCGGCACGGGAGCGACTTGCGCTCGAGCGCTCGCGCTGGAACGCAAGCGCGCCACGTGTCGGCACGGGAGCGACTTGCGCTCGAGCGCAAGCGCGCCACGTGTCGGCACGGGGGCGACTTGCGCTGGAGCGCAAGCGCGCCACGTGTCGGCACGCGGGCGCTCTGCGCTTGAGCGCCGGCGAGAATTAGATGCTTTTAGCCTAAAAAAAATTCTCGGAAGAGAAATCAGAGAGGAGTTGGACTCCTGAGTGTTTTTCTTCTTTTTTGGGGGTTTAGTGAAAGATGTTCTTCTTCTTCCTCCTCTGTTAGCTGGATCTTGAAGATCAAGAGATGTGGGATTATTTTTTTAAAATCTATTCTTTTTAAGATCTAATGGAAGATCTGAGTTCCCCTTAGTGGGTTTTGTGGTGGAAAACTATTTAGTTTTGAAAAAGGAAGAGTAAAACTCTTGATTTAATTCAAAAGAAAGAAGAAGGTTTTTGGAACCTTGAAGAAGGAGGAAAGATCTCAGATCTAAAACTTTTTTTTGGAGAGAGAAAAGTTGTTGAGATATTTCATTATTTTTGCCTTTATAGGCTATACACTTTACACATAGCCCCTTGGGCTTCACAAAATGGCATTTTGCCTATTTCATGGCTCATGTGCCATTTCTTTTTGCACATAAGCCATGGGCTTTACAAAAATTTGGCTTTATGCCTATTTTTCTTACATTTATCCATAAATAAAATAAAAGAAATGCAACAAAATTATTTATTACAAAATTTTTATCTTAGCATGGGGGGAGGCCGGCCGCTTCATGTTCGGGTTCGACCCGGGCATGGGCCCACTGGATCTGGGCTTGGGCCCACTTGGCTTGGGGTTGACTTTGATTTTGACTTAGTCAACCGGGGTGTAAATTTTTACCCCAACATTCGGTAACCTTCTTCTTGACTTCTTCCAACTCTACTGGTGCCATCGGATAGTACGTCTTTGAGATTGGCGCTGCACCAGAAACAAGATCGATCGCGAACTCCACATCTCGTTTTGGCGATAAACCCGAGATGTCCTCGAATACGTCCATGAACTCTCGAACTACAGCAGGCGCTTCCTCCTTATCAACTTCTATCGACGAAAGAACACTGTTTGTCGGCCTAGCCCTAAACTCGACTGGCCCGACAGAACCGCTACCTCCAGCAAAAACAAACTCCGGATGTCCGAGAATCTGAAAAATCACTTTTTTTGCCCTACAATCAATGTGGGCATGGAAAGTGCCGAGAAAATTCATTCCCAAGACAACACTTAACTGCCATTATCGATCACCAAGAAATCCGCGAATAACTCAAGTCCACAGATAACAACCGAACAATCTTTGCACTCACTACTAGATATGATCTTTCCATTCCCAGTGTGTATGTCCCAACAACAAGACAGGGTCATGCAATAAATCGAATGCGCAACAATAAACTTGGACGACACAAAACAATGGGATGCACCAGAATCGAATAATGCTAATGCGGGAAAATCATGAACAAGTAAGATACCGAAAACGACTTCATCTGATGCCAAGACACTGAAGAAGATAAGCACGGTAAACAGGATTCAAGCTTGCGATAGAACATAAACTAGTAAGCAATGAAACCGAGAGAAGCAAGGTAATATCACGATCATAAAACAAGGAAATGAATCAAGACTAGGACTCCAAGTTACTTAAATAGAGTATCGCATTGTAATCATGTGCAGTTCATAGTTACAATCACATAACTCCGTTCAAGTCGTCCAAATTCCAGTATCAGAATCGAAAGAATAGGATGGGAGAAACAATAGGGAACCAAAAGGATTTCAAGTTGAGATGCAAGATCATTTGCATATCGTCAAGACAAGGGTCAAGAGAAAAATATGATTCAAGAATCACGATAACAATGTGGCAGGACATGTTTCTAATTACAGGTTTTCTGATTCGTGTATTGGGTCCAATACCCAACTACAAAAGAATCAAACCCGATTAACCTAAATCCTATGCTCAGATACCAAACAAACCCTGTCACGCCCCGCTTCCCAGAGTACGCTAAGATCGGCACGTGACAGAGCCAACCATGCTACACGTGGTTAGGAAACATCCCTCCACAGTCACATTACGACTGTCTATAAGATATCAAGAACAGTAGAAATGAAATAAACTATCTTGTACATGTCCATATGCCAGAATAAACGAGTCAAGAAATAATATGCGGAAGCAATAAATCCAATAAACAATAACATCTGGAAAGTACGTCCCAAATACGGGCTCACATCAGGAAATGAAAATACAGAAATAAAACTAAACTAGATACTAACAGGATCCTCACTGCTCGGCCTGACGGCGGATATACTCCTGATCAGCCTGTGAAAGAGACAGAGGATCTGGGCCATGCAAAATCCAGACGTCAGTGCGTCATAATATCAAACAATAAAATATAATCAGAAGGTAACAAGATATGCAGGCATGAGTATGAATAGTAATGAGTATATAACAGTAACATGAATATAGAACAGTGAAGTGTATGTGCATGCGGTGAGTAATCTGTGCTACTGGGTTAATTACTCTCAAGTCTTTGAAATCAATTTAATGAATCGTCGATGTAACTCAATAGTATCCCGTGGATGCCCGAGACCACGGTCCAGATTCTCGGGCTGAAATCTGAGACATGCCGCTAGGCATTAAACAGGAAACATGTACAGATGAATGATATCAGCAGCAGCATCCTAGGGCTGGCCTAGCCCGTAAAACTGATCAGTATAAGCATCGAACTGATGAGTTACAAGTCAGGTTTCATCATTGATTTCCCTTTACCCCAATGGTTATATGTTCCAGTCAGGTATTGATAAATCTGGAGCTAATGCCAACACAGGATCAAGCAGGTACAGGTTTTGTCTGAATAGACAACATGATATGTCCATCGGGACAATATGTCAGAATTGTCGGCATTAAGAACAGGATCAGGTATCGAGTCAAGCAGCGGTATATCAAGTCATATCAGGTAGTGCACATGTATCAAACGGATGCTCATAATAAAACTGTAACAAGTACGGATGCACGATAAAAAGTACAGATGCACAGTAAAACACGGATGCACAAATATCTATCAAGGATTACATCTACAACTCCATGACTACGTAGGATGCACATTATCAAGCATGGGGTACCAAGGTAACAGTAATATGAAATAGTATGGCATGCAACTAAACATATAATAAATTGTACGGATGTGAACGGATATTGTAAAATTGTAAAACTGTAAGATAGGATGTAAAATGTAATGAACATGTAATAATTCTATATCTATGGATGTAAAATACGTTGCATAACCTGTAACGAGATAAAATTGCATGCGACTATATATGTGGTAAAAGATACGGATACGAACGGCTATCCAAAAACAGTAAAACAGTAACATGGATGTATAATGCAGTAAACATGTGATATTTTTATTCATATGGATGCAAAATATATATCATAGCATGTAGCAAGATAAACTTGCCTGAACGGATCTCATGACGGGGTGCATACGCTGCGTCCGACGTCGGGTAAACGTCGCAAAGCACACGCGCGCGTACAGAACAGGACCAGGTAAAGCAAGAACGTGACCACGCTGGCTGGTGACATCCACTGGATCTCCCGGATCGTCGGCGATGGCACGTCTCCGGCGATCACCAGAAAAATACAAGATCAAGAAAAAGAAAGAGAAGAAGAAAGAAGAAGAAGGAGGAGAAGGTGATCTCTATAGTGTGGTGCTCTAGGGTGTGGTGCTCTGGGGCAGAGACGAGGTGAGGGGAGACATGACGACGAGTCGTGGGTCTCCGGCGATGAGGTGCCGCGATGGGTAGGGTATTCTTGGGTTGCAGGCTCGGGGTTTCTGGGGCTGTTGGGTGTGGGTGATGGTGGTGTCTGGAGTGGAGAAAGGTGATGAGGGAGAGGAAGTGGAGACAAGGCGAGGTCGAGGAGGTCGTCGGTGACAAGGCCGGGGATGGAGGTTTTCTTGAGTTCCAGTGGGTTTGCACGGGGTTGCAGCGGAGATGGGCGGTGCAGGCGGAGGAGCTCGGGATTGGAGAAGGAAGAGGAAGGTGGAGGTGAGATTGATGATGGGATGAAGGCGATCGGCGGGCGAAGGCTAGGGTTAGGGTTTCGGGTTCGCGAGGCGAGGGCACGAGACGGCGGGAGAAAGAAGATGAGGGAGGTGAGAATATGGAAATAGGGGGTGATGGGATTCGTGGTGGGGTGTTAATATTATACAGTAGATAGGGGGAGGGAGAGAGATACGTGAGAATTTTTTTTAAAAAAATAAAATAATATAAAATAAAAGAATTAGATATTTTAAAAAAAAAAAAAATAAAAGAATTAGATATAAAAAGAGGAGAGAGGAAGATAGAGTCTGTTGTTGTTGTTAGGATTTGATTTAAAAATATATTTCAATTATAAATTTTTTTTAAACTTTTATATATATATATATATATATATAACACTTAGAAATATATTAAAATATAATATTAGTTAATTTTGAGTTTTTGGTTAATACAAAATTACTCCAAAATATGCCTGGGTCGGATCTAAAATTATGGTTTGAAAATACGGTTAATATACGTGTAAACCAAAAGCAAAATACGATATCCGGGTAACGAAAATGCATACCCCTAAGAACGGATACACGTAGCGTGCACGTAGCTATCCAAACGAGTCTGTTTCACTGAACGGAACGAGAACACGATGTATGGACGCTACGACAGGGTTATGGGTATCATGCAGGCCATGCTAGATATTTTTAAAATATGTTATTTTACTTTACTTGTTTTATTAAAAAAATGCAGATGCTCGATATAATACAAGTATGCAGAATATACAACATGAAAGTGCATGGATTCTCATAACTAGCCGGGATAAATCATAAACAGAAATCAATATGGGTTTCCAGCAAGCGGGTCGGGTCGGATGCAAATACAGATACCAATTGTATTATTCGCACCGAAAACACAATAAATCAAGAAATAGCCATAAATAAATAAATATCCAAAACAGAACCGGTATAAATGAACTAGGTTGTTACACTCTGTTAATGTGCAGAAAATTTAAAGTGTACATGGGTGTTAAGAATACCAAAAGACACAAGTTTTATGTAGGACCAACTCGATCCGACCGAGTTCGGCCGGCGACAACGGCCGATTCGGCCGATCCGCTGGCCGAGTCAGGCCGAGTCGGGCCGGGGATCGTCGTCAAGTGTCCGTCGTCTTTTGGTCTTCCCCCTGGTCCAGTTTGTTTTATATGTTACGTTGGGTTTTTACGAGTTATGCACGTGTAGATCTTTAGACTTCTAAAAATTTAAAAGAAAACAATATAAAAATAATGTGGGTGATGGGACTTGAACTCTGGTACTTTGGTTCAGCAGTGCAAGGTCTTACCAATGAGCTACAAGCTCCTTCTTGCTATTAAAAAGCAAAACAAATTTATAACTTGTGCTCAGGCAAAAGTACCCCTTTCTGTATTTTTGAAAAAAATGTACAGAAAGTTGTACAGGAAGTTTAGGGTTGTTACAACTGGTTCATCCTCAAGACTCTCCTCAAAATTCGGCTCATCTATGCATTTATCATCATCAAAATCTAGACGCATATGGAGTTTGGGAAAAACGGTTAATGACTCGGGATGATGTCCACACGGAAGTGAAAGGACATGATGAATTGGTGAGAAAAACCCATCCAAAACTGTAGGTTCATCATCCAAAATATTTCCAGCGTCGATATCCTCGATCAAGTGAAAATCAAATTTCTCAGACACCTCATCAAAAACATAGATTTCAATCAATTGTGGTTCTAAGATGGAGGTGTAGAGGTCAAAAGGATTGGGTGTGGTTTCACTTGAAATGAACCTTTCACAATCAGGCAAATCAAACACTACAAAGTCGCATAATGTTGGCTATAGTTCCCTCAAGTCAATTATTGGATCGCAGGCACGTGATTGTAATGATTGAGGGATGACCTATTCCGGTAGAACAGTCTTACTCGAGATGATAGTATGCTATCTGGTTTTTCTTTATCATCGTGTACATGCTTCAGGTAACATTACAGATCACTATTACATGTTGATAGAGCCCATAGGATTCATATTTGACTACTAGCGGTATGATGGCGATAATATACGTATGAGCTGGATGGTCTACAAGCACATCCTTAAAGTGTCTCTAGTCGTGGGAGTTTCGAGACTAGGCATCGATACTCCAAGAGTAGACTAGTGTATACGGATCGAGACCTCGACGAAGGACGGTGGTCGGTCTCACAAGCCATTAGTGTTAGTTAGTTCACCTAAGATGTATACAGGTGCTCATTGGGTTATGAGTACACCGGACAGACTCGCCGGGAACCTGCTAGTTGGTATGATACCTAGCGTCAGATAGCAGTTCCCTGGTGACATGTGTACAGGTTAGTTCATCGACCTGAGGTCGTCATTTGTCTCGTGTGAGTTCCCACTGAGCTTTGATTACTACCCTACCACGGCTCAAAAGAGTCGTGCAAACAGGTTTTAGTTGGGTACAGTCCCGAGCCACATGGAGGCAGTGAGCGGATCGTCAAGGGATTCGTCTCTCCCGGTATTGGAGGTTGATGTCGCGTTGTGCATGAATGGCCATCACCAGAAATCCTCAGTCGGGGTAGACGAGAATTACCGATCTAGGATCGGTAGTTTCTCAGTTGGTGATAGGTTTCATGCCGACACTAAATGTCAAGTTATTAGGAGTCTGACCTTATTCACCCTTCTAGACTCAATATGCGATACTCATAGACGAACAGACCGGACTGTACGGATATTGTCACTGTCAGGCTCAGTAGGGTTTCAGGATGAGTTTGCTCGTCGGCCTCCCTTTCGCTCAATACCTGGGTAGCCGTTACGTACAGCTAGTGCTACTGACGTGCTTGTAGTTAAACCCACTGTCAGCGTATTGACGAGTCTTTAGAGTCCCACAGAGAGGGTTTCCCTAGTTCGGACGAAACGTTGTAGAGGCCGTATGGTTTTATGGCAGGGTTCGATCATATACGTGCACTTGTGCACGGATCATGATCGGACGGATAATACTAGTGGGCTTTGGTTTAAGCCGGATCCTAGTATTATATTGTTGGATTATTTTCGTCTCGTTGTATTCGTATTCAGTCGGAATACGGATGCGGGTATGTATATACGGATGATGAGTATTCTTGTAATTCGTTACAAGATAACTATAGGGTTGCCATTTCTTTTCTTGCTTTAAACATTTAGTTTAAATGTTTATTTGGTTAAAAGTGTAAGTGTAAGTTTTGGATTGTGAGTGCAAGGCTTGGCCTTGAGCATTGATTCATGATGCAAGCATTTGGTGACTCATGGTGTTGGGTCTTGTGAGATATGATTGTGACAAAGGTAGATCTTTTTTTGTGAGGGATTTTTTCTATAGTTGCTCACCAATATCTCACAACACACACACACAAAGGCTTAGCAAACACAACCAAAGAAAGAGCAGACACTTTTCTTGACTTGCTCTTTTCTCTTGAGCTCACACTTTTCCTTCATGGCTTCTTCTTCAACCTCCACCCATAACCCTCTCATGAGTTGAGAATCCTTGGGTGTTTTGAGACAAAATATTCACACACAATCTCAACTTCATCTTGGCTGTCTAGGTTAGCAAACTAGAAACCCGAGTTGCTTCGGTTTTGAGGCGGAAGCCCGTATTACTAATTCTCGACGTGGATCGTCTTCAACGAGGGAGACCGGAGATTGAACTTGATTGAGGAAGCTGCGAGGAGCTTGGGACAGAGGTTGAAGACCGAAGGACACGGATCGATCGGTATAACCTCTCTAAACTCTTTTCATAGGACTAGTATAGGGTTAATGGTACGATCCGTCGATTAGGGTTCCGTTAGCGCCAATTTTCTAAAGTTTTTGTTCCGTGTTTGGCCACGGATTGACGGCCGGGGCGCTGCCGTAACCCTACACACAACTCATCTAACATTCTATCTTCAATTGGTGATTCATGTGGGGGCACTCGATAGACATTCGAAATCAGAATTGAGGAATTCAATTTGCAACGGGTAGGTTTGATTTGGAAGGGTGTACTGCTCACTCTCATCACTCAAATTCGCAAACTGTCCAATTGCCTCATCTTACATTGGAAAATTCGGAGCTAGTTGGAAACTAGCTACCGGGTCGTTAGGTTGTATGAGGACGGCCAGGGACGCATTCAAATCCACCATCTGTTGGTACGACGTTACCCGAAATTCTTCCAAAGTTCGGTTGAGACTGGACATGGGTTATGAAGGGGTTTCAGTTAAAGATTCAAATTCGTTTGGATACGTGAAACTCCCAAAAGGCTGTTCAGAAGCAATGTCTAGGGAAGGTATAAAAATCGGGTAGGATGGATAGGAATCGAATGGTTGGACAGGAATAGGATCAACATTCTGATAAGAAGATGATTGGAATCGTTGATCAAAAGAATTCAAAGTGGTGAAAGGAATGAAAGATCGGCTACGAGATTGTTCGATTCTGTCGGCAATGGACATGGGTTTCGAAGTCACAACATGACTCGCAAAAGGGGTATCAACATAAGAAGGTGGGGGAGGTTGAAACGTTTGATACGAAGTGGATTGCAGAGTCCAATTGTTTGTCTTAGACGCGTCTATTCGATCTTTCAAAGAAAGTTTGGGCATGGATGGATCGTTCGAAGTTCAGCCAAAGCAAGAACCGTACGAAGAAATGTCTGGTTGTGGGTATCAAAATTCAGCAAAAGTTGGTCGTTTTGGGGTACCCATGTTATGAAAAGGTAGGGAGGGAGGATTTTTTTTTATATTTATTTTTATATGTTTGTTGTTTTTGGAGTTTTTTTGAAATTGTTTATTTGGTTTTTAAAAGAATACGGAATTATAGGACTAAACTTTACATAAGCACAAGCACAATCACAACATGCACAAACAATCACCTAGAGCTAGAGTGTTCAAAGTCCAACTAGACCGCTCCTAAACTTCCAAGCAACAAGTTGCAAGATAACTCTCGAATCGTCTCTTCACTGCCAATTGTGGCCGGGTAAGCACAAGTGAGGTAAGAAGGGTTCCACTCATGAATCACCGCGAGACGGGCCTTTTAAAATGTAAGTCCACGTTGCTCATCCCGGTTCTTATGGGGAGGCGGAAACGACGAAAAACAATAATTTTGCGCAAGGCAACATGGACTTAAAGCACGGATCTTTGCTAAACTAGAAACTAGTAAACTACTAGAGGCTTTAACTACTATGCTGTAGAAAGTATACCTCACGAAACCGGTCCTTCAGGTCTTCATTCCGCTGTCCCGCTCGTCCATCCAAGCTCCAAGTGTCGATCCGGACCTTGGGCACCTCCGCGGCCTTCTTGAGTCGAAGACGATCCACCCGAGAGATGTACACCGAGCTCCACCCTCGAGCCGAGGCAACTAGGGCGACGAGATCGCTAATCTAGAAGCCCTAGGTTGTGTAGAAGTGGTAGAGGGATGGTTTTGTCAAGTGGAATCCTTTTTCTCTCAACACATGAGATCAAAGGAAGAATCAAGAGGAGGAAGAAGGAGGAGCAACCATGGAACTCTTTCTCATTTCTTTTCTAAGAGAGAGAATGAGAATGAAGAAATGAAAAAAACTTAACCAAGAGAAAAACAACCATGGTTGCAATAATACCCAAATATCATCATTACTAATCCTATCATGATAAAGTTGATGGCACTAATGACATGACCATTTTCATAACCCAAGAAATAAAAAGAAATCCAAAGAAAACTCTAGACCTCTCATGAAGGTCAAAAGTCCACGTTGGTCAAACGATCAACAAAGTCAAGTGTGGTCAAAGAAGGTCAAATGGTCAAAGCAATTAGCCATCATATAATTATCACTAATTGGATTAGTAAACAATGTCTCCGACTCATAATGGTTTTGACCGAACAAATTGCCAAAACCCTAATGAGCCTGCCACATAATGGTTTTGGCGGAACCAACTGCCAAAACCCTAATGAGGCACCTCCTCCTTCATCACTCCTCAAAACTGTGCATACACACCCGCATCCGCATTCCGTAGAATGCAAATGCACTGAAGACAAGACAAATCCATCCGTGCAATACTAGGATCCGGCTTAAACCAAAGCCCACTAGTATTGCCTGCCCGAACAACATACGCACACAAGTGTACGCAAGTGATCGCAGCCTTGCCGTAAAACCATACGGCCTCTACACGTTTCGCTCAGTGCAGGGAAACTCTCTGTGTGGGACTCTAAAGACTCGACACTACGCTGGCAGTGGGTTTAACCACAGACCGCAAGCGGCACTAGCTGTACGTAACGGTCCCCAGGTAGATGTCGATAAGAAAGCCGATGAGATAAACCCATCCGAACTCCTACTGAGCCTGTATGTGACAATCTTCGTACAGTCCGGTCTGTTCTTCTGATGTTAGTTATATGTATGCCCTAGAGGCCATTACTGTACATTGGATGTATATTGTAGTGGATGCTGGGACATATACAGGAAGGACTTTCTTGCTCGACATGATAGTATGCTATCTGGTTACTCTTTACCTTAACGTGTATACTGATTGTCTCTCTGTTACATGTTGGTAAAGCCCTTAGGATGTGTACTTGACTATCTGGACTATGATGCGGATCATACCAGTGGGGACATGGTAATCTATAAGTACATCCTTCAAGGTCCCTAGTCGTGGGTGTATCGAGATGGGGCATCGATATACCAGAGTAGACTAGCGTATACCTTCTCGACCCATACAGATGGGCGATGGATGATCCCATATCCATTGGTGTTTGACATCAGAGATGATATACGGGTGCTCAGTAGAGACTGGGTACACTGGACGGACTCGCCGAGAACTCCCAGATGGTATTATACCTTACGGCAGATGGCAGTTCTCTGGTGACACTGGTACAGGTTAGTCTGTAGACCCGAGATCGTCATAGAGTCTTGTGTGATTCCCACTGTGCTTTGGTTTCCATCTTACCACGTCCAAGAGGGCGTGCAAAACGGTGGTTTTTGGGTACAGTCCCGAGTCACATGGAGGAAATGAGCGATAGGAGGGGATTCGTCTCTCCCGGTATAGGGAGTTGATGTTGCACTGTGTTCGATTGGCTATAACAGGAAGTCCCTGGCCAGGGCTGATCAGAGATTTGCTGGTAAGTGTTACCAGTAGTTTCTCGACCCGTTATGAGCCTCATATCGGCACGACTTATCGAGCTACTGAGGTCTGACGTTAACCACCCCTAGGCGAGATATGCGACATATCAGACGATCAGACCGGACTGTACGGTAGTGTTACTCGTTGGATTCACTGGAGTGTGAGCGGGCTTGCTCGTCGATCTTCTGATCGCTCAATACCCGGGTGGCCGTTACGTTTAGCAGACCGCTTGCGGCTTGTGGATGTTTGATATGATCATCATCTGCTGCCGGCGTATTGACGAGTCTTTAGAGTCCTACACAGAGGTTTCCTGGCTCAAGCGAAACGAAATAGGAGCGCATATGAGATATGTGCGGGACCGAGAATAATGCGTGTATGTGATACAGTATTTCATTCTCGCGATGGATGTATCGAATGGTTGTATGCGATATAACCTAGTTATCGAATCAAGGATTGATTCGATAAACCGATACATTGAATATTAGTCGGTTATATGCGATATGACCGGATCGTTAAATCAAGTGTTGATTTAATGATTTAATGCATAATTATATATTTGATATATTACTTTGCATTAACTAGTGTTGGTTCACTTTAAATGGATTTTCTCACTTGGATGTACAAGATGTATATGTGATATACTTTTTGTGCAAATGAATGTATCATGTTTGATGATACATGTTTACTTGGTTGAGTGTAAAGAATTAAACCATGGTTAAACTAATGATTAGGGTTTTGTTTATCCATTACTTATTTATTCATTTATTTGTTTGTTTATTCATTTTGCAAATGATAAGAAAAGAATGGTGGCTTTATTTGTAGTTTAGTTGAAGCTTCATGAAACTTTGACCTAGTCCACCATTCTTGTCTCTTGCTTAACCCTAACCATCATATCTAACCATGGTCTATTCTCTACACTCAACTAAGGTTAGTATTATGATAAGTATTCATTTTCCTTTTCATTTTAAATACTAATCATAATATTATCATCTTCTTCTTCTTCTTCTTCAAGAAGAAAACCTAGACTTCATCAATGGTGACTTGATGAAATGAGTGAGAAATCCAATTCTAAAGTGAACCCACTTCCTATTTCTTCATCCTCTACCTCTTGCCAAGTAGTAGAGTGTGTTTTCTTCACAAGTTTCATGACTTGGTGAAGTGGGAGCTTGATCTAGTGATGCCTCGACGTAGATCATCTTCGGCATCGTCGTCGATGACCTAGCCCGCTTTTTCTCCGATGAAGACGATGCTAGAGTCATGGTTCGATTTGGACAGCGGAGAGGACTTCATCATGGAGCTATGGAGGTGGAGAAACGGATCTACAAAGGTTGTATTTCCGTCCTTTTAGTTTAGTTGTAAACTAGTTTCATTGTTTCGCCTATATATCTAGTTAACGATCCGTATTAGGGTTTCTCGGCACCCGTAAAATTTGAAATTGGCATGGTTGATGTCTTGTGAGACCTCACTAGTGTGCCTAGGAACCCTACAGTGGTATCAGAGCCTAGCTAGAGCCTTAGGCGAAGTCTAGACGACGTTTGAAATCCGAACGAACCCGAAACCCATTTCCAAAATGCTCTCTGTCCAATTTTTAAAAATCTGGATTTTTCCATATTAAAAATATGCAGAAAATTAAGCAGGGTTTTTTATGAATTACTGTGCAAAACGGAGCCCTAACTCCGTCAACCCGCCGCGGAACCGCGGCCTTACCCCACGTGGAGCGGCGGTTCCGCGGCCGTTATGTTGAATCTTTGACTTTTGTTTGCACAGTAATTGTTATATTTGACTCCTGTGTTTTCTGGATAATTTTTATATTTTATTCAAGAGTTGAATTTTCTGGGGTGTATTGGGAATCGATGATTCGATCGGATTATCAAGCTTTGTCTATGTGCTTTTCCCGATAATTTAAGAATATGTTAAAAAGTTCGACCGGATATAAATACCCACTTTTTCCCCTGCCGGGAAATTTCCAATTGTTGGACTTTTCCGTAGTTTAATGACGTTCTAAGTAGTGTAAGTAACGCGATGGTCCCTCTAGAAGACAACAAACCTTAATTTGATTATGTGACCGTCTTGAACTGCCCTTTGAACCTTCGGGTTTGGGGCAGTACGGCGTGCCACATGTGAGGCGTTGGCTTGACCCTTCTACGGCTGGACCGTTGGTACTGAGGTATGAACTGAATGTTTTTAGACTTATTTCATGTGTTGAGCTGTATCGGGAAAACTTGGGTGTTCGATTGTTCGATCGGAAAGTTTAACATTTTCTATCTTATCTGGAATGTGATACAATAATTGGAATTCACAAGTTGTTATGAGATAACTGAATGAATGTTATAAACATAGCAGTTTAGTCTCACTTGATCGGTTGCCATGGAATTTTGATGTGATCAAAAGTCCGTCGCAATCACGTAGCGTACGCGGATACTCGCCGGTTAAAAAAATAGACAGCCTCACCCCATAACCCCGACCAAGTGACTGTAGGAGAACCCCGTCGCCGAAAGCATCCGTTCGGGTGCTCGCGGCAGCGGTGTTCCGCCTTGGTGCACTTCGTCGGCGGCATCGGAGGTGCGGCCGCCTACTGAAGTTTACGACGAGCATTCGATCAGGATGTCGGGAATCTTGTTGAATTGCCCGACTTGATATTGAAAAGTGTTTTCGATAATGAGACTAAAATGCGGGGTTTATAATTGTTAGGCATGCGATGTCTAAGAAATTCATTTGGTCAGGCATGCGATGTCTGAGGTGGTTGCGGATTCCAACTGTTGTAGTTTTACACTTTCTTTTCTGTGACCGTAAGTGTAATATGTGATATCGCCGGTTTCGTTGCTATATGTCAACGACAATTGGGATGCGCATGTTTACTTACGTTGATGACATGTGATGTTATACGTTGCTGGATATGTTATATTGGATCGTCGTGTTCGAATAGCCGGGGGTTTTTTATGTGAGATGAGTGTTTTTCATTTTCATTCATGTAAAAACTTGTATGTAATATTCTTTTATTGGGGCACTTCCAGGTTGCGGAAGTTGTCACCGTTTGTATATTATTTACTTTTCCGCACTAGGATAGACCCAAGGAGAGGGCACAAGTAACCGGGTTCTGGAGTCCAGTGGGAGACCAACTCGAGGAGTCGAGTCCGGGTCTCCTAACTCTAGAATTGGTAGGGTTGCTTGCCGCTCTCGTAGGGGTCTTGGAGTGTGGGTTTGGCTATTCATCGCGACCGTGGAATCCGTGTTTTATACTGGCTCGTATTAAAAACACGGACGTCCTAGTATATCCAATGTTTCATATGATTCTTCTGCTGCGATATCTGTGATGTGATCATTTGATATGTTCTGATGGATACTGTATATAGTATATATGATATATTATATAGACGTTACTTATGTTTTGCACCCGCACTAGCCCTGTCCTGCTCTGTCGTTAGTTACCTAACCTAACGGTGCACGAGGGGACGTCGAGGCGAATGCGGATGGCATAAGTGTACGTCGTATTTATCTGTGATGTTTAGGTGCTTAAATGATGGGACTTCATTAATGTGATTAATGAAATAAAAGAAACCTAAGATGTTGTGGAATCGAATTTCAAAATAAAACAGGTAGCTACAGTTCTTGCTTTGCACAGCGGTATATATGATATATCCTGCACCTTATTCGATAAGGAAAGGACCGAGATCCCTTCACCGGGAGTGACTCCTTTAACAATAACTGGCAGATGCTACACACTCGGTTTGTCTTTTGGTTGCTTTTAAGAGTTTTTGCTTTGCACAGTGATATATATGATATATCTCGCACCTTATTCGATGAGGAAAGGACCGACGATCCCTTCACCGGGAGTGACTCCTTTAGCAAAACTAGAAAAGCCTCAAAAACACTCCATTTCAAAATTCATTCGATCCTACAACGATATCAAGTTCATTACGCAATAGGTTTTCAGAAAAACCTGTCGTAGCCCTCCGTCATTTCAGATAAGTACTAGTTAGTATTCGTGCTACGTTTGTTGACTATGTTAAGGCGTAGTGTGCGGTAGCTGACCAGTATTTATCTGCTTATGCATATGATGCAGATTGGATTAGGGTAGTCGTGCGACTTTGTTGACTATGTTAAGGGTCGTGCGGGTGGGTTTAATTCAATCAGGAAATGACGGGTTGAACTTGACTAGCACTTATGATTTGTTGACTATGTTAAGGTCATATCGCTGCTAGGGGCAAAATATTATCGGGAATTTCAAGTGTTGAAATTTGCAATGAGATTGCATACCTTCTATGAGATAGTTGGATCCCGATACCCGCTGCGAGTAATTGTTACTCCTGGGAGAGTTTTACACATTACAATTAGCCGATCAAGTAGGTGTCTAGAAAGGTGTCAACGGGGTTACGCCTTTGGGAAAACGAGGTTTACTGTAATTAGGTTCGTGCGAAAGCACGGGGGACCTCCCTCAAAGTACCGACACTGGCCTGGCTGAAAGATTGGCGAACTTGTAGTGTGTAATTAATCCCGGCTAGTCTTTCCTTTTAGGGTTTGAAGGAAGATTTGATAAAAAGCAGTGGGAGCCATCCTGATTAGATAAAATAATAACCAATCTGATCTTGCAAAAGCGCACGCTGAGTGTTTTTCTTCTCTCTCTCTCCTGGTAGCGACCATTTCACGCCTTAATCAAGATAATAATACAGATTATTGACCGAACCCGCTTGTTATACTGAGCTGGGGAACGTTGGTCCCGCTCCAACTTATAATTGTTATAAGACAGAGCAGCAAATTGGGGAATACCAGATTTCCCGTGCCGCCCAAACGAGGAAAGTGCATATGATGCATCATCTTCGGGTGTGTTCGTTACATAGAACTGTTTCTCAGTGTCCTTTACGTCCTGGGTATATGATACCAGATCAGGATCCCAGATATGTAATCTGTTACATAGGGCTACAAAAGGGTAGAAAAACTGAGAACGGGTGATAAGTTTCATGAGGCAGAAAACGGGGCAAGTGTTGCAGCCAAGTCTGTTGGTCACTGTCACCCTGTATTACAATACATTGATTCTGAACGAATGTTATTAGATACCGAACCTGATATACAAAATCATATCACTCTCTTTATTAGTAAAGAAATGGTAAAATTTTGTATTGTTGGATAATGTTTTGAACATTTCCTATATCAAAAGTTGATCAGTTCAGGCACGTTATCTAAAAGCATTGATGTTCTAAATCAAACCACAGTTCTTTAGTATACGGAACATACACAAGAGGAAGAGTTCAGAAATGGACAAATCCTTCTTGAGGTATTGTAGACTAGGTCATATCAATACGACCCGACTAACTTGAGTTACATTTAGATGCATATTTAAATCAGTTTGAATTTACATCTTGTGAAACTCGCCAGTCATGTCACAAAGATAAGATGACCATAGCTCTGTTTATTGGAAACTGAGAAAGAGTTAGTGAACTCTTGGGATGATACATGTTGATGTATGTAGGTCTCCTGTCTACACATACCAAGACCGGTCATTTGTACTTCATTACATTCTCTGATGATCTCTCAAGATTCAGACATATGTTCCTGTTGAAATACAAGTCCGAAGCTTTTGAGATATTCACAGAATATAAGTTAGAAGTAGAGAACCAAAAACAGGGTATAAGTATTATGTCCTATGATAAGATCAGGGAGGAGAATACTTGTGCATGGAATTCCTGGACTATTCTAAGAATGAGATTCTCTCTCAGAATTACTTCTCCGTATACACCATAGCACGATGGTATATCGGGGCGGAGCAATAACACCCTATATGATATGGTGTGCTCTATGATGAGTATTACTGAGTTACCTATTTCCTTTTGGGAGTTATGCACATGAGAAGCTGCATACCTATTGAATAGGGTTCCAATCAAATCAGTTGCCTACCGCTTCATATGTGATATGGAAAAGGAAGAGCCCATGTCTTAAGCTAGTTAAGATTTGGGATTGTCCGGCCTATGTCTAAAAGCAAAATCCGGACAAACTCGAGGCAAGGTCTGTAATGTAGAACTGGAAAAGTTCCAGCTATACAAACTACAGCAGATGATTTGGTAGAACCAAAGGATTCAGTAGATGCCAACGAACCTCAGCCTCTCCGCCGATCTAGTAGGGTTCCTCACCCACCTGAGAGATACTTCGGTTTCTTTATGACAGTGGGAGCGAGGATTGCATCATGAGATGATGACCCAACTAGTTTCGAGCAGGCCATCAGGAGTGGGACTCTGTAAGAATGGCTGGATGCTTAGTGATCTGAGATGGAATCCTTATAAACCAGCAAAGTATGGACTTTGGTTGCTATATCTGAAGGGTTAAATCCCTATCAGGAGCAAGTATATCTTGAGAAGATTACTTGGTGTAGATGGAAAAGTTGAGACTTTCAAAGCTAGACTTGTTAAAAGTTTGCATCATTTACCAGGCGTGGATTATGATGAAACCTTTTTCAAGTAGCTATGCTTAAGTCCATCCAGATCCTACTTGCCACGGCTACATACCATGACTACGATATCTGGTGGTTGGGTGTCATGACAGCTCTTCTAAAATGATGTTTTGGAAGAAAGCGTCTATAAGTACACAGCCAGAGGGCCTCGTAGACAGTGGGAGCAGCGGAAACGTGTGCAAGATGTTTTATATGATAAAGCAGGCATCGCGGAGTTAGAACATCTGTTTTGATGAGTTAGTCAAACAGTTTGACATCATCAAAATGGTAGATGAACCTTGTATATACAAAAAGGTAGTAGGGAGTCTGGTGGTGATCCTCGTAGAGTACGTGGATGACATACTCTTGACAGGGAAAGAGTTTCCTATGCTACGCTCGGTCAATCTCCGTTTATCATAATGATTCTCCATATAGGATCAAAATGATACCTACTAAATCCTGGGTTTTGGATCTATGAGATAGATCTAAATGGATATTAGGATACTCACTAGTTGTAGTGAGATAGTATCAATAGATCCTGGGGAGAATCACTGGAAGGGTTCCAGGCTGATAAGGACGACTGAATGTCAGTCACAGGCATTGTCTTTACCCTCAGTATAGGGACGGTATGTTGGAAGAGTTCCAAGCTAGATACCGTGACTTACTAGACGATAAAGGCTGGATACATCGCTACTTAAGATGCTACCAAAGAGGAAGTCTGGGTATATATTGGTTCATGAGATGAACTTAGTTCCCCCCATTGTGTGACAATGGAGTTGTGGCTTATGCCAAGAAACGTCCGTCCCATCAGTGATCCAGACAAATTCTAAGGCAGTATCACCTGATCATGGAGATGGCTGATCTCCAAGGTGATCGAGGTTAGGAGAGTAGACTCAGAGGACAACACGGCGGATCCACTCACGAAGGCATATTCCCAGAGAGAGACTTTTATGGGATGGTTGAGTATGAGATACTACAACTACTGCTTCAGATGGCCCTAGTGCAAGTGGGAGATTGTTAGTTATATGTATGCCCTAGAGGCCATTACTGTACATTGGATGTATATTGTAGTGGATGCTGGGACATATACAGGAAGGACTTTCTTGCTCGTCATGATAGTATGCTATCTGGTTACTCTTTACCTTAACGTGTATACTGATTGTCTCTCTGTTACATGTTGGTAAAGCCCTTAGGATGTGTACTTGACTATCTGGACTATGATGCGGATCATACCAGTGGGGACATGGTAGTCTATAAGTACATCCTTCAAGGTCCCTAGTCGTGGGTGTATCGAGATGGGGCATCGATATACCAGAGTAGACTAGCGTATACCTTCTCGACCCATACAGATGGGCGATGGATGATCCCATATCCATTGGTGTTTGACATCAGAGATGATATACGGGTGCTCAGTAGAGACTGGGTACACTGGACGGACTCGCCGAGAACTCCCAGATGGTATTATACCTTACGTCAGATGGCAGTTCTCTGGTGACACTGGTACAGGTTAGTCTGTAGACCCGAGATCGTCATAGAGTCTTGTGTGATTCCCACTGTGCTTTGGTTTCCATCTTACCACGTCCAAGAGGGCGTGCAAAACGGTGGTTTTTGGGTACAGTCCCGAGTCACATGGAGGCAATGAGCGATAGGAGGGGATTCGTCTCTCCCGGTATAGGGAGTTGATGTTGCACTGTGTTCGATTGGCTATAACAGGAAGTCCCTGGCCAGGGCTGATCAGAGATTTGATGGTAAGTGTTACCAGTAGTTTCTCGACCCGTTATGAGCCTCATATCGACACGACTTATCGAGCTACTGAGGTCTGACGTTAACCACCCCTAGGCGAGATATGCGACATATCAGACGATCAGACCGGACTGTACGGTAGTGTTACTCGTTGGATTCACTGGAGTGTGAGCGGGCTTGCTCGTCGATCTTCTGATCGCTCAATACCCAGGTGGCCGTTACGTTTAGCAGACCGCTTGCGGCTTGTGGATGTTTGATATGATCATCATCTGCTGCCGGCGTATTGACGAGTCTTTAGAGTCCTACACAGAGGTTTCCTGGCTCAAGCGAAACGAAATAGGAGCGCATATGAGATATGTGCGGGACCGAGAATAATGCGTGTATATGATACAGTATTTCATTCTCGCGATGGATGTATCGAATGGTTGTATGCGATATAACCTAGTTATCGAATCAAGGATTGATTCGATAAACCGATACATTGAATATTAGTCGGTTATATGCGATATGACCGGATCGTTAAATCAAGTGTTGATTTAATGATTTAATGCATAATTATATATTTGATATATTACTTTGCATTAACTAGTGTTGGTTCACTTTAAATGGATTTTCTCACTTGGATGTACAAGATGTATATGTGATATACTTTTTGTGCAAATGATTGTATCATGTTTGATGATACATGTTTACTTGGTTGAGTGTAAAGAATTAAACCATGGTTAAACTAATGATTAGGGTTTTGTTTATCCATTACTTATTTATTCATTTATTTGTTTGTTTATTCATTTTGCAAATGATAAGAAAAGAATGGTGGCTTTATTTGTAGTTTAGTTGAAGCTTCATGAAACTTTGACCTAGTCCACCATTCTTGTCTTTTGCTTAACCCTAACCATCATATCTAACCATGGTCTATTCTCTACACTCAACTAAGGTTAGTATTATGATAAGTATTCATTTTCCTTTTCATTTTAAATACTAATCATAGTATTATCATCTTCTTCTTCTTCTTCTTCAAGAAGAAAACCTAGACTTCATCAATGGTGACTTGATGAAATGAGTGAGAAATCCAATTCTAAAGTGAACCCACTTCCTATTTCTTCATCCTCTACCTCTTGCCAAGTAGTAGAGTGTGTTTTCTTCACAAGTTTCATGACTTGGTGAAGTGGGAGCTTGATCTAGTGATGCCTCGACGTAGATCATCTTCGGCATCGTCGTCGATGACCTAGCCCGCTTTTTCTCCGATGAAGCCGATGCTAGAGTCATGGTTCGATTTGGACAGCGGAGAGGACTTCATCATGGAGCTATGGAGGTGGAGAAACGGATCTACAAAGGTTGTATTTCCGTTCTTTTAGTTTAGTTGTAAACTAGTTTCATTGTTTCGCCTATATATCTAGTTAACGATCCGTATTAGGGTTTCTCGGCACCCGTAAAATTTGAAATTGGCATGGTTGATACCTTGTGAGACCTCACTAGTGTGCCTAGGAACCCTACATCTGATACATCGCATGGTGGGCCAAGGGGTGGCAAACGTCAGTCCCCTAATAGCTGTACAAATCGTGTCGGAGTGTAGCCCAGAACACCCTGAGATAACACTGGAAACCTACCAGTATATCTCGCTTGCCCTGGTCAGGGACTACTCGTGTAATGGCTCTCCTAGACACAGCGCGATGTCAACCCCCAATACCGGGAGAGACGAATCCTGTCTAACCGTCACTGCCTCCAAGTGCTTCGGGACTGCACCCAACTACTACCTGTTTGCACAACTCCTTTGAGCCGTGGTAGGGTAGTAATCTAAGTACAGTGGGAACACACTCGAGACGAAGTGACAGTGTCAAGTCAGCGGACTAAGTTGTACTCATGTCACCTGGGAACTGATAACTGACGATAAGTATAATACCAACCATCAGTTCCCGACGAGTCCTGTCCAGTGTACTCGTAACCTAACGAGCATCCGCATACTATGTCCAGTACGACGTACTGATGGCTGTGGGACAGACCACCTCCCGAGCTGGGATGGGAAGCGTATACGCTAGTCTATTCCGGAGTATCGATGCCCTGTCTTGATAGTCCTACGACTAGGGACCTGTATAAGGATGTGCTTATGGATTACCCAGCCCCACGAGTGTGACTGCCATCACAACACTGGTAATCAAGCAAAAGATCCTAAGGGCTCTACTAATATGTATAAGCGATATGCTAAAAGAAACACATGCACATATTGAAGTAGAAACAAACCAAGTAGCATACTACCATTTTGAGCAAGATTGTCTATACAACTGTGAATATCCCAAGCTTCCATTAAGTAATATACAAGCTAGTATGATACAGTAATGGCCTCTAGGGCATATACACTAACAATCTCCGACTTGCACTTGTTAGTTATATGTATGCCCTAGAGGCCATTACTGTACATATGATGTATATTGTAGTGGATGCTTGGACATATATAGGGAGGACTTTCTTGCTCGACATGATAGTATGCTATCTGGTTGTACTTTATCTTAACATGTACTCTGATTGTCTCTATGTTGCATGTTGATAAAGCCCTTAGGATATGTACTCGACTACTGGGACTATGATGAGATCATACTAGTGGGGCTACGGTAGTCGACGAGTACATCCTATAACTGTTCCTAGTCGAGGGTGTATCGAGACAGGGCATCGATACACCAGAGTAGACTAGCGTATACGCTTCTTGACCCATATGATGGGCGATGGATGATCCCATATCCATCGGTGTTTGACATCAAGGATGGTGTACGGGTGCTCAGTGGAGACTGGGTACACTGGACGGACTCGCCGAGAACTCCCAGATGGTATTATACCTCACGTCAGATGGCAGTTCTCCGGTGACACTGGTACAGAGTAGTCTGTTGACCCGAGATCGTCATAGAGTCTTGTGTGATTCCCACTGTGCTTTGATTTCTATCATACCACGTCCAAGAGGGCGTGCAAAATGGTGGCTTTAGGGTACAGTCCCGAATCACATGGAGGCAATGAGCGATAGGAGGGGATTCGTCTCTCCCGGTATAGGGAGTTGATGTTGTGCTGTGTTCGATTGGCTATAACCGGAAATCCCTGACCAGGGTTGCTGAGATTTACTGGTAAGTGTTATCAGTAGTTTCTCGAACTGTTATATACCTCATATCGACACGACTTATCGAGCTACTGGGGTCTGACGTTTACCACCCCTAGGCGAGATATGCAACATATCAGACGACGAGACCGGACTGTACGGGAGTGTTACTGTTTGGATTAACAGGAGAAGTTACAGGCTTGCTTGTTGATCTTATGAGCGCTCAATACCTGGGTAGCTGTTACGTTTAGCTGACCGCTTGCAGCTTGTGGGTGATTGATATGATCATCACCTACTGCCGGCGTATTGACGATTCTTTAGAGTCCTACACAGGGGTTTCTTGACTCAGGCAAAACGGAGTAGGGGCACATATGTGATATGTGCGGGACCGAGGATAATGCGATATGTGATACCGTATTCTATTCTCGCGATATTTGATATCAGCCGGGTCATCGGATCAAGTGTTGATTCGATGAATCGGTACGGATAAATATTAGTCGGTTATATGCGATATAGCCGGATTGTCGGATCAAGTGTTGATTCGATAATTTAATGTATAATAATATATATGATATATTAAATGACATTAACTAATATTAGCTCACTAAAAGATTCTTTTTCTCACTCGGATAATACATTGATATATATGCGATATATGTTAATTGTATTATTTTTATTTTGTTACAATAAATATTATATATGTGATATATAATATTGTAACATGATATGATAACTAATGCAACTTGTTTAGTGGAGTTTAAACATGATTAGGGTTTGGATTAGGGTTAAGCTTTCTAGATGTTTCTAGAAGGTTTTGGTTTTGTTTTGTGAAAGATATTTATAAGTGACTCATGCTTTAACCCAACCCAAACCCTAACCCTAGTTAATTCTCTACATGGGTTTAGTCAACCATGGTTGCATTATTCATCATATTATTCTTTTTCTATTCATCACAAAAGGATTCTTATGAGATTGTTCATCTTCTTCCTTCATTCTTTTCATAGAAAAAGCTTACTAGTTTTCTTCAAGTGATGAATAAATGTGAGAAAAAGATAAATAAAGAGAGCAAAAATCCTACTTCATCATCCTCATCTTCCCTTGCCATTTAGATGAGGGTGTTCACATCATTTCATGAGTGTTAGCTTGTGTTAACGGAACTTCAAGGTAGATCATCTTAGTATCGAAGATCGGAAGCAAAGGTTGCATCTTTCTCTTCGTGGAACCTCTCGAGAGTCCGGAACCAGATGATCGCAGCGAAGGGACCACAGCACGGAGCATATGAAGTGAAGGAACGGATCTACAAAGGTTGTAATCCATCTCACTTAGTGTTAAAGTTGTTAACATGTTAGTTTTCGCCTAATCTCTAGTTTAAAGATCCGTATTCGGGTTGTTTGGCATGACTAATTTTTTAATCGGGCATGGTTGATGCCTCATAGAACCTTGTGCGCGTGCCTAGCAACCCTACAGTGGTATCAAAGCCAAGCTAGAGCTTTAGGCGAAGTCTAGACGAAGTTTAAAGTCCGATCGAACGCCGAAACCCCGACACGGAACCCTCTCTGTACATTTTTCAAAAAGTTGATATTTTCTGAATTAAAAATGCTCAGAAAAACAAGCAGGAAAAACTAAGAATTACTGTGAAGTACGGACTACTAATTCCAAAATTGAAGCGCGGAACCGCCGCCAAACCATGCGTTTTGCGGCGGTTCAGCGGCCAAAATTTGGACTTAGTCCCTGAAATTTCATGTGATTATTTTTAGGCCCTTTCTTGTTAAGTTTTTCTGGGAATATTTTAATTCCACTCAAGTGTTGAGTTTTCAAGGGTTGTATTGGGGAATCGTTGATTCGATCGGATGTTTTAACTTTGTTTAGTTGTTCCGGATATTTTTTAGAAACTGTTAAAAAGTTCGAACGGATATCAATAACTCACTTTTTCCCCAGTCAGAAAATTTTTCAAAAGTTGGATTTTTTCTCGGGTTTAAGAATGTTCTAAGTCGTGCAAGTAACGCGGTGGACCCTCTAGAAGACAACAAACCTTAACTCGATTATGTGACCGTCTTGAACTGCCTTTTGAACCTTAGGGTTTGGGGCAGTACGACGTGCCACATGTGAGGCGTTGGCTTGACCCTTCTACGGCTGGACCATTGGTACTGTGGCATGTGATGGATGTTTTTAAACTGATTTCAAGTGTTGAGATACATTGGGGAAATCTTGGGTGTTTGATGATTCGATCGGAAAGTTTAATTTTGTCTATTTATCTGGAATGTGATACAATATTTAGAATCCACAAAAAGTTATGTGATAACTAATTTGAATATTATAAATCTAGCAGTTCAGTCTCAAATGATCGGTTGCCACGGAATTTTGATGAGATCAAAAGTCCATCGCAATCACGTAGTGTACGCGGATACTCGCCGGGTAAACTTAATAGACAGCTACGCCCCATAGCCCCGACCAAGTGACTGTAGGAGAACCCCGTCGCCGAAAGCATCCGTTCGGGTGCTCGCGGCAGCGGTGTTCCGCCTTAGTGCACTTCGTCGACGGCATCTGTGGGTGCGGCCATCTACTAAAGTTTGCGACGAGCATTCGATCAGTATGTCGGGAATCTTGTTGAATTACCCGACTTGATATTGAAAAGAGTTTTCGATAATGAGACTAAAATGCGGGGTTTATAATTGTTAGGCATGTGATGTCTAAGGAATTCATTTGGTTAGGCATGCGATGTCTAAGGAGGTTGCGGATTCCAACTGTTGTAGTTTTACACTTTCTTTTCTGTGACCGTAAGCGTAGTATGTGGTATATCGCCGGCTTCGTTGCTATACATCAACGACAATCGGGATACGCATACTTGCTTACGTTGATGATATGAGATATTATGTGTTGCTGTGATATGTTGTATTGGATCGTCGCGTTTGAATAGCCGGGGTTTTATGTCAGATGAGAGTTTTTCTTTTTCATTCATGTAAAATTCATTTGTATGTAATATTCTTTTATTGGGGCACTTCCAGGTTGCGGAAGATGTCATCGTTGTATATTATTTACTTTTCCGCATTAGGTAGACCCAAGGCGGGGAGCACAAGTAACCGGGTTCTAGGGTCCAGTAGGAGACCATCTCGAGGAGTCGAGACCGGGTCTCCTAACCCTAGAATTGGAAGTGTTGCTTGCCGCTCTCGTAGGGGTCTAGGGATGTGGGTTTGGCTATTCATCGCGACCGTGGAATCCGTATTTTATACAGGCTCGTATTAAAAACACGGACATCCTAGTATATCCAATATTTCATATATGTTCTTCTGCTGCAATGTTCTGTGATGAGATCATATTACTGCCTGAGACGAATGTTTATATTATATATATATGAGATATATGTTATATTGCAGATTTCGTTTCAAAAGAGATGCTTGCGAAGCATAATTAAAATAGGACTTCATTAATGAGATTAATGAAAATAAAAAAAACCTAAGATGTTGTAGAAACTTGTTTCAAAAACATGTAGCTACGGTTCTTGCTTTGCATAGCGGTGTTCCTTGTAGAACATCCAGCACCTTATTCGATAAGGAAAGGACCGAGATCCCTTCACCGGGAGTGACTCCTTTAGCAATAACTGGCAGATGCTAAAAACTCGGTTTGTCTTTTGATTGCTTCTATAGTTCTTGCTTTGCATAGTGGTATTTGTGAAATATCCTGCACCTTATTCGATGAGGAAAGGGCCGACGATCCCTTCACCGGGAGTGACCCCTTTAGCAAAATTAGAAAAGCCTCAAAAACACTCCATTTTAAATCACTCGATTCTACAACGATATCAAGTTCATTACGCAATAGGTTTTCTTAAAAACCTGTCGTAGCTCTCCGTCATTTCAGATAAGTAGTAGTTAGTATTCGTGCTGCGTTTGTTGGCCTTTGTCAAGGCGTAGTGTGCGGTAGCTAACTGGTGCTTTTCTGCTTATGCATATGATGCAGATTGGGTTAGGGTAGTCGTGCGACCTTGTTGGCCTTTGTCAAGGGCCGTGCGGGTGGGTTTACTTCAATCAAGAAATGACGGGTTGAACTTGACTAGCATCCTATGGTTTGTTGGCCTTTGTCAAGGCCATAGGAGGTTAGGGGAAAAATATTATTGGGAATTTCAAGTGTTGAAATTTGCAATGAGATTGCATACCTTCTATGAGATAGTTGGATCCCGATACCCGCTGCGAGTAAAAGTTACTCCTGGGAGAGTTTTACACATTACAATTAGCCGATCAAGTAGGTGTCTAGAAAGGTGTCAACGGGGTTACGCCTCTGGGAAAACGAGGTTTACTTTAATTAGGTTCGTGCGAAAGCACGGGGGACCTCCCTCAAAGTACCGACACTGGCCTGGCTGAAAGATTGGCGAACTTGTAGCGTGTAATTAATCCCGGCTAGTCTTTCCTTTTAGGGTTTGAAGGAAGATTTGATTAAAACAGTGGGAGACATCCTGATTAGATATATTAGATAACCAATCTAATCTTGCAAGAGCATACGCTGAGTATTTTCTTCTCTCTCTCTCCAGATAGCGACCATATCACGCCTTAATCAAGATAATAAAACGGATATATTGACCGAACCCGCTTGTTATACTGAGCTGGGGAACGTTGGTCCCGTTCCAACTTATAATTGTTATAAGACAGAGCAGGAAATTGGGGAATACCAGATTTCCCGTGCCGCCCAAACGAAGAAAGTGCATGCTGATGCATCTTCTTCGGGTGTGTTCATTATACAGAACTGTTTCTCAGTATCCTTTACGTCCTGGGTATGTGATACCAGATCAGGATCCCGCATATGTAATCTGTTACATGGGCTACAGATAGGTAGAGAACTGAGAACGGGTGATAAGTTTCATGAGATAGAAAACGGTGCAAGTGTTGCAGCCAAGTCTGTTGGTCACTGTCACCCTGTATTACCAGAATACATTGATTCTGAACAAATGTTATTAGATACCGAACCTGATATACAACATCATATCAGTCTCTTTATTAGTAAAGAAAGGATATAATTTTGTATTGATTGGATAATGTTTTGAACATTTCCTATATCAAGAGTTGATCGGTTCAGGCACGTTATCTAAAAGCATTGACGTTCTAAATCAAACTACAGTTCTTAGTATACGGAACACACACAAGAGGAAGAGTTCAGAAATGAACGAATCCTTCATGAGGCATTGTAGACTAGGTCATATCAATGCGACCCGACTGGCTGAAGTTACATTTAGATGCATATTTAAATTAGTTTGAATTTACATCTTGTGAAACTTGCCGGTCATGTCACAAAGATAAGATGACCACAGCTCTGTTTATTGGAAACAGAGAAAGAGTTAGTGAGCTCTTGGGATTGATACATGCTGATGTATGAAAGTCCCCTGTCTACACATGCCAAGACCGGTTCTTTTTACTTCATTACGTTCTCTGATAATCTCCCAAGATTCAAACATGTGTTGAAACCCAAGTCCGAAGCTTTTGAGATATTCACAGAATATAAGTTATAAGTAGAGAACCAAAATACGGGTATAAGTATTATGTCCTTTGATGAGATCAAGGAGGAGAATACTTGAGCACGGAATTCCTGGACTATTCTAAAGGAGAGTGAGATTCTCTCTCAGCATTACTCCTCCGTATACACCACAGCACGTCGGTGTATCGGGGCGGAGCAGAAGCACCCTATGTGATATGGTGTGCTCTATGATGAGTACTACTGAGTTTCTTATTTCCTTTTGGATGTTATGCGCTTGAGAAGCTGCATACCTATTGAATAAGGGTTCCAATCAAATCAGTTGCCTACCACTTCATATGTGATATGGAAAGGGAAGAGCCCATATCTTAAGTTAGTTAAGATTTGGGGTTGTCCGGCCTATGTCTAAAAGCAAAATCCGGACAAGCTCGAGGCAAAGTCTGTTATGTAGAACTGGAAATGTTCCAGCTATACAAACTGCAACTGATGATTTGGTAGAACCAAAGGATTCAATAGTTTCCAACAAACCTCAGCCTCTCCGCCGATCTAGCAGGGTTCCTCACCCACCTGAGAGATACTTCGGTTTCTCTATGACAGTGGGAGCGAGGATTGCATCATAAGATGATGAACCAACTAGTTTCGGGCTGGCCATCAGGAGTGGGACTCTGTAAGAATGGCTGGATGCTTATCGATCTGAGATGGAATCCTTATACACCAACAAAGTATGGACTTTGTTTGCTTTATCTGAAGGGTTAAATCCCCATCAGGAGCAAGTATATCTTGAGAAGATTACTTGGTGTACATGGAAAAGTTGAGACTTTCAAAGCTAGACTTGTTAAAGGTTTGCATCATTGACCAGGTATGGATTATGATGAAACCTTTTCTAAGGAGCTATGCATAAGTCCATCCAGATCCTACTTGCCATGGTTACATACCATGACTACGACATCTGGTGGTTGGGTATCATGACTGCTTTTCTAAATGATGTTTTAGAAAAGAGCGTCTATAAGTACGCAGCCAGAGGGCTTCGTAGACAGTGGGAGCAGCGGAAACGTGTGCAAGATGCTTTATATGATAAAACAGGCATCGCGGAGTTGGAACATCTGTTTTGATGTGGTAGTCAAAGAGTTTGACTTCATCAAAATGGTAGATGAACCTTGTATATACAAAAAGGTAATAGAGAGTATGGCGGTGATCCTCGTAGAGTACGTGGATGACATACTCTTGATAGGGAATGAGTTTCCTATGCTACGCTCGGTCAATCTCCGCTTATCACAACGATTCTCCATATAGGATCAAAGCGATACCTCATAAATCCTGTGTTTTGGATCTATGAGATAGATCTAATTGGATGTTAGGATTCTCACTAGTTGTAGTGAGATGGTATCAATCGATCCTGGGGAGAATCACTGGAAAGGTTCCAGGGTGATAAGGACGACTGAATGTCAGTCGCAGGCATTGTCTTTACCCTCAGTGGAGGGACGGTATGTTGGAAGAGTTCCAAGCTAGATACCGTGACATACTAGACGATTAAAGGCAAGATACATCGTTACCAAGGATGCTACCAAAGAGGCGGTCTGGATACATATAAGTTCATGAGATGAACTTCGTTCCTACCATTGTGTGACAATGGAGTTGTGGCTTTGGCCAAGGAACCCCCGTCCCATCAAAAATCCAGATATAATTCTTAGGCAGTATCACCTGATCATGGAGATGGTTGATCTCCAGGGAGATCGAGGTTAGGAGAGTAGACACAGAGGACAACAGCGCGGATCCACTCACAAAGGCCTTTTTCCCAGTAGAGACTTTTATGGGATGGTTGAGTATGAGATACTTCAACCGCAGCTAATTGTTGGGTATGCGATACCATAACAGATGGCCCTAGTGCAAGTGGGAGATTGTTAGTTATATGTATGCCCTAGAGGCCATTACTGTACATATGATGTATATTGTAGTGGATGCTTGGACATATATAGGGAGGACTTTCTTGCTCGACATGATAGTATGCTATCTGGTTGTACTTTATCTTAACATGTACACTGATTGTCTCTATGTTGCATGTTGATAAAGCCCTTAGGATATGTACTCGACTACTGGGACTATGATGAGATCATACTAGTGGGGCTACGGTAGTCGACGAGTACATCCTATAACTGTTCCTAGTCGAGGGTGTATCGAGACAGGGCATCGATACACCAGAGTAGACTAGCGTATACGCTTCTTGACCCATATGATGGGCGATGGATGATCCCATATCCATCGGTGTTTGACATCAAGGATGGTGTACGGGTGCTCAGTGGAGACTGGGTACACTGGACGGACTCGCCGAGAACTCCCAGATGGTATTATACCTCACGTCAGATGGCAGTTCTCCGGTGACACTGGTACAGAGTAGTCTGTTGACCCGAGATCGTCATAGAGTCTTGTGTGATTCCCACTGTGCTTTGATTTCCATCATACCACGTCCAAGAGGGCATGCAAAAAGGTGGCTTTTGGGTACAGTCCCGAATCACATGGAGGCAATGAGCGATAGGAGGGGATTCGTCTCTCCCGGTATAGGGAGTTGATGTTGTGCTGTGTTCGATTGGCTATAACCGGAAATCCCTGGCCAGGGTTGCTGAGATTTACTGGTAAGTGTTATCAGTAGTTTCTCGAACTGTTATATACCTCATATCGACACGACTTATCGAGCTACTGGGGTCTGACGTTTACCACCCCTAGGCGAGATATGCAACATATCAGACGACGAGACCGGACTGTACGGGAGTGTTACTGTTTGGATTCACAGAAGAAGTTACAGGCTTGCTTGTTGATCTTATGAGCGCTCAATACCTGGGTAGCTGTTACGTTTAGCTGACCGCTTGCAGCTTGTGGGTGATTGATATAATCATCACCTACTGCCGGCGTATTGACGATTCTTTAGAGTCCTACACAGAGGTTTCTTGACTCAGGCAAAACGGAGTAGGGGCACATATGTGATATGTGCGGGACCGAGGATAATGCGATATGTGATACCGTATTCTATTCTCGCGATATTTGATATCAGCCGGGTCATCGGATCAAGTGTTGATTCGATGAATCGGTACGGATAAATATTAGTCGGTTATATGCGATATAGCCGGATTGTCGGATCAAGTGTTGATTCGATAATTTAATGTATAATAATATATATGATATATTAAATGACATTAACTAATATTAGCTCACTAAAAGATTCTTTTTCTCACTCGGATAATACATTGATATATATGCGATATATGTTAATTGTATTATTTTTATTTTGTTACAATAAATATTATATATGTGATATATAATATTGTAACATGATATGATAACTAATGCAACTTGTTTAGTGGAGTTTAAACATGATTAGGGTTTGGATTAGGGTTAAGCTTTCTAGATGTTTCTAGAAGGTTTTGGTTTTGTTTTGTGAAAGATATTTATAAGTGACTCATGCTTTAACCCAACCCAAACCCTAACCCTAGTTAATTCTCTACATGGGTTTAGTCAACCATGGTTGCATTATTCATCATATTATTCTTTTTCTATTCATCACAAAAGGATTCTTATGAGATTGTTCATCTTCTTCCTTCATTCTTTTCATAGAAAAAGCTTACTAGTTTTCTTCAAGTGATGAATAAATGTGAGAAAAAGATAAATAAAGAGAGCAAAAATCCTACTTCATCATCCTCATCTTCCCTTGCCATTTAGATGAGGGTGTTCACATCATTTCATGAGTGTTAGCTTGTGTTAACGGAACTTCAAGGTAGATCATCTTAGTATCGAAGATCGGAAGCAAAGGTTGCATCTTTCTCTTCGTGGAACCTCTCGAGAGTCCGGAACCCGATGATCGCAGCGAAGGGACCACAACAGGGAGCATATGAAGTGAAGGAACGGATCTACAAAGGTTGTAATCCATCTCACTTAGTGTTAAAGTTGTTAACATGTTAGTTTTCGCCTAATCTCTAGTTTAAAGATCCGTATTCGGGTTGTTCGGCACGACTAATTTTTTAATCGGGCATGGTTGATGCCTCATAGACCCTTGTGCGCATGCCTAGCAACCCTACAGCACTAAGGCCATGTACTGGCGTATCGAAGACCTATCATCTCGATCAGCCGCTCGAACCGAGTCTGGGGTAGGGCCTTCGTGAGTGGATCTGCAGTGTTGTTCTCCGTATTTACTCTCTTCACCTCGATCTCCCGGCGATCTACGATCTCCCTGATCAGGTGGTACCGCCTCAAAATGTGCCTGGACTTCTGATGGGACCTGGGTTCCTTCGCTAAAGCTATAGCGCCGTTGTTGTCGCAATACAGCGGTATTGGATCAACAATGGTAGGAACCACCTGAAGCTCCGTGAGGAACTTCTTCATCCAGACAGCTTCCTTTGCGGCATCGCAAGCAGCTATGTACTCCGCTTCCATAGTTGAGTCAGCAACGGTCTCCTGCTTGGAACTCTTCCAGCAAACTGCCCCTCCATTGAGGGTAAAGACATAACCCGACATGGACTTGGAGTCATCCTTGTCACTCTGGAAGCTGGAGTCAGCAAAGGTCTCGAGCTGGAGGTCTTTTCCGCCATACACCAAGAACATCTTCTTAGTCCTTCTCAGGTACTTGAGAATGTTCTTTACCGCTATCCAGTGTTTCTCCCCTGGGTTCGACTGATACCGGCTTACAACGCTCAATGCGTATGCTACATCTGGTCTGGTACATAACATCGCATACATTATAGAGCCTACCGCAGAAGCGTAGGGTATAATAGACATGCGATCCCTTTCCAAATCAGTCTTGGGAGACATCTCTTTGGAGAGGATGATCCCGTGACAAGCCGGTAAATTACCGCGCTTGGAATCTTCCATACTGAATCTTTTCAGTATGGTGTCGATGTACCTTGACTGTGAAAGTCCCAACATCCTCTTAGATCTATCACGATAGATCTGGATCCCCAGAATGTAGTTGGCATCACCCAGGTCCTTCATGGAGAACCTCTGCGACAAGAATCCTTTGACTGACTGTAGCATAGGAATATCATTTCCTATTAGGAGAATGTCATCCACGTACAAGACGAGGAATACCACAGTTCTCCCTACAATCTTACTGTAGATGCACGGTTCATCTGGGTTTTTGATAAAGTCGAATTCCTTGACAGTATCATCAAAGCAGATGTTCCAACTCCGCGATGCCTGCTTAAGTCCATAAATGGACTTTAGCAACTTGCACACTTTACCGCTGCTCCCACTCTGAATGAATCCCTCCGGCTGATCCATATAGACGCACTCTTCCAAATTTCCATTTAGGAAAGCCGTCTTTACGTCCATCTGCCAGATTTCATAATCGTGGAAGGCAGCAATGGCAAGAAGGATCCGAATGGATTTCAGCATAGCCAATGGAGAAAAGGTCTCGTCATAGTCCAAACCAGGTCTTTGACGAAAACCCTTTGCAACAAGTCTAGCTTTATAGGTCTCAACCTGCCCATCTACACCAATCTTCTTTCTGAAGATCCATTTGCAGCCTACGGGTTTTACCCTTTCTGGAGCAAAGTCCAAAGTCCAAACTTTGTTGGTGTACATGGACTCCATCTCGGCCCGCATTGCATCCAGCCATTTTACCGAGTCCCCGCTCTGAAAGGCTTGCTGGAACCTAGTAGGCTCACCATAATCCATGGTGCAATCCTCTCTATCCCCGTCTATGAGAAAACCGTAGTATCTCTCGGGCGGATGAGACTGCATACTACTCCTGTGGAGTGGCCCTGGGATGTCCGGTTCTCTTGAAACTTCTGGTTCTTCCAAGCTTTCAGTAATAGCTTATGGTTCTGGAATTTCCTCCAGTTCTACTACGCTCCCACTTGCTTCTTTTTCTAAAAACTGATGTTCCAGAAAGTGGGCATGACGAGAAACAAAAACCTTTTGTTCCTCTGCGTAATAGAAAAAATACCCCCTGGAGTTCTTTGGGTATCCCACAAACTTACACAGTACTGAGCGTGCCTCGTGCTTGTCCGCATGCTGCTTTTTTACAAAAGCTGGACATCCCCATATCTTCAGATACTTAAGACAGGGTTTCTTCCCACACCACATCTGATATGGTGTGGTAGGCACAGTCTTGGAGGGAACCTTGTTCAAAAGATATGCAGCTGATTCTAGTGCATAACCCCAGAAGGATCGCGGCAACTCAGCCTTACTCATCATGGATCGAACCATATCCAATAGGGTTCGATTCCTCCTTTCCGATACACCGTTGTGTTGTGGTGTGTATGGAGGAGTAAGCTGAGAGAGAATTTCATTCTCTTTTAAGTAGCCCAGAAACTCGGCACTTAAGTATTCACCACCTCGATCAGATCTCAGTGTCTTGATACTTTTGCCTGTTTGTTTTTCAACCTCAGTCTTGTATTCCCGAAATTTCTCAAAGGCCTCGGATTTGTGCTTCATCAAGAAAACATGCCCATACCTAGAGAAATCATCTGTGAAAGTAATGAAGTATGAATAACCACTTCGCGCATGTGTAGACATTGGACCACACACATCACTGTGTATGAGTCCTAAGAGCTCGCTTGCTCTTTCTCCGTGTCCAGTGAACGGAGTCTTTGTCATCTTTCCCATGAGACAAGATTCACAAGTGGCATAAGACTGATACTCGAACGGATCCAAGTATCCTTCTTTATGTAACTTTGTCAACCGTGTCTCATTAATGTGACCCAGTCTACAATGCCATAAGAAAGCCTGATTTAATTCCGGAGACTTTCTTTTAAGTGTGTTCTGGACACTGAAGACCTGAGCTTGATTCAAAATGTATATACCGTTTTTCAATGTACCTGACCCAATCAGAACTTGATTTAGATGGATGTGTACTACATCGCTTACAAAAGTAAAATCATATCATCCCTTAGAAAGTAAGGATACAAATATGATATTACAAGTCGCACCTGGTACATAAAAACAGTCACGCAGAATCAATATCTGCCCAGTTGTCAGTCCTAGATGATATTCCCCTACGGATTCAGCATACATGCTCATTCCGTTAGCAACCCTGAGAGTTATATCACCTTTCTTGATAACCCTACGGTTTCTCAGAGCCTGTAACGAATTACAGATATGAGATCCTGATCCGGTATCAAATACCCAGGAAGTAGGGTTAACTGACATACAGTTCTCTATTACAAACACACCCGAAGCCGAAGCCACAACATGCTTCGAATTCTGGCTACTGGCTTTGCAAGCCCTGCAATCCTTCTGCCCATGTTCATTCCCGTAACAATAGGAACATCCCTCTTTTACTACATCCATTCCCGAAACTTCTGCCCTTCCCTTTCTTTCTACTTCCCTGGTTTCCTTCAGGGTAGTAGGTAGAGACTGTTGAACTAAGTCAGCATCTGACCCGTTCTTCAACGTGGTCTTCAGGTCCGAGAGCTCAAAAGAGCCGGTCTCTATAAGGACGTTGTCCCTTACAGAAGACCCGATAGCCAACCTCGCTGGAAGCAATTCGTTCGAGGTCTCATATCTTGCGATACGAGATTGCTCTCCATATAAATCTTTATTATGGAGGAAGATAGAAACTAAGTCCATCTTCTCGTGCTGCCTCTGGTATGCACCATCAACTGAGACTAACACGAGGTACTTGGCTTTCGCACTGTCCTTTTCCGATGTCTTACGAATATGAATATCCATGACAGGTGAAACTGGACCTGAGACGGCAGGGGTTGGATCAGTTAAGAGGTGTCCCAGCTTGTCATGGGTAATGGACATCTGGACAGACCTTTGCCAGTCATAACAGTCAGATTCAGTCATTTTATTATCTAGATGTAACCTAGGTGCGGTCACTGGGTCGCTGCAATTAAGAGAGAGAGAAGAAAACACTCAGAATGATGCTCTTGCAAGTTTAGATTGGTTTTTAATTTATCTAAACAGGATGGCTCCCACTGTCTCTCGAATCCCTCCTCAAACCATAAAGGAAGAATTAGTCAGGATCAATCTCATCGTACAATACTTGCTTAACCGTTCAGCCAGGCCAGTGTCGGTACTTCGAGGGAGGTTTTCCAACGCTTTCGCGAAGTTTCTTAATTAAGTAACCTCTTTTCCCTGTGGGCGTAGCCCCGCTAACACCTTTCTAAACACCTACTTGGTTTATAGCATTGATCGTTAAGCGAGAAAGTTCCCGAGGAGTAGCATATACTCACAGTAGGATCGGGATCCAAATATCATCGCGTGACAAAACTGAAGGAATCCTACCAGAATCATCACACTCCAAATGGTATGCAACACTAGCAAGTTTCAGTACTTTTGAAACTCCCGATGTGGATTTTTGCCCCATGCTCTTATGACCTTGACGAAGGCCAACATATCATAAGTCACATGTCAAGTTCTACCCGTCATTATCCAGGTTAATTTGAACCCACCCGTACATACCCTTGACGAAGGCCAAAATAGTAGTACGACTGTCCCAAACCAACGCATCTATCTATGCTACAGATAAATATTCAGCAGCTACCAATCACTATGCCTTGGCGAAGGTCAAAATACATAGCTTGAATACTACTGAATATTTAACCGAAATGACGGAGGGTTACGAATGGTTTTGGCGAAACCGTGAACGTAGTGAACTTGATATAATCGATGGAACGAGATAGCTTTTAAAATGAGTGGTTCAAGCTCCGTGTTTAAAATGCTGGTTTTTGAAAAGAACCGAGTGGTTTTCAAAGTGTTCCAACGACTTTTACTTGGTTTATTTTCTTGCATTAATTCCAATGCGTCCCATCATTTAATCCTACCATTGCAGAAAACAACCAAAATATGGTGTACGCTTATGCCATCCGCATTCGCCACGGGGCCCCGTCATCACCCGTTAGGTTACTTAACTAACGACAGAGCGGGAGCTGGACTAGCGCGGATGCAAAACATAAGCAACACCTAAATAGATATCATATATAGATATATAGCAATGATAGCCATTACAGATCACAGATGAACACTTTGGATATACTAGGAATCCGCGATTCGTTCGAGCCTGCAACGAAAAACGGATTACACGGTCGTGATGAATAGCCAAAACCCCACCCTAGACCCCTACGGGTGCGGCAAACTACCAGCCAAGTACCCGAAGCGAAGCAACCTCCCTCAACCCGTGAGTAGGCCACTCGGCACTTCGAGATACCCGGTAGTTTGTGCACCCCTCCTTGGGTCTATCCTAGGAGCAAAAACAGTAAAAAGAAATTATACAATGACGGCTACAACCCCGACCCGGTTGTGCGGCCATACAAATAATATTACATCAAATTTACAAATTTTACAATGAATGAAAGAAAAAGAAACTCTCATCTCACATCCACCCCGGCTATTCATCCGCGACAATCCACCGAGTTCATATCCACAAACCATCAACATTACAGATCACAGATATGTATAACCCCCACTAATCGACGTATAGCGATTAGCGGACGTTCAATACATATATCACATCACAGAAAATATTCATTAGCCAAAGTGTACGGAATATCGATCAAAATACGAATTTATAACCACCCCAAAAAGTCAATTTGTGCTCTGGAAAATCTGGGCAGAAACAACATGTACTAAAAATCCCAAAACAGCCAAATAAAAACACTGCAAGAAACCCGGTCCACGACCGAGTCAAATCGGCGGCGGAACCGCGGCGGTTTGGTCGGTTCAGTGGACCGGTTTTCTTCTGTGGTTTCAAAAAACCCTGAGTCGAATTTTTGTGCATGTTAAAAAAATTTTAGAGCAGTATAAAAATTCGACAGAAACTTGGTTTTTCCGGGCGTGTTTTGCGACTTTTTTTTCGATCGATATTCTAAACACTTTGCTAACCTGCTAGTTTATGTTTAGCTAGGCTCTGATACCACTGTAAGTCCACGTTGCTCATCCCGGTTCTTACGGGGAGGCGGAAACGACGAAAAACAATAATTTGGCGCAAGGCAACATGGACTTAAAGCACGGATCTTTGCTAAACTAGAAACTAGTAAACTACTAGAGGCTTTAACTACTATGCTGTAGAAAGTATACCTCACGAAACCGGTCCTTCGGGTCTTCATTCCGCTGTCCCGCTCGTCCATCCAAGCTCCAAGTGTCGATCCGGATCTTGGGCACCTCCGCGGCCTTCTTGAGTCGAAGACGATCCAGCCGAGAGATGTACACCGAGCTCCACCTCGAGCCGAGGCAATTAGGGCGACGAGATCGCTAATCTAGAAGCCCTAGGTTGTGTAGAAGTGGTAGAGGGATGGTTTTGTCAAATGGAATCCTTTTTCTCTCAACACATGACATCAAAGGAAGAATCAAGAGGAGGAAGAAGGAGGAGCAACCATAGAACTCTTTCTCATTTCTTTTCTAAAAGAGAGAATGAGAATGAAGAAATGAAAAAAACTTAACCAAGAGAAAAACAACCATGGTTGCAATAATACCCAAATATCATCATTACTAATCCTATCATGATAAAGTTGATGGCACTAATGACATGACCATTTTCATAACCCAAGAAATAAAAAGAAATCCAAAGAAAACTCTAGACCTCTCATGAAGGTCAAAAGTCCACTTTGGTCAAACGGTCAACAAAGTCAAGTGCGGTCAAAGAAGGTCAAATGGTCAAAGCAATTAGCCATCATATAATTATCACTAATAGGATTAGTAAACAATGTCTCCGACTCATAATGGTTTTGACCGAACAAATTGCCAAAACCCTAATGAGCCTGCCACATAATGGTTTTGGCGGAACCAACTGCCAAAACCCTAATGAGGCACCTCCTCCTTCATCACTCCTCAAAACTGTGCATACACACCCGCATCCGCATTCCGTAGAATGCGAATGCACTGAAGACAAGACAAATCCATCCGTGCAATACTAGGATCCGGCTTAAACCAAAGCCCACTAGTATTGTCTGCCCGAACAACATACGCATACAAGTGTACGCAAGTGATCGCAGCCCTGCCGTAAAACCATACGGCCTCTACACGTTTCGCTCAGTGCAGGGAAACTCTCTGTGTGGGACTCTAAAGACTCGACACTACGCTGGCAGTGGGTTTAACCACAGACCGCAAGCGGCACTAGCTGTACGTAACGGTCCCCAGGTAGATGTCGATAAGAAGGCCGATGAGATAAACCCATCCGAACTCCTACTGAGCCTGTATGTGACAATCTCCGTACAGTCCGGTCTGTTCGTCTGATATATCGCATGGCGGGCCTAGGGGGTGGCGAACGTCAGTCCCCTAATAGCGGTACAAGTCGTGTCGGAGTGTAGCCCAGAACACCCTAAGATAACACTGGAAACCTACCAGTATATCTCGCTTGCCCTGGCCAGGGACTACTCGTGTAATGGCTCTCTTAGACACAGCGCGATGTCAACCCCCAATACCGGGAGAGACGAATCCTGTCTAACCGTCACTGCCTCCAAGTGCTTCGGGACTGCACCCAACTACTACCTGTTTGCACGACTCCTTTGAGCCGTGGTAGGGTAGTAATCTAAGTACAGTGGGAACACACTCGAGGCGAAATGACAGTGTCAAGTCAGCGGACTAAGCTGTACTCATGTCACCTGGGAACTGATAACTGACGATAGGTATAATACCAACCATCAGTTCCCGACGAGTCCTGTCCAGTGTACTCGTAACCTAACGAACACCCGCGTACTATCTCCAGTACGACGTACTGATGGCTGTGGGACAAACCACCTCCCGAGCTGGGATGAGAAGCGTATACGCTAGTCTACTCCGGAGTATCGATGCCCTGTCTCGATAGTCCTACGACTAGGGACCTGTATAAAGATGTGCTTATGGATTACCCAGCCCCACGAGTGTGACTGCCATCACAACGCTGGTAATCAAGCAAAAGATCCTAAGGGCTCTACTAATATGTATAAGCGATATGCTAAAAGAAACACATGCACATATTGAAGTAGAAACAAACCAAGTAGCATACTATCATTTTGAGCAAGATTGTCTTTACAACTGTGAATATCCCAAGCTTCCATTAAGTAATATACAAGCTAGTATGATACAGTAATGGCCTCTAGGGCATAAACACTAACATAAAATTACCTACTCACTTGTCTAGCCTACGCACCACAAAGTCAAGTTCAGATAAACGACCGATTCCCCGCAACCTTCACTTGTCCTAAATGGGCGCGACAAGTCCTTATAGGTTTGGTCTAAATATTTTTTATTAAATCAAGGTGATGCGTATGTTTTTTGTGATTTGTGGGGTCTTAGGAAGGATGATAAAATCCCCACCCAATCTTAATTGGTGTTATAGCTCTTTAATGTCCGTATTATTATATGCAAAGAGTATAAACAAACAAAATCTAAAACAACAAAAAATTTATTTGGCGGCGGTGCAATATGTGCAAAGAAACCTGCAGAAAATACAGTTCAGTGGAGTTCACAGTGGGGTTTAGAGTAAAGAGAGAGGGCGTAAAAAAAATTAGGCACAAAAGCCACCATAGGACCGCGGAACAGCCGCGAAATCCACACTTTGACCGCGGTTCCGCGGTCAAATTGTTGAGTTGGGGCTTGATCTTTTGGTCCTAAACTCCCCTTGTTCTTTACACTAGAATAAAAACCTCTGTTTCTTGATTCTATTACTGTACTTGCTCCAGATAGCCTGCACACTTGCACACAAAAAATATCAAAAATAACAAAATGGTTTTTTTTTATTTATTAAATTTTTTTATATTATATATATATATATATATATATATATATATATATATATATATACAAAAAGAATATTAACCCGAATGACAAGAAAGAAAATACGTTATCGTCTCTCCGGTAACGGCGCCATTTGATTAATAGCGGAACCGCGATACGTTTTACGATATGCGTTCCACTCTGTTCTCTACTTACCATAATCAAAACGATGTCACTTTGCAGCTAGTCGGTTGAGCACGGGTCGATCCACAGGGAGATGGTTGTATGTCCGTTCTTGTTTTAGACGAATCAATTAAGAATGTATATGTGTTGGTCCAAATCTATCCTAAGTGTTTGTATGTATGTTCAAGCAAACTTGTTAGGGTTAAGGTTGGTTAGTAAAATTAGGATTAGTCTTGTACTTTTCTTTTGCCATTCTTAAAATGATATTGGGATAATCGAACGTAGCGGGGATTAGGAGGACATAGGAACGAGATTTGCGAGTTTAAGCAAACTTTCCAACGCTAAATCCATTCCTAATGCCCCTTGTCCTTCCGCTACGTGCGCTTATTTCCAACCCTAGACCAAACACCCACAACCATGTATCCAATTAAGTCACAACTACATGTCACATTGTAGTGCGCCCAAAGGACTTCTCGACTTAGGTCGCGGCTATATGTCACGTATAGCACGCCTAAGTGAGGGGGTTGTGTTTGTTTGGTCTAGGTTCGTTTCAAGGTGTTTGGCGAAGAGAAACACAAGGGATTTTACCGTCCCTCATACTAACCTTCCTTAGCCCTAACAAATGTGAAAATTATTCACACATTTAAAAGGAAAAGAAAATAAGAAAACAAGAAAAGAAAGAAAGGAAAAATACGGTTTTACAAAATGGTAGCAAGCTAACTACTTGGGTCCTCACCTGAGCAAGAAACTCCATCGAGTATCACGGCTTGAAAATAAATACGGATAAGAAGAAAAGAAAAAGGGCAAGAAATAAAAACAACTACTTAACAACAATAAATAAAGTTAGACTAGGAATTAAAATTACAAGACAAGAAATGGAATTACAATACAAGAAAATTAAAAATACAAGTTAAATAAAAACAACTCTCGTCTTCATTGATCTTCCACTCAAGAGCTTTCACTACAATTTCGTGGAGGAAAGATGAAGAAGAAGAAGAAGAAAAACAAATTAACCTAGACTAATTCTAACTAAAAAGAAGCATTCTCACTTGGACACAAAACTGAAGTATTTATAGGCAGAGAGATGAAACCCTAGATCCAAATTCCGAGCCCATACAAAGTTATAAAACTACCCCCAAAATATCTTCTGGAACCGAGTTGATTCGGCCGCGGAACCGCCGCATAAATGCCACTTTGGCCGCGGTTCCGTGGCGCTTTGGGGGATTTATGTTGTCATTTTTTCCATGGTTTCTTGTGTTACTATCTTCTGTTGTTCTACATGTCCCAAATTGCAAAATGCTTCCAAAGTTTATTCAGATTTGCAACAGTCCAAAATGACTTCATTTTTAATTCATTTGACCTTTATCTTCCTCGAGCTCCGCGCACCCATTGAATCTTGTGCTGCTCTTCTCGTGCTTTGTGCTTGTCCGAAACACGAATGACCACTGTTATTTGTCTTGTTTTTTGAACTGGTAAGCGGTACCGGACGGATACGGATGACCGGAACCCGGATTTTATCTGTTCGTGACAGATGTTCTAGATATTGGCATAACTGTGGAGATTTTGTATGATTTGCGTTATTTTGGATTAGTAACATGTACCTTGTAAATATATAGCAAACACGGATCAAAAACACCTGTCTATAAACAAACGAGCAGAAGAATGAGCGGTATTAAATACAATATTCTGGTATGAATATTCAACTTTATAGGTCGGAGCCGGTGAGGGAAATCCTGGGCGGCAAATCAAACCCATTGATCGGGCTCGACGGGTTTAGAGGCCTTGGCATTCCGGCCTGCAACAAACACTCACTCGGAAAAAGGGCCGGCTAATTTTGTCTTCAAAACTCAAAAGTCATGGTGTAGATATTTACAAGCACGCTTGAGGAAATGACCTGTCATGACTCATGAGTGCTTCAACATCCACTGGGGGCACCGAATCTTTTCAAGGCCGATCCTGAGGTAAAACATACAGCTATCTATAGGTGTTCTTCTACTGCGATGGCTCTCCCCTCCACTGGGAAGAATTTCGGATACGGCGGGTTTCCTGAGCAAGTAAGGGAAAGCATGTCTTAGTTTCATCGATGTCCATACTAATGCTAAACAAGTGCACTCTCTGTGAGTTGAATTTTTCCTTCTTTAATATTTCAATCAGCGGCTTGTTGGGAGAATAGAGTCCCTGCAGCATGTCTTATGCTAATTCATTTGATATTTTCCTTGCATAGCAAGGGTAAATATATGGGATACACTAGCTCAAATTCTGGTCACAAAAAACAAATTAACTTGGACCTTTTGCCTTCACTGTCCAAAGCCCAATATTGCGGCTCAAGAGAAACAGAATGGGAGGCCTCATGATATGTGCCCCGCTTGCAAAAACATCAGCATGTTCAAATGTGGGCACCATCAAATTTCAATCTAACGGCTGTTAGCTTTTACAGTTTACGCTGATGCCCTTAAATCCTACGCATGTAATTTTACATGAACACCCTTCCAAATGCATCCATCTCTCATAAGTATAACCCTTGCATATATGTATGTACATATATGTATGCATACATGTGTGTGTACATGTATACATACATGTGTGTGTGTATGCAAACCTAACTTTATAACCGATGCAAAATAAACCTTGACCATTTAAAATAACTGTATAAATCAATCGTAACACGCAATAAACTTGCGGATTTTCAATTAATGGTGTAGATCCCTGCGCATCGCACAGGGGTTACCGCAAGTATAGTAGTAATTAGCATCCTCTTCTGCTGTTGCTGGTGATCATTCTGACCTTGGATAAGGAAGCAGTGAATTTCTCTAGGCTAAGGGAGTGTTTGTTTCATGGATTTAGGACTTGAATAGAGAGTCAAGGAAAACAACAATTTTTCTTGTCCTCTTGAGTTTGGAGTATTGGGTTTGTTTGCTTGACTCAAATTCTTGACTATGGAGTTCAAAACATTATCCCACATAATCAAAAGCCAAGATTTAAGACTAACATGTTTTGGCCTCTTGTCTTGACTCTTGCCAACTCATGCTTTTTAATAATAAATAAATAGAAAAGATATGGTTGCCTTTATTTTATTTAATGCAGCTTTTGTCTTAGAGTGATGAAATATTTTATCCTCACCATAACTGCTCATGCTCTATCATCTTTTCAACTCCAAAAATAACAACCCAAATTCCAAACAAACAAAGAACTTAAATAATTTTGCGACTCAAGAGAACAAATAACTCCAAACAAACACTTGACTCCATACTTAAGGGAACAAAAATTTCATGACATCTTACACAAAAGCAGCGTCAATTTTTTGGGACTCAATTTGTCAAACTGGCCCGATGGCAAGTATAAGAAAGAGAGTAGCTCCTTCCAGATGAATATGTGGGAAATGATATAGAACCTGTGATGTATCCAAAAGGAAATGATATGGAAGTTCAGAAGTTCTAAGCTTTAATAGTCCTCCAATTTCTCCATATTATAACAAAGTTTTGGAATCTCCCATCTCAGTGAAGCTTGTATATCTTTCCCTCCCACTCAAATTAGAAATGAGATGGAACATCATCATCATCTGAGCCTTTTCCCATCAAGGCTGTGTTGACTACCAAGGAAAGTTCCATGAATTCCTTGAAAAAACGGAAAAAACTTCTATGTAAGGGCTTACATGTTGCAAACCACTTCCAAGTTCTTGGATGGTTTTGGGTTTTATGTAACGGAAGCTCATCTAAGGACTTGCAAATGATTTACACCATGCTAGCCTTTCCATAGACGTTTTTCAGAAAGAAATAAAACTAAAAAAGTTTTATAATTGATTGTTAACTTAATATCAATTATCCAATTCATGGTGTATAAAAACTATCACAAAAGATGAGCTTGTTATAATCCTAAACGCCACTAGTCTCAAAGTTTTTAAATAAAAAAATCGACAAATGAAAAATATATTGTTAGATGAAATTATATTCATCTATGAGGCACAAATAAGAACCAACACATTTCAATAAATGGGATAAATTTCAAGTCCCGGTTTAACTTTTAGGTTTAAGCGCACACCCTTTCACAAATGTGCAACCTTTCCTTTTCTGAGAAAACAAAATTGGGGACTTTTAAAAATCACGGGTAAGAGATGAGCGAGCGCGTGTGTTTTTCTTTTTGGTTGCGCCAAACCACAAAGAAGATACTCATCAAATTGACATTAACCTATCTTATCATGATGGAAACACCCTGTTGTTTACTCTATAAGTCATTTTACTGAGATTCGATTAAATTTTACCCCGAGGGGCTATGGTAAAACAAAGCTTCTTAGATATCCTAAATAAAGACCAAAAAGTTTATCAAAAAGAAGAAGAAATGATTTTAAATGCACCATTTGTGTAAATTATTTGCTCTAATTTGATTAAAGAACACTTCCAATTTCATTTGTTATAGGAAGAATATAGTCAAAACAAAGTCCACTCATTACGTGTCCACCTTTTGTCTCACTTATTCCATGGACATTTTCCTACATTTGAGTCGAAGCTAATTAAAGTTGAAACTGCACTCATTATTTGCAACAGAGACATAAGTTTATAACCAGTAACAAAATCTCTACTGTTCTAAGATAGCTGATTAAAACGGTCCCTTTATGTTCTCTTCAAATAAGTTAACCGATGACCAAATCTTACTTGGATAATAAAGTTGTGACGTGTCATTTTCTCATTTTTCCAGAAGAAAACTCAAAAAAGAATTAGAAGTCATCTACGATCTAATCTTTCTTCATACCGGTTCAAGTTGTCAATTTAAATTGAAAACATAGCCTTTAACTTCGTTAAATTTCATCCCACTGGCCCTGAAAATTTCAGATATATATTATTGTTTTGTTGCCGCTATATAAATTTCAAAATATATAAATTTTAAAAAACCATGTCCGATACGAGCTCGGCAACAATAATCTAGTGCCTCATTCTCAACCTCAACAAGCTATGAAGCTAAATTAATTAATCCTTAAACCTAGGTTGTTATTATAATAACTTGAATAATGGATCAAAGCCCAATGCAAGATGTCAAACATAAGTTTTACCACTAGACTACATTAACACTCTTTTTTCGCTTTTAACTTGGCGGTGGACCCTCCACAAGTTGATCGGAACCTTTATAAAAAAAAATTCATAAACAACATGGGCGTCTTTACTTACTTATTTTTGAGAATAAGAAACGATAAACAACTCTGTAAATTGAAATATATTTTTCTTTATAAATGTAAAAAAGCATATGAACAATTAGGCATGTTGTAGGAGAGAAGAATGGTGTATTTAGCCTCTCAAAGCAAGGAGGTGAAGAGAAGGTTAGCGAGCTTTCCAGCAGTCACGCAGTGAAAGCACTGGTTGTGGGGTGGGGGGGAGGGGGGGGGCTGTACTTGAAATCATAACATTATTTACAAAATGTCTTACAAGTATGTGAAGTAGACGGATTACATAGAAATAGAAAAGAAAAAGGTACAACTTTACTAAATATGGCACCCATCTGCCGCATTTGGGCATCTTTCATATGAATTGGAACTCAGTGGTCCGTTTTCTTCATGCTTTTCTTTGCTCAGATAAATCTATGCCGTTGGATTTAGCTCATGCCTCATCACAAACATGGGTCACTGGATTTCCTTGCTTTGGTGAAAAAGGATATGAAAATCTGGATCGCTTTCCAAATAACTCGCTCTTGAGCCCGCGCTAAGGTCGATTATTATTGGAATAAAATATAGTATTCTAAACCCTTACCGTAGCTTCAAGGTTTTGGTACACTGGAAGATATTTTTTGTAACGTGTTATAACACACAAATGTTAGGCTATTTCTATACTTGCGGAGTTTTAGCGCCGTGACAACGATTTTGGAGACGTGTTAATATACAAATATCTCTTCATTCTCCCAACTATTTTTGAATTACAATTGTAGAGAAAAAACATATGGATTCAGAGTCACTACTATAATTTCCTCTTTACCATTGAAATTATTAGATCCATAGATCCATATGAGGGCAACACATGAGGACCCCCCATATGTTTGTCTTTTTTTATCTATAATGTGTGGCTGAAATGCTATAATAGCAGGGAAAATAGCAGTTATAGTAGAGGTTCTTGGTCTAAAACATTTACCCAGATGCAAATACTATTGGATGCATTTTTAGACAAATCTGATTTGAGCAATGATGTAGTATACAATCAAATGTTGTGGAGGCTTGTTTGAAAATTGTTGTGTAGGACCCTTATTCCAATCCCTATTGATTTCCCAAATCGATCCGGCGTGATCACAGAGTTGTTGAAGATTCGAGTTTATCTATACGTCTGAATCGAACAAATCAGACATATGTGAGCGCTCTGTATCTGCGAAGCGTAATGACCAGACGTCTAAAGCTACTTATTCAAATGTCTGGAGACGCTCTGTTGTTTTGGAGACTTTTAGCAATACCTTCTTCATACGTCCGTCGTATCTTGGGCTGAATAATTGTTAGTTAGGGAAATTAGTTATTTGGATCCATCTTTTCTATACTATATATAATGTAGTATTTTATAACCCTAGATAAGATAGATTTTGTGATATTTTAAGAGAACCCTTTGTAATTTGTGAGAGCTAGGGTTTCGAGGGATTTGTGATTCATCCACCGTTTGTACTCCTCCATATTTTGGTGATTAATAAAACTTCTCCTTTATCTTTTGGTTAGTACTCTTATTTCTTATTTGTATATGATTGGTTTGATTACATCTCTATATCGATTGTGTTATTACATCGTGATCGTCTTGCTGCAACAAAAATAAATCCAGTTAAATTTTAGGCTACATTGCAGGAAATACCACTAATTTTCTAAAACATGTAATTTGCCATCCCCCTTTACGACGACTGCAGGAGGGAGGCGGCAGAAAAAGGATGGCAAGGCTAGGACTAGGGTTTGGATTAGGTTATGATTTGAGAGGAAAAGGGCATGAAGATGAAGAGAAAGACGAGGTCGTCAACGGCAAGGAAGAAGGGTTGGGTTAGGATTAAGGATGAAAAAGACAAGGACGGCGGCGACGACAAGAATGAGGGTATGAGCTAGCGTCAGAGAGAGGAGATGAGGAGGATGAGAGTGGAGGATGAGTAAGGCGACGACGAGAATAAAGGTTTGGGTTTGAGCAAGCTTAGTAAAATTTTTGACAGTGATTGCATTTTAATTTTTATTTATTTGTTTCGCAATGGATAAATTTATAACCCAAAAAAAAAAAGATTTTTTTAGAATGAAACCATATTCAGAAGATTTTATCCAAATATATTCAATAACATAAAGACATTTCGGGAACACAAAATATAGCTGAACTGACGAAAAGAAGTTGTCTTTATCAGTATTGAAAAAAACGGTCTACCCGGCCAATTATACGACCGTATAATCGTAATCGGTGCTTAACCGTATAAAAATTGCATTAATCGCTCCATTATACGTTCAAAAACGATTAAACAGCGTAAATGGGTTTTAAACGGTTATTCGGCATACAATCGGCCCAACATGTTCCTGACTCGGCGTTGGACACGGCCGGCGAGTGGAGAGTCGAAGTTCAACTTCGATTAGATTTAAGGGCTAGAAATTGAAAATACTAACCTTTTATGCCAGCAACCTCTTCTTCTATTCGGGTTTGTTGGTTGATTCGACATTAATTTAGAGATCAAAGGTCACCGCCGCCATTGCTGCTGCTTCTCGAGCTCGAGACCAGGAACCCTAGTTTTATCGAGATGTTTTTTTGGAGCTAGACTTGAGAGAATGGAGCCGTAACCTTTCTTTTATCTGTAGTTGCTGGGCCTCATCTATTTGAGCATCTTAAAAATTAAACTAAGCACGGGCTTTCCACGTGGAGGCAAGTTAAAGATAAGAAACAGAGAAGGATCACTTCTCTATGTCTCCTTTCTTCGTCTCGAGATTAAAAGAAAAATATGTTAGTGTATATGCCCTAGGGGCCATTATTGTATCATACTAGTTTGTATATTACTTAATGAAAGCTTGGGATATTCACATGTATATAACAGTCTTGCTAAACATGGTAGTATGCTACTTGGTTTTTCTATCTTAATATGTGAGTATACGTATTGATAGAGCTCTTAGGATCTTGCTTGACTACAAGCGTTGTGATGACAGTCACACTAGTAGGGGCTGGGTAGTCTACAAGCACATCCTTATTCAGGTCCCTAGTCGTAGGATTATCAAGACAGGGCATCGATACTCCGGAGTAGACTAGTGTGTACGCTTATCATCCCAGTTGGGGAGATGGTCTGTCCCACAGCCGTCAGTACGTAGTACTGAAGATAGTATGCAGATGCTCGTTAGGTTACGAGTACACCGGACAGGACTCACAGGGAACTGTCGGTTGGTTTTATACCAGTCGTCAGTTAACAATTCCCAGGTGACATGAGTACAGCATAGTCCGCAGACTTGACACTGCTACTTCGCCTCGAGTGTGTCCCACTGTTCTTAGATTGCTACCCTACCACGGCTCAAAGGAGTCGTGCAAACAGGTAGCAGTTGGGTGCAGTCGCCAGCACTTGGAGGCGGTAGCGGTTAGACATGATTCGTCTCTCCCGGTATTAGGAGTTGATATCGCGCTGTGTCAGAGAGCCATTACGCAAAGTCCCTGGCCAGAGCAAGCGAGATTTGCTGGTAGGTTCCAGTAGTTTCTCAGGGTGTACTCCGACACGACTTATACCGCTATTAGGGGACTGACGCTTGCCGCCCCCTAGGCCCGATATGCGATTGTCTTAGACGAACAGACCGGACTGTACGGAGATTGTCACATCAGACTCAGTAGGAGTTCGGATGGGTTTCCTCATCGGCCTTCTTATCGACATCTACCTGGGGACCGTTACGTACAGCTAGTGCCGCTTGCGGTCTGTGGTTAAACCCACTGCCGGCGTTGTAGTCGAGTCTCTAGAGTCCCACACAGAGAGTTTCCCTACTCCAGACGAAACGATATAGAGGTCGTATGGTTTTACGACAAGGGTTCGGACGCATACGTGTGTTTACGCACGTACGACATCCGGACAGTTTTTACTAGCCGTCTTTGGTTTAAGCCAGTTTCTAGTATCCGGTTATTGGATTTATACAGTCTAAAGTTTTTCCGTGTTTTCACGGATAGGAGGGGCGTTCTCGTAATTTCGCGAGAAGCTTCTAGAAGATGGTGACTTGAGGGTTAAGGTGGCATATGCGTTAAATGAGATTAATGAGTCATTTGTGTGATTCATCCATGTCATTAATGCATCATAAATGCTTAATGACTCATGGAGATGAATCACCCATTTATATTTATGAAGCATGGTTGTTAATTCATTTATTTTCTTTTATGGATAAATAATAATGCTTCATATATATTATGATAGATCATTATCTCATCTCATTCTCTTGCTCACTTTCTCTCTCCTCAAGCTCTCTCTCTTCAAACCCTAATCCTTCCCTCTCATGTGTTGAGACCAAGGATTAGAATAGACTACTTAATCCTTAACCATTTTCTATATCACCTAGGTTACTTGGATTAGCGATTTAAGAAACCTAGTTACCTCAAGTTAGAGGTGAAGCTTGTAGTAAAGCTCTCGGGTGGATCATCTACTACATAGAGAAGGCCGGAGAGGACGTGGAGAACGACAAGACGAAGGACTCGGTTCTACAGGTATAATCACTTTTCATAGTAGTTGTTAACTTCTATGATTCTTGTTAGTTATCGTTTAGCAAAGATTCTCGGTTAGTCGATGTTTATGCCTAAAACAAGATCGTTTTTCATTATTCCGCCTCCCCGCAAGTCGTGGGGTGTTGTACATCGACTTACAGTGGTATCAGAGCCTCGCTAAACAATAATTAACTCATTAGCAAAGTCGTATGAATTTCGAACGCAAAACGAACCGAAAAAGACATCGATTTCACTAAGTTTCTGTCGATTTTAAAACAGGCTCTAAAAATTTTTCAGGGACCTGCAGAATAACCTACAGAGAAATATAAGAACACTGAAAAAAATTGAGTTCCTGAATCGGCCATACAGCCGCGGAACCGCGGCCGATCCCATCGATCCGCCGCGGATCCGCGGTCGAGTTGGAGCCGATTCAGCCCAAGTTTTTCCGGTGACTCTACTGTGATGTTTTTGTCTTTTCTGGATTGTATATTTTCTGCTCAAGTCTCAGGTGCACAGAGAAGTTTTGGGAGTAGAATCTGATATGTTTGCTCGATCGAAATTATACAATGTTTGCTAATTTTGATTATATCTGTGTTTGTATAATGTGTTCGTAAACCTCCCCTAACTGCTAGTATGTCGGTTGGCAGGGGGTTGCACATTTCTGTAATGGTTTTTACTGTTTGTGGTTGTGAACTGTATTGGACTGTTGTGATGATTAGCCATGGTTTGAGATGGGTTGTTATATTCATTCATTCGATATAATTGTAATATGTTGTAATATTATTTTGCGGGGCGCATCCAGGTTGCGGTTGTAGCCACCGTTATATTATTTCATTTTACTGTTTTTGCTCCTAGGATAGACCCAAGATGGGATGCACAAACTACCGGGTACTTTGAAGTGTTTAGTGACCTACTCACTTTGTTGAGGGAGACCGCTTCACTTCGGGTATTTGGCGGGTAGTTTGCCGTACCCGTAGGGGTCTAGGGTGGGGTAATGGCTATTCATCACAACTGTGTAATCCATCTTTTGTTGCAGGCTCTAAACAAACGCGGATTGCTTGCAAATCCAATAAAGTTCATATGAGATCTGGAATGCCTATTATTGCGTCTGACGAATGTACAATATCTATATATGATAGCTATTTAGACGTCACTTATGTTTTACACCCGCGCTAGCCCAGCCCCCGCTCTGCCGTTAGTTAAGTAACCTAACGGGTGATGACGGGACCCAGTGGCAAATGCGGATGGCATAAGAGGACGTATTTTCGTTGTTTTCTGCAATGATAGGTTAAGGATGGGACGCATTATTTATAATGCAAAGAAAATAAACCAAAAGATGAATCGTTGGAACAGTTTAAAAGAAACCACCCGGTTATTTTAAAACAGATGATATTTTTAAATTGCGGAGCTTTAACCACTCCTTTTAAAAGCTATCAGGTTCCTTCGGTCATATCAAGTTCACTACGTTCACGGTTTCGCCAAAACCATTCGTAGCCCTCCGTCATTTCATTTGCGTATTCAGTAGTATTCAGGCTATGTATTTTGACCTAACGCCAAGGCATAGTATTTGGTAGCTGCTGGGTATTCATTTGTCGCATAGATAGATGAGTTAGTTTGGGACAGTCGTATTATCATTTTGGCCGAACGTCAAGGATATGTACGGATGGGTTCAAATTAACAAGATAATGATGGGTAGAACTTGACATGTGACTTATGACATTTTGACCTAACGCCAAGGTCATAAGAGCATGGGGCAAAAATATATATCGGGAATTTCTAAAGAAACTGAAATTTGCAAAGAGATGCATACCATTTGGAGTTTGATGAATGTTGGTAGGATTCCTTCAACATTATCATACGATGATAGTTGGATCCCGATCCTACTGTGAGTATATGCTACTCATCAGGATATTCGTCACTTAACGATCAATGCTATAAACCAAGTAGGTGTCAAGAAAGGTGTCAGCAGGGTTACGCCCCCAGAGAAAAGAGGTTAATTAATTAAGGAACTTCGCGAAAGCGTTGGAAAACCTCCCTCGAAGTACCGACACCGGCCTGGCTGAACTGTTAAGCAAGTATTGTACAGTGAGAATAGTCCTGGCTAATTCTTCTTTTATGGTTTGAGGAAGGATTCGAGAAACAGTAGGAGACATCCAGTTTAGATAAATTAAAAACCACTCTAAACTTGCAAGAGCATCATGCTAAAGAGTTTTCTTCTCTCTCTCCTAATTGCAGCGACCCTGAAAATGACTGGACTTAAGTTACTTTTAGAGAAAAATATACTGACAGGGCCAAACTATAAAGATTGGCTGCGGAATGTCAAAATGGTTTTGACCTATGACAAATTGGGGTACGTCCTCACCGCTAAGGCACCTGCTGTCCCTGGTCCCAAATCCAGTAATGCGGATAAGGAAATCCGCAAAACCTGGGATTTCGATTGCGCGAAAGCCAAGTGCATCGTGCTTGCCTCGATGAACAATGAACATCAGAGGAGGCACGAGGATATGGAACTAGATGCCATATTTCTCCATACAAAGGAACTTTATGGAGAGCAATCTCGTATAGCAAGATACGAGACCTCTAAGAACTTGTTTCAAGTAAGGTTGGTTGTCGGATCATCGGTAGGAGAACATGTCCTAAAGATGATTGGCTACATAGAAGAGCTCGCAAACCTTGGGACGACTTTGGATAATGAGCTCTATACAGAGCTTATTCTCCAGTCCCTTCCTTCCACCTACGCCCAGTTTATTCTGAACTTCAACATTCAAAGAAAAGAAGTTGAACTTCCGGAACTCCTGAACATGTTAAGGAGTGCAGAGGGCACCTTGCAGAAGGCAAGGGAAACACCCGCTATGTTTGTTAGCGGTGCTTCTTCTTCCGGGTCCAAGGCTAGGGCCAAAGGAAGGAAAAAGAAGGCCGCCGCCAAACCTAAAGGAGGTGTAAGTAAGGTGGGAGAGAAGGGAAAGAAAAAGTTTGCGGTACCGGTAGTAGCCCAGGATGAGTGCTTCCATTGTCACAGGAAAGGGCACTGGAAAAAGGATTGCAAGGCGTGGAACGCTAAGAACCAGGAACCGAAGCAAGCTGTGGCTTCGACTTCAGGTGTGTTTGTAATTGAGAATTGTCTGTACCGGGATTAACTAGTAAAAGACCTAGATCCGGAAGTGATCTTAAAAACCCATTGCGTTCCGGGAAAAAATCGTAATATCGTATTCGTCTAGAAGAAAAACAGAAATTGCGTTTTCATTATGGTCTGACAGAGCGACAATTACTTAGATATGTGCATATCGCTGGAAAAGCCAAAGGGTCAACAGGCCAGGTTTTACTACAACTACTTGAAATGCGTTTGGATAATATCCTTTTTCGATTGGGTATGGCTTTCAATCAACTCTACTTCCTGGGTATTGAATACCGGATCAGGATCTCATATTTGCAATTCATTGCAGGCACTGAGAAACCGTAGAGTGCTGAAGGATGGTGATATGACCCTGATGATTGCTAACGGAGCCAGCGTGGGAGCTGTGTCCGTAGGGGATTATCACCTGGGATTGACGAGTGGACACATTTTGGTTTTACATAACTGTTTTTGTGTACCCAGCTTAACGTGTAATATCATATCTGTTTCCTTGTTATCAAATAAAGGTTATGATTTCACGTTTGTAAGTGATGTTGTTAACATCCACCTTAATCATAGTTTGATTGGGTCCGGTACACTGGATAACGGTATATATGTCTTAAACCAACTCCAAATTTTCAATGTCCAGAACACACTAAAAAGAAAGTCTCCAGATTTAAATAAAGCTTTCTTATGGCATTGTAGACTGGGTCACATCAATGAGAGAAGGTTGACTAAGTTACATAGAAAAGGATATTTGGACTCGTTCGAATATCAAACTTATGCCATTTGTCAATCTTGTCTCAAAGGAAAGATGACAAAGACTCCATTTACTGGACATGGAGTAAGAGCGAGCGAGCTCTTAGGACTCATACGCAGCGATGTATGTGGTCCAATGTCTACACATGCAAGAGGTGGTTTTTTCTATTTCATTACTTTCACGGATGATTACTCAAGGTACGGATTCATTTATCTGATGAAACATAAATCCGAGGCTTTTGAGAAATTCAAAGAGTTTAAGAATGAAGTAGAAAACCAAACCGGCAAAAGTATCAAGACACTAAGATCTGATCGAGTTGGTGAATACTTAAGTGCCGATACCTAAAAGAGAAAGGAATTCTCTCTCAGCTTACTCCTCCATACACTCCACAGCATAACGGTGTATCGGAGAGACGGAATCGAACCCTATTGGATATGGTACGTTCCATGATGAGTAATGCTGAGTTACCGCGATCTTTTTGGGGTTATGCGCTAGAATCAGCGGCATATCTTTTGAACATGGTTCCTACCAAGACTGTGCCTACCACGCCATATCAGATGTGGAGTGGGAAGAAACCCTATCTTCAGTATCTGAAAATATGGGGATGTCCGGCTTTTGTTAAAAAGCAGCATGTGGACAAGCTCGAGGCACGATCAGTAAAGTGTAAGTTTGTGGGATATCCAAAGAACTCCAGGGGATATCTAATCTATTACGCAGAGGAACAAAAGGTATTTGTTTCTCGTAATGCCCATTTTCTAGAACATCAGCTTTTAGAAAAGGAAACAAGTGGGAGCGAAATAGAACTGGAAGAAATTCCAGAACCACAAACTAAATACTAAAAGTTTGGTAGAACAAGTAGTTCAAGAAGAACAGGATATTCCCGCACCCCCTCCGCAGGAGTAGTAGGCCGTCTCATCCGCATGAGAGATACTACGGTTTTCTCATAGATGGGGATAGAGAGGATTGCATCATAGATGATGATGAACCTACTAGCTTCCAGCAGGCCATCCAGAGCGGCGACTCGGTACGATGGCTAGATGCAATGCGGACCGAAATGGAGTCCATGTACACCAACAAAGTATGGACTTTGGACTTTGCTCCAGATGAGGTAAAACCCATAGGATGCAAATGGATCTTCAAGAAAAGGATTGGTGTAGATGGACAGGTGGAAACCTATAAGGCTAGACTTGTTGCAAAGGGTTTTCGTCAAAGACCTAGTATGGACTATGACGAAACTTTTTCTCCAGTGGCTATGCTCAAATCCATTCGGGTCCTTCTTGCTATTGCTGCCTTCCATGATTATGAAATCTGGCAGATGGACGTAAAAACGGCTTTTCTAAATGGAAATTTAGAAGAGTGCGTCTATATGGATCAGCCAGAGGGTTTCAATCAGAGTGGGAGCAGCGGGAAAGTATGCAAGTTGCTTAAGTCCATTTATGGAATAAAGCAGGCATCGCGGAGTTGGAACATCTGTTTTAATGAAACGGTCAAAGAATATGACTTTATCAAAAATCCAGATGAGCCATGCATATATAGTAAAGTTGTAGCACGAACTGTCGTATTCCTCGTCTTGTACGTGGATGACATTCTATTGATAGAAAATGACATTCCTATGCTACAATCTGTCAAAGGATTCTTGTCACACGGGTTCTCCATGAAAGACCTGGGTGATGCCTCTTACATTCTGGGATCCGGATCTATCGTGATAGATCCAAGAGAATGTTGGGACTTTCGCAGTCCAGGTATATCGACACTGTACTGAAAAGATTCAATATGGAAGATTCTAAGCGCGGTAATCTACCGGCTTGTCACGGAATCACCCTATCCAAAGAGATGTCTCCCAAGACTGATTTGGAAAGGGAACGCATGTCTATTATATCCTACGCTTCTGCGGTAGGCTCTATAATGTATGCGATGTTGTGCACCAGACCAGATGTAGCTTACGCACTAAGCGTGGTAAGCCGGTATCAGTCAGACCCAGGGGAGAAGCACTGGATAGCAGTAAAGAGCATTCTCAAGTACCTGAGGAGGACTAAGGAGATGTTCTTGGTTTACGGCGGAAAAGACCTCAGGATGGAGGCCTATACTAATTCCGGCTTCCAAAGTGATAAGGACGATTCCACGTCCATGTCAGGTTATGTCTTTACCCTCAATGGAGGGGCGGTGTGCTGGAAGAGCTCCAAGCAGGACACCGTTGCTGACTCGACGATGGAAGCGGAGTATATAGCTGCTTGCAATGCGGCAAAAGAAGCGGTCTGGATGAAGAAGTTCCTAACAGAACTTCAGGTGGTTCCTACCATTGTTGATCCAATACCTCTGTATTGCGACAACAACGGAGCTATAGCTTTAGCGAAGGAACCAAGGTCCCATCAGAAGTCCAGACACATCTCAAGGCGGTATCACCTGATCAGGGAGATCATTGATCGTCGGGAGATCGAGGTTCGGAGAGTTACTACTGAAGAGAACATTGCTGATCCATTCACAAAGGCCCTACCTCAGATTCAGTTCGAGAGGCTACTCAAGATCATCGGTCTTCGATATGCCAGTACATGGCCATAGTGCAAGTGGGAGATTGTTAGTGTATATGCCCTAGGGGCCATTATTGTATCATACTAGTTTGTATATTACTTAATGAAAGCTTGGGATATTCACATGTATATAACAGTCTTGCTAAACATGGTAGTATGCTTCTTGGTTTTTCTATCTTAATATGTGAGTATACGTATTGATAGAGCTCTTAGGATCTTGCTTGACTACCAGCGTTGTGATGGCAGTCACACTAGTAGAGGCTGGGTAGTCTACAAGCGCATCCTTATTCAGGTCCCTAGTCATAGGATTATCGAGACAGGGCATCGATACTCCGGAGTAGACTAGTGTGTACGCTTCTCATCCCAGTTGGGGAGATGGTCTGTCCCACAGCCGTCAGTACGTCGTACTGGAGATAGTATGCAGGTGCTCGTTAGGTTACGAGTACACCGGACAGGACTCACAGGGAACTGTCGGTTGGTTTTATACCAGTCGTCAGTTAACAGTTCCCAGGTGACATGAGTACAGTATAGTCCGCAGACTTGACACTGCTACTTCGCCTCGAGTGTGTCCCACTGTTCTTAGATTGCTACCCTACCACGGCTCAAAGGAGTCGTGCAAACAGGTAGCAGTTGGGTACAGTCCCGAGCACTTGGAGGCAGTGGCGGTTAGACAGGATTCGTCTCTCCCGGTATTGGGAGTTGATATCGCACTGTGTCAGAGAGCCATTACGCAAAGTCCTTGGCCAGGGCAAGCGAGATTTGCTGGTAGGTTCCAGTAGTTTCTCAGGGTGTACTCCGACACGACTTATACCGCTATTAGGGGACTGACGCTTGCCGCCCCCTAGACCCGATATGTGATAGTCTTAGACGAACAGACCGGACTGTACGGAGATTGTCACATCAGACTCGGTAGGAGTTCGGATGGGTTTCCTCATCGTCCTTCTTATCGATATCTACCTGGGGACCGTTACGTACAGCTAGTGCCGCTTGCAGTCTGTGGTTAAACTCACTGCCAGCGTAGTAGTCGAGTCTTTAGAGTCCCACACAGAGAGTTTCCCTACTCCAGGCGAAACGATATAGAGGTCGTATGGTTTTACGACAAGGGTTCGGAGGCATACGCGTGTTTACGCAAGTACGACATCCGGACAGTTTTTACTAGCCGGTTTTGGTTTAAGCCAGTTTCTAGTATCCGGTTATTGGATTTATACAATCTAAAATTTTTCCGCGTTTTCAAGGATAGGAAGGGCGTTCTCGTAATTTCGCGAGAAGCTTCTAGAAGATGGTGACTTGAGGGTTAAGGTGGCATATGCGTTAAATGAGATTAGTGAGTCATTTGTGTGATTCATCCATGTCATTAATGCATCATAAATACTTAATGACTCATAGAGATGAATCACCCATTTGTATTTATGAAGCATGGTTGTTAATTCATTTATTTTCTTTTATGGATAAATAATAATGCTTCATATATATTATGATAGATCATTATCTCATCTCATTCTCTTGCTCACTTTCTCTCTCCTCAAGCTCTCTCTCTTCAAACTCTAATCCTCCCCTCTCATGTGTTGAGACCAAGGATTAGAATAGACTACTTAATCCTTAACCATTCTCTATATCACCTAGGTTACTTAGATTAGCGATTTAAGAAACCTAGTTACCTCAAGTTAGAGGTGAAGCTTGTAGTAAAGCTCTCGGGTGGATCATCTACTACATAGAGAAGGCCGGAGAGGACGTGGAGAACGACAAGACGAAGAACTCGGTTCTACAGGTATAATCACTTTTCATAGTAGTTGTTAACTTCTGGGATTCTTGTTAGTTATCGTTTAGCAAATATTCTCGGTTAGTCGATGTTTACACCTAAAACAAGATCGTTTTTCATTATTCCGCCTCCCCGCAAGTCGTGGGGTGTTGTACATCGACTTACAAAATAAACCCTAGAGCGTTTTTGCTGCAGCTTCTTCTACTTCCCACCCAACCTGTTAGTGTATATGCCCTAGAGGCCATTACTGTATCATACTAGTTTGTATATTACTTAATGAAAGCTTGGGATATTCACCTTGTATAAACAATCTTGCTCAATATAGTAGTATGCTACTTGGTTTGTTTCTACTTCAATGTGTACTTGTGTTTATTTTACTATATCACTTATACGCATTAGTGGAGCCCTTAGGATTTTTTGCTTGATTACCAGCGTTGTGATGGCAGTCGCACTAGTGGGGGCTGGGTAATCTATAAGCACATCCTTATACAGGTCCCTAGTGGCAGGACTATCGAGACAGGGCATCGATACTCCGGAGTAGACTAGCGTATGCGCTTCTCATCCCAGTGTGGGAGATGGTCTGTCCCACAGCCATCAGTACGTCGTACTGGAGATAGTATACGGGTGCTCGTTGGGTTACGAGTACACTGGACAGGACTCGTCGGGAACTGACAGGTTGGTATTATACCTATCGTCAGTCATCAGTTCCCAGGTGACATGAGTACAGCTTAGTCCGCTGACTTGACACTGGCACTTCGCCTCGAGTGTGTTCCCACTACACTTTGATCACTACCCTACCACGGCTCAAAGGAGTCGTGCAAACAGGTAGTGGTTGGGTGCAGTCCCGAAGCACTTGGAGGCAGTGCCGGTTAGACAGGATTCGTCTCTCCCGGTATTGGGGGTTGACATCGCGCTGTGTCTAGGAGAGCCATTACACGAGTAGTCCCTGGCCAGGGCAAGCGAGATATACTGGTAGGTTTCCAGTGTTATCTCAGGGTGTTTTGGGCTTCACTCCGACACGACTTGTACCGCTATTGGGGGACTGACGTTTTACCGCTCCCTAGGCCCGACATGCGATGTATCAGACGAACAGACCGGACTGTACGGAGACTGTCACATTCAGACTCAGTAGGAGTTCAGATGGGGTTTCACCTCGTCAGCCTTCTTGTCGACATCTACCTGGGGACCGTTACGCACAGCTAGTGCCGCTTGCGGTCTGTGGTTAAACCCACTGCCAGCGTAGTGTCGAGTCTTTAGAGTCCCACACAGAGGGTATTCGCCTCTGGGCAAAACAGAGTAGAGGTCGCATGGTTTTGCGACAAGGTTCGTTCTCATCCGTGCACTTGTGCACGTTTGGAGTCCGGACGGATTTTACTGGCTGGCTCTGGTTTGAGTCAGATACCGGTATATGTTTTGGGGTTGCTTTTATCTCTCAGTATTCATGTTCCTCGGAACAAGAATGCAGGTGTGTATGCACAGTTGCTTGAGGCGGAGGATGAGGTTTTTCATTAGGGTTTCGGAACGGGTGCGTATGCACAGTTTACAGACGTCTTTTTCCAAACCCTAATAGATTTATGAAATATCAATTAATAATAGTAATTAAATGAAATATTGTTATGGTTGATTTTGTTGACTTGTTGACCATGGTTGACTTGTTGACCATGGTTGAATGTTGACCACCATCATGCTTTGAAAGGATTCTCCTTGATTCATGCTTACACTCATTTATTGAAAGTATGATAGTGGTCATTCTAAATACAACCATCAACTATTTCATTTTTGAATTATTATTATTAATTAGATAATTCCTTTTCTTTTAGTCATGGTTGCAAAAGAAAAGAGCTCATTCTTTCATAATCATTCTCTCTCCTCACTTCATCTTCTTCTTCCTCAAGCTCGAGGTGATTCCTTCTCATGTGTTGAGAATCCTTCACCTTGAAAAGAAAACAACCCCTAGACACTCTCTACTCTTTCTAGGGTTCAAGGTTTAGCAAGCCGGAAATCCTAGTTCACTCAAAGATCGAGGAAGAGCCCAAAGGTTGAACTCTCGAGGTGGATCCATCTTCGACGGAAGAAGGCGACAAGAAGAGAACCATCAACCTCTACAAAGTTTGAAGAAGAAGGAGTTCAAGTTTAGGTATAACCATCTTCATCCGAGTAGCTAACTCTCTTTAGCAAGTATGCTAGTTTTAGTTTAGTTAAAGATCCCGACTTTGCTTAGTCCATGTTGCCTATTGCGTTAAAAATTTGATTTTTATACCCTTTCCGCCTCCCCGTAAGAACCGGGGGTCGCAACGTGGACTTACAGTGGTATCAGAGCCTAACTAAACTTAAACTAGCTTGGTAGTGAAGTGTAACGAAGTTCGGAACCGAAAAAATCACAAAACCGGAAAAACAAAACCCTAAGTTTCTGTTGAAATTTTTTCTGCTCTAAATGAAAAACTTTATATTTGTAAATTCGGCTCAGGGTTTTGTGTGAACACCCAAGAAAAACGATGCCCTAATTCATTCAAACCGCCGCGCTTCCGCCGCACGAGGTAGGCATGTGCCGCGGAAGCGCCGCCGTTTGTCGTCTTCTCTGCATCGTTTTTCGTGCAGTGTGTGTCTGTGTTGGTTTTGGGATTTTTAAAATATATTATATGTGCCCAGATTTTCCAGAAAAGAAATTTACTTTTGGGGTCCTATAATTCCGTATTTTTTCCGAACTTCACTGCACTTTGACTATGATGGTTATATCTGTGATGCTTGCATGTATTGAACGTCGGCTAATCGCTATAAGTCGATTGGTCGGGGTTATACATGATCTGTGTTTGATATTGGAATGTGTATATGAATGTGTTGGACTGTCGCGGGTGAATAGCCGGGATGGATGTGAGATGAGCTCTTGTTTTTCTTTCATTCATTGTAAATGTAAATTGATGTAATAATATTATTTGTTTGGCCGCACAACCGGGTCGGGGTTGTAGCCGTCATTATATAATTCTTTTTACTGTTTTTGCTCCTAGGATAGACCCATGGAGGGGGTGCACAAACTGCCGAGTACTTGGCGGGTAGTTTGCCGCACCCGTAGGGGTCTTGGGTGGGGTATTTGGCTATTCACCGCGACCGTGTTATCCGCTTTTCGTTCCAGGCTCGAAAGGATTGCGGATTGCTAGTATATCCAATATATTCATCTGTGATCTGTAATGTCTATCATTGCTTTCTATTTAGGCGTTGCTTATGTTTTACAGCCGCGCTAGCCCAGCCCCCGCTCTGTCGTTAGTTAAGTAACCTAACGAGTGATGACGGGACCCCGTGGCGAATGCGAATGGCATAAGCGTACGTCATTTTTTGGTTGTTTTCTGCAATGGTAGGAATTAAATGATGGGACGCATTAAAAGTACTAATGCAAGAATATCACGCATTAAAAGAACTAATGCAAGATAATAAACCAAGTTAAAATCGTTGGAACACTTTCGAAAAACCACTCGGTTCTTTTCAAAACTAACTTTTAAATGCGGAGCTTGAGCCACTCCTTCTAAAAGCTATCTCGTTCCATCGATTATATCAAGTTCACTACGTTCACGGTTTCGCCAAAACCATTCGTAGCCCTCCGTCGTTTCACATGAATAGTCAATAGTATTCAAGCTGTGTTTGTTGGCCAAAGTCAAGGCATAGTGATTGGTAGCTATTGGGTATTCATGTGCAGCATAGATAGATGCGTTGGTTTGGAACAGTCGTACTGTCTTGTTGGCCAAAGTCAAGGGTAGGTACGGGTGGATTCAAATTAACCTGGAGAATGACGGGTAGAACTTGACATGTGACTTATGATTTGTTGGCCAAAGTCAAGGTCATAAGAGCATGGGGCAAAAATCCACATCGGGAGTTTCATAAGTACTGAAACTTGCTAGATTTGCATACCATTTGGAATGTGGTGATTCTGGTAGGATTCCTTCAGTTTCGTCACACGATGATATTTGGATCCCGATCCTACTGTGAGTATATGCTGCTCCTCGGAAAATTTTTCACTAAACAATCAATGCTATAAACCTAGTAGGTGCCTAGAAAGGTGTTAGCGGGGCTACGCCCCCAGGGAAAAGAGGTTATTTAATTAAGGAACTTCGCGAAAGCGTTGGAAAACCTCCCTCGAAGTACCGACACTGGCCTGGCTGAACGGTTAAGCAAGTATTGTGCGGTGGGATTGATCCCGACTAATTCTTCCTTTATGGTTTGAGGAGGGATTTGAGAGACAGTGGGAGCCATCCTGTTTAGACAAATTAAAAACCATTCTAAACTTGCAAGAGCATCGTGCTAAAGTGTTCCTTCTCTCCTCCCTGCAGCGACCAAATCGAAATGACTGGACTTAAGTTACTTCTAGATAAAAACATATTGACAGGGCCAAACTACAAAGATTGGCTCAGGAATGTCAAGTTGGCAATCACTTACGACAAGCTGGGGTATCTTCTTACCACCAAAGCTCCCCCCGTCCCAGGTCCCACCTCCAGCGTCGCGGATAAGGAAATCCGTAAGACTTGGGAGATTGACAGCGCGAAGGCCAGGTGCCTCGTACTTGCCTCGATGGACAACGAACATCAGAGGAGGCACGAGAGTATGGATTTAGAGTCCATATTTCTCCATACAAAAGAACTGTATGGAGAGCAGTCTCGTATCGCAAGATACGAAGTGTCGAAGAAGTTATTTTCGACAAAGCTGGCTGTCGGATCATCGGTAGCGGACCACGTGCTTAAGATGATTGGCTACACTGAGGAGCTCGCGGAACTTGGGACCACGTTGGACAGTGAACTCTATACGGATATAATTCTCCAGTCCCTTCCATCCACTTACGCCCAGTTCATACTGAATTTCAACTTGCAAGAAAAGGAAGTTGAACTTTCAGAACTCCTCAACATGCTGAGGAGCGCAGAGGGCACCCTACAGAAGAGTAGGGAAACACCCGCTTTGTTTGTAGGAGGATCTTCTTCCTCTAGGTCCAAGGCGAAAGCCAAGGGAAAGAGAAGGAAAGCCCCCGCCAAACCAAGAGGCGGTGTTAGTAAAGTGGGTACGAAGGGAAAAGAATTGGCAACAAAGATTGTGGGGAAGCTTGTGGGAAAGGAGGAATGCTTCTATTGTCATAAGAGTGGACACTGGAAGAAAGATTGCAGGGCTTGGAAGGCCAGGACACAGGAACTGAAGCAGGTTGTGGCTTCAGCTTCAGGTGTGTATGTTATTGAAAACTGTCTTTCTATAAACTCTACTTCCTGGGTATTGGATACCGGATCAGGATCTCATATCTGTAATTCATTGCAGGCGTTGAGAAATCGTAGGTTTTTGAAGGAAGGTGACATGACCCTCAGAGTTGCAAACGGAGCTAGCATGGATGCTAAAGCCGTGGGGGACTATCACCTGGGAATGTCAGATGGGCATGTTTGGTTTTGCGTAATTGCTTTTTTGTACCCAACGCAACTTGTAATATCATTTCTGTATCTTTGGTTTCAAAAGAAGGTTATGAATTTGCGTTTGTAAGTAATGTTGTAAACATTCACCTTAATCAAGTTCTGATTGGATCAGGTACACTGAGCAATGGTATATACGTATTGAACCAACCACAGATTTTCAATGTCCAGAATACACACAAAAGAAAGTCTCCAGATATCAATCAGGCTTTCTTATGGCATTGTAGACTGGGTCACATCAATGAGACACGATTGACTAAGTTACATAAAGAAGGATACTTGGATCCGTTCGAGTATCAGTCTTATGCCACTTGTGAATCTTGTCTCATGGGAAAGATGACAAAGACTCCGTTCACTGGACACGGAGAAAGAGCGAGCGAGCTCTTGGGACTCGTACACAGCGACGTGTGCGGTCCAATGTCTACACATGCGCGAAGCGGTTACTCTTACTTCATTACTTTTACGGATGACTTTTCAAGGTACGGTTATGTCTTCTTAATGAAACATAAGTCCGAAGCCTTTGAAAAGTTCCAGGAATATAAGAATGAAGTAGACCGGCAAAAGTATCAAGATTCTAAGATCGGATCGAGGTGGAGAATACTTAAGTGCCGAGTTCCTGAATTATTTAAAAGAGAACGGAATTCTCTCTCAGCTTACTCCTCCATACACTCCGCAACACAACGGTGTATCGGAGAGACGGAACCGAACCCTATTGGATATGGTACGGTCCATGATGAGCAACGCTGAGTTACCGCGATCATTCTGGAGGTATGCGCTAGAATCAGCTGCGTACCTTTTGAACCGAGTTCCTACTAAGACTGTGCCTACTACACCATATGAGATGTGGAGTGGGAAGAGACCCTATCTTAAGCACATTAAGACATGGGGATGTCCAGCTTTTGTTAAAAAACAGCATGCGGACAAGCTCGAGGCACGCTCAGTACAGTGCAAGTTTGTGGGATATCCAAAGAACTCCAAGGGATATTTCTTCTACTACGAAGAGGAACAAAAAGTTCTTGTTTCTCGTCATGCCTACTTCTTGGAAACTGAGTTTTTGGAAAACCAGATAAGTGGGAGCACAGTAGAACTGGAAGAAATTCCAGAACCACAAAACATTACTGAAAGCTTAGAGGAACCAGAGGGTTCGAAAGAACAGGACATTCCTACGCCGCTCCGCAGGAGTAGTAGGCAGTCTCATCCGCCCGAGAGATACTACGGTTTTCTCATAGACGGGGATCGAGAGGATTGCATCATAGATTATGATGAGCCTACTAGCTTCCAGCAGGCCGTTCAGAGCGTTGACTCGGTAAAATGGCTGGATGCAATGCGGACCGAAATGGAGTCCATGTACACCAACAAAGTATGGACGTTGGACATTGCTCCAGACGGGGTAAAACCCGTAGGATGCAAGTGGATCTTCAAAAGGAAGATTGGTGTAGATGGACAGGTTGAGACCTATAAAGCTAGACTTGTAGCAAAGGGTTTCCGTCAAAGACCTGGCTTGGACTATGACGAAACCTTTTCTCCAGTGGCTATGCTGAAATCCATTCGGATCCTTCTTGCCATTGCTGCCTTCCACGATTATGAGATTTGGCAGATGGACGTAAAGACCGCTTTTTTGAATGGAAATTTAGAGGAGTGTGTCTATATAGATCAGCCAGAGGGTTTCATTCAGAGTGGGAGCAGTGAAAAGGTGTGCAAGTTGCTTAAGTCCATCTATGGACTAAAGCAGGCATCGCGGAGTTGGAACATCTGTTTTGATGAGACGGTCAAGGAATTTGGCTTTATCAAAAATCCAGATGAACCATGCATCTATAGTAGATTTGTAGCGAGAACTGTAGTATTCCTCGTTTTATACGTGGATGACATTCTCTTAATAGGAAATGACATTCCTATGCTACAATCTGTCAAGGGGTTCTTGTCGCACAGGTTCTCCATGAAAGACCTGGGTGATGCCTCTTACATCCTGGGGATCCGGATCCATCGTGATAGATCCAAGAGGATATTAGGACTTTCTCAGTCCAGGTACATCGACACCATAGTGAAGAGATTCAGTATGGAAGATTCCAAGCGCGGTAACCTACCAGCTTGTCACGGGATCACCCTCTCTAAAGAGATGTCTCCCAAGACTGATTTGGAGAGGGATCGCATGTCTATTATACCCTACGCTTCTGCGGTAGGCTCTATAATGTATGCGATGTTGTGTACCAGACCGGATGTAGCTTATGCACTGAGTGTGGTAAGCCGGTATCAGTCAAACCCTGGGGAGAAACACTGGATAGCGGTAAAGAACATTCTCAAGTACCTAAAAAGGACTAAGGAGGTGTTCTTGGTGTATGGCGGAAAAGACCTCCAGATCGAGGCCTTTGCTGACTCCAGCTTGCAGAATGACAAGGATGATTCCAAGTCCATGTCGGGATTTGTCTTTACCCTCAATGGAGGGGCGGTGTGTTGGAAGAGCTCCAAACAGGAAACCGTTGCAGACTCGACTATGGAAGCGGAATACATTGCTGCATCTGATGCCGCAAAAGAAGCTGTCTGGATGAGGAAGTTCTTAAAAGAACTTCAGGTGGTTCCGTCCATTGTTGACCCAATACCTCTGTATTGCGACAACAACGGGGCTATAGCTTTAGCGAAGGAACCCAGGTCCCATCAAAGATCCAGGCACATCTTGAGGCGGTATCACCTGATCAGGGAGATCGTGGATCGCAAGGAGATCGAGGTTCGGAGGGTTGCTTCAGAAAAGAACACTGCAGATCCATTCACCAAGGCCCTACCCCAGACTCAGTTCGAGCGGCTGATCGAGATGATAGGTCTTCGATACGCCAGTACATGGCCTTAGTGCAAGTGGGAGATTGTTAGTGTATATGCCCTAGAGGCCATTACTGTATCATACTAGTTTGTATATTACTTAATGAAAGCTTGGGATATTCACCTTGTATAAACAATCTTGCTCAATATAGTAGTATGCTACTTGGTTTGTTTCTACTTCAATGTGTACTTGTGTTTATTTTACTATATCACTTATACGCATTAGTGGAGCCCTTAGGATTTTTTGCTTGATTACCAGCGTTGTGATGGCAGTCGCACTAGTGGGGGCTGGGTAATCTATAAGCACATCCTTATACAGGTCCCTAGTCGCAGGACTATCGAGACAGGGCATCGATACTCCGGAGTAGACTAGCGTATGCGCTTCTCATCCCAGTGTGGGAGATGGTCTGTCCCACAGCCATCAGTACGTCGTACTGGAGATAGTATACGGGTGCTCGTTGGGTTACGAGTACACTGGACAGGACTCGTCGGGAACTGACAGGTTGGTATTATACCTATCGTCAGTCATCAGTTCCCAGGTGACATGAGTACAGCTTAGTCCGCTGACTTGACACTGGCACTTCGCCTCGAGTGTGTTCCCACTGCACTTTGATCACTATCCTACCACGGCTCAAAGGAGTCGTGCAAACAGGTAGTGGTTGGGTGCAGTCCCGAAGCACTTGGAGGCAGTGCCGGTTAGACAGGATTCGTCTCTCCCGGTATTGGGGGTTGACATCGCGCTGTGTCTAGGAGAGCCATTACACGAGTAGTCCCTGGCCAGGGCAAGCGAGATATACTGGTAGGTTTCCAGTGTTATCTCAGGGTGTTTTGGGCTTCACTCCGACACGACTTGTACCGCTATTGGGGGACTGACGTTTTACCGCTCCCTAGGCCCGACATGCGATGTATCAGACGAACAGACCGGACTGTACGGAGACTGTCACATTCAGAATCAGTAGGAGTTCAGATGGGGTTTCACCTCGTCAGCCTTCTTGTCGACATCTACCTGGGGACCGTTACGCACAGCTAGTGCCGCTTGCGGTCTGTGGTTAAACTCACTGCCATCGTAGTGTCGAGTCTTTAGAGTCCCACACAGAGGGTATTCGCCTCTGGGCAAAACAGAGTAGAGGTCGCATGGTTTTGCGACAAGGTTCGTTCTCATCCGCGCACTTGTGCACGTTTGGAGTCCGGACGGATTTTACTGGCTGGCTCTGGTTTGAGTCAGATACCGGTATATGTTTTGGGGTTGCTTTTATCTCTCAGTATTCATGTTCCTCGGAACAAGAATGCAGGTGTGTATGCACAGTTGCTTGAGGCGGAGGATGAGGTTTTTCATTAGGGTTTCGGAACGGGTGCGTATGCACAGTTTACAGTCGTCTTTTTCCAAACCCTAATAGATTTATGAAATATCAATTAATAATAGTAATTAAATGAAATATTGTTATGGTTGATTTTGGTGACTTATTGACCATGGTTGACTTGTTGACCATGGTTGAATGTTGACCACCATCATGCTTTGAAAGGATTCTCCTTGATTCATGCTTACACTCATTTATTGAAAGTATGATAGTGGTCATTCTAAATACAACCATCAACTATTTCATTTTTGAATTATTATTATTAATTAGATAATTCCTTTTCTTTTAGTCATGGTTGCAAAAGAAAAGAGCTCATTCTTTCATAATCATTCTCTCTCCTCACTTCATCTTCTTCTTCCTCAAGCTCGAGGTGATTCCTTCTCATGTGTTGAGAATCCTTCACCTTGAAAAGAAAACAACCCCTAGACACTCTCTACTCTCTCTAGGGTTCAAGGTTTAGCAAGCCGGAAATCCTAGTTCACTCAAAGATCGAGGAAGAGCCCAAAGGTTGAACTCTCGAGGTGGATCCATCTTCGACGGAAGAAGGCGACAAGAAGAGAACCATCAACCTCTACAAAGTTTGAAGAAGAAGGAGTTCAAGTTTAGGTATAACCATCTTCATCCGAGTAGCTAACTCTCTTTAGCAAGTATGCTAGTTTTAGTTTAGTTAAAGATCCCGACTTTGCTTAGTCCATGTTGCCTCTTGCGCTAAAAATTTGATTTTTATACCGTTTCCGCCTCCCCGTAAGAACCGGGGGTCGCAACGTGGACTTACACCACATCCCGAAAAAAAATACATCATTTTATTCAATCTTTTGTTTTATTTTATAGCTTTCCAAAGTTCAACTAGTTTGGGTGAGGATGTTGGTGAAATTGATGAAGATCATGGCCCTTTTGGGAAGTATGTCGAAAGACTGGAAAAGAAATCCAAAAGTGGAGGAAATTGAACCTGGCAATGCAATTATTGTCGTGAAATTACCGGCGGTTCTCATTCAAGGACGAAAGCACATCTATTGTAGATGAATTATGGAATCAAAGTGTGCTATCAATATTTTGATTTGATATTCCTTATGTGGTTTGTTGCAGTGTGTTTATATGGTAATTTATAATTGTATGATATGTGTAAGATGTTGCATATGCCCCCATAAATTGTTTGTGCGTAAATTATATAATATGTATCATACAAAATATATTGCATGTCCAGTGGGATTCGAACCCACAATCTTCCTCATTTAATTTTATTCGGATGCCTTACCATTAGGCCACAGACATATTTAATATCTAATAGTTGCAAGCAAGGTAAAATTTTTAAGCCAAATTTCTTGTTTAATAAATATTTCACATATTTTTCTTATACATTTTTGCGCGCGCGTTTGTTTATGGCCGCATTATCCTCATAAAACGATTAATCACCGTATAATCCAATTATACGCTACCCAATAGCCGAACGAATAGAAAACGAATACGTGTTCTACAACATTGATCTTTATTATTAAAAAGAACTTAAATGATGGAAATTTTAAGAATAAATTAAAGCTAAAGCAGCAAAGTGGAGGCTTCAAAAAATTAAGGGTATTTCCAGCTGTCCGGACAAAAGTTAGGAGTACTTGCAATTTAGACTAAATTTTATTTAAAAATCATCAACATTTTAGCATTTCCAATATAAAACCAATGAACTTTAAAATTGCCATGAAACCCTATCTGAAAGTGTTCATTTTGGATTTGATTGAAGAAGAAATAGGATTTGATTTAAAAATCTCTAAAGTTCTATATTCAAAACTACTCATTCTATGTTTTATATCAGATGAATGTCCTGAATCTAACTCTGAATATTCTTAAATCGGACCTAAATCGAACTGTTTCAGATTACATTGCTAGTTCCGAGACGTTACCAGTCATTTTTAAAGGTCACCCGTGTTATCAGGAAAACCCTTAAAAGTAAATGGTGTTTTACAAAATTTACCCACTAAAATAATATGCTAGGTAATCTTCACAAAAGTGCATTGTTTTAATGGAATGACAAAAACTTCAAATATAAAGTTTAGTTGGACATTGCATGATCCATCAATCCTAAGCAATGAGCAATGCATGGGCCACATAAATATTATATGTGGGCTTGACACACTACCACTTAAGTACCACATATAAGATGGAAGAAGTTGGAGATTTTCGTATCATTTAACATTTCAGCCTCTTTCTACTCAATAAGTTTCACTTTACAAACCCTATATTCTTGATTAATCAGTTCCTTTATATATTTACCAAATTTCATGTTTTTGTTGCATTTCATATTTTATATTGTTCCCTTTGTTTCTTATCTAAAGTGAAATATTTGCGCAAATACCCTCTCTACTTCTCGATCAAAACCTTTTAGAATACTCGAATTCAGCCCCAAACAACCGAAATGATTGTCTAATTATTATTCACGAATATTTTTACCTGATTGCAATTTAGTGGTATTTTGGGCATTTGAATGGTGCGCTTGGATCGAGGCAGTTCATGAAAATACATGTTCATTGTGTCAGGCATACATAGATCAGCCAGAGGGATCAAAAGATTGAAATTTGGATCAACAAATTTATGTTAACAAATTACACATATTATACAATGTTACTGGCCTATATGCATACTTCTATAACAAAACCGTAAGCATTCTTTAGATGCAAAACATGTAAGTTAATAAAACAAATATATATTATTTAAACAAATAGTTTTAACTATACGAAAATAATGGTGAAAAGAGGCCCTAAAAGATTTTCGTTAGATGCCATCAAAAAACCGCACCTTCCACCATTTTATTCGACGATTGGCACACATCATCATCATTTTTATCATCTAAGATATGGGTACACCAAATTTCATATGATTCTACCAATTTTTCAACATTGAATTCGTAATGTAAAAAATTCTATTATCGGTAAACCGTTAATTTTGCACCCGACAGTGAAAAAGTAATAGATGCATATAAATTTTGGTGTATCCACATCTCGTCAAAAAAAATTGTGTAGGACATTTTTTTCCAACCCTATAGGAGGAAATTCCCTCCTATGGCAAATGAGAATTAGATATGATATGTTAAATTGTATGAATTTGTATACGTATTCATGAATACTCTGATATATCTATATCCATATCAAATAATTTAAATAAAACCATATATGTATCGGTATCCCAAAAATATTTAAATATATTTTGTATCTCCACCCGCCGCCCCAGAACAGATATGGAAAATTTTTGTGTTAACTGAAAAATATTTAAATATTGACCTCGAAAATATTCAAATATATGTAGCAATAATTTCCACCCCAATTATGTAGCCTATCAAATCATTATCAAGTACTTCCACCCCAATTATGTAGCCTATCAAATCATTATCAAGTACTTCGCCAATAGGAGGACCAATACGAGGAGAATGCAGGATTCGATCCCAAGGAGGGGAAATGGCCACAATTTAACACTTTCAGGATAAATTTGTGGGTCCCCTAGGTTTCTTATGTTGTGTGTACGGGTTGAGCTTACGGGCCAGTTCAAAAAATAAAAATAAATATACAAATAAATCATTATCAAGTAAGGAAAAATCATTTTTTTTACATCAATTACTTATTGCTTTATTGTTTTATTTTGACCTTTTTGTCACAATTCTCATGACTTCAACTCATTTGCATTGATTTGCATCCTTATGTGCCTTATTCTTACCTTTGTTATCGTTAATATAAATCCATCAAGTTGATTTTTTTGTATGCATCTATATCAGCATTTATATATTTTGTCCATCACATTACAGGGTTTAATGCAAAAAAAATATAGGACGAGATCGCAAAAACTTCTGGTTGCTTTCAAGGGGCCTGACCCACCAAACATCAAGCGGTTTAAAGTAAATGGGGGAAAAAACACAAGTCATTTCTTTTCTAGTTTCCTTGTTATTTGTTAATGGGCTTAGTTTACTTTATGACGTTCATGCAAAATTTAAGGCAATTGATAATGTAAGCTCTAGTATCTGATTCTGCTAGAAACTTGAACTAAGAAATAAGTGGTAGATAAAGGTAAATAAATCTAAATAAACCCCTTTTGCCAATCTATCATATAGTAAATCCAAATTTTGTTAACTGCGGGAGATAAAAAATATTCTCTCTTGGTAAATTTAGTTCTGTTTTAAAAGTAAAAACCTCCAGGTAATTAATTGGGCTGAAAATGGTGGGTTAAGGAATCAAACATACCAAGTAACACTTGCAGGTTTGCTAGGCTATTGTAATGAAAATCTCCATTGAGAGTACCTGCACATTAACAGTCCCAATAAATATATCAATTGAGAAAACACTTGCAAATAAACAAAAAACATGAATAACTTGGGAAAACATATTCTTATAAACAATTTACAAAAGTTGGTGGCTGTTGAACCAAGAGGAAGTGAGCATCAGAGGCACACAACGTGCATAGATCTTAACATTGGATACAAGCCAGATACCATATGCATCCACCCCTAACAGACTACAGCACATCTATTGCTAGTAACATTCAAAAATCACTACATACAATATTGAGCTAAAACACACTTTAAAAACACATTCATATGGCGGAAAAAAAGGGTTTTATTCCAAGACTGACATTCAGTTCAACATCAGAACTTTATATAATAGCTATCTGTTTTGTACACACTGCGATCATCGGTCTAAAAGTTCTTGATGCATGTGCAACAACCAAGGTTGCATGGACACGGACACGGACAATATCAAACTACTTCAGCAAAATAAAACAAAAACAAAAAATAAAAAGATCGAGTCTAATGCCTAAATAGACACATTATAATGATAACAAATAACAATAAGTCATTGTTAATATGAGATGATAAAATAAGTGATTATCAAGTCTTTTTTAAACCAAAAGAAACATTTAATAGCAATCGAAACTTTAAGAACATAATTAAAGACAACTATGATGCTCCCATATACTCTCCATCAGCAACGAACTTTAAGAACATAATTAAAGACAACTATGATGCTCCCATATACTCTCCATCACCGACGAATAGCATCGATTCCAACTCCGGTTCTTTAAAAGAGAGATTAGCAATCTCGAAAACAATATAATGCATCTCCACCAACATCGCAAAACGTTGATTCTTTTTTATATCGCATGCAACATCGAGATAGAAGATGGGAGGTTGGGCAAGTGTTAGTGTAATATCCAAATAAACAAATCATAAAGATAATATGCTACAGACATGTATAAGACAAAGAAAACATATGCAACACGCATACGTGTCCAATAGGACCAACATGTGTCGGACAGGTGTCAGAGACTAATATGTGTCCAACACAAACACAGAGATCCATCGGAAGTGTCCGTGCAACCTACGCGACAATAATTTTATCTTCCATAAATTCAGGCTTTCTTTCTTCAAGAAGAAAAGAAATTGTTGGAATTCTATGATGGCTTAAGATTTGAGTATTCAGCGTTCAGAGTTTCTATAATCACATCATAACAATGATCCATAGGAGAGATTTAATTAGCCAAAGACTATTAACATATTTGAAGTTGCCTTCATAGCACAACGGAACAATTAACGGTAATTACTATTTGCTAAATATAATATTATTGACGAATGAAATATTTTCCCATGTAACTATACAAACTCCAAAATTTTACAACTCCACAAAGGTAAAACCTTTTAACCTTTGGCAGGAGAAACCATCAACAGCAAATAATGCCAATAATGGAGCACAGTTGTATGCAGATCATAACCGGGCACTTCTAACCTGAAACAGAAAATCTCTGGCTATCAGCTGACTAATTGGCAACCAATTCATCAAACACTGGGCTCATGCTAAATAACAAGGCAACACAGCTTAACAATAAACTTTATACAGCGAATACAGAGTGAAAGGGCTTTTCTAGTGAACCAGGCAATATAGATATCTTTTCCTACTTTTCTATTATGTTTAAAGCAAGGTTTAAAATCTTGGTATCAATACCGGTATTGGATGACCATTCTTTGAATCAAAATCATCTTGAATTTGAATATCAGATTTTACATCGTTTGACAAAACAAATTTCTAAAAATTCGAAAATAAGGAAATAATTAACAAAAATAACTATGAAAAATTTGACATTTTTGACATTTTTCAGTAATTAATGATGTCGATACTGGTTTTAATACCTAGTTAAATTAAAAATAATTATTTCAGCATCTTGTAATTAATGTCAATAAACACATTAATGAAATCTACTAATCCATTAATAAATACCAACCCCCAATAATCAATTAGCAAGCGTTACAACCTCGGTCGATCATTTTTTGGATCAACAGTCTCGAATTGGGATCAGCTGAGATTTATAACCATGGCTAAAAAGCTCACTAAAGCAATTAAAGTGGTCAGTTGTTATTGAACAAACAAAGGATACCTGAAAGGAGAGATGAACATAAGCAGTAAGCCCCTAAAGTGTCAAGTTATTTAATAATCTTCAATGCACCAAGCAAGCGATGAATTAAGAAACTATATATTGTTAAAAAGAAAATTCTAAGTCAGTCTTATAACAAAAAAAGATGCAACTGATCAAAGCTACATCCAAAGCCATGCTAATAGATGATATTTATACAGCAACTAATGTATGTTAGAAAAAGATATGTCAAGTACATACATACAAAAGCTGCTCAATGCACAGCAGATCATTGTGACGAATCTTGGTTGTTTGCTAGGTTAACAGTTGAACCATGAGCACAGAATCGCACAGGCCAAAGAACCACTACTATCCAGATCGTGAATCCCGAGCTTCACCAGCACATAAAAGTAAAGGAAAATCCCATTATGGTTCTTACTATGAGCCTATGATCATCAACAGCACCCTGCATTCAACACAACGCATGAAATTACATTGTGTGCATCTTCAAATTTCTAAAATTATATGGAAATACCGCACAGAATCTAACAGCAAGAAAAATCAAACTAGCAAATTTGCAGCTTTCCTCGTAGCAACCTTTTAGTGTGCTACTGTAAATAGAGAAAATGAAACTCTAAAATCAGACCTTGACAATAGCACAAGACATTAATGCTGCCCACTGGTCATGTTATTAATTTTAATATTATAATGCTCAGAATCGCCAGTCATGAGTGATACCTCTAACATGTATTGAAAAAGACAACCCCCCCCCCTCCCCCCAAAAAAAACAAAAACAAAACCCACAAAAAATCCGATATTTATCAGTTCAAAATGCAAGATTAGACCTGAGTCTTCTAAAACGATTTTGGAACCATATCCTAACCAAACTGTAAATCGACCATGCTCATCTTAATCTGCATGGTTTGATGTACCTTTAAAAAGTGGAATGCTTAAAAGTTCTATATTATATCCATCACATGGGGTATTGAAGGGCTGGTTGTTCTTAGTAAGCTGCTTAAATTTACAATTAAGGAAATTATGTATCTGAGCTTGAAACGGTGTATTGGTTTTTTTAGTATCTAGATTCTAAAAATCATTTGAACTGATCATCTCTATGCTCCGCCATAAATCTATGCAACTAGGTAATTTTGAACCATCAGTTTTGTATTGGCACAAAGAACATTTTTATAAAAAAAAATTATCAATCGCTTCACTCAATTTATGTACTCTAAATCTTTAATTTGTATTAGATCAAGAAAAACAAAATGAATATGCAATTTAGATGGTCTATCCTTAAATCAATTACATGCGAAGAATTTGTTTCCAAATGCCATCAAGAGGGGCTAAGTTCCTATGCATGATATTTTGCATGACCACTCAGACACGATGCAAATTCAATCCGAGCAAGCATTGTAACCTTTCAATGCAAGCTGTCTCAAAATCCCCACCAAGGTTCAACACTATACTAATGCTTACATATTACAAAAATAAGATTCCTCAGGACTCAGTTGTTGCTTGAGCAAAGGATAACTTCACAGAAGCTTGTGAAGTATGACTGGATACATAAACGAGCTTGCACACCTGCACCGACACACCCACACTAACCCCCACATGATCCAACACTCACCCAACCCCTCTTCTGCCACTGCCCCCCCCCCCCAGTCCCACATGCGCCTACACATAGAGAATTAGCCAAGTCTCTAAAAAATGCTTTATGAAATTTGAGTTTGGATTATGATTTTGAGTCTACATCATGAACTATATTGTAAGAACTACGGTTTTGAGTTTACATGCACATGACGAGCGCGCAGCTCTCGACCATTCACATGTAGGTTTGATCAGTTTCGCTTTCAGGGCTTCCAAATTTGATTAGTTTTGGTTGGTTTCGTTTATTTTGATCCAAGTTTTGGTTTCAGATATGCAAACATACATACATCGCATCCAGCTATTGCATTAAAATATTTTCATAAATGTATAAGCCTATTAAGGCATTAGAATATTTTCACAAGGCATTCATTACATATTAAGCCATACCTATTCAATTAGAAAAAAGCATGCGAACATTAAAGCATGCATTAAAATATTGAATTAATTTAACTTTATATGAACATGCATCAAACATTTCCATTAAATATCCAGTCAAAACTAAGGTATTTCCTTCCATAAAACATGCTATAATAACATCAAGGAAACTGCATTTAAATGTCTCCAAAGCAAATGCACCGAAAAATTTCGGTAACAATTCAATGCATAGACTATCAGTATAGCAAAAGAGGTTTTGTTTCCATAAAACATCCATTAAAATACAAATATCCAAGCAATCGTGGAAGCACAGTCTCTGTACCTAAGCCATCTCTTAACATGAGACAGGCCAGCTGTCCCCTTTTTGTCTCCCCCAATCTTCTCTTTCCTAATGCCAACTTAACTAAGTATCTTTCCCATTCTAATTGTATTCAAAGTCTCGATCTGCTCTTTTACTACATCTCCTTCGAATTTTCCTCTAACGTAATAGCATATTTTGAGTCCAAATCTAGCCATCTCAATCTGAATTTTGTAAGCTCTCATCTTCTTTTTCTTCTATCTCTTTAGTTCCGTCTCCTACTTTTCCCCCAACTCAAAGCTCAAATAACCAAATTATGCTTGTATTAATCATTTTGAATTCCAAATATTGTTTGTAGCATTTGTCAATCTGCATAATACAAACCAAAATTAAGACATTTTAGCCGTTACTTCACGAATTGAGTTCTATACCTATGTAATCTTTCGCTACCTATTCGCAGCGTCAGCCAATTTCTCAAACCACGCATGTTGGAGCCAGTAGTTATAACAAAAACATCTAGATATGAATTGCATTATTTAGTAGCTAAAACAAAACTTACTAAATGTCAAAATTTGAGATAAAGCCTAAAAACTTAACCAACTGCCTAAAATAACTACAGGACATATACTTATATATATACACTCCTATCGGTAGGATTTGAAACTCATTTCTTAGCCGTTGGATTAGACTTGAGATGTATGCTAGCAATTATGGATCTCATTAATCACATCATTGATATCACACATTCCAAAGCAAATCCAATGATTAACAAATGGGTAGGGATTATAGTCGTACCCACACCCACCCACACACAGGGAATCGAGTTATCGGCTCGTAGCTGATACTAAACCGTCAGCTGAAGCCTACATGTGGCCCAATCCGACCGCCAACTCAACGAATCGTTCCGGCCACCTTGTTCTACACATGGAGTGGCCTATGTGTAAAATTTTGATCCATAAAAATGGATGGCTTTTAAACACAATAAAAATATCATAGATCGGGGACACTTGATAAAAAGGCATAGAAGGTATCAAATCGATCAAAATTTCACACATGGATCACTCCATCCATGTATAGAACAAGGTGGCCGGAACGGATCGTCGATTTGACGGTCGGATTGGGCCACCTGTAGGCACCAGCCAACTGGATGACTTTTAAACACGATAAAAATATCATAGATCGGGGACACTAAGAATACATAGAAGAAACCGCCAGCTGGTGCCTACAGGTTGTCCAATCCGACCGTCTAAGCGACGATCCGTTCCGACCGTCTTGTTCTACACATGGAGTGATCCATGCGTGTGAAATTTTGATCGATTTGACACCTTTTATGTATTCTTATCAAGCGTCTCTAATATATGACATTTTTTTAATGTAAAACCGTCCATTTTTTAAATGCTTGATCCATCACTTATAATGCATTATATCGATCAAAATTTCATACATGGTTCACTCCATGTGTAGAACAAAGTGGCCAGGATGGATCGTCGATTTGACGGTCGGATTGGGCCACCTATAGGCACCAGCTGACGGTTTAGTATCAGCTACTAGTTGATAACCCATTTCATATATATATACACACACACACACACCGATCAATTGAGGCCGGTGGTCATCTTTTAAAATTAGGTGGTGCTCGTCTTTTAAAATTAGGCCACCTCATCAAACTCCCAAATCACCATGTTTTTCACCGATCCGACTAATAATCGTGATCTATATATCCAGATAGCTTACGTATCAAAATTCACAAAATTTGGAGACCTCTAGCATATCCATCAAGTGATCGTTTTTTCATGTATTGGAAAACGGTTAATTTTTTACTTCACCTAACCAATGTGCCAGAGGTCTCCAAATCTTGTGATTTTTGATAAACATATCTATGACATGTGGATCACAATGACCGGTCGGATCAGTGAAAAACATGGCGATTTGGGAGATTCAAAAGTTGGCCTCATTTTATAAAATGGACACTGAACTCAATGGATCGGCTCCATACATACATATGAAAAGGGATAAGAGGTGACCGCCCCTTTTTAAAAAAAGGAGCCCCCGCCTCAAAACACACATATCCCCGTATATTTCACCGATCCAAATCGATCATCTTTGATTTACGTATTATAAAAACCCCTATGTACAAAAAATCTCAAGATTTAAATACATCTAACATGTCCATCAAGTGATCGCATTTTTCAAATGCCGATAAACCATTAATTTTTCTATCCGGTTGATGGATGCATTAAGGTCTTCAAACAAGGATAACTTTTTTTTACATAAGAGATGATTTTGATCGGTGAAATACACGAGGGTATGTGTATTTCGGGATGTGGGTCCTTTTTAAAACGGGGGCCGCCACCTCATCTCTCTCTCTCTCTCTCTATATATATATATATAGAGCGAGAGAAGATAATGTAGGAAAGATGCCATAAGAGGGAAATTCCTCCTATGGCGTCGAAAAAATACAATCTCCATCGTGTTTTCCGACGATCGGCACCCATCATCTTCATCTTTATCATTTAAGATATGGGTACACCAAATTTCATGTGATTCTACAACCTTTTCACCGTTGAATTAGTGGGTTCAAAATTATATGTTTACCGACAATAGAACTTTTTACATTGCTAAATCAACAGTGAAAAGATTGTAGAATCACATGAAATCTGGCGTACCCACATCTTAGATGATAACGATGAAGATGATGGATTCCGATCGTCAGAAAACACGATGGAGAGCGTATTTTTTCGACGCCATAGGAATAAATTCCCTACTATGACCTCTTTCCTCCATTATATATATATATCGACAATATTTGGACTAACATGAAAGACCATATATTGATCAGTATTCAAAATATTAGATGATCTATATGCAAAAAAAATCCACCTATTATCGCTATTTGCTAGAGTTACAAAATTGATAAATCAGTTAATATATAGGCTGATACGATAGATATTTGAAACTATGCTATTGCAATGTTAATCGTTTACATGTGATTATTAATGGTTGAATGTTCTGCACTTTACCAAGAGTTTAATGCTAAATTATTAGCTAAAAGTACACATCTAATATATATCAACGCCTACGAATTATATGCAAACTACATTAAATAAATTTCATCAAATATTTGTTTAAATGATTGATTTGTTGGGATACATGACAAGGTAATTTCAGCGAATAAGATCTCATCTTACACAACGCTAGGCTCAACTAAAGGAATACAGTACAATATTTATAACTCGAAACCCTTACTCTCGAATCATTGGCTCGCTTTTCCATCTGCGCATGATAAGCGAAGGTTGAAAAACAATTTGTTGTAAACCTCTTCAAGAGTAACTTTCTTATAACCATCGAAAAAGTGCTATAAATTGGAGGTTATATATATATATATATAGAGAGAGAGAGAGAGGAAATAGAATATACAGTGCCCCTATAAGAATTTCCTTCAGTAGCGAGACACGTGGCAACACACTATTTATTGATCCATGTCTTTTCGTCTTTTTCAATCTAATGTAATTAATGCTTGCAATTGCAAAATAAACATGCACATGAATTAATGAATGGCGTTGTATAATTCGGTTGGGCATGTCTGCATGCATGCACGCACAGAGGGAGGGGGGAGAGAGCGGTTGTCCAAAGCTTCCTTTTGCAGCTGGTCTTGTTCCGTCAGCTCAAGCTTGTAGCTCTTATTCCTAATGCTGGATTCCTGAGTTTTCTGAAGCTTTAAAAAATGTCTTCAAAATTGTACTGGAATACAGTAAGAAGAGAAGCATTTCTACTCGTTCCATGCTCATATTACAATCGGAGACACGAGACGTACAGTGTAACCACATAACCCATCCCCTCTGCCTTCCAGCCAGCTCAATGACTTATTTGCAAAGACACTCTAAAGTCTCTTCAACAAACTTCTTTTCTTGTGCTTTGCATACGTCTCTTAAATTAATCTCTATCCATACATGTGTCCTAAAGTTCAAGTATGTATTTAGCCATACAACGCTAAGAAATCAGAGTTGGTGCTGCCTATACTGTAGTACATGTCAAAAACTAATAATTTTAACTCAAATAATCAAATAAAATGCTAATAACATGGAGATTTCTCTTGAAAAATCATGACAAATAAACATCAAGAGAAAACTTCCTATTTCTAGCCATCCATGGCCCACATAAAAAAGAGCGCTTTAATCGAAAGTAAAGCACCACAATAGTTAAACTTTACCCATCAAAATGGAAGGTAGTTTTAGGAAATGGCTCGGGTTTAAAAGACAGATATGGTTGTCAACCCGCATGTCCTCTAAGAACTGGTGTCAAATTTCTGGCTAATGTAATAATAGAAAAGAAGAGGGTCTTGCAATAGACCTCTTCCGGCACATTGGTGGGTAGGAACACCTACATTTTCCAATCATGCAGTTTAACCTCATGTGGCCAAAGCAGCTTCTCTGAATGCCTCCAGATTTCAAAAGGTCTACGAGAGGCAAATGACATGATATGCTACAAGATTGCATTGCTCAGAACAAAGATAAGCCTGGGTAGTTGATTTTATTAGTTCAAGTCAACCATAAACCCTTCTAATTGATAATATGGATCCTCCATATAAATTCTTAATTATACATCATAATCTGAATGTTTGATTCTTCAACCAATACAATATTTCTTGGGAGAAGCAGAGAATATCTCGATCAGGGGAGAAGGAATGCACAAGTTATAATTCTTCCTCTACAAAGTACTAACAATAAAAAGTTCAAGAAGAGTATGAAATTTAGCTTATATACTATAAGCAACATTATTAGAATGGTAAATTTTGGAGACGTTCATATGATGTTAGGTGACGAAACCATTGATGGATTCTGAGAATCTAGAATAACTATTCAATCAAAACCCCTTAAAATCTATTCCTAAATCCTAGGAGTCTTGTACTTCCCAATGTTTAAGTGATCCAAACAGTTTGTCCACAGAACCCCCTTTGATATTCCGATGTCTGGTGACCAGGTACCAAGCATACTCAAGATATAATCAATGTCTTAGGAAACGAACACTTGGGCACCTAGGCGGTCCGGTGGACCGACCACTGCGCTTTTGGGTGATTAAGCGAATTGATATCATCACCCCGATATTCGTTTAAATATATTTTTGTTATTACTTGTAAGACTGTAGGTATATGAGCGATGTAATAGTGACTATAATGCCACGTTTCCTAATAGAGTACATGCTCATATAAAGTTTTGTTAAATGTGTGGTTTAGACTATTCTTGGTATGGGAATAAAGCTTAATAAATCACAGTCAATTGACACTTTTAGTTGTTTATGCCTTTCAAATTGCTCATCTAGTCATTTGCAAGTGAAAAAACAAACCAAAAAAAGTAGGAAGAAGAATTGTAACTTGTGATGGTATATACTCATATAGAGTCATAAAGTTCACCAAATCACAATCTCCATTTTCATTTTTCGCTTTTATACCATTAAATATAAAAGCAATGCCCTGTCATCCTCACCAAAAAAATAAACAAATGAGGACTATTCTCCTTCAGATAGTGCTCCTTGTCTACGTAGATTAAAAAAAAGTTGCACTTAAGGAATAATTAACACTTCAGACGTAAGCAAAGTGTCTACAGATAACTGCAGAAAGATCCAACACCCAAACAAAAAAAGAAAAAAAAAATGCACGCTTGCGTTTAACGTAAAGGGGTGCCAACGGAAACAGGATTCTATATCCTTGAACCCAAACATCAACATGCAAAAAGTACATGTCCAGGTTCATCTGCAACTAGCATTTTCACTAGCCTCTGAACTCCCAAACAGGTGGAAAGAGGAGAATTTAGGCATTCTATCACCAAAAAAGGATACTTTCTGACTTTCCATCAACTGGGATGGACTCCTCTAGAAAGGAGCATAAATGCAATATGCAATGCATGCAGATGCTTCTACAATGACACATTGAAGAAAGAAAATAAATGTGGCAAATCTTGGACCAAATAACCTACAAAGGTCAAAATAATGACCCCCCCCCACACACACACACACCCAAAACAACCCCCCCCCCACACACACACACCCAAAACAACCCCCCCCCCACACACACCCAAAACAACCCCCCCCCCCCCACACACACCCAAAACAACAGGACTTGTTTCTGATTACCATCCTCAAATTGAATGCAAGGAAAGTTATACTACGGACAAAAACAAACAAAAAGACTAGTAGAGATCAGGATGAACAACTTTAGCTTCGTAAATTCCATACAGTGATAAAAACAACATTTTATATGCAAGTGCATCAATACATTATAATAATTCATTTGTTTGAGCTTGCAACCATCAAATATATAAGTTCTCCTGCAGTAAATTAGCTACGCAGAGAAATATTTAGCAGTCGAGAAGCTGAAGGGGAAATCAGCATCATCTTCCCAAAAACAATGCAAAGTTGAACCAAATGAAAAAAATGCCATACTTACCTTAAATGTAAAATCTCAATCGAGTTAGAGTTTTAACGATGATTACATTATAGCTAACAAGCAGAGTAAAGTTGTATGTAACATGTCATTAAATAAAATGACTGCACAGCCGACATTAGGAACGGAGGATGAATAACTGGTATCTAAGAACTTCATACCTTCAAGAATCAGCCAGTGTACGTCCAGCATGCTAAAACAACAGACCGAATATCCTAAAAGAGAAAAGTTTAAGAGAAACATGTCAGTTTTAGCTTTTTAAAGTGAATAAAACGCGAGCAATTGATTTGGAAGAAGGAGACAAATGGTGGCAGAATTTCATACACACCATGATGATCGAGATATACCATTTCTAATTAAGAGATCCACGGCACCTGTACAGAACCAAAAGATTGTAATATTGTCAATAGGAAACTAATATCTACGGAAGACAGTAAATGTTGAAGCTTTCATTTAGGTATAAATGAGCAGATACAGATAGCATATCTAAAGTTAACCAAAGATAGCCATGCTTCTTGCTCACATTATCATCTCAAAACTGTGAATTCCTTTGTGGCTATTGGTTGGATCTTTGGCATGCAATGAATCATGATAAAATATTATCACACTAAGCGCAAACAATTCAAATATTGCATTCACGTCCAAGGCATCATGTCTCTTTAATTTATATGTTTACATGCTGCATAGATTTTTTTTTCCTGTCGTGTTTTATTGGATGATAATGATTAGGAGAAAAAATTAGCACTTAAGAATAACACACTCATGAAGTATCTAGGAAAAGCTAGAGGTAAAAGCTACCATCATGAGAGCTACAAATTTTGCCAGCAAACAACAGGTAGTGGGCAGAGAGATGTTGCTCAGATCAAGTATGTCAATGAGGTCTACGCTGAAAATATTGTAAGGAAAGATGCCTTACTAAATATATAGGCAAGTATTAAAAATTACTTGTAAAAGGGGTTGGAATCTCATAACCTTGTATAATGAAATAGAATGCCCATAAATATTGGTAAATAAAAGAGGATGGGCACATGACACATTAATGATTTCAAACAAACTAACAAACGAGAAAAATATAAGTCTAAGCAACTAGGTTGTTTTCTTTGAACACTATCATACCCCTTCACTATAACTTGTTATTGATCGTTCTTGGTTGAAACTTGAGAGACTCAACACTAGTTCATACAAATAACCACAGAGGGGGAAAAGTGAATTTATTATAAAAAGAAGAGATCGATGAAAATGATTTCAGAAGTCAAGGACTTCACTTTTGCTAATAGGAGGCATTTTAATTCTTATTTATTTATCAGAGTATATTCATAGAAGTTGCATGGTGAAAGATATTAACGTTTCATGTTTGAATACAGTTATTCCATAGCCAGTAAGATGTCTCTATCCTTGAAAGGGTAAGGTAATGCAAGCCACTATAACTTTATTTCACTATTTTTATTATGATTTTAAACTATGGTTTCAAATAAGGCAGCCTACCCTGAGTCTATCCTGAATGCAACCCTGATTTGGCATCCCAGATGGTCAATTTAAAACTGGCTAGCTAGGATTTTAAAAAATCTGAACCCTGCCATAAGAAAAAAGAATATGTGCGCCATAAGTTTTCCGGGTTAGGTTTGGGGACCTAGGGAAGTCAGGAGGAGCATACACTGCCAAGAACATATTACAGTTCTATTGATGAAGTCATCAATATGAGGAAGCTGTGTATTTGTGAACACACAATTCTTTTAACAAAGTGGTCAATATGAGGAGGCTGCATATTTGTGGGTGGAGAAATTGGAAATGGTATTTAAAATGCACAGAGACTTGACTTCGATCTCTCACAAGATCAGGGAGGGGTAATAAATTGATGGATATTTGAGTGTAGAAGCAAATTTGCCAATACACAATTTGTTTTCCCATCAATACGGAAAATAAAATAAAGTTTTTGGTGTTTATGATAAAAAAAAAAGTCTGAATATCTGCATGGCACACCCTTCCGTATAGCACTCCTGCACAAGATGCTTCTACGAAAGAAGCACTTGCCCCAACAAGAGCATGAAAACAATTTGAGGGAGGTGAAAATTTCAGAAGAAAATGAGCACCACATAGAAATTCATGCACAGGCAAGCCTACCAGTTAGTAAATAAAATTATATAGCTTTAATATTCTGAAGATGTGATGTTTTTTTGAAATCAGATGTGATGTTAATTCAAAATACCTTTTAGAACCACAATTGCAAGGAATCTTTTCTTCCTCCAACGGAAATTTGTAGTTGTAAGTGAGCTCTTCACCAACATATATATGCCTCTTTGCATAAATAAAAATCTTCTTTTGCCCCTCAACAGTAATCACCTTGGTATAACAATTTGGCTGGGAAAAAAAATAAAGGAATATTAAAAAAAGGTATATACCGATGAGTCAGTAAAGAGCTTGACTCTAATTAATATGGCTTACTTCACAAGAATGATTTATAAATCTTGCTATACCACCTCGCTTTGTAGCATCAACCTGCAAATCATACAGGATAACAGCTGTAACACATCCAACAAACTGGAATATGTAAAGAAACTAATCCAAAGAAGATCACGAACTCATTTTGAAGGAATGACTGAAGTCATATGCTAAATTATATCAACCTCCTGACAAATTTAATAATTTGGCTGCCAGAAAGTGTTACCCTGACTATTAACAACCCAATTTAGCTTAGGTCGTCTAGAATAACCAAGAATATAGCAAGAAGCAGAAGTGGGGTCCATCCTTGGGAAGGTTCAGGCACTTAAATAATTTGAATAAATAATAACGAAGCTTGTAAAACTGAAAGCATTCTAGGAAGATTAATCGCCAACATAAGTAGATAAGACATAACAGAGATACTCCATGCTGCTGACATTTTTACAACTTTAAGCAGAACAAACCGCTCTAGATAAATCAGTACCTAAAAAGGCCTTATAGGTGCGGCAATATGAATAATCAAATCATTAAGAGGCTCACACAAGGTCAATCTACTCACCACATAGCCATCATCCAATCTAAACAGGTAACTGCTGCCAATTCCCATCTTCTCATATTGACATTCACGTATGTCCGATATCTGTAGCAGCCACTTTACTTGGTCATGGGGAAAAAATAATGAAATGTAAGAGGTGGAGAGAGGAGGCCAGACTTACCACACGACGTACTAATTCTCCTACATATTCAATAACAAAATCTTCTGCCTCAATCGGTTCAAGGGCAACAAGACCCCAATCATGTATCTTGCTCCTTTGAAACCGTAGTCGTTTTTTCCTTGCCTAAAACATAAATACCATGTAATGCTGGAAAAAATAAACCTGAAAAAATAGAAGAGTTGCAAATACATAGAACTGTTTAACTACCGTCAACTGATTGAATTTTAGAATCTCAGCCCCTTCTGCCGCAGCCAGAAGGTTCCGTAGCTTAACCCTATTTGTCCTTGCAGAAGGGCCCTTTATATTGGGGCGTTTAAGTACATTTCCCTCGGAATTAATATTTCGTAATTGATTAGCACGATATCCTCTGACACGAACCCTGTCTGATGGAAGTGCATTCCGAGACCATTTCCGCCAGTCCCAACCACTGATGGAAGACCGAGCACAGCCATCTGAAATGGGGCACGGAACTGATTGTTTTGCAGAAGCATTCTTTTTTGTCTTTCGTCTAGTTTTCTTAACCGGAGTCTCCTCTGATGCTTTTGCAATCTTCGCTGGAATAACCGACGGTTCATCCAACTCAACTTTCCTCTTCAGCCGCAACAGTCTTTTTGCTATCATACACAACACAAAAAATGTTGAAAAAATGAAATAAACAATAAAAAGTAGCATACCATCTAAGAGTAGAAACACATTAAACATGAATAAAGACATAAACTTACAACTTGAGGCATCATCACTATGACGACTTTTGCGCCCTTGTTGGATGATCAAATCAGATACCTTGTTCCCCGCAATCTTTTCAGCTTTATTTAGATCATTTTCTAAAGTTGAAACTTCTTCCATTTTCCCCTTAACCGCATTAAAAGAATCATCATTTTGTTCAGCATCGTCCCTTGATAAAGTTGAGGTTTCAGCATTGCATAATGGCATAGAAGTGTTTTCAGCATTATGAATAATCTTCCTCGATCTATGAATTTTTTTTCTTTCTCTAGTGTAAGAGTCCGGCAATCTACTTCCGTTGCTTGTTTGGACAGGCAGACTGATTACAAGAGACTCAGTCTTGCATTCCACTGAAACTAGTGAATGAACATTTGATGCACTTGATTTAGTTAGTTCAGGCATGGATTCATGCAACTGTTGATCTCCTGAAATTTCCCCAGCTTTCTGAAGCAATCCAGGATTATCTGCAAGTACAGATGCTTGTAAAGACCCGAGTTTTTTCCTACCGCTTTTCTTACGGAAATATGTTAGCTTTTCTGTCCTTAAAGTCACATTAGATTCATGATCGTCCAAAGTGTTCCTTGAGCTGCAACACTTATCGAGAGCATCATCAAGGATAAAGGATCTGCACTCTTTAAGAACTTCGTCGTGTATTTTTTTCCGGCAAACTGCAAGTGCAATATATATATCCATCAATGGAACAAAATCCTTTAGCTTTGAAGGCCGAATTTTATTCTTTTGAAATAGGGACACAGGCATAGAACACTGCTCAAGTCCAGGGGGAGGGGGTTCATCAAAGAACTTGACATCAGATACGCTTGTTATCGGGATATCCAATTTTTCGATGGCATTTACACATCGTACGGAGGGAGACACCAGAGGTTCTGTTTTAAAAAAGAGAGGAAAATCATCAAAAACATTTCGCTCATAATCATGCTGCTATTAGCTAACATATTACCAGATGAATCCAGTATCGCATCAGATGATTCCATTATCGTATCAGATGACTCCAGCAAAGCATCAGCACTCAGATCAACAGGACTAGATAAATCAGCCTGGATAATACCCTTATCAACATCAACTATTTCCTGCAATAAAAAAACAAACATATTTTACTAAAAGCTAAAGTAAATCAAGTAAAGGGTTGTTCACTAAAAAAAGAAGACATCCTCGCAGTTTACCCAATATTTACGTGTGAGCTCACACTCCAATAAAGAAGGGTTAGGGAAATGCCAATTTCCAAAACGGTTGAATACCATATTGCCTACTAGCGTAATATAGAACACTAGGTTATAGCCTATACCATAAACACTTAAAAAATGTTTTTACCTTCTTTTGTGTCTCTTCCATTCCTACGTAAATCAAATTTGTCAACTCCTCCTTCAATACGTCTTCAAAATATTCAAATAAGGATGCTTTTGTTGATATATATAATTCATTTTCCAACGTATTTTGAATCTCTGTTAAATTAGCAGATAATAAGGGCACTTGCAAACTGTTGTTTCCTTCAGCTTCAACCTCTACTGAACCATAAATTGGTGGAGTAGATGGAGAACAAACAGAAACATCTGGAATTTGCACTGCAGGTTCAAATCCAGGAGGAAAATCCATGTCAAATTCGGATGGCTGTGGTTCAATCACAACCTAGAAAATGGTGAAGCTTGTTAAATAATAAATAAAAGGGGAAGAAAACTCAAACAGAAGTTTAAAAAACTGCAGCACAAAAAGATATTCATATAATGAGATACATACAAGGGCAGAAGTCCTATTAACATCTACTTGCAGTGCATCTGTGTTTGCGAACCCAGGAGGAAAATCCAGATCACAGTCAGGCTGTAGTGGTTCGATAACTACCTGAAATATTTTCACATATGAAAGGAATATAACTCGAAAACAAGTAAATATTAATCAAAAAAATCAAGTATATGTCAAAAACAGGACCCAAGTAAAGGGATGCTTACAATGTCTGATTTTACATCATTGATTTGCACCTCGTCAATACGCGCAATCTCTCTTTCATCTTCGGTAATAGGAACAGCAGCAGAATCAGACCAGCGTTTCTTTGTAAGCCATTCAGTACAGTAATCAGAAACTGGATCATAAATAACAGCATTCCATAAAACTTTCATACAGTCATCATGTGAGGTTCTGTAAACTGCTAATAGAATCGCAGATAAATTATCTATGTCCTCAGACGTCAAAGTTCTAGAAGATGATTCCCCACGAACCACAGAAGGTGGATTTGATTCATTTGAAGCATGAAAAGGAACGGAACCTTTCTTCCCAATTACAGAGGACCTTTTCCTTTCAATCATTGATTTGGGCTGCGACAAGAAATAGAAATCAAGGGGAAGTGCTAATATGACTTTAAAAAATTATTATATCAAACTCTCTCCCATCTAACAAATGAGTTACCTCTTTATTAGAACTAATCTTAGCACCCTTAGATGCTTCTTCCTGCATTGCGTCTCTCTGAGCTTTCTTGGAAGCAAAAAAGTCGGGTACAATGCTGCTGATGATTTCATCTAGGATCACCCTGCGAGCTGCTTTCATTATCCCAGAGTGCAACTGGATAGAGATATCTTCAGATATGTCAGATACGAAGCTAATAAAAGAACTGGTATCTTCACTGTTGTTATCCCCTTCAGCAAGTTTCAGTGTCCCATCTTTGCTGCACATGTCAGCTAAAGTTACAAGCGTAAAAGGACCGAACTTACTATCCACATGGTAGACCTGCAAAAAAGAGGACAAGTAATGAAACTTAACGCAAAATAACCAAAACAAATAATGGTGTAAGGCTACAAGGAAATAGGAATGCTGAATCAAACAATGCAATAACCATACAGCTCATCTCAAGTATGTTTCGTGATATGAACACTGGATCAACAACAACAATAACCATATACAGCTCAGCTCAAATATGTTTTGTGATATGAGTGCTGGACTGACCAAAACAATAGCCATATACAACTCATCATCTCAAATATGATGAATTATAAAGAGCTCTGGACCAATTAGCACTTACCACTGGGAATAACAACGTGGAAAGCACAGTACTGTTTTCTACAGAAGATAGAAAAGTAACTGTATTCCAAGTTAAAATAATTAGCTTTCCAGAATTAATGCATTTGCAAGCAATTCATGTCAGATCGAGGTGTACATTGGTTTGCTGATTCTGGCATAAGTGTTAGGTGCCCCCTGTTGCTTATAGTCATAAGGGTCAGCGGTAATTCGCAATAACAGATTATCTGAAGGTTCATAGATGCTTAGAAATATACATGAATATAACTAATCCAATATCCGGTTGGTTGACTGCCTTTCAGTTCCCAAATCAATTATCAGATAGCAGAAGCGAAGCACAAAATCGCAGCATAAGATAATACATCACCGTCGTCGTCATGATTTAAAAAGGCTAAATTGCATAAATGTACCCATGAACTTTCCACTTTTATGCGATTGATGCCTGTTGACGCAAAAATCTCACCATATTTGACAAATGTAAGCCATATGACATATTTTTATGCTTCAACAATACCATGAACATTAAAATTTAGATATAACCACCACGAACTATTTTGTTGGACATAACTACCATACGGCGTTAAATATTTTATAATTGGACCTTATACCCTTCACTACTTTGAACATTTTTCCAATATTGTAAAACACGTATTCGTTCACTATTCGTTCGGGAAGTGTTTAGCGTTTAATCGGATTATTCGGTGATTAGACGTTTTATACAGATTATACGGCCACATATATTTTTTATTATTTTAATATAATTATTATATATAAAATCATGACAAATATCTGGCATTATATATATTGAAAATTTGAAATATACCCATGGCCTAAATGGCAAGACGTCCGAACAAAATCGGAAGATTGTGGGTTCGAATCCCACCGGATATGCATTCTTGTCAATTAAATTTTTTGAAACACAATATATAACGTTCGCTATGCAACAAAAAATAGCTCATACCAAAAGACAAATTACACCGCAATGCAATATGAAACCCCGTAAACATAAGCAAACACTAGAGCATTCATGCTAAAGCCTAAACGCATAACACCAAAATAACATATAAATGTCTTATGTCACTACTCACTGTCACATAAACATAAGCAAACACAAAAGGCTTACGGGCTACAAATAACTCCAAAATCAATAAAATATCAAACCGGATAATCATTGTTTAAAGTTGGCTAAACACTGTTTAAACACGGTTAAAATTGGACAAACATCGTTTAATCACTATTTAAACCATATAATCACCGTGTAAACATTTTGACCGCATAATTGACCGTTTAATGACTTTACTGTTCGTTTTGTCACCGTTTACGTTTAAACGACCGTTTAAACTGTTTTTTTGAACGCTACACTTTTCTATGGAAAAATAGAGTAAATTACAACAAAAAATAATTAATTAAAAACTAAAATTACATAAAATTTAGTTTTAGAATGTGATTCAAGAGTAGAAAAGCGATGATGACGTGGGTAATGTCGATTTGAAGGGTTAAGATGAGCGGAGGAAGGAAATAAAGGGAATAAAGAAGAATTAGATCAAGCTCTAAGGATTTAGAGAAATGTTTTAGCTGGGCATGTAAGAATTTGATATTGATTTTGGAAGTTGAGAATTCGAAATTTCAATAATTGAGTTTAAATAGTTTAAAGATTCATTTAAAAGTTAGGGAGCTTTAAATTTGGTGACTCAAAAGATTTTAGGTTTTAGAGATTTTAGGGGTAATAGCTTTAGTGATTTAGGGTTTGAGAAATTAGGGATTAGGCGGTTTAGTAATTCTAAGGTTTTGAGATGATGGATGAGGAAGATGAAAAAGAATTTGAATTTAGAAATGTTGAGAGTTCCAAATTTTTAGATTTGAGAATTTTGGACTTGGGGATTCAGAGGTTTAGGGATTAAAAAGTATGAAAATTTAAGGATTCAAAGAATCTGCATGGGTTCTAAGGTTTCGAGATAATGGGTGAAGAAGATAAACACCTTGAAATTTAAGAATTTTGAGAGTTTGAAATTTTAGATTTGAGAATTTGAGAATTATTGATTTAAAAATTTTGGGGTTTAGGGATTAAGGAGTATGAAATTTAAAGATCCAAAGGATTTAAATGGATGGGTTAATAAAGATGGTGAAGAGGAAGAAGTAGAAAATAGAACTTGAGAAAAGGAAGACAAGGGTAAAATGATCAAAACACGTCATTTAAAAATGATGTCGCCGTTTATTTTAACGCATGCAGGTGTTTCTATACTTGAGGTGCTTTGTTGCAGTCGGGGATGACAGTTCATGATACTTATCTGTAATTAAATTAGTTCATGGTATCAATCGCACAAAAAGTGATAGTTCATGAGTACATTTATGCAATTTAGCCTTTAAAAAATTAAAATAATCGGTTATTGTTGTACACGCCGGGAAGTTTTATCGAAGCGCTATTCGGCATGCCTTATTATATGGTACAGAATGCTGGTCTCCTAAGAAGCATCATACACAGAAGATGCACGTAGTGGAGATGCGCATGCTTCGTTGGATGCATGGTAACACTAGAAAAGATAAGATGCGAAATGAGAATATTCGTGCAAAAGTTGGTGTAGCTGGAGGAGAAAATGCAGGAAAACCGGCTAAGAAGTTTGGTCATGTGCGACGCAGACCTATGAAAGCACCGGTCCGGCGAATGAATACTCTCGATATAGGCAATGCCATAAGGGCGAAAGGGAGACCGAAGAAAACGTGGATGGAGGCGATACGAAAAGATATGGTTGCCAAAGGCCTCGATGAAAGTATATTGTTCGATAGGAGTGGAGGCGGAGGATTCATGTGCTGGACCCGGCGTGATTCTCATGTTGGTTCATGTAGCCTACCCCATATGCTTGGGATAAAAGGCTCAATTGTTGTTGGGGGTGGTGTTGTTGGTTATTGTTGTACACAACAAAGGTAAAAAGTTCCATAAAACCCTGCCCAAAAGTTCCCGTAACGGCAGGCTATATCATGATGCCAACAACCCTCTACAGGTTGCAAACCAGACAGTAATAAACTAAAATATTTTTCTTAAAGGCAACCATAAGCAATATGCTAAAGAAGAAAAGCATATTAAGTTTTTTTTACCAAAAAAACACAAATTAAGTTTCTAACTCTTCAAGCTGGCGCTTCATGAACAAAAAGAGAAAAACAGAAAAACAATACCAGAACACTACAAGAGGCCAAAACAGACATAAAATGCTAAATACTACATGATTCAGAGCCTAGGTCTGCAAAGTTTCTCTCCTCTCAAAGGATGCAGATGGAACAAGTTTATCTAGCAAGGATTTCCCATCAAGAATGATAATTTCCATAGAGAGAATCCAGCCGTAAATTGATTATCATGAATACCATCATTTTTTATTTAGCTTTCAATGTAATACTGTATTCAGAGTATAATTCCACAGCTAAGAGATGCTCACTTTCTACCCAACTTGTTAAATTCATTAATCTGCAGGTCGCACAAGCTAAACAGTGGGCCACAGCCAAAGCTACATACGGACACCACCTTTTTTATTTTCACTGTCCTTAACAGAAGTATAGTTTGACAATAGGTGTCGCCTACTAAACCTTATTGACTGTGACTGGCCTAAAAACATCAATATGATCTGAACCTGCGAGAGTGTCTATAGCTATGGTATAGAAGGAAAAAAAGAAAATAGTTTTAGGACATAATAACTTGATAGTGAAAGTGTATGTGTGTGTATACATATATGTAGGTATAACTGTACAGGTGTGTGTATACATATATGTATATGTATGTATAACTGTACAGGTGTGTGTATACATATATGTATATGTAGGTATAACTGTATAGGTGTATGTGTATACATGTATGTGTGTAGTTGGACAATTCTCCTCTTAGAAAGAGGATAAGTCAAGCCCACTACTCCCATGTTTTTAACCACTGGATTAGTTAATCAACCATTAGATGCAAACAGGGAGTTAATGATGACATTCCTAAAAAATTGTTGAAACGCCATCCCACTTCTTGTGCCTCTAGATGAAACAATCCAATGACTAAAAATGGGAGAAGAAGATTCCCTCTCCTCTCTTAAGAGGAGAATAGTCCCACACACACACGCACACTCCAACCATATATATCTAAAAAATGGTGTGTTGTCTTACTTTTTTAAATCCCGTAATTCAAGTATTAGTCAAGTTAAATTATATATTGTATAGATATAGTATTAGTCATTAAATCAAAACAACATTATAAGAGGAATTAATATCTGGATTCTATTCGCTATAAATCGATCCACTGAGAGTAAACAGGCATTTCCAATAAATCCATTTTAAAATATAATATATAACATCATAAAGGAATTTCATGGGAATTTACATAGCAAAACCCAAGCATTTCTTGATAGCCTCAACTGTAACCTCAAATCTTTCGAATCAAAATCACTGTCAAGGAAATCCAAGTCAACATTCACGGAACTATTGTCTACAAAATAAAACATGTCGGCTGTATTCCAGCAACCATTGTAATAGTCTCTTACCATTAACGAATCCTGAAGGTAGCTGCTCTGATGCCAGTAAAGAAGTTCTGTAAGAGAATGGGGCCCATGTTTCCTGCCTTCCTCATCCTCAAACATCCAGCATGCCTCTTCACTTGACTACATCAGATTAACAACAAATTATCAGATAAACAATGGTTTTCGTTTTCAATATTTAAAAAATTGATAGAACAAAATGAGAAGGAATGAACGTTCTTGATCAAATTCAGAAAATTGATGAAGACGATATTGTTTGAAGTAGCATATACCACCGATATCCCTGATGATGCAACATTGGGAGCTCCCCGATTTTCCTTTCGCAATTTAGAGCTACGATCATTACATATGTCAAGTGTTTGGGTCTCTGGATGTCCTGAATGTGGATCCCACTCTTGTTTTGGAGATTCAGAAAGGTTGACTGTACGATTGTTTGTTCCACTTGCCACAGCAGTTGGAATATTTGTAGGCCAGCATGCATTTTCAGGTAAGTTCTTAAGATGCTTCAAGAGCAGTGAACTAGCAACATTTCCATTTACTATAGGATAAACTGGGAGGTCTTCTGGCAAGAATCCTGAAGATAAACCTGAACATAGTTGTTCACGGAAATATGGTCCACACATCTGCCCGCATTCATTAAAATACATCCATCCACTCACAGTGGAAGGATGAGCATATCCACCATGATTCCTGTCTTGACCGACTATACCACCTGGACTATCTGTATTTTGCGAACTACCAGCCATTGCAACGTAAGAGCCATACTTCTCCAGCCGACCAGTGCTACAAAATGGACCGGTGTGCTCATCTGAGTACCTGTAATTGAAGTAAGGTGGAAGTGAGATACATTTAGACAAAAAGAAAACGCTAAAGAAACGATGCAGAATGAAACTGCTAAACACACTAAAACAGCATGGTGTATACTTATGTGATGAGAAGCTTTCGCTCTGTCCATGAAGATCACCAATTTCACCCATACAGTTATTAGCAACACCACGTAAGAATTCTGATCCAAGTGGTTTATGCTTTTTCCTTAGAGAAAAGAAATGACTGTCCTCATAACAAGCTGTTTCTGGAAAATCAATGTCTTTGCTGCAAGAAACCCCCGAAACCATGTCTGATGAAAGGATGGACCTGATAGCAAGAACAACAGCTAAAACAGTTTAAATCGAGCTACAATTGGCATAGAAATCAATGTTAATTTATTGAAATTCAGGCATGGATCAAATGCTATCAAAGATATGCACATATGTATGCATTGGTTCCAATTTACAAACAATAATGTGTTAAACAGTTATTAGCTGTAAAAGACGCGGAGAAACTAAAATTGGATAAACTTGAATGTGAAAGGATTTATCTTTGATATACCATGTTAGTTAAACCGATTAATATAGACATAGAGGGATTAATTATGACACTCCTATCAGGAACCAAACCAATGTGAAAGATGACAAATTATATGCATGGTGCAACATTTAAAATCTCAGGATCGGTACCGGTATCGCACGATCATTTTTGGGATCGGAATCTGCCATCTCGGATTGAAAATAACGACTTTTTATCATTTGGGTAAATTAATGTTTGAATAAATAGTACAAATGTTGAGTAAATAGTAAAAATTACTAAAAACAATTTGACAAATTTCTAAGTAATTAATAATGTCTAGAATGGTTATTAAATATGTTGTAAAGATGCTTGCAGATTTTTTGACATTTTATTAGTAAATAATGAAGTCAAATAAGCTAATAACCCATTAATAAACTAAGTAGCCCCATTAATAAACTTATCATTGAAATCCAAATAACCAATTGATGAACCCAATACCAAGGTGTAAAACCTCCATATAGCAACTCAGATGGTCATATTTAGGATCGTAATTGGCCATCTCGGATCGGGATCTGTCGAAATTTCAAACCATGGCATGGAGTTGTATAACCCATCAATGCATTTATTAAACTAAAAGACACCCCAAGATTAGAAGTCTAGAAATTAATTGCCAAGTAAAACATGGTGTGCATAGCAAGAACAGCGTGGAAACTAATTTGTCTGCATGGAGTTATAGCTCAACCAATGTCATTAATTAAACTCAAGGAACAAATAAGACAGTTAGAAAGCCATATACATCATCTTGGGCAAACTTTCAAGGTCAACTACATGAATTTTCACTCAACTCTGTTACCATCCATCTCCACAACCAAATTGGTAACTATGTATTAACACCACCACTCATGTTCCTTTGTTACCTTTAGCTCTCCTTACTCCATTAACTAAACTTTCCTAATCCTTTTGAAATCATCACATCGCTTCACAAGTTCACACCTCCACTATGTTCCTCTTATAATCATCTTCAATTTCATAAATATTTTACAAGCACATACTACTCGAGATAGGCAGAAACACTTCTCCACTTCAACATCCCTCTTTAAATCCAAGGACCACATCTTTTTGGATTCACCATTATCAAGAATAATTGACTCCAAGTAACAATGATGACCACTTAAATATTTCATGCCCCTCAATTTGTCCAATTAGCTCACTCACCGTTTGGTTAAAATTACATTTCATAGGTCTTGTTATCGATGATCCGATTCCTGATCATTCAGACTCTTAAGCAGCTCTCAATTTCCCTAAATTGAAAATTTTCCTTTTTTGGATCGGTCAATTAAAGCAATATATGCATTAAACAACATACAACATACACCACTAAACATAACCTCATTTGCCTATCAAGTCGATCGATACCTAATGCAAGGAGATAAATCATATCCATTTTAGTAAGTCATATTTATTTTTATATACCCGATGGATTTTACCGGTCTGCCGGGCATCTACCCATAGAATAACTAAGAAACAAATGTCCTAGCAAACTGCAATGTCGATAGGATAGCTGACCGGAAAAACTATGAGGTTCAAAATCATGGATGGTAGAGCTTCGAAACCTATATTAGAAGTAGATATGGAGATGCCCACCCTTAATAAGGAAACCATGAGTAAGAACTAAATGCAGCCTTCAGTTAATATCTCCACTTGTGATAAAAGATACCAAACGGCTTTTGCACCCAAATTCTTAACTTAGACAAACATCAGGAAATCAACAGATTAGGTATACAATAACCAAAAAATATTTACCTTCTCCCCAAGTAAAACGCCCAAAGATCTTAAAATCAGCTGTTTTATAGCAAAAACCTCAATCCGATATGAAAACGAAAATGAAACCCTAATCTAATTGCTGACCTAACCCAATTCAAACTAGTAATTCTATGTAAATCAATGCGATCGCGATGGATCGTAGGAAGCGTAAGAAAGTTACCAAATCCTCAGGCGATGAGCTGATCCGATGTTAATTTCAAGAAAAGGAACAGATCTGAGGCTCCAAGATATCGAATCGATCTCTGAGCTAGAGAATTAGGGCATCAGAGGAGATCGACCCCAAATTTTGGGGGAGAGCGAGGCGAAACTCGCCGGAGACGCAGAGGAGGCGAGAGCGACGAGAACGAGGGGAGAAATAATATGAGGGTCTATATCCAAAAGAGGTCTATATATTTGTTGTGGAGATCCAACAGCTGTTTTTCGTTTGGATAATAGAAAGCCCAACTCTTTTTATTTTCCCTAATAAACAATAGAAAGCCCAACTATATTTTGCCCCACTAGCAGGAAGTTGTCATGAGGTTCAAGTAACCGTATTTTCCTCCTCTATTTTGATAACATTAACTTGCTACGTTTTCCGCCGGAATATTTGGATAGAGCGGAATAATAGAATTTTTAGTAATTCTAAGAAATCGATATTGAATATTTTAAATGTAATTGAAGTCGGGATTGAATTTTGGACAGGTGGTGCTGCAAAGAGGGTCAAGAAAAAGGCAAGGACGGTTGTAGAGGACGAGAGTTCGGTAGCGGGCATGGGGAGTTCATTTACTTTTTGTTATGGCGGATGAGACATGATATGGCAGAGGAGGTCAACCGTAAGCGTCAACGGTTATGAGGGACAGATTCTGTGGGTGAGGAGGATGCTGATTATTTCTTTTATGCGAGAGTAAATCTTGTATTTGGTGCTTAGCAAAGGATGTGTAATTCTCAGTATTTCTTTTGTTTTATTTGCTTTTCTTTTCGTTGTCTTTTTTTTATTTGGAAGACTATAATGTAGTTTTGTTAAATCGTTGTTTAATGAAACGCGAGGACGTTTAGCCTCCGTTTAATTCAAAAAAAATAACTTATTATGCTCCCGCTATTCTTTTATTCTCAAAAATACTGGTCGGGATGAGGATAAGGATTATTTACGTGGACCTAATTAAAAGGTCAAAAAATGATATGAGTTTGGAAGAACTTGAAAAACAATTGAAATTACATCTTTAGTGATCGGAGGGCGTAAACTGCATATTTTAGTGTCTACGAAACCATGTAGTCTCCTCAAGTATCCCAGATAGCCTGATCAGTATAAACCTAGCTTTACACAGCGCGTTAAAAATAGGTTTCGGGGACTACAATATTTTTTTAAATTTTTTGAGTCCACCTGTTGAGCACTTTAATAATATATTACTTCAAGTTGGTTTTTATTTTGACCCGGCAAAATTATTTTTTATGAAATTGTAAACTAAAAATATGTAGCCTTTTTGGATTCAATTGAATGAATATTGTAAAAATAAAAAGAGACAAATACATTGATGTATTTGTTTGACTTGAAAAAACCATTAGCAGCATTTTCTAACATTTGGCTATATTTTTATATTTTTTATATTGAAGGGTATGTTTTACTCTGTCCTCCCAAAAGAAATATTTAGCTCCATCCTCACCAATGACCTATATAGATAGACACTATTAAAAACAATATGTTAATTATAAATTTAACAGATAAATGGCCCTTGAATGAACAGAATGGAAAATAAGGATTCATATAGCCGATCTTATAAATTTGGGCTAAAGGTTTGTTGTTGTTGTTGTTATACCCTCACCAATGAACTACTTCACTCTAAAGTTATAGTCATGCTTTCTCACATACCAAAATAGATTGTTTCACTGTTTGCATCGGTCTTTTTTGTTTGGATGGAAAAAAAAAAGTACTGATGAATGGAGGGGCGAGGGGGAGGGAGAGGAGAGAGAGTTAAAAACAAAGTTAGAAGTGCAGTTTTCATCAAGGATATCTCGAAGAGATATCAAAGTTCTTGAACGAGAGAAGTAGATGATGATCTTACAAAGATGATTAATGTTACCAAGAGCGAGTTAAAACTCGAATTTTCTGTAAGTAAATCAGGTAAAATTGATTGGACGGGAATCAAACTTTGTTATAAATTGAATCTTTCGAAGCAATAATATCAGTATGGCGTCTTCATTTCTCATCGCGTGCATTGAAGTTTCCTAGTTGCTTTTTATGATAATGCATTTTAACAAATTTGAATGGATATTGATTTTACTTACTAGTTCCCATTTGAAAAATAAAACAAAAAGGCGAGGTTAGCACAAGTTCAACGGCAAAGATCACTCAATTTTTAATAAAATCGTTATTTTTAGGAAAGAAATTGTAGTGAGTTTTTTGTATCATTTCACGCAAAATTTTGTTTCAATGATTTTATATAGATAAAAGGGTTTACACTAAAATACCATCAACATCATGGTTTTAGTAAAGGACCTTAAAGTATTCATTGGAGTACAATACCTTAAACTATGGTTTCGAAGAAAAAAATTTCACCAAAACCCTCAAAAGTAACAGTTAAGATATTTTACTATAATAGAAGAAGTTTCAGGTATTTTAGTGGAAAACACTATAGTTGAGGATATTGTAGTTTAATTTCCCCGGTATAAAACTCAAACATTCAAACATGTCAAGTATTAAGCAATAAAATGAAAATGATAGGAGTCCAAATTCTATTAAAAATCTAAATCACAATTCGATTTCATTAATTTAATCACAGTTGTAATGGTTAATTGAGCTAACTGTGAAGGAAGTTTATAGTGGGAAACATACAAAATAATAGGGTAAATTGTCCCCAAAAAAAGGATCAACTTTATGCGTGTAAAATAGCCTGCAATTATCAAAATAGATAGGAAACCCCTAATAAAAAAATCTCTTTGGCAAAATGATCTTGGGTCATATTTCCATCAGTCCACCTATTTCTTTTGTACTGAAGTTCCCAAAATATCTCTCCTTCCTAAACATGTCACATGTGTAAGTCCACGCTAGCGCCCCGGCCGTCTACAGACGCCAAATGCGGAACAAAAAACTTTTAACTGGCGCTATCGTATACTTTAATCCGGATCTGCCATTATTGCTAAACTAACAAACTGTAAAGAGTGTAGAAAGGTTATACCGAACGATCCGAGTCCTTCGTTCTTTAACCATCATCCCACGCTCCGTTGCGGCTGCTCCGATCTCTTCGATCTCCGATCTGCTCGTCCAGGTGGCACCACGTCTCTGATTCTTTAAACGGGCTCCCGCCTCTGACTCGAGGCAACTCGGTCGTCAAATTTGCTAAAAGAGACGACCAAGAATGATGTAGAGAATGAGTAGATGACTTTGTCTCACTTCGTCCAAGTCCGTGGACGATCGGTAAATGAAGTTGCCGAGGGAATCGGGTGATGGAATGAAATGAGCTGTGAATTCCATACACCCCAAAATCTATCATAATCTTTTGACAAATGAAAACCATCAAGTGAGAGTGAGAGAGGAGGGGCCGGCCATTTAAAGATGGAGGGAGGTGAGTGTAGGAGAGGGGAGAGTGACCATAAGAACAAAGCTTCTCACAAAATATCCTTAGCTAAACAAGAATCATTAAAGCTAAAGCATGACTCACTTAAACACCTCATCAAGTCATTAATGCAACCATTAGTGTCAAGATGAGTCATTAGCCACCTCATCATCCTTGTCATCTAATCTAGAAACTTCTAGAAGATTCAACACTTATCTCAAGAAAAGATAAATCCTTCTTTAACCGAATGTTAAAAGACGGCTGATAGAAAACTGGAAACTGGCAACTTCCAAAAGTGATCCTGAAACAACTTTCAGGATAACCCCGAAATTGTATAAATATACCAGCAATTGTATTACGACCGAATACAAATGCAACTGAGACAAAGATATTATATCCACTCAATATAATACTCGGATCCGGCTTAAACCAAAGCCGACCAGTATCATCTGCCCGAAAAATAACACGTGCGTAAACGCACGTGTATTTTCCGAACCCTGCCATAAAACCATACGGCCTCTACAACGTTTCGCCCGAACTTGGGAAACTGTCTGTGAGGAACTCTAATGACTCGTCAGTACCCTGGCAGTGGGTTTAACCACAAACCGTCGGCGGCACTAGCAATGCGTAACGGCTGCCCATGGACTGACCTCAAGGGAGGCCGATGAGCGAACTCATCCGGAAACCCTACTGAGCCTAACAGTGACAATGTATATACAGTCCGGTCCGTTCGTCTATGAGTATCGCATATCTGCCTAGGGGGCTAGTAACGTCAGACCCCCAATAGTAGTATAAGTCGTGTCGGAGTGAAGCCCAATAACACCCTGAGATACTACTGGAGTACCTACCAGTAAATCTCCTGCCACGGCCGTGGGCTTTGTGTAATGGCTCTCCTAGACACAGCACGATCTCGCCCCCAATACCGGGAGAGACGAATCCCCTGCCGATCCGCTCACGTGCCTCCATATGGCTCGGGACTGTACCCAAAAGCTACCTGTTTGCACGACTCCTTTGAGCCGTGGTAGGATAGAAATCAAAGCACAGTGGGAACTCACACGAGACAAATGACGACCTCAGGTCGATGAACTAACCTGTACATATGTCACCAGGGAACTGCTATCTGACGATAGATATAGTACTAACTAGCAGATTCCCGGCGAGTCCTGTCCGGTGTACTCATAACCCAATGAGCACCTGTATACATCTTAGGTGATCCAACTGACACCAGTGGCTTGTGAGACCGGCCACCGCCCCTTGTCGGGGTCTCGACTGTACACACTAGTCTACTCCGGAGTATCGATGCCCTGTCTCGAAACTCCCACGACTAGGGACCACAATTAAGAATATGCATATAAACTACCCAACTCTCACGTATATGATCGCCATCATACTGTTGGTAGTAAAGCAAGATCCTAAGGGCTCTATCAAAATGTAACATGTAATCAGTCACCTGAACATGTACACGACTGATAAAGGCAAACCAGATAGCATACTATCATTTCGAGTAAGACTGTCCTACTGGTATAGGTCCTCCGCAATCATTGCAATCACATACCTGCGATCCAATAATTGACTATGAGGGCACTATCTCCAACAACATGTTCATCTTCTTCATCTCTTTCTTTCGATCTTCCGACCCAAAATCTCCACTCCTCCTTTGCCTCTCATTCCTCCACTCCTCTCCCTCCTCTGACGCTCCTCCTCTCCTCCCTTCACTTCTCCCTCCTTCGTTGTTTCTCCATTGCTCCTTCTCTTCTCCTTCCTCTCCCACTTCTGTTTCTCCTCCTCTTCCCTTTTCCTCCGCCGCTTCACTCCTCTCTCCACTGTTTCGACTGAGCTCCTCATCCCTTCTCTCCTCCCTCTCACCACTCCGAGGTGGTTTCGCGAAGGAGGCGGCAGTGCTTTGATATTACAGAAAAGTGATCAAATATTATAGGAAACTGTTTAGATATTACAAGCAACCAATTAGATATTACATGCAACTTCTTAGATATTACAGACAATATGTTACTACATAGATATTACATGCAACCGTCTAGATATTATAGGCAAGTGCTTAGATATTATAAGAAACCGCCTACATATTTTAGGCAAGAAATTGGTAGGATTATTAAATGCTTAGACTTTTAAAAATATGCTGAAAACAAGATAGATATTACAAGAAAATCTTCAGATATTACAAACAAGTTTTCAAATATCACAAGCAAATCTTTAATATATACTTTAACGGCCATCTTTATAGCTGTACAGTTAACATCACACATGGGCAAGGACAGTTTTAAAATGTATGAAATTATTAAGGGTAAATTGTTGAAAAACCCCGGGCCCTTTAAAAAGGGGTCAAAACTTCCTGAGCTTTTTGAACTTGGTGAAAACCTTCTAGGCCAATCAATTTTTCCCTGAAATACTCTAAACTTTATGTATTTTGGTATATCCCAAAACTACCCCTTATGACCCATGTGCTTAAGTACAAAAAGACAGCTGCCAATCTGTGAGCACTTAATGTCTCTCTTCATTGTCGTCGCATTCGTCTCCCTCGTCAAAACTTTGCCTCCCCAAGTCGACACCAAAACTCCTCGTCCTAAATCGCCTCTCGTCATCGAAGGGAGGGACTTCTCGCCGAGAGCAAGCAGCGGTGGCCTCCACGATGATGCTACTGACAGAGATGCGGACGTCGCTGAAGTGGTCGAGGCTCTGAGATTGAAGATGGAGGCGAGCTTGTCGGAGAGACGGTAGAGGGCGTTGATGTCGGCGGGGGCCAAGGCGTCGTGGGGGGAGAACCCATCAACACATTAAATCAAAATCCCAAACCTTAGAGTCAAATCTAGACCCACATTACAAAAAGAGAGAGAGAAGCAAAAATACCTTCCTCTAATGGGAACCAAAGAGAGAAAGCTCTGATGAGCATGGCATTTATAAGAAAACAAGCAATTCTCAGATGATTTTAGACCAGAACAGACTTTGAGAGCTCCAGAAGCCATAGAAACAACCATTAAAGAAGCAAGATTGAATATGTAACGTCTAAGCATTTGCCTGTTGAAAGTATTCCTAGAGGGGGGTGAATAGGAATATGCTACCGATATACCCAAATTAAAAATTCCATACAACACTTGCTAGTATAAAACACAATTGCAAAAATGTATGATATCAAGCAATACTACAATTGTGAACAAAGAGCATATAGCAAGCAAGAGCAATATCAAATACAAGCAATGAGCATAAAGAGCAAGTAGTGAACAATTATAGCAAGTAAGGAACAAGCATACAATTGAGCAATTTCTAAGTTAAAAAATAATATAAAGCAAGAGAGAGATTTCAAACGCAAATACTAGTCGATTTAGAGTGGTTCGGGAGATCCCCTAGTCCACTTTCTTTAGGCGTACGAGCCCGTTCCACTAAAACATGTCTTTCTTGAAGAAAAACACGTTTCCCGCAAGCAACACACAACCCCGTTTTCGGTGGAGGCCAAACCAACACGTCTCCTCAAAAGACCACATGCTGTTCGCCACTACGAACAACACTTCCCTTACAAGCTCATCGCTCTTCTCTCTACAAAGATTCTCTCCTCTCTTATAATGGCAATCTTGCACTCAAGATTCCAAACACAAAGAAGGAAGAGGGTTTACAATGAAGCACAATACTCTCAAAGGAGTTTCTCTCAAAGCTCTCTCTCTCTCTAATACTCTTACAAAGTATGGATGATCAAGTTAAGCTCTTGAATCTTTTGTGTGTGAGAGTGAATTGATAAGCAAATGAAAACTCTTTTAAACTCTCACAAGACATGAGATTTTTGGCTCAAGATCACTTATATATTGGCAATTGAAAAGCTCAAGTGATTGCAAAATGTTAGCCATCAAAAATCCCATAAAAACCCTATTTATAGCCCATAAGAAAATCAACTCAAAAGAAGTGGGGACAAGCAATTTTAAACATAAGGCAGACGTCTGAAGGCAAAAGTGGCAAACACCTGGCCTTAAATAAAACAAATCCCCAACGAATATAAACGGCTATATTTTAGAAAAAATCTTAACTGCAGACGTCTGAAGTTCAAATAGGAAGACGTTTGAAGCAGAAAAAGTTTTGGCAAAAACATAACATCAGACGTCTGCCCCGATGAACTGCAGACGTCTGTGTTCTTTTCTGGAAAGCACAGAGCCAAAACCAGACGTTTGAAGTTCAGATGGGCAGATGTCTGAAGTTTAAAAAATACATTTTGAAACCCTTCATCAAACGGGTCCATTGACCTTCAGACGTCTATCTCATCTCAATTTTGAAAACATGTCTGAAATATCATATATCAACAATGCACAGACGTCTGAATGTCAACGAGGCATACGTCTGGCTAAGCACAAAAATAGCAGTTTGGGTTTTCTGAAAAATGAAAACTTCGAAAACGAAAAACCCGATATTTGTAAAACCTTTGTGCTAAAGTGTGTGAGTGTTCAAGAGTTCTAATTAATATAACCATAATCTATAGAGTACTTACAAAGATTCCTATGTTGGTATCGTAAATTCTTCGAATTCTTGAATCTTTGTCGTCTCGAGCTCTCGAATTTTGACGTGCACTTTAACATGGCTTGATATCTTCATAGCTTCAAATTTGGACACGTCACACACAAGCGTTGGTCAATGAATCTTCAATTTGACTTCGACCCATAACGCTTCACACTAGGACTTGGCTTCTTGGTGCAACCCTCATTTGAGATACGCGATTTTGGGGCCCTAAATGATGGAATTCGCGATTCTAAAAGACGTCAATGATGCCTATGGCATGTTCATTAACCCAGACGATTTTGCAAGATCTTCGATTTGGCTGGTGGAATGCGCGAATCGGATAAGATTTGACGGTTCGAGCTGCATCACTTCTTAGCTATTCGTAGCTTAAATTCTTGAGCTCTTGTTTCTCGGCTACGTAGCTTGAACTCATGAATCCTGAATTGGCAATTTGAGAAGCTCTTGTCCATATTCCTCCAACCTTCATTAGATATATCGTTTAAGCTTGTTTTCCTCCTGTAAGTGCACGGCGGCGTCCCGGCCGTCAATCCGACGCCGGAATGCGGAAGCGATGCTTTTCTTTAAACTTTTTATACCGGCACCACCGCGCACTATAAACCCGGATCGTGCCATTAAACTAGTCCTAGCTATCTAGAGAAGGGGGTAGAGAGATATACCGAGCGATCCGTGTCCTTCGGTCTTCTCGTCGTCGTCCCGATCTCCCCGCGGAATCTCCGGTCTCCACCAAGTCGCCGGAAGGGCACCACGTCGCCGGCTTCTTTTACGGGCTCCCACCTCTGGACCGAGGCAACTCGGGCACGAAGTTGGCGAGCCGACGTGCCCAAGGTTTGCTGTAGAATACGTGTAGTGCTCTATGTCTCATTTGGGGTTACTTGAAGTTGCCTTTGGTGGAGGATTGAGATGTAAGCTTTTGTGGATGAACTTGGGAATTTTTGTAGCATGAAAAGAGCAAAAATTCCCACACCAAAATAATGGGCAGCCCCTCCCTCTATGATGGCCGGCCTTGGCATGGTGAAGGGAGTGAGAATGAGAGAGAGTCATAATGTTGAGTGAATTGGAATGGAAAAAGAAATGAGCCTCCAACATAATGCAAGAGAGAGAAAGGGTGATGATGATAAGCAATGATCATCAACCAAAACCAATACTCCATCAACTAATCATTAACAACCATGATGAAAAGAAGAAGAAGTCAAATGAAGTCAAAAGGTGGAGGAATTATCATGATACACCAATACGCAAATAACACCCTCCACTAACCAAATTTGCATACTTGCAAATAAGCCCTCCTCCACCAATCTTCAGCCAATGAAAGATACAAAGAAATATGGCTGAAACGGAAAACAAACTGGTAACTCCAAAAAACTGATCCCATAATAAATTACAGGAAAACCCCGCTACTGTATATACATACCCGCATTTGTATTCCGACCGAAATACAAATGCAACGAGACAAAGTCTACACAGTACAATACTAGGATCCGGCTTAAACCAAAGTCCGCTAGTATTAACCGTACGATCCTGATCCGTGCAATGTCACACGTATCTGATCGAACCCTGCCATATCTCCATACGGCCTCTACAGCGTTTCACCTGAAAACTTGAGCAACTCTCTGTGGGGGACTCTAAAGACTCGTCAATACTATGGCTGTGGATTTAACCACTAGCACGTCAGAGGTATTAGCCATACGTGACGGGCTACCAGCTATTGACCAAAAGGGACTTCGATGAGCGAACTCATCCTGACACCCTACTGAGCCTGTCAGTGACAATATCCGTACAGTCCGGTCCGTTCGTCTATGAGCATCGCATGGCGGGCCTAGGGGGTTGGTAAAAGTCAGACCCCCAAAAGCGGTACAAGTCGTGTCGGAGTACAGCCCAGAACACCCTGAGATACTACTGGAATATCTACCAGTAAATCTCCTGCCTTGGCCAAGGACTTTTCATGTACTGGCTCTCCTAGACACAGCGCGACCTCACCCCCAATACCGGGAGAGACGAACCCCTGCAGATCCGCTCACTGCCTCCATGTGGCTCGGGACTGTACCCAACTAAAACCTGTTTGCACGACTCCTTTGAGCCGTGGTAGGATAGTAATCAAAGCACAGTGGGAACTCACACAAGACAAATGACGATCTCAGGTCGATGAACTAACCTGTACACATGTCACCAGGGAACTGCTATCTGACATCAGGTATAATCCCAACTAGCATGTTCCCGGCGAGTCCTGTCCGGTGTACTCATAACCCAATGAGCACCTGTATACATCTTAGGTGAACCAACTGACACCAGTGGCTTGTGAGACCGGCCACCGCCCCTCGTCGGGGTCTCGACTGTATACACTAGTCTACTCTGGAGTATCGATGCCCTGTCTCGAAGCTCCCACGACTAGGGACCTTTTAAGGATGTGCTTATAGACCCCAGCTCCCACGTATATGATCGCCCTCATACTGCTGGTAGTCAAGCAGGAATCCTAGGGGCTCTATCAACGTGCAATAGTGACCTGTAGGGTCACCTAAAACAGTACACGATGATAAAGATAAACCAGATAGCATACTATCATCTTGAGTAAGACTGTCCTCCTGGGATAGGTCCTCCCTCAATCATTACAATCACGTGCCTGTGATCCAATAATTGACTCTGAGGACACTATCTCCAACAATCTCCCACTTGTACTCAAGGCTAATTATTGCGATGTCGCATACTCACAGCCCGTGTGATACCGAACACCCAACTCCTCTACTAGTCAGTCTCACAAAGCTCGTTTGCGAAACTATTGCGTTCGAGGAATAGCCTCAGTGAGTGGATCCGCCCTAATGTTTCTTTCTATGTCTCTCTATATCTCAAGTTCGCGGAGAAAGCTATCTCCCGAAATGAGCAATACCTGTCTTAGAATGTGTCTGGATGTCTGATGGGACCTAGCTCATAAATGAACTCCAAATCCAAACTTCTTAGACTGTATCGTCAACTGAACCTAATCAGTATCCTGCGCCATGCCTCCCTCAGTATCCTCCTGGACCACCTGTCCAAAATACCGCCCCTCGTCAGAGGGAAAACTATAACTCTGACAACCTCTCTGTCATTCAGGTCACCTTGGAAGCCTGGAATGATAACTGTCTCCCGAATGAGGCTGTCATTATCATATTCCTAGAACATCCACTTATGTTCTAAAACTGCTTCCGAATGTTTCTCCAGGATTGGATAAATATCAATTTATTGCATCTACCGCAAAAACAATATCTGGTGTGGTACTTGACATCTCATGATTGACTCAATTGCCTAAGCAAGTGATCTGTCAATCATGCACATCCCTCCCCCCTTTAGTCTGTAAGATACCTTTAGAGAGGGTGACTCCATCACCTGCAGGTATACTACCGTGCCAGGAGTCGTCCATTCTAAAAACTCTTAGAATGTTGTCTAAGTACCCTGATTGGAAAACCACCCAAATCTAGATCTAAAACCATAGATCCAGTAACCAGAATGTCTGATATAATATCCAAGTCCCTTTGTGGAGAAACCACTGTGTGACGACCAAAGTATAACCGATCGTAGTATAGGAATATCACTTCCTACTCTGTGTATGTCATCCAAATACCAGGATATCACACCCTACTACCTTCTCAACAGATCCATCCCCTATTCTGATGAATTCAAACCTATGACCGTCACATCAAAAATAGATGATCTATCTCCGCTATATCCGCTTTAGTCCATAAATAGACACAAGCTACTTTTCCACCAATGCTTCCGCTGCTCCCACCGACTATGACAACCCTCTGGCAGAGTCATATACACGTACACTTCTGAAGCCAGTTCAGAACGACGCCATACTCATCCTCCTGCCGTGTCTCACAGCCTGGAACAACAGCAATGGCAAGTCAGGGTAAACAAGAACCTCCCTGCCACCGTCCTTGAGCATACCGAAGTACCTCTCGGGTGCCTGAGGTTACCCACTCTATCTGCGGAGTGGCCAATGGAATGTCAAACTAGATTGAATCTTTAGGTTCTTATCAAATCTTCAGTAATCGTTTGCGGTTCTGGAATCACTTCCAGTTCTACCATACTCCCACTACTGTTTTCTGAAAAAATCCATTTTTATTAAAACTGTGGCGAGTCAAGAACAATATCACTATTGATCTTCCAGATGGTAGAAAATCAACCCTCGTCATAGCCCGGGTCAACCCACAAACAGCCATTACAGAAACGTGCCTTGAGTCATCCAGTGTCTGGTTTTAAGCATAAGCCGGACAACTCCCCGTACCTTAACATCGTTAAGATATGAACTGTTCTATATCCACTATAAAAACAGAGGCACTGATTTAATTGAACCAGATTCAAATCATGCAGCTGTCTCCAGTGTATGTCAACTAAATGGAAGGAGGCCGATCAACGTTACTCAACTTAGGAATACTTCCAATTATGAGTAACCTGAAAGAGAAGCAAGTTCTCTTAATCATTACTATCAACTGAATACCATGCACAAGTATCTACATCTTCAATCACCTTGAAGAATCCTGATACTTGCAATACCTGGTCTTCTACTTTATTCATATACCTATAACTTCTCAAAATTCGGACCCTGTGTTTCTACGAAACACCTGTCTAAAAACTAGAGAAGTTATAAGTAAACCGAATATAGTACGAGAACCAACCCCTCTGTCATCATGGACGCTGGACAACATACATTACTCTGTATAAGTCCCTTGAGTCTAATAACTCATTCCCTGTGTGTCGTAGGTTGAAAACTGTACTTATGGTTAAGAAGAATTACACCGCTGTTTAATACTCCTTACCTAACCATCCACTGATATAGGTAAATGTCATAGACATAATTTCAGAAAGGTATATCTCACTCTATAAAAATAGACGTACAGATATATCAATTTGAAATTGGTGCATAACAACGGATATTCAAAACCAAATATTTGCCGTCCGGCAAACAATCCAGGTGACTTCCTCAAATATCACCGATTACAACGAATCCCGATATAATGAGGATGATCACCCAATTCCCAATAACTTACTCCCACTCATCATCTGTAAAACCATACAGATGTGAGAATCATACCTGGTAAATACATACCCTGGAGTAAGTATCTAATCGGAAAATCAGTTTTCTTTTAACATTACATAGTGAAACTGAAACATTGAAATGTTTCGATGGGGTATCCCGGTATTCCTAGTAATGCCTCTTCCATTATCCAGATTCACAACTGTAACTGTATAATTCTTTGCCACTTCCACAAATCCCTTTATATATCTTTAGTCATTACCTTCTGCACACCCCTTTAGGCCAAATGGTTTTCTTCCTTCCCTACCGTTCGGCACCAGCCTATGGTTTGGAAGAAGACTATCCAATAAGCATAATGGGTGTACTGTCCTAATCCTAGGAGCACTCTCAATACGAGAGAAGGTGAAGATAAAAAACAACCGAATAAACCTTATTCCTATTTCTCCTGAACCAGAATCCATCCCCGAACTGGAACAAGTTCCTTTCGAGTTCGTATATAACCATACGATGGAGTATCCAATAAACTGTGGATCTTCGTAGTGATACGGAGTGTCCTGGAGAAATACAGAGGTGAAGTGGGAGTGGTAATGAAATACCTGGTTTGGTCGTGAATATCAGTCGCAATTTACTTTGCCCTCTTACTAATCCCTTGATATGTCTTTACTTAATACCTTCTGCACACCATCGTTATGCTAATTGGTTTTCTTCATTCCCTACCAGTCGGCACCTGCCTATGGTTTGGAAGAAGACTATCCAATTTGCGTAATAGGTGTACCATCTCCTAAACCAAGGAGTACTCGCAACTTGAGAGAAGGTACAAGGAAAAGACAACTGAATAGTCCTATTCGTTTTCTCCAGAACCGGAAACCATCCTCGAATAAATTCCTTCGAGTTCGTATCTAACCATACGATGGTTTTGTCCAATGGAAGTGGACGTTCGTAGTAATACGGGGTGTCCTGGAGAAAAGAGTAAAAGTAGGAGTGGCAATGAGGTTTGCAACTCTGACAATCCAAAAGCCGGTGTTTAAGAAGGTTCGGTTAATTTTGGTCACTGAGTCATAGTCTAGGGTCGGGTCAATGGTCGCTGCCAAAGAAAGAGAGAAAAGAAACACTCAGCGTGCACTCTAACCTAGATCAGAATGGTTACCAATTTATCTAATCTGGAAACCTCCCACTGTACCGTCAAATTCTCCTCCAAACCTGAAAGAAGAATTAGTCGGGATCACCCGAGGAGTAAACCAACTCACGTCATCACACTCCAGAAGGTATGCGCATATCTGGCAAGTTTCAGTTTCTTTAGAAACTCCCGATGTGGATTTTTACCCCATGCTCTTATGACATTGACTTTGGCCAACAAATCATAAGTCACATGTCAAGTTCTACCCGTCATTCTCTAGGTTAATTTGAGCCCACCCGTACAAGCCCTTGACTTTGGCCAACAAGGCTATACGACTGCCCCAAACCAACGCATCTATCTATGCTGCACATGAATACCCAATAGCTACCAATCACTATGCCTTGACTTTGGCCAACAAACATAGCTTGAATACTAATTGACTATCCATGTGAAACGACGGAGGGCTACGAATGGTTTCTGGCGAAAACCTTTAACGTAATGAACTTGATATCGTTGAAGGAACCGGATAGCTTTTAAAAATATAGTGGCGAAAACCATTGCTAAAAAGGTCACTCCCGGTGAAGGGATCTCGGCTCTTTCCCCGTAGAATGAGGTGCAGGATATTCCAACTGAATACCACGATGCAAAGCAAAAGTAATAGGCTATAGTGAAGTTATTGCCCTGACGCAAACTTTTGTCCAAGGGGTCACTCCACGTGAAGGGATCTCGGCCCTTGCCTCGTCGACTGAGGAGCAGGATATTCCAACTGAATACCACTGTGCAAAACAAAAGAGAACGCCCTTACAATAACAGCTTTTTGAAAAGTGTTCCAACAACATCGGAATAGGTTTTTTTAACTTGCATTGATCCGAATCAACGCAGTCCCATCAATTGATCACACCACAAAGAACGAAAATAATGACGTACGTATATACCATCCGCATTCGCCACTGGGTCCCGTCATTACCCGTTAGGTTAGCTAACTAACGACAGAGCGGGGACTGGACTAGCGCGGATGCAAAACATATACAACATCTACTGGTATATATATCAATATATAATATTTCGCTCAAGGCGTGATAAAATGCAACATCACAGAAATGTAATAAGCATCACAGAACAATACAGATATTTGGGATCCCCGGGTTTCACAGAGCCACTACTGAAACCCGACGTTCCCCTGGTCGTGTGGATAGCCTGTGCAATGAAATCCTAGACCCCTACGGGCGCGGCAAGTTACCCGCCAAAACCTGAAGCGAGACAGCCCCTTTCAGCAACGTGAATGGACCACCCAGCACTTTACGGAATCCGGTAACTTGGGCACCCCTCCTGGGTCAACCTGTACCCCCTACGAGTGCGGCGAATAGCCCGCCAATTCTAGAGTGAAGCCCCCTCCGTCTCAATGCCATGAGATGCGGGCTCGTTGCCCTCTAGAACCCGGCTATCCGTGCACCCCACCTTGGGGTAATCCTAGTACAGAAAGTAAAATATACATACAACGGGTACATCGACCTCAACCTGGTCGTGCCCCAAAAGAATAATATACAACAGGCAGTGACGACAGTCCACATGTCGGACGCTCGCCCCGCAATATCAAATGTACATAATACAATCAAAACTGTACTACCATTGCATCCAGGCTATCCCCCACGACCAATCCGCAATATCACAGCACAATCACAGAACATCAACGTGAATGTCACGTTTGCAAATCCGTCTAACCGGGCTATAGCAGTTAGACAGGATTTACCGATCAAGTGACATTCACGGTCGCAGATATAATGTAAATACTGTGAACTAATTTGTTTAAAATTTTCGATCGATCAAATTTACCCAAGTGGGCCCCCAAGCATTACTGTAGCACACACAGAAATTCTGGGCCCAAAAAGAATATCCCAAGAACCCTATTTTCAACCCAGAAGCCTACTGGAAAAAAATGGTGAACTGAAGCTTAATTCCTGCGGCAGAACCGCGGCTAAAATGGGGTTATGGCCGCGGTTCCGCGGCCCTTTTGAAGGATCATGTCACCAAATTTTTCCAGTGATCTTACAAAACCCTGCACATCATTCTGCAACAACCTGAAAAAATTTTGGAGCCAAAAAAATTTCGACAGAAAACTGATATACATGAAAATGCGGTTTTGGGATTTTTGTTCGATCGAAGCTTTAAACATACTAGTGCAAGCTAGACTAGCTTAATGGCGAGGCTCTGATACCACTGTAAGTGCACGGCGGCGCCCCGACCGTCAATCCGACGCCGGAATGCGGAAGCGATACTTTTCTTTAAACTTTTTATACCGGCACCACCGCGCACTATAAACCCGGATCGTGCCATCAAACTAGTCCTAGCTATCTAGAGAAGGGGGTAGAGAGATATACCGAGCGATCCGTGTCCTTCGGTCTTCTCGTCGTCGTCCCGATCTCCCCGCGGAAACTCTGGTCTCCACTAAGTCGCCGGAAGGGCACCACGTCGCCGGCTTCTTTTACGGGCTCCTACCTCTGGACCGAGGCAACTCGGGCACGAAGTTGGCGAGCCGACGTGTCCAAGGTTTGCTGTAGAATACGTGTAGTGCTCTATGTCTCATTTGGGGTTACTTGAAGTTGCCTTTGGTGGAGGATTGAGATGTAAGCTTTTGTGGATGAACTTGGGAATTTTTGTAGCATGAAAAGAGCAAAAATTCCCACACCAAAATAATGGGCAGCCCCTCCCTCTATGATGGCCGGCCTTGGCATGGTGAAGGGAGTGAGAATGAGAGAGAGTCATAATGTGGAGTGAATTGGAATGGAAAAAGAAATGAGCCTCCAACATAATGCAAGAGAGAGAAAGGGTGATGATGATAAGCAATGATCATCAACCAAAACCAATACTCCATCAACTAATCATCAACAACCATGATGAAAAGAAGAAGAAGTCAAATGAAGTCAAAAGGTGGAGGAATTATCATGATACACCAATATGCAAATAACACCCTCCACTAACCAAATTTGCATACTTGCAAATAAGCCCTCCTCCACCAATCTTCAGCCAATAAAAGATACAAAGAAATATGGCTGAAACGGAAAACAAACTGGCAACTCCAAAAAACTGATCCCATAATTAATTACAGGAAAACCCCGCTACTGTATATACATACCCGCATTTGTATTCTGACCGAAATACAAATGCAACGAGACAAAGTCTACACAGTACAATACTAGGATCCGGCTTAAACCAAAGCCCGCTAGTATTAACCGTCCGATCCTGATCCGTGCAATGCCGCACGTATCTGATCGAACCCTGCCATATCTCCATACGGCCTCTACAGCGTTTCGCCCGAAAACTTGAGCAACTGTCTGTGGGGGACTCTAAAGACTCGTCAATACTATGGCTGTGGATTTAACCACTAGCACGTCAGAGTTATTAGCCATACGTGACGGGCTACCAGCTATTTGTTAGTGTATATGCCCTAGAGGCCATTACTGTATCATACTAGTTTGTATATTACTTAATGGAAGCTTGGGATATTTACCTTGTATAAACAATCTTGCTCAATATAGTAGTATGCTACTTGGTTTGTTTCTACTTCAATGTGTACTTGTGTTTATTTTAGTATATCACCTATACACATTAGTGGAGCCCTTAGGATCTTTGCTTGATTACCAGCGTTGTGATGGCAGTCACACTAGTGGGGGCTGGGTAATCTATAAGCACATCCTTATACAGGTCCCTAGTCGCAGGACTATCGAGACAGGGCATCGATACTCCGGAGTAGACTAGCGTATGCGCTTCTCATCCCAGTGTGGGAGATGGTCTGTCCCACAGCCATCAGTACGTCGTACTAGAGATAGTATACGGGTGCTCGTTGGGTTACGAGTACACTGGACATGACTCGTCGGGAACTGACAGGTTGGTATTATACCTATCGTCAGTTATCAGTTCCCAGGTGACATGAGTACAGCTTAGTCTGCTGACTTGACACTGTCACTTCGCCTCAAGTGTGTTCCCATTGTACTTTGATTACTACCCTACCACGGCTCAAAGGAGTCGTGCAAACAGGTAGTAGTTGGGTGCAGTCCCGAAGCACTTGGAGGCAGTGACGGTTAGACAGGATTCGTCTCTCCCGGTATTGGGGGTTGACATTGCGCTGTGTCTAGGAGAGCCATTACACGAGTAGTCCCTGGCCAGGGCAAGCGAGATATACTGGTAGGCTTCCAGTATTATCTCAGGGTGTTTTGGGCTTCACTCCGACACGACTTGTACCGCTATTAGGGGACTGACGTTTACCGCCCCCTAGGCCCGCCATGCGATGTATCAGACGAACAGACCGGACTGTACGGAGATTGTCACATTCAGACTCAGTAGGAGTTCAGATGGGGTTCACCTCGTCAGTCTTCTTATCGACATCTACCTGGGGACCGTTACGCACAGCTAGTGCCGCTTGCGGTCTATGGTTAAACCCACTGCCAGCATAGTGTCGAGTCTTTAGAGTCCCACACAGAGGGCTATTCGCCTCTGGGCAAAACAGAGTAGAGGTCGCATGGTTTTGCGACAGGGTTCGTTCTCATCCGCGCACTTGTGCACGTTTGGAGTCCGGACGGATATTATTGGCTGGCTCTGGTTTGAGTCAGATACTAGTATATGTTTCGGGGTTGATTTTATCTCATAGTATTCATGTTCCTCGGAACAAGAATGCGGGTGTGTATGCACAGTTGATTGAGGCGGAGGAAGAGGTCTTTTCATTAGGGTTTCGGAACGGGTGCGCATGCACTGTTGACAGTCGTCTTTTTCCAAACCCTAATGAATTAGTGATATATCAATTAACAATATTAATTAAATGAAATTGTGTTTTGGTTGGGTTTGTTGACTTGTTGACCAAGGTTGACTTGTTGACCATGGTTGAAAGTTTGACCATTATCATTACATATCAAAGATGCTCTTTGATTCTAGCAAAATTCATTTAATGAATGTGATGATAGTGGTCATTCCAAACCATCCATCAACTATTTCATTTTTATTATTATTGTTAATTTGATAATTCTTTTCATTTGAGTTATGGTTGTAAAATGAAAAGAATAGCTCATTCTATCATAACACTTCTCTCTCCTCTCTTCTTCTTCTTCCTCCTCCTCTAGTAAAAGGAGAATCATTCTCATGTGTTGAGAATCCCTCTCCTTGAGATAAAAGCACCCCAAAGCCACTCTCTACTCACTCTAGGGTTAGAGGTTTAGCAAGCCGAAGATCCTAGTTCTCTCAAAGTTCGAGAAAGAGCCCGAAGGTTGAACCCTCAGGTGGATCCATCTTTGACGGAAGAAGGCGACGAGGAAAGCACCATCAAACCCTACAAAGGTTTCAAGAAGAAGGAGTTCAAGTTTGGTATAACTTCTTTTCCGAGTAGCTAACTCTCTTTAGCTTTGTAGCTAGTTTAGTTTAGAAAAGATCTCGACTTTGTTAGTCCATGTTGCCCCATGCGCTAAAAATTTGATTTTTATACCGTTTCCGCCTCCCCGCAAGAACCGGGGGTGGCAACGTGGTCTTACAGTGGTATCAGAGCCTAACTAAACTTAAACTAGCTTAGTAGTAAAGTGTATGGAAGTTCGAACGGAAAAATCGCAAAAAACCGGAGAAACAAAACCCTAATTTTCTGTTGAAATTTTTTTTGCTCTAAAGTGAAAAATTTTTACTCCTAAAATCGGCTCAGGGTTTTGTGAGAACACCCACCAAAAACGATCCCCTGATTCCCTCAAACCGCCGCGATTCCGCGGCAATAGGTATGCATTTGCCGCGGAACCGCCGCCGTTTAGGCTCCTCTCGTGATCGGGTTTTGTGCAGTGTTCTTCTGGTAGGGTTTTGGGATTTTTCAGATGGTTTATTTGTGCCCAGGTTTTCCAGAATAGAAATTTGCTTTTGGGGGCCTATAAATCCGTATTTTTATCGAACTTCACTACACTTTGACTATATTGGTTATATCTGTGATGTTTATATGTATTGAACGTCGGCTAATCGCTATATGTCGATTAGTCGGGGTTATACATATCTGTGATCTGTGTTTGATGATGGTTTGAGTATATGAATGCGTTGGACTGTCGCGGGTGAATAGCCGGGGTGGATGTGAGATGAGCTTTTCTTTTTCTTTCATTCATGTAATATGTAAATTGATGTAATATTATTTGTTTGGCCGCACAACCGGGTCGGGGTTGTAGCCGTCATTGTATAATTCTTTTTTACTGTTTTTGCTCCTAGGATAGACCCATGGAGGGGTGCACAAACTACCGGGTATCTCGAAGTGCCGAGTGGCCTACTCACGGCGTTGAGGGAGGTTGCTCCACTTCGGGTACTTGGCGGGTAGTTTGCCGCACCCGTAGAGGTCTTGGGTGGGGTTTTGGCTATTCACCGCGACCGTGTAATCCGCTTTTCGTTGCAGGCTCGAACGGATTGCGGATTCCTAGTATATCCAATGTATTCATCTGTGATCTGTAATGTCTATCATTGCTTTACATTTATAACTATTTAGGCGTTGCTTATGTTTTACAGCCGCGCTAGCCCAGCCCCCGCTCTGTCGTTAGTTAAGTAACCTAACGGGTGATGACGGGCCCCCGTGGCGAATGCGAATGGTATAAGCGTACGTCATATTTTGGTTGTTTTCTGCAATGGTAGGATTAAATGACGGGACGCATTAAAAGAACTAATGCAAGAATATCACGCATTAAAAGAACTAATGCAAGATAATAAACCAAGCAAAAGTCGTTGGAACACTTTCGAAAAACCACTGGTTCTTTTCAAAACTAACTTTTAAATGCGGAGCTTGAGCCACTCCTTTTAAAAGCTATCTTGTTCCATCGATTATATCAAGTTCACTACGTTCACGGTTTCGCCAAAACCATTCGTTGCCCTCCGTCGTTTCACATGAATAGTCAATAGTATTCAAGCTGTGTTTGTTGGCCAAAGTCAAGGCATAGTGATTGGTAGCTATTGGGTATTCATGTGCAGCATAGATAGATGCGTTGATTTGGAACAGTCGTACTGCCTTGTTGGCCAAAGTCAAGGGTAGGTACGGGTGGATTCAAATTAACCTGGAGAATGACGGGAAGAACTTGACATGTGACTTATGATTTGTTGGCCAAAGTCAAGGTCATAAGAGCATGGGGCAAAAATCTACATCGGGAGTTTCATAAGTACTGAAACTTGCTAGATTTGCATACCATTTGGAGTGTGGTGATTCTGGTAGGATTCCTTCAGTTTTGTCACGCGATGATATTTGGATCCCGATCCTACTGTGAGTATATGCTACTCCTCGGGAAATTTCTCACTAAACGATCAATGCTATAAACCTAGTAGGTGCCTAGAAAGGTGTTAGCGGGGCTACGCCCCCAGGGAAAAGAGGTTATTTAATTAAGGAACTTCGCGAAAGCGTTGGAAAACCTCCCTCGAAGTACCGACACTGGCCTGGCTGAACGGTTAAGCAAGTATTGTGCGGTGGGATTAATCCCGACTAATTCTTCCTTTATGGTTTGATGAGGGATTCGAGAGACAGTGGGAGCCATCCTGTTTAGAAAAACTAAAAACCATTCTAAACTTGCAAGAGCATCATGCTGAGTGTTTCTTCTTCTCTCTCCTAATTGCAGCGACCAATCGACATGACTGGACTTAAGTTACTTCTAGATAAAAACATACTGACAGGGCCAAACTACAAAGATTGGCTCAGGAATGTCAAAATGGCAATCACTTACGACAAGCTGGGGTATCTTCTTACCACCAAAGCTCCCCCCGTCCCAAGTCCCACCTCCAGCGTCGCGGATAAGGAAATCCGTAAAACCTGGGAGATTGATAGTGCGAAGGCCAAGTGCCTCGTACTTGCCTCGATGGACAATGAACATCAGAGGAGGCACGAGAATATGGACCTTGAATCCATATTTCTCCATACAAAAGAACTGTATGGAGAGCAATCTCGTATCGCAAGATACGAAGTGTCGAAGAAGTTATTTTCGGCAAAGTTGGCCATCGGATCATCGGTAGCGGAACACGTGCTTAAGATGATTGGCTTCATTGAGGAGCTCGCGGAACTTGGAACCACGTTGGAGAATGAGCTCTATACGGACTTGATTCTCCAGTCCCTTCCTTCCACTTACGCCCAGTTTATACTGAACTTCAACTTACAAGAAAAAGAGGTTGAACTTTCAGAACTCCTCAACATACTGAGGAGCGCAGAGGGCACCCTACAGAAAAGTAGGGAAACATCCACTTTGTTTGTAGGAGGATCTTCTTCTTCTAGGTCCAAGGCAAAAGCCAAGGGAAAGAAGAGGAAAGCCCCCGCCAAACCAAGGGGCGGTGTTGGTAAAGTGGATACGAAGGGAAAAGCAAAGGCAACAAAGATAGCGGGGAAGCTTGTGGATAAAGAAGAATGCTTCTATTGTCATAAGAAAGGACACTGGAAGAATGATTGCAGGGCTTGGAAAGCCAGGACACAGGAATTGAAGCAGGTTGCGGCTTCAGCTTCAGGTGTGTATGTTATTGAAAACTGTCTTTCAATAAACTCTACTTCCTGGGTATTGGATACCGGATCAGGATCTCATATCTGTAATTCTTTGCAGGCGTTGAGAAACCGTAGGGTTTTGAAGGCAGGTGACATGACCCTCAGAGTTGCAAACGGAGCTAGCATGGATGCTAAAGCCGTGGGGGACTATCACCTGGGAATGTCAAATGGGCATGTTTTGGTTTTGCGTAATTGCTTTTTTGTACCAATATCATTTCTGTATCTTTGATTTCTAAAGAAGGTTATGAATTTGCGTTTGTAAGTAATGTTGTAAACATTCACCTTAATCAAGTTCTGATTGGGTCAGGTACATTGAGCAATGGTATATACGTATTAAACCAACCACAGATTTTCAATGTCCAGAATACACACAAAAGAAAGTCACCGGAAATCAATTAGACTTTCTTATGGCATTGTAGACTGGGTCACATCAATGAGAGAAGGTTGACTAAGTTACATACAGAAGGATATTTGGATCCGTTCGAATATCAATCGTATGCCACTTGTCAATCCTGTCTCAAAGGAAAGATGACAAAGACTCCGTTCACTGGACACGGAGTAAGAGCGAGTGAGCTCTTGGGGCTCGTACACAGCGACGTGTGCGGTCCAATGTCTACACATGCACGAAGCGGTTATTCTTACTTCATTACTTTTACGGATGATTTTTCAAGGTATGGTTATGTCTTCTTAATGAAACATAAGTCCGAAGCCTTTGAAAAGTTCCAGGAATATAAGAATGAAGTAGAAAAACAAACCGGAAAAAGTATCAAGATTCTAAGATCGGATCGATGTGGAGAATACTTAAGTGCCGAGTTCCTGAATTACTTAAAAGAGAATGGAATTCTCTCTCAGCTTACTCCTCCATACACTCCGCAACATAACGGTGTATCAGAGAGACGGAACCGGACCCTATTGGATATGGTACGGTCCATGATGAGTAACGCTGAGTTACCGCGATCATTCTGGGGGTATGCGCTAGAATCAGCCGCATACCTTTTGAACCGAGTTCCTACTAAGACTGTGCCTACTACGCCATATGAGATGTGGTATGGGAAGAGACCCTATCTTAAGCACATTAAGACTTGGGGATGTCCAGCTTTTGTTAAAAAGCAGCATGCGGACAAGCTCGAGGCACGCTCAGTACAGTGCAAGTTCGTGGGATATCCAAAGAACTCCAAGGGATATTTCTTCTACTGTGAAGAGGAACAAAAAGTTCTTGTTTCTCGTCATGCCTACTTCTTGGAAACTGAGTTTTTGGAAAACCAGATAAGTGGGAGCACAGTAGAACTGGAAGAAATTCTAGAACCACGAGCTATTACTGAAAGCTTAGTGGAACCAGAGGGTTCAAAAGAACAGGACATTCCTACGCCGCTCCGCAGGAGTAGTAGGCAGTCTCATCCGCCCGAGAGATACTACGGTTTTCTCATAGACGGGGATAGAGAGGATTGCATCATAGATTATGATAAGCCTACTAGCTTCCAGCAGGCCGTTCAGAGCGTTGACTCGGTAAAATGGCTGGATGCAATGCGGACCGAAATGGAGTCCATGTACACCAACAAAGTATGGACGTTGGACATTGCTCCAGACGGGGTAAAACCCGTAGGATGCAAGTGGATCTTCAAAAGGAAGATTGGTGTAGATGGACAGGTTGAGACCTATAAAGCTAGACTTGTTGCAAAGGGTTTTCATCAAAGACCTGGTTTGGACTATGACGAAACCTTTTCTCCAGTGGCTATGCTGAAATCCATTCGGATCCTTCTTGCCATTGCTGCCTTCCACGATTATGAGATTTGGCAGATGGACGTAAAGACCGCTTTTCTAAATGGAAATTTAGAGGAGTGTGTCTATATGGATCAGCCAGAGGGTTTCATTCAGAGTGGGAGCAGCGGAAAGGTGTGCAAGTTGCTTAAGTCCATTTATGGACTAAAGCAGGCATCGCGGAGTTGGAACATCTGTTTTGATGAGACAGTCAAAGAATTTGGCTTTATCAAAAATCCAGATGAACCATGCATCTATAGTAGATTTGTAGCGAGAACTGTGGTATTCCTCGTTTTATACGTGGATGACATTCTCTTAATAGGAAATGACATTCCTATGCTACAATCTGTCAAGGGGTTCTTGTCACACAGGTTCTCTATGAAAGACCTGGGTGATGCCTCATACATTCTGGGTATCCGGATCTACCGTGACAGATCCAAGAGGATATTAGGACTTTCACAGTCCAGGTACATCGACACCATACTGAAGAGATTCAGTATGGAAGATTCCAAGCGCGGTAACCTACCGGCTTGTCACGGGATCACCCTCTCTAAAGAGATGTCTTCCAAGACTGATTTAGAGAGGGATCGCATGTCTATTATACCCTACGCTTCTGCGGTAGGCTCTATAATGTATGCGATGTTGTGTACCAGACCGGATGTAGCTTACGCACTGAGTGTGGTAAGCCGGTATCAGTAAAACCCTGGGGAGAAACACTGGATAGCGGTAAAGAACATTCTCAAGTACCTGAGAAGGACTAAGGAGATGTTCTTGGTGTATGGCGGAAAAGACCTCCAGATCGAGGCCTTTGCTGACTCCAGCTTCCAGAGTGACAAGGATGATTCCAAGTCCATGTCGGGTTTTGTCTTTACCCTCAATGGAGGGGCGGTGTGTTGGAAGAGTTCCAAACAGGAAACCGTTGCAGACTCGACGATGGAAGCGGAATACATCGCTGCATCTGATGCCGCAAAAGAAGCCGTCTGGATGAGGAAGTTCTTGAAAGAACTTCAGGTGGTTCCGTCCATTGTTGATCCAATACCTCTGTATTGCGACAACAACGGGGCTATAGCTTTAGCGAAGGAACCCAGGTCCCATCAGAAATCCAGACACATCTTGAGGCGGTATCACCTGATCAGGGAGATCGTGGATCGCCAGGAGATCGAGGTTCGGAGGGTTGCTTCAGAAGAAAACACTGCAGATCCATTCACCAAGGCCTTGCCCCAGACTCAGTTCGAGCGGCTGATCGAGATGATAGGTCTTCAATACGCCAGTACATGGCCTTAGTGCAAGTGGGAGATTGTTAGTGTATATGCCATAGAGGCCATTACTGTATCATACTAGTTTGTATATTACTTAATGGAAGCTTGGGATATTCACCTTGTCTAAACAATCTTGCTCAATATAGTAGTATGCTACTTGGTTTGTTTCTACTTCAATGTGTACTTGTGTTTATTTTAGTATATCACCTATACACATTAGTGGAGCCCTTAGGATCTTTGCTTGATTACCAGCATTGTGATGGCAGTCACACTAGTGGGGGCTGGGTAATCTATAAGCACATCCTTATACAGGTCCCTAGTCGCAGGACTTTCGAGACAGGGCATCGATACTCCGGAGTAGACTAGCGTATGCGCTTCTCATCCCAGTGTGGGAGATGGTCTGTCCCACAGCCATCAGTACGTCGTACTGGAGATAGTATACGGGTGCTCGTTGGGTTACGAGTACACTGGACAGGACTCGTCGGGAACTGACAGGTTGGTATTATACCTATCGTCAGTTATCAGTTTCCAGGTGACATGAGTACAGCTTAGTCCGCTGACTTGACACTGTCACTTCGCCTCAAGTGTGTTCCCACTGTACTTTGATTACTACCCTACCACGGCTCAAAGGAGACGTGCAAACAGGTAGTAGTTGGGTGCAGTCCCGAAGCACTTGGAGGCAGTGACGGTTAGACAGGATTCGTCTCTCCCGGTATTGGGGGTTGACATTGCGCTGTGTCTAGGAGAGCCATTACACGAGTAGTCCCTGGCCAGGGCAAGCGAGATATACTGGTAGGCTTCCAGTATTATCTCAGGGTGTTTTGGGCTTCACTCCGACACGACTTGTACCGCTATTAGGGGACTGACGTTTACCGCCCCCTAGGCCCGCCATGCGATGTATCAGACGAACAGACCGGACTGTACGGAGATTGTCACATTCAGACTCAGTAGGAGTTCAGATGAGGTTCACCTCATCAGTCTTCTTATCGACATCTACCTGGGGACCGTTACGCACAGCTAGTGCCGCTTGCGGTCTGTGGTTAAACCCACTGCCAGCGTAGTGTCGAGTCTTTAGAGTCCCACACAGAGGGCTATTCGCCTCTGGGCAAAACAGAGTAGAGGTCGCATGGTTTTGCGACAGGGTTCGTTCTCATCCGCGCACTTGTGCACGTTTGGAGTCCGGACGGATATTACTGGCTGGCTCTGGTTTGAGTCAGATACTAGTATATGTTTCGGGGTTGATTTTATCTCATAGTATTCATGTTCCTCGGAACAAGAATGCGGGTGTGTATGCACAGTTGATTGAGGCGGAGGAAGAGGTCTTTTCATTAGGGTTTCGGAACGGGTGCGCATGCACTGTTGACAGTCGTCTTTTTCCAAACCCTAATGAATTAGTGATATATCAATTAACAATATTAATTAAATGAAATTGTGTTTTGGTTGGGTTTGTTGACTTGTTGACCAAGGTTGACTTGTTGACCATGGTTGAAAATTTGACCATTATCATTACATATCAAAGATGCTCTTTGATTCTAGCAAAATTCATTTAATGAATGTGATGATAGTGGTCATTCCAAACCATCCATCAACTATTTTATTTTTATTATTATTGTTAATTTGATAATTCTTTTCATTTGAGTTATGGTTGTAAAATGAAAAGAATAGCTCATTCTATCATAACACTTCTCTCTCCTCTCTTCTTCTTCTTCCTCCTCCTCTAGTAAAAGGAGAATCCTTCTCATGTGTTGAGAATCCCTCTCCTTGAGATAAAAGCACCCCAAAGCCACTCTCTACTCACTCTAGGGTTAGAGGTTTAGCAAGCCGAAGATCCTAGTTCTCTCAAAGTTCGAGAAAGAGCCCGAAGGTTGAACCCTCAGGTGGATCCATCTTTGACGGAAGAAGGCGACGAGGAAAGCACCATCAAACCCTACAAAGGTTTCAAGAAGAAGGAGTTCAAGTTTGGTATAACTTCTTTTCCGAGTAGCTAACTCTCTTTAGCTTTGTAGCTAGTTTAGTTTAGAAAAGATCCCGACTTTGTTAGTCCATATTGCCCCATGCGCTAAAAATTTGATTTTTATACCGTTTCTGCCTCCCCGCAAGAACCGGGGGTGGCAACGTGGACTTACATTATTGACCAAAAGGGACGTCGATGAGCGAACTCATCCTGACACCCTACTGAGCCTGTCAGTGACAATATCCATACAGTCCGGTCTGTTCGTCTATGAGCATCGCATAGCGGGCCTAGGGGGTTGGTAAAAGTCAGACCCCCAAAAGCGGTACAAGTCGTGTCGGAGTACAGCCCAGAACACCCTGAGATACTACTGGAATACCTACCAGTAAATCTCCTGCCTTGGCCAAGGACTTTTCATATACTGGCTCTCCTAGACACAGCGCGACCTCACCCCCAATACCGGAAGAGACAAACCCCTGCAGATCCGCTCACTGCCTCCATGTGGCTCGGGACTGTACCCAACTAAAACCTGTTTGCACGACTCCTTTGAGCCGTGGTAGGGTAGTAATCAAAGCACAGTGGGAACTCACACGAGACAAATGACGATCTCAGGTCGATGAACTAACCTGTACATATGTCACCAGGGAACTGCTATCTGACATCAGGTATAATCCCAACTAGTATGTTCCCAGCAAGTTCTGTCCGGTGTACTCATAACCCAATGAGCACCTGTATACATATTAGGTGAACCTACTGACACCAGTGGCTTGTGAGACCGGCCACCGCCCCTCGTCGGGGTCTCGACTGTATATACTAGTCTACTCTGGAGTATCGATGCCCTGTCTCGAAACTCCTACGACTAGGGGCCTTTTAAGGATGTGCTTATAGACCCCAGCTCCCACGTATATGATCGCCCTCATACTGCTGGTAGTCAAGCAGAAATCCTAGGGGCTCTATCAACGTGCAATAGTGACCTGTAGGGTCACCTAAAACAGTACACGATGATAAAGATAAACCAGATAGCATACTATCATCTTGAGTAAGACTGTCCTTCTGGGATAGGTCCTCCCTCAATCATTGCAATCACGTGCCTGTGATCCAATAATTGACTCTGAGGGCAATATCTCCAACACCTCCATCCTCCATTAGATATATCGGTTAAGCTCAATTTCCTCCATCCTCCTTTGTATGCCTGTGTCGTGAAAATATACTGAAAACCAATCTCAAACACAACCAAGCATATCATATACAGTGTTATGAAATATAAGCAAGATAGTAAACACAAATATATAAACATTCATTGTTTTTGATATCACAATCATGAATAGTATATCAATATCAATATATAACTCAAACTCAAAGCATGAGATATAAGAGAAGCAAGATATAGATCACATGTATATTCAAATTCATATTGTGAATTACCAAAATAAATGAATGAAAGTAATATATCGATATCAAGAATATAACACAAGTATAGCATGAGATATTGATATATTACTTGGTATACACAAGATATAGGATAAGCAAGCTAAATATCAAATGTATACAGGTTTAGTGTCGATATGATAAGCAAGATAAGCAAGTGACACTAAACGAACTATTCATGTTTAAATTATCATCAAAACTAAATAAATGGATTATCGAAATCCATAAGCTATCAATCTCCCCCTTTTTGATGATGACAAAATATGAATAGGAAATAGTATATATATATCAAATAAAACTAAATATCTGATATTGATACATTAAAAACTCCTATTATTCTTCCCCTTTTTGACATAATCAAAAAGGGTATTTAAGAAATTTAGAATGTTTGAACTACCTCCCTAAACATATGCGTATACCTAAAGCAAATCAAACGTTTGAATCTCTCCCCCTAAATGTTGTTGGGTTATGCCAGCGCCCCGGCCATCAATCCGTGGCCAAATGAGAAACAAAAATTTAATAAACTGGCGCTGACGGAACCTGATTCCCCGTATCGACCATTAACCCTAAACTAGCTATATATAAGGGAGTTAAGAATGGTTATACCTAAGGATCCGTGTCCTTCGGTCTTCAATCTCTGTCCCAAGCTCCTCGTGGCTTCCTTGATCAAGTTTGATCTCCGGTCTCCCCCATCGAAGACGATCCACCTTGAGAGTATGTAATATGGGCTCCGACCTCAAATCCGAGACAACTCGAGTACCTAGTTTGCTACCCTAGATAGCTAAGATGAAGTAGAGAGTGTGTATGATTAGATTGTCTCAATACACCCTAGGTTTCTCAACACATGAAACATGTAGGGTGGAGGTAGAAGAAGATGCCATTAGAGATAAGTGTGAGGCAAAGCAAAAGTAAGCGAAGAAAGTGGCTGCTGCTTTCTTCTGAGTGTTGTGAGAGTTGTGTGAGTTATTTGTTGTGAGCAATAATGTAGTGTGCTAGCAACTAAGGAAAACAACTAAAGAATAAATATCCCAAGTTTCACAACAAATATCCCACACCACAAATAAAGAAATCATCATGCCACCATAAGTCACAACATGACCCACCACCATGAGTCACACCCATGTGGCATGCATGAATCAAAGCCAAACAGTGAGTCACACTTTCCACTCACAAACCATTTAACCTAAAATGATTTAATCCAATAAAAAGAGATGGCATCTTGTAAAGTAATCTTGTAATAGAATTACAAGAATACCCCTCATCCGTATTCCGAAAGAATACGAATACTAAGAGACGAAAATAATCCAACAATATAATACTAGGATCCGGATTAAACTAAAGCTCACTAGTATTATCCGTCCAAATCATGATCTGTGCACAAGTGCACGTATATGCTTGAACCCTGCCATAAAACCATACGACCTCTACAACGTTTCGCTCGAAGCAGGGAAACCCTCTGTGTGGGACTCTAAATACTCGTCAATACGCTGGCAGTGGGTTTAACCAAAAGCAGGTCAGCGGCACTAGCTGTATGTAACGGCTACCCAGGTATTGAGCGAAAGGGAGGCCGACGAGCAAACTCATCCTGAAACCCCTACTGAGCCCGATAGTGACAATATCCGTACAGTCCAGTCCGTTCGTCTATGAGTATCACATATCGAGCCTAGGGGGTGGATAAAGTCAGACTCCTAATAACCTGACATTCAGTGTCGGTATGAAACCCATCACCGCCTGAGAAACTACCGATCCTAGATCAGTAATTCCTGACTACTTTGGCCAAGGATTTCTGGTGATGGCTACCCGTGCACAACGGACATCAACCCCCAATATCAGGAGAGACGAATCCCCTGACGATCTGCTCACTGCCTCCATGTGGCTCGGGACTGTACCCAACTAAAACCTGTTTACACGACTCCTTTAAGCCGTGGTAGAGTAGTAATCAAAACACAGTGGGAACTTACACGAGACAAATGACGATCTCAGGTCGATAGACTAACCTGTAAACATGTCACCAGGGAACTGCTATCTGACAATTGGTATAATACCAACTATCATGTTCCCGGTGAGTCCGTCCGGTGTACTCATAACCCAATGAGCACATGTATACATTTTAGGTGAACAAACTAACACCAATGGCTTGTAAGACCGGCCATCGCTCCTCGTCGGGGTCTCGATCAGTATACACTAGTCTACTCTGGAGTATCGATGCCCAGTCTCAAAACTCCCACGACTAGGGACATTTAAGGATGTGCTTATAGACTACCCAGCTCCCACGTATATGATCGCCATCATACTACAGGTAGTCAAGAAAGAATCCTAAGGGCTCTATCAACATGTAATAGTGATCAGTAAAACCACCTAAAGCAGATACATGATGATAAAGACAAACCAGATAGTATACTATCATCTCGAGTAAGACTGTTCTACCGGTATAGATCCTCCTTCAATCATCGCAATTGCGTGCCTGCGATCCAATAATTGTCTTGAGGGCACTATAGCCAACAATCTCCCACTTGCACTTAAGGCTAATTATTGCGGGGTCGCATACTCACAGCCCGTGTGATACCGAACACCTAACTTCTCTACTAATCAGTTTCACAAAACTCTTTTGTGAAACTATCGCGTTCGAGAAATAGCCTCAGTGAGTGGATCCGCTCCAATGTTTCTTTCTATGTCTCTCTTTATCTCAAGGTCGCGGAGAAAACCATCTCCTGAAATGAGCAATACCTGTCTTAGAATATGTCTGGATATCTGATGGGACCTGATCGCACGCTTTTCGGCGTGTCGGATGTTCAAAGTTCTAAAGTATAACCGCGATCAGGACGGTGTCGCTATGCAGCTAGCCGGTTGAGCACGGGTCGATCCATAGGGAGATAGTTGTATTTCCGTTCTTGTCTTAGACGAGTCAATAAAGAATTTGTATGAGTTTGTTCAATCTAACCTATGTGTATTATTTGCAAGTATAAAGTTGTTAAGAAAAAGATACGAAATTGTAAGCTAAAGAAATCCGTACTCAAAACCTTTGAGCCGAGTCTTGACCAATTGAAGCTAGGACAATCGGCAACAACGTGGATTAGGGGATTTAAGCGCGGTATTCGTGGAATCCGGCTTATTTACCCTTATCCTTCCATTCTTGTCTCTTGCTTTCGCCTCCGGCCAAACCGAACGCAACCGGTCGCGGTTAGGAATCACCGTTACCTTGTTAGGGTAGGGTGCCTAACGGAGCGCTTGCGTATCGTTTGGGCGGAGTTCAATGGAAAATACGGGAAAAGGAAATGAGCAAAGAAACGTTTACTTATAATATCGTATTTCTTCTTAACAATAATAATTACAACATTTCACAAAACAAACCAAAAAGAGCAAAAGAAAAGAACAAAGAAAAGAAAAGATTACAAGCAAGTAATTAAAGTGCATGGAAATAAATTGCAAGTAATTAAAGACAAGATTGCAAGTAATTAAAGACAAGAATGAAAAATGCAAGAAAGTAATTACAAGAACCATAGAACTCAAAACAAGCATGGGATCAATAGCCAACCCTTAAACTTGCAAGCTCAATCAAGAGGTTGCAAGATCAAGAGAAGGGTAAAGAACTCATGTGAAATGAAGCACTAAAGAGAGAACAAAATGATACAACCCCTTGAGACCAATGGCCAAAGCTTAAACTTGCAAGCTCACTTAAGAGGTTGCAAGATCAAGTTAAGGTAGAGAGCTCAAGGGGGAAGCTAAGCAAAAAGAATAATACAAAAAACCCTCATCTTCATTGATCTTCCACTCAAAAAGCTCTCACTACAATTTTTATGGAGGAAAGAATGAAGAAGAAGAAGAAGAAGACTAAAACCTAACAAAAGAGGCTAAAAAATTTCACTCCATGGTTTGGCTCAGTTCTGGAGTATTTATAGGCTGCTTACAGAAACCCTAGGGCAAGAATCTGGCATAAAATGAAGTACCCAAACTAACCCCAGAAAACGACAGAGAGAGGAGCCATAATGGCCGCGGATCCGCGGCCAATACCCCCTATTGGCCGCGGTTCCGCGGCCATATGATGGAGTTGGGTCGTGGCGTTTTGTCGTGTTCCCTGGTTTACTTTTTCCTCGTGTTTGAAAACTTGAAACTGCACAAAATCTTCCAGAACATCTTCAGATTTCTTAGTCCAAGATTGCATTATGTTCTTTACTTTTGACTTCTATCTCCCTCGAGCTCCGCGCATCCATTGATTCTTGTGATGCCCCCCTCGTACTCTGTGCTTGTCCCAGACATGAATGACCACTGTCATATGTCTTGTCTCTAGAACTGGTACTTGGCACTGGACGGATATGGATGACCGGAACCCGGATTTTATCTGCTGTCAACAGATGTTCTGTATTTGGCGTAACTGTGGAGATTTTGTCTTGATTTGCAATATTAGTACTGGAAACCTGTATTCTGTAAATATGTAACAAACACGGATTAAAAGCACCAACCTATAAACACACGAGCATAAGAATGGGCGGTATAAAATGCAGTATTCTGTTATGAACAGGACCCAGTTCACAAATGAACTCCAAATCCAGCAAACTTCTTAGACTGTATCGTCCACTGAATTTAATCAATATCATGCACCATGCCTCCCTCAGTATCCGCTTGGACCATGATTGGTAGAGTTTTTGCCTGCTTAGTTTTAATTACCGTAATCAAGACGGTTTCGCTTGGTAGCTAGCCGGTTGAGTACGGGTCAATCCACAAGGAGATGGAATATTTTTTTTTATGTTTTAACGAGTTAAATCCAAATATGTCCAGATTTGTTTTAAGATCAACTAATGAAATAATGAATGATAAAAGAACATGCTAGGGTTAGGATTATGTTAGTTTGAGTTAGGAATTTCTCACTTCTTTCATTGCCACTCTTAATATCGGTGTTAAGGTAATCGGCAACAACGGGGATTAGCACGACTAGGAAGGAACTTGCAAGTATAAGCTAGGCTTTCCATGCTTAGTTTCTTTCTTTTGGTCCTTGTCCGTCCGTTCTTGGCTCTTAGCCCTAACCTCCGGTTAATTCAACCACAACCGGTCTAACTAGGGAATCACCGCTATCATGTAGGATAGGGTGCCGTAGTGAGCGGATTGTGGTTCAATTAACGGGAGTCCGAATCAAGATGTTGGGCAAAGAAAAGAATGAGAGAGATTGCCTTCTCTCAAACTTCCCTTATCCTGCCCTAACAAGTGAGAAACTACTCACCCATTAAAAAGAAAAAAAAGGAAGATAGAAAGAAATGAGGTTAAGAAAAATTACAACTAGCTATTTGAGACCTCACTTTGGCAAGGATCATACTCAAGCATCATGGTTGTAAAGGATAAAGAAAAATAGAAGAGAGAAAAAGAAAAAGAAAAACAACAATAAAATAATATGACTAGATTAGCAAATGAAAAATTGCAAACAATAAATAAATAATTGAAAGACAAGCAAGATAATAAAAAGAACTCTTTTTTTATTTTTCATTAATCATCACTCATGAACTCACTACAATTTTTAATGGAAAAAGATAGAAAGGAAGAAGAACTACAGAATTTAATCTAAAATCTAATAAAGAAAAGCACATCCTAGTTTGGCTTTGAGCTCTGCAATTTATAGGCAGGAAAGTGAAACCCTAGGTATACAATCTGAGCCAATTACGAGATTACAAACTACCCCAAGAGAGTCAAGTCAACACTGTTCTGAAGCGGCCGCGGATCCGCGGCAGAAGTGCCATTTTGGCCGCGGTTCCGCGGCCATTTAGTTGAATTAGGGGACCATCTTCTCAGGGCCTCTCCATGTTGTTGTTCTCTTCTGTTTGGTATACTTGGTTTCTCAGAAACTCTTCATTTTTCTTCCAGATTTTCAGCAGATTAAAAAGGTGAATTGATGTGGACTTTTTGCCTTGATTTTCTTGAGCTCCGCGTAGAAATCTTGGATCTTGTGCTGCCCTTATGCTTTGTGCATGAAAATGACCAATGATTTGCCATTTTGTCCCTTGAACTGGTAGGCGGCATTTATACGTATAGTGCGCGGAGACCCGTATTTATCTGTGGTTGGCGGAAGTCCTGAATTTGTCACGCTTTTTCATGAATTTCACTGCTTAGAGCTGAGAACCTGCAACCTACAATTATTTCGCAAACACGGATCAAGAGTACCTACCTATATGCAATGTGATCAAGAATGGGCGGTATAAAAATGTAAAAATCTGATATGAACAAATACCCCCAAACTTATCTTTTGCTCGTCCCGAGCAAAGCCAAATTATTCAAAAAGTCCTAACCTCACTTTCGCAGGGAACGTGATTGCACTGAGCTTGTGCAACAAGCCGTTAAACCTCTAGGTGTCCCTAGTAGGAGGAGTGTTGTCCCCTGAGGGTTTTCAGCGGATACTACCCATAAAATCCGATCAAATTGGCTGTTGACTCTAATTCTTCACTTCAGTATTCTAGCAAGAAACTCTATCATCTTCAACTTAGAAATCATCAACCCGTATTTTTCACACTTCCTTTTCATTTAACTTAAGATCATATACGTTTTGCCAGTTTATAAAGCTTTCAGCATCTCCCGAGTTTTCCTTCTAAGGCGCAATCTTAACTCAGGAATTTTTATCATATCTACTGAAGATATAAGCCCTATCTTTTATTCCTATCTCTCTTTCGAACTCCAATCATATACCCCTACGTGTGTGTAATTATCACCCCTACACTTGGAGAATTCAATTCAAGCTATCATACTCTTGTCCATCTTCCAAAATACTTTTTAGTTGGTGAATTCTGGATGAAATTGCTCACACATCCTGTAAGTCAACGGTAGCGCCCCGGCCGTCTAACAGACGCCAAATGCGGAACAAAAACTTTTTACAACTGGCGCTATCGTGTACTGTAACCCGGATCTGCCATTAAAGCTAAACTAATAAACTACAAACTTGGTAGAAATGTTATACCGAACGATCCGAGTCTTTTGGTCTTCAACCATCATCCCACGCTTTGTTGCGGTTGCTCCGATCTCCTGAATCTCCAGTCTTCTCGTCCAGGTGGCACCACGTCGACGGATCTTTAAACGGGCTCCCGTCTCTGAACCGAGGCAACTCGATCGTCAAGTTTGCTAAAAGAGACGACCAAGATGATGTAGAGAATGAGTAGAACACTTTGTCTCGCTTCGTCCAAAGCCATGGACGAACGGTTAATGAAGTTGCCTTTTGGATCGGGTGAAATGAGAAATGAGGCTATCTAATTTCCATGAATCCAAATTTATCATAATCTTTTTTCCAACAACCATCAATCTTTCCAAGAGGGGGCCGGCCACTTCTTATGAGGGGGGAGGTGAGTGTAGGAGCAAGAGAGTAACCATAAGGAAATAATATTAAGAAGAAATATCCTAAGCATAACAAAAACTCATTAATTCAAAAGACGAATCATCTTAAGCTAGTCACCCTTGCATTAAATGAATCATTAAATGCACTAATGAGTCACTTAACACCTCACCATCCTAGTCACCTTCTAGAAGCATCCACACTCATCTCAAGAAAAGATAAATCTGTATTTAACCGAATGTTAAATACGGGTGATAGAAAACGGGAAACTGGCAACTTCCAAAAGTGATCCTGAAACGAATTTCAGGATAACCCCGTATCAGTATAAACATACCCGCATTTGTATTACGACCGAATACAAATGCTGCTGAGACAAAGATATTATATCTACACAGTATAATACTCGGATCCGGCTTAAACCAAAGCCGACCAGTATTATCTGCCCGAAATATGACACGTGCGAAAATGCATGTGCATTTTCCGAACCCTGCCATAAAACCATACGGCCTCTACAACGTTTTGTCCGAACTTGGGAAACTGTCTGTGGGGGACTCTAATGACTCATCAACACACTGGCATTGGGTATAACCACTAGCACGTCAGAGGTATGAGCTGTATGTAACGGTTGCCTATGTATTGATAGGAAGGGAAGCCGACGAGCGAACTCATCCATAAACCCTACAGAGCCTAACAGTGACAATATACATACAGTCCGGTCCGTTCGTCTAAAGAGTATCGCATATTGAGTCTAGGGGGGTGGATAAAGTCAGACCCCTAATAACGCGATAATTCGTGTCGGTATGAAGCCCATCACCACCTGAGAAACTACTGATCCAAATCAGTAATTCTCCACTACCTCGGCCGAGGATTTCTAGTGATGGCCACCCGTGCACTGTGCGACATCAACCCCCAATACCGGGAGAGACGAATCCCCGACGATCCGCTCACTGCCTCCATGTGGCTCGGGACTGTACCCAAAAAATACCTGTTTGCACGTCTCCTTTGAGCGTGGTAGGGTAGGAATCAAAGCACAGTGGGAACTCACACGAGACAAATGACGATCTCAGGTCGACAAACTAACCTGTACACATGTCACCTGGGAATTGCTATCTGACGATATGTATAATACCAACTAACATGTTCCCGACGAGTCCTGTCCGGTGTACTCATAACCCAATGAGCACCTGTATACATCTCAGGTGAACCAACTGACACCAATGGCTTGTGAGACCGGCCACCGCCCCTCGTCGGGGTCTCGACTGTATACATTAGTCTACTCTGGAGTATCGATGCCCTGTCTCGAAACTCCCACGACTAGGGACACTTTAAGGATGTGCTTACACACCCCAGCTCCCACGTATATGATCGCCATCATACTGCTGGTAGTCAAGCAAGAATCCTATGGGCTCTATCATCATGCAATAGTGAACTAAAGCATGTATACGATGATAAAGACAAACCAGATAGCATACTATCATCTCGAGCAAGACTGTCATATCGGTATAGGTCCTGCTTCAATCATTGTAATCACGTACCTGCGATCCAATAATTGACTTTGAGGGCACTATATCCAACAATCTCCCACTTGCACTTAAGGCTAATTATTGCGATGTCGCATACTCACATCCCGTGTGATACCGAACATCCAACTCCTCTACTAATCAGTTTCACAAAGCTAGTTTGTAAAACTCTTGTGTTCGAGAAATAGCCTCAGTGAGTGGATCCGCCCTGATGTTTCTTTCTATGTCTCTCTTAATCTCAAGTTCGCGGAGAAAGCCATCTCCCGAATCGAGTAATACCTGTCTTAGATATGTCTGAATATCTGATGGGACCTAGTTCATAAATGAACTCCAAATCCAAACTTCTTAGACTTTATTGATAACTGAACCTAATCAGTATCCAGCACCATGCCTCCCACAATATCCTCTTGGACCACCTGTCCATAATACTGTCCCTCGTCAGAGGGAAAACTATAACTCTGACAATCACTCTGTCATCCATGTCACCTTGGAAGCCTGGAATGATAACCGTCTCCCTAAGGAGGCCGCCGTCATCAAATACGTAGAACATACACTCATGTTCTAAAACCGCTTCCTTATGTTTCTCCAGGATTGGATTAATATAAACTTATCGCAACTAGTGCAAATACAACATCTGGTGTGGTACTTGACATCTCACGATTGACTCAATTGCCTAAGCAAGTGATCTGCCAATCATGCACATCCCTCTCTCCTTTAGTCTGTAAGACACCTTTAGAGAGGGTGACTCCATCATCTGCAGGTACACCACCATGCCAGGAGTCATCTATTCTAAAATACCATTAGAATACTGTCAAAGTACCCAGATTGGGAAACTACCCAATTCTAGATCTAAAACCATAGATCTATTAACCAGAATGTTTGATATTATATCCATGTCCTTTGTGGAGATACAACTGTGTGACAACCAAAGTACAACCGATCGTAGTATAGGAATTTTACTTCCTACTCTGTGTACGTCATCCAAATACCAGGACATCACACCCTACTACCTTCTTAACAAATCCATCCCCTATTCTGATGAAGTCAAACCCATGACTGTCACATCAAAATTAGATGATCTTATCTCTGCTATATCTGCTCAAGCCTATAAATAGACATAAGCTACTTGCCCACTATGCTTCCGCTGCTCCCACTGAACATAACAACCCTATGGCAGAATAATATATACGTGTACTTCTAAAACTAGTTTAGAACGACGCTATACTTATCCTCCTGCCGGGTCTTATAGTCTGGAACAACAGTAGTGTCAAGTCTGGGTAAACTAGAACCTCCCTGTCACCGTCCTTGAGGCTACCGGAGTACCTCTCGGGTGTCTGAGGTTACCCACCATATCTGCAGAGTGGCTATTGGAATGTCAAACCTGATTGAATATATAGGTCCTATTAAATTTTCCGTAATCGTTTGCGGTTCTGGAATCACTTCCAGTTCTACCATACTCCCACTACTGTTTTCTGAAAAAATCCATTTTAATAAAACTGTGGCGAGTCAAGAACAATATCACTATTGATCTTCCAGATGGTAGAAATGTCAACCCTCGTCAAAGCCAGGGTCAACCTACAAACTGCCATTACAGAAACGTGCCTTAAGTTATCTAGTGTCTGGTTTTAAGTATAAGCCGGACAACTCCCCGTATCTTAACATTGTTAAGATATGAACCATTCTATATACAATATAGAAATAAAGGTACTAATTTAACTGGAACCAGATTCAAACCATGCAATTGTCTCCAGTGCATATCAACTTAATGAAGAGAGGCTAATCAGCATTACTCATCTTAGGAATCCATCCAATTATGAGTAACCTGAAAGAGAAACAAGTTTCTCAAAACCGTTACTATCAACTGAATACCAGTCACAAGAATCTACATCTTCAATTTCTTTGAAGAATCCTGATACTTGCGACACCTGGTTCTCTACTTTATTCCTATACCCACAACTTCTCAAAACTTAGACATTATATTTCTACGAAACACTTGTCTAAAAACTAGAGAAGTCATAAGTAAACAGAACATAGTATGAGGACTTATCCCTTTGTCCTGACGGACACTGGACAACATACAATACTCTGTATAAGTCCGCTGAGTTGAATAACTCATAACCTGTGCATCGTAGGTTGAAAACTGTACCCAGGCGATTTCCTCAAATATCACCAATTACAACGAATTCCGATATAATGAGGATGATCACCTAATTCCCAATAACTTACTCCCACTCATCATCTGTAAAACCATACAGATATGAGAATGAAACCTGGTAAATACATACCCTGGAGTAAGTATGTAATCGGGAAATCAGTTTTCCTTTAACAATGCACTGAAACATTAAAATGTTTCGTAGGGGTATCCTAGTATTCTTAGTAATGCCACTTTCAATTCATGACTTTAACCGTATATTTCTTTGCCACCTCTCCAAATCCCTTTATTTGTCTTTATTCATTACCTTCTGTACACCCCTTAGGCTAAGTGGTTTTCTTCCTTCCCTACCATTCGGCACCAGCCTATGGTTTGGAAGAAGACTACCCAGTAAGCATAAATAGGTGTACCCTCCTAATCCAAGGAGTACTCGTAACTTGAGAGAAGGTGATGATAAAAGACAAATGAATAATACCTTATTCTATTAAAGGTGAAATAGGAGTGGCGATGAAGTACGCGGTTTGGTCGTGAATGATAACAGTCGCAATTTACTTTGCCCTCTTTCTAATCCCTTTATTTTGTCTTTACATATTACCTTCTGCACACCCTACTTAGGCTAATTGGTTTTCTTCATTCCCTACCTTTCGGCACCTGCCTATATTTTGGAAGAAGACTATCCAATAAGCGTAATAGGTGTACTCTCCTAAACTAAGGAGCCCTCGCAACCTGAGAGAAGGTGATAATAAAAGACAACCGAATAATCAATTCTATTTCTCCTGAACCTGGATCCATCTTCGAAGAAGTCCCTTCGAGTTCGTATATAACCATACGATGGATCTATCCAATGGAAGTGGATGTCCGTAGTAATACGGGGTGTTCTAAGAAATACAAAGGGTAAAGGAAGGAGCAGCAATGACTTATGCAACTCGGACAATTCAAAAGCCAGTATTTTAAGAAGGTTCGGTCAACTTGGTCACTGAGTCATAGTCTAGGGTTGGTCAAAGGTCGCTGCCAAAGAGAGAGAGAGAGAAAAGAAACACTCTGCGTGCACTCTAACCTAGATCAGAATGGTTATCACTTTATATAATCAGGAAACCTCCCACTGTTATCTCAAATTCTCCTCCAAACCTGAAAGAAGAATTAGTCGGGATCACCCAAAGAGTAAACCAACTCATCAGTGAGAATCGGGATCCAACTATCATCGCATGATAACTTGATGGAAGCCACTCAAGTTATCACACTCCAGAAGGTATGCGCATGCCTGGCAAGTTTGCTGTATGTTTGAAACTCCCGATGTGACTTTTGCCCCATGCTCTTATGACCTTGACTATAAGGGCCAACAAATCATAAGTCACATGTCAAGTTCTTCCTGTCATTATCCAGGTTGATTTCAACCCACCCGTACATACTCTTGGCTAAGGGCCAACAAAGTAATACGACTGTCCCAAACCAACGCATCTATCTATGCAACAAATGAATACCCAGCAGCTACCAAACACTATGCCTTGACTAAGGGCCAACAAACATAGCTTGAATAATACCGACCATCTATAAGACACGACGGAGGGCTACGGCCGGGTTTTGGCGAAAAACCTTTAACGTAATGAACTTGATCTCGTTGAAGGAACCTGATAGCTTTTTATAAAAATATAGTGACGAAAACCTTTTGCTAAAGAGGTCACTCCCGGTGAAGGGATCTCGGCTTTTTCCTCGTGGAATGAGGTGCAGGATATTCCAACTGAATACCGCGATGCAAAGCAACTTGTAATCGACTATAATGAAGTTATTACCCTGACACAAACTTCTGCCTAAGGGATCTCTCCCGGTGAAGGGATATCAACCCTTGCCTCGTCGAATGAGGTGCAGGATATTCCAACTGAATATCATTATGCATAACAAAAGGAAACGTTTTTGTAATAACACTTTTTAAATTGGTTCCAACAACATCAAATATAGGTTTGTTTTACTTGCATTGATAACCATCAACGCAGTCCCATTAATCAATCACACCAGAAAAGAACGAAAAATAAAATGTACGTATATGCCATCCGCATTCGTCACTGGGTCCCGTCATCACCCGTTAGGTTACTTAACTAACGACAGAGCGGGGACTGGACTAGCGCGGGTGAAAAACATATACAACATCTAATAGTATATATACCAATATACAATAATTGCTCCAGGCGTGATAATATGCAACATTACAGAAAAGTAATAAGTATCACAGAACAATACAGATAATCTGGGATCCCCGGGTTTCACAGAGCCGCTACTGAAACCCGACGTTCCCCTGGTCGTGTGGATAGCCTGCGCATATGAAACCTAGACCCCTACGGGTGCGGCAAGTTACCCGCCAAAACCTGAAGCGAGGTAGTCCCCCACAGCATAGTGAATGGAACACCCGGCACTTCACGGAATCCGGTAAATTGAGCACCCCTCCTTGGGTCAACCTGTACCCTCTACGAGTGCGGCGAATAGTCTGCCAATTCTAGAGTGAGGTCCCTCTGCCTCTCAAAGCCATGAGATACGGACCCGTTGCCCTCCAGAACCCGGCTATCCGTGCACTCCGTCGCGGGGCAATCCTAGTACAGAAAAGAAAATATATACAACGGGTACATCGACCTCAGCCCGGTCGTGCCCCAAAAGAATATTATACATCGGGCAGTGACGGCAGTCCACATGTTGGACGCTCGCCCCGCAATATCAAATGTACAAATAAATCCAAACAGCACTACCATTGCACACTGCTATCCACCACGACATATCCGCAACATTACAGCACAACACAGAACATCAACGCAAATGTCACGTTCGCAAACCCGTCTAAAAGAACTAAAGCAATTAGACGCGGTTTACCACTCAAATGACATTCCCGGTCGGAGATATAATGTAAATACTGCATACTAATAAGTTTAAAATTTCGATCGACAAAACTTTCCCAAAGTGGGCCCCTCAAACATCTGCTGTACAGTAAAAAATCTGGGCCCAAAAGAATAGTACCAAAAACCACAATTTCCAAAATAAAGCTCTCTGGAAAAAGTTGGAGCACTGTTCCCACAAAAGCACGGCGGTTCGGATCCGCGGTGGTCTTGTGGGATCACGTGCCCAAATTTTTCCAGAATGCTTAGAAAAGCTTGCTTAGTTTTCTGCGATATGTAAAATAATTTTTAGACACTGTTTAAAATCGACAGAAAGTTTAACCCTGGAACTTGCGGTTTTCGAAAAATCCGTTCGATTGATATTTTAAACGCGTTAGCACAAGTTAGTAAAGCTTAATGGTGAGGCTCTGATACCACTGTAAGTCCACGGTAGTGCCCCGGCCGTCTAACAGACGCCAAATGCGGAACAAAAACTTTTTACAACTGGCGCTATCGTGTACTGTAACCCGGATCTTCCATTAAAGCTAATCTAACAAACTACAAAGTGGGTGGAAATGTTATACCGAACGATCCGAGTCTTTCGGTCTTCAACCATCATCCCACACTTTGTTGCGGCTGCTCCGATCTCCTGAATCTCTAGTCTTCTCGTCCAGGTGGCACCACGTCGACGGATCTTTAAACGGGCTCCCGCCTCTGAACCGAGGCAACTCGATCGTCAAGTTTGCTAAAAGAGACGACCAAGATGATGTAGAGAATTAGTAAAACACTTTGTCTCGCTTCGTCCAAAGCCATGGACGAACGGTTAATGAAGTTGCCTTTTGGATTAGGTGAAATGAGAAATGAGGCTATCTAATTTCAATGAATCCAAATCTATCATAATCTTTTTTCCAACAACCATCAATCTTTCCAAGAGGGGGGCGGCCACTTCTTATGAGGGGGGAGGTGAGTGTAGGAGCAAAAGAGTAACCATAAGGAAATAATATCAAGAAGAAATATCCTAAGCATAACAAAAACTCATTAATGCAAAAGATGAATCATCTTAACCTATAATTCATGCGACCGTTAATACTTCTTGAGGTACTAAATGACCGATTACAAAATTTGCTTGCGCATTTAGGCGTAATTCCTCGTCATGTAACACCTAAGGCTTAGCAGTGACTCCCAAACTAGTTGGTCTAAGGCACTAGGTGATAAAGCACCCTCGCTATATATTTTATGCTGCCTTAAGCAATTACAAAACCAGTGTTCATTTTTTTCTTCTTTCTTCACCACTTATACTTTTATTTTATTTTCCTTCATACTAAGGCTTTTAGACAAGAGCATTTCAAGGTATCCTCTACTATCCCAAGTTTCAAGATGTGTGTAAGTGCGTATAGTAGGGTATATATTTTCAGAATTTGGACTTAGGGTTCAAAATTATTTTTCAGACTTATACTTCAAATAGAGCTTTCAATACTCTTCCCTTATTTCGATTTAGCCCAAGAACTGAACTCAAAATTTGCTTATTTCTAAATAAACTGCAAGGACGTATATTTTCTACAGTTAAACTTTAAGAAAGGTTATTTTTAGGGTTTTTAATTTACTAAGGTTAGGATCTAGTTTTTCCTAACTAGTCAACCGTCATGTTGAACTTGAGTCAAATATGGCCAATATTGAAATTTTCAATTTTGTAAAAATTTTTTAATAAAAATTTCCAATTTATATATATATATATATATATATATTTTTATTTTTATATTTTTTTAAAGATGCAATGCAGAAAAATAAGATACGGAATTAAATATGCATAGAAAAACAAATATGTATAAAGAAATAAAAACGTGCAGATGCAATGCAAAGATAACTATTTACAATCAAATCTCACCCCAAACTTACTGATAGCAGTGTCCTCACTGCTCCCTGCGGCGTCTACTAGACGCGTTCTCACTAGTCCCAGCCTCACCTCTATCTGTCCCCCATCCCCTCGATCGTGATCGTGATCATTCCTTTCTTGCGAGTAAGGTGGACATTCCTTGTTCCAGGCTCGTCAGTCGCTGATCAAAGTTAGTCAGCATCCCTATCACTCGTTCTACCCCCTATGGGTTCGTCGAATTAAGCGCGCTTACGCAGCGGGGGTGAGCTCTTCATCGCTCGCTGTGGTGCTCGAACTAGGGGTCTTGTCCATCACATCCTCGGTCGGCTCGGTGCGCGACCATAAATCATGAAGTCGTGTGTAGGATATGGAGACACTCTCAAGAAGGGGTCTAATGGGAATCCCACCATGCATGTAAAATTCAAATTCCTCAACAGGAAAGAAATGGTGACACAGTTGTGTCACCAACATTGGGCATGGATAGTTGGCCGCCTGTTTGCCGGTGCCAATCGAGTGAAGCAACACAGTGCACATGTCGTAGCTAGGGTTTCGAGTCATCAATGTGTGCACTATGTGAAGGGATGGTGTAAAAAATGTTGTGTTGTGCGAACTTCCGAAAATATTGTTTTGTGCCCAACGGTATACAATTAAAACGTTCGCAAAAAGCGTGCGAGCCTGAATGCCCTTTCTGGGCTCCCTAGAACAGTCGTTTCCCATTAAGAGTAGGTAGTCCTCAAATCGGAGGGGTTGATCGTGAATGGGGAGTCGTGGTATTAAGGTGACTTCATGAATGAAGTCCCTATCAATTAAAATTTCCCGATCCCCCCACAGTAATCGAATGTACCCGTGTTGTGCCAAACAACCCTCCTTCATATATTCATAAAAACGTGCAACAAGATCCGGAAGCACGAATGCGTTCGGATGGTTAAATAATAGAAAGTTCCATCCGCGCTTTCGGATCTCGTCGCCGAAATAACTACCATAAACATTATGCGCAAACAATTGGGAGAAATCCCTTTCAAATTGCAGGGTAGGGGCCATGACAGAGAGCAAAATATAGATCAATGAAATTTACAGAGAAGAGTTTAGACGATCGAACCTCCTCTGAAAATTTCAGAGGGTGAATAGGCAGAACGGCGGCGGTTGCGCGGTCAGGAGGGGGCTTGGGCGGCGGTTCCGTGGCAGGAAGAGGCGATCTCTCTGCACTTTCTGCTGCGGCGGCTAGGGTTTTGTTGATGGTGAAAATCAGGGTTTTGTAAATGCAGAAGAGGGGTCAGGATGTTTTTATAGGGGTTATTGGTTCTATGTACAAAAGCCCCCCCAAATAGAATAATTAAATAAAAGAATTAAGAAAAATGTTGTTTTATTTTATTTTATTTATGGTTATGAATATTTACAAAAATAACCCCCGAAATTTTGATTTTTTTTAAAAATTTATTTTATTTTATTATATAATTACAAGTGGGAAAATGGTATATACATACCCCCAAACTTATTTGAAACAGTGTTTCCACTGTTTATGGCTGGGTAACCGAAATTTGGTGGTAAGCGGAGGAAGATCAATCGATGTAAACCGGCTCCTGCAACTTCAGGAGCTCCTTCGAAGGGTCAGCGGTGAGGAACAGTTTTAACCTGTGCCCGTTCACTTTGAATAGTGAACCGTCCTCTGGATTTTCCAAATCCACCGCGCCGTGCGGATATACAGTCCGCACAAAGAATGGTCCTTTCCAGCGAAATCTGAGCTTACCGGGATGGAAATGTAGTCGGGTGTCGTAAAGAAGTACTTATTGACCAGGTGTGAAAGTTTAGCGCGTAAGGTGTTTATCGTGAAACACCTTCGTTCGGTTCTGAACGACAACCGCGTTTTCGTAAGCTTCACCCCGAAGCTCGTTTAGTTCGTTGATTTGCAGCTTCCGATGGCTGCCCGCATCTTCAAGAGATAGATTCAGCTCTTTGATCGCCCAAAATGCGCGATGCTCGATTTCCACTGGAAGGTGGCAAGCCTTTCCGTAAACAATCCGATAAGGAGACATGCCAAGATCAGTGTTATAAGCAGTTCGAAATGCCCAAAGGGCATCAGTGAGTTTTAAAGACCAATCCTTACGGTTCTTGGAAACCGTTTTCTCCAAAATCTGTTTGATTTGCCGATTAGACACTTCGGCTTGCCCACATGTTTGGGGGTGGTAGGGCGTGGATAGCTTATGATTAATGGAGTATTTCCGCATCAAGGCCTCGAAAGTCCTATTACAGAAATATGTTCCATTGTTACTAATGATCGCGCGGGGGTGTACAAACCGGGAAAAGATATTTTCCTTAAGAAATCTAACGATAACCTTGTTGTCATTAGTCTGGCTGGGCACGGCCTGGACCCATTTAGAGACATAATCAACAGCTAGAAGAATATACAGGTTCCCAAAAGAGCTGGGAAACGGCCCCATGAAATCAATCCCCCAAACATCGAAAATCTCGACAACAAAGATTGGTTGGAGTGGCGTCTCGTTTCTCTTGGATATCTGGCCCAAGTGTTGGCACCGGGAGCAAGTTTTGCAGTAATCATGAGCGTCTTTGAAGAGTTGTGGCCAGTAGAAGCCACATTGCAAGATCTTCTTGGCTGTCTTTCTTGGGCTAAAATGCCCGCCACACGCTTGATCATGGCAAAATGACAACACACTCTTGAACTCATTATCAGGCACACACCGACGAATAATTTGGTCGGGACAGTACTTGAACAGATAGGGTTCGTCCCAGTAAAAGTGTTTTACTTAGGATAAGAATCATGTCTGTCCTGATTTGACCACTCGTTTGGTAGTAATCATGTTGCCAAATAGTCACAATATCTGCGAACCAGGGTTCGCATGATACTGTCAAGAGTTGTTCATCCGGAAAAACGTCGTTTATTGGAAGTGGAAGCGTCGACGAAGAAGGAAGTCATGAAAGATGGTCGGCCACTACGTTTTCACATCCTCTTTTGTCCTTGATGACAAGGTTAAACTCTTGAAGTAAGAGGATCTAACGTATCAGCCGAGATTTTGCGTCCTTCTTTGCAAAAAGATGGCGTAGAGCAGAATGGTCTGTGTAGACAATGACTGGAGAGCCGATCAAGTAAGGCTTGAATTTTTCTAATGCAAACACAACAGCCAAGAATTCCTTCTCGGTTGTTGTGTAATTCAGCTGGGCATCATTCAGGGTTCGGCTAGCATAGTAGATTACGTGCGACATCTTATCGATGTGCTGTCCTAGGACAACACCGATGGCAAAGTCGGATGCATCGCACATAATCTCAAAAGGATACATCCAGTCAGGAGAAGAAAGTACGGGCAGAAGTGAGTGAGCTTTTTAGTGATTCGAACGCAGTCACACAGCTCGAGTTGAAATCGAATGTGGTGTCCTTGGCTAGCATAAGAGTCAAGGGTCTAGCAATCTTGCTAAAATCATTGATAAATCGTCTATAGAAACCGGCGTGGCCAAGGAAAGCTCGGATGTCTCTGACGCATCTGGGAGGAGGGAGATTGGAAATGATCTCAATCTTAGCTTTATCCACTTCAATGCCCTTTTGCGAGATGATATGTCCTAAGACAATACCTTCGCGCACCATGAAGTGGCACTTCTCCCAGTTCAAAGTGAGGTTTTTGTCTTTACACCGGGTAAGGACAGCGTCGAGATGTTGCAAACACTCATCAAAGGAATCGCCGAAAATGGAGAAATCATCCATGAATATCTCCAAGAATTTCTCCACCATGTCTGAGAAAATTCCCATCATACACCGCTGGAAGGTAGCGGGTGCATTGCATAACCCAAAGGGTATGCGGCGATATGAAAACGTGCCGAAAGGACAGGTGAACGTGGTTTTGTCCTGGTCCTTCTCGGCGATGGGAATCTGGTTGTAGCCAGAGTATCCATCCAAAAAGCAGCAGTACTCATGTCCAGCCAATCGTTCGAGCATTTGGTCAATAAATGGTAGTGGGAAGTGGTCTTTCCGCGTTGCGGCATTGAGTTTTCTATAATCAATGCATACTCGCCACCCAGTTTGGGTGCGAGTAGGGATTAACTCGTTTGCCTTATTGGTGATGACCGTTATGCCCGACTTTTTGGGGACAACATGTATCGGACTGACCCACTGGCTATTAGAGATAGGGTAAATGATACCACTATCTAGACATTTGACGATCTCTTTTTTCACAGCCTCCTTCATGACTGGATTGAGTCGCCTCTGTGGATCCCTGGATGGTTTGACATCATCCATCATATGAATGTGATGTTCAACGATTAGGGGACTAATCCCTTTGATGTCTGCCATAGTCCAGCCAAAAGCTTGCTGATTGCTCTGCAAGACCGTCAGAAGGGCTTTCTCCTGCTCTGGAGCTAGGGAAGCCGAGATGATGATAGGGAGGGTCTCGTTCTCACCTAAGTAAGCATACCTGAGGTGAGACGGCAACGGCTTAAGTTCGAGCGTTGGAGGTGAAATGATTGAAGGCAAGATCGGCGAAAATGTCTCGAACTCGAAGGATTCTAACAGAGGCTCAAAATGAGTGTACGCGACCGAGTTGGATGGTTCAGCTAACGCATCTGAAAATTCAAAGGATTCAAGCTCGGGTGGCGACAAGCCAAGATCGTTCGAGAAAGTGAATAATCACTGTCGGGAGTAGAAGCAGTATCAGGTTCAAGGAGGAACACACTATTGGCATCAAGATTGCTGTGATCGAACAAGAATTTCTCGAACAGTCCTCAGGGACGATCTCCTGGATCGAACAAACGTCTAATATATGAGCATTAGGTTCGGAGGGCTGATTCCCCAACCTAAAAATGTTGAGTTCAATTGTCATGTTTCCAAAAGATAGGTTCATCGAACCATTTCTATAATTGATCACAGCATTTGAGGTTGCAAGGAATGGGCGACCGAGTATCACCGGAATTTGATTCCGGGAGTTAGCTACAGGTTGTGTGTCTGAAACAATGAAATCAACGGGGAATATGAAGTCCCCTACCTTTATTAACACATCCTCTAGCTCACCCCTAGGATGGGTGATAGATCGGTCAGCCATTTGGAGAGTACAGTGTGTGGGTTTCAGCTCTCCTACACCTAGTTGCTCATATACCGAATACGGAAGTAGGTTAACACTGGCACCAAGATCCAAAAGTGTGCGGTTGATGTTCTTATCCCCAATGGTTGTTGAAATCGTAGGACAGCCAGGGTCCTTCCATTTTTGAGGTAGAGCTTGGGTAAGAGCATCACTCACGGCACTAGCTAAGAAAACTTTCTTGGATACCTGAGATTTCCTTTTCTTAGTGCACAAGTCCTTCAAGATTTTTGCGTAGGAAGGGACTTGTTGGATTGCATCTGAGAGGGGAATGCTAATATTAAACTGTTTAAACAACTCCAGAATCTTCTCCATTTGTGGATTTTGTTTATTGGACCTCAACCGGTTTGGAAATGGAACGTTTTCGAAATTGGTTGAGTCCAATACTTGTGGAGGAGATTGTGGAGTTGGAACGGCTCCCAGAACTGGAGTTTTTGTGGTGTGAGATGTGGGTCCGTTCGGAGCAGTAGAAGAAGAAGAGCCTTTTGAAGAATGGAGAACAGGCTCAGAAGACGAAGAAGAAGAAGCGGCGGGGGTGTCATCATCTGTGCCAATGTTGTTGTGCAGCATCCTTCCAGATCTCAACGTAGTCACGGCACTCACATTATGGTTCTGTTGTTCAAGAGTAATATGTACATTATGTGGGTGACAAGGATTTGGGAGTGGTTGAGATGGAAGTTTCCCTTTCTCTCGCTCGCTTAAAGCCGCATTCAGTTGTGCAATCCGGGCTTCGATGGTTTTGATGCTTTGCCCGTGTGCAGCAGTGTGTTGCACCAAATATTGAATGGAAGACTGGATGTTGGCGGTGGATTGAGTCGATTGCTTTACAAACGCCTCCAGACTTCGTTCTAGCGAGGAAACCTTATCGTTGTTTGACGGAACAAAATTGTTTTGAAGAAAAGGATTGTTGGGTGCAAAATTGTTCGTCGGATTTTGAAAAGGTTGGGGTTGGAAGGGCTGCTGATATTGATGTTGAGTTTGTTGCTGAGCTTGTTGTTGAGGAGGAGGAGGCCTCTGGAAGTTGTTGTGGCTATGGAATTGTTGCTGGTTCTGATTCCAGGCGAAATTAGGGTGGTTCCTCCAATCAGGATTGTAAGTGGAAGAGTATGGATCATTTCTTGGTCTTTGCTGAAATGCAGCATTGACCTGATCCTGTCTTTGAGCAGGTGGGTTGTAAGGACACTCTTCGGTCAAATATGATGGATCTGAACAACAAGCGCAGATGGTACGAGGGGGAAGATCAGGGGCGGGAGAAGGAGATGAGAATTTGCTCTTAATTGCTTCCAGTTTCCGCTTGATCGCTGCCATTTCGGCCTTCATTGCAATTGAGATATCAAGTTGATGAATGCCTGCCCTAGAGAGCCCGGGAGAAGTAGAAGAAGTAGATGAAGTGTTCGGTCTGGTGCTTTCCCACTGAAGCGTTTGTTCCGCGAGATCGTCGAAGAATTTCTAAGCTTCCTCGTCAGATTTGGATAGGAAGTGGCCTTGACAAATGGTCTCCAGCAACTGCTTAGTTGCTGGATTCAGGCCCTCATATAAGGTCTGGTAAAGTTTCCATCTCTCAATACCGTGATGAGGGCACTGAACAAGAAAGTCTTTTTATCGGTCAAAGTACTTCCAAAAAGGTTCGGCAGGAAGCTGGGAAAATTGGTTAATTTCGTTTCGTATTCTCGCGGTCTTGTGATTTGGGTAGAACATTTTAAGAAACGCTTTTACAAACTCATCCCAACTGTTTATGGAATGTGATACGATACTATACAGCCACTTCTCAGCAAGGCCACATAGAGTGGAAGGAATGACTTGTAGCCGTATAGTATCGTCGGACAGTTGGGTTGTCTTCATCATTGCACAGACGTTCTGGAACTTGTTGATGAAGATGTAGAAATCTTCGGATTCCAGCCCGTGAAATTTGGGCAACATGTTGATGAAGTGAGGCTTAATTTCGAAATTATCCTTATTGGCCGGCGGAAGTGAAAGACAGGTAGGAAGTGCAGAGCGGGTAGGATAGAAACGATCCTGGAGCGCGATTCGCTGTGGCGCTTCAACAGGAGGTGGTTGCGGGTTATTAGCATCCAGATTAGGTGGAATCAGTCCCGGGGGAGCTAAAGGGATGTTAGGAGGAAATCCTGACATCTTAGAAGAAGAATTTGGTGATGATGATGGTGAAGGTGAATGTGAGGATATATGAACAGAATCCCGGTCAACGTCGGAGTTGGTCGGCAAAGGTAAGGATGAAAAAAGGTGTGGAAGGAGTTTCGACGTCGGAGTCGATCGCGTAGTCGGTAGCGACTAACGAAACGTGGACTAGGTGAGCACTAGTGTCCCGAGTCCAACCGGACATACACTAAACGAGTTTAGTATAGTCAAAGCGTAGAATGTGAGGGTAAGATAACGTCAATGGTGAAATGCGGATGAAAGGTGAGTGAAATAGGATTCTAGCGTCAAAGGGCAAGTTTTTATAAAAGTTTTTGTTTTGTGTTTTTTTAGAAAGAGTTTTGCAAAAAATGTGTACGGACTTACGACACAACTTCAAACAATCACAGTTAAAACAAGTGAACGGTTAAAACAATCATACCTAGAGCTATGGTCTTCAAAGTCCACTAGACTGCTCCTAACTGTTCTAAAGTGACAAGTTATGAGATAACCCTCAAATCGTCTCTTCACTGCCAATTGTGGCCAGGTAAGCACAAATGAAGAAAGGAGGGTTCCGCTCACGAATCACCGTGAGACGGGCCATTTAAAATTACATTTCTCACTTGTCTAGCCTAGGCACCACAAAGTCAAGTTTAGATAAACGATCGAATGGCCACAACCTTTCTCTGTCCTATTGAGCACGACGGTCCTTAGTTGGCCGAGTCTAGATATTTTTTATTAAGCTCAAGGGTAATGCGTATGCTTTTAGTGATTTTTGGGGTCTTAGGAAGGGTGATGAAATCCCCACCCAATCTGAATTGGTGTTATAGCCCCTTAAAGTCCGTATTATTTATGCAAAATAGTAACAAACAAAAATCTAAAACGCTTGTAAAAAATTTATTTGGCGGCGGCACAAAAAATTCTGCACAAAAACAGTTTATTGGAGAGGGGAAAAGAGTTTGTGCAAAGAATGCTGCAGAAAGAATAGTTCAGTGGAGTTCAGAGGAGGGAAAAAGAGAAATGAGATACTCACAGAGAAAATTGGGTGCTAACGTCAGAATTTGACCGCGATTCCGCGGCTGAATAGTGGGTTTGTACTTTCAAACTTCTTCCCTGTGCTGAGTTGGTTCTCTTCTTCCTGTTTAGAGCCCCTGAATCTTGATCTGCTCACTGAATGTGCTCCAGAATTTTACAGCAAAGCCGTGGTTCCGTCTTGATCCGCCGCGGTGTAGCCGCGAGATATGGGTCGAACTCCCCACGACTTTGGCACTGAACTTGACCTTCTTCCTATCCTGCACACTTACATAAAAACTAATAAAAAATAATAAGATGATTTTTTTGTTTTGTAGAATTTTTTTTTATAAATTTTTTATATTTTTATATTTTTTTAATTAACCCGAAATTACACAAAGAAATAAACTACCGTCTTCCCGGCAACAGTGCCATTTGATTAGTAGAGTTTTTGCGTGCTTAGTTTTAATTGCCGCAATCAAGACGGTTTCGCTTGGTAGCTAGCCGGTTGAGTACGAGTCGATCCACAGGGAGATGAAATCTTTTTCTTTATATTTTAACGAGTTAAATTCAAATATGTCCAGATTTGTTTTAAGATCAACTAATGAGATAATGAATGATAAAAGAACTTGCTAGGGTTAGGATTAGGTTAGTTTGAGTTAGGAATTTCTCACTTCTTTCATTGCCACTCTTAATATCGGTGTTAAGGTAATCGGTAACAACGGGGATTGGCACGACTAGAAAGGAACTTGCAAGTATAAGTTAGGCTTTCAATGCTCAGTTTCTTCCTTTTGGTCCTTGTCCGTCCGTTCTTGGCTCTTAGCCATAACCTCCGGTTAATTCAACCACAACCGGTCTAACTAGGGAATCACCGCTATCATGTAGGATAGGGTGCCGTAGTGAGCGGATTGTGGTTCAATTAACGGGGGTTTGAATCAAGATGTTGGGCAAAGAAAAGAGTGAGAGAGATTTCCTTCTCTCAAACTTCCCTTATCCTGCCCTAACAAGTGAGAAACTACTCACCCATTAAAAAGAAAAAAAAGGAAGATAGAAAGAAATGAGGTTAAGAAAAATTACAACTAGCTATTTGAGACCTCACTTTGGCAAGGATCATACTCAAGCATCATGGTTGTAAAGGATAAAGAAAAAGAAAAACAACAATAAAATAATACGACTAGATTAGCAAATGAAAAATTGCAAACAATAAATAAATAATTGAAAGACAAGCAAGATAATAAAAAGAACTTTTTTTTCATTAATCATCACTCATGAACTCACTACAATTTTTAATGGAAAAAGATAGAAAGGAAGAAGAACTACAGAATTTAATCTAAAATCTAATAAAGAAAAGCACACCCTAGTTTGGTTTTGAGCTCTTCTATTTATAGGCAGGAAAGTGAAACCCTAGGTATACAATCTGAGCTAATTACAAGATTACAAAACTACCCCAAGAGAGCCGAGTCAACACTGTTCATCCGCGGCCGTGGATCCGCGGCAGAAGTGCCATTTTGGCCGCGGTTCCGCGGCCATTTAGTTGAATTAGGGGACCATCTTCTCAGGGCTTCTCCATGTTGCTGCTATCTTCTGTTTGGTATACTTGGTTTCTTAGAAACTCTTCATTTTTCTTCCAGATTTTCAGCAGATCAAAAAGGTGAATTGATGTGGACTTTTTGCCTTGATTTTCTTGAGCTCCGCGTAGAAATCTTGGATCTTGTGCTGCCCCTATGCTTTGTGCATGAAAATGACCAATGATTTGCCATTTTGTCCCTTGAACTGGTAGGCGGCATTTATACGGATAGTGCGCGGAGACCTGTATTTATCTGTGGTTGGCGGAAGTCCTGAATTTGTCGCGCTTTTTCATGAATTTCACCGCTTAGAGCTGAGAACCTGTAACCTTTAATTATTTAGCAAACACGGATCAAGAGTACCTACCTATATGCATTGTGATCAAGAATGAGCGGTATAAAAATGCAAAAATCTGATATGAACAGACCACCTGTCCAAACTACCGCCCCTCGTCGAGAGGGAAAACTATAGCTTTGACAGTCACTTTGTCATTCAGGTCACCTTGGAAGCCTGGAATGATAACCGTCTCCCGAAGGAGGCTATCGTTACCATATCCCTAGGACATTCACTTATGTTCATAAACTGCTTCCGAACGTCTCTCCAGGATTGGATTAATATATAAACTTATTGCAACTAGTGCAAAAACAATATCTGGTGTGGTACTTGACATCTCATGATTGACTCAATTGCTTAAGCAAGTGATATTTCTATCATGCACATCCCTCTCCTCTTTAGTCTATAAGACACCTTTAGAGAGGGTGTCTCCATCACCTGCAGGTGCACCACCATGCCAGGAGTCGTCCATTCTAAAACACCTTTAGAATAGTGTCAAAGTACCCAGATTGGGAAACTATCCAAATCTAGATCTAAAACCATAGATCTAGTTACCAGAATACCTGATATAATATCCATATCCTATGTGGAGAAACCACTGTGTGACAATCACAGTATAACCGATCGTAGTATTGGAATTTCACTTCCTATAAAGTGCATGTCATCCAAATACCAGGACGTCCCACCCTACTACCTTCTTAACTGACCCATCCTCTATTTTGATGAAGTCAAAGCCTATGACTGTCACATCAAAAAGAGATGATCTATCTCCGCTATACCTGCTTTAGTCTATAAATAGACACAAGCTACTTGTCCACTATGCTTCCGCTACTCCCACTGACTATAACAACCCTCTGGCAGAGTCATATACACGTGCACTTCTAAAGCTAGTTTAGAACGACGTTATACTCATCCTCCTGCCGGGTCTTATAGTCTAGAACAACAGTAATGACAAGTCTGGGTAAACAAGAACCTCACTGTCACCGTCTTTGAGGATACCGAAGTACCTATCGGGTGTCTGAGGTTACCCACCATATCTGCGGAGTGGCTAATGGGTTGTCAAACTCGATTGAATATTTAGGTTCTATTAAATTTTCAGTAATCGTTTGTGGTTCTGGAATCACTTCCAGTTCTACCATACTCCTACTACTGTTTTCTGAAAAAATCCATTTTGTTAAAACTGTGGCAAGTCAAGAACAATATCACTATTGATCTTCAAGATGGTAGAAAGTTAACCCTCGTCATAGCCCGGGATAACCCACAAACTGCCATTACAGAAACGTGCCTTGAGTTATCCAGAGTCTGGTTTTAAGCATAAGCCAGAAAACTCCATATACCTTAACATCGTTAAGATATGAACCATTCTATATACAATATAGAAACAGATGCACTAATTTAATTGGAACCAGATTCAAATCATGCAGCTATCTCCAGTGCATGTCAACTAAATGGAGAGAGGCTGATCAGCATTACTCAACTAGGAGTACATACAAATATGAGTAACCTGAAAGAGAAGCAAGTTCTCAAAACCATTACTATCATCTGAATACCAAACACAAGTATCTACATCTTCGATCACCTTGAAGAATCCTGATACTTGCATCACATGGTTCTCTACTTTATTCTTGTACCTATAACTTCTCAAAACTTGGACCTTGTATTCCTACGAAATACTTGTCTAAAACTGGAGAAGTCATAAGTAAACAGAATATAATACGAGCACCAACCCCTAATGAACACTGGACAACATACAATACTTTGTATAAGTCCCCTGAGTTGAATAACTCATATCTTGTGCGTCGTGGGTTGAAAACTGTACTATGGTTAAGGAGAATTACACCGTTGTCTAATATTCCTTACCCAATCATCAACCGATATAAGTAAATGTCATGGACATAATTTCAAAAAGTTATATCTCACTTTATAAAATAAATGTACAGATATATCAGTTTGAAATTGGTGCATAACAACGGATATTCAAAACCAAATATTTGCCGTCAGGCAAAACCCCAGGTGATTTCCTCAAATATCACCAATCACAACGAATTCCGATATAATGAGGATATAATCACCTAATTCCCAATAACTTACTCCCACTCATTATCTGTAAAACCATACAGATGTGAGAATCAAACCTAGTAAATACATACTCTAGAGTAAGGATCTAACAGGGAAATTAATTTTCAATTAACAATGCATAGTGAAACTGAAACAAGAAAATATTTCGAAGGGGTAGTCGGGTATTCCTAGTAATGCATGTTCCATTATCCAGATTCATGACTGCGATCGTATATTTCCTTGCCATCTCTCCAAATCCTTTTATTTGTCTTTACTCATTACCTTCTGTACACCGCACTTAGGCTAAATAGTTTTCTTCCTTCCCTACCGTACGATACCAGCCTATGGTTTGGAAGAAGACTATCCAATAAGCGCAATAGGTGTACTCTCTTAATCCTAGGAGCCCTCTCAACCTGAGAGAAGGTAAAGGGAAAAGACAACTGAATAATCCTTATTCTATTTCTCCTGAACCAGAATCCATTCTCCAACTGAAACAAGTTCCTTCGAGTTCGTATGTAACTATACGATGGATTATCCAACAAATGTGTATCTTCGTAGCGATACGGGGTATTCTGGAGAAATTCAAAGGTGAAGTAGGAGTGGTGATGATATACGCGGTTTCTTCATGAATGATAGCAGTCGCAATTTACTTTGCTCTCTTTCTAATCCCTTTATTTGTCTTTACTTATTTCCTTCTGTACACCACACTTTGGATAATTGGTTTTCTTCCATCCCCACCTTTCGGTACCTGCCTATGGTTTGGAAGAAGACTATCCAATAAGCGCAATAGGTGTACGCTCTCCTAATCCTAGGAGCCCTCACAACCTGAGAGAAGGTAAAAGGAAAAGACAATTGAATAGTCCTATTCAATTTCTCCAGAACCGGAAACCATTCTCGAATCTGAAACAAGTTTTTTCGAGTTTGTATGTAACTATACGATGGTCATATCCAATAACTGTGGATCTTTCGTAGTGATACGGAATGTTCCGGAGAAATGCAAAGGGTAAAAGAAGGAGTGGCAATGATATATGAAACTCTGACAATCCAAAAGCCAGTGTGTTTTAAGAAGGTTCGGTTAACTTGGTTTATGAGTTCTAGTCTAGGGTCGGGCCATGGTCGCTGCTAAAGAGAGACAGAAAAGAAATACTTAGCGTACACTCTAACCTAGATCAGAATGGTTAATCACTTTATCTGATCAGGATGTCTCCCACTGTATTCTCAAATTCTCCTCTAAACTCTAAAAGAAGAATTAGTCGGGATCATCTAAAATCACCCGAGGAGTAAACCAACTCATCAGTGGGAATCGGGATCCAACTATCATCGCATGATAACCTGATGGAATCCACTTAAGTTATCACACTCCAGAAGGTATGCGCATGTCTGAAAAGTTTCCTGTATGTTTGAAACTCCCGATGTGATTTTTACCCCATGTTCTTATGACCTTGACGAAGGCCAACAAATCATAAGTCACATGTCAAGTTCTACCCGTCATTGTACAGGTTAATTTGAACCCACCTGTACTTGCCCTTGACGAAGGCTAACAAGGCTGTACGACTGTCCCAAACCAACGCATCTATCTATGCAACAGAAAAGTAACAAATAGCTACCATACAATATGCCTTGACGAAGGCCAACAAACATAGCATGAATACTAAGTGCTACCCGTCTGAAATGACGGAGGGCTACGAATGGTTTTTGGCGAAAAACCTTTAACTTAATGAACTTGATATCGTTGAAGGAACCAGATAGCTTTACAAAAATATAGTGGCGAAAAGCTTTGCTAAAGAGGTCACTCCCGGTGAAGGGATCTAGGCTTTTTCCTCGTGGAATGAGGTGCGGGATATTCCAACTGAATATCTCGATGCAAAGCAAAAAAGTAATCAACTATAGTGAAGTTAATACCCTGACGCAAACTTCTGCCCAAGAGGTCACTCCCGGTGAAGGGATCTCACCTCTTGCTTCGTCAAATGAGGTGCTGGATATTCATAACCGAATACCGCTGTGCAAAACAAAAGAAAACGCCCTTGTAATAACAACTTTTGAAAATTGTTCCAACAACATCGAATAGGTCTGTTTTCCTTGCATTGATCAGAATCAATGCAGTCCCATCAATTAATCACACCAGAAAAGAACGAAAATATGATGTACGTATATGCCATCAGCATTCGCCACCGGGCCCCATCATCACCCGTTAGGTTACTTAACTAACGACAGAGCGGGGGCTGGACTAGCGCGGGTGCAAAACATATACAACATCTACCAGTATATATATAACAATATATAATAATCATTCCAGACATGATATATGCAACATCACAGATAAGGGATAAGCATCACAGAACAATACTGATAATCTGGGAGCCCCGGGTTTCATTTGAGCCGCAAGTGAAACACGACATTCCCCTGGTCGTGTGGATAGCCTGTGCAATGAAAACCTAGACCCCTACGAGCGCGGCAAGTTACCCGCCAAAACCAGAAGTGAGGCAACCCCCTTCATCAAAGTGAATGGGCCACCCGGCACTTCACGGAATCCGGTAACTTGAGCACCCCTCATTGGGTCAACCTGTACCCCCTACGAGTGCTTCGAATAGCCCGCCAATTCTAGAGTAAGGCCCCCTCCGTCTCAATGCCATGAGATGCGGGCCCGTTTCCTTCTAGAACCCGGTTATCCGTGCACTCCATCGCAGGGTAATCCTAGTACAGAAAAGAAAATATGTACAACGGTGATATCGACCTCAACCCGGTCGTGCCCCAAACAAATAATATACAAATAGGCAGTGATGGCAGTCCACATGTCGGACGCTCGCCCCGCGATATTAAATGTACAAATGAAACTAAACTGTACTAACATTGCACCCAAGCTATCCACCACGACGATTCCGCCACAACACAGCACAACAAAGAACATCAACATGAATGTCACGTTCGCAAACCCGTATAAAAGAACTATAGCAATTAGACAAGTTGTACCGCTCTAATGATATTCACGGTCGTAGATAGTAATGCATGTACTGTAAAACTTTAAACAGTATTAGAAATATCGACTTCGAAAACACCCCGAATAGCCCCTGCACAAATGATAACAGTATATCCAAAACTGGGCTAAACAAGCAATACCACTTAACCAATATTCCAGAGACTAAAGCACACCAAAAATCTCAAGTCCAAACTCATTCCTAAAACCGGCCACCTCGGGGATTTGGGTGATTTGGCCGGTCCAATTTATGAATCTGGGGCTCGTGTTTGGGTTGTGTTCTAGTGGTCTCACAAGTAGTCTTCTGCAATTGTTTAAATATTTTTAGAAGACTAAATAAAATTTGACAGAAACTAGAATACAAGTTGGTATTATTTCAGAGATGTTTCGGTTTTGATACTTTAATATCATCTAAACCAACTAGTATGAGGTTAATGGGTTAGCTCTAATACCATGTTGGGTTATGCCAGCGCCCCGGCCATCAATCCGTGGCCAAATGCGGAACAAAAATTTAATAAACTGGCGCCGACGGAACCCGATTCCCCGGATCGACCATTAACCCTAAACTAGCTATATGTAAAGGAGTTAAGAATGGTTATACCGAATGATCCATGTCCTTCAGTCTTCAACCTCTGTTCCAAGCTCCTCGTGGCTTCCTTGATCAAGTTTGATCTTCGGTCTCCCCCATCGAAGACGATCCACCTTGAGAGTATGTAATACGGGCTCCGACCTCAAATCCGAGGTAATTCGAGTATCTAGTTTGCTACCCTAGATAGCCAAGATGAAGTAGAGAGTGTGTGTGATTAGATTGTCTCAATATATCCTAGGTTTCTCAACACATGAGAGATATAGGGTGGAGGTAGAAGAACATGCCATTGGAGAGAAGTGTGAGGCAAAGCAAAAGCAAGTAAAGAAAGTGGCTGCTGCTTTCTTCTGAGTATTGTGAGAGTTGTGTAAGTTATTTTTTGTGAGCAATAATGTAGTGTGCTAGCAACTAAGGAAAACAACTAAAGAATAAATATCCCAAGTTTCACAACAAATATCCCACACCACAAACAAAGAAATCATCATGCCACCATGAGTCACAACATGACCCACCACCATGAGTCACACCCATGTGGCATGCATGAATCAAAGCCAAACAATGAGTCACACATTCCACTCACAAACCATTTAACCTAAAATGATTTAATCCAATAAAAAGAGACGACATCTTCTAAAGTAATCTTGTAATAGAATTATAAGAACACCCCTCATCCGTATATACATACCCGCATCCGTATTCCGAAAGAATACGAATACTACGAGACGAAAATAATCCAACAATATAATACTAGGATCCGGCTTAAACCAAAGCCCACTAGTATTATCAGTCTGAATCTTGATCCGTGCACAAGTGCACATATATGCTCGAACCCTACCATAAAACCATACGGCCTCTACAACGTTTCACGCGAAGCCGGGAAACCCTCTGTGTGGGACTCTAAAGACTCGTCAATACGCTGGCAGTGGGTTTAACCACAAGCACGTCAGTGGCACTAGCTGTACGTAACGGCTACCTAGGTATTGAGCGAAAGGGAGGCCGACGAGCAAACTCATCCTGAAACCCCTACTGAGCCTGACAGTGACAATATCCGTACAGTCCAGTCCGTTCGTCTATGAGTATCGCATATCGAGTCTAGGGGGTGGATAAAGTCAGACCCCTAATAACTTGACATTCAGTGTTGGTATGAAACCCATAACCGCTTGAGAAACTACCGATCCTAGATCAGTAATTTCCGACTACCTTGGCCAAGGATTTCTGGTGATGGCCACCCATGCACAACGCGACATCAACCCCCAATACCGGGAGAGACGAATCCCCTGACGATCTGCTCACTGCCTCTATGTGGCTCGGGACTGTACCCAACTAAAACCTGTTTGCACGACTCCTTTGAGCCGTGGTAGGGTAGTAATCAAAGCACAGTGGGAACTCACACGAGAAAAATGACGATCTCAGGTCGATAGACTAACATGTACACATGGCACCAGGGAACTGCTATATGACAATAGGTATAATACCAACTAGCATGTTCCCGGCGAGTTCGTCCGGTGTACTCATAACCCAATGAGCACCTGTATACATCTTAGGTGAACAAACTAACACTAATAGCTTGTGAGACCGGCCATCGCCCCTCGTCGGGTTCTCGATCAGTTTACACTAGTCTACTCTGGAGTATCTATGCCCAGTCTCGAAACTCCCACGACTAGGGAAATTTAAGGATGTGCTTATAGACCACCCAGCTTCTACGTATATGATCGCCATCATACTGCAGGTAGTCAAGCAAGAATCCTAAGGGCTCTATCAACATGTAATAGTGATCAGTAAAGCCACCTAAAGCAGATACATGATGATAAAGACAAACCAGATAGCATACCATCATCTCGAGTAAGACTGTTCTACCGGTATAGGTCCTCCTTCAATCATCGCAATCGCGTGCCTGCGATCCAATAATTGACTTGAGGGCACTATAGCCAACAAATGTATGCTTAGGAGAACACTACGAAATGGATACAAGCACAAGTAAAATGCAAATTTTGAAAATAAATCTCAACTTGTATCCAAATGCATGTATATAAAAAGCCAAGTATACAAACAACAAATATCCACATGAGCAAGATATAAACAAGTTCTAATGGCATGTAGAGGCAAGCATGAGTTGATATTAATTAAAAATGAACAATTTTGAAAGCGGAGTTCAACTCATAAATAAAACCATGTTTTGAAAAAGACATGCAATTAAAAGCTCAAAAACTTGCACTAACTCATAATAAGTAAAATAAGTTTTGAAACTTTTGAGTTAGAATACATGTCGTAATATGAACCATAGGATAACAATGAAAAACATAATCGTACTACGCATGAACAAAGTGTGTGCGTGTTTCTTTAAAAAACATAAGATTTTAAAATGTGCACACCACAAGATTGGGAATGTAAATATGAAATATTATTGCTCAATAGCGCAATACTTACATATGACAAACGCTTGAATATCCAAAAGTTAATAAGCAAGCCCAAAGGATCGATTCATGAGTTCCATCTCACAATCACTTGAATACCAAACCATTAGAGCTCAAATATAAAGTATAATGGAATACAAGTGAATTTAATGATTCTAATTCATGAACGGATCAAAATATGCACATAATCAAGATGATAATAAAGTAATACGTCAACAATTTTTTACATTCATTAGACAAACCGGTAATATATAAGCAATTTGTCATCCTCACTCAAAACAAGTAATAATATCGGTGAATATCGACTAAATACAAATAGATGAATATATGTACGAATAACAAAGAGTTCAAATTTCGGCCAAAGTAAACTGAAACAATATCAAGCCATTTCTTTCTCGTTCTCCAATAGAATTTGTGCACCTCCTTTTTCGCACAAATATTCTTCCAATGCGTCGCCTGTGCTTCAAAAGGCATATCCCTCACATTGTCCTTCTTATCCGGCTTCTCAACAAATCATTTCTCCAGAATCTGCATCAATAAAGACCGCAATATGTTATAATCAAGTTATTAGAGATTACATGCAATATATTAGAAGTTACAGACAACTCATTATATGTTATTAGTGTGTCTAATGGAAAGCATGGATGGAAATTTCTTCTATACCATGCAGACCCCTCCATTTACTAAAAACTTCACCAGATGGAACCACGAATAATCCTCTTTTTTGAACTTCCTCCTCCAAAAGTGCATCAAATTCCCTTTAAAGCTTTACTCTTATGGTTCCTATTGTCTTGGAATGTGTCAGAGATTGAAGACCCTTGTACCAATCTATAGCTCCCAGTCCATCATGGCTATTGAGAATGTAGCTAACATAGTCCCACATCACCTTGAGCTCATACTGGAGATCCTACTCCTTAGATGTCGGCCTGATGCAAGCTAGCGATAGACAATTCCCTGAAGCAAAATCAGGTTTATTGACCACAATATTGTTGAGAAGAAAAAATAGACACCCATCCTTCCCATTCAATGATCGTCTTGTTGCATGTAAAAAGTATTGAAACTGCTGTAGCGGAAGTACCTTAAGTCCGCGCTATGTCCTGAGCTGAAGTGAAGTGAAAGCTTCGGTGTTGGGCCTTTGAAGGCGCAATCGTGCATGGGGCACTAGCAATGCGTATATTGGCAAGTCTGTTCATGGCTATTGATTTTTATGTAGGGTAAGGTTTCCTTGCAGCCGAATTTAGAGTTCTGGCATGAAACTTGGATGGATTTGATCATCGATTCGAGCATCAGACATCAGATGTAACCGGTTGCAAGAGAGCAAATATTGCATTTTTTCTTGAGCTTGGTACAACATTCAAAGCAAGAAACATGACCATTTTGGCACTGAAACAGAGAAGATTGTGATGGCTTGTGGCATACATGGCAATCAAGGATGCTTCAGTCTATTCTCACTTTAATGAGACCAATAGTGTTTCCATCTTCATCATCATCACTCTTTTCTGCTTCTTCCTCTTCATGATCATCACCTTCTTCATCTTCATCTTCTCCACTTTCATCTTCCTCTATCTGCTGTTTCACACTGATTTGTTTCTCTAGTGTCTTTCGCTTCATCTTTGATTAATTGCTACTATTCTCCTTTGACCTTTCTTCTATGTCTCTGGCCTCTTTCAGGCTATTTTTGCTGTCGTTGCTGGGGAGAGTGCGGGATCAAAGCTCAATAACCCCGATGTTGTGGTCAATAGGCTTGATGTTGCTTCAGGGAATTATCTATCGCTAGATTTTCATCAGGCCGATATCTAAGAACTGGGATCTCGAGTATGAGCTCAAGGTGATGTGGGACTATGTTTACCACATTCTCAACAATAGCAACCGAGATATTGTTTCTCATTATTTGATCATCTTGCCTCACTTCTAAGCAGTTACAGGCAACTGGTTAAAGTTACAGGTAAGTTCTTACAAGTTACAGGTAACTGCTTACATGTCAGAGGCAACTACTTAGAAATTAGAGGTAAGTACATAGAGATTACATGCAACTGCTTACAAGTTATAGACAACCGCTTTCAAAATTTAGTCATACTGCAGATGTCTGTGTAACATTTTGAAAATTATAAATATTATTTTATAATTTAAATATAGATATTATGAGTTTTATGAAAATAACACCGAGTAAGGATTTGGGTTTTCATGGATTGGTATAATTATATATTTTTATTTTTGGGAATTTAATATTATGAGATATTTGGCATAATAAATATTTTGTATTATGAAAAGATATGGGATTTTAGTGTTAATTGATAGATTTACTTTTAAAACCCATACTTAGTATGCCATGACAAGTTGACAAGATATTAGTCATTTTCATTGTATTTTGGGTTTAAAATTATTCTTTTTTTTAAATGTCATGGAGAGGGTGGACATGGAGGCATAGGTTGGGCATGGTTTTTTTTAATATTGAGAATGGGAGAGAGAAGGAGAGAGATATGGCTATGTTCTACATCATTTTTTTCATCTTCATTTCATCTTCTTCTTCTCCTCCTTCACCATCTCCAAAACACCCTAGACCAAATTTTCTCCATGTCAAGAAATCCCACACCCAAAACCTTAAGTTTTGCCCACAACTTATCAAGTGAAGCCACTGAATAGCTCTTTGTTAGTCTTCTTCCAAGCTAGGATCTCCCATTTGCATTCTAAAGAGGTAAAAATCCCACTTATACCTTGTTTTAAAAATACTTGTCATGAAAACTATATTTTTATGTTAAAGATCATATTTGAATGTGTTTTGACATTGCTATGTAAGTTTTGTAGTGGGTAATGTGTTAGGGTAGATCCTAATTGATTACAACCTGTTTTGAATAGTTGGTGGTATTGTGATGCATGGATTGTTAATTTTTAAGTGTTTAAGTTTTAAAACCTTTGATTTCATTGGGGTTTTGGTTTTCAAAACAACTCTGGAGTAATGATCGATACGCTTTTGGCGTGTCGTACTTTAAGTTCTAAATTTAACCACAATCAGGACGGCGTCGCGTGTAGCTAGCCGTGATGAGCACGAATCGTCCGCAGGGAGACAGTGCATTTTGCGTTCTTGTTATGACGAGTTAATGCGCGGGGCGGAATGGTTTGATTCTAACCTAAGTGTATATGCAAAAGAATAAGCTTGTTAAAAATAGATAGGTTAGTGTAAGTTAGTGAATTCCGTACTCAATCCTTTGAGCCGAGCTTGACCATTGAAGCTAGAGCGATTGGCAACAACGTGGATTAGGGTGCTTAAGCACGGTATTTAAGAAATCCGGCTTATTGACCCTTGTCCGTCCGTTCTTATTTCTTGCTTTCGCCTCCGGCCAAACCGAACGCAACCGGTCATGGTTAGGGGTCGCCAATACCTTGGTAGGGTAGGGTGCCTAACGGAGCGCTTGGGTAGGGTTTGGGCGGAGTTCAATTGGAAAATATCGGGCAAAGAAAATGAGGAAAGAAAAACCTTAACTTACAATATCTTTTTCTTTCCTAACAACACCATATTTACAAACAATCAAACAACACAAAGAAAGAGCAAAAGAAAAGAAAAAAGAAAGAGGAAAAGAAAAGCATTGCAAGTAAGTAAATGGCAAGGTAATAAAAGAGCAAGTAAGTAAATGGCAAGAATATAAATAGCAAGTAAGTAAAGCAAGAGAAAGACAATACTAAGAACCCAAAAATGAAAGCTTCATCGATTACAAGAAATGATACAAACCTTAAGTTCAATAACCAAAACTTAAACCTGCAAGCTCAATGAAGAGGTTACAAGATCAAGAAAAGGCAAGGAACTCAAGGTGAACTAGATATGTACAAGAACTAAAATAAAAAGGAAAATGAAAAGAATATGAGAGACAAAAAGTATGAGCCCCCTTCCCTTGCTCACTGATCTGTATTTATAGGCTCAAAATGAGATTAAACAAGTAATAAAAATGAGATGATGTGACTGTAATGGAGGGACAGAAGAAAGATGGGGATAAATAGAGCTAGGGGACCGGTGGGGCTGGCTATTTTGGGCATGTCGCTGGGCTTAATCCGAGAAAATGGGCTCGTGTTGGTGTAGTGGTCTTATGTTCTCTCAAAAACTCCACTGGTATTGCTTGATTTCTTTGTAGCGGCCTGGGTTGTACTCAGTAGATTGGAGGGAAACTTGATGCTTTTTAAATCACATCAAAACTTTTAGCATTTATCACCCATCACTTCTTATGTGCCCACTTGTGCCACCATGTGCCATCGGCAGCCCCACCATGGTCCATGCCAAAGAGTTGTGTGCACACTTGAATTGTGTTGGACCAAAATTGTGCACACATTTATTTTTTTTCTTTTCTTTATTTTTCTTTTTCAAGACCGGATATATTTTTCAATGATGCTCTTTTGGTGGTTAGTTTTAAATACCGTTTTTTCTTTCATACTAGGTTTTCAGGCAAGAGTATTTCTAGGTATCCTCTACTATCCCAAGTTTCAAGGTGCGTGTATGTGCAGTTTGTAGGGTATATACTTTCTAAATTTGGACTCAAGAATAGAAAATATTTTTCAGACTTATCCTTCAGTAAAGCTTTCAATACTTTCCCTTTATCTCGACTTAACTCAAGAACTGAACTCAAGATTACCTACTTCTATAGAAAAAACTGCAAGGACGTATAATTACTAAGGTTAAACAGAATGGGGGTTATTTTTAGGGTTTTCAATTCCGAAGCTTAGGATTTAGTTATTTCTAACGTATCAACTAAGCTTTCGGAATCAAAATCTAGGTTACCTTATTAGCTAACTTGACGACAAAGTTTTTATATTTTTGTAATTTTTTTCGATTTTTATGGATTTTTAAATAAGTATGCAAATGCAAAATATAGACATGAATGGGAAGGTAGAAAGCTTACCGAGCACACCCCAAACTTAAACTTGACAGTGCCTTCACTGTCAGGCTACACCAAGAGGGTCAAAATTTGTCGGTGCTACCTACAATTTTATACAAAATAAAAAGCAAACCAAAAATATATACATAAAAAGATCCCCCCCAACTTAAGTGAAACAGTGTTGCTATTGTTTAAGCGTTAAGGTTCAGAGTTAGGGGGAAAAGAATAGTAATCTATACAAGGCCTTACACATGCGAAAAGTTAGCACCAACCATTCAAAAATTCTATTGCTATAATGTGCAGGTTGGTGAAAGAATGCGGAGAGGAAAGAAATGGAGAATACATGAGACCGTATGGGGATGGAAGCGAGATACGGTCTCGGTGGAGGAGAAGAATGGCGAAAGGGAAAAAAAAGTGGAATACGAACTTTGGGGTGAAAATGGAGTGAATAAATTAGTACAATTTGTAATGACCGATGTGTAAAAAGCGATTGTGCTAATCTATTAACCCGTCAAGAAATGGGGTCAAACCTCTTCGTGAGAAAACATGGGTAGACCGAACTTGGTAAACCAGACATAAGAAAAGAAGGTAATACGGTGGCTCATGAAGTGGGAACGATGGAAAGGATGGAGGGAAGTGATTGAGGAAGGGTATCAGTTAAAGGTTCAGGAGGGTGTACACAGTCAGTAAAAGGGACAGGATGAATTGGAAAATCCGACTCATCAAGTAAAACCGGTTCATCCTCAAAAATATCCTCAAAATTCTCCTCAAAAATTAGCTCATCATGCATTTATCATCAATATTTAGACGCATATGAAGTTCGGGAAAAACAGTTAATGACTCAGGATGATGTCCACACGGAAGTGAAAGGACATGATGAATTGGTGAGAAAAGTTTATCCAAAACCGCGGGTTCATCATCCAAAATATTCCCAGTGTCGATATCCTTAATCAAGTGAAAATCAAATTTCTCAGACACCTCATCAAAAGCATGGATTTCAATCAATTGTGGTTCTAGAATGGAGGTGTAGAGGTCAAAGGTATTGGGATTGGTTTCACTTGACAGGGCCCCTTCACAATCGGGTAAATCAAACTCTACAAAGTCGCACAACTCATTAATCATTCTATCTTCAATTGGTGAATCATTTGGGACACTCGATAGACTTTCAAAACTGGAGTTGTGGAATTCAATTTGCAATGGGTGGGTTTGATTTGGAAGGGTGTACCGCTCACTCTCACTACTCAAATTCTCAATCCGTCCTATCGCCTCATCATACATTGAAAAATTTGGAGCTAGTTGGAAACTAGCTACCGATTCGTTAGGTTGTATGAGGGCGGCATGGACGTATTCAAATCCATCATCTGTTGGTACGACGCTACCCGAAATTCTTCCAATGACTGTTCTAGACTAGACATGGGTTGTGGAGGGGTTTTAATAAAAGATTAAAAGTTGTTTGGATACGTGAAACTCCCGAATGGCTGTTCAGAAGACATGTCTAGTGAGGGTGTAAAAGTTGGGTAGGATGGATAGGAATCAAATGGTTGGACAGGAGTAGGATCGACGTTATGATAAGAAGGTGAATGGAATTGTTGATCAAAATAATTGAAAGTGGTGAAAGGAGTGAAAGATCGGCTACGAGATTGTTCAATTCTGTCGGCAATGGACATGGGTTTTGGAGTTACAACATGACACTCAAAAGGGGTATCAACGTAAGAAGGTGGGGAAGGTTGAAATGGTTGATACAAAGTGGATTGCGGAGTCCAGTTGTTTGTCCTAGATGCGTCTATGCGATCTTTCAAAGAAAGTTTGGGCATGGAGGGATTGTTCGAAGTTCGACCAAAGCAAGAAACGTATGAAGTAATGTCTGGTTGAGGGTACCAAAGTTCGGCAAGAGTTTGTCTATGTGGGGTACCGATGATATGAAGAGAAGAAGAAGAAGAGGAGAGGAAAAAGAATGTGTTTTTTTATGTAAGTTATTAACAAAAGAATGAAATATACACACAAAAAATAATCACGACACAATACCACACACCTAATCAGTCTAGAGTTCACCTAGGTCAACTAGACCTGCTCAAAAACTTGATTGTTGAAGTAAAACTGTGTCGAGAAACGGGCTCAAGATATACTGATCACGATACCGGGTAAGTGCAGAGATAAAGGGATGTTTTCCAACGCTTTCGCGAATGTCCTTAATTAGATAACCCTTTCTCTTTTGGCGGTTTCACCGTGAACACTTTCCTAGACACCCCGTGAACGATATACCGTTAAGCAGTGTTCTAAACACAGTTAACTTCTCCTAATAAGCGCGAAGTCCTTAAAGGCTTAAAGTCTAGTTTCTTTTAAAATTTGTGTGGGTAAACGTTATGCTCAATTTCGTGATTTGCGGGCCACGAAAAAGATGATGAAATCATTTACCGTATGTTGTGGGGTTCGCTTGCCCTTAAGTCCGTATTAATGGATGCAATGCGTAATTTAATGAAAAAGTTATTCAGAGAATCAAACAACCGTTTTTATGTTTAAGTACGGCACTGTAACAAATACGGGTTATTCAATTTTAGCATTTGATAGCGAACTAGCAAAGAATCCTGCAAAAATAGTTTATTGGATGCGTCGGATTTGAGAAGAAGGTGTTAGGAAATACGTACCGATAAGTTTTCGGGTTAAGAAACCCTCGTTGAATTGAATCCGGTTAGCTTGAGAAGTTCGCTTGAGCGGGTCAAACTATCCGGATCTTCGGCACTGTACTTCGTAATCACCTTAATCTTGAATGTACACTTTGCTCCATACGATCACAGTTCGCAAATCTGTAAAAATCTGAAAATGTGGAAAAACCGATTTTTAGTGCGAAAAAGTGATATGAATGCCCAAACACCTGCACACTAAAAATTATAAAAAAAAATAAAATTGGGACAATATTAGAACAATGGAGAAGAGAGAAAAATTTTGGAGCTAAAGGCGAAGAACAGGCCGGCGGCGCCGGATTTTTGGGGTAAGTCGCCAGTTTTCTTGTGGAGTTGGGGCTCCAAATATATCTCAGTGTTCCACTAGTGTCTCAATGGTATTATTTAACTTTTCTGTTTAGTCCCAGAGTGCTAGCAGGTCAAAAATCCAGAGAACAAAATATTAGCAATGTCAATTTTTGTTGGTTTTTGAAATTTTTCGATTTTTATTTTGTTTTGTTTTTAAAATGGTGTTTGTGATATAAACAAGATTAACCCGAAATAACAAGAATAAAAACGTTACCGTCTCCCCGGCAACGGCGCCATTTGATCGATACGCTTTTGGTGTGTCGTATTTTAAGTTCTAAAATTAACCGCAATCAGAACGGCGTCGCGTGTAGCTAGCCGTGATGAGCAAGGGTCGTCCGCAGGGAGACGGTGCATTTTGCGTTCTTGTTATGACGAGTTAATGCGCGGGTCGGAATGGTTTGATTCTAACCTAAGTGTATATGCAAAAGAATAAGCTTGTTAGGAATAGATAGGTTAGTGTAAGTTAGTGAATTCCGTACTCAATCCTTTGAGCCGAGCTTGACCATTGAAGGTAGAGCAATTGGCAACAACGTGGATTAGGGTGCTAAAGCACGGTATTTAAGAAATCTGGCTTATTGACCCTTGTCCGTCCGTTCTTGTCTCTTGCTTTTGTTAGTTATATGTATGCCTTAGAGGTCATTACTGTACATAGGATGTATATTGTAGTGGATGCTGGGACATATATATGTATGACTTTCTTGCTCAACATCATAGTACGCTATCTGGTTGCTCTTTATCTTAACATGTAAACTTGCAGTCTCTCTATTACATGTTGATAAAGCCTTTAGGATGTGTGCTCGACTTCCAGGACTATGATGTAGATCATACTAGTGGGGCCTGGGTAGTCCATGAGTACATCCTTCAATGATTCTAGTCGTGGGAAAATCGAGACGGGGCATCGATATTCCAGAGTAGACTAGCGTATATCTTCTCGACCCATGTGATGGGCGATGGATGATCCCATATCCATTGGTGTTTAACATCAGAGATGGTATGCGGGTGCTCAGTGGAGACTGGGTACACTGAACGGACTCACCGAGAACTCCCAGATGGTATTATACCTCACGTCAGATGGCAGTTCTCTGGTGACACTGGTACAGCTTAGTCTGTTGACCCGAGATCGTCATAGAGTCTTGTGTGTCTCCCACCGTGCTTTGATTTCCACCCTACCACGGCTCTACTGAGTCGTGCAAACAGGTGGTTTTTGGGTACAGTCCCGATTTACATGGAGGCAATGAGCGATAGGAGGGGATTCGTCTCTCCCGGTATTGGGGGTTGATGTTGCGCTATGCACGACTGGCCATAACTGGAAATCCCTGGCCAGGGTTGCACTGATTTACTGGTAAGTGTTATCAGTAGTTTCATGCTTGTTATGGACCTTACATCGGCATGACTTATCAAGCTACCGGGGTCTGACGTTTACCACCCCTAGGCGAGATATGCGACATATCAGACGAACAGACCGGACTGTACGGTAAGTGTTACTGGTTGGATTCACAGGAGTGTGAGCGGGCTTGCTCGTTGATCTTCTGATCGCTCAATACCCGGGTGGCCGTTACGTTTAGCAGACCGCTTGCGGCTTGTGGGTGTTTGATATGATCATCACCTGCTGCCGGCGTATTGACGAGTCTTTAGAGTCCTACACAGAGGTTTCCTGGCTCAAGCGAAACGAAATAGGAGCGCATATGAGATATGTGCGGGACCGAGAATAATACCAGTATGTGATACTGTATTCTATTCTCGCAATTTGTATCATTGGACGGTTATATATGATATAGCCGGGTTACCGAATCAAGTGTTGATTCGATACATTGATACACTTGATATTAGTCGGTTATATGCGATATGACCGGATCATTAAATCAAGTGTTGATTTAATGATTTGATGTATAATTATATATTTGATATATTACTTTACATTAACTAGTATTTGTTCACTTAAGATGGATTTTCTCACTTGATGTGCACAAGTAGTATATGTGATATATTTTTGTGCACTAGATTGTATCATGTTTGATGATACATGCAAACTTGGGTGTATGTTTGCTTTAAACCATCTTTAGGTTAATGGTTAGGTTTTAATTTGTTTTAATTTATTTTCTTTATTCATTTTGGCAAAAACAAATATGGTGGCTTTCTTTGTTGTATTCTTGAAGCTTCATGAAGCTTTGATAAGTCTAACCATTTTGTCTTTTGCCTTAACCTAACCATTAAACCTAAACCCTAGTTTATTCTCTACATGTGTTAGCCTCACCCATGGTTGCATTATGATAAGATCACTTGATTTATTATTTTTCATTAATTCTTTTTCTATTCTTTTCTTCTTCTTCTTCTTCTTGATGAAGAAAAAGAAAGCTTGCTTGAAAATTATCAAGTGATGAATCCAAGTGAGAAATCCAAATCCAAAGTGAACCCACATCCTATTTCTTCATCCTCTACCACTTGCCATGTAGTAGAGTGTGTTATCTTCACAAGTTTTATGACCAAGTGAAGATGGAGCTTGATCTTGAGTTGCCTCGACATAGATCATCTTCGGCATCGAAGTCGACGACCTAGCCCGATCATTTCTTCGACGAAACCATCGCTAGAGTCCGGAATCCGATGATCGCAGCGGAGGGACGTCATCACGGAGCTAAGGAAGTGGAGGACCGGATCTACAAAGGTTGTAGTCCCTTTCACTTTTGAGTTAAGTTGTTAACTTGCTTGCATCGCCTTACCTCTAGTAACGATCTAGTTTAGGGTCACTTGGCACATAGAAAATTTTTGAATTGGCCATGTTTGATCACTTGTGGAACCTCATGGGTGTGCCTAGGAACCCTACAATATGAATGAAAATGAAAAAAACTCATCTCACATAAAAAAAACCCCGGCTATTCAAACACGACGATCCAATATTTCATATGATATTTTCTGCTGCGTTATCTGTGATGTGATCATGTGATTTGTTCAGATAGATATTGTATATAGTATATATGATATATTATATAGACGTTGCTTATGTTTTATACCCGCGCTAGCCCTGCCTCGCTCTGGCGTTTGTTACCTAACCTAACGGTGCAGACGGGACATCGAGGCGAATGCGGATGGCATAAGCGTACGTTATATTTATCTGTGATGTTTAGGTGGACTTAAATGATGGGATATTCATTAATGATATTAATGAAAAAAAATAAACCTAAAAGATGTTGTGGAATCGAATTTCAAAATAAAAACAGGTAGCTACAGTTCTTGCTTTGCACCGCGGTGTTCCTTGTAGAACATCCTGCACCTTATTCGATAAGGAAAGGACCGAGATCCCTTCACCGGGAGTGACTCCTTTAGAAATAACTGGCAGATGCTACAGCTCTCGGTTTGTCATTTGATTGCTTCTATAGTTTTCGCTTTGCACAGCGATATATATGATATATCCTGCACCTTATTCGGTGAGGAAAGGGCTGACGATCCCTTCACCGGGAGTGACCCCTTTAGCAAAAATGGAAAAGCCTAAAAAACACTCCATTTAAAAACCATTTGATTCCGCAACGAGATCAAGTTCAAAGCGTTAAAGGTTTTCTTAAAAACCATTCGCAACCCTCCGTCATTTTAGGAAGTAGAGTACTTAGTATTCGTGCTGTGTTTGTTGACCATAGTCAAGGCACAGTGTACGGTAGCTAAGTGATGTCTTCCTACACCGCATATGATGCGATTAGTTAGGACAGTCGCGTGACTTTGTTGAACTTAGTTAAGGGTCATGTGGGTGGGTCTAATTAATCACGAAATGATGGGTAGAACTTGACTAGTACTTATGATTTGTTGACCATAGTTAAGGTCATAAGTGCTAGGGGTAAAAATCATTATCGGGAGTTTCAAGTGTTGAAATTTGCAATGAGATTGCATACCTTCTATATGATAGTTAGATCCCGATACCCACTGCGAGTAATTGTTACTCCTGGGAGAGTTTTGCACTTTACAATTAACCGATCAAGTAGGTGTCTAGAAAGGTGTCAACGGGGTTACGCCTCTGGCAAAACGAGGTTTACTGTAATTAGGTCCGTGCGAAAGCACGGGGAACCTCCCTCAAAGTACCGGCACTGGCCTGGCTGAAAGATTGGCGAACTTGTAGAGTGTAATTAATCCCGGCTAGTTTTTCCTTTTAGGGTTTGAAGGAAGATTTGATAAAAACAGTGGGAGCCATCCTGATTAGATAAAATATATAACCAATCTAATCTTGCAAGAGCGCACGCAGAGTGTTTTCTTCTCTCTCTCTCCAGGTAGCGACCATATCACGCCTTAATCAAGATAATAATATGGATGTATTGACCGAACCCGTTTGTTATACTGAGCTGGGGAACGTTGGTCCCGCTCCAACTTATAATTGTTATAAGACCGAGCAGGAATTAGGGGAATACCAGAATTCCCATGCCGCCCAAACGAAGAAAGTGCATTATGATGCATCTTCTTCGGGTGTGTTCATTACAAAGAACTGTTTCTCTGTATCCTCTACGTCCTAGGTATTAGATACCGAATCAGGATCCCGCAAATGTAATCCGTTACATGGGCTACAGAAAGGTAGAGAACTGAGAACGGGTGATAAGTTTCATGAGACAGAAAACGGTGCAAGTGTTGCAGCCAAGTTTGTTAGTCACTATCACCCTCTATTACCAAAATACACTGATTCTGAACGAATGTTATTAGATACCGAACCTGATATACAAAATCATATCAGTCTCTTTATTAGTGAAGAAAGGATGTAATTTTGTATTGTTGGATAATGTTTTGAACATTTCCTATATCAAGAGTTGATCGGTTCAGGCACGTTATCTAAAAGCATATACATTCTAAATCAGACCACAGTTCCTAATGTATAAAACTTACACAAGAGGAAGAGTTCAGAAATAAACGAATCCTTCTTGAGGTATTGTAGACTGGGTCATATCAATGCGACCCGACTAGCTCAAGTTACATTAAGATGCATATTTAAATCAGTTTGAATTTACATCTTGTGAAACTTGCCAGCCATGTCACAGAGATAAGATAACCATAGCTCCGTTTACTGGAAACAGAGAAAGAGTTAGTGAATCTTGGGATGATACATGTTGATGTATGTAGGTCCCCTGTCTACATATGCCAAGACCGGTTCTTTGTACTTCATTACATTCTTTGACGATCTCTCAAGATTCAGACATATGTTCCTGTTGAAACACAAGTCCGAACCTTTTGAGATATTCACAGAATATAAGATAGAAGTAGAGAACCAAATAAAGGTATAAGTATTATGTCCTATGATGAGATCAGGGAGGAGAATACTTGTGCATGGACTTCTTGGACTATTCTAAAGGAGAATGAGATTCTCTCTCAGTATTACTCCTCTGAATACACCACAGCACAACGGTGTATCGGGGCGGAGCAATCGCACCATATTAGATATGGTGTGCTCTATGATGAGTACTACTGAGTTACCTATTTTCTTTTGGGGTTGTGCACTTGAGAAGTTGCATACCTATTGAATTGGATTCGGATCAAATCAGTGCCTACCACTCCATATAAGATATGGTATGGGAAGAGCCTATCTCTTAAGTAAGTTAAGATTTGGGATTGTCCGGCCTATATCAAAAGCAAAATCCGGGCAAGATCGAGGCAAGGTCAGTTCTGTAGAACTGGAAAGGTTCCACCTATACAAACTACAGCTAATGATTTGATAGAAACAAAGGATTCAATAGTCCCCGACGAACCTCAGCCTCTCCGCGATCTGGTAAGGGTTCCTCATCCGCCTGAGAGACACTTCGGTTTCTCGATGACAGTGGAAGCGAGGAATGCATCATGAGATGATGACCCAACTAGTTTCAAGCAGGCCATCGAGAGTAGGGACTCTATAAGAATGGCTGGATGCTTAGCGATCTGAGATGGAATCCATGTACACCAACAAAGTATGGACTTTGGTTGCGATATCTGAAGGGTTAAATCCCCATCAGAAGCAAGTATATCTTGAGAAGATTACTTAGTGTAGATGGCAAAGTTGAGACTTTCAAAGCTAGACTTGTTGAAGGTTTTCGTCATCGACCAGGCGTGGATAATGATGAAACCTTTTCCAAGTGGCTATGCTTAAGTCCATCCGGATCCTACTTGCCACGGCTACATACCATGACTACGATATCTGGCGGTTGGGTGCCATGACTACTTTTCTAAATAATGATTTAGAAGAGAACGTCTATAAGAACACAGCCAGAGGGCTTCGTAAACAATGGGAGCAACGGAAACGTGTGCAAGCTGCTTTATAGAATAAAGCAGGTATCACGGAGTTGGAATGTCTGTTTTGATGCGATAGTTAAAGAGTTTGACTTCATCAAAATGATAGATGAACCTTGTATATACAAAAAGGTAGTAGAGAGTAAGGTGGCCATCCTCGTATTGTACGTGGACAACATACTCTTGATAGGAAAAGAGTTTCCTATACTACACATGGTCGATCTCCTCTTATCACAAGGATTCTCCAAATAGGATAAAGGTGATACATCCTAAATCCTAGGATTTGGATCTATGAGATAGATCTAAATGGATGTTAGGATTCTCACTAGTTGTAGTAAGATGGTATCAGTTGATCCTGGGGAGAATCACTGGAAAAGTTCTAGGGTGATAAGGTCGACTGAATGTCAGTCGCAGGCATTGTCTTTACCCTCAGTGGAGGGACGGTATGTTGGAAGAGTTCCAAGCTAGATACCGTGGCAAACTAGACGATAAAGGCTGGTGACATCGCTATCAAAGAGGCAGTTTGGGTGTATACTAGTTCATGAGATGAACTAGGTTCCTACCATTGTGTGACAATGGAAGTGTGGCTTTGGCCAAGGAACCCCGGTCCCATCAGTGACCCAGACATATTCTGAGGCAGCATTACCTGATCATGGAGATAGTTGATCTCCAGGGTGATCGAGGTTAGGAGAGTAGACTCAGAGGACAGCACGGCGGATCCACTCACAAAGGCTTTTTCCCAGAGAGAGACTTTTATGGGATGGTTGAGTATTAGATACTGCAACCACTGCTACAGATAGCCCTAGTGCAAGTGGGAGATTGTTAGTTATATGTATGCCATAGAGGCCATTACTGTACATAGGATGTATATTGTAGTGGATGCTGGGACATATATAGGTATGACTTTCTTGCTCAACATGATAGTACGCTATCTGGTTGCTCTTTATCTTAACATGTAAACTTGCAGTCTCTCTATTACATGTTGATAAAGCCCTTAGGATGTGTGCTCGACTTCCAGGACTATGATGTAGATCATACTAGTGGGGCCTGGGTAGTCCATGAGTACATCCTTCAATGTTCCTAGTCGTGGGAAAATCGAGACGGGGCATCGATATTCCAGAGTAGACTAGCGTATATCTTCTCGACCCATGTGATGGGCGATGGATGATCCCATATCCATTGGTGTTTGACATCAGAGATGGTATGCGGGTGCTCAGTGGAGACTGGGTATACTGAACGGACTCGCCGAGAACTCCCAGATGGTATTATATCTCACGTCAGATGGCAGTTCTCTGGTGACACTGGTACAGCTTAGTCTGTTGACCCGAGATCGTCATAGAGTCTTGTGTGTCTCCCACCGTGCTTTGATTTCCACCCTACCACGGCTCTACTGAGTCATGCAAACAGGTGGTTTTTGGGTACAGTCCTGATTCACATGGAGGCAATGAGCGATAGGAAGGAATTCGTCTCTCCCGGTATTGGGGGTTGATGTTGCGCTATGCACGACTGGCCATAACTGGAAATCCCTGGCCAGGGTTGCACTGATTTACTGGTAAGTGTTATCAGTAGTTTCATGCTTGTTATGGACCTTACATCGGCATGACTTATCAAGCTACCGGGGTCTGACGTTTACCACCCCTAGGCGAGATATGCGACATATCAGACGAACAGACCAGACTGTACGGTAAGTGTTACTGGTTGGATTCACAGGAGTGTGAGCGGGCTTGCTCGTTGATCTTCTGATCGCTCAATACCCGGGTGGCCATTATGTTTAGCAGACCGCTTGCGGCTTGTGGGTGTTTGATATGATCATCACCTGCTGCCGGCGTATTGACGAGTCTTTAGAGTCCTACACAGAGGTTTCCTGGCTCAAGCGAAACGAAATAGGAGCGCATATGAGATATGTGCGGGACCGAGAATAATACCAGTATGTGATACTGTATTCTATTCTCGCAATTTGTATCATTGGACGGTTATATATGATATAGCCGGGTTACCGAATCAAGTGTTGATTCGATACATTGATACACTTGATATTAGTCGGTTATATGCGATATGACCGGATCATTAAATCAAGTGTTGATTTAATGATTTGATGTATAATTATATATTTGATATATTACTTTACATTAACTAGTATTTGTTCACTTAAGATGGATTTTCTCACTTGATGTGCACAAGTAGTATATGTGATATATTTTTGTGCACTAGATTGTATCATGTTTGATGATACATGCAAACTTGGGTGTATGTTTGCTTTAAACCATCTTTAGGTTAATGGTTAGGTTTTAATTTGTTTTTATTTATTTTCTTTATTCATTTTGGCAAAAACAAATATGGTGGCTTTCTTTGTTGTATTCTTGAAGCTTCATGAAGCTTTGATAAGTCTAACCATTTTGTCTTTTGCCTTAACCTAACCATTAAACCTAAACCCTAGTTTATTCTCTACACGTGTTAGCCTCACCCATGGTTGCATTATGATAAGATCACTTGATTTATTATTTTTCATTAATTCTTTTTCTATTCTTTTCTTCTTCTTCTTCTTCTTGATGAAGAAAAAGAAAGCTTGCTTGAAAATTATCAAGTGATGAATCCAAGTGAGAAATCCAAATCCAAAGTGAACCCACATCCTATTTCTTCATCCTCTACCACTTGCCATGTAGTAGAGTGTGTTATCTTCACAAGTTTTATGACCAAGTGAAGATGGAGCTTGATCTTGAGTTGCCTCGACGTAGATCATCTTCGGCATCGAAGTCGATGACCTAGCCCGATCATTTCTTCGACGAAACCATCGCTAGAGTCCGGGATCCGATGATCGCAGCGGAGGGACTTCATCACGGAGCTAAGGAAGTGGAGGACCGGATCTACAAAGGTTGTAGCCCCTTTCACTTTTGAGTTAAGTTGTTAACTTGCTTGCATCGCCTTACCTCTAGTAATGATCTAGTTTAGGGTCACTTGGCACATAGAATTTTTTTGAATTGGCCATGTTTGATCACTTGTGGAACCTCATGGGTGTACCTAGGAACCCTACAGCTTTCGCCTCCGGCCAAACCGAACGCAACCGGTCACGGTTAGGGGTCACCGATACCTTGGTAGGGTAGGGTACCTAACGGAGCGCTTGCGTAGGGTTTGAGCGGAGTTCAATTGGAAAATATCGGGCAAAGGAAATGAGGAAAGAAAAACCTTAACTTACAATATCATTTTCTTTCCTAACAACACCATATTTACAGATAATCAAACAACACAAAGAAAGAGCAAAAGAAAAGAAAAAAGAAAGAGGAAAAGAAAAGTATTGCAAGTAAGTAAATGGCAAGGTAATAAAAGAGTAAGTAAGTAAATGGCAAGAATATAAAGAGCAAGTAAGTAAAGCAAGAGAAAGACAATACTAAGAACCTAAAAATGAAAGCTTCATCGATTCCAAGAAATGATACAAACCTTGAGTTCAATAACCACAACTTAAACCTGCAAGCTCAATGAAGAGGTTGTAAGATCAAGAGAAGGCAAGGAACTCAAGGTGAACTGGCTATGTACAAGAACTAAAACAAAAAGGAAAATGAAAAGAATATGAGAGACAAAAAGTATGAGCTCCCTTTCCTTGCTCACTGATCTGTATTTATAGGCTCAAAATGAGATTAAACAAGTAATAAAAATGAGATGATGTGACTGCAAGGGAGGGACAGAAGAAAGATAGGGACAAATGGAGCTAGGGAGACCGGTGGGGCCGGCTATTTTGGGCATGTCGCCGGGCTTAATCCGAGCAAATGGGCTCGTGTTGGTGTAGTGGTCTTGTGTTCTCTCAACAACTCCACTGGTATTGCTTGATTTCTTTGTAGCAGCCTGGGTTGTACTCAGTAGATTGGAGGAAAACTTGATGTTTTTTAAATCACATCAAAACTTTTAGCATTTATCACCCATCACTTCTCATGTGCCCACTTGTGCCACCATGTGCCATGGGCAGCCCTACCATGGTCCATGCCAAAGAGTTGTGTGCACACTTGAATTGTGTTGGACCAAAATTGTGTACACACATTTATTTGCGAAAGAACTCTTTGGTCATCGATCGGATTGCAGTTCCAGTTGCAGTATCGGCTCACAAACGTTATATCCATGATTTTGAATGTGTTTCCAGTATTGGGTCACGGATACCTGTAATCTGTATTTACTGAGCAGACACTGGTTAATAGTACCGATCAATAACAAAACAGATAATGAATGAGTGGTATTGAAATGCAGTTTTCAGTGATAAACAAGCAACTTGGCATCTTTATAAGATAAATAATTTTTTTAAAGCTATTTGGACAACTAGGAGACCATTGTAGGAGAACGAGCCCCCAATTCATCACCCAGGCCGCCCATATCAGCCATATTGATGATTTCGGCGGCCATCTTGGTGAGAGGAGTGTCGGGGTTTGGGTGGTAGCGCACACACTTGGTAATTAAGCCACCGATATACTTTATTTTAACCCAAATTTCATATATCAAAATCTGGAAGCATTTTAAGTTGTGATTCGATGATATTTTACGGGTTTTTAACTTGGTTTTTGGATTTCCATATCTCGATTTGATCGTTCGACGTTCGTACGTCGACGTCAGGTGTATTTTGTCATATTTAACACGTGTTGGCCATAGATTCTAACCTATGCGCCTTTCGCTCATTGTGCCATTTTCGATGTGCATTTATATTATGTTTTCGATTGTAGGTTTAATCGCGGGAACTTCCGAGACGATGAGGACGGATGAGGCGGTCGTAGGCTTCTACTAGCTCGAGACTTTGGTGAGTAGATTTGTATCTACAGAGAAAGTCGGGTGGATGGCGTATAGCACCCCCGAACTAATTCTAAGGAACACTTAGTAGAGAAAGCGTATATACGTAACCCAAATACTTAGCCTATACTTAAATAAATTGTTCTATAGTTCGTAGATCATATAGTTAGCATATAGTTCATAACTAGTAGGCTTTATATATATATTCGTGTATATATGATTACTGATTTGTGTCGTACGTGACTTGAGGTCCATACTACTTGAGATTGGATATTTGGATCACATCGTACGATGGAGATACCGTACTTGATGCAGTGAGGATAGATCGCCAATTATGGCTTATGTTTATTTGACTCATGGAGTCTTGATATTTAATCACAAGTGGGATATTATTATAATTGTTGGAGCTATACTAATTCTTAAAAATAACGGTCCGTTTCCTACTTTTAAATGGTAATGTCAAGAATGCGCTACAATTTCAAATGAATATCTATTTCAAACTCATTGCAGCCTCCTTATTTCCAAAACAACTTTTCGTTCTATTTTAAACTATAACTGTATAGCTCGTAAGTACTATTATAACGCTCATTTAGATTATGATTATTAGATTCGTTATACGTTCGCGCATAGATTACTTATTGTTACGCTATGTTATATTATCCGTACTTATGCTTTGTACAGTTAGTTTACGATACCATACTTATATGAATATATATATTGATAGAACACTGCACAATTATCAATAATTGCCATGTTGCACGATTTCAGACTCGCATGCTACACAAACACATCATTGTTACCGCCATGACACTATAGAATTGCCATACTCGATAGTGCTCTAATTATATCGATGTTATTATATGGATGTGATTGATTAATATATCTGTGTGTTTAATCGCCAATCGAAGGATGATGCATGATGCACTGTTGACAATTATGATATTGATATTTATGATGGGAATTGAGAACCCTTCTCATACACATACACTTGATAGAACACTTACACAATTACTAATGATTGCCACGTTGCACGAGCACAGACGCGTATGCTACACTACACATCATTAGTATTGCCATGACACAGTAGGAACTGTTATGCTTTTCGTGTTCTAGTTATCTATGCTAGTATGCATGATATTTGTTGATTTTATTATACGAATACCATTGGGATGAATATTCATATATGATGATATATATATCATTGGTATGGGACATTAATATATATATTGATGGTTGCCAATTGTGGCAAGAATGAATTTTGTATATGTTCTTTGGACTTTGATATTTTCCATGAATTTGAGAAGTCACAGTGTGATTTATAAAACTTGAGTATGCTTTAAAATACGGTTTTCTCTTAATTGATGATTTGGATGTCCACCATGAGTTTTCTTGTTTTGATGATATGATTATTATTCGAATCGAGGAAAGGGCTGAGAGACCGATTACGGATACATGGTAGACCCGGTACGACACCGAGGGGCAGGAAGTCCGTAGGGAGGTACGGGGAGCCTAGCGAGGTGGATCGATACCGGTGATTGTATAGGAGCGCGCGGATTTCCGGGATATACCGACTGAGGCTATTTGATATCGAGAGAGAACCGGTCTGATGAGACGGTGCCTACGATATCTGGATTTTACTTGTCGATGAGAGACGAGATTTATGATGATTTCGAGTATCGATGATGGACACTCATGAGATTTCGAGTGTCGATACTGGACACTCATATGTTAATATTTGCGCGATCTGATTATGATGCGCTTTATTGATATGTTATGATATATGTGAGGGGTCAATATGGATGCCCTGCACAAATTGAGATGGTTTAAGTTATATTGTAGACGAACAAGACTGCTCCATGAGACAATACCTGAATACTATTTTCACATATCGATGTACATTAAAGAGATTTCTAAATGAGCTATAGTCTCACTATTTTCAACGTGTCTATTACAACACAAGCATCTTTCAAACGGAAACTCTCTTAAAATCATTTTAAAAAGGCGTGTAGTGTACTTTAAATAAAAATTGCATACATTGCTTTATAAATCAACGTCCGCTACTTGTGCCGTGATATATATATATATATATATATATATATATCATACAGCTATTTTGAAACGATTTATATACATACATCTTTGGCTACTTTATAGGCTTACTTGGATGAATGTTATATATGAGATGATTACGCGATCCATTGGGATGTGCTTATAGTACTTGTGCATTATACATACATTAGTTCAGTGTATGATAGTACTATATCTTATGGCTTAAATAGATCATTATGTATCCGATTTCTACCTTGTGATATCTTTTTACTCACGAGTTGGCAACTCACCCCCCGTTGTGCCTTAGTTTCTTACACGATCGACCGCTCGGATCGTAGCGGCTTGCTGGCATATCTTCTTTCTTCGGTGAATACTTTTGGTAGGTAGGTTACACGGTTGTATCGTAACCGTCTCTTGTACTTGTATTATCATTCTTGAATCTAGTTAAAAACTCCATCAACCACTTGTATATTTGTATTATTCGCAACCTAGAGACGAGACTTAGATATGTATTGTTTTGGGTGTCAAACTCATTTGGAGTCGACTTAAGTTGTTTATTTACATATCAATTGTTTTATTGCTTGTGTTGATTTTCGCTATGGACGTCGTATATTACTGCGTGGTTGCTCCGCCGTTTGGGCGTGGAAACTACCTCCCGTTGGGGATGCTTATTATATATTATGCTTGTATGTGGTTTTATTCAAAATTTACAAAGGAGATACTGCCCGATTTTTAAACGGCGTATGTGTTTTCAAACAAACTTTGCCTATACTTCTTGATTTCATTTATAACCCTTTTCTTTTTTTCAAAACTACACCTCTATTATTTTCTAAAACAGTTTAGATTCCTGGTTTTGGCTTATTTGGGTTACGGTGGGGTCCTATAGACCTCACGTGATTCAAGTGCCGGTCATGTGTCTTTTCCGAGTCATGACAGTCTGGTACTAATGAAGTTCCTAGCGCCCTTACCGCTAACCATCGACCTTTGCGGAATGAAGAACTTTAAATTTTAAAAGCATGGCACTAGCAACTTACACGAGACAAATGACAATTTCAGGTCTAAAGACTAATCTGTACTTATGTCACCTGAGAACTGCTATCGGACGATAGGTATAAATACCATCTATAAGTTCTTAGCGAGTCTGTCCAGTGTACTCACCCCCAGTGAGCACATGTATACGATCTTAGGTGCTACACACTAATGGCTGTGAGACTAAACATCGTCCCTCATCGGGGTCTAGAAACGTATACACCAGTCTACTCCGGAATATCAATGCCCAGTCTCGATACTCCTACGACCAGAGACATTTTAAGGATGTGCTTATGGGCTACCCATCCCCCACATGTATGATCGCCATCATAATGCTGATAGTCAAGCAATAATCCTACGGGCTTTATCTACATGTATTAGGGATATGTAATGATAAGTAAATTATATACACATGTTAAGATAAAGAAAAACCAAATAGCATACCATCATATCAAGCAAGATTGTCATGTACATACATATGTCCAAGCATCCACTACACACACACTAAAGCTCTTTAGTATAGGAGACATCTCTTTGGAGAGGGCGATTCCGTGCAAAGCGGGTATATTACCGCACTTGGAATCTTCCATACTAAAGCTATTTAGTATGGTGTCTATGTACCTAGAATGTGATAGTCCCAACAACCTCTTGGATCTATATTTGTAGATCTTGATCTTCAGAATGTAGGAGGCATCACCCAGGTCTTTCATGGAGAACTTTTATGACAAGAACAGTTTGACCGATTATAGCATAGGAATATCATTTCCTATCAGGAGAATATCATCGGCGTATAAGACGACAAATATGACAGCTCCTCCTACAATCTTCTTATAAATACATGGCTCATTCTCGTTCTTGATGAATTCAAATTCCTTGACTGTCTCATCAAAACAGACGTTCCAACTTCGCGATACCTGTTTTAATCCATAAATGGATTTAAGCAACTTGCACACCTTCCCGCTGCTCCCGCTGTCTACGAATCCCTCTGGTTAATCCACATAAATGCACTCTTCTAAATTTCCATTTAGAAAAGCCGTTTTAACGTCCATTTGCTTGATATCATTGTCATGGAAGGCAGCAATGACAAGTATGCTCCGAATAGATTTCAGTATAGCCACTGGAGAAAAAGTTTCGTCATAGTCCACACCCGGTCTTTGACGAAAACCTTTTCCAATAAGTATAGCTTTATAGGTTTCCACCTGTCCATCTACACCAATTTTCTTTTTGAAGATCCACTTGCATCTAACAGGTTTTACCCTAGGAGGAGCAACATCCAAAGTCCATACTTTGTTGATGTACATGGACTCCATTTCGGATCGCATAACATCCAGCCATTTCACAGAGTCCCTATTGGAAATGGCCCGCTCGAAACTAGCAGGGTCATCTTCTTCCAAGTGTTGGTGTGATATTCCCTAGAGGCCATTATTGTATAGTACTAGTTTGTATATTACATTTTGGAAGCTTGGGATATATACACGGATTTATGACAGTCTTGCTCGATATAGTAGTATGCTAATTGGTTTGTATCTATCTTAATACGTGTGTATATTTTTTTTAACATATCGCTAATACATATTGATAGAGCCCTTAGGATCTTGCTTGACTACCAGCGTTGTGATGGCAGTCACACTAGTGGGGACTGGGTAGTCCATAAGTACATCCTTAACAGGTCCCTAGTCGTAGGATTATTGAGACAGGGCATCAATACTCCAGAGTAGACTAGTGTATACGCTTCTCATCCTAGGAGGGGAGATGGTCTGTCCCACAGCCATCAGTACGTCGTACTGCAGATAATATGCAGGTGCTCGTTAGGTTACGAGTACACTGGACAGGACTCGTAGGGAAATGTCAGTTAACAGTTCCCAGGTGACATGAATACAGCTTAGTCCGTTGACTTGACACCGCTGCTTCGCCTCAAGTGTGTTCCCACTGTTCTTAGATTACTACCCTACCACGGCTCTATTGAGTCGTGCAAATAGGTAGTAGTTGGGTGCAGTCCCGAAGCACTTGGAGGCAGTGGCGGTTAGATAGGATTCGTCTCTCCCGGTATTGGGGGAAGATATCGCGCTGTGTTTGGAGAGCCATTACACAAAGTCCCTGGCCAGGGCAAGCGAGATTTACTGGTAGGTACTCCAGTAGTTTCTCATGGTGTTTTGTACTATACTCCGACATGACTTATACCGCTATTAGGGGAGTGACGTTTACCGCCCCCTAGGCCCGATATACGATACTCTTAGACGAACAGACCGGACTGTACGAAGATTGTCACGTTCAGGCTCAGTAGGAGTTCGGATGGGTTTTCCTCATCGGCCTTCTTATCGACATCTATCTGGGGACCGTTACGTACAGCTAGTACCGCTTGCGGCCCGTGGTTAAACCCACTGCCAGCGTAGTGTCGAGTCTTTAGAGTCCTACACAGAGGGTTTTCCACCTTTGGGCAAAACGAGGTAGAGGTCGTATGGTTTTACGACAGGGTTCGTTCACATAAGCGCACTGGTGCGTGTTTGGTGTTCGGGCAGTTGATACTAGTGGGCTTTGGTTTAAGCCGGATCCTAGTATTGGATTTTGGATTGGTTTAGTCTCTATGTATTCGTGTTTCTCGGAACACAGATACGGGTATGTATATACGGCTGATAGAGACAGATGAAGAAACACCTCATTAGGGTTTTGACCATTGACTTGATTAAAACCATAATGAGAAGGAGGAAATTGTTTATTAATTGTCATTAGTGATAATTGTGTCATGACTAATTGGTTTGACCATTTGACTTGTTGACCATTGTTGACTTAGATATTTTTGTTAAGCATGAGATATTTTTTTTGAGCATGCTTAGCATTAATTGTGACATGATAATGGTCAAATCAAGGTTTCCATCACAATTATCACAATAACACTTATTATTCTTTTTTCCTCAAGAGAGCTCTTCCTAATTTAGATAGACATTCTCTCTCATGGTTGCTCTCTCCTCTTCCTCTCTCAAAGCTCTAATGTTTCATGAGTTGAAAATCAAGAGATTTTGAGACCAAACCACTAAAACACTTCTCTACTCACTCTAGGGTTCTTAGTCTAGCACACCAAGCACTCCAGTTACTTCATTATAGAGGTTGGAGCTCAAGGTAGAGGCCTTCGGGTGGATCTTCTTTGACATAGAGAAGCCGGTGAGGACGAGTCATCCACAACCACTCCAAGGAGCTCAAAACAAGGAGAAGCACAATAAAGAGAAGAAGGAGTTCAAGATTTAGGTATAACCATCTAACCTAGTAGTTAGAACTCTTTGTTATTTTGTTAGGTAATGTTTAGCAAAGATCCTCATGGATAGTCTATGTTATCTTACCAAGAAAAATTTGATTTTTACCTATTCCGCTTCCCCGTAAACTACCGAGGTGGGTAACATGGACTTACAGTGGTATCAGAGCCTAGCTAAACCATAACTAACATGTTAGCAAAAGCTTTAGAACTTCGATCACGGAAAAATCCCGAAAACACGATAAAACTTGCATTTTCTGTCGATTTTTAAAACAGGTCTAAAAATTATTTCAGAGACCTGAAAAATACATGCAGGCTTTTTCTAGAACACTGAAGAAATTTGGGCGCCTAACTCGGTCAGACCACTGTGGAACCGCGGACGAACCATGCGTTCCTCCGCGGATCCGTGGCCGAGTCGACTCCGAGTTAGTCCAAATTTTTTCTGGTGCTCTCTGTGATGGTTTTGTGTTTTCTGGGATATTTTGTTTCTGCTCAGGAATTTTTCTGTACAGTGTTGTACTTGAAGTAGAATCAAATATGGTTATTGATCGAAATTCTATAAGTTTTAGCTAATCGGGTTATATCTGTGATGTGTTATATGTGCTGAACGTCTGCTAATCGCTATACGTCGATTAGTGGGGGTTCCACATATCTGTGATCTGTGATATTGTTTGTGTATATGAACTTGTTGGATTGTCGTGGATGAATAACCGGGGATGTGAGATGAGTGTTCATTTATCTTTCATTTAATGTAAATTGTAAATTGATGTAATATTATTTTATGGTCGCACATCCGGGTTGAGGTTGTAGCCACCATTGTATATTATTTCTTTTACTGTTTTTGTTCCTAGGATAGACCCAAGGTGGGGTGCACAAACTACCGGGTACTTTGAAGTGCTGAGTGTCCTACTCACTTTGTTGAGGGAGGCTGCTTCACTTCAGGTATTTGGCGGGTAGTTTGCCGCACCCATAGGGGTCTGGGGTGGGTTTGGCTATTCATCATGACCGTGTAATCCGTCTTTCGTTGCAGGCTCGAACGAAACGCGGATTCCTAGTATATCCAATGTGTTCATCTGTGATCTGGAATGACTATCATTGCATCTGACGAATGTATATATCTATATATGATATCTAGTAGGCGTTACTTATGTTTTACATCCGCGCTAGTCCAGCCCCCACTATGTCGTTAGTTAAGTAACCTAACGGGGCCCAGTGGTGAATGCGGATAGCATAAGCGTACGTTATATTTTCGTTGTTTTCTGCAATGGTAGGTTTAATTGATGGGGCTGCATTAAATTAATTCTAAGAAAACAAACCAAAGTTGAATCGTTGGAACAATTTCAAAACCACTCGGTTTTTTCCAAAACAGCAAAACTTTTAAAATGCGGAGCTTAAACCACTCCTTTTAAAAGCTATCAGGTTCCTTCGATTATATCAAGTTCACTACGTTCACGGTTTCTCTAAAACCATTCGTAGCCCTCCGTCATTTCTGTTAAATGTTCAGTAGTATTCAAGCTGTGTATTTTGACCTTCGCCAAGGCATAGTGATTGGTAGCTACTGAATATTTATCTGTAGCATAGATAGATGCATTAGTTTGGGACAGTCGTATTGCTATTTTGGCCTTCGTCAAGGGTATGTATGGGTGGGTCCAAATTAACCTGGGTAATGACAGGTAGAACTTGACATACGACTTATGATATGTTGGCATTCATCGAGGTCATAAGAGCATGGGGCAAAAATCCACATCGGGAGTTTCTAAAGAAGCTGAAACTTGCTAGTATTGCATACCATTTGTAGTGTGATAATTTTGGTAGGATTCCTTCAACTTTATCGCACGATGATATTTGGATCCCGATCCTACTATGAGTAATGCTACTCCTCGGGAGATTTTTTCACTTAACGATCAATGCTATAAACCAAGTAGGTGTCGAGAAAGGTGTTAGCGGGGCTATGCCCACAGAGAAAAGAGGTTATTTAATTAAGGAACTTCGCGAAAGCGTCGTAAAACCTCCCTCGAAGTACCGACACTGGCCTGGCCGAACGGTTAAGCAAGTATTGTACGGTGAGATTAATCCTGACTGATTCTTCTTTTATGGTTTGAGGAAGGATTCGAGAAACAGTGGGAGCCATCCTGTTTAGACAAATTAAAAACCACTCTAAACTTGCAAGAGCATCATGCTAAAGTGTTTCTTCTCTCTCTCCTAATTGCAGCGACCAAACATGACGGGCCTTAAGTTATTACTAGATAAAAACATATTGACAGGGCCAAACTATAGAGATTGGTTCAGGAATGTCAAGATGGCAATCACTTATGACAAGTTGGGGTGTCTCCTTACCACTAAGGCCCCCGCCGTCCCAGGTCCAGAATCTAGCGTCGCGGATAAGGAAATCCGTAAGACCTGGGAGATTGACTGCGCAAAGGCCAAGTGCCTCGTACTTGCCTCTATGGACAATGAACATCAGAGGAGGCACGAGAATATGGACCTTGAATCCATATTTCTCCACAATAAGGAACTATATGGAGAACAATCCCGTATCGCAAGATACGAGACCTCGAAGAAGCTATTTTCAACGAGGTTGGCCGTCGGATCATCTGTAGGGGTACATGTCCTTAAGATGATTGGCTACATTGATGAGCTCGTGGGCCTCGGGACCACGTTAGAGAACGAGCTGTATAATGACTTGATTCTCCAGTCCCTTCCTTCCACCTACGCCCAGTTTATCTTGATCTTTAATATTCAAGGTAAAGAAGTTGAACTTCCAGAACTCCTCAATATGTTGAGGAGTGCAGAGGGCACTCTGCAGAAAGCAAGGGAAATACCCACTTTGTTTGTTGGTGGAGCTTCTTCTTCTAGGTCTAAGGCGAAAGCCAAAGGAAAGAAGAAGAAGGCTCCCACCAAACCGAGGGGCGGTGTTAGTAAGGTGGAAGCCAAGGGAAAGGCAAAAGTGGCGGGACCTACAGTGGGAAAGGAAGAATGCTTCTATTGTCATAAGAAGGGACACTGGAAGAAAGATTGCAGGGCTTGGAGGGCCAAGAACCAGGACCCGAAGCAACTTGTGGCTTCGGCTTTAGGTGTGTTTGTAATTGAAAACTGTCTGTCAATCAACTCTATTTCCTGGGTAATGGATACCGGATCAGGATCTCATATCTGTAATTCTTTGCAGGCACTAATAAGCCGTAGAGTTTTGAAGGCGGGTGATATGACCCTCAGAGTTGCAAACGGAGCAAGCATGGATGCTGGTTCCGTGGGGGAATATCACTTAGGATTGACTACTGGACATGTTTTGGTTTTACGCAACTGTTATTTTGTACCCAGTTCGACTTGTAATATCATATATGTATCTTTAATGTCTAAAGAAGGTTATGATTTTGCATTTATAAGCGATGTTGTTAACATCCACCTTAATCATAGTTTGATTGGGTCAGTTACATTAAGCAACGGTATATACGTATTAAACCAACCTCAGATTTTCAATATCCAGGATACACACAAAAGAAAGTCTCCAGAATTAAATCATGCTTTCTTATAGCATTGTAGACTAGGTCACATCAATGAGACAAGGTTAACCAAGTTACATAAAGAAGGATATTTGGATCCGTTCGAATTTCAATCTTATGCAACTTGTCAATCATGTCTCAGATGAAAGATGACAAAAACTCCGTTCACTGGACACCGAGTAAGAACGAGCGAGCTCTTGGGACTCATACATAGCGACGTGTGTGGTCCAATGTCTACACATGCAAGAAGTGGTTCCTATTTCATTACTTCAACGGATGATTTCTCCAGGTATGGACATGTCTTCTTGATGAAGCATAAATCCGAGGCCTTTGAGAAATTCCAGGAGTATAAGAATGAGGTGGAAAAACAAACCGGCAAAAGTATCAAGACACTGAGATCTGATCGAGATGGTGAATACTTGAGTGCCGAGTTCCTGGATTACCTAAAAGAGAATGGAATTCTCTTTCGGCTTACTCCTCCATACACTCCACAACACAACGGTGTATCAGAGAGACGGAACTGAACCCTATTGGATATGGTACGTTCCATGAAGAGTAACGCTGAGTTACCGCAATCATTCTGGGGCTATGCACTAGAATCAGCTGCATATTTATTGAACAAGGTTCCTACCAAGACTGTGCCTACCACTCCATATCAGATGTGGAGTGGGAAGAAACCCTATCTTCAGTATTTGAAGATATGAGGATGTCCAGCTTTTGTTAAAAAGCAGCATGCAGACAAACTCGAGGCACGCTCAGTACTGTGTAAGTTTGAGAGATTCTCAAAGAACTCCAGGAGGTATCTTTTCTATTACGCAGAGGAACAAAAGGTTTTTGTTTCTCTTCATGCCCACTTTCTGGAACATCGGTTTTTAGAAAAAGAAACAAGTGGGAGCGCAATAGAACTGGAAGAAATTCCAGAACCACAAGCTATTACTGAAAGCTTGGTGGAACCAGAAGTTTCAAAAGAACAGGACATTCCCGCACCTCTCCGCAGGAGTAGTAGGCTGTCTCATCCGCCTGAGAGATACTACGGTTTTCTCATAGACGGGGATAGAGAGGATTGCATCATTGATAATGATGAGCCGACTAACTTCCAGCAGGCCATTCAGAGCACTGACTCGGTAAAATGGCTGGATGCAATGCGGACCGAGATGGAGTCCATGTACACCAACAAAGTATGGACTTTGGACATTGCTCCAGAAAGGGGTAAAACCCGTAGGCTGCAAATGGATCTTCAAAAGAAAGATTGGTGTAGATGGACAGGTTGAAACCTATAAGGCTAGACTTTTTGCAAAGGGTTTTCGTCGAAGACCTGGCTTAGACTATGACGAAACCTTTTCTCCAGTGGCTATGCTCAAATCCATTCGGATCCTTCTAGCCATTGCTGCCTTCCACGATTATGAGATTTGGCAGATGGACGTAAAAACCGCTTTTCTAAATGGAAATTTAGAGGAGTGTGTCTATAAGGACCAGCCAGAGGGTTTCATTTAGAATGGGAGCAGCGAGGGAGCAGCGGGAAAGTGTGCAAGTTTCTTAAGTCCATCTATGGACTGAAGCAGGCATCGCGAAGTTGGAACATCTGTTTTGATGAGACAGTCAAAGAATTTGACTTAATCAAAAATCCAGATGAGCCATGCATTTATAATAAGATTATAGTACGAACTATTGTATTCCTCGTCTTGTACGTGGATGACATTCTCTTGATAGGAAATGACATTCCTATGCTACAATCTGTCAAAGAGTTCTTGTCACACAGGTTCTCCATGAAAGACCTTGGCGATGCCTCTTACATTCTGGGGATCCGGATCTATCGTGATAGATCTAAAAGGATGTTGGGACTTTCGCAGTCCAGGTACATCGACACCATACTAAAATGATTCAGTATGGAAGATTCAAAGTGCGGTAATTTACCGGCTTGTCACGGAATCACCCTCTCCAAAGAGATGTCTCTCAAGACTGATTTGAAAAGGGATCACATGTCTGTAATACCTACACTTCTGCGGTAGGCTCTATAATGTATGCGATGTTGTGTACCAGACCAGATGTAGCTTATGCACTGAGTGTGGTAAGCCGTATCAGTCAAACCCTGGGGAGAAGCACTGGATAGAGGTAAAGAACATTCTTAAGTACCTGAGAAGGACTAAGGAAATGTTCTTAGTTTATGGCGGAAAAGACCTCCAGATCGAGGCCTTTGCTGACTCCAGCTTCCAGAGTGACAAGGATGACTCCAAATCCATGTCGGGCTATGTCTTTACCCTCAATGGAGGGGCGGTCTGTTAGAAGAGTTCCAAACAGGAAACCATTGCTGACTCGACGATGGAAGCGGGGTATATCATAGCTTCTGATTCCGCAAAAGAAGCAGTCTGGATAAGGAAGTTCTTAACAGAACTTTAGGTGGTTCCGTCCATTGTTAATCCAATACCTCTGTATTGTGACAACAACGGGGCTATAGCTTTAGCAAAGGAACCCAGGTCCCATCAGAAGTCCAGACACATCTTGAGGCGGTATCACCTGATCAGGGAGATCGTGGATCGTCGGGAGATCGAGGTTCGGAGGGTTGCTACAGAGGATAACACTGCAGATCCATTCACAAAGGCCATTCCTCAGACGCAGTTCGAGAGGCTATTCGAGATGATAGGTCTGCGATATGCCAGCACATGGCCTTAGTGCAAGTGGGAGATTGTTAGTGTGATATGCCCTAGAGGCCATTATTGTATAGTACTAGTTTGTATATTACATTTTGGAAGCTTGGGATATATACACGGATTTATGACTGTCTTGCTCGATATAGTAGTATGCTACTTGGTTTGTATCTATCTTAATATGTGTGTATGTTTCTTTTAACATATCGCTAATACATATTGATAGAGCCCTTAGAATCTTGCTTGAGTACCAACGTTGTGATGGCAGTCACACTAGTGGGGGCTGGGTAGTCCACAAGCACATCCTTATACAGGTCCCTGGTCGTAGGATTATCGAGACAGGGTATCGATACTCCAGAGTAGACTAATGTATACGCTTCTCATCCCAGGAGGGGAGATGGTCTGTCCCACAGCCATCAGTACGTCGTACTGCAGATAGTATGCAGGTGCTCGTTAGGTTACGAGTACACTGGACAGGACTCGTAGGGAAATGTTGGTTGATACTATACCTATCGTCAGTTAACAGTTCCCAGGTGACATGAGTACAGCTTAGTCCGTTGACTTGACACCGCTGCTTCGCCTCAAGTGTGTTCCCACCATTCTTAGATTACTACCCTACCACGACTCTATTGAGTCGTGCAAACAGGTAGTAGTTGGGTGCAGTCCCGAAGCACTTGGAGGCAGTGGCGGTTAGATAGGATTCGTCTCTCCCGGTATTGGGGGATGATATCGCACTGTGTTTGGAGAGCCATTACACAAAGTCCCTGACCAGGGCAAGCGAGATTTACTGGTAGGTACTCCAGTAGTTTCTCGGGGTGTTTTGGACTACACTCCGACATGACTTATACCGCTATTAGGGGAGTGACGTTTACCGCCCCCTAGGCCCGATATTGGATACTCTTAGACGAACAGACCGGACTGTACGGAGATTGTCACGTTCAGGCTCAGTAGGAGTTCGGATGGGTTTTCCTCATCGGCCTTCTTATCGACATCTACCTGGGGACCGTTACGTACAGCTAGTACCGCTTGCGGCCAATGGTTAAACCCACTGCCAGCGAAGTGTCGAGTCTTTAGAGTCCCACACAGAGGGTTTTCCACCTTTGGGCGAAACGAGGTAGAGGTCGTATGGTTTTACGACAGGGTTCGTTCACATACGCGCACTGGTGCGTGTTTGGTGTTCGGGAAGTTGATACTAATGGGTTTTGGTTTAAGCCGGATCCTAGTATTGGATTTTAGATTGGTTTAGTCTCTATGTGTTCGTGTTTCTCGGAACACAGATACGGGTATGTATATACGGCTGATAGAGGCAGAGGAGGAAACACATCATTAAGGTTTTGACCCCTGACTTGATTAAAACCATAATGAGATGGAGGAAATTGTTTATTAATTGTCATTAGTGATAATTGTGTCATGGCTAATTAGTTTGACCATTTGACTTGTTGACCATTGTTGACTTAGATATTTTTGTTAAGCATGAGATATTTTTGTTGAGCATGCTTAGCATTAATTGTGATATGATAATGGTCAAATCAAAGTTTCCATCACAATTATCACAATAACACTTATTATTCTTTTTTCCTCAAGAGAGCTCTTCATAATTTAGATAGACATTCTCTCTCATGGTTGCTCTCTCCTCTTCCTCTCTAAATGCTCTAATGTTTCATGAGTTGAAAATCAAGAGCTTTTGAGACCAAACCACCAAAACACTTCTCTACTCACTCTAGAGTTCTTAGTCTAGCACACCAAGCACTCCAGTTACTTCATTATAGAGGTTGGAGCTCAAGGTAGAGGCCTTCGGGTGGATCTTTTTTGACATAGAGAAGCCGGTGAGGACGAGTCATCCACAACCACTCCAAGGAGCTCACAACAAGGAGAAGCACAACAAGGAGAAGAAGGAGTTCAAGCTTTAGGTATAACCATCTAACCTATTAGTTAGAACTCTTTGTTATTTTGTTAGGTAATGTTTAGCAAAGATCCTCATGGATAGTCTATGTTACCTTGCCAAGAAAAATTTGATTTTTACCTATTCCGCCTCCTTGTAAACTACCGGGGTGGGTAACATGGACTTACACCAAGATGCAATCTTCTCGATCCCCGTCTATGAGAAAACCGTAGTTTCTCTCCGGTGGATGAGAAATCTTACTAGATCTGCGGAGTGGCTGTGGTTCGTCTAGGATTATCGAATCCTGAGGTTCCACTGAATCTTCAGTTTCAATTTTTGGTTCCGGAATTTCTTCCAGTTCTATTGTGCTCCCACTGATTTCTTTTGTAAGAAATTCCTTCACTAAAAAGATGGCGTGCTGAGCAACAAACACCTTCTATTCCTCGGTGTGGTAGAACAGATATCCATAACCATTCTTTAGATATCTCATAAACTTACATAGAACTGACCATGTCTCTTGTTTGTTCGGATTATGCTTTTTAACGTAAGCCGGACAATCCCATATTTTAAATCGTTTAAGATATGGTCTCTTACCATTCCATATTTCAAATAGAGTCCTAGGCATGGATTTGGACGGATCATCATTCAATAGAAATGTTGTTGCTGCAAGCGCATATCCCCAGAATGAAAAAAGTAGCTCGGCATTACTCATCATGAAGCGAACCATATCCAATAAGGTACGATTCCTCCACTCCGATACACCGTTGTACTGTGGTGTATACGGAGGAGTAAGCTGTGAGAGAATAATATTCTCTTTTAGAAAGTTAAGAAATTCCATGCTCAAATATTCACCTCCTCAATCAGATTGTAGGACTTTAATACTTTTTCCAGTCTGGTTCTCTACTTCGCTTTTATATTTTTTGAATTTCTCAAAATCTTCAGATTTATACTTCATCAGAAATATATATCTGAACCTAGAGAGATCATAAGTGAATGTAATGAAGTACGAGAACCCACCCCTTACATGTTTAGATATTGGACCACATACATCACTGTGTATGAGTCCCAAGAGCTCTGTAGCTCTTTCTCCGTGTCTCGTGAATGGAGCTTTGGTCATCTTTCCTTTAAGACAAGACTGAAAAGTTTCATAAGATGAAAATTCAAACGGATTCAAATATCCATCTTTACGTAACTTAGATAGTCTTTTCTCATTGATATGACCAAGTCTACAATACCACAAGTAGACTTTGTTCATATTTGAACTCTTTCTCTTGCGTGTGTTTTGTATATTGAAAACTGTGTTTTGATTAAGAGCATAGATACCATTACATAATGTACCATCTACAACCAGTACCTGATTAAGGTAAATGTTCTTGATATTTCTATTTAGAACAAAGTTATATCCATCTTTATCTAATAAAGAAACTGATATAATATTGTAAAGCATGGATGGTACATAGTAACCGTTGTTCAAAATCATAGTGTTGCTGAAAGTTTACCCTAGCACCACCACTGAGTTTTCACAAGTATCTAGCATGCTATTTTTAAAAATTTAGGGTGCTAAGCTAGACTAACCAAAGATCTTAACTAGATGATTAGGGTTTTAGCATGATATCATAAAAACTAAACTAAGTGAAGGAGGAAACAACCTTTGAAGATCGTGTCCTTCACTTCTCAAGCTCCGGGTTGTGGTCTCTATGACTCCTCGTAGCTTCACTTGAAGGTTGAACGAACTTGCTTCAATGACCTTCGTGCTGAAGATGATCCACCCGAAGCTTCTTAAATGCAAGCAACCTCTTCACTAAAATCTCATTAGTGAAGGAAACGTACTAGTTTAAGGTGCTAATCTAAACTAGGATGATGAAGTAGGGGTTTTGTTTGCTCACTAAGGATGTCTTAAGACATATGGTTCACATCACATGTGAAGGTTTATGGCTTAAGCATGAGGATGAAGAAGATGGAGAGAGCAAAGGAAAATGGCTAAGGCAAATGAGCTAGGTCAAAACCCAAGCGAAGAATGGCTCAACAATATCACTCTTATTGAACCATACAATATCTCCAAATAAATATATTGCACCATGCTTCAAAAGTACAAACAAATGAATAAACAAATGTTTTAGCCATGCCTCACCCATTCCACAAATATCTCTCCAATTTCCACCTTTTATTTCTATTTTCAAAAAATAGAAAATCCATACCATGCTTCATATAATATATATATATATATATATATTAAGAAAATAATTAGTAAGCTAATAATATTAGTTAATATATAATTATATCAAATATAAATATATATCATATTATTAAATCAACACTTGATTTAATAATCCGGTTATATCACATATAACCGACTAACATCATTTATCTGTATATCACATTATCAAATCAACACTTGATTCAATAATCCGGTTATATCACATATAACCTAATTGATATCAAATAACCTCCAGATTAGAATACGGTATTACATACTCGTATTTAATCAGGCCCCCCCACATATCAGCATATGTGCCTTACTTCGTTTCTCCTGAACTAGGAAACTTCTGTGTGGGACTCTAAACACTCGTCAATACGCCAACAGTAGGTAATGATCACATCAGTTACCCACAAGCCGTCAGCGGTACTAGCTGGACGTAACGGCTACCCATGTATTGATCGAATAGAAGATTAACAAGCAAGCTTGTCCAAACTCCCATGAAGCCTATAAGTAACACCTACCATACAGTCCGGTCTCTTCGTCTGATATGTATTATATCAAGTCTAGGGGTGGTATCGTCAGACCCAAGTAACTTGATAAGTCACGCCGATGTATGGCTCATAACGGTTCGAGAAACTACTGATAACACTTACCAGTAAATCTCATCAACATCCCTAGGCAGGGACTTCCTGTTATAGCCAATCGAGCATAGCGCAACATCAACTCCCTATATCGAGAGAGACGAAACCCCTCCTATCGCTCATTGCCACCATGCGACTCGGGATTGTACCTAAAATCCACCTGTTTGCACGACTCCTTTGAGCCGTGGTAGGGAGGAAATTAAAGCACAGTGGGAACCACACAAGACTCTATGAAGATCTCGGGTCTACAGACTAATCTGTACCAGTGTCACCAGATAACTGCTATCCGACGATAGCTATAGTACCATCTAGGAGTTCTCGGCGAGTCCTATTCAGTGTACCCATTCTCTAATGAGCACCTGTGTACAATCTTTGATGTCAAACACCAATGGTTATAGGATCAACCATCACCCACTACAGGGTCAAGAAACGTACACATTAGTCTACTCTGGAATATCGATGCCCTGTCTCGATACTCTCTCGAATAGGAACCGTTAAAGGATATGCTTGTCGACTACACAAGTCCTAGTAGTATGATCTGCATCATAGTCCTGGTAGTCAAGCAAACATCCTAAGGGATTTATCAACATGTATCAGAGAGACAGTATAATAATACAAGTGTACATGTTAAGATAAAGAGCAACCGGATAGCATACTATCATGTCGAGTAAGAAAGTCCTATATATATATGTCCAATCATCCACTATATCATACAATAATGGCATCTAGGGCATACATATTCCTAACAATCTCCCACTTGCACTAAGGCCGGTTGTTGTAATATCTCATACCCAACATCCCAAAAAGTCTCTCAGATCGCGTCTGGGGAGGGCCTTCGTGAGTGTATCCGCTACGTTGTCCTTCGTGTCAACTCTCCTGACCTCAATCTCCCGTCGATCTACTATCTCCTGGATCAGGTGATACCGTCTAAGAATATGTTTAGATCTCTGATGGGACCAGGGTTCCTTGGCAAAAGCCACAGCTCTATTGTTATCACAATACACAGGTATTGGATGTTTAATGGATGGAACCACACCAAGTTCAACAATGAACTTCTTCATCCAGACAGCCTCTTTGGCAGCGATGTATTCAGCCTCCATCGTCGAGTCTGCTACGGTATCTGCTTTGAACTCTTCCAACATACTGCCCCTCCATTGAGGGTGAAGACAAAACCCGAGACCGACTTACTGTCATCCTTATCACTCTGGAAGCTCGAATCGGTAAAGGACTCTACCTAGAGTTCATCGTTACCATACACCAAGAATATTTCTTTAGCCCTTCTCAAGTACTAAAGAATGTTCTTCATAGTTGTCCAGTGTTTCTCCCCAGGATCTGATTGATACCCACTCACTACACCTAGTGAGTAAGCTACATCCGGTCTGGTACATAACATCGCATACATGATTGACCCGACTGCCGAAGCATAGGGTATCCCTTGCATGCGAGCCCTCTCCAAATCAGTCTTGGGAGACATCTTTTTGGAAAGAGTGATTCCTGAACAAGCGGGTAAATTACCACGTTTAGAATCTTCCATATTAAAACTTTTTAGTATGGTGTCAATGTACCTAGATTGGGACAATCCCAACATCCGCTTAGATCTATCTCTATAGATCTTTATCCCCAAGATGTAGGAGGCATCACCTAGATCTTTCGTGGAGAACTTATGTGATAAGAAGAGCTTAACCGAGTGTAGCATAGGAACATCATTTCCTATCAAGAGTATGTCATCCACGTATAATACGAGGAAGATAACCTTACTCTCTACAACCTTCTTGTATATACAAGGTTCATCTACGTTTTTGATGAAGTCAAACTCTTTGATAGCTTCATCGAAACAGATGTTCCAGCTCCGTGATACCTGCTTTAATTCGTAGATTGATTTAAGCAGCTTGCACACACTTCCGCTGCTCCCACTATCTACGAAGCCCTCTGGCTGTGTCATGTACACGCTCTCTTCTAAATCACCATTTAGAAAAGCGGTCTTGACGTCCATCTGCCAGATTTCATAGTCATGGTATGCAGCAATGGCAAGTAGGATCCTGATGGACTTAAGCATAGCGACATGAGAAAAGGTTTCATCATAGTCGACACCTGGTCGTTGACGAAAACCTTTTGCTACAAGTCTAGCTTTGAAGGTCTCAACCTTTCCATCTACACCAATTTTCTTCTTAAAGATCCACTTGCTCCCGATGGGTTTTACCCCTTCAGGAGCAACTTTCAAAGTCCATACTTTATTGGTGTACATGGATTCCATCTCAGATCGCATAGCATCCAGCCATTTCACAGAGTTTCTACTTGTGATGGCCTGCTCGAAACTAGTTGGGTCATCATCTTCCATGATGCAATCCTCGCTCCCACCGTCTATGAGAAAACCGCAGTATCTCTCAGGTGGATGAGGAACCCTACTAGATCTGCGGAGTGGCTGAGGTTCGTCGGGGACTATTGAATACTCCGGTTCTACCAAATCGTCAGTTATAGTTTTTGTAGATGGAACTTCTTCCAGATATACCTCATTACCACTAATTTCTTTCACAAGAAATTTCTTTTCTAAAAAGGTGGCATGTTGAGCAACAATCACTTTTTGTTCCTCAGTGCGGTAGAAGATATGCCCTCGCGAATGTTTGGGATATCCTACAAACTTGCACATAATTGACCTTGCCTCGAGCTTGTCCGGATTTTGCTTTTTGACATAAGCTGGACAACCCCATATCTTAATGTAATTAAGACATGGTCTCTTCCCCTCCCATATCTCATATGGAGTGGTAGGTACTGATTTGGTTGGAACCCTATTCAATAGGTATGCAGCTGTCTCAAGTACATAACCCCAAAAGGAAATCGGTAACTCAGCAACACTCATCATAGAGTGCACCATATCTAATAGGGTGCAATTCCTCCGCTCCGATACTCCATTGTGTTGTGGTGTATACGGAGGAGTAAGCTGAGAGAGAATCCCATTCTCTTTTAAATAGTCTCGGAATTCCGTGCTCAAGTATTCTCCTCCTCTATCAGATCGAAGGATTTTAATACTTTTACCCGTCTGGTTCTCAACTCCGTACTTATATTCCTTGAATTTCTCAAAAGTTTCAGATTTGTGTTTCATCAAGAACACATGTCCGATTCTTGAGAGATCATCGGTGAATGTAATAAAGTATGAGAAACCATTCCTGGCATGTGTAGATATAGGACCGCATACATCACTATGTATCAGTCCCAAGAGTTCAGTAGCTCTTTCTCCGTGTCCAGTAAACGGAGTTTTGGTCATCTTGCCTTTGAGTCATGACTGGTAAGTTTCATAAGATGTAAATTCAAACTGATTCAAATATCCATCTTTATGCAACTTAGCTAGTCTTGTCGCATTGATATGAACTAGTCTACAATGCCACAAGAAGGGTTCATTCATTTCTGAACTTTTCCTCTTATGTGTGTTCTGTACGTTTAGAACTATAGTTTGATTTAGAACGTATATACCATTACTTAACATACCAAACCCAATTAACACTTGATTTAGGAAAATGTTCATAACATTATCCTCCATTACAAAGTTATATCCTTATTTATACAACAAAGAAACTGATCTAATATTGCACATCATATTTAGTACGTAATAACAGTCGTTCAGAATCAGCGTATTACCATTTGGTAATACTAGGTGATATTCACCAACTGCTTTGGCTGCAACAATTGCTCCATTCCATACTTTTAGAGACATATCACCCTTTCCCAGTTCTCTACCTCTTTTTAGCCCATATAACAAATTACATACATTGGATCCTGATCCAGTATCCAATACCCAGGACATAAAGAAAACTGAGAAACAGTTCTCGGTTACGAACACACCCGAAGAAGATGCATCAGTATGCTCCTTCTTTGTTCGGGTGGCGTGGTAATCCGGGTATTCCCCTATTCATTACTCAGACTTATGACAATCATAAGAAAAAATGGAACCAACGTTCCCTAGCTCAGTATAATAAGCGGGTTCGGTCAATACATCCATATTATTATCTTGATTAAGGCATGTCATTGGTTGCTACCTCGAGAGAGAGAGAAGGAAACGCATTACCGTGCACTCTTTGCAAGATTAGATTGGTTATTATCTTATCTAATCAGGATGTCTCCCACTATTTTTATCAAATCTTCCTTCAAATTGTAAAAGGTAAGATTAGCCGGGATTAATTACACTCTACAAGTTCGCGAATCGGTCAGCCAGGCAGGTATTGGTACTCCGAGAGAGTCTCCCCATGCTTTTGCATGGAACTAATTAAATAATCTCATTTCCGCAGGGGCATAACCCCGTTAACACCTTTCTTAGACACCTACTGGATCAGCTAATTGTAAAGTGGAAAACTCTCTCAGAAGTAACTCTTACTTGCAGTGGGTATCGAGATCCAACTATCTCATAGAAGGTATCAATCTCATTGCAAATTTCAACACTTGAAATTCCCAATATATGTTTTTACCCCTAACGACCTATAACCTTGATGGAGGTCAACAAACCATAGGCCGCTAGTCAAGTTCAACCCGTTCATTTCGTGATTGAATTAAACCCACCTGCACGACCCTTGATGGAGGTCAACAAGGCCGTACGACTACTCTAATCCAATTACATCATATGCAGCAATAAGCACTAATCAGCTACCGTACACTATGCCTTGACGGAGGTCAACAAACGCAACATGAATACTAAATAGCACTTATCTGAAATGAAGGAGGGTTACAACTGGTTTTGATGAAAAACTTTAACGTAATGAACTTGATATCGTTGTAGAATCTAGTGATTTGAAAAGGAGTGTTTTTTTTTATAGATTTTTCTAGTTTTGCTAAAGGGGTCACTCCCGCTGAAGGGATCTCGGCTCTTTCCTCATCGAATGAGGTGCTGGATATTCATCAAGGAATACCACTATGCAAAGTAAGAACTAGAGAAGCTATTAAAACAAAACCGAGTGGGATGTAGTATTTGCTGGTTTTGCTAAAGAGGTCACTCCCAGTGAATGGATCTCGGCTCTTTCCTCATCGAATGAGGTGCTGGATATTCGTCAAGGAATACCACTATGCAAAGCAAGAACTAGAGCTACCTTTTTAAAATTTTGATTCTATAACATTTTTAGGTTTCTTTTCTTTTCATTAATCTCATTAATGAAGTCCCATCATTTATGTTTCCTTAAACATCACAGAAAAGAAATAAAAATAGAACGTACGCTTATGCCATCCGAATTTGCCACGGGGACCCATCATTCACGGTTAAGTTACTTAACTAACGGCAGAGTGGGGGCTGGACTAGCGCGGGTGCAAAACATAAGCAACATTTATTATATATATATATCATATATATATAGCATTCGTCTGAAGCAGTTATATGATCACATCACAGAACCATGCAGCAGATGTCAACATATGAAATATTGGATATACTAGGAGGTCCGTGTTTTAAATTCAGTCAGTAATGAAAAACACGGATTCCACGGTCGTGATGAATAGACAAACCCACATTCCTAGACCCCTACGAGAGCGGCAAGCAACCCTGTCAATTCTAGAGTTAGGAGACCCGGTCTCGACTCCTCGAGATGGTCTCCCACTGGACTCCAAAACCTGGTTACTTGTGCTCCCTGCCTTGGGTCTATCCTAATGCGGAAAAGTAAATAATATACATCAATGGTGACATCATCCTTAACCCGGAAGTGTCCCAATAAAAGAATATTACATACATTTTTTTACATGAATGAAAATTGAAATAAAACTCTCATCTCACGCAAAAAAACCCCGGCTATTCAATCACGACGATCCAATATAACATATCACAGCAACACATAACATCATATTTCATCAACGTAAGTAAATATGTGTATCATGAATTCTGTTGACATATAGCAACGAGATCGGGGATACACCACATATTACACTTACGGTCGCAGAAAAGAAATGAAAAACTACAATATTTAGAACCCGAAAATACCTTAGACATCATAAAGCCGGAATATCTCATATGCTAAATTTCATGCATAACCTATAAACCTTGCATTTTAGTTTCAAATTGAAAACTCTTTTCAATAAGCAGTCAGATAATTCAACAAGATTCCAGACTAAGTGATCGTGTACAATACGCGATTGCGACGGAGTTTTGATCCGAATCAAAACTTCGTGGCAATCGATCAATAGAGACTAACATGCTAGATTTACACTTACCAACTAGTTTTCACAAAACTAATTGTATGTGGATTCCAACTACTGTATCGCATATCAAACATAAACCCGTAACGACATTAAAATTACGACTACGAAACACTCCGAATAGCCCCAATAGAAAAGTTAACATCACATGCAAACTGGGCTAAACAAACATAACCAGAATCCCTAAACCCCAGAGACCAGAACACCACCAAAAAACGAACTCCAAACTTGATGAAGGGACCGGCCAGGCCGGTTTTTAGAGCAATCTCTCCAGCCAAAGTTTAACATTTGGGGCTCGTTTTTCTATGGTGTTCTAGATACATCACATGTAGAATTCTGCACTTGTTTAAAAAAATTTCAGACGACTTTTTAAAAACAACAGAAACCAGGGTTCTAGGTCGTAAGTTTCGGAGTTGTTTCGGTTTCGTAATTTATCTAACATCGTCTAATCTTCTAACTTAGCTCTGATACCATGAAAGTCTACCCTAGCACCACCACTGTATTTTCACAAGCATCTACCATACTATTTTTAAAAATTTAGGGTGTTAAGCTAGACTAACCAAAGATCTTAACTAGATGATTAGAGTTTTAGCATGATATCATAAAACCTAAACTACGTGAAGGAGGCAACAACCTTTGAAGACCGCGTCCTTCACTTCTCAAGCTCTGGGTTGTAGTCCCTACGACTTCTCGTAGCTTCACTTGAAGGTTGAACGAGCTTTCTTCAATGACCTTTGTGCCGAAGATGATCCACTCGAAGCTTCTTAAATCTAAGCTACATCTTCACTAAAATCTCATTAGTGAAGGAAACACACTAGTTTAAGGTGCTAATCTAAACTAGAATGATGAAGTAGGAGTTTTGTTTGCTCTCTAAGAATGTCTTAAGCCATATGGTTCACATCACATGTGAGGGTTTATGGCTTAAGCATGAGGAGGAAGAAGATGGAGAGAGCAAAAGAAAATGGCTAAGGCAAATGAGCTAGGTCAAAACCCAAGTGAAGAATGGCTCAACAATATCACTCTTATTGAACCATACAATATCTGCAAATAAATATATTGCACCATGCTTCAATAGTGAAAACAAATGAATAAACAAATGTTTTAGCCATGCCTCACCCATTCCACAAATATCTCTCCAATTTCCACCTTTTATTTCTATTTTCAAAAAATAGAAAATCCATGCCATGCTTCATATAATATATATGTATATATATACATATATCAAATATATATATTAATATATATTAAGAAAATAATTAGTGAGCTAATAATATTAGTTAATATATAATTATATCAAATATAAATATATATCATATTATTAAATCAACACTTGATTTAATAATCCGGTTATATCATATATAACCGATTAACATCATTTATCTGTATATCACATTATCAAATCAACACATGATTCAATAATCCGGTTATATCACATATAACCAATTGATATCAAATAACCGCTAGATTAGAATACGGTATCACATACTCGTATTTAATCAGACCCCCCCATATATCAGCATATGTGCCCTACTTCGTTTCTCCTGAACTAGGAAACTTCTGTGTGGGACTCTAAAGACTCGTCAATACGCCAGCAGTAGGTAATGATCACATCAGTTACCCATAAGCCGTCAGCGGTACTAGCTGGACTTAACGGCTACCCATGTATTGATCGAATAGAAGATCAACAAGAAAGCTTGTCCAAACTCCCATGAAGCCTATAAGTAACACTTACCGTACAGTCTGATCTCTTCGTCTGATATGTCGCATATCAAGTCTAGGGGTGGTATCATCAGACCCTAGTAACTTGATAAGTCATGCTGATGTATGGCTCATAACGGTTCAAGAAACTACTGATAACACTTACCAGTAAATCTCATCAACATCTATGACTAGGGACTTCCTGTTATAGCCAATCGAGCATAGCGCAACATCAACTCCCTATACCGGGAGAGAAGAAATCCCTCCTATCGCTCATTTCCTCCATGTGACTCGAGACTGTACCCAAAATCCACCTGTTTGCATGACTCCTTTGAGCCGTGGTTGGGAGGAAATCAAAGCACAGTGGAAACCACACAAGACTCTATGACGATCTCGGGTCTACAGACTAACCTGTACGAGTGTCACCAGAGAACTGTTATCTGAGGATACGTATATTACCATCTAGGAGTTCTCGGCGAGTCCTGTTCAGTGTACCCATTCTCTAATGAGCACCTGTGTACAATCTTTGATGTCAAACACCAATGGTTATGTGATCAACCATCGCCCCTTACAGGGTCAAGAAACGTACACACTAGTCTACTCTGGAATATCGATGCCCTGTCTCGATACTCCCTCGACTAGGACCTGTTAAAGGATGTGCTTGTGGACTACAAAAGTCCCAGTAGTATGATCCGCATCATATTCCTTGTAGTCAAGCAAACATACTAAGGGCTTTATTAACATGTATCAGAGAGACAGTATAATAATACAAGTGTATATGTTAAGATAAAGAGCAACCAGATAGCATACTATCATGTCGAGCAAGAAAGTCCTCTATATATATGTCCAAGCATCCACTATATCATACAATAATGGCCTCTAGGGCATACATATTCCTAACAGTTGCCACTTGGCAACACTATGTGATATTCACCGACGACAGCAGCATCAACTTGTGCTTCGTTCCTTACTCTGAGGGACATAATACCCGGTCCAACCATTCTACTTTTTTCGGCCCTTGTAATAAATTACAGATATGTGATCTTGATCCGGTATCTATTACCCAGGAGGTAGGGTTGACCGAAAAACAGTTCTCAATAACAAATACACCTGAAGAAGATGCATTTGAATACTTCTCCTTCATTAGGGTCATGTGGAAGTCCATACAATCCTCTTTCTTTTGCTCATACTCGTGACATTTGTCATAAGATAGAGCCAAACCGACATTCCCCAGCACAGTGTAATAAGCTGGTTCGGTTAAATCATACATTTTATTATCTTGATTAAGGCGTGTCCTGGTTGCTATCTGGAGAGAGAGAAAAGAAACACTCAGCGTATACTCTTGCAAGATTAGATTGGTTTATTAATTTATCTAATCAGGATGGCTATCACTGTTTCCTCGAATTCTCCTTCAAACCTTAAAAGGAGAATTAGTCGGGATCATTTACACCTTACAAGTTCGCTAACCGTTCAGCCAAGTGGGTGTTGGTACTCCGAGGGAGGTTCCCCGTGCTCTCGTACGGACCTAATTAAAATAAACCCCGTTTCCGCAGAGGGTAGCCCCGTTAACACTTTCTAGACATCTAATAGGTTAGCTAATTGTGAAGTGAACAATGTCTCCCAAGAGTAATCCTACTAATCAGTAGGAATCGGGACCCAACTATCATCGAGTGATAACCTAGATGGAAGCCACTCTAGTCACCACACTCCAGAAGGTATGCACATACCTGGCAAGTTTCCTTTATATTTGAAACCGCCGATATAGTTTTTACCCCTAACGGCTTATGACCTTGATTAGGTCAACAAACCATAAACCACCAGTCAAGTTCAACCCGTAATTTTCTTGATTGCATTAAACCCACCCATACGAGCCCTTGACTAGGTCAACAAGGTCGTACGACTGTCCTAACCAATCATATCTCTATGCATAGAAAAACACCACTTATCTACCGTATACTACGTCTTGACTAGGTCAACAAACGCAGCACGAATACTAAATACTACTAATCTGAAATGACGGAGGGCTACGGCTATTTTTTGGCGAAAAAATCTTTAACGTAATGAACTTGATATCGTTGAAGGAACCGAGTAGATTTCAAAAGGAGTGGTTTAGGCTCCGGTTTTAAAACGAGTGGTTTTGAAGAAAACCGAGTAATCTATAGTAACACATACTTTTGCTTAAGAGCGAAATCCCCTTGAAGGGATCAAAGCTCTTCCCTCATCGAATGAGGCACAGGATATTTCTAACCGGACACCTCTATGCAAAGCAAAAGAATACGACTATAGTTTTCGAAAAATTGGTTCCGACAACATTGTTTTAGGTTTATTTTTCCTTGCATTAATCAGACTTATTGCGGTCATATCATTTAAGTTTTTATCATACCAGAAACAACGAAAATAGAATGTTTTATATGCCATCCTCATTCGCCACGGGGTCCTGAGTCTTCACCGTAAGGTTACTTAACTTACGGCAGGACGGGGACAGGACTAGCACGGATGCAAAACATATAAACGCACACACATATATATATATATATATAGTCATCTCAGGCATGATATAATAAATATCATAAGCATGCGATAAAAAATATGGAACAGCGGATAATCTAGGAGCCCCGCGTTTCATTTGAGCCGCAAATGAAACTCGACGTTCCCCGGTCGTGTAGATAGCCCGTACAACCTCAAACCAAGACCCTTACGAGTGTGGCGAGTTACCCGCCAATACTAGAAGTGAGGCAACCCGTACTCATTGTCATGAGTAGGCCACCTGGCACTTCATGGAATCCGGTAACTTAAGCACTCCACCGCGGGTCATCCCAAAACCTTACAAGTGCGGCGAGTAGCCCGCCAATTCTCGAGCGATGCGGCTTGAACTCACCACTGTGAGACGGACACCTAGCATACTCTAGAACCCGGTTATTCGAGCATTTCTCCGCAGGTTTATCCTAGTCCATAAATGAATACAACAGTGACATCAACCACATCTTGGTCAAGCCCTAATAAAAGAATATACAAACATGCAGAAATGTCAGTCCACAAGTCGGACGCTTGCCCCTCAATAATGAATACACAAATGACATAACTGTACAAACAATATCGCATGAGGGGCTATCCAACACGACAATCCGTCTAAACTATCACAGAGATATACATCACAACAACACAAGCAAATATGTGCAACACCGTCCAATCGACTTATACCAATTAGACGACGTTTTATCAACGCATATACAACATCACAGATATCAATGATGCTTTAGTTTCAAATCAAAACATTTCTGTAATGCCCGTAAACAAAGATTACAGAGAATTAAATATGGGGTAAAAAGAATTACTTCAAAAATCCCAATTTCCAAACACCAACCCACTGTATGAAGACGATGCCAAACAGGCCTGGTCTGGCCGCCCAGGACGGCCAAGTGGTCGATCTGGGCGGCCAGAGCTTTTCTACTTTGGCTCATTTTCATACGGTGGCATTCTAGCTTCATTTCCAATCCAAAAATACCATTCTTTTAATTTTCAGAGAACATTTAAAAACTGAACAGAAAGTTGGTTTTCAGAAATGAAATATGGAAAAATTTCAATTTCGAAACGTGAGCATCGTCTACAACTGGCTTAAGTGTTTGGGTGCCTTTGATACCATGTTGAAGTTCGTAGCGCCCTTGCCGCTAACTCGCAGCCTTTGTGGAATGAAGAACTTTAAATTTTAAAAGCATGACACTAGCAACTTAAACCCTAAATCAATCCAAATACTAAACTAGCTAACCACAAAGGAGTTTAACTAATCGGTAATTGTTTATACCTAAAGATTCATGTCCTTCGGGTCTTCAAACACCTCCTCCTTGAGCTCCTGGGGATCCTTGATCAAGCTGGAACGTTGGTCTTCTAGTGTCGAAGTGTAACATTTCAGAAAAATAAAATATTTTTTTTGGAATTTAAATAAATAAAATAATAAATTTTTAGATATTATGAAAACATGAATATCGGTTTTAAAGAAGTAGTATAATTATATACTTATAGTTTGGAAATAATTGGAAAATTGGTACAAATTATTGATTTTGAAGGTGTATTTATGTGATTTGGGCATTTTATAAATTATTATACAGTTAATTGTATACAAGTTAATACTAAACTCGATTAATATTTCACTAATTATGCATTTATCCTGTTTATGTGTATGACATGCAACAAAACATGTTGCAAAATCTTGTTACACTTTTATATAACCATGGCTTAGTTCTTCATTCTTACTTATATATGGTTTTTGTTTTAGTTTTAAATAAAAAAGAAAAGAGAAGATATTTTATGATGAGAGAGGGGACATGAGTGGTGACATGTGAGAGAGAGAGAGGGAAGTTTCCACACACATGGTCACACATGGTTCTTTATCTTCATCATTTCTTTCCTCTTCTTCATCTTCCTCATCTTCTTCTCCTCACCCTCCACCTCATCTACCACCTCAAATCATCTCCAAATCCACAACAAAACCTCATGCCCCCTTCAAAAAAATCATTCTAAACCTCACTGGTAGTTTATTCATATTGTTAGTATTCTTGCTTTCATATGCTAGTTAGATATCGCAATTCTTATTTAAATACCACATTGCATTCATATACATACATTCTGGTTATGCACTGTAGATTGGCTTTATGCCGGTACTTACTGTTTCATTATATACTCATGATTATGAGATTTCTGAATTTGGGAAACCGCATGTGAATTTGGAAACTTATGCTCCTTTTAAAAGAAAAATGTAGTTTTTCCTTGATATGATGTGTAACGTACACCATGATATTTCTCGGTTCTGGAGCATATATGATATATGAATACCCGCCACGAGGAGTGAGTCGGCACCGTCTGTGGGTACATGGTGGACCCGGTGCGGTACCCCGAGCCAAGATTGACGTATATAGAGAGATATAGAAGTTGAGCCCGGCAGGGGAGCACTACCTGTTAGGAATATGTATGCTCTAGAGGCCATTATTGTATGATATAGTGGATGCTTGGACATATATATAGATGAATTTCTTGCTCGACATGATGGTATGCTATCTGGTTGCTTTTATCTTAACATGTTCACTAGTATTATTTTACTGTCTCTCTGATGCATGTTGATAAAGCCCTTAGGATGTTTGCTTGACTACCGGGACTATGATGCAGATCATACTACTGGGACTTGTGTAGTCTACAAGAACATCCTTTAACAGTTCCTAGTCGAGAGAGTATCGAGACAGGGCATCGATATTCCAGTGTAGACTGGTGTGTACGTTTCTTGACCCTGTATGGGGGCGATGGTTGATCCCATATCCATTGATGTTTGACATCAAAGATTGTACACAGGTGCTCATTAGAGAATGGGTACACCGAACAGGATTCGCCGAGAACTCCTAGATGGTACTATACCTATTGTCAGATAGCAGTTCTCTAGTGATACTGGTACAAGTTAGTCTGTAGACCCGAGATCGTCATAGAGTCTTGTGTGGTTCCCACTATGCTTTGATTTCCTCCCTACCACGGCTCAAAGGAGTCGTGCAAATAGGTGGATTTTGGGTACAGTCCCGAGTCACATGGAGGCAATGAGCGATAGGAGTGGTTTCGTCTCTCCCGGTATTGGGAGTTGATGTTGCGCTATGCTAAATTGGCTATAACAGGAAGTCCCTGATCAGGGTCGTTGATAAGATTTACTGGTAAGAGTTATCAGTAGTTTCTTATACCGTTATAGGCCACACATTGGCATGACTTATCAAGTTATTGGGGTCTGACGATTCCATCCCCAGACTCGATATGCGACATATCAGACGAAGAGACCGGACTGTATGGTAAGTGTTACCTATAGGCTTCATGGGAGTTTGGACAAGCTTGCTTGTTGATCTTCTATTCGCTCAATACATGGGTAGCCGTTACGGCCAGCTAGTACCGCTGACGACTTGTGGGTAACTGATGTGATCATTACCTACTGCTGGCGTATTGACGAGTGTTTAGAGTCCCACACAGAAGTTTCCTAGTTCAGGCGAAACGAAACAGGGCACATATGCTGATATGTGCACGGGCCAGATTAAATACGAGTATGTGATACCGTATTCTAATCTGGCGGTTATTTGTTATCGGTTAGGTTATATGTGATATAACTGAATTATTGAATCAAGTGTTGATTTGATAATGTGATATACAGATAAATAATATTAGTCGGTTATATGTTATATAACCGGATTATTAAATCAAGTGTTGATTTAATAATATGATATATATTTATATTTGATATACTTTTATATTAACTAATATTATTAGCTCACTAATTATTTTCTTCATAATATATATGTGATATATATAATGAAGCATGGTTTGATTTTCTATTTTTAGAAAATAGAAAATGAGGTGGAAAATGGGGAGATATTTGAGGTATGGTGTAAAGCATGGCTTATTCATTTTTATATTCATTTGCTTGCACTATTGAAGCATGGTTACAGTTTTTAATTGTTGAAAATTTTATGCTTCAATAATGTGTGAGCTTTGTAAAGCCATTCTTCACTTGACCATTCTCAAGACTTAGCCATTTTTCCTTGAGCTCATTCTCTCTAGCTCTCTCCATCATCATCTTCCTCATACTTCAAGCTCTAAACCCTCACATGTGATGTGAACCATAGAGTTTGAGATCCCTAGTGAGCAAACAAAACCCCTACTTCACCATCGTACACTTGATTAGCAATTAAGTGTGGTGTGTTTAGTTCACTAAAGAGTTTAGTGAAGAGGTAGCCTGGATTAGTGGAGCTTCGGATGGATCATCTTTGGCACGAAGATCACGAAGGATGCTCGTTCAAACTTCAAGTGGAGCTACGGGGAGTCGTAGGGACTACAACCCGGAGCTTTTGAAGAGAAGGATACGGTCTACAAAGGTTGTAGACTCTATCCTTTAGCTTAGTTTAGTGATATCATCATGGTTACCCTAATAATCTAGTTTGATCCTTAGTTAATCTAGCTTAGCTCCAAGAAATTTTTAAAATTGCATGCTCGATGCCGGTTTAAACCTCATGGTGGTGCTAGAGTAGACTTTCATGGTATTAGAGCCAAGCTAGAACATTAGGGAAGGTCTTTACGGTGAGTGTTCGATCGATTTTTCGAAGCCCGGTTTTGGCATGTTTTTGTCGATTTTTCAAAAGTTAAAATTTTTGTGATTAAAAATATATAGAAAATTATGCAGGTGATTTAGTGAAGCCTCAAGAAATTCGAGGATCCAACTTCTTCAAACGGCCGCGGAACCGCGGCCTAACCTCATGTTTGGCCGCGGTTCCGCCGCGTGTTTATGGAGTTGTGGTCTCGTTTCTCTTGTGCTACCCCACTTTGTGATTTTACACTCTCTGGGTATTTTAGATGAGACTCAAGTTGTTGAGGTCTCTGGATTTGCGGGTGTTCGATAAATCGATCGAAATGTTTAGCGTCGTATAGATTATGATCATATGTGATCTAGAATCCAAAATAATTAGTTTTGTGAAAACTAGTTTGTAATTATAAATCTAGCGTTTTAGTCTCGGTTGATCGATTGCCACGGAGTTTCGATTCAAATCAAAACTCCATTGCAATCGTGTATTGTACGCGATCACTTAGTCGGGAATCTTGTTGAATTATTCGACTGTTTATTGAAAAGAGTTTTCAGTTTGAGACTAAAATGCAGGATTTATAAGTTAGGCATGAAATTCGGAATATGAGATATTCTGGGTTTATGATGTCTAAGGGATTTGCGGATTCTAAATATTGTAGTTTTTCATTTCTTTTCTACGACCGTATGTGTAATATGTGGTGTATCCCCGATCTCGTTGCTATATGTCAGGAATTTGGGATACGCATATTTACTTACGTTGATGACATGTGATGTTATGTGTTGCTGTGATATGTTATATTGGATCGTCGTGAATGAATAGCCGGGATTTTTGCGTGAGATGAGAGTTTTTCAATTTTCATTCATGTAAAATTTATATGTAATATTCTTTTATTGGGACACTTCCGGGTTGAGGATGATGTCACCATTGATATATATTATTTACTTTTCTGCATTAGGATAGACCCAAGGCGGAGAGCACAAGTAACCGGTTCTAGAGTCCAGTAGGAGACCATCTCGAGGAGTCGAGACCGGGTCTCCTAACTCTAGAATTGGCAGGGTTGCTTGCTGCTCTCGTAGGGGTCTAGGGATGTGGGTTTGGCTATTCATCACGACTATAGAATCTGTGTTTTTTATTATTAACTTAATTTAAAACACGGACCTCATAGTATATCCAATATTTTATATGTTGACTTCTGCTGCTGTGTTCTGTGATGTGATCATATAACTGCGTGAGACGAATGCTATTATATATATGATATATAATAAACGTTGCTTATGTTTTGCACCCGCGCTAGTCCAGCCCCTGCTCTGCCGTTAGTTAAGTAACCTAACGGTGCATGACGGGGCCCCGTGGCGAATGCGGATGGCATAAGCGTACGTTCTATTTTCGTTTCTTTTTCTGTGATGTTTAGGGAAACATAAATGATGAGACTTCATTAATGAGATTAATGAAAAGAAAAGAAAGCTAAAGATGTTGTAGAATCAAAAGTTTTAAAAAGGTAGCTCTAGTTTTTGCTTTGCACAGTGGTATTCCTTGATGAATATCCAGCACCTCATTCGATGAGGAAAGAGTCAAGATCCCTTTACCGGGAATGACCTCTTTAGCAAAACTAGCAAATGCTATAACCCACTCGGTTTTGTTTTAATAGCTTCTCTAGTTCCTGTCTTGCATAGTGGTATTCCTTGATGAATATCCAGCACTTCAGTCGATGAGGAAAGAGCCGATATCCCTTCACCGGGAGTGACCTCTTTAGCGAAACTAGCAAAAGCTACAAAAAAACACTCCTTTTCAAATCACTAGATTCTACAACGATATCAAGTTCATTACGTTAAAGGTTTTCGTCAAAACCAGTCGTAGCCCTCCGTCATTTCTGATAAGTGCTATTTAGTATTTGTGCTGCGTTTGTTGACCTCCGTCAAGGCGTAGTGTACGGTAGCTGATTAGTGCTTATCTGCTGCATATGATGCGGTTGGATTAGGGTAGTCGTATGACCTTATTGACCTCCGTCAAGGGTCGTACGGGTGGGTTTAATTCAATCACGAAATGAACGGGTTGAATTGATCGAACCCACTTATTATACCGGGCTAGATTCCGCTCTATCTTATGACTGTCATAAGTCTGAGCAAGGAATAGGGGAATACCCGGATTCCCACACCACCCGAATGCAGATGGAGCATGCCAATGCATCTTTTTCGGGTGTGTTCATAACCGAGAACCGTTTCTCAGTTTGCTCTACGTCCTAGGTATTGGATACCGAATCAGGATCCCATGTATATAATTTGTTATATGGGCTAATGAGAGGTAGAGAACTGGGAAAGGGTGATATATCTCTAAAAGTAGGGAATGGTGCAATTGTTGCAGCCAAAGCAGTTGGCGAATATCATCTTATATTACCAAATGGTAATACACTGATTTTGAACGACTGTTATTACGTACCAAACATGATGTGCAATATTATATCAGTTTCTTTGTTGCATAAAGAATGATATAACTTCGCATTAGAGGATAATGTTATGAACATTTTCTTAAATCAAGTGTTGATTGTGTTTGGTACATTATGTAATGGTATATACGTTCTAAATCAAACTACAGTTCTAAACGTACAAAGCACACACAAGAGGAAAGTTCAGAAATGAACGAAGCCCTCTTGTGGCATTATAGACTAGGTCATATCAACGTGATAAGACTAGCTAAGTTGCATAAAGATGGATATTTGAATCGGTTCGAATTTAAATCTTATGAAACTTGCGAGCCATGTCTCAAAAGCAAGATGACCAAAACTCCATTTACTGGACAAGGAGAAAGAGCTACTGAACTCTTGGGACTGATAGATAGTGATGTATGCGGTCCTATGTCTACACATGCCAGGAATGGTTCCTCGTACTTTATTACATTCACCGATGATCCATCAAGATACGGACATGTGTTCCTGATGAAACAAAAATAAATCTTTTAAGAAATTCAAGGAATATAAGTACGAAGTTGAGAACCAGACGGGTAAAAGTATTAAAATCCTTCGATCTGATCGGGGAGGAGAATACTTGAGCATGAAGTTCCGAGACTATTTAAAAAAGAATGGGATTCTCTCTCAGCTTACTCCTCCGTATACACCACAGCACAACGGTGTATCAGAGCAGAGAAATCGCACCCTATTAGATATGGTGCGCTCTATGATGAGTGTTGCTGAGTTACCGATTTCCTTTTGGGGTTATGCACTTGAGACATCTGCATACCTATTGAATAGGGTTCCAACCAAATCAGTACCTATCACTCCATATGAGATATGGAAGTGGAAGAGACCATGTCTTAATTACATTAAGATATGGGGTTGTCCGGCTTATGTCAAAAAGCAAAATCCGGAAAAACTCGAAGCAAGGTCAGTTCTGTGCAAGTTTGTAGGATATCCCAAACATTCGCGAGGGCATATCTTCTACCATACTGAGGAACAAAAAGTGTTTGTTGCTCAACATACCACCTTTTTAGAAAAGGAATTTCTTGTGAAAGAAATTAGTGGTAATGAGGTAGTTTGGAAGAAGTTCCAGCAACACAAACTAGAACTGACGATTTGGTGGAACCGGAGGATTCAATAGTTCCCGATGAACCTCAGCCACTCCGCAGATCTAGTAGGGTTCCTCACCCACCTGAGAGATACTACATTTTCTCATAGACGGTAGGAGCGAGGATTGCATCATGGAAGATGATGAGCCAACTAGTTTCGAGCAAGCCATCATAAGTGGAGACTCTGTTAAATGGCTGGATGCTATGCGATCTGAGATGGAATCCATGTTCACCAACAAAGTATAGACTTTGGAAGTTGCTACTGAAGGGGGAAAACCCATCGGGAGCAAGTGGATCTTTAAGAAGATAATTGGTGTAGATGGAAAAGTTGAAACTTTCAAAGCTAGACTTGTAGAAAAAGGTTTTCGTCAATGACCTGGTGTCGATTATGATGAGACCTTTTCTCCTGTTGCCATGCTTAAGTTCATCAGGATCCTACTTGCCATTGTTGCATACCATGACTACGAAATCTGGCAGATGGACGTCAAGACCACTTTTCTAAATGGTGATTTAGAAGGGAGCGTGCACATAACACAGCCAGAGGGCTTCGTAGATAGTGGGAGCAGCGGAAGCGTGTGCAAGCTGCTTAAATCAATCTACGGATTAAAGTAGGCATCGCGGAGCTAGAAAATCTGTTTCGATGAAGCTGTCAAAGAGTTTGACTTCATCAAAAATGTAGATGAACCATGTATATATAAGAAGGTAGTAGAGAGTAAGGTTGTCTTCCTCGTATTGTACGTGGATGACATACTCTTGATAGGAAACAATGTTCCTATGCTACACTCGGTCAAGCTCTTCTTATTACACAAGTTCTCCATGAAAGATCTAGGTGATGCCTCCTATATCCCGGGGATAAAGATCTATAGAGATAGATCTAAACGGATGTTGGGATTGTTCCAATTTAGGTACATAGAAACCATACTAAAGAGGTTTAGTATGGAAGATTCTATGCGTGGTAATTTACCCGCTTGCTCAGGAATCACTCTCTCCAAAGAGATGTCTTCCAAGACTGATTTGGAAAGGGCTCGCATGCAAGGGATACCCTATGCTTCGGCAGTCGGGTCAATCATGTATGCGATGATATGTACCAGACCAGATGTAGCCTACTCACTAGGTGTAGTGAGTAGGTATCAATCAGATCCTGGGGAGAAATACTGGACAGCTGTGAAGAACATTCTTAAGTACTTGAGAAGGACTAAAGAAATGTTCTTGGTGTATGTTAACGGTGAACTCCAGATGGAGTCCTCTACCGATTCGAGCTTCCAGAGTGATAAGGATGACAATAAGTCGGTCTCGGGTTTTGTCTTCACCCTCAATGGAGGAGCGGTATGTTGGAAGAGTTCCAAGCAAGATACCGTAGCAGACTCGACGATGGAGGTTGAATACATCGCTGCCAACGATGCTGCCAAAGAGGCTGTATGGATGAAGAAGTTCATAGCTGAACTTGGTGTGGTTCCATCCATTGGGCATCCAATACCTGTGTATTGTGATAACAATGGAGCTGTGGCTTTTGCCAAGGAACCCCGGTCCCATCAGTGATCCAGATATATTCTTAGGCGGTATCACCTAATCAGGAAGATAGTAGATCTCCGGAAGATCGAGGTCAGGAGAGTTGACACGAAGGATAACACAACGGATCCACTCATGAAGCCCCTCCTCCAGATGCAATTCGAGAGACTTTTTGGGATCTTGGGTATGAGATACTACAACAACCGGACTTAGTGTAAGTAGGAGATTGTTAGGAATATGTATGCCCTAGAGGCCATTATTGTATGATATAGTGGATGCTTGGACATATATATAGATGAATTTCTTGCTCGACATGATGGTATGCTATCTGGTTGCTTTTATCTTAACATGTTCACTAGTATTATTTTATTGTCTCTCTGATGCATGTTGATAAAGCCCTTAGGATGTTTGCTTGACTACCGGGACTATGATGCAGATCATACTACTGGGACTTGTGTAGTCTACAAGCACATCCTTTAACAGTTCTTAGTCGAGGGAGTTTCGAGACAGGGCATCGATATTCCAGAGTAGACTAGTGTGTACGTTTCTTGACCTTGTATGGGGGCGATGGTTGATCCTATATCCATTGGTGTTTGACATCAAAGATTGTACACAGGTGCTCATTAGAGAATGGGTATACTGAACAGGACTCACTGAGAACTCCTAGATGGTACTATACCTATCGTTAGATAGCAGTTCTCTGGTGACACTGGTACAAGTTAGTCTGTAGAGCCGAGATCGTCATAGAGTCTTGTGTGGTTCCCACTGTGATTTGATTTCCTCCCTACCACGGTTCAAAGGAGTCGTGCATGTTAGTGATATATGCCCTAGAGGCCATTATTGTATCATACTGGATTGCATATTACTTAATGGAAGCTTGGGATATACAAGAATATGATAATAGCCAGCGTAGTGTCAAGTCTTTAGAGTCCCAGATAGAGAGTTTCCCTGCAACGGGCAAAAGGTGTAGAGGCCGTATGGTTTTACGACAGGGCTTCGATCACTTACGTGTACTTGTGCACGTATGATGATCGAGCGGATAATACTAGTGAGCTTTGGTTTAAGCCGGATCCTAGTATTATATTGATGGATTGTTTCGTCTCTTTGTATTCGTGTTCATTGGAATACGGATGCGGGTATGTATATACGGATGAGGGGCATTCTCGTAATTGTGCGGGAAAGCTTCTAGAAAGGGGACACCTATTAGGGTTTTTCTTTTTGGATTAAACTTTATTTCGGTGGAGAAATGAGGTGGATCTTTACATTGAACCTTGCATGGCTACTTGGTGACTCATGGTCATGAGTCACCACAAGATATTTGTGAAGGGTTGTTGATATTTTAGTGTGATATTTATCTCACAAAATATCTGATATACTTCATTCTATCAAAAGAGGGCCGCCAAGCTCATCTCCAATGTCCACTCTCCTCTCTCATTTCTCAAGCCTCTTCCTTTCATCACAAACCCTAGACCTCTCATGAGTTGAGAAACCTAGGGTTCCAAGAGACAAAGCACTCCATCTTCACACTCTACACACTCTAGAACTTCTAGTTTAGTGAACTAGAAGCCGTAGTTACCTCGGATTTGAGGTAGGAGCTCGGACTATAGACTTTCGGGTGGATCGTCTTTGACTCGAGGAGGCCGTCGAAGTTGCTACGATCCGTTACGATCCTTGGAGCCAACGACGAGTGGAGGACAGCGATGAAGACCCGAAGGACTTGAATTGTGAGGTATAACTTCGTATCATAGTAGTTAAACCTTAAGTTGTTTGCTAGCAAGGGTTTGTGATCGATCCTTGGTTCAAGTCGGTGTTGCGAAGCCCGTAAAAATCATTTTTTGCTATTTCCGCCTCCCCGCGAACACGTGGGGTGTGCGACATCGACTTACAGTGGTATCAAAGCCTCTCATAAACCTTAGATAGCTTGTAGCGACATTAGAAATCCGCCGTTTTTGTCGCGCAAAAACTGCCGAGAAAAACAGTTTCCAAAAATGATAGTTTGAGATGTTTGCACACCCCGCGGGCTCACGGTTTGAACTGAGAAGATGTGGGGTGGTGCATGGGCTCTCTGAGGAACCCCGGGGGGGGGATCGAATGGCTGGGCCCACTCCCCAAGACCACCATAAGGTAGTCTTGGCGGTGGGGACCCGAAACTGCCCCACCTTAGGCAGTTTCGGGTCAGCCTCACCCCCTGGCCACCTCATGGTGGCCTCGGGGGTGGGGTACCCCCTTTAAGCCTCCCAAATCAAAGTTAATTTCGTGCTCTATCTCTCTATGAAGGTTCGGGCGCGTTTCGTTTTGATTCGGACTTCTGAATTGGCTTAAAACCATCGTTTTTGGAACTTTAGCTCACTGAATTTTCAAGTTTTGGAAAATTGGTTAAGTTTGCTAATTGCGTGCGGAATTCTAATGTCGCAGTTACTTTACAAGCTTTGTGATGTGTATATGTGTTTGGAAACGTCGACTAATTGCTATACATCGATTAGTCGGGGTTGCACATATCGGTGATGATGTTATGTTGGTTTGTGTATATGAACTTGTTGGATCATCGTGAATGGATAGCAGGGGATGTGAGATGAGAGTTTTCATTTTTTCATTCGATGTATAATTTGTAAAGTGATGTAATATTATTTTGCGGGGCACATCCGGGTTGAGGTTGTGGCCACCGTTGTATTTTTTCTTTTACTATTTTTGCTCCTAGGATAGACCCAAGGTGGGGTGTACAAACTACCGGGTACTTTGAAATGCCGAGTGGCCTACTCACTTTGTTGTGGGAGGTTGCTTCACTTCGGGTATTTGGCGGGTAGTTTGCCGCACCCGTAGGGGTCTATAGTGGGGTTTGTCTATTCATCACGACCGTGGAATCTGTCTTTCATTACAGGCTCAATCGAAACGCGGAATTCCTAGTATATCCAATATGTTCATCTGTGATCTGGAATGCCTATTATTGCGTGAGAAGAATGTATATATATCTATATATGATATCTAGTAGGCGTTGCTTATGTTTTGCATCCGCGCTAGGCCATCCCCCGCTCTGTCATTAGTTAAGTAACCTAACGGGTGATGACGGGGCCCAGTGGAGAATGCGGATGGCATAAGTGGACGCCATATTTTCGTTTCTTTCTGTGATGATAGGTGTAAATGATGGGACTGCATTTCATTAATGCAAAACAAACAAACCAAAGCTGAATCGTTGGAACAAATTTTAAAACCACTCGGTTATTTTAAAACGTGAGACTTTTAAATGCGGAGCTTAAACCACTCCTTTTAAAAGCTATCAGGTTCCTTCGATTATATCAAGTTCACTACGTTCACGGTTTCGCTAAAACCAGCCGTAGCCCTCCGTCATTTCATATGAATATTCAATAGTATTCAAGCTATGTTTGTTAACCTTCGTCAATGCATAGTGATTGGTAGCTGCTGGGTGTTCATTTGTAGCATAGATAGATGCGTTGGTTTGGGACCGTCATATTACCCTGTTGACCTACGTCAAGGGTATATACGGATGGGTTCAAATTAACCTGGACAATGATGGATAGAACTTGACGTGTGACTTATGATTTGTTGACCTTCATCAAGGTCATAAGAACATGGGGTAGAAATCTACATCGGGAGTTTCTAAAGAAACTGAAACTTGTTAGTGTTGCATACCTTTTGGAGTTTGATAATATTGGTAGGATTCCTTCAGCATTATCACACAATGATATTTGGATCCCGATCCTACTGTGAGTATCCTCTACTCCTCGGGAGATTTTTTCACTTAACGGTCAATGCTATAAACCAAGTAGATGTCTAGAATGGTGTTAGCGGGGCTACGCCTCTAGGGAAAAGAGGTTATTTAATTAAGGAAATTCGCGAAAGTGTCGTAAAACATCCTTCGAAGTACCGACACTAGCTTGACCGAACGGTTAAACAAGAATTGTATGGTGAGATCAATCCTGACTAATTCTTCTTTTATTGTTTGAGGAAGGATTCGAGAAACAGTGGGAGCCATCCTATTTAGATAAACTAAAAACCAATCTAAACTTGCAAGAGCATCATGCTGAGTGTTTTCTTCTCTCTCTCCTAATTGCAGCGACCAGGTGACCAGATTAGGTTATAGATAGATAATAAAATGACTGAGTTATACTATAGTGACTGGCAAAGGTTTGTTCAGATGCCCATTACCTATGACAAGCTGGACCACCTCATTACTACTCAAGCCCCCGCTGTCCCAGGTCCAGTTTCTACATGTTGATATCTGTATGACAAGGGAAAAAGAATGTGCAAATGCCAAGTGTCTCGTGTTGGCCTCAGTATATGGTGTATACCAGAGGCAGCACGAGAAGATGGACTTAGTTTCCATCTTCCTCCAGAACAATTTTATATGGAGAGCAATCTCGTATCGCAAGATATAAGACCTCGAAAGAATTGCTTCAAGCGGGGTTGGCTATCGGGTCATCTGTAGGGGACCACGTCTCTACAATGATTAGCTATATTAAAAAGCTCACGGACCTGGAAACCACGTTGGAGAAAGAGTCATGTACTGACTTGATTCTATAGTCCCTACCTTCTACTTACGCCCAGGGGAAGAAAGTTATACTTCCAATTGAGGACACCTTGAAGGAAACCAGGGAGACACCCGCTCTGCTTATTGGGGAATCTTCCTCTTCTGGATCCAAGGCGAAAGCCAAGGGTGAGTATAAGAAGACCTCTACAAAGCCGATAGGCGGTGTTAGTATGGTAGAAGGAAAGGGTAGGGCAAAAGTTTCGGGGCTAACAGTAGGGAGGAGGGATGTTCCTATTGTCACGGGGAAGGGCATTGGCAGAAGGGATACAGGGCTTGGAAAGCCAGAATCCAGAATCCGAAGCATGTTGTGGCTTCGACTTCGGGTGTGTTTGTGATTGAAAACAGTCTGTCAATTAACTCTACTTCCTGGGTACAAGATATCGGATCAGGATCTCATATCTGTAATTCATTACAGGCTTTGAGAAACCGTAGAGTTATCTAGACAGGTGATATGACTCTCAGGGTTGCTAACGGAATGAGCGTTGACGCTGTATCCATAGGGTATATCACCTAGAATTGACAAGTGGGCAGATATTGATTCTACATAACTGTTCGTGTGTACCTAGTCTAGTTTGTAAGCGATGTGGTCCACATCCACCTAAATCATAGTTTGATTGGGTCAGGTACACTAGAGGACAGTATATACGTGTTAAATCAAGCTCAGGTTTTCAACGTCCAAAACACATTTAAAAGAAAGTCTCCAAAATCAAATAGGACTTTCTTATGGCATTGTAGAAGGGGTCACATCAATGAAACACGGTGGTCGAAGTTACATAGAGAGGGATATTTGGATCTGTTCGAATATCAGTCTTATGAAACTTGTCAATCTTGTCTCATAGGAAAGATGACAAAGACTCCGTTCACTGGACACAGAGTAAGAGCGAGCAAGCTTTTGGGACTCATACACAGCGACATGTGTAGTCCAATATCTACAGATACACGAAGTGGTTATTCCTGTTTCATTACTTTTACGGATGATTTCTCTAGGTAAGGACATATCTTCTTGATGAAGCATAAATCCAAGGCCTTTTGAGATATTCCGAGAATTTAAGTATGAAGTGAAAAAACAAACAGGTAAAAGTATCAAGACACTGAGATCTAATCAATATGGTGAATACCTAATTGCCGAGTTCCTGGATTACCTAAAAGAGAATGGAATTCTCTCTCAGCTTACTCCTCCATACACACCACAACACAACGGTGTATAGGAAAGGTGGAACAGAACTCTATTGGATATTGTTCGTTCCATGATGAGTAACGCTGAGTTGTCGCGATCCTTCCGAAGTTATGCACTAAAATCAGCTGCATATCTTTTGAATAAGGTTCCTACCAAGACTGTGCCTACCACACCATATCAGATGTGGAGTGAGAAGAAACCCAATCTTCAGTATCTGAAGATATAGGGATGTCCAGCTTTTGTTGAAAAGCGGTATGCAGACAAGCTCGAGGCACGCTCAATACTGTATAAGTTTGTGGGATACCTAGAGAACTCCAAGGGGTATCTTTCCTATTACGCAGAGGAACAAAAGGTTTTTGTTCCTCGTCATGCCCATTTTTTAGAAAATCAATTTTTTGTAAAAGGAAATAGTGGGAGCACAATAGAACCGGAAGAAATTCCAGAACCACAAACTATTACTGAAAGTATGGTAGAACCAGAGGTTTCAAAAGAACCGGACATCCCTACGCCAATCCGCAGGACTAGTAGGCAGTCTCATCCGCCCGAGAGATACTATGGATTTCTCATAGACGGGGATCGAAAGGATTGCATCATTGACAATGATGAGCCAACTAGCTTGCAGTAAGCCATTCAGAGCGGCGACTCGATAAAATGGCTGGATGCAATGCGGACCGAAATAGAGTCCATGTACACCAATAAAGTATGCACTTTGAACATTGCTCCAGAAGGGGTAAAACCCGTAGGCTGCAAATGGATCTTCAGAAAGAAGATTGGTGTAGATGGATAGGTTGAAACCTATAAGGCTAAACTTGTTGCAAAAGGTTTTCGTCAAAGACCTGGTTTGGACCATGATGAAACCTTTTCTCCAGTGTCTATGCTCAAATCCATTCGGATCCTTCTTGCCATTGCTGCCTTCCAAGATTATGAGATCCGGTTGATGGCCATAAAAACGGCTTTTCTAAATGGTTATTTGGAAGAGTGCGTACATATGAATCAGCCAAAGGGTTAGAGTGGGAGCAGCGGGAAAGTGTGCAAGTTGCTTAAGTCCATTAATGGACTAAAGCAGGCATCGCGGAGTTGGAACATCTGTTTTTATTGAGACAGTCAAAGAATTCGACTTTATCAAAAATCCAGATGAACCATGCATTTATAGTAAGATTGTAGTAAGAACTGTGGAATTCCTTGTTGAGTACGCGGATAACATTCTCTTGATAGGAAATGACATTCCTATGCTACAATCAGTCAAAGGATTCTTGTCACAAAGGTTCTCCATAAAAGACCTGGGTGATACCAACTACATTCTGGGGATCCAGATCTATCGTGATAGATCAAAGAGGATGGTGGGACTATCACAATCAAGGCACATCAACACCATACTAAAAATATTTAGTATGGAAGATTCTAAGCACGGTAGTCTACCGGCTTGTTACGAAATCACCCTCTCCAAAGAGATGTCTTCCAAGACTGGTTTGGAAAAGGCTCGCATGTCGATTATACCCTACGCTTCTGTGGTAGGCTCTATAATTTATGCGATGGTGTGTACCAGACCAGATGTTGCTTACGAACTTAGCATGGTAAGCCGGTATCAGTCAAACCCAGGAGAGAAGCACTGGATAGCAGTAAAGAACATTCTCAAGTACCTGAGAAGGACTTAGGAGATGTTCACGGTGTATGGCGAAAAAAAACCCTACAGATCGAGGCATTTGCTGACTCCAGCTTCCAGAGTGATAAGGATGACCCCAAGTCTATGTCGGGTTATGTCTTTACCCTCAATGGAGGGGCGGTCTGTTGGAAGAGCTCCAAGCAAGTCACCGTTGCAGACTCGGCGATGGAAACAGAGTAGTTCGCTGCATGAGACGCCGCAAAAGAGGCAGTCTAGATGAGGAAGTTCTTAATTGAACTTCAGGTGGTTCCTTCCATTTGTTGGTCCAATACTTTAGTATTGTGACAACATACGGCGCTATAGCTTTAGGGAAGGAACCCAGGTCCCATCAGAGATCTAGACATATCTTGAGGCGGTACCACCTGATCAGGGAGATCGTTGATCCCCAGGAGATCGAGGTAAGGAGAGTAGATACGCAGAACAACACTGCAGATCCACTCACAGAGGCCATCCATCAGACAGTGTTCGAGAGGCTATTCGAGATCTTCGGTCTGCGATATGCCAATATATGGCCTTAGTGCAAGTGGGAGATTGTTAGTGATATATGCTCTAGAGGCCATTATTGTATCATACTGGATTGTATATTACTTAATGGAAGCTTGGGATATACACGGATATAGTAACAGTCTTGCTCGAAATGGTAGTATGCTACCCGGTTTGTTTCTACCTTAATATGTGCATGTGTTTCTTTTAGCATATCGCTTATACATATTGGTAGAGCCCTTAGGATCTTTGCTTGATTACCAGCGTTATGATGGCAGTCACACTAGTGGGGGCTGGGTAGTCTATAAGCACATCCTATACAGGTCCCTAGTTGTAGGATTATCGAGGCAGGGAATCGATACTCCAGAGTAGACTGGTATATACGCTTCTCATCCCAGCATGGGAAATGGTCTGTCCCACAACCATTAGTACGTCGTACTGGAGATAGTATGCATGTGCTCATTGGGTTATGAGTACACTGGACAGGACTCGTAGGGAACTGTTGGTGGGTATTATACCTATCGTCGGGTAGCAGTTCCCAGGTGACATGAGTACAGCTTAGTCCGTCGACTTAACACTTCTGCTTCGCCTCGAGTGTGTTCCCACTGTACTTTGATTACTACCCTACCACGGCTCAAAGGAGTCGTGCAAACAGGTAGTAGTTGGGTGCAGTCCCGAAGCACTTGGAGGCAGTGGCGGTTAGATAGGATTCGTCTCTCCCGGTATTGGGGGTTGATATCGCTGTGTTCGGAAGGCCATTATACAAAGTCCTTGGCCAAGGCAAACAAGGTTTACTGGTAGGTACTCCAGTAGTTCCTCAGGGTGTTTTGGGCTATACTCCGACACGACTTGTTGCGCTATTAGGGATCTGACGATTACCGCCCTCCTAGGCCCAATATGCGATACTCTTAGACGAACAGACCATACTGTACAAAGATTGTCACATACAGACTCAGTAGGAGTTCGGATGAGTTAGCTCATCGGGATTCTTATCGACACATACCTGGGTAGCCGTTATGTGCAGCTAGTACTGCTTGCGGCTTGTGGTTAAACCTACTGCCAGCGTAGTGTCGAGTCTTTAGAGTACCACATGGAGAGTTTCCCTACACCGGGCAAAAGGTGTAGAGGCCGTATGGTTTTACGGCAGGGCTTCGATCACTTATGTGTACTTGTGCACGTATGATGATCGGGCGGATAATACTAGTGAGTTTTGGTTTAAGCCGGATCCTAGTATTATATTGATGGATTGTTTCGTCTCTTTGTATTCGTGTTCTTCGGATTACGGATGCGGGTATGTATATACGGATGATGGGTGTTCTCGTAATTGTGCAGGAAAGCTTCTAGAAGGGGGACACCTATTAGGGTTTTTCTTTTTGGATTAAACTTTATATGGGTGGAGAAATGAGGTGGATCATTACATTGAACCTAGCATGGCTACTTGGTGACTCATGGTCATGAGTCACTATAAGATATTTGTGAAGGTTTGTTGATATTTTAGTGTGATATTTATCTCACAAAATATCTGATATACTTCATTCTATCAAAAGAGGGTAGCCAAGCTCATCTCCAATGTTCACTCTCCTCTCTCATTTCTTAAGCCTATTCTCTTCATCACAAACCCTAGACCTCTTTTGAGTTGAGAAACCTAGGGTTCCAAGAGACAAAGCGCTCCATCTTCACACTCTACACCCTCTAGGACTTCTAGTTTAGCGAACTAGAAGCCGTAGTTACCTCGGATTTGAGGTAGGAGCTCAGACTATAGACTCTCGGGTGGATCGTCTTTGACTCGAGGAGGCCGTCGAGGTTTCTACGATCCGTTACATGTTGGCTATAGTGCCCTCAAGGCAATTATCATAGTCGCAGGTAGGTGATCATGATGATTGAGGGAGGACCTATACCGATAAAACAGTCTTACTCGAGATGATAGTATGCTATCTGGTTTGTCTTTATCATCATGTATATGTTGATAAAGCCCATAGGATTCTTGCTTAACTACCAGCATTATGATGGCTATCACATACGTGGGAGCTGGGGGGTCTATAAGCACATCCTTAAATGTCCCTAGTCGTGGGAGTATCGAGACAGGGCATCGATACTCCAGTGTAGACTGGTGTATACTTATCTAGACCCTGACGAGGGGCGGTGGCCGGTCTCACAAGACATTGGTGTTAGTTGTTCACCTAAGATAGTATACAGGTGCTCATTGGGTTATGAGTACACTGGACGGACTCGCCGGGAACGTGCTAGTTGGTATTATACCTATAGTCAGATAGTAGTTCTCTGGTGACATGTGTACAGGTTAGTCTGTCGACCTGAGATCGTCATTTGTCTCGTGTGAGTTCCCACTGTTCTTTGATTACTACCCTACCACGGCTTAAAGGAGTCGTGCAAACAGGTTTTAGTTGGGTACAGTCCCGAGCCATATGGAGGCAGTGAGCGGATCGTCGGGAATTCGTCACTCCCGGTATTGGGGGTTGATGTCGCGCAGTGCATGGGTGTCCAACACTGGAAATCCTAGGCCGGGGTATGTGAGAATTACCGATCTAAGATCGATAGTTTCTCGGGTAGTGATGGGTTTCATACCGACATGAATTATCGCGTTGTTAGGGGTCTGACTTTATCCACCCCCCTAGACTCGATATGCGATACTCTTAGATGAACAGACCGGACTGTATGGATATTGTCACTGACAGGCTCAGTAGGGGTTCGGATGAGTTTTCTCATCGGCATTCCTTTCGCTCAATACCTCGGTAGCCGTTACGTACAGCTAGTGCCGTTGGCGTGCTTGTGGTTAAATCCACTGCCAGCGTATTGACGAGTCTTTAGAGTCCCACACAGAGGGTTTCCCTAGTTCTGGCGAAAAGGTGTAGTAGCCGTATTTGATACGTGCATGGTTCCGATCGATTGATGTACATAGTACTCGTACTTTCGATCGGACAGCTGATAATACTAGCCGGCTCGGGTTTGAGCCGGATTATTAAATCAGATATTGATTTAATAATTTACATATATGGATTTCGTGTTGGCTATAGTGCCCTCAAGGCAATTATCATAGTCGCGGACAAATGATTATGATGATTGAGGCAGGACCTATACCGATAAAACAGTCTTACTCAAGATGATAGTGTGCTATCTGGTTTGTCTTTATCATCATGTTGATAGAGCCCATAGGATTCTTGCTTGACTGCCAGCATTATGATGGCGATCATATATGTGGGAGCTGGGGTCTATAAGCACATCCTTAAAAAATGTCCCTAGTCGTAGGAGTATCGAGACCGGGCATGGATACTCCAGTGTAGACTAGTGTATACTGATCGAGACCCCGACTAGAGGCGGTGGCCAGGTCTCACAAGCCATTGGTGTTAGTTTGTTCACCTAAGATAGTATACAGGTGCTCATTGGGTTATGAGTACACTGGACGGACTCGCTGGGAACCTGCTAGTTGGTATTATACCTATTGTCAGATAGCAGTTCCCAGGTGACATGTGTTCAGGTTAGTCTGTCGACCTGAGATCGTCATTTGTCTTATGTGAGTTCCCACTGTGCTTTGATTACTACCCTACCACGGCTCAAAGGAGTCGTGCAAACAGGTTTTAGTTGGGTACAGTCCCGAGCCATATGGAGGCAGTGATCGGATCGTCGGGGATTCGTCTCTCCCGTTATTGGGGGTTGATGTCGCTTTGTGTACGGATGGCCATCACCATAAATCCATGGCCACGGTGGACGAGAACTATCGATCTAGGATCGATAGTTTCTCAGGTGGTGATGGGTTTCATACCGACACTAAATGTCGCGTTGTTAGGGGTCTGACTTTATCCACCCCCTAGACTCGATATGCAATACTCTTAGTCGAACAGACCGGACTGTACGGATATTGTCACTGTCAAGCTCAGTAGGGGTTCTGCATGAGTTTGCTCGTCGGCCTCCCTTTCGCTCTATACATGGGTAGCCGTTACGTACAGCTAGTGTCGCTGACGTGCTTGTGGTTAAACCCACTGCCAGCGTATTGACGAGTCTTTAGAGTCCCACACAGAGGGTTTCCCTGGTTCTGGCGAAATGATGTAGTAGCCGTATTGGATACGTGCAGGGTTCCGATCGATTGGTGTACTTTGTACCAGGACTTTCGATCGGACAATTGGTAGTACTAGCCGACTCGGACTTGAGCCGGATTATTAAATCAGGTATTGATTTAATAATTTACGTATATGTATTTCGATACGTATATTCTAGTATTATATTCTTTGTGTTATTCTATCTCATTGGGTATTCGTATTTCGGTATGAATGCAGATATATTTACAGTTGAATGTAATCCGTATTTTTTACCGGATAACATTCTAGAAGGTGCCACCTCATTTCTTGATTTGACCATTTTATTAAAATGGTAAATGAGGTGGATATTAGCATGATGAGGTATGGAGACAACCATGCTTGCAATAGTGCACACAAATGAATTGTTGATTCATTTGTGTTCATTATTCAAGTATGGTAGGATTTTAAAATTGAAAAAATGCATTTTACAAAACCTTGCAGGCTATTTTCTCTTTCCAAGTGAAGCTCATTTTTGAAGCATGAAGGTTTTGTTCATTGTTTTTCTTCTTGAGCTCCTCCTTCACCAATTGTGTTTCACCTCCACTAGCTTTCATGCTTTGCTTCCACCTTCAAGTTTTTGAGATAGCTAACACTAAGAAACATCCACACTACATCCTTGGCTCTCTAGACCCTAGTTGCTCCATAAGCATCCTAGAGACCCTAGTTTCTCCATAAGCATCATATCGTGGAGCTAGAGCTGGAGTTACATCCCTCGGATGGATCATCGGAGATGGAGGAAGACCGGCGACCAAACATCATCAAGGAACCTCTAGGAGCTTGGAATGAAGACCGAAGGACACGGATCAACTCGGTATAACGATTCTAACTTGTAGTTTAGCTTGCTAGTTTAGGGTTTAAGGTCGATCCGGGATTCGGGGAGCGGTAGCGCCGGTTTGATAAATTTTTGTTCCGCATTTTGGCCGCGTTTCGATGGCCGGGGCGTTGCCGTGACCCAACATGGTATCAGAGCCACCCTTTAAACCCCTTACTAGCTTGTTTAAACGTGCTTAAAAGATCGATCGACGGAAATTTCCAAAATCAAGTTTTCAATGTTCTGTTCTCGGCCGATTTTCAAAAGTGGTCAAAAAATATTTTCCAGTGGCTTAAAAATCCGTGCAGGCTTTTTGTAGGGTACAGAAAAAATTTGGTCTCCTGAAGCTTCCAAAGCGCCGTGGAACCGCCGCCTTACCCCCCATTGGCGGTGGTTCCGCGGCCATTTAGTAGCGACGGGCTTCCAAATTTTTACTGTAGCCCCCTGATGTGAAATTGTGATTTTTGTGATATTCTGATTTGGCCCAGGTTTCAGTGAAGTATTGTTTTGCTATTGGAGCCAATTTGGAACTTTGTCGATCGATATTTTAAGCGTGAGTTTGACAGTACATACATTTCTATCTGCGACCGTGAATGTCATTTGATCGGTAAACTCGTCTAATTGCTATATGTCTTTTAGACGGATTTGCGAACGTGACATTCACGTTGATGTTCTGTGATGTTGGTTGGATTGTCGTGGTGGATAGCAATGGTGCAATGTTAGTACAATTTTATTTCATTTGTACATTTGATATTGCGGGGCGAGCGTCCGACATGTGGACTGCCGTCACTGCCAGTTTGTATATTATTCTTTTGGGGCACGACCGGGCTGAGGTCGATGTCACCCTTGTATATTATTTTCTTTTCTGTACTAGGATTACCCTATGGTGAAGTGCACGAATAGCTGGATTCTAGAGGGCAACGGGTCTGCATCTCAAGGCGTTGAGACGGAGGGGACCTTACTCTAGAATTGGCGGGCTATTCGCCGCACTCGTAGGGGGTATAGGTTGACCCAGGAGGGGTGCTCAAGTTACCGAATTCCGTGAAGTGATGGGTAGCCCATTCACGTTGCTGAAGGGGGCTGCCTCGCTTCTGGTTTTGGCGGGTAACTTGCCGTGCTCGTAGGGGTCTAGGTTTTCATTGCACAGGCTATCCACACGACAAGGAACGTCGGGTTTCACTTGCGGCTCAAGTGAAACCCAGGGCTCCAGATTATCTACCATTCTGTGATGTTTCCGTGATATTGCTTTATATCATACCTGGGACGAATGTTATATATATATATTTATATATACTAGTAGATGTTGTATATGTTTTGCACCCGCGCTAGCCCAGTCCCCGCTCTGTCGTTAGTTAAGAAACCTAACGGGTGATGACGGGACCCAGTGGCGAATGCAGATGGCATATACGTACATTTTATTTTCGTTCTTTTCTGGTGTGATTAATTGATGGGACTGCATTGATTCTTATCAATGCAAGGATAAAACAAACCTATATATGATGTTGTTGGAACCAAGTTTTTAAAAACTGACATTACAGACGTTCTCTTTTGCTTTGTACCATGGTATTCAGTTTAGAATATCCTGCATCTCATTCGACGAGGCAAGGGCCGAGATCCCTTCATCGGGAGTGACCTCTTGAGTAAAAGTTTGCGTCAACATAATAACTTCACTGTAGTCGATTACTTTTTCTTTGCATCGTGGTATTCAGTTTGGGATATCCTGCACCCCATTCGACGGGGAAAGAGCCGAGATCCCTTCACCGGGAGTGACCTCTTTAGCAAAAGTTTTCGCCACTATATATTTATAAAACCACTTGGATACCTTCAACGAGATCAAGTTCATTATGTTAAAGGTTTTTCGCCAAAAACCAGCCATAGCCCTCTGTCATTTCAGAAAAGTAGCGCCTAGTATTCGTGCTATGTTTGTTGGCTTCCGTCAAGGCATAGTGTGCGGTAGCTATGTGTTACTTCTCTATAGCATGGATATGCATTAATTTAGGACAGTCGTGCAGCCTTGTTGGCATCCGTCAAGGGCGAGTACGGGTGGGTCTAAATTAATCAGGACAATGACGGGTAGAACTTGACTTGAAACTTATGATTTGTTGGCATCCGTCATGGTCATAAGCTGCTTGGGGTAAAAATCATATCGGGAGTTTCAAACATACAAGAAACTTGCCAGGTTTGCGCATACCTTCTGGAGTGTGGTGGCTTGAGTGGTTTCCATCAGGTTATCATGCGATGATGGTTGGATCCCGATTCCCACTGATGAGTAGAATTACTCCTCGGGTGATTCCGACTAATTCTCCTTTTAGGTTTGGAGGAGAATTCGAGGATACAGTGGGAGCCATCCAGATTAGATAAAATGATTAACCATTCTGATCTAGGTTAGAGTGCACGCTGAGTGTTTCTTCTCTCTCTCTCTCTGGCTGTGACTATGACCCGACCTTTGATTAAAAACTCAAGAAACCAAGTTGACCGAACCTTCTTAAAACACTTTGGCTTTTGAAATGTCATGGTGTCGCATATATCATTGCCACTTCTATATCACTTTTGTATTTCTCCAGAACACCCCGTATTATTACGAACATCCACTTCCATTGGATAAATCCATCGTATGGTTATATACGAACTCGAAGGAACTTTTTCGAGGATGGATTCTGGTTCTGGAGAGATTGAATAGGATTATTCGGTTGTCTTTTCTCTTTACCTTCTCACAGGTTGTGAGGGTTCCTAGGATTAGGAGAGGGTACACCTATTGAGCTTATTGGATAGTTGATTGGATTGATTTTCCGTTGTGTATGTTTTTAGAAAATTATGTAGAAATCACAACCAAAAATATTTTGACCGCAATCAATAACGGTGTCGGATGTAGCGCGTTAGTAAGTGTGGATCGTCCACAGGGAAAGTGAGATCCGTTCAATTTTTGAATTAGATGAGTAGAAAATTTTAAGGAAAGAAAAGAAAAAAATTCATGATTTGTAATTGAATATCAAGAATTAGAGAAAATCTAGATCTAGAAAAAACATTAAAAACAAGAATTGAGATGTGTGATGATTTCCAACCAACAATCAAGATTCGAAGTGTGGCTCGTAGGAGTAGATCGGATCTATAGATGTGATGAGATCTAATGATTACTCATTCTTATCCATTAACGAATTGATACTAGATCGATGTCGATTTATCGAGGGTTAAGGATCTTGCGAAGAATTTAGAGATTCCTCATCTCATCCTTTGTCCTTTCGATGAATCTCATTCAAATTCTAGCTTCAAGTTAATCAAATGATCAATCATTGATCCTTAGTTTCAAGTGAACACAATCAAGAAAGCATCATCTCGAAACTAGGTCATCGATCATTTGATTCACAAGAATTTACAAACATTATAGGATTTAAGAATTGTAAAAGAGTTTAAATCATCATCATCTATTGATCTTCACAACTCCTACACGAGCGGAGTTTACTCAAACATCATGATAACAAACACAATCACAAATTGAGATCGAATCATAATACTTGAATTAAAAGAAAGCAAGATTATAGAAATTTCACCTTTATTTATCGATAAATTTCGTTACAACTCTCTTGAATTTACAAAAGGAAGGAACCAGATCGTCGATTTCATCTTCGCTCGGCTCCTTGAGTCGCGGATCTCCTTGAATCTCTTGCTTCGATGAAATCCGGCGTCGCTTCTAAAGGTTGAAGGCTCTCTTGCTTGAATGGTACTCGAGATCTTGATCTTGATTTTGAATTGGAATTAGGGTTAGGGTTTTGAGGCACAAGTTGTGTCACTCAACTTGTGGGTAGAAGATGATGGATGATTCTTGCACAACCTCAACCCTAGATATAGGCTCCTTTTTATAGACCTCAAAACCCTAGATCTAGGATTTCAAATTTGAATTTTCCCTCCAAAAGTTTGTTAAGAGAGCCTTCTATAAATAGTTTGTTAAGCCGAGCCTTCTAGATGCACCACGTGGAGTTTCTGGGGTCTTCTGGAAGCTTGGGCCGTTAGAGGTAACACGTGGAAGAAATCTAGAGAGTTGGCGCCATCAAGCCGCCGCGGTTCCGCGGCTCAAGCGGGCTCCCGCCGCGGATCCGCGGCGCTTTGGAAGCGTTGGGGCTTGGGCTCTCTGCTACTAGTTTGGGCTGATATGTTGATTCTCAAAATTCTTTCTAGATTACTTCCAGATCTGAAGTCATTGAGTTGGCGTATTTTTGATCAGCTCTTTTCCCAATTTTTGGCTTTGCTTCTGGAATTTCCTACATAATTTCTCGAGACAAGAGTTGCGCTATACAAGAATGATGTGATGCCATGATAAACGGTCAATTTCCTTTAAAGTGCCGGTTTTCAAGTCTAAAACATGAAATCTGGTATTTCAGAGATGTTTTGCTAATATGTGCAATATGAATACCGAACACTTCTAGATGAGTTCAAATGATAGGGAAATTGCCGTGTTTAAAATGCAGTATTTTCGACTGATCAATAGTCTTCTTCGAAACCATAGGCAGGTGCCGAACAGTAGGGAAGGAAGAAAACCAATTAAGCTTAAGTGTGGTGTACAGAAGGTAATAAGTAAAGACATATAAAGAGATTAGAACAATGGCAAAGGAAATTGCGATCACCATCATTCACGACAAAGACCGGGTATACCCCTGCCACTCTTACATCCACTTTGCATTTCTCTAGGACACTCCGTATCACTACGGATATCCACTTCCATTGGATAAATCCATCGTATAGTTACATACGAACTCGAAGGAACTTTTTCAAGGATGGATTCTGGTTCAGGAGAAATAGAATAGAATTATTCAGATGTCTTTTTTCTTTACCTTCTCTCTAGTTGCGAGGGCTCCTAGGATTAGGAGAGTACACCTATTAGGCTTATTGGATAGTCTTCTTCCAAACCTTAGGCTGGTGCCAAAAGGTAGGGAATGAAGAAAACCAATTACCGTAAAAGAGGTGTACAGAAGGTAATAAGTAAAGACATAATAAAGGGATTGCAGAGAGGGCAGGCAAGTATATGGTTACTATCGTGAATCAGGATAATGGAAGAGGCGTTACTAGGAATACCAGTTAACCCTTTTGAAACATTTTCATGTTTCAGTCTGACTTTGCGATGTTAATTGAAAACTGTTTTCCCAATTGGAATCTAACTCCAGGGTATGTATTTACCAGATCAGTTTCTCACATCTGTATGTTATTACAGATGATGAGTGGGAGTATGATATTAGGAATTGGGTGATTAGATCCTCATTATATCGGAATTCGTTGTAATTGGTGATATTTGAGGAAATCATCTGAATTTTGCCGGATGGCAAATATATGGATTTGAATATCCGTTGTTATGCACCAATTTCAAACTGATATATCTGTACGTTTATTTTTATAAAGTGAGATATATCTTTTTGATATTATGTCTGTGACATTTACCTATATCGGTTGGTAATTAGGTAAGGTGCATTCAACAGCGGTGTAATTCTTCTTAACCATACTACAGTTTCAACCTACGACGCACAGGGTTTGAGTTGTTGAACTCAGAGGACTTATAAAAAGTATTGTATGTTGTCCAGTGTCCATTAGGACAAAGGGGTTGGTACTCGTACTATATTGTGTTTACCTATGACTTCTCCAGTTTTGGACATGTATTTCGTTGAAATGCAAGGTCCAGATATTCAGAAGTTATCGGTATAAGAATAAAGTAGAGAACCATTTGTTGTAAGTATCAGGATTCTTCGAGGAAGTCGAAGATGTAGATACTTGTGTTTGGTATTCAGTTAATAGTAATGGTTTTGAGAACTTGCTTCTCTTTTGGGTTACTCATATATGGATGCACTCTTAGATGAGTAATGCTGATTGTCCTCTTTCCATTTGATTGATATGCACTGGAGACAGCTGCATGATTTTGAATCTGGTTCAAATTAGATTAGTGCTTTTGTTTCTATATTAGATTTATATAGAATCAATTTATATCTTAACAATGTTAAGGTATAGGGAGTTGTCCGGCTGATGCTTAAAACAAGAATTCGGATAAACTCAAGGCACGTTTCAGTAATGGCAGTTTGTGGGTTATCCCGGGCTTTGACGAGGGTTAACTTTCTACCATCAGGAAGATCAATATTTATATTGTTCTTGACTCGCCACAGTTTTAGTAAAATGGATTTTTTCAGAAAAACAAAAGTGGGAGTATGGTAGAACTGGAATGATTCCAGAACCGTAAACGATTACTGAAGATTTAATAGAACCTGAGGATTCAATTTGTTTTCGACGTTCCATTAGCCACTCCGCAGATTTGGTGGGTAACCTCAGGCACCCGAGAGGTACTTCGGTCTTCTCAGAGACGGTGACAGGGAGGTTCTTGTTTACCCAGACTTGCCATTGCTGCTGTTCTAGACTATAAGACCCGGCAGGAGGATGAGTATAGCGTCGTTCTAAACTAGCTTTAGAAGTGCACGTGTATATGACTCTGCCAGAGGGTCTTTGTAGTCAGTGGGAGCAGCGGAAGCATAGTGGGCAAGTAGCTTATGTCTATTTATAGACTAAAGCAGGTATAGCGGAAATAGATCATCTATTTTTGATGTGACAGTCATAGGCTTTGACTTCATCAGAATAGTAGATGGATCTGGTAAGAAGGTAGTAGGGTGTGCTGTCCTAGTATTTGGGAAGACATGCACTTGATAGGAAGAGATATTCCTATACTACGATCGGTTATACTTTGGTTGTCACACAGTTGTTTCTCCGCATAGGATATGGATATAATATCAGCTTTTCTGGTTACTAGATCTATGGTTTTAGATCTAGATTTGGGAAGTATCCCAATCTGGGCACTTTGACATTATTCTAAAGAGATTTTAGGATGGACGACTCCTGGCATGATGGTGTACCTGCAGATGATGGAGTCACCCTCTCCGAAGGTGTCTTATAGACTAAAGGGGAGAGGGGTCTGCATGATTAGAATATCACTTACTTAGGCAATTGAGTTAATCATGAAATGTCAAGTACCACACCAGATGTTGCTTCTGCACTAGATGCAATAAACAAATATTAATTCAATTCTGGAGAAACATTGGGAAGCAGTTTATGAACATAAGTGAATGTTCTAGGGAAATGATTACGGCAGCCTCCTTCAGGAGACGGTTATCATTTCAGGTTTCCAAGGTGACCTGGATGACAGAGTGACTGTCAGAGTTACAGTTTTTCCCTCTTCTGAGGGACAGTATGTTGGACAGGTGGTCCAAGCGGATACTGAGGAAAGGCATGGCGCAGGATACTGATTAAATTCAGTGGACGATGCAGTCTAAGTAGTTTGCTGGATTTGGAGTTCATTTATGAACTGGGTCCCATCAGATATCCAGACAAATTCTAAGACAAGTATTGCTCATTTCGGGAGATAGCTTTCTCCGCGAAGTTGAGATTAAGATAGATATAGAAAGAAACATTGGAGCGGATCCACTCACTGAGGCTATTTCTCGAACGCAATCATTTTCGCAAACAGGCTTTGTGAAACTGATTAGTAGAGAAGTTGGGTGTTCGGTATCACACGGGCTGTGAGTATGCGACATCGCAATAATCGGCCTTAAGTGCAAGTGGGAGATTGTTGGCTATAGTGCCCTTAAGGCAATTATCATAGTCGCGGACAGATGATTATGATGATTGAGGCAGGACCTATACCGATAAAACAGTCTTACTCAAGATGATAGTATGCTATCTGGTTTGTCTTTATCATCATGTTGATAGAGCCCATAGGATTCTTGCTTGACTGCCAGCATTATGATGACGATCATATATGTGGGAGCTGGGGTCTATAAGCACATCCTTAAATGTCCCAAGTCATAGGAGTATCGAGACCGGGCATGGATACTCCAGTGTAGACTAGTGTATACTAATCGAGACCCCGACGAGGGGCGGTGGCCAGGTCTCACAAGCCATTGGTGTTAGTTTGTTCACCTAAGATAGTATACAGGTGCTCATTGGGTTATGAGTACACGGACTCGCTGGGAACCTGCTAGTTGGTATTATACCTATTGTCAGATAGCAGTTCCCAGGTGATATGTGTACCGGTTAGTCTGTCGACCTGAGATCGTCATTTGTCTCGTGTGAGTTCCCACTGTGCTTTGATTACTACCCTACCACGGCTCAAAAGAGTCGTGCAAACAGGTTTTAGTTGGGTACGGTCCCGAGCCACATGGAGGCAGTGATCGGATCGTCGGGGATTCGTCTCTCCCGATATTGGTGGTTGATATCGCGTTGTGTACGGATGGCCATCACCATAAATCTGTGGCCACGGTGGACGAGAACTATCAATCCAGGATCGATAGTTTCTCAGGTGGTGATGGGTTTCATACCGACACTAAATGTCGCGTTGTTAGGGGTCTGACTTTATCCACCCCTTAGACTCGATATGCGATACTCTTAGACGAACAGATCGGACTGTACGGATATTGTCACTGTCAGGCTCAGTAGGGGTTCTGCATGAGTTTGCTCGTCGGCCTCCCTTTCGCTCAAAACCTGGGTAGCCGTTACGTACAGCTAGTGCCGCTGACGTGCTTGTGGTTAAACCCACTGCCAGCGTATTGACGAGTCTTTAGAGTCCCACACAGAGGGTTTCCCTGGTTCTGGCGAAATGATGTAGTAGCCGTATTGGATACGTGCAGGGTTCCGATCGATTGGTGTACTTTGTACCAGGACTTTCGATCGGACAATTGGTAGTACTAGCCGACTCGGACTTGAGCCGGATTATTAAATCAGGTATTGATTTAATAATTTACGTATATGTATTTCGATACGTATATTCTAGTATTATATTCTTTGTGTTATTCCATCTCATTGGGTATTCGTATTTCGGTACGAATGCAGATATATTTACAGTTGAATGTAATCCGTATTTTTTACCGGATAACATTCTAGAAGGTGCCATCTCATTTCTTGATTTGACCTTTTTATTAAAATGGTAAATGAGGTGGATATTAGCATGATGAGGTGTGGAGACAACCATGCTTGCAATAGTGCACACAAATGAATTGTTAATTCATTTGTGTTCACTATTCAAGTATGGAAGGATTTTAAAACTGAAAAAATGCATTTTACAAAACCTTGCATGCTATTTTCTCTTTCCAAGTGAAGCTCATTTTTGAAGCATGAAGGTTTTGTTCATTGTTCTTCTTCTTGAGCTCCTCCTTCACCATTTGTGTTTCACCTCCGCTAGCTTTCATGCTTTGCTTCCACCTTCAAGTTTTTGAGATAGCTAACACTAAGAAACATCCACACTACATCCTTGGCTCTCTAGGGTAGCATCCTAGAGACCCTAGTTGCTCCATAAGTATCATATCGTGGAGCTAGAGCCGGAGTTACATCCCGCGGGTGGATCATCGGAGATGGAGGAAGACCGGCGACAAAACATCATCAAGGAACCGCTAGGAGCTTAAAATGGAGACCGAAGGACACAGATCAACTCGGTATAACGATTCTAACTCTTAGTTTAGCTTACTAGTTTAGGGTTTAAGGTCGATCCGGGATTCGGGTAGCGGTAGCGTCGGTTTGATAAATTTTTATTCCGCATTTTGGCCGCGTTTCGATGGCCGGGGCGCTGCCGTGACCCAACATTTCGATACGTATATTCTAGTATTATATTCTTTGTGTTATTCTATCTCTTTTGATATTCGTATTTCGGTACGGATACAGGTATGTATATAGAGTTGAATGTAATTCGTATTTTTTACCGGATAGCATTCTAGAAGGTGCCACCTCATTTTAGGGTTTGACCATTTTCATTAAATGGATAAATGAGGTGGAATAAAGCATGATGGGCATGGTGAGAACCATACTTAAATAGTGCACACAAATGAATTCTTAATTCATTTGTATTCACTATTCAAGTAAGGGAGGAATTAAAAAATGGAAAAATGGTTTTTACAAAACCAAGCATGCTACTTTCTCTCTCCAAGGTTGAGCTCATTTTTGCAAGCATGTTTGTTTTTCTTCACTTGGATTTTTCTTGAGCTCCTCCCTCACCATTTCTCCTCTAGCTTTTCATTGTTGCCTCCACCTTCATGAAAAGAGATAGATAACACTTAGACCACATTCACTACATCCTAGGCTCTCTAGGGTAGCATCCTAGAGACCCTAGTTGCTCCACTAGTATGTTGGTGTGGAGCTAGAGCCGGAATCACATCCCTCGGGTAGATCATCGGAGATGGAGAAAGACCGGCGATCAAAGTCGATCCGTATCACTAGGAGCTTGGAAATGGTTGAAGACCCGAAGGACTTGGTTCATTAGGTATAACCATTCTATCTCCTTTTGTTTGGTTTGCTAGTTTTACGGTTAATAGTTTCGATCTTGTTAATCGGGTAATGGTAGCGCCGTGTTTTAGAAAATTTTGTTCCGCATTTGGCCACAGTTTGATGGCCGGGGCGCTCCCATAACCCTTTATGGTATCAGAGCGACCCATTAACCCGTAATCTAGCTTGTTTAAACAATGTTAACATATCGAAATCCGAGAAACCCGTCATGCTGCCCTGCACATTTGCTTCTCTGTTGTTTTTTAAAGTGTCTTAAAAAATTATTTAAATAAGTGCAGAAGACTAGTGATATAACCACAAGACCACACCCCAAACACGAGACCCTGTCGCCGGAATTTGGCCGAGCACTAGGCTCAAAATTCCGAGGAGGCCGGTTTTCTTGGGGCTTCAGGGCTTCGTTTTTGGGGTGTTATCTGGTCTCTGGAATCTCTGTGCAGTGGTATTGTTTGTTTAGCCAAATTTGGATATTGTTTTATCAGTTTGTCTGTGGCTATTCAGGGTTTATTTCGAAGTCGATATGTTTTAAAATTGTTTAAAATTTATAGTACATTACATTTCTATCTGCGACCGTGAATGTCATTTGATCAGTAAATCTTGTCTAATCGCTATAGTCCCTTTAGACGGATTTGCGAACGTGACATTCACGTTGATGTTTTGTGTTGTGCTATGATGTTGCGGATTTATCGTGGTGGATAGCTTGCGTGAAATGGTAGTGCAGTTTGGTTATATTTGTACATTTGATATTGCGGGGCGAGCGTCCGATATGTGGACTGCCGTCACTGCCTGTTTGTATATTATTCTTTTGGGGCACGACCGGGTTGAGGTCGATGTCACCCTTGTATATTATTTTCTTTTCTGTACTGGGATTACCCCAAGGTGGGGTGCACGGATAGCCGGGTTCTGGAGGGCAACGGGCTCGCATCTCATGGTGTTGAGACGGAGGGGGCTTCACTCTAAAATTGGCGGGCTATTCGCTTCACTCGTAGGGGGTATAGGTTGACCCAAGGAGGGGTGCCCAAGTTACCGGATTTCGTGAAGTGCTGGGTGGTCCATTCACTTTGCTGAAGGGGGCTGCCTCGCTTCAGGTTTTGGCGGGTAACTTGCCGCACTCGTAGGGGTCTAGGATTTCATTGCACAGGCTATCCACACGACCAGGGGAACGTCTGGTTTTCAGTTGTGGCTCAAAGGAAATCCGGGGCTCCCAGATTATCTGTATTGTTCTGTGATACTTATTACTTTTCTGTGATGTTGCATTTATCATGCCTGGGACGATTGTTATATATATATATATACTAGTAGATGTTGTATATGTTCTGTAGGGTTCCTAGGCACACTAATGAGGTCTCACAAGGCATCGACCATGCCAATTTCAAATTTTAACGGTGCCGAGAAACCTTAACAACTTAACTAAAAGATTACGGAAATACAACCTTTGTAGATCTGGTTCTCCACCTCCATAGCTCCGCAATGAAGTTTCCTCGCTGTCCAAATCGAAATCCGGGCTCTTGCGTCGGCTTCATCGGAGAAATGGACGGGCAAGGTCGTCGGCTTCGTGCCGAAGATGATCTACGTCGAGGCATCGCTAGATCAAGCTCCAACTTCACCAAGTCAAGAAAACTTGTGAAGGAAACACACTCTACTACTTGGCAAGAGGTAGAGGATGAAGAAATAGGAAGTGGGTAGACTTTAGAATTGGATTTCTCACTCTTGTTCATCAATCACCATTGATGGTCAAGCTTTTTCTTCTTGTGAAGAAGAAGAAGAAGATGAAGAAAGAATTATGATAAGTTATTAAAAATAAAAAGAAAAATGAATACTTATCATAATATTAACCTTAGTTTAGTGTAGAGAATGGACCATGGTTAGATATGATGGTTAGGGTTAAGCAAGAGACAAGAATGGTGGACTAGGTCAAAGTTTCATGAAGTTTCAACTAAACTACAAAACTAGCAACCATTCTTTTCTCATCTTTTCAAAATAAATAAATAAATAAATAAATAAGTAAGAAAAGAAAACCCTAATCATTAGTTTAACCATGGCTTATTTCTTTACACTTAACCAAGTAAACATGTATCATCAAACATGATACAATCAAGTGCACAAAAGTATATCATATATACAACTTGCACAATTCAAGTGAGAAAATCCATTTAGAGTAAACCAATACTAGTTAATGCAAAGTAATATATCAAATATATAATTATACATTAAATCATTAAATCAACACTTGATTCAATGATCCGGTCATGTCGCACACAACCGACTAGTATACAATGTATCGGCTTATCGAATCAATCCTTGATTCGAGAACCAGGTTATATCGCATACAACCATTCGACACATTCGTCGCGAGAATGGAATACGGTATCACATACACGCATTATTCTCGGTCCCGCACATATCTCATATGCGCTTCTATTTCGTTTCGCTTGAGCTAGGAAACCTCTGTGTAGGACTCTAAAGACTCGTCAATACGCCGGTAGCAGATGATGATCATATCAAGCATCCACAAGCCGCAAGCGGTCTGCTAAACGTAATGGCCACCCGGGTATTGAGCGATCAGAAGATTGACGAGCAAGCCCGCTCACACTCCAGTGAATCCAACCAGTAACACTACCGTACAGTCCGGTCTGATCGTCTGATATGTCGCATATCTCGCCTAGGGGTGGTAAACGTCAGACCCCAATAGCTCGATAAGTCGTGTCGATATGAGGTCTATAACAATTCGAGAAACTACTGGTAACACTTACCAGTAAATCTCAGCAACCCTGGCCAGGGATTTCCTGTTATAGCCAATCGAACACAGCACAACATCAACTCCCTATACCGGGAGAGACGAATCCCCTCCTATCGCTCATTGCCTCCATGTGACTCGGGACTGTACCCAAAAACCACCGTTTTGCACGCCCTCTTGGACGTGGTAAGATGGAAATCAAAGCACAGTGGGAACCACACAAGACTCTATGACGATCTCGGGTCAACAGACTACTCTGTACCAGTGTTACCTGAGAACTGCCATCTGACGTGAGGTATAATACCATCTGGGAGTTCTCGGCGAGTCCGTCCAGTGTACCCAGTCTCTACTGAGCACCCGTATATCATCTCTGATGTCAAACACCAATGGATATGGGATCATCCATCGCTCATCTATATGGGTCGAGAAGGTATACGCTAGTCTACTCTGGTATATCGATGCCCCATCTCGATACACCCACGACTAGGGACTTTGAAGGATGTACTTATGGACTACCATGTCCCCACTAGTATGATCCGCATCATAGTCCAGGTAGTCAAGTACACATCCTAAGGGCTTTACCAACATGTAACAGAGAGACAATCAATGCACACGTTAAGGTAAAGAGTAACCAGATAGCATACTATCATGTCGAGCAAGAAAGTCCTCCCTATATATGTCCCAGCATCCACTACAATATACATCCTATGTACAGTAATGGCCTCTAGGGCATACATATAACTAACAATCTCCCACTTGCACTAGGGCCATCTGTAGCAGTGGTCGAAGTATCTCATACTCAACCATCCCATAAAAGTCTCTCTCTGGGAATAGGCCTTCGTGAGTGGATCCGCCGTGTTATCCTCTGAGTCTTCTCTCCTTGCCTCGATCACCTTGGAGATCAACCATCTCCATGATCAGGTGATACTGCCTAGAATAAGTCTGGATCACTGATAGGACCGGCGTTCCTTGGCATAAGCCACAACTCCATTGTCTCACAATGGTAGGAACGTAGTTTATCTCATGAACTAATATACACCTAAACATCCTCTTTGGTAGCATCATAAGTAGCGATATATCCAGCCTTTATCGTCTAGTATGTCACGGTATCTAGCTTGGAACTCTTCCAACATACCGTCCCTTTACTGAGGGTAAAGACAATGCCTGCGACTGACATTCAGTCGTCTTTATCACCCTGGAACCCTTCCAGTGATTCTCCCCAGGATCAATTGATACCATCTCACTAGAACTAGTGAGTATCCTAATATCCAATTAGATCTATCTCATAGATCCAAAATCCAGGATTTAGTAGGTATCACTTTGATCTTTTATGGAGAATCATTGTGATAAGCGGAGATTGACCGAGCGTAGCATAGGAAACTCCTTTCTTATCAAGAGTATGTCATCCACGTACTCTACGAGGATCACCACCATACTCCCTACTACCTTTTTGTATATACAAGGTTCATCTAACATTTTGATGATGTCAAACTCTTTGACTAACTCATCAAAACAGATGTTCCAACTCCGCGATGCCTGCTTTATCACATAAAACATCTTGCACACGTTTCCGCTGCTCCCACTGTTTACGAAGCCTTCTGACTGTGTACTTACAGACTCTCTCTTCTAAAACATCATTTAGAAAAGCAGTCATGACACCCAACCGCCAGATATCGTAGTTATGGTATGTAGCCATGGCAAGTAGGATCCGGATGGACTTAAGCATAGCTACTTGAAAAGGTTTCATCATTATCCACACCTGGTCAATGATGCAAACTTTTAACAAGTCTAGCTTTGAAAGTCTCAACTTTTCCATGTACACCAAGTAATCTTCTCAAGATATACTTGCTCCTGATGGGGATTTAACCCTTCAGATATAGCAACTAAAGTCCATACTTTGTTGGTGTATAAGGATTCCATCTCAGATCGCTAAACATCCAGCCATTCTTACAGAGTCCCACTCCTGATGGCCAGTTCGAAACTAGTTGGGTCATCATCTCATGATGCAATCCTCGCTCCTACTGTCATAGAGAAACCGAAGTATCTCTCAGGTGGGTGAGGAACCCTACTAGATCGGCGGAGAGGCTGAGGTTCGTTGGAATCTACCGAATCCTTCGGTTCTACCAAATCATCTGCTGTAGTTTGTATAGCTGGAACCTTTCCAGTTGAACATAACAGACCTTGCCTCGAGCTTGTCCGGATTTTGCTTTTAAACATAGGCCGGACAACCCCAAATCTTAACCAACTTAAGATATGGGCTCTTCCCTTTCCATATCACATATGAAGCGGTAGGCAACTGATTTGATTGGAACCCTATTCAATAGGTATGCAGCTTCTCAAGTGCATAACTCCCAAAAGGAAATAGGTAACTCAGTAGTACTCATCATAGAGCACACCTTATCATATAGGGTGTGATTGCTCCGCCCCGATATACCATCGTGCTATGGTGTATACGGAGGAGTAATGCTGAGAGAGAATCTCATTCTCCTTTAGAATAGTCCAGGATTGCCGTGCTCAAGTATTCTCCTCCTTGATCTCATCAAAGGACATAATACTTATACCCGTATTGGTTCTCTACTTCTAACTTATATTCTGTGAATATCTCAAAAGGTTCGGACTTGTGTTTCAACAAGAACATATGTCTGAATCTAAAGAGATCATCAGAGAACGTAATGAAGTACAAAGAACCGGTCTTGGCATGTGTAGACAGGAGACCTTACATACATCATCATGTATCAGTCCCAAGAGTTCATTAACTCTTTCTCTGTTTCCAGTAAACGGAGCTATGGTCATCTTATCTCTGTGACATGACTGGCAAGTTTCACAAGATGTAAATTCAAACTAATTTAAATATGCATCTTTATGAAACTCTAGCTAGTCGGGTCACATTGATCTGACCTAGTCTACAATACCTCAAGAAGAATTCGTTCATTTCTGAACTCTTCCTCTTGTGTGTGTTCCATATACTAAGAACTGTAGTTTGATTTAGAACATCAATGCTTTTAGATAACGTGCCTGAACCGATCAACTTTTGATATAGGAAATGTTCAAAACATTATCCAGCAATACAAAATTATATCCTTTCTTTACTAATAAAGAGACAGATATGATTTTGTATATCAGGTTCGGTATCTAATAACATTCGTTCAGAATCAATGTATTGGTAATACAGGGTGACAGTGACCAACAGACTTGGCTGCAACTCTTGCCCCGTTTTCTGTCTCATGAAACTTATCACCCGTTCTCAGTTTTTCTACCTTTTTGTAGCCCTATGTAACAGATTACATATCTGGGATCCTGATCCGGTATCATATACCCAGGATACGGAGAATACTGAGAAACAGTTCTTTGTAATGAACACACCCGAAGATGATGCATCATATGCACTTTCTTCGTTTGGGCGGCACGGGAAATCTGGTATTCCCCAATTTCCTGCTCTGTCTTATAACAATTATAAGTTGGAGCATGACCAACGTTCCCCAGCTCAGTAAAACAAGCGGGTTCGATCATTATTCCGTATTATTATCTTGATTAAGGCGTGATATGGTCGCTACCTGGAGAGAGAGAGAAGAAAACACTCAACGTGCGCTCTTGCAAGAATAGATTGGTTATTATTTTATCTAATCAGGATGGCTCCCACTGCTTTTTATCAAATCTTCCTTCAAACCCTAAAAGGAAAGACCAGCCGGGATTAATTACACACTACAGGTTCGCCAATCTTTCAGCCAGGCCAGTGTCGGTACTTTGAGGGAGGTCCCCCGTGCTTTCGCACGAACCTAATTAATGTAAACCTCGTTTTCCCAGAGGCGTAACCTTGTTAACACCTTTCTAGACACCTACTTGATCGGCTAATTGTAATGTGTAAAACTCTCCCAGGAGTAACTCTTACTCGCAGCGGGTATCGGGATCCAACTATCTCATTGAAGGTATGCAATCTCATTGCAAATTTCAACACTTGAAATTCCCGATAATTTTGCCCCTAGCGTCCTATGACCTTGACGCAGGCCAACAAACCATAGTCCGCTAGTCAAGTTCAACCCGTCATTTCCTGATTGAATTAAACCCACCCGCACGACCCTTGACGCAGGCCAACAAAGTCGCACGACTATCCTAATCCAATCTGCATCATATGCATAAGCAGATAAATACTAGTTAGCTACCGCACACTACGCCTTGACGCAGGCCAACAAACGTAGCACGAATACTAACTACCACTTATCTGAAATGACGGAGGGCTACGACAGGTTTTTCTGAAAACCTATTGCATAATGAACTTGATATCGTTGTAGGATCGAATGAATTTTAAAATGGAGTGTTTTTGAGGCTTTTCCAGTTTTGCTAAAGGAGTCACTCCCGGTGAAGGGATCGTCGGTCCTTTCCTCGTCGAATGAGGTGCGGGATATATCATATATATCACTGTGCAAAGCAAAAACTCTTAAAAGCAATCAAAAGACAAACCGAATGTGTAGCATCTGCCAGTTATTGCTAAAGGAGTCACTCCCGGTGAAGGGATCTCGGTCCTTTCCTCATCGAATAAGGTGCAGGATATATCATATATATCACTGTGCAAAGCAAGAACTGTAGCTACCTGTTTTATTTTGAAATTCGATTCTACAACATCTTAGGTTTCTTTTATTTCATTAATCATATTAATGAAGTCCCATCATATAAGTTACCTAAACATCACAGATAAATACGACGTACACTTAAGCCATCCGCATTCGCCTCGATGTCCCCTCGTGCACCGTTAGGTTAGGTAACTAACGGCAGAGCGGGGCAGGGCTAGCGCGGGTGTAAAACATAAGTAACGTCTATATAATATATCATATATACTATATACTGTATCTATCACAGAACATCACATGATCACATCACAGATATCGCAGCAGAAAAATCATATGAAATATTGGATATACTAGGACGTCCGTGTTTTCAATACGAGCCAGTATAAAACACGGATTCCACGGTCGTGATGAATAGCCAAACCCACACCCCTAGACCTCTACGAGAGCGGCAAGCAACCCTACCAATTCTGGAGTTAGGAGACCCGGACTCGACTCCTCGAGTTGGTCTCCTACGGGACTCCAGAACCCGGTTACTTGTGCCCTCCTCCTTGGGTCTATCGTAGTGCGGAAAAGTAAATAATATACAACGGGTGACAACTTCCGCAACCTGGAAGTGCCCCAATAAAAGAATATTACATACAAGTTTTTACATGAATGAAAATGAAAAACACTCATCTCACATAAAAACCCCCGGCTATTCAAACACGACGATCCAATATAACATATCCAGCAACACATAACATCACATGTCATCAACGTAAGTAAATATACGCATCCCAATTGTCGTTGACATATAGCAACGAAACCGGCGATGTCACATATTACACTTACGGTCACAGAAAAGAAAGTGTAAAACTACAACAGTTGGAATCCGCAATCTCTTTAGACATCGCATGCCTAATCAAATGAATTCCTTAGACATCGCATGCCTAACAATTATAAACCCCGCATTTCAGTCTCAAAATCGAAAACTCTTTTCAATATCAAGTCGGGCAATTCAACAAGATTCCCGACATCCTGATCGAATACTCGTCACAAACTTCAGTAGACGGCCGCACCCCCGATACCGTCGACGAAGTGCACCAAGGCGGAACACCGCTACCGCGAGCACCCGGAAGGATGCTTTCGGCGACGGGGTTCTCCTACAGTCACTTGGTCGGGGCTATGGGGTGAGGCTGTCTATTAAGTTTATCCGGCGAGTATCCACGTACGCTACGTGATTGCGACGGACTTTTGATCACATCAAAATTCCGTGGCAACCGATCAAGTGAGACTAAAGTGCTACATTTATAACATTCATTCAGTTATCTCATAACTTATTGTGAATTCCAATTATTGTATCCCATTCCGGATAAATAGAGAATGTTAAACTTTCCGATCGAACAATCGAATACCTAAGTTTTCCCGATACAGATCAACACATGAAATAAGTCTAACAACATTCAGTTCGTGCCTCAGTACCAACGGTCCAGCCGTAGAAGGGTCAAGCCAACGCCTCACATGTGGCACGCCGTACTGCCCCAAACCCGAAGGTTCAAAGGGCAGTTCAAGACGGTCACATAATCGAGTTAAGGTTTGTTGTCTTCTAGAGGGTCCATTGCGTTACTTGCACTACTTATAACGTCGTTAAACTACGGAAAAATCCAACACTTGGAAATTTCCCGACAGGGGAAAAATCGGGTATTTATATCCGGTCGAAACTTTTAACATATTCTTAAAACTTATCCGGAAAACCACACAGACAAAATTTGATAATCCGATCGAATCTTTGATTCCCAATACAACCCCAAAATACTCAACTGTTTACTGCATATTAAAAATTCCCAGAAAACTCAGCATATTAAAATAGGAATTACTGTGCAAACAGGAGTCAACGAGTCACCAATATGGCCGCGGAACCGCCGCGCCACATGGGATGAGGCCGCGGTTCCGCGGCGTTATGACGGAGTTAAGTCTCCGTTTTTCACAGTAATTCATAAAAATCCCTGCTTAATTTTCTGCATATTTTTAATGTTGAAAAATCCCAGATTTTAGAAAAAGGACAGAGAGTATTTTTGAGTTGGGTTTCGGGTTCGTTCGGGTTTCAAATTCCGTCTAGACTTCGCCTAAGGCTCTAGCTAGGCTCTGATACCACTTTAGGGTTCCTAGGCACACTAATAAGGTCTCACAAGGCATCGACCATGCCAATTTCAAATTTTAACGGTGCCGAGAAACCCTAACAAGATCGTTGGCTAGATATTTAGGCGACAATACGAGCTAGTTAACAACTTAACTAAAAGATTACGGAAATACAACCTTTGTAGATCTGGTTCTCCACCTCCATAGCTTCGCAATGAAGTCTCCTCGCTGTCCAAATTGAAATCCGGGCTCTTGCGTCGGCTTCATCGGAGAAATGGGCGGGCAAGGTCGTCGGCTTCGTGCCGAAGATGATCTACGTCGAGGCATCGCTAGATCAAGCTCCAACTTCACCAAGTCAAGAAAACTTGTGAAGGAAATACACTCTACTACTTGGCAAGAGGTAGAGGATGAAGAAATAGGAAGTGGGTAGACTTTAGAATTGGATTTCTCACTCTTGTTCATCAATCACCATTGATGGTCAAGCTTTTTCTTCTTGTGAAGAAGAAGAAGAAGATGAAGAAAGAATTAAGATAAGTTATTAAAAATAAAAAGGAAAATGAATACTTATCATAATATTAACCTTATTTTAGTGTAGAGAATGGACCATGGTTAGATATGATGGTTAGGGTTAAGCAAGAGACAAGAATGGTGGACTAGGTCAAAGTTTCATGAAGTTTCAACTAAACTACAAAACTAGCAACCATTCTTTTCTCATCTTTTCAAAATAAATAAATAAATAAATAAATAAGTAAGAAAAGAAAACCCTAATCATTAGTTTAACCATGGCTTATTTCTTTACACTTAACCAAGTAAACATGTATCATCAAACATGATACAATCAAGTGCACAAAAGTATATCACATATACAACTTGCACAATTCAAGTGAGAAAATCCATTTAAAGTAAACCAATACTAGTTAATGCAAAGTAATATATCAAATATATAATTATACATTAAATCATTAAATCAACACTTGATTCAATGATCCGGTCATGTCGCACACAACCGACTAGTATACAATGTATCGGCTTATCGAATCAATCCTTGATTCGAGAACCAGGTTATATCGCATACAACCATTCGACACATTCGTCGCGAGAATGGAATACGGTATCACATACACGCATTATTCTCGGTCCCGCACATATCTCATATGCGCTTCTATTTCGTTTCGCTTGAGCTAGGAAACCTCTGTGTAGGACTCTAAAGACTCGTCAATACGCCGGTAGCAGATGATGATCATATCAAGCATCCACAAGCCGCAAGCGGTCTGCTAAACGTAACGGCCACCCGGGTATTGAGCGATCAGAAGATTGACGAGCAAGCCCGCTCACACTCCAGTGAATCCAACCAGTAACACTACCGTACAGTCCGGTCTGATCGTCTGATATGTCGCATATCTCGCCTAGGGGTGGTAAACGTCAGACCCCAATAGCTCGATAAGTCGTGTCGATATGAGGTCTATACCAATTCGAGAAACTACTGGTAACACTTACCAGTAAATCTCAGCAACCCTGGCCAGGGATTTCCTGTTATAGCCAATCGAACACAGCACAACATCAACTCCCTATACCGGGAGAGACGAATCCCCTCCTATCGCTCATTGCCTCCATGTGACTCAGGACTGTACCCAAAAACCACCGTTTTTCACGCCCTCTTGGATGTGGTAAGATGGAAATCAAAGCACAGTAGGAACCACACAAGTCTCTATGACGATCTCGGGTCAACAGACTACTCTATACCAGTGTCACCTGAGAACTGCCATCTGACGTGAGGTATAATACCATCTGGGAGTTCTCGGCGAGTCCGTCCAGTGTACCCAGTCTCTACTGAGCACCCGTATATCATCTCTGATGTCAAACACCAATGGATATGGGATCATCCATCGCTCATCTGTATGGGTCGAGAAGGTATACGCTAGTCTACTCTGGTATATCGATGCCCCATCTCGATACACCCACGACTAGGGACTTTGAAGGATGTACTTATGGACTACCATGTCCCCACTAGTATGATCTGCATCATAGTCCAGGTAGTCAAGTACACATCCTAAGGGCTTTACCAACATGTAACAGAGAGACAATCAATGCACACGTTAAGGTAAAGAGTAACCAGATAGCATACTATCATGTCGAGCAAGAAAGTCCTCCTTATATATGTCCCAGCATCCACTACAATATACATCCTATGTACAGTAATGGCCTCTAGGGCATACATATAACTAACATGTTTTGCACCCGCGCTAGCCCAGTCCCCGCTCTGTTGTTAGTTAAGTAACCTAAAGGGTGATGAAGGGACCCAGTGGCGAATGCGGGTGGCATATACGTACATTTTATTTTCGTTATTTTCTGGTGTGATTAATTGATGGGACTGCGTTGATTCTTATCAATGCAAGGAAAACAAGCCTATATATATGATGTTGGAACCAAGTTTTTAAAAACTGACATTACAGACGTACGCTTTTGCTTTGCATCGTGGTATTCAGTTTGGAATATCCTGCACCTCATTCGACGAGGCAAGGGACGAGATCCCTTCATCGGGAGTGACCCCTTGTGCAGAAGTTTGCGTCAACGTAATAACTTCACTATAGTCGATTACTTTTTGATTTTCATCGTGGTATTCAGTTTGGAATATCCTGCACCTCATTCTACGGGGAAAGAGCCGAGATCCCTTCACCGGGAGTGACCTCTTTAGCAAAAGTTTTCACCACTATATATTTATAAAACCACTTGGATTCCTTCAACGATATCAAGTTCATTACGTTAAAGGTTTTTCGCCAAAAACCAGTCGTAGCCCTCCGTCATTTCAGAAATGCAGCACCTAGTATTCGTTCTATGTTTGTTGGCTTCCGTCAAGGCATAGTGTGCGGTAGCTACGTGCTACTTTTCTGCAGCATGTATATGCATTAATCTAGGACAGTCATGCAGCCTTGTTGGAATCCGTCAAGGGCGAGTACGGGTGGGTCTAGATTAATCAGGATAATGACGGGAAGAACTTGACTTGCAACTTATGATTTGTTGGCATCTATCAAGGTCATAAGCTGCTTGGGGTAAAAACCATATCGGGAGTTTCAAACATACAGGAAACTTGCTAGGCATGCGCATACCTTCTGGAGTATGGTGACTTGAGTGGCTTCCATCAAGTTATCATGCGATGATAGTTGGATACCGATTCCCACTGATGAGTAGGATTACTCCTCGGGTGATTCCGACGAATTCTCCTTTTAGGTTTGGAGGAGAATTCAAGAATACAGTGGGAGCCATCCAGATTAGATAAAATGATTATCCATTCTGATCTAGGTTAGAGTGCACTATGAGTGTTTCTTTTCTCTCTCTCTCTGACAGCGACTATGGCCCGACCCTAGACTATGACTCAGTGACCAAGTTAACCGAACTTTCTTAAAAACACTGGATTTTGGATTGTCCAAGTTACATACATCATTTCCACTCCTTCTTTTACCCTTTGCTTTTCTCCAGAACAGCCCGTATCACTACGGATATCCACTTCCATTGGATAAAACCATCGTATGGTTATATACGAACTCGAAGGAACTTTTTTCGAGGATGGTTTATGGTTCTGGAGAAAAAGAATAGGACTATTCAGTTGTCTTTTCCTTTTACCTTCTCTCAGGTCGTGAGGGCTCCTAGGATTAGGAGAGGGTACACCTATTACGCTTATTGGATAGTCTTCTTCCAAACCATAGGCCGGTGCCGAAAGGTAAGGAATGAAGAAAACCAATTAGCCTAAGTGTGGTGTACAGAAGGTAATGAGTAAATACAAATAAAGGGATTAGAAAGAGGGCAAAGTAAATTGCGACTGCTATTCACGACCAAACCAAGTCTTTCAACGCCACTCCTACTTCACCTTTGCATTTCTCCAGAACACTCCGTATCACTACGAACATCCAATTCCATTGGATAAATCCATCGTATGGTTATATACGAACTCGAAGGAACCTTTTTCGAGGATGGATTCTGGTTCAGAAGAAATAGGAATAAGGTTTATTCAGTTGTCTTTATCTTTACCTTCTCTCAGGTTGCGAGTACTCCTAGGATTAGGAGAGTACACTTATTACGCTTATTGGATAGTCTTCTTCTAAACTATAGGCTGGTGCCGAACGGTAGGGAAGGAAGAAAACCATTTAAGCCTAACGAAGGTGTACAGAAGGTAACGACTAAAGGCAAATAAAGGGATTTGGAGAGATGGCAAGGAAATATATGGTTTCAGTCATGAATCTGGATAATGGAAGAGGCATTACTAGGAATACCCGGATACCCCTTCGAAACATTTTCATGTTTCAGTTTCACCATGCGTTGTTAATTGAAAACTGATTTCCCAATTAGGACTTTACTCCAGGGTATGTATTTACCAGGTTTGATTCTCACATCTGTATGGATTTACAGATGATGAGTGGGAGTAAGTTATTGGGAATTAGGTGATCATCCTCATTATATCGGAATTCGTTGTAATTGGTGATATTTGAGGAAATCGCCTGGGTTGTTTGCCGGACGACAAGTATTTGGTTTTGAATATCCGTTGTTATGCACCAATTTCAAACTGATATATCTGTACGTTTATTTTTATAAAGTGAGATATAACTTTTTGAAATTATATCCATGATATTTACCTATATCAGTTGATGGTTAGGTAAGGAGCATTCAACAGCGGTGTAAGTCTTCATAACCATAGTATAGTTTTCAACCTACGACGCACAGGGTTTGAGTTATTAAACTCAGGGGACTTATACAATGTATTGTATGTTGTCCAGTGTCCATTAGGACAGAAGGGTTAGTACTCGTACTATATTCTGTTTACTTGTGGCTTCTACTGTTTTAGACATGTGTTTCGTACAAATGCAAAGTCTAAGTTTTGAGAAGTTATAGGTACAAGAATAAAGTAGAGAACCATGTGTTCCAAGGGTCGGGATTCTTCAAGGTGATCGAAGATGTAGATACTTGTGTATGGTATTCAGTTGATAGTAATGGTTTTGAGAAACTTGTTTCTTTTTCAGGTTACTCATAATTGGATGCACTCCTAAGTTGAGTAATGCTGATCGTCTTCTCTCCATTTAGTTGATATGTACTGGAGACAGCTGCATGATTTAAATCTGATTCCAATTAAATTAGTGCCTTTATTTCTATATTAGATATATATAGAACCAATTTATATCTTAACGATGTTAAGGTATAGGGAGTCGTCCGGCTGATGCTTAAAACCAGAATCCGGATAAACTCAAGGCATGTTTATGTAATGGCAGTTTGTGGGTTAACCCGGGCTATGACGAGGGTTAACTTTCTACCATCTGGAAGATCAATAGTGATATTGTTCTTGACTCGCCACAGTTTTAGTAAATGGACCTTTTCAGAAAACATGAGTGGGAGTATGGTAGAACTGGAAGTGATTCCAGAACCACAAACGATTACTGAAAATTTAATAAGAACATAAAGATTCAATCAGGTTTGACATTCCATTGGCCACTCCGCAGATATGATGGGTTACCTCAGCCACCCGAGAGGTACTTCGGTAGCCTCAAGAACGGTGGCAGGGAGGTTCTTGTTTACCCAGACTTGACACTACTGTTGTTCCAGACTATGAGACCCGGCAGGAGGATGAGTATATCGTCATTCTAAACTAGCTTTAGAAGTGCACGTGTATATGACTCTGCCAAAGGGTTTTCGTAGTCAGTGGGAGCAACGGAAGCGTAGTGGACAAGTAGCTTGTGTCTATTTATAGACTAAAGAGGATATAGCGGAGATAGATCATCTACCTTTGATGTGGCAGTCATAGGTTTTTGACTTCATCAGAATAGGAGATGGATCTGTTAAGAAGGTAGTAGGGTGTAATATCCTGGTATTTGGATGACATACACAGAGTAGGAAGTAAAATTCCTATACTACGATCGGTTATACTTTGGTTGTTACACAGTAGTTTTCTCCACATAGGTTATGGATATAATATCAGGTATTCTGGTAACTAGATCTATGGTTTTAGATCTAGATTTGGGTACTTTTCCAATCTGGGTACTTAGACAGTATTCTAAAGATGTTTTATAATGGACGACTCCTGGCATGGTGGTGTACCTGCAGGTGATGGAGTCACCCTCTCTAAAGGTGTCTTACAGACTAAAGGGGAGAGGGATGTACATGATTGACATATCACTTGCTTAGGCAATTGAGCCAATCATGACATGTCAAGTTCCACACCAGATGTTGTTTTTGCACTAGATGCAATAAGTTGAGATATTAATCCAATCCTGGAGAAAATGATTGGAAGCAGTTTATGAACATAAATGTATGTTCTAGGGATTTGATAACGGAAGCCTCCTTCGGGAGACGGTTATCATTCCAGGCTTTCAGGGTGACCGGATGACAGAGTGACTGTCAGAGTTATAGTTTTCCCTCTGACGAGGGGCAGTAGTTTGGACAGGAGGTTCAAGCGGATACTGAGGAAGGCATGGCGCAGTATACTGATTAAGTTTAGTAGACGATACGGTCTAAGAAGTTTGCTGGATTTGGAGTTCATTTGTGAACTGGGTCCCATCAAACATCCAGAAATATTCTAAGACGGGTATTGCTCATTTCGGGAGATAGTTTTCTCCGCGAAGTTGAGATAAAGAGAGACATAGAAAGAAACACTGGAGCGGATCCACTCACTGAGGCTATTTCTCGAAAGCAATAGTTTTACAAACGAGGTTTGTGAAACTGATTAGTAGAGGAGTTGGGTGTTTGGTATCACACGGGCTGTGAGTATGCGACATCGCAATAATTAGCCTTAAGTGCAAGTGGGAGATTGTTGGCTATAGTGCCCTCAAGGTAATTATCATAGTCGCAGGTAGGTGATCATGATGATTGAGGGAGGACCTATACCGATAAAACAGTCTTACTCGAGATGATAGTATGCTATCTGGTTTGTCTTTATCATCATGTATATGTTGATAAAGCCCATAGGATTCTTTCTTGACTACCAGCATTGTGATGGCGATCACATTCGTGGGAGCTGGGGGTCTATAAGCACATCCTTAAATGTCCCTAGTCGTGGGAGTATCGAGACTGGGCATCGATACTCCAGTATAGACTGGTGTATACTTATCTAGACCCTGACGAGGGGCGGTGGCCGGTCTCACAAGCCATTGGTGTTAGTTGTTCACCTAAGATAGTATACAGGTGCTCATTGGGTTATGAGTACACTGGACGGACTCGCCGAGAACATGCTAGTTGGTATTATACCTATAGTCAGATAGCAGTTCCCTGGTGACATGTGTACAGGTTAGTCTGTCGACCTGAGATCGTCATTTGTCTCGTGTGAGTTCCCACTGTGCTTTGATTACTACCCTACCACGGCTCAAAAGAGTCGTGCAAACAGGTTTTAGTTGGGTACAATCCCGAGCCACATGGAGGCAGTGAGCGGATTGTCGGGGATTCGTCTCTCCCGGTATTAGGGGTTGATGTCGTGCTGTGCACGGGTGGCCATCACTAGAAATCCTTGGCCGAGGTATGTAAGAATTACCGATCCAAGATCGATAGTTTCTCAGGTAGTGATGGGTTTCATACCGACATGAATTATCGCATTGTTAGGGGTCTGACTTTATCCACCCCCTAGACTCGATATGCGATACTCTTAGACGAACAGACCGGACTGTACGGATATTGTCACTGACAGGCTCAGTAGGGGTTCGGATGAGTTTGCTCGTTGGCATTCCTTTCGCTCAATACCTGGGTAGCCGTTACGTACAGCTAGTGCCGCTGACGTGCTTGTGGTTAAACCCACTGCCAGCATATTGACGAGTCTTTAGAGTCCCACACAGAGGGTTTCCCTGGTTCTGTCGAAATGGTGTAGTAGCCGTATTTGATACGTGCAGGGTTCCGATCGATTGATGTACATAGTACTCGGACTTTCGATCGGACAGCTGATAATACTAGCCGGCTCGGATTTGAGCCGAATTATTAAATCAGGTATTGATTTAATAATTTACATATATGTATTTCGATACGTATATTCTAGTATTATATTCTTTGTGTTATTCTATCTGTTTTGATATTCGTATTTCGGTACGGATACAGGTATGTATATACAGTTGAATGTAATCCGTATTTTTTACCGGATAACATTCTAGAGGGTGCCACCTCATTTTATGGTTTGACCATTTTCATTAAATGGATAAATACAACAACAAAACAACAACAACTGAGCCTTTTATCCCAAGCATATAGGGTAGGCTACATGAACCAACATGAGAATCACGCCGGGTCCAGCACATGAATCCTCTGTCTCCAGTCACTTCTAACAATATACTTTCATTGAGTCCTTTGGCAACCATATCGTTTCGTATCACCTCCATCCATGTTTTCTTCGGTCTCCCTTTTGCCCTTTTGCCATTACCCATATCGAGAATATCTATTCGTCGAACCGGTGCTTCCATAGGTCTGCGTCGCACATGACCAAACCATCTAAGCCGGTTTTCCCGCATCTTCTCCTCCACGGGTGCCACACCAACTTTTGCACGAATATCCTCATTTCGCACCTTGTCTTTTCTAGTGTTACCGCACATCCAACGAAGCATGCGCATCTCCGCTACGTGCATCTTCTGTGTATGATGCTTCTTAGGAGCCCAGCATTCTGTACCATATAATAAGGCAGGCCGAATAGCGCTCCGATAAAACTTCCCTTTCAATTTTAACAGAAAGTTACGATCACACAAAATCCCTGTTGCACTCCTCCATTTCAACCAACCAGCTTGGATCCTTTGATTAACATCACTATCGATCTCCCCATTCCTTTGGATGATGGAACCTAGATATCTAAACTGGTCGCTCGGTGATATCTCTTGCCCTTCCAATGTTATACCAATATGGTTTTGACTTCTCTGGCTACTAAATTTGCAGTGCATATATGCTGTCTTGGACCTGCTCAATCTGAATTCCCGAGATTCCAATGTTTGTCTCCATAATTCCAATTTGGCATTAACCCCTGCTTTCGTCTCATTTACTAGAACAATATCATCAGCGAATAGCATACACCAAGGGACCTCATCTTGGATAGTTCTAGTAAGCTCATCCATCACGATGGTAAACAGGAAAGGACTTAATGCAGATCCTTGATGTAAACCAATAGTAATCGGAAAATCACTTGTTAAGCCACCGCAAGTTCTGACATTTGCCACTACTCCGTCGTACATATCCTTGATTATGTCAATATACTTGACGGGGACCCCCTTTTTCATCATTGTCCCCCATAATACCTCTCTAGGTACCTTGTCGTACGCTTTTTCTAAATCAATAAATATCATATGCAAATCTCTTCTCCTTTCTCGAAAGCGCTCGACAAGTTGACGAAGCAAATGAATCACCTCTGTCGTCGATCATCCAGGCATGAACCCAAATTGGTTCTCTGTTATCTTAATATCCTTCCTTAGCCTGTGTTCAATCACTCTCTCCCAAAGTTTCATGGTGTGACACATTAAATGGATAAATGAGGTGGAATAAAGCATGATGGGTATGGTGAGAACCATACTTAAATAGTGCACACAAATGAATTCTTAATTCATTTGTGTTCACTATTCAAGTATGGTAGGAATTTAAAAATGGAAAAATGGTTTTTACAAAACCAAGCATGCTACTTTCTCTCTCCAAGGTTGAGCTCATTTTTGCAAGCATGTTTGTTCTTCTTCACTTGGATTTTTCTTGAGCTCCCCCCTCACCATTTCTCCACTAGCTTTTCATTGTTGCCTCCACTTTCATGAAAAGAGATAGATAACACTTAGACCACATTCAATATATTCTAGGCTCTCTAGGGTAGCATCCTAGACACCCTAGTTGCTCCACTAGCATCTTGGTGTGGAGCTAGAGCCGGAATCACATCTCTCAGGTGGATCATCGGAGATGGAGAAAGACCGGCGACCAAAGTCGATCCGTATCACTAGGAGCTTGGAAATGGTTGAAGACCCGAAGGACTTGGTTCATTAGGTATAACCATTCTATCTTCTTTTGTTTGGTTTGCTAGTTTTACGGTTAATAGTTTCGATCTTGTTAATCGGGTAATGGTAGCGCCGGGTTTTAGAAAAATTTTGTTCCGCATTTGGCCACGGTTCGATTGCCGGGGCGCTCCCATAACCTTTCATTACGATCCTTGGAGCCGACGACGAGTGGATGACAGCGATGAAGACCCGAAGGACTTGAATCGTGAGGTATAACTTCGTATCATAGTAGTTAAACCTCAAGTTGTTTACTAGCTAGGGTTTGTGATCGATCCTTGGTTCAAGTCGGTGTTTCGAAGCCCATAAAAATCATTTTTTGCAATTTCCGCCTCCCCGCGAATACATGGGGTGCGCGACATCGACTTACAGTGCAAACAGGTGGATTTTGGGTACAGTCCCGAGTCACATGGAGGCAATGAGCGATATGAGGGGTTTCGTCTCTCCCGTTGGGAGTTGATGTTGTGCTATGCTCGATTTGCTATAACAGAAAGTCCCTAGCCAGGGCTGTTGATGAGATTTACTGGTAAGAGTTATCAGTAGTTTCTCGTACCGTTATACGCCACACATCGGCATGACTTATCAAGTTATTGGGGTCTAACGATTCCACCCCCACACTCGATATGCGACATATCAGACGAAGAGACCAGACTGTACAGTTTGTGTTACCTATAGGCTTCATGGGAGTTTGGACAAGCTTGCTTGTTGATCTTCTATTCGTTCAATACCTGGGTAGCCGTTACATCCAGTTAGTACCGCTGACGGCTTGTGTGTAACTGATGTGATCATTACCTACTGCCGGCGTATTGATGAGTCTTTAGAGTCCCACACAGAAGTTTCTTAGTTCAGGCGAAATGAAGCAGGGCACATATGCTGATATGTGCGGGGTCCAGATTAAATACGAGTATATAATACCGTATTCTAATCTGGCGGTTATTTGATATCGGTTAGGTTATATGTGATATAACCAGATTATTGAATCAAGTGTTGATTTGATAATGTGATATACAGATAAATAATATTAGTCGGTGATTGATCTGTAATTTTGTGAAAGAAAAAGTAGTAGTAAAATAACCGCAATCAATAACGGTGTGGCGTGTAGCGAACCTTTAGTGAGTACGGGTCATCCTCTGGGGTTCGTGGAATTTTATAGTTCTTGTTTTAGATTGGTTGAAAGAAATAGAAAAGAGAAAATCAAGAAAATCAAGAAGATAGTTTCCAGAAAATCAAGAAAATAGTTTCAAGAAAATCAAGAAAATAGTTTCAAGATCTAATTGAATTATCAAGAAAATTTTATATGAAGAAGGCTTGTAGGATTCTATAGGATTTAGTAGCCATGGATGACTAATAAAGATGACTCCTCTTATCTATTGATATATTTAAAACTAGATTGATGGCGATGAATGCGGATTATGGTTCTTTGGAAGAAACTATGGTTTCTCCTCTATTGACCCTTATCCTTTCATTGATCTCCATTCATGTCTAGCCCTTAACAAAAAGATCGTCAATCTTTTCTCAAATCGTGATCAAGATTATCATGAATTTGATATCGCACCCGATAAGGATGTTGATGATTCTTTTGCTAAAGTTTATAAACTTCATAAGACTTAAAAGGAGTATATAATTTTCTCATCCATTGATCTACCCTAATCCTACGAATTCTATCAAGCGGAGAATTACTCGCACATCATGAAAATAAAAGAAAGAATAGAGAAAGAATTCATAATGCGGGAATTAAAAGAAAGCGAAATGATAGAACTAATTATTTACCTTTATTACTCAACTTCACAATACAATTCTTCGAGTTTAGATTACAAGAGGAAGAATTTGCTCTCGATCTCTGCCTCGAAGAAGTAGATGTTCCGTCAATTACGTCACTTGATCACCTCGAATCTTGGACCTGTCTTGGATCGCTTGTTCGTTGGCGATGATTGGCTTCGTATAAAGGAGACTTGATTGATTGATCGCTTGATGGATTTCTCGATGATTTCTTGATCTTGGATCTCAAGATCGAAGATTCTTGATCTTAGATCTTAGATCCTTTTTGATATTAGATTTTATCTTGGATTTTTAGGATGATGATTTGATATTGTTCTTTGCTCTTTTTTCTTTTGAATTGGATGAAAAATTGGATCCCAATTGGATGTAGCCCTCGGTCCTTTTTATAGCCCCAAATCCAGTAACAGAAAATCCCAACAAACTAAGTTTGTTGCACATAAGCTTCTAGAAGAATCGTGAACCCTAACTCCTCTTCTTGACCGCTTAACCGCGGCAACACGGCCGACTCAGCCGCGGATCGGCCGCGACTCGATGGGTTCTTGGCTTCATTCTTCTGGAATCTTCTCTTGTTAATATTTGGGTATTTATTTGATGTCTGGAACCTTCTTATCTTTTCTGAGTCTCTGCCAGTATTTGATTCTTCGACTTTCTTTATTTTATCGGCAGATTCTTGATTCCGGATATCTGACCTGAGCTAAACTTGCACAATATCTCAATAAAGAATGTTAGTTATGTTTGAGATACGAAATATTATGCGTAAAATATTAAACATACAATTTCCTTCATAATGTTGATTATAATATATAAACACATGGTAAATGGTATTTTGCAGATGAACTTCTAATATGTGTTATATTTATAACAAACATCTTTAGATGATTAAGAAAAGTAAGGAAATTGTCATGTTAAAAGTGCACTATTTTCGGCTGAACGGTCGGTTATATGTGATATAACCGACGTATTAAATCAAGTGTTGATTTAATAATTTGATATATATTTATATTTGATATAGTTATATATTAACTAATATTATTAGCTCACTAATTATTTTCTTCATAATATATATATTAATATATATGTGTGATATATATATATATATATATAATGAAGCATGGTTTGATTTTCTATTTTTAGAAAATAGAAAATGAGTCGGAAAATGGGGAGATATTTGAGGTATGGTGTAAAGCATGGCTTATTCATTTTTATATTCATTTGCTTGCACTATTGAAGCATGGTTACAATTTTTAATGGTTGGAAATTGTATGCTTCAATAATGTGTGAGCTTTGTAAAGCTAACTTGACCATTCTCAAGACTTAGCCATTTTTTCTTGAGCTCATTCTCTCTAGCTCTTTATATCATCATCTTCCTCATACTTCAAGCTCTAAACCCTCACATGTGATGTGAACCATAGAGTTTGAGATCCCTAGTTAGCAAACAAAACCCCTACTTCACCATCCTACACTTGATTAACAATTAAGTGTAGTGTGTTTACTTCACTAAAGAGTTTAGTGAAGAGGTAGCTTGGATTAGCGGAGCTTCGGGTGGATCATCTTCGCCACGAAGATTGCGAAGGAAGCTCGTTCAAACTTCAAGTGGAGCTACGAGGAGTCATAGGGACTACAACCCAGAGCTTTTGAAGAGAAGGACACGGTCTGCAAAGGTTGTAGCCTCTATCCTTTAGCTTAGTTTAGTGATATCATCATGGTTAACCCTAATAATCTAGTTTGATCCTTAGTTAATCTAGCTTAGCACCAAGAAATTTTTAAAATTGCATGCTCGATGCCGGTTTAAACCTCATGGAGGTGCTAGGGTAGACTTTCACTACCGACCGGTGATAGTTTAGACCTGGCGATTATCCGGAGGATACCGACCAGAGTCATGAGATGGATTTGAGGGCCGGCCTGAGGATGCGGCGCCCGAGATATATGAGGATATTGTATCATAGATGGATATGATTTCCATGGTGTTTTTGAGTGTCGATACTGGGCACTCGGGTTTTATGATGATTTAGTGTGTCGTTGCTGGACACACATTGATTGATGCATTTACAGTCATATATGCATTTACATTTTTCTTGTTACCACTTTATGACACTAACACGTGTACCTTGGTTTATACTTATGCTTATACTATTATCCTGGTTATTACTCTATGTCGATATATATTATTATCTTACTGTATGACCTAGGAGATAGTCATACATTCGGTTTCTACTCGGTGATGTCTTCTACTCATGAGTTGGCAACTTACCCCCATTGTGCCACAGTTTTCTTGCAGGTCTGACCACACAGGTTTTTCGTAGCGGCCTTGCCGGCACACCGTTTCTTCCAGGTGATTGCTTTGGTAGGTGGGGTTCACATGCACCATGACCACCATTACATTTGTATATTTATTTCAGCTGTATCTAGTTAAAAGCTCCATCAACCAGACTATGTATATTTGTAGATTTAGAAAACGTTGTTGTATATTCTATCGGCTCAAAGTCACGCTCATGTATTATTCTTATTTCTGGTTCTTTATGATACTTTGTTTTCTTGCCTTATTCGTGGTTTTGATCCTCGCCTTCGGCGTTGTATATATTTATATCATTGCACGGTTGTTTCCGCCAATTGGCGAAGAGCTAGCTCCCGCTTGGGTATGCCTTTTATTATTATTACTTGTATTTGTTTTCGAGTTAAAATATACAAATGAGGTGCGGCCGAAATTTTCAATGACGAAACATGTTTTCAAGATAGCTACAAAACATTGTGTTTTCGTATACTATTACTTATCTTTTAAAGACAGAACTTGTTTTCATTATACCGTCATTTCAAAACTTCACCTCCACTATTTTTCCTAAAAGGTTTAGATTTCTGGGCTTTTGGCTTACTTGAATTAGGTGGGGTCCTATAGACTTCACATGATTCAAGAGCCAGTCATGTGCCTTTTCCAGGTCGTGACAAAGTTGTTATCAGAGCGTAGGTTTAACCTTGGTTCGAGTCTAGGTTTGACTATGCGGAGTCTAGGACGTATATATTTCGGAACCTAGACTCGACCTTACGGAACTTAGACTTGGCCGAGAGGGTATTAGACCCGAATTTTCATCGCGTAGGTTCACCTTTGTTGATGGAGTAGGTGACTTAAGTAGATTGACGTACCGTGTGTATGTTCCGCGGCATACTTACGATACGCTACTTTGCTTAAGTAGCCTTAGGATGTACATTTCTTATGCACCGTATTCTATTCGTTCCTATGATCTATCCTTAACGATATCGGATTATGGTTTCCGTTACCTTAGCTACACGAGCAGAGAGAGCTGCGGCTAGAGATATGGTCAGAGCGAGCTCGTCATGGACGAGGACTGACCAAGATGTATTCCGGTGGCGTACAAATACATTGATACATTGTTTTACTAGGATTTATTGTTGACGCGAGCGTTCGGGATCTACACCAGATGATCGAGCCACTGCTAGAGGCCAGCCAGAATGTGAAGACTGTTGATGCACCGTCAACTCCAGATGTTGAGGCGTTGTCTATCGTGCGGATAAATGAGCCAGTTGTTGCTGCGATTGATAAGATATTGCCCCCAGACTATTGAAGCTAATGCAGCGTGAGCTATACACAGGGATGTGATAGAAGATCACTAGTCACTCTTGGATAAATGACTAGGACACCTTGGTCATTTGGATACTCCGATGCGAGGCCATCAAATCAACTAACTTCAGTCAAAAGGAGACCTCACTCAGACGTGTTGAGAGTCGATCAAGAAAGGACAAGCAAAGGCGCATTACCCCGGTGATTTGGACGAGTTCCCGAGGACGTAGTTGACCAGATGCCATCTACAGGATATTAGAGATGCCGAATTCATAGCTTCGAAAGAGACTCTAGATATGACTACAGCCAGTTGGAGCACAGTCTACACAGCTACGAAGAGATAATTCCGAATTGTTCCATATTGAAGGGAAGCGAAGTAAGAAGTTCGTGCAAGATTTTCATGAGTTGTCATTCCACTCCGTCGATGTCAGAGATTTACTACGCATGCAGAGGCGTTGAATACGGCCGCCTTTCCAGAAGAACGTCCTGAAGAGAATGTAGCTGTCCCGGAATGAGAAACAGATTAAGTAAAGAGTGCCAATTTCCGGGCAGTCCGACAGAGATGGGATTGGGAAAGAGACTCTGATAGGATCTTTCGGGGATACTACTCGATAAAGACTTGGACTCAGGATCAGATGTATCGCACACGCTCAGTAGGCCAGAGATTGCCATCGCTGACATGAAACGTTACGAGTGACCATGTTACTTGGTCAGGAGATCTTCAGAGAATCGCCAGCACAGGACTATTTCCATAATTACTCCAAAATCGGGCTGTCGAGCTGAGGAGCCATGTAACTGGTAATCCGCAGAGGGAAACGAGGACTTAGGAGCAGAGGATGCCAGACCATGGGCAAGAGCCAAGTAGATATTCTTGCTCTGCCAGCCTTGGATGCACCGGCACCTCTCGATATTGAAGGAAGGGCACATCGACGACAGTTATTTATTATTTGCGACTTGGTGATTTGGATATCATGTTTCCGTCATTTTGGATTTCTGTATTTTGACGATTGTTTTATGATTGATATTTCCTATGTGCACCACAATTGCACTTGAGTCGTATTTCATGTATCAGTTGTATTGATGTTCATTTTTGTGCATACCCATTGCACTTGATTTTGATTTTGTACACTCCGATATATTTGATTTGATTTTCATGCATACAGTATACACATGATTTTGACTTATGCATTCGATGTAGTCTACACGCGCTTTCAGTACTTCAGTGTGGTTTTGTGCACGCAGTTGCACATGTTTATGAGTTTAAATACCGTGGTATACTTGATTTTGATTTAGTGTATTCGATTGACACTTGATATTCGTTTTCGTACACCTTGTGCATTTGATGGGGATTCTTGCGCACACTTGGCGCACTAGATGTGATTTTGTGCACACCAGATGCACTAAATCGAGATTTTTCGTGCATATCAGTTGCACCTGATATTGTTGTCATGCACACCCATTGCACTTGACAGATGCTTTCGTGCACACCCGTTGCACTCAGTTTTGTTTCTGTGCACATTCGTGGCACCAGCATTTGATTTCGATTTCCGTGCGGACCAGACGCACGTGTCATTCTTTGTATGCATCTTTAGGATTGATTTTCTTTTGAGCATCATGTTTTTATGATATATATTATATGGATTAATAACCGAGTAGGACTTGTCTAAGGACAGTACCTGAATATTTTGCATGTATCGATATTTGCCGATGGGAATTTCAAAAAGGAGCTATGGTCTCAATATTTTCCTACGTGTCCGTGATGACACGAAAATTTTACGAAGAAAACCCTTCTAAAAACATTTTCAAAAGGGGGACGTATATGTTGAACAAAAGATATATATAGTTATTTTCTTTATAAATTTAACGTCCGCTACTTGTGCCGTGATATGCGCATCGCATGACGATTTGAAAAGAGATTTTGCATGCACTCTATTCCAGTTGTCTTGATGTTTTCACAAGATGCGTACTATATATATGTTATAATCCTAATTATATCATATTTGATTTTCGCAATGGATTTGACGTTTATATTTTCTTCATAACTCTGATGATTGCGTGACGCTTGACGGAATTTTGATCTTGAGTTTTGCCCTCGTTTTCATGCGCGTGCATTACGCTATGACTTATTTTATGTATTCATGATTTCGAAGTCCTGACGACTTGATTGTTTTGCTGAAATGTTTTATGTAATTGGGGGGTTTAAATTTAAATTCGGGGACCGAATTTATTTAAGGGGGGAAGATTGTTACATTTCAGAAAAAATAAAATATTATTTTTGGAATTTAAATAAATAAAATAATAAATTTTTAGATATTATGAAAATATGGATATCGGTTTAAAGAAGTAGTATAATAATATACTTATTGTTTGGAAATAATTGGAAAATTGGTACAAATTATGAATTTTGAAGGTATTTATGTGATTTGGGCATTTTATAAATTATTATACAATTAATTGTATACAAGTTAATACTAAACTCGAATATTTCACTAATTATGCATTTATCCTGTTTATGTTTATGGCATGCAACAAAACATGTTGCAAAACCTTGTTACACTTTTATATAACCATGGCTTAGTTCTTCATTCTCACTTATATATGGTTTTTGTTTTAGTTTTAAATAAAAAATAAAAGAGAATATATTTTATGATGAGAGAGGGGACATGAGTGGTGACATGTGAGAGGGAGAGAGGGAAGTTTCCACACACATTGTTCTTTATCTTCATCACTTCTTTCCTCTTCTTCATCTTCCTCATCTCTTTCTCCTTACCCTCCACCTTCTCTACCTGAAAGTCCACGTTGCCCACCCCGGTTCTTGCGGGGAGGCGGAAACGGTAAAAAACGATTTTTGACACAAGGCAACATGGACTAGAAATGAGGATCTTTGCTAAATAAAAACCTAGCAAACTAACTAGAAGTTTAACTACTATGTTAGAGGGTTATACCTAGGTCTTGATCTCCTTCTCTTCTTGCTCCTTGGGATGGTTTGAACGGCTCCTACCTCGTAGTCTCCTCTTTGTCGAAGAAGGATCCACCCGAAAGCTTCTACCTTGAGCTCCTACCTCAACCAAGAGGCAACTAAAGTGCTTGGCTTGCTAAACCTAGAACTCTAGAGTGAGTAGAGAAGAGTTTTGAGGGTTTTATCTCAATAGCTCATGCTTCTCAACACATGAGACATAAGAGCTTTTGAGAGAGAGGAAGAGGATGAGCTTTGGATGAGAGAGAATGAGCAAGTGAGAATCAGCTTGACTTTTTACAACCATGCTCACAAAAGAAAGAATAATGATGATAATAATAATAATTAAGAATTGTGATGGTTAGTTTCAATGACCATTATCATTTCATACATTTAATACATTTTGTAAAGAACAACAAGTCAACAAAAGTCATTGAAATGAAATGATGATGGTCAACAAGTCCACAATGGCCAACCGGTCAACAAAGTCAACAAGTCAACAAAAGTCAAATGTTCAACTCAACCATGGCACAATAATACTTAATTAATATTATTAATCATATTTCTTATTCTCATTAGGGTTTAGAAAAAAGTCAACGGTCAACAACCCTAATGAGAATTCTCCGCCTCTGCCTCTGTCGACTGTGTATACACACCCGCATCCGTATTCCAAGGAACACGAATACAATGAGATAAAACCAATCCCAAAACATATACTAGGATCTGGCTTAAACCAAAACCCGCTAGTAATAACTGCCCGGACACCAAACGTGCACAAGCGCGCGGATGTGAACGAACCATGTCGCAAAACCATGCGACCTCTACTCTATTTTGCCCAAAGGCGAATAGCCTTCTGTGTGGGACTCTAAAGACTCGACACTATACTGGCAGTGGGTTTAACCATAGGCCGCAAGCGGTACTAGCTGTACATAACGGTCCCCAGGTAGATGCCGATAAGAAGACTGATGAGGTGAACCCATCCGAACTCCTACTGAGCCTGAATGTGACAATCTCCGTACAGTCCGGTCTGTTCTTCTAAGAGTATCGCATGGCGGGCCTAGGGGGCGGTAAACGTCAGTCCCCTAATAGCGGTACAATTCGTGTAGGAGTGTAGCCCAGAACACCCTGAGACAACACTGGAAACGCTACCAGTTATCTCGCTTGCCCTGGCCAGGGACGACTATGTGTAATGGCTCTCCTAGACACAGCGCGATATCAACCCCCAATACCGGGAGAGACGAATCCTGTCTAACCGTCACTGCCTCCAAGTGCTTCGGGACTTCCCCCAACTACTACCTGTTTGCACGACTCATTTGAGTCGTGGTAGGGTAGTAATCTAAGAACAGTGGGAACACACTCGAGGCGAAGTGACAGTGTCAAGTCAACGGACTATGCTGTACTCATGTCACCTGGGAACTGTTATCTGACGATAGGTATAGTACCAACCAACAGTTCCCGACGAGTCCTGTCTAGTGTACTCGTAACCTAACGAGCACCCGCATACTATCTCCAGTACGACGTACTGATGGCTGTGGGACAGACCATCTCCCCTGCTGGGATGAGAAGCGCATACGCTAGTCTACTCCGGAGTATCGATGCCCTGTCTCGATAATCCTACGACTAGGGACCTGTATAAGGATGTGCTTGTAGATTACCCACCCCCTACTAGTGTGACTGCCATCACAACGTGTTAATTATATGTATGCCCTAGAGGCCATTACTGTACATAGGATGTATATTGTAGTGGATGCTGGGACATATATAGGGAGGACTTTCTTGCTCGACATGATAGTATGCTATCTGGTTGCTCTTTACCTTAACGTGTATACCGATTGTCTCTTTGTTACATGTTGGTAAAGCCCTTAGGATGTGTACTTGACTATCTGGACTATGATGCGGATCATACTAGTGGGGACATGGTAGTCCATAAGTACATCCTTCAAAGTCCCTAGTCATGGGTGTATCGAGATGGGGCATCGATATACCAGAGTAGACTAGCGTGTACCTTCTCGACCCATACAGATGGGCGATGGATGATCCCATATTCATTGGTGTTTGACATCAGAGATGATATACGGGTGCTCAGTAGAGACTGGGTACACTGGACGGACTCGCCGAGAACTCCCAGATGGTATTATACCTTACGTCAGATGGCAGTTCTCTGGTGACACTGGTACAGAGTAGTCTGTTGACCCGAGATCGTCATAGAGTCTTGTGTGGTTCCCACTGTGCTTTGATTTCCATCTTACCACGTCCAAGAGGGCGTGCAAAACGGTGGTTTTTGGGTACAGTCCCGAGTCACATGGAGGCAATGAGCGATAGGAGGGGATTCGTCTCTCCCGGTATAGGGAGTTGATGTTGCGCTGTGTTCGATTGGCTATAACAGGAAATCCCAGGCCAGGGTTGCTGAGATTTACTGGTAAGTGTTACCAGTAGTTTCTCGAATTGTTATAGACCTTATATCGACACGACTTATCGAGCTATTGGGGTCTGACGTTTACCACCCCTAGGCGAGATATGCGACATATCAGACGATCAGACCGGACTGTACGGTAGTGTTACTGGTTGGATTCACTGGAGTGTTAGCGGGCTTGCTCGTCGATCTTCTGATCGCTCAATACCCGGGTGGCCGTTACGTTTAGCAGACCGCTTGCGGCTTGTTGGTGTTTGATATGATCATCACCTGCTGCCGGCGTATTGACGAGTCTTTAGAGTCCTACACAGAGGTTTCCTGGCTCAAGCGAAACGAAATAGGAGTGCATATGAGATATGTGCGGGACCGAGAATAATGCGTGTATGTGATACCGTATTCCATTCTCGCGATCAATGTATCGATTGGTTATATGCGATATAACCTAGTTGTCGAATCAAGGATTGATTCGATAAGCCGAAACAAAGGATGCTAGTTGGTTATATGCGATATGACCGGATCGTTAAATCAAGTGTTGATTTAATGATTTAATGTATAATTATATATTTGATATATTACTTTGCATTAACTAGTATTGGTTTACTTTAAATGGATTTTCTCACTTGGTTGTACAATTGTATGTGTGATATATTTTTTGTGCAAATGATTGTATCATGTTTGATGATACATGTTTACTTGGTTAAGTGTAAAGAATTAAACCATGGTTAAACATATAATTAGGGTTTTATTTTTCCATTACTTGTTTATTCATTTATTTATTTGTTTATACATTTTGGAAAATAAATGGAAAAGAGAATAGAATGGTGGCTTTATTTGTTGTTTAGTTGAAGCTTCATGAAACCTTGACCTAGTCCACCATTCTTGTCTCTAGCTTAACCCTAACCATCATATTTAACCATGGTCTATTCTCTACACTAAACTAAGGTTAGTGTTATGATAAGTATTCATTTTCCTTTTAATTTTAAATAACTTATCATAACACTTTCTTCTTCTTCTTCATCTTCTTCCATGAAGAAAGCTTCACTTCATCAATGGTGGATTGATGAATAGAGTGAGAAATCCAATTCTAAAGTCTACCCACTTCCTATTTCTTCATCCTCTACCTCTTGCCAAGTAGTAGAGTGTGTTTCCTTCACAAGTTTTCTAGACTTGGTGAAGTTGGAGCTTGATCTAGCGATGCCTCGACGTAGATCATCTTCGGCATGGACATCGACGACCTAGCTCGCCATTTCTCCGACGAAGCCGACGCTAGAGCCCGGGAATTCATTTGGACAGCGAGGGGACTTCGTTGCGGAGCTATGGAGGTGGAGAAATGGATCTACAAAGGTTGTATTTCCGTTTCCTTTTTGTTAAGTTGTTAACTAGATTTCATTTTCGCCTAGATTTCTAGCCAACGATCCGTAGTCGGGTTTCTCGGCACCTAGATTTTTTGAAATTGGCATGGTTGATGCCTTGAGAGACCTCTTGAGAGTGCCTAGGAACCCTACACAACGGTGGTAATCAAGCAAAGATCCTAAGGGCTCTACTAATGTGTATAGGCGATATGCTAAAAGAAACACATGCACACATTAAAGTAGAAACAAACCAAGTAGCATACTACCATTTTGAACAAGATTGTCTATACAACTGTGAATATCCTAAGCTTCCATTAAGTAATATACAAACTGGTATGATACAGTAATGGCCTCTAGGGCATATACACTAACAATCTCCCACTTGCACTAGGGCCATGTACTGGCGTATCGAAGACCTATCATCTCGATCAGCCGCTCGAACTGAGTCTGGGGTATGGCCTTCGTGAATGGATCTGCAGTGTTATTCTCCAAATTTACTCTCTTCACATCGATCTCCCGGCGATCTACGATCTCCCTGATCAGGTGGTACCGCCTCAAAATGTGCCTGGACTTCTGATTGGACCTGGGTTTCTTCGCTAAAGCTATAGCGCCGTTGTTGTCACAATACAGCGGTATTGGATCAACAATGGTAGGAACCACCTGAAGCTCCGTGAGGAACTTCTTCATCCAGACAGCTTCCTTTGCGGCATCGCAAGCAGCTATGTACTCCGCTTCCGTAGTTGAGTTAGCAACGGTCTCCTGCTTGGAACTCTTCCAGCAAACTGCCCCTCCATTGAGGGTATAGACATAACCCGACATGGACTTGGAGTCATCCTTGTCACTCTGGAAGCTGGAGTCAGCAAAGGCCTCGATCTGGAGGTCTTTTCCGGCATACACCAAGAACATCTCCTTAGTCCTCCTCAGGTACTTGAGAATGTTCTTTACTACTATCCAGTGTTTCTCCCCTGGGTCCGACTGATACCGGCTTACAACGCTCAATGCGTATGCTACATCTGGTCTGGTACACAACATCGCATACATTATAGAGCCTACCGCAGATACGTAGGGTATAGATGACATGCGAGCCCTTTCCAAATCAGTCTTGGGAGACATATCTTTGGAGAGGGTGATTCCGTGACAAGCCGGTAGATTACTGCGCTTTGAATCTTCCATACTGAATCGTTTCAGTATGGTGTCGATGTACCTGGACTGCGAAAGTCCCAACATCCTCTTGGATCTATCACGATAGATCTGGATCCCCAGAATGTAGTTGGCATCGCCCAGGTCCTTCATGGAGAACCTCTGTGACAAGAATCCTTTGACTGACTGTAGCATAAGAATATCATTTCCTATTAGGAGAATGTCATCCACGTACAAGACGAGGAATACCATAGTTCTCCCTACAATCTTACTATAAATGCATGGTTCATCTGGGTTTTTGACAAAGTCGAATTCTTTGACAGTATCATCAAAGCAGATGTTCCAACTCCGCGATGCCTGCTTCAGTCCATAGATGGACTTGAGCAACTTGCACACTTTACCGCTGCTCCCACTCTGAATGAATCCCTCCGGCTGATCCATATAGACGCACTCTTCCAAATTTCCATTTAGGAAAGCCGTCTTTACGTCCATCTGCCAGATCTCATAATCGTGGAAGGCAGCAATGGTAAGAAGGATCCGAATGGATTTGAGCATAGCCACTGGAGAAAAAGTCTCGTCATAGTCCAAACCAGGTCTTTGACGAAAACCCTTTGCGACAAGTCTAGCTTTATAGGTTTCAACCTTCCCATCTACACCAATCTTCTTTCTGAAGATCCATTTGCAGCCTACGGGTTTTACCCCTTCTGGAGCAAAGTCCAAACTTTGTTGGTGTACATGGACTCCATCTCGGTCCTCATTGCATCCAGCCATTTTACTGAGTCACCGCTCTGAATGGATTGCTGGAAGCTAGTAGGCTCATCATTTTCAATGACGCAATCCTCCCGATCCCCGTCTATGAGAAAACCGTAGTATCTCTTGGGCGGATGAGACTGCCTACTACTCCTGCGGAGTGGCGCTGGGATGTCCGGTTCTCCTGAAACTTCTGGTTCTTCCAAGCTTTCAGTAATAGCTTGTGGTTCTGGAATTTCTTCCAGTTCTATTGCGCTCCCACTTATCTGACTTTCTAAAAATTCAGTTTCCAAGAAGTGGGCATGCCGAGAAACAAAAACCTTTTGTTCCTCTGCGGAATAGAAAAGATACCCCCTGGAGTTCTTAGGGTATCCCACAAACTTACACAGTACTGAGCGTGCCTCGAGCTTGTCCGCATGCTGCTTCTTTACAAAAGCTGGACATCCCCATGTCTTAAGATACTTAAGACAGGGTTTCTTCCCACTCCACATCTGATATGGGGTGGTAGGCACAGTCTTGGTTGGAGCCTTGTTCAAAAGATATGCAGCTGTTTCTAGTGCATAACCCCAGAAAGATCACGGTAACTCAGCCTTACTCATCATGGAACGAACCATATCCAATAGAGTTCGATTCCGTCTTTCCGACACACCGTTGTGTTGTGGTGTGTATGGAGGAGTAAGCTGAGAGAGAATTACATTCTCTTTTAAGTAGCCCAGAAACTCGGCACTCAAGTATTCACCACCTCGATCAGATCTCAGCGTCTTGATACTTTTGCTTGTTTGTTTTTCAACTTCATTCTTGTATTCCCGAAATTTCTCAAAGGCCTCGGATTTATGCTTCATCAGGAAGACATGTCCATACCTAGCGAAATCATCCGTAAAAGTAATGAAGTATGAATAACCACTTCGCGCATGTGTAGACATAGGACCACACACGTCACTGTGTATGAGTCCCAAGAGCTCGCTTGCTCTTACTCCGTGTCCAGTGACGGAGTCTTTGTCATCTTTCCCATGAGACAAGATTCATAAGTGGCATAAGACTGATACTCGAACGGATTCAAGTATCCCTCTTTATGTAACTTTGTTAACCATGTCTCATTAATGTGACCCAGTCTACAATGCCATAAGAAAGCCTGATTTGTTTCCGGAGACTTTCTTTTAAGTGTGTTCTGGACACTGAAAATCTGAGCTTGATTCAATACGTATATCCCGTTTTCTAATGTACATGACCCAATCAGAACTTGATTTAGGTGGATGTGGACCACATCGCTTACAAAAGTAAAATCATATCCTTCCTTAGAAAGTAAGGATACAGATATGATATTACAAGTCGCACTAGGTACATACAAACAGTTACGCAGCATCAATATCTGCCTAGTTGTCAGTCCAAGATGATATTCCCCTACGGATTCAGCGTCCATGCTCATTCCGTTGGCAACCCTAAGAGTCATATCACCTATCCTGATAACCCTACGGTTTCTCAGAGCCTGTAATGAATTACAGATGTGAGATCCTGATCCGGTATCCAATACCCAGGAAGTAGGGTTAACTGACATACAGTTTTATACTACAAACACACCCGAAGCCGAAGCCACAACATGCTTCGAATCCTGGCTACTGGCTTTGCTAGTCCTGCAATCCTTCTGCCAATGTTCATTCCCGTAACAATAGAAACGTCCCTCCTTTACTACATCCAGTCTCGAAACTTTTACCCTTCCCCTCCCTTCTACTTCCCTAGTTTCCTTCAGGGTATAAGTAGAGGGCAGAGACTGTAGAATCAAGTCAGTATTTGACCCGTTCTTCAACGTGGTCTTCAGGTCCGTGAGCTCATCAAAATAGTTGGTCTCTGTAAGGACGTTGCCCCCTACAGATGATCCGAAAGCCAACCTCGCTTGAAGCAATTCGTTCGAGGTCTCATATCTTGCGATACGAGATTGCTCTCCATATAAATCTTTGTTATGGAGGAAGACATATAAATCTTTGTTATAGAGGAAGATAGAAGCTAAGTCCATCTTCTCGTGCTCCCTCTGGTATGCACCATCAACTGAGGCCAACACGAGGCACTTGGCATTCGCACAGTCTTTTCCCGATGTCTTATGGATATCAATATCCGTGACAGGGGAAACTGGTCCTGAGACGGCAGGGGTTTGATTAGTTAAGAGGTGTCCCAACTCGTTATGGGCAATGGATATTTGGACAGACCTTTGCCAGTCATAACAGTCAGATTCAGTCAATTTATTATCTAGATGTAACCTATGTGTGGTCACTGGGTCGCTGCAATTAAGAGAGAGAGAAGAAAACACTCAGCATGATGCTCTTGCAAGTTTAGATTGGTTTTTAGTTTATCTAAACAGGATGGCTCCCACTGTTTCTCGAATCCTTCCTCAAACCAAAAAGGAAGAATTAGTCAGGATCAATCTCACCGTATAATACTTGCTTAACCGTTCAGCCAGGCCAGTGTTGGTACTTCGAAGGAGGTTTTCCAACGCTTTCGCGAAGTTCCTTAATTAAATAACCTCATTTCCCTGTGGGCGTAGCCCCGTTAACACCTTTCTAGACACCTACTTGGTTTATAGCATTGATCGTTAAGTGAGAAAGTTCCCGAGGAGTAGCGGATACTCACAGTAGGATCGGGATCCAAATATCATCGTGTGATAAAACTGAAGGAATCTTACCAGAATCATCACACTCCAAATAGTATGCAGCGCTAGCAAGTTTCAGTTTCTTTAGAAACTCCCGATGCGGATTTTTGCCCCATGCTCTTATGACCTTGATGAAGGTCAACAAATCATAAGTCACATGTCAAGTTCTACCCATCATTGTCCAGGTTAATTTGAACCCACCCGTATATACCCTTGACGAAGGTCAACAAGGTAATATGACTGTCCCAAACCAACGCATCTATCTATGCTACATATGAACACCCAACGGCTACCAATCACTATGCCTTGACGAAGGTCAACAAACATAGCTTGAATACTATTGAATATTCATATGAAATGACGGAGGACTACGAATGGTTTTGGCGAAACCGTGAACGTAGTGAACTTGATATAATCGAAGGAACCTTGATAGCTTTTAAAAGAAGTGGTTTAAGCTCCGCATTTAAAAGTTGTTTTGAAAAGAAACCGAGTGGTTTTGAAATTGTTCCAACGACTTTACTTTGGTTTATTTTCTTGCATTAATTTAATGCGTCCCATCATTTAATCCTACCATTACAGAAAACAACGAAAATATGACGTACGCTTATGCCATCCGTATTCGCCACGGGGCCCCGTCATTACCCGTTAGGTTACTTAACTAACGACAGAGCGGGGCTGGACTAGCGCTGATGCAAAACATAAGCAACGCCTACTAGATATCATATATAGATATACATATTCGTCAGATGCAATGATAGCCATTCCAGATCACAGATGAACATATTGGATATACTAGGAATCCGCGTTTCGTTCGAGCCTGCAACGAAAAACGGATTACACGGGCACGATGAATAGCCAAAACCCCACCCTAGACCCCTACGGGTGCAGCAAACTACCCGCCAAGTACCCGAAGTGAAGTAACCTCCCTCAACAACGTGAGTAGGCCACTCGGCACTTCGAGGTACCCGGTAGTTTGTGCACCCCACCTTGGGTCTATCCTAGGAGCAAAAACAGTAAAAGAAATAATATACAATGGCGGCTACAACCTCATCCCGGATGTGCGGCCATAGAAATAATATTACATCAATTTACATATTACATCAAATGAAAGATAAAGAAAACTCTCATCTCACAACCCCCGGCTATTCATCCGCGACAATCCAACGAGTTCATATACACAATCCATCAACATTACAGATCACAGATATGCACAACCCCCACTAATCGACGTATAGCGATTAGTTGACGTTCAGTGCATATATCACATCACAGATATAACCCATTAGCTAAAGTCTACAGAACCTCGATCAAGAATACGGATTTGTAACTACCCCAAACACAACTTTGTTCTCTGGAAAATCTGGGTAGAAACAAAATACTTTAAAAATCCCAAAACAGAACACTGAGAAAACTGCAGCAAAGACGAGTCACGGCCGAGTCAACTCGGCCGCGGATCCGCGGCAAGAAGCATGTTCTCGCCTTGGTTCGGCGCGTTGACCGAGTCAGTGGCTCGTTTTTGCTGTGTGTTCCTACAAAACCCTGAGCCGATTTTTAAGATATGTAGAAATATTTTTGGAGCAGTTTAAAAATCGGCAAAAAGTTCAGTTTTCGGACGTGATTTGCGATTTTTTCTCGGATCGAAATTCTAAATACTTTGCTAACATGCTAGTTGTTATTTAGCTAGGCTCTAATACCACTGTAAGTCCACGTTGCCCACCCCGGTTCTTGCGGGGAGGCAGAAACGGTAAAAAACGATTTTTGACACAAGGCAACATGGACTAGAAATGAGGATCTTTGCTAAACAAAAACCTAGCAAACTAACTAAAAGTTTAACTACTATGTTAGAGGGTTATACCTAGGTCTTGAACTCCTTCTCTTCTTTCTCCTTAGGATGGTTTGAACGGCTCCTACCTCGTAGTCTCCTCTTTGTCGAAGAAGGATCCACCCGAAAGCTTCTACCTTGAGCTCCTACCTCAACCGAGAGGCAACTAAAGTGCTTGGCTTGCTAAACCTAAAACTCTAGAGTGAGTAGAGAAGAGTTTTGAGGGTTTTATCTCAATAGCTCATGCTTCTCAACACATGAGACATGAGAGCTTTTGAGAGAGAGGAAAAGGATGAGGATGAGCTTTGGATGAGAAAGAATAAGCAAGTGAGAATCAGCTTGACTTTTTACAACCATGCTCACAAAAGAAAGAATAATGATGATAATAATAATAATTAAGAATTTTGATGGTTAGTTTCAATGACCATTATCATTTCATGCATTTAATGCATTTTGTAAAAAACAACAAGTCAACAAAAGTCATTGAAATGAAATGATGATGGTCTACAAGTCCACAATGGTCAACTGGTCAACAAAGTCAACAAGTCAACAAAAGTCAAATGTTCAACTCAACCATGGCACAATAATACTTAATTAATATTATTAATCATATTTCTTATTCTCATTAGGGTTTAGAAAAAAGTTAACGGTCAACAACCCTAATGAGAATCCTCTGCCTCTGTCGACTGTGCATACACACCCGCATCCGTGTTCCGAGAAACACGAATACAATGAGATAAAACCAATCCCAAAACATATACTAGGATCTGGCTTAAACCAAAGCCCGCTAGTAATAACTGCCCGGACACCAAACGTGCACAAGCGCCGATGTGAACGAACCCTGTCGCAAAACCATGCGACCTCTACTCTGTTTTGCCCAAAGGCGAATAGCCTTCTGTGTGGGACTCTAAAGACTCGACACTACGCTGGAAGTGGGTTTAACCACAGGCCGCAAGCGGTACTAGCTGTACGTAACGGTCTCCAGGTGGATGCCGATAAGAAGACTGATGAGGTGAACCCATCCGAACTCCTACTGAGCCTGAATGTGACAATCTCCGTATAGTCCGGTCTGTTCGTCTGAGAGTATCGCATGGCGGGCCTAGGGGGTGGTAAACGTCAGTCCCCTAATAGCGGTACAAGTCGTGTGGGAGTGTAGCCCAGAACACCATGAGACAACACTGGAAACGCTACCAGTATATCTCGCTTGCCCTGGCCAGGGACGACTATATGTAATGGCTCTCCTAGACACAGCACGATATCAACCCCTAATACTGGGAGAGACGAATCCTGTCTAACCGTCACTGCCTCCAAATGCTTCGGGACTGCCCCCAACTACTACCTGTTTGCACGACTCATTTGAGCCGTGGTAGGGTAGTAATCTAAGAACAGTGGGAACACACTCGAGGCGAAGTGACGGTGTTAAGTCAACGGACTATGCTGTACTCATGTCACCTGGGAACTATTATCTGACGATAGGTATAGTACCAACCAACAGTTCCCGACGAGTCCTGTCCAGTGTACTCGTAACCTAACGAGCACCCGCATACTATCTCCAGTACGACGTACTGATGGCTGTGGGACAGACCATCTCCCATGCTGGGATGAGAAGCGCATACGCTAGTCTACTCCGGAGTATCGATGCCGTGTCTTGATAATCCTACGACTAGGGACCTGTATAAGGATGTGCTTGTAGATTACCCACCCCCCACTAGTGTGACTGCCATCACAACGCTGGTAATCAAGCAAAGATCCTAAGGGCTCTACTAATGTGTATAGGCGATATGCGAAAAGAAACACATGCACACATTAAAGTAGAAACAAACCAAGTAGCATACTACCATTTTGAGCAAGATTGTCTATACAACTGTGAATATCCCAAGCTTCCACTAAGTAATATACAAACTAGTATGATACAGTAATGGCCTCTAGGGCATATACACTAACACTACCACCCCAAATCATCTCCATATCCACAACAAAACCCTATGCTCCATTCACAAAAATCACCTAAACCTCACTACAAATAGATCAAGATTGGACTTTGAGCACTTGGGATCATCTAAGGTTTTTCCTTAGTTGCTCCATGAGCTAACTTCTACACCCTTAGTTTAGAATTTGAGTTTCTTTAACTCCTATAGTAGTTTTGAGTTGATAAATAGAGGTTTAATGATCTTGGAAATTTCCAAGATGAGGTTATGGGAGATTATGAGTTGTGATGGTGTAATTGAGTGTAATTAGTGACCTCAACTCTGTTAGTGTTAATCCTGGACCGAAACTGAGCGTAGAAAAACCCAATTCGCAAAACTGGAATTTTACGATTTCGGTTTCTTTAATTTTTGAGGACTACAGGAAATCTGGAGCAACTTTGAGTGTTTATAAGAAAATCAAACAACTAATTAAACCTAGTTAGACCGCCATAGGACCACCACAGAAGAAAGAGACATTCCACGTTGGGGCCGGCGACACCGGGCTATATGGCATTCTTGCCGGGCCAATTTAGGGTTCTGATGTTGGGGTTTGTGTTATAGCTCACACTCCTTAAAACCTAGCCCCTGTATTGTTAGATTTGTCCAAATTTACCTGAGCAAAAATCTGGGAGCTTTTTGATGTTGATTTTGGCAATGTTTATCCGATTTCTAAAACTTGGTTTTTGGTATTTGAATTTGGAATTGGTCGTTGGATGTTTGTACGTCAACGACGAAGGTTATTTGATTGTTTTGCATGCGTAGGCCATAGGTTCTAACCTATGTGCACTCCTCGTGCCGTGTCAGTTTTCATATGCGATTCATGTTTACGATACGATGTGCTTGAAACTGTAGGTACCTTTGCGTGGACTTCGGAGGACAAGGGAGAGCGTGGCGTCATCGACTTTGGCAAGTGAGGATCGAGGTGAGTAGATGTATATCTACGGGAGAAGTCAGGTAGATGGCGTATAGCACCCCCGCAACCGTAGAATAAGTTATATATTATATGTGTGTGTATGTGTGTGTGTGTGTGTGTGTGTGTGTGTGTGTTGATACAAGATTTGGATACTTAGCAAATAAGGTTTTAGGAGACCGTAGGATTAGAATAAGCGTGTTCGTAGAAGGGTATAACGTTAGTCTCTTTTACCTTAGTCATGAACCTTAGGATCTGTGTTGTCACACACACGTACACACACATACACTTGGTATTTATGTTTGTGTGTATATGTGTGTGTATATGTGTGTGTGTGTGTGTGTGTGTGTTCATATATATATATATATATATATACATATACACGTGAGATGAGGATAGTATATGGTAATGGGCATGAGTCGATATGATCGGACATGATGTCGTGAGGCTATGATATATAATCATGTGAGACCTCGTATATGATTTGATATATTAAGGATCATTGGGCAAAATACAAATAACATGCGATAACATGTGACCTGATGATATAATAGAATGTACGAGACCTTAGAACCATACCCGTAATTATGATATAGTACAATGAATGATACCGTACGAATGATGATATATATATGATATTTGACCCGTACCCTCGATTTTGAGGATGTCGTACGACGGACTATATCGTACGAGATATATTGATGATGATTGATCCGCACTCTTGAATCGAGGATTCCGTACGATGGATTATACCGTACGTGATGCTATGAGGCTGGATCGCCGACTATTAGATATATCGACTCGGATATGTATAATTTACTATTTACTTCCTGCTCTGTTCTTATTAATTCCATTTCATTGCATATATATACGTGTGTTTTCATTAGCTGTTATGATCTCGTCTGCTAGGACACATGCACTATTACCGATGATGCGTATGTTGCACGTACACTTGCTTGCCGGCTCACACACATCATCATCGGTAATTGCCATTTCACGTACATATTAGAAAAACGTACTTCACTTGTGTAACCTGTTAGCTAGTAGTTTATTCATATTGTTAGTATTCTTGCTCTCACATGCTAGTTAGTTATCGCAATTCTTATTTAGATACAAAAACTTGTTAGGAATTCACCCACGCGCGCAGACGCGTATGCTTTGAAATATGAGATATGGTTTTAGGAAAACGGATTGCGCATGCAAGATCATTCTCATTTTAGTATTTATAACCGCAAGTGCACGGCGCGTTGTAGCGAGCTGGCAAGCACGGGTCGATCCGCAGGGAATTGTGTATTAAGTATTGTTGTTTAAGGTTAACAAATCAATGAATTAGAGTTTTGTCACAAAAAATGTAAAGAATACGGAAAACAAAGAAAAGAGGAACGCAAGTTAAGTGAAGAATGGTTGTGGCTTGGTTCGGAAGGTCGAATCGCGACGTTTACCTCTACACTCCCTTGGTCATGAGTTGTCCGGCCTTACCTCGATCCCGGCATGAAGCACGACTTGTCAACGCGGTTGCGGAGCACAAACCGTCAAAGTCCGATATTCGCCGCAAAGCACGAAACGATTCCGTTTTGGTCACTTACCGTTTGTATGTCCGCGCTTGGGGTATCAACACTAAGCACAAGGGTTAGTAAGCATACCGCAACAACAAAAACACAAAGTGGTTAGTGAGAGCAAATGATATTAGTGTTGAGTTTGCTAAGAAGTTGTGATGGTATATCGTATATGAAATTAAGAGATTTGTCAAGTCCTTAATCACAAGACACGATATCCAAGCTTAGAAAACTTACCACTAATTTAGATTTTAACTTAAATATTGAAATGGGGAAAGGGAATGAATATGGTATATGAGGAGTTTATAAGTAACCATATGTCAAAATACCATATCATATCAATACATTAGCAATATTTAAGTTAGAATCGTAAATTTGAGCACATGAAATAGAAACAAAAGGTGGAGGAGGAAAGGCCTTTCATCTCACTTCTTCACCCACACCACAACCAAATAGAATTAGTTAAGCATGATGAATAAAAGAAAACAAAACAAGTAAAGAAAGCAAGTAAATAAAAGAAACAACAACAAATATATTAACACTTGAGAAAGAGATACAAGAAATTGGTAGCTTGTTCAACCTCCTTAATGAAGCTCTCCAAAGAGAGCTTTAAGAGGGAAGAAGAAAAAGAAACCAATGATGAAGCCCTCACCCTCAAGCTTAAACAAAAGAACAAAAGAAACTAACAAAAACTATGGTAGAATGTGAGAGAATATGAGAGAGGCCTCCCCTTGCCACTGATCTGTTATTTATAGGCTCAAAAGAAAATTAAACAAACAATAAAAACAAGCCAACGTGGCAACAAGGGAGGCTCTGTAAAAAGATGGGGACAGGGGGGCCGAGCTCTCCGGTTTTGGTGAGCATGTGCTCGGCCAAATTCCGAGGAGTGGGGCTCGTATTTGCATGGTAGGTTCGCGTGCTCTCCAAAATCACTCTGGTGTTGTTTGCTTGGTCTATATCAACCTGGTTTGTATGCAGAGATTTGGAGGGAACAAGGTGCTTTAACTCACATCAACACTTTTTTGCATTTATTGCACCATTCAATGCCCATCACACCACACATGCCCACTTGCTCAATTCATGATGCCAAGGCAGCCCACCATGGTCCATGGCATGTGCACACTTGTGTGTTGGACCAATTTCATACAAAAAATGTGTACACATGCATTATTTCCAAAAGAGCTCTTGGGGTATCGGTTGGTTTCCTGGTCTGTTTGCAGTGTCGGCTCCCAAATGCTATATCTGTGATTTTGAGTATGTTTTCAGTGTTGTATCACGAATACCTGTAAACTTTAATTACTGAGTAGACACCGATTAATAGCACCGATATAAAGCAAAACAGATAACGAATGAGAGGTATTAAAATGCAGTTTTCTGTGGTGAACAAATACCCCCAAACTTATCTTTTGCTCGTCCCGAGCAAAACAAAAAATCCTAGCCTCACTTTCGCAGGGAACGCGATTGCACTGAGCACGTGCAACAAGCCGTTAAACCTCTAGGTGTCCTTAGTAGGAGGAGTGTTGTCTCCTGAGGGTTTTCAGCGGATTACACCCACAAAATCCCGTCAAGCTAGTTTCATAAGTTAACGTCGATTATACTCCTAGAGTTTAGTATCTAAGTTAGAAATTCTATTATCCTAAATTAGAAATATTCAACCCTTATGTTTCACGCCTCCTATCTATTTAATCTCAGATCATATGCGTATTTACAGTTTAGAAAGATATTGGTATTTCTGAGTTTTCCTTCTAAAGTGCGGTCTCCAATCAGGAATTTTTATCAACTTTACAGAAAACATAAGTCTTATTCTTCATTTTTATCTTTCCTCCAAAAATCGATTGTATACCCTTGCGTGTGTGTAAATTTTCACCCCTACACTTAAGAATTCAATTCAAGCTATATTACCCTTACCTTAATACCTAATACTACTTCTTTTCATTAATGGATGGACGGTGTTGCTTATACACCTTTCATGCGACTATTAATGCTTCTTGAGACACTAAGAGCCGATTACTGAATGCATGAGCTTAAAGCGTAAATAGCAGTTTCCAGGTCTTGACTTTATTTATTTTTTTTATTTTTTATTTTTTCTTTTCAAGACCGGATATATTTTTCAACGATGCTCATATGGTGTTTAGCTTTAAATACCGTTTTTTCTTTCATACTAGGCTTTCAGGCAAGAGTATTTCTAAGTATCCTCTACTATCCCAAGTTTCAAGGTGCGTGTATGTGCAATTTGTAGGGTATATACTTTCTAAATTTGGACTTCAGAATAGATACTATTTTTCAGACTTATCTTTCAGTAAAGTTTCAATACTTTCCCTTCATCTTGACTTTACTAAAGAACTGAACTCAAGATTACCTATTTCTCAAAAAAAAAACTGTAAGAACGTATATTTACCAAGTTTAAATAAAAAGAGGGTTATTTTTAGGATTTTCAATTTCTAAGCCTAGGATTTAGTTATTTCTAACGTATCAACTAAACTTTCGAAATAAAATCTAAGTTACCCTATTAGCTAATTTGACGACAAAGTTTTTATATTTTTCGGAATTTTTTTCCAGTTTTTATGGGTTTTTTAATATTTATGGAATGCAGAATATACACATGATGCAGCAAAATAAACGGAGTGCTCACCCCCAAACTTGAGTTTTACGATGTCCTCATCGTTGCCCCCGTCTCCGGTAGCTAGACTTAGACATCGTGGTGAGAATTTTATTAAAAAAAAGAAAAAAATCTAAGACTAATTACAACATGTACAAGTTAAAAGACTGGGTTATTGCAGAAATTAATACCAGCCATTTTGTCAATGTAGTGCCATGGGTGGCAAAAGAATAGGTATAATAAAAAGAAAAAGAGAATATACATAGAACGATTATATGTTAGTAAAGGGCATGGGAGTGTAAAAGTAGGGAGTAAAAAATGTTGAAGGTGAAAATGAAGTTTTGAAGCGGTCAAAGCATTGTTTTCTAAATGAATTGAATTTTCAATAAGTATGTGTTGAGTTTCGAAGTCAAGTTCGTAAAAGAACTGGAGTTCATCCGCAAAAAGTTCTGAAAAAGAAAGGTTCAAAGGATGATCCCAAAATGATCGTGACCCAAACTCACCAAGAATATCAAGTTCATCAGCAAAAATTTCCTCAAAACTCTGTATAAAAGAATAATTTTCATCATCGTCTTCCTCCCTATTATTTTTCACAATCCTACTCTAATTATTTACACTCTCTCCCAAAAATATTTCCTCCTCATCACATTCAAGAATGGGTAGGTTCATATCATTTAAAAAAGTAGGTTCCCACACTAACGTTTCTTCCAAAACCATATCAACAGGTGATATAAAAATTGTGGGTTCCTGATCATTGATTTCTTCTAATCTATCTCAACCATACCCGTCAAATTCACAAGGTCCCTTATTTAAAATTGGAAAGCACAAATGTCACTCCCCGCTTCCCGGTATACGGCATAGGGGACGGGACTGGTCCGCTACGTATTTACTGTGAAGTAAATACGCTAAGTGTATCTAAGCAATATAAAAGAAGCACAAGAGACAAGAGATATAAACCGAACATCAACTTTATTTATTAACATTCTTTTGTACAATGCATGAAAAGTAAATACAACCGAATAAAAAGCAATGCCTAAACAATGGAATAACAGAATGGAAAGTACTGAATGGAAAGTGTAAAATGACTAGAGCTCGGGGTCTTCACTGAATTGGTCCAAGTCTTCAGCAGTGGGCTCGATCTCTGAAGTGTCCAGATCACCTGACGACATTCAAAGAAGAAAGAAAGAGAATGTTGTCAGCGAACAGGTCGCTCGGTAAGTCCCAAAGATAAGGGAGAAATAGAATAGACAGAATAAGAAGGTATCTTTTAAAGTTGTATTATATTGTTGTAATGTTGTGTTAACGCTGTTGTTTGTAGCTTGGTACAGAAGGATGCCAGTGTATACGAGAGGAGTCTCGTTAGACCAGAGACTACGGTGAACTGAATATAGAGTACAAGGCTCCGTTAGAAGGCCCGGAACAACGGCAATTGGATTCATGTTAGGTGTCTTAAATCTTGCAGTCTCGTGCCACTTTTAACACCTTCCGTACCAGTCTACCCCTTAAACCCCGTAGTGTTTTGATTGTATTGTATTATAAACTGTATAGATTGTATAATTGGATGACTGACCGAAACCATGATATCTGTAACGGATGTAACCGTAGAATCATGTAAATGGAATAACTGGAGAACCATGTAAATGGAATGTATATCCATGGTTCGATTCAGTCAAGTTGTATAGATTGATAATTGGATTCATGGATTCATGTTGGATTGTAATATTATAGATTGGAGATTGGAGATTAGAGATTGTAGATTGTACTTGAATCATACTCAAGTCAGATTATAATGAGACCCAACCCGAGTCAGACAATTAGAAAGGTAAATTGAAGTCCTGATTGTTTTGATGTTATCGGTAACCGCTGCACATGTCGTATCTAAAATATTTATTTCACATCTCTTATCTCTTATGGATATTTTAAACAAATATTTAATTAAACAAGCGTATTTTGTGGAAGTAGCCTATTTCGAGATCATTTTTATAGTATAGGTATGTCAGAGGTGAAATGACAATTCATGGGTTATATCAGATTCCAGGTATTATGTGTGTGCAATATACTTTTGTGTACAGAGGAAATTAAACACCGTTTTAAATATGGGTTAACATTATCATTATTGAGGGTACAAGGAATAGGTATGCACAAATATTATAACAACTTTTTAAATAGGGTTGATGATTATAAGTTGGAACTAGGTTATTGAGAAATAAGAAGGTGACAGGAAAAGGGGAGAGAGGCGGATCCTACCTTTGATCAGGGTTTAGACGTAGACGGTTGAAAACGTAGGCTTGTGTAAAACTCCTCAAAAACTCCGCGCCCCGATTTTTCCTCGGCGATTGGGTGGAGCCGTAGCGTCGACGTCGTCGATACGAAGGCGCTGGTATTTTTTTTCAGAATTTTTGGAGTTCTGAGGTGTGAGAATTTTAGGTTTGAAGTGCCTATTTATAGGGTTCAAATGATAACAAGAAAATCCAAAAATTTGTTAAATCACACGGAAAATCACGCCGGCCAATGATTGCGAATCATTCTGTTAATGATTGCGCTCGCCGCCACGATTCGTGGCCGTTGGATCTGCATCCAATGGCCCAGATCGCGCCCCCAAAGCCATCGCCGCCTGCCACGTGTCGCGTGGCTGGGGATCACGCGGTTTCGCGTGGTCCCCACCACGTGACGCGTCGGTGGGTTCTAGGCCGTTGGATCGAGCATCCAACGGTCCAGGTTAAAAGGGGAAATTAATTTTTTTATTTATTTATATTTTTTTATAAAAAAAAATAATAACTGTTTATTATTTTAAAATTTGGATTAAAATTGTTAAAAATAGTTAAAAACACGGGAAAATTATGGAAAAATTTCAGAAAATATATTTTGTTATTATCTTTAGTATAAAAATAATTTTGGGCTAAAAAACAAATAATATATCCATTTCTAAATTGTTAGCTAGTTATTATAATTATATAGTATCTAGTTTATCTTTAAAATATTTTAAATTACGAATTAATTACTTTAATTGATAATAAAAATATGTAGATTATTTTAAGGCATTATAAAATTTTATTAAAACATCTTAAGCCTATAAAACAATAAGTAGAATTTAGAAAATTCTTTTAATCCTATTCAATGTTCTGAAAATTATTAAAAACATTCTTTTACCCACAAAATACGTAAATAATCACTTGACTCTAGGAATTTAAAATAAAAGTTATTTTATTAGAAATCTCGACCTTTACAATCTACTCTCCTTAGAATAATTTCGTCCCCGAAATTCAGAAGGTAGGTCAAAAGGAGAGAGAAAAATTACATGAAGGAAGCTTCAAATAAGTGAGGATATCGTTCTCTCATCTCGTCTTCTCTTTCCCACGTGGATTCTCCGGGAGAGTCCTTCCTCCATATGACCCTAACCAATCTGATCGTCTTGTCTCTCAAAATCTTTTCCTTTCGATCTAGGATCCCCACCGGCTGTTGTTCATAGGTTAGGTCAGTCCCCACGGTGATTTCAGAATGATCCAAAACGTGATCGGGGTCACTGACATATTTCCTCAATTGAGAGATATGAAAAACATTGTGTACGCCTTCCAGAGAAGGGGGCAAGGCTAAACGATACGGAACCTCTCCAACTCGTTCGAGAATATCGAAGGGACCTATGAACCGTGGGCTGAGTTTTCCGCGTTTCCCAAAACGTATCACTCCCCGGCTAGAAGAAATCTTCAGAAACACGTGTTCTCCTGGTTGGAACTCTAGTGGCCTTCTCTTTGTATCTGCCCAATGCTTCTGCCGATCTTGTGCTATGCGTAATTGTTCTTTGATGGTTCTTATCACCTCCACTGTCTCGACAATCATCTCGGGGCCTAGAAGTTCTCGATCCCCAACATCGTCCCAACTTAACGGTGAACTACACTTTCGTCCATACAAAGCGGCGAAAGGCGCCATGCCGGTACTAGACTGGTAGCTATTGTTGTAAGCAAACTCTACCAAGTGCAGGTGATCTTCCCAAGATCCTTAAAATCCAACATACAGGCTCGGAGCATGTCTTCGAGAATTTGAATAACCCTTTCTGATTGGCCATCGGTCTGAGGATGGTAGGAGGTACTGAAACCCAGATTCGTGCCCAGACTCTCTTGTAGGCTTTGCCAAAACTGAGATCTGAAACGTGTATCTCGGTCGGACACGATGCAAATCGGTACGTCGTGCAATCTGAAAATCTCTTCCATATACCTTTTTGCAAGGATTTCGGTTGATTGACCCACTCGAAAAGGAATGAAATGCGCCGATTTAGTGAGTCGGTCCACAATCACCCATACAGCGTCATTTCCCTTAGGGCTGGGAGGGAGTGCGGTCACAAAATCCATAGTAATGTTTTGCCATTTCCATTCGGGTATTGGTAACGGCTGTAACAGACCCGCCGTCCTGTGGTGTTCGGCTTTTACTTGTTGGCAAACAAGACATTTGGATACATTCTTGGCCATCTCCCGCTTTATCCCATGCCACCAATAGTTTTGCCTAAGATCCTTGTACATCTTTGTTCCTCCCGGATGAACAGAGTCGGGACAACTATGTGCCTCTTTTAATAATTCTTCCCTCATCTCCCCCTTAGGTACACAGACTCTGCTTCCATATCTCAAAGAACCATCTTCGTGGATGATGAAGTCCGTCCGCCGATTCGCGTCCACTTGTTCTCTGATCCTTCGCAACCTCGGGTCCTCCATTTGAGCGGTCTTGATTCGTTCGACTAATGTTGAGTGAATTTGTAAATTCATGAAGGATGTAAGCATACTGGGCATTATCAACTCGGTCTCTAGTTCATTAAAATCTTGACGATTCCTCCAATGAGTAGTCAAACTCGAAATCATTGGTTGGCGACTCAAAGCGTCCGGGACTACATTCACCTTTCTCGGATGGTATTGTAAATTTACGTCAAAATCTGCCACCTCCTTTGCCTCATATTGAGTTCCTTCTGGGTGAAGATATGCTTCAAGCTCTTTTGATCGGTATAAATATCTACCCTCTCACCCAATAAATAGTGCCTCCAAATCTTGAGTGCGAAAACAACTGCGGCAAGTTCTAAATCGTGCGTTGGGTAGTTTCGCTCATGCACCTTTAATTGTCTGGACGCATAGGCTACTACCCTACCATGTTGGTGCAAAGCACATCCAAAGCCTTTTCCTGAGGCGTTGCAATGTATGTCGAATCCTCCCGTCCTGTCGGGAATCGTAAGAATGGGTGCAGAAGTTAAACAAGTCTTCAGCTCTGCGAATGCTTCCTTGCAACCCTCGGACCATACATACGGTACATCTTTCCGAGTCAAAGTAGTCAGTGGTTCCGCAATCTTGGAGAAGTTCTTGATGAAACGACGGTAATATCCAGCAAGTCCCAAAAAGCTCCTGATCTCGGTAACAGTTCTTGGTATCGGCCATGTCTAAACTGCGACAATCTTGGCTGGATCCACTGAAATCCTTTCGCCTGACACCACATGCCCAGGAATGCTACCTGCTCTAACCAAAACTCGCATTTGTTGAGCTTTGCATAAAGTTGGTGTTGTCGCAAGGTCTCGAACACCGCACGCAAGTGTTCCGCATGTTCTTCTTGATTCTTAGAATACACTAGAATATCGTCGATGAAGACAACCATAAACTTGTCTAATTGCTCGTAAAACACTTGATTCATCAAGTTCATAAAGACTGCGGGGCATTGGTTACTCCGAAGGGCATCACTAGGAATTCATAATGTCCATACCTAGTCCTGAAAGCCGTCTTGGGTATGTCAGATGCTTTCACCTTGAGTTGATGATAGCCTGTTCGTAAATCCAACTTGGAGAACACCCGAGCTCCCTCCAGCTGATCGAACAGGTCATCTATTCGCGGCAAGGGATACTTGTTCTTGATTGTTACTTTATTTAATTCCTGATAGTCGATGCACATCCGCTTAGTTCCATCTTTCTTAGGCACCAAAAGAACTGGGGCACCCCAAGGTGACGAGCTGGGTCGAATGAATCCCTTATTAAGATGGTCCTCAACTTGCGCCCGAAGCTCCTTCAATTCTGCTAGCCCCATTCGGTACGGTGTCTTCAATATGGGTTGAGTTCCTGGTACTAAGTCTATGGTGAACTCAATCGCTCGATCCGGCGGTAAACCCGACACTTCTGCAAATACGTCTTCAAATCCTCGTACGACCATCGGCATCCTTTCCTCCCTTTGTACGGTGTACAAAGTCTCTTCCTTTCTCGGTACAGCTCGGTAGGTTGCTGGGTCCAAGGACTTACTTCCACTCTCGAATATGAACAGTGGGTGGTCAGGGATTTCAAACACTACCCTCCTTTGACGACAGTCGATAGTAGCGTAAAAAGCACTCAACCAGTCCATACCCAAGACCACGTCGAAATTGGGCATATCTATCACCATAAAGTTGGCATAGAAACCTCGCCCGCAGACTACCATGGGGCACAGATCGTATCCTGAAGTGGACTTGATCACACTGTTTCCCGTGTTGACGTTCCACTCGGTGATGAGAGGTGTTACGGGGATGGAGCTGGCGGTCACAAACTTTTGTTCCATGAATCAATGCGACGCACCAGAGTCAAAAAGTGTGAGTGCAGGTATAGAGGCTACTAGGAGGATACCTATGTTATAGGTGGGAGGAAAATTAGTGATGAGCCTAACAAGATGTGTATGCAAGATGGGAGTGAACTTGGAAAACATGACAGTCAAAACAGCGATACCTGTAATTACTTCCCCAGTTGCTTCAGCCTCTTCTGCGGTCATAGTAAAGGCCTGACGCTTCGGTCCGTTGCGCTGAGCTTGTTGGAAAACTCGCTTCTGTTGGGGTAGGGGTGGTCCTCTAGCTGCTGTTCCTTGCCCGTTTGGTTTATTAGCAGGTGGTGGTTGGGCTCCCTGTTGAGGCGCTCTAAGATTGGATGGTCTGTTGTCCGGGAGTAATGGTCGTCTTCTCTGTGGACAATCCCCTATGGCATGATCCGGAGACCCACAGATTATACAGAGCTTGTTCACATAGCGGCAGTCCTTCATGAAATGTCCGACTTTACCACAATGGTTGCATGTGACTGCTGGTTTCCTGAAAGTAGCCGGTCCTGCTGGTCTCTTAGGTTGTTGCCTCCCGTGAAATCTGGAAGATGATCCTCTAAGAACTTGATTGGCTGGTCGCTTAATGCTAGTCAATCGGTCATCCTTCCTTATGCGTCTCTGAAGGTCTTCGAAGTTCCGTGCCGCCTTTAAGATTTCATCATAAGTTGTTAAGGTGGTAGAAGACATGGAGGACTGCGTCTTCAGATCTAACCCCTGTCGGAATCTTTGGCATATAGCTCCGGAGTTGCCACCAGGTGATGCGCAAACCGACTTAATCTCACGAACTCCGAAGCGTACTCATCCACCGATTTATCCCACATACTTCCTTGTTGGAACTGGATAAACTCCCGTTCCATTTTTAGGTGTGCTACGGCGGGGAAGTATTGAGTATCGAACCGTCGTTTGAATGTTTCCCAGTCGACGGGCTTTTTCAGCCTGCTTTCCTCGGCCTCCCACCATATTCGGGCATTATCAGTGAGTTGTAGTTTGGCAATGTTCACCCATGCGTCCTTCGGAATTTGGGCGGCACCGAGGTCGTTGATTGTTCCCTTGAGCCATTCCTCAGCTTCTAAAGGAGTTTCCTTCCCTGAAAAAGTCTTAGGGTGGAGTGATCTGAACTGTTTCACTCCCGCGCTCCTTGAGGAACTGGGACCAATGCCTGCTTTAAAACTTCTGCTTGTTGCTGCCTACTCTTGCACAGCTCTTGATGCAGGGCAGCTGTCTGCTGCTGCTGTTGCTCCAGTAGTCCTTGCATCATTTGTAGCATCGCTGCGTGTTGAGCAGTGGCTTCATTGTCTCTGTTTCCTCTTCGGTTGCGGTGATGGTGTCGTCCATTCATCGATATCTGAATCAGGAGGAGTTAGGCTATATCCAGAGGCCAAAAACATAGGGTAGTAACTTGCAGGAGGAGTAACAATTCATGCCAGAGAGAAACTAGTAAGGAATAATAAAAACGAGAGACACGAGAGTGCAATTGTCGGGAATCAAGACTTTATTAACAATGCTAACAGGAATACAAAGAATTATTTAAAATAGGGTCCTACTTCTATACACATTTTATTCTGCTCACTAAAAGTTAAGAGCTAAACAGGTGACATTCGTCCATCAATTAGGAGGCGGAAACTGCGTGTTATTGGCTCGGCGCTTGTTGATCTTTCTTGCAAAACTGTAAAAGAAGGGAGAGCCTGGTACATCCCGACGGTAGAGTTGCGGAGGGGTACGACGAACACATCGATAAGCATGCCCCCGAATATAGAGGGTCTTCCTAATGAACCACATGTGTGGCCCGTATTCTCTTGGTTCTTCTTCTTCCACTGGAACTTCTTCCTCAGCGGGGGCCTCCCCTTCGGGCTCCACCTCCTCCTCCTCAGATTCTTCTACCTCCATGGGATCTTCCTCTTCCTCAACGGGAACGTCCTCTTCTTTGACGGGATCTTCCTCTTCCTCAACGGAATCTTCCTTTTCCTCCACAGGATCTTCCTCTTCCTCTTCATCCTCTTCCTCTTCCTCTTCCATATCGTCTTTGGGGATATTTATTTGGGGACCTATTACTTCGTCGTTCGAATACCCAAGCGCAGCTTCAAAGGTGATGACTGACGTGTTGTCCTCATCCGGAAGATGTGCCATGGCCTGAGAAGGACGGTCATGGTCAGGATACAGAGATGTTAAGGAAAAGGACGAGGAATGGGAAAACTTTATGAAATTGGTACAAGCGGATAGGATTCACAAATATAATAAGTCAGTTAATAGTTTCATTTTAGTACACAAGACTGACCTGCATGGGCCACCACAAAAACCTGTCAAGCCCCACTTCCCAAAAGAAGGTGAAGAGTGGCATAGCACCGTCCGCAACCTAACTGTATTGAAGGAGGTCTATTCAATACAGTTACGTTAAGCGTAAGAATGAATCATAGTGTGCAGGGTTGTGTACAAAAATAAAACATTAAAGCGAAAAGCATTTATTTCCATTAACCAACTTTATTACATTCTAGAGAAAGAGCAAAGAAAACTAATTGGTTTAATTACATCAAAGAAAATAAAGCCCTAAACAAGTGGGCAACAAAGAAAACTAATCAATCCTCCGATGCCAACTCTGCATAATCTTCATTAGTCGGTTCCTCGCCTAGATCTTCATCATAAAACTCATTCATATCTAACGGACATTCCAAAAGGGAAAAAGAGAAGGTCCGTCAGCGAGTTATACTCGGGTAGGATTGCCTCATAAAGAAATAGGAGTGTAAAAATGAACAGGTGTATATAAAAGTATGATGTATGCATGCAAACGTAAAGTAGGGGTGTAAATGTTTGAAATGCACAAATTTTAGACGTTTTGAGGAGAGGTATATATGAGCATGTGTATGTTGTAAGTTATATGTAGATAAGTAGTAGGAAGTATAGGTGAAGATAATAGTTCGTATTAGTTTGTTAAACAAGGGTCCGGATACTCGCGATTATTCCGTTGTGGCCACGGAATAACAACTGGGGAAGTGAAATGTACCGTTTCACTTCCCGGGATCATGATCGAGTAGTAGGGGAATCCGAGTTCCGAATCTTCTTGCCTAATCAAACTAAACATCCCCGTTATTCAGTGTAGAGGTCTAGAGTTAGAGCGTATACTTCTAGGCATGGAATTTCCACATTATATAGTCGTCCACATTTTGGACTGTTCATCCGGAATATCGGGATCTTCATATTTATATAGTCGTCCACACTTTGGACTGTTCACCCGGAATATCAGGATCTTCATAAGTATTCCATACCTAGGTCCGCGCATTTTAACCCTAACCGTATCATGTTTTGTATATGTCATGTTGTCATAAACTGGAATTTAAAAGTATTGATCTCGTTTAATATGGCCTTCCACAACCACTCGTTTTATTTTCTAGAGTTTGTAAAGTACTTCGTGTCCTTAGAGAAAGCTTAGTTAAAAAGGAAATAATAGTGTTTAAATATCTTTTATTACTTCTAAGAAAATCCTTGATATTTGGGATATTTATTATTTTGGAAAAACATAATGTTTTACGGAAAATATCCTTTCGATAAAGGTTGTGGTGTTTATTTGAAAATCTTTTGCAAGAGGTTTTTATTTGAAAGTCTAGACTGCTCCTAATATTCCAAAAGGACAAATTGTGAGGTCCTCAAATCGCCTCTTCACCGCCAATTGTGGCCAGGTAAGCACAAGTAAGGAAATGAGGGATCCGCTCACGAATCACCGTGAGACGGGCCTTTTAAAATTACCTTTCCCACTTGTCTAGCCTAGGCACCACAAAGTCTGGTTTAGATAAACGACCGATGCCTACAACCTTCCCTTTGTCCTAATCTGGATTGGTGTTTATTTGAAAATTACCTTTTAAAAGATACTGAATATTCCTTTTGGAAAGATATCGTTATTTAAATTTAATATTTTCTTCTTTAAAAAGGTTGAGGGGGTTTAACAATATTATAGTGGTTGATGAAAAGGTGTAAGTAAAATGTCGTATCTAAAATATTTATTTCACATCTCTTATCTCTTATGGATATTTTAAACAAATATTTAATTAAACAAGGGTATTTTGTGGAAGTAACCTATTTCGAGATCATTTTTATAGTATGGGTATGTCAGAGGTGAAATGACAATTCATGGGTTATATCAGATTCCAGGTATTATGGGTGTGCAATATACTTTTGTGTACAGAGGAAATTAAACACCGTTTTAAATATGGGTTAACATTATCATTATTGAGGGTACAAGGAATAGGTATGCACAAATATTATAACAACTTTTTAAATAGGGTTGATGATTATAAGTTGGAACTAGGTTATTGAGAAATAAGAAGGTGACAGAAAAAGGGGAGAGAGGCGGATCCTACCTTTGATCAGGGTTTACACGTAGACGGTTGAAAACGTAGGCTTGTGCAAAACTCCTCAAAAACTCCGTGCCCCGATTTTTCCTCGGCAATTGGGTGGAGCCGTAGCGTCGGCGTCATCGATACGAAGGCGCTGGTATATTTTTTAGAATTTTTGGAGTTCCGAGGTGTGAGAATTTTAGGTTTGAAGTGCCTATTTATAGGGTTCAAATGGCAACAAGAAAATCATGCCGGCCAATGATTGCGAATCATTCTGTTAATGATTGCGCCCGCCGCCATGATTCGTGGCCGTTGGATCTGCATCCAACGGCCCAGATCGCGCCCCCAAAGCCACCGCCGCCTGCCACGTGTCGCGTGGCTGGGGATCACGCGGTTTCGCGTGGTCCCCACCACGTGGCGCGTCGGTGGGTTCTGGGCCGTTGGATCGAGCATCCAACGGTCCAGGTTAAAAGGGGAAATTAATTTTTTTAATTATTTATATTTTTTTATAAAAAAAATAATAACTGTTTATATTTTAAAAATTGGATTTGGCTTTAAAAAATTGTTAAAAATAGTTAAAAACACGGGAAGATTATGGAAAAATTTCAGAAAATATATTTTGTTATTATCTTTAGTATAAAAATAATTTTGGGCTAAAAAACAAATAATATATCCATTTCTAAATTGTTAGCTAGTTATTATAATTATATAGTATCTAGTTTATCTTTAAATATTTTAAATTACGAATTAATTACTTTAATTGATAATAAAAATATGTAGATTATTTTAAGGCATTATAAAATTTTATTAAAACATCTTAAGCCTATAAAACAATAAGTAGAATTTAGAAAATTCTTTTAATCCTATTCAATGTTCTGAAAATTATTAAAAACATTCTTTTACCCACAAAATACGTAAATAACCACTTGACTCTAGAAATTTAAAATAAAAGTTATTTTATTAGAAATCTCGACCATTACACATACCAGTATCCGTATTAAAATACGAACACCAAAAGAGATAGAAAATACAACAAACATAATACTAGAACACACACACACGCATATATGTAAATTATTAAATCAATAAATGATTTAATAATCCAGTTTAATCCTAAGCCGGCTAGTATTATCAAAACATCCGATTAAATTCCGTGTATCTAGTATACGTATTTAATCGGGACCCTGCACGTATCAATATACAGCCTCTACATCGTTTCGCCTGAACCAGGAAAACCCTCTGTGTGGCACTCTGAAGACTCGACAGTACGCTGACACTGAGTTACTGGATAAATCCATAACCACAAGCACGTCAGCGGCACTAGTTGTACGTAACGGCTACCCAGGTATCTATCGAAAAGGAAGGCCGGCGAGCAAACTCATCTGAACCCCTGTTGAGCCTGTCTGTGACAATCTCCGTATAGTCCAGTTTCTCCGTCTAACAGTATCGCAAACCGGGTCTAGGGGTGGTAAACATCAGACCCTAATAATCCCATAATTCATGCCAAAGTAGCTCAGGACCAATCCGAGAAACTACTGATCTAACTATCAGTAAATCTCATCTGCTTTGGCCAAGGTCTTATAATGCTGGCCAACCGAAAACAGTGTGACATCGACTCCCTAAACCGGGAAAGACGAATCCCTAACAATCGCTCACTATCTCCATGTGGCTCGGTACTGTACCCAACTAAAACCTGTTTGCACGACTCATTAGAGCCTTGGTAGGGTAGTAATCTAAGTAAAGTGGGAACCCACATGAGACAATGACGATCTCAAGTCTAAAGACTAACCTGTGCTCATGTCTGTTAGTGTATATGCCCTAGGGGCCATTATTGTATCATACTTGCATGTATATTACTTAATGGAAGCTTGGGATATTCACAGTTGTATATATAACAGTCTTGCTAAACATGGTAGTATGCTACTTGGTTTGAGTGTACTTTAATATGTGCATATGTTTCTTATAACGTATCACTTATACATATTAGTAGAGCCCATAGGATCTTTGCTTGATTACCAGCGTCGTGATGGCAGTCACACTAGTGGGGGCTGGGTAGTCTGTAAGCAACATCCTATACCGGTCCCTGGTCGTTGGATTATCGAGATAGGGCATCGATATTTCAGAATAGACTAAGTGTATACGCTTCTCATCCCAATTGGGGAGATGGTCTGTCCCACAGCCATCAGTACGTCATACTAGAGATAGTATACAGGTGCTCGTTAGGTTACGGGTACACCGGACAGGACTCGCTGGGGAACTGATTGGTTGGTATTATACCCATCGTCAGTTAACAGTTCCCAGGTGACATGAGTACAGCATAGTCCGCAGACTTGACACTGCTGCTTCGCCTCGAGTGTGTCCCACTGTTCTTAGATTGCTACCCTACCACGGCTCAAAGGAGTCGTGCAAACAGGTAGCAGTTGGGTGCAGTCCCGAGCACTTGGAGGCAGTGGCGGTTAGATAGGATTCGTCTCTCCCGGTATTGGGAGTTGATATCGCACTGTGTCAGAGAGCCATTACGCAAAGTCCCTGGCCAGGGCAACCGAGATATACTGGTAGGTTCCAGTAGCTTCTCAGGGCGTAATGGGCTTCCCTCCGACACGACTTATACAGCTATTAGGGGACTGACGCTTGCCGCCCCCTAGGCTTGATATGCGATAGTCTTAGACGAACAGACCGGACTGTACGGAGATTGTCGCTTCAGGCTCAGTAGGGGTTCGAGATGGTTTTCCTCATCGGCCTTCTTATCGACATTTACCTAGGGACCGTTACGTACAGCTAGTGCCGCTTGCGGTCTGTGGTTAAACCCACTGCTAGCGTAGTGTCGAGTCTTTAGAGTCCCACACAGAGAGTTTCCCTGCTCCAGGCGAAACGATATAGAGGTCGTATGGTTTTACGACAAGGGTTCGGATGCGTACGTGTGTTTACGCACGTACGACTTTTCGGACAGTTTTTACTAGCCGGCTTTGGTTTAAGCCAGTTTCTAGTATCTGGTTATTGGATTTATACAGTCTAACGTTTTTCCGTGTTTTCACGGATTATAGGGGCGTTCTCGTAATTTGTCGGGAACCTTCTAGAAGAGTGGTGACTAAGGGGTAAAGGTGGCATGAGCATTAATTGATTAATGACTCATTTGTATGATTCATCCTTTGCACTTAATGACTCATTAATGAGATAATGAGTCATATGATGAATCACACAAGGTGAATGCATCAACCATAATGATTAAATCATTTATTTATTTATTTGATTAAATTGTTATGGTTGTTATATTCAAAATGAGTTCATTATTCTTTTGATTCTCATCTTCTCCTTCTCTCTCCTCAAGCTCACTCTCTCTTGAAACCCTAACCCTAACCTCTCATGTGTTGAGATCAAGGGTCAGCTAGACTAAAACATCTACAACCTCACTCTATATCACCTAGTTAGCTTAGATTAGCGATTTGAGCAAACTAGTTATCTCAAGTTTGAGATTTAGCTTGGCGTAGGAGCTTTCGGGTGGATCGTCTTTGATTCGAGGAGGCCGTGAAGTTGCCGATGTTCCAAGGAGCCTACGAGGAGTGGAGGACCGCGATGAAGACCCGAGGGACAAGTAACGTGAGGTATAACTTCGTATCCGAGTAGTTAAACCTCTAGTACTTTGTTAGCTGTTCATATCAGATTTTTGCATTTTCATACCGCCCAATTTTTATCACATTGCATATCGGTAGGTACTCTTGAGCCGTGTTTGCTAGTCAATTGCAGGATACAGGTTCTCGGCTCTGAACGGTGAAATTCATGGAAAAACACGACAAAATCTGGGCTCCTGCCATTCACAGATAAAACACGGATCTCCGCTCTTTATCCGTCTGTTGCCACACACCAGTTTAGGAGACAAAATGAAAAATCAATTGTCACCTTCATGCACAAAGCACAATGGCAACACCAAGTCCAAGAAATCTACGCGGAGCTCAAGAAAATCATGACAAAAGATCCATGTCCAAATCACCTTTTGGTCCACTAGAATTCTGGAAGAAATGTGGAAATATTATCAGAAAATACATGTACCAGACAAAAGGGGACAGCAGACCAGGGCCGTACAGGGAAGCCCACGCCCTGACTCCACTATAGTGCGGCGGATCCGCGGCCAATAGGGGGTCTAGGCCGCGGATCCGCGCCTGTACTGGCGCCGCAGATAAAGATTTTCCAGGTGTGTTTTGGTCTTTTTATATTTGTTCTGAATGTTGCCCTAGGTTTTCATTTTCCAGCCTATAAATACCCCAGAACCTTGTGAAGGAAAGGGTGCATAATCTTGTATTTTTTCTAGGTTTTAGAATACTTGTTCTTCTTCCTCTTCTCATCTCTTCTCCATTAAAACTTGTAGTGAGCTTTTGTGAGTGAAGAATGGTGAATAAAGAAGTTCATTTTGCTATTATATCTTGTCTTGTTCTTTTATAATTGCTTGTAATTTTAATTTGTTAACTTAGTTGTTGTTATTTCTTGTTGTTTCTTTCTCTTCTCTTTTCCTTTATCATTAAAACAACCATGATGCTTACGCTTGATCCTTGCCAAGGTGAGATCGCAAATAGCTAGTTGTTATCTTCTAATCTCTTTCTTTCTATCTTCCTCTTTTGTTTTGTTTTCTTTTCATTATGATGTGTGAGTAGTTTCATACTTGTTAGGGTAGGATAAGGAAAGTTTGAGAGAAGGAAATCTCTCTCACTCTTTCCTTGCCCAACATCTTAAAATCGACTCCCGTTAATTGAACCACAATCCGCTCCTTACGGCACCCTATCCTACATGATAGCGGTGATTCCGTAGTGAGACCGGTTGTGGTTGAATTAACCGGAGGTTATGGCTAAGAGCCAAGAACGGATGGACAAGCACCAAAAGGAAGAACTTATGCGTTGGAAAGCCTAGCTTATACTCGCAAGTTTCTTCCTAGTCGTGCTAATCCCCGTTGTTGCCGATTACCGTAACACCGATATTAAGAGTGGCAACGAAAGAAGTGGGAGACTCCTAACTCAAACTAACCTAATCCTAACCCTAACAAGATCTCTTTACATATCATTTTAACACTTAGTTAATCACAAACAAAATCTGGACCTTCGGACTTAACTCGTTAAAACACTTAGAAAAAAATTCCCATCTCCCTGCGGACGACCCGTACTCAACCGGCTAGCTACAAGCGAAACCGTCTTGATTGCGGTAATTAACTAAACTAGAACACGCAGAATATCTAACAATCAAATGGCGCCGTTGCCGGGAAGACGGTAGTTTATTTCTTTGTGTAATTTCGGGTTAATTTGTGAATATAAAGCTAACCGAAAAACAAAAAAATATATATATACTTTGTAAAAAAAATCATCTTGTTATTTTTGATTAGTTTTTGTGCAAGTGTGCAGGATAATACGGAGTTCAAGTTCAGTGCCAAAGACGTGGGAAGATAGACCCATATTTCGCGGCTACACCGCGACGGATCCAAACGGAACAAACGGTCTACTGTCAAGATCTGGAGCAGGTACAGTGAGCAAATAAAAATTCAGAAAATCCAGACAAGCAGAGGACAAACACAGGAGCTCACACCAGAAATTCAGAAGCCCAAGTCTCAGTTCCTACCGCGGAACCGCGGCAAAGGAGGGCTTAGGCCTCGGAACCGCGGCCACGTGGTGGCCTCGTTGACTCAAAATCTCTGTAAGTCTTTCTTGCTTCCTCCCCACTCCTCTGGACTCCAATAAACTGTGTTTTCTGCAGCATTCTTTGCGCAAACTCTTCTCCCCCTTCCAATAAACTGTTCTTATGCAGGATTCTTTGCGCTGCGCTAAAAATAAAAATTGTTTGCAGTTGATTTGTTATCGCTTTACATTAATTAATACGGACTTAAGGGGCTTGAAACCAATTCAGATTGGGTGGGGATTTCATCACCCTTCCCATGACCCCAAAAATCACAAAAAGCATATGCATTGACCATTGTTAAAATTAAAAAATACTAGACTCAGCCCTAAGGACTTCGTGCTCAATAGGACAGAGGACTAGTTACAGGCATCGGCCGTTTATCCTATCTGACTTTTGCGGTGCCTAGGCAAGTGTGACGAAGGCAAGTGGTTATTTAATTAAGGAACTTCACGAAAGCGTTGGATAACCTCCCACTTACCTGGCACTTATCTGGCCGCATTAGACGGAGAAGAGACGGTTTGAGGTCCTTTTTCTAGCCCTCTGGAACAGTTAGGAGCAGGTCTAGTTGACCTAGGTGATCCTAGATCTAGGTAAGATTGTGCATATCTTATTTGTGATTGCTTAAAGCCGTAAGTCCGTACATATTTCTGTAAAGCTCTTTCTAAAAAAAAAGGAAAAAATCAAAAACTTTTATAAAAACTTGCCCTTTGTCGCCAAATCCATTTTTCACCCACCACCCATCATTTTCTCCATTGACGTTTTCTTACCCTCACCTTCTCCGCTTTGACTATACTAAACTCGTTTAGTGTATGTCCGCTTGGACTCGGGACACTAGCGCCCGCCTAGTCCGTGTTACGTTAGTCGCTACCGACTACGCGATCGACTCAGACGTCGAAACTCCGTCCACTCCTCTTTCACCCCTTCCTTTGCCGGCCAACTCCGACGTTGACCGGAATTCTGTTCATACATCTTCACCTTCACCTTCACCAACCTCTTCTTCCGCGATGTCAGGATTTAATCCGAACATCTCTTTGACTACCGCTGGATTGGCTCCACCTCCTACGGAGACCAATATCCCACCACCACCGCCTGTTGTAGCGCCGCAGCGAATCGCGCTCCAGGATCGTTTCTATCCCACCCGTTCTGCACTTCCCACCTACCTTTCTCTTCCACCGGCCAATGGGGACAACTTTGAAATTAAGGCCCACTTCATCAACATACTTCCACGATTTCATGGGCTTGAATCTGAAGATGCCTATATCTTCATCAATAAATTTCAAAACGTCTGTGCCATGATGAAAACCACCCAGCTGTCGGACGATGCTATACGTCTACGGGTCATTCCGTTCACTTTATGCGACCTTGCTGAAAAATGGCTGTATAGCACCGCTTCCCACTCCATAACCAGCTGGGACGAGTTTGTTAAAGCGTTTCTAAAAAAATTCTATCCGAATCATAAAACCGCAAGGATTCGAAATGAAATCAACCAATTCTCTCAGCTTCCTTCTGAACCCTTCTGGAAGTGCTTTGACCGGTACAAAGACCTTCTTGTTCAGTGTCCTCACCACGGTATAGAGAAATGGCAACTTTGCCAAACCTTATACGAGGGCCTGAACCCAGCAACGAAGCAGTTGTTGGAAACCATCTGTCCGGACCACTTCCTATCGAAATCTGACGAGGAAGCGTGGCAGTTCTTTGACGAACTTGCGGAGCAAACGCTACAATGGGAGAGCACCAGACCGACTTCTTCTTCTTCTACCTCCACTTCTACCGGTCAGTCTAGGGTAGGAATTCACCAACTTGATGTCTCTATTGCGATGAAAGCTGAAATGGCTGCAATAACAAGAAAGCTTGAAGCGATAGAGAGCAAATTCTCTTCTCCTGCTCCTGCCCCTGTTCTCCCCCTTCGTACCATTTGCGCTTGTTGTTCTGATCCTTCTCACTTGACCGAAGAGTGTCCTTATAATCCGCCATCGCAAGGACAGGATCAGGTTAATGCTGCATTTCAGCAAAGACCGAGGAATGATCCATACTCTTCCACCTACAATCCCGGTTGGAGAAACCGCCCCAATTTCGCCTGGAATCAGAATCAGAATCAATTCCAAGGCAACAATTTCCAAAGGGCCCCTCCGCCGCAGCAACAAGCGCAACAACAAATTCAGTATCAGCAGCCCTTCCAACCCTAACCTTTCCAAAATCAGACGAACAACTTTGCACCCAACAATTCTTTTCCACCAAACAACTTTGTTCCGTCAAACAATGATAAGGTTTCCTCGCTCGAACGAAGTCTGGAGGCGTTCGTTAAACAATCGACTCAGTCCACCGCCAACATCCAGTCTTCCATTCAGTCCTTAGTGCAACACACTGCCGCTCACGGGCAAAGCATCTGTCACGACCCAAAATTGGCCCGTGACGGCCCTAATACTACGCAACGCCCTAAGACGTAACGTAGCAAAAGAAAGCCAAAACCCAGAAGTCTAAACCATAAAAATACGGAAAAGATAATATAAGTTTTGAAACATTTGAAATCGCAACCCAAATTCTTTAAAAGTCTTACTTTCCTTCTTTAAAATTTGGCAACACCCCTTTTTGTAAAAATCAGCCAAGATGAATACAATACAAATATACGACGCCGTAACGAAGAAATAAAGACAGTAGAGAGAAAGCTGTATATAAAAGACAACAAATCCACAATAATATACAAATACGTCCTCACCAAGTCTCTAAGTCCACAATACAATAGTAGATGGAGAGTACAAAATACAACGAATGTACAATATGAAATACAGATAATCATCTAACCCACCTAAGCAAAAGGTACTGTGAGCTGATGCGGTATCTGTGGCAAAAGATAAATAGCTGAATAGCGGAATAGCCTGCCTCGACTACTCTGGGGAACAACCTGAAACACCTGTGGCACAACGGGGGTGAGTTTCCAACTCGTGAATAGTATAAAACATATGCAGGTAATCGCAGGAATGCACGTACAGCATGAATCTAAGATATGCGATTACGGTAATAACATGTCGTGCAAATGCTGAATAAAGGAGAGTACACTAGCAGGTACAATCAATATGTGAAGCAATAGTAACATGACAGTAATATGCAATAACTATGCAAAAAGGATATGAGAATGTAGATATGCAACTTATCAAAAGGGTACACTAACAGGTACTACCACTATATGAATCTGTGCATAAAAATAGGTAAGGGTGAGGTATAGGGTGGAATATGTCATTTCCACGGAAACCTGACATCGTGGTAGGATCACAATCCATCAAGACACTCAAATCCCAAATCCTCAAATCAGCCCCCACATTGGGCTCTCACAACATACAGGTCTCACATCACCTCAAAGTACAATATCGAAAAGCTCTCCTATATCTCGAATGTACAGATCAACCATATCTTTCATATCCAATATCCAATGTCAATGAATCACCTATATCCCAAGTCGAATCTCAAGTAAGAATCTAACATCCTAAAGGTAAATACACAGAAATAAGTATGATGGGGGCAATACACATATATTAGCGTCCCATTCCACTAATATTGGTGTAAGGGTATATATAACAACGGCTAAATCCCCTGTTATATATACAAAGGGGTTAAAGAAATATCATGAAAACTGTGTGCCAAGCATCGACACAGAAATCCTCGTATATCGGGCTCCGTCAGTCCGGATCGGCCCACGGGGTCCGTCTGCGGTGTCGGCCCTCGGCCCCGACAGTACAGATCATCCCGCATCCATCTCTCGACTCTGGCCAGTATCCTCCGGACAACTGCCAGGTCCAACCAATCACCGGTAGGTACTCGCCCACCTCCTGGCTCAATCGGCAAACCCATCGATCTTCTTGCCGAGGGGAACCATACCGGGCCCCACCATGTACTCTCATACGGCAACCACACCTCGTATGGAGTGTATAATCAGCACCGATAAAACTCATGGTGGACGCGCAAATATCATATCAAGGAAACCGGGTTGTTCAATGTATGCATAATTTCATGAACTCCCGCGGTTCCCAAATCCCGAAAACATCATATAAAATCTAAACAAACAATGTGATATATCTGAATGCGAGCAGGTAAACAAAAGTATATAGCTGAACCAGATGTATGCAAAATCAATAAAGTACAGCCAAGTATAGGTATCTACCTATAAGAACTGATGTCGTATACCCCCTGGGTATAAGAAGAATATGAGTAAGATATCCCCCGGTATAAGTAAAATATCTAAAAGGTATACCTGTAGCTGTATCGTAAGGTGTAAATGTACCTATCACTAAAGGTATGATACACTATAGGTATACCGGTAGCTAGATGTCATGTGTGGTAAGCAATAGTAGCTATAAGGGGTAGTGTGTGACATGGCAATTATTGACGGTGTATTTGTAGCATACAATCTGTGCTCGTGCAACATGAACCGTCAATAATGTGTGCAGTGTCCTACGGCTGCTAGTTACAGTATATAACTATATCAAGGAAATAAAGTAAAGGCGCAATTCTACAATGACGTAGAATGTGCGACAGGTATTTGAATCCTAGCCCAGACGCATAACGCCATGCGGGCGATTCCCCTGTAGATGTTAAATCTACTCACCTACACTCCACGCTAGGTGAATCCTACAATCTGCTCCCCCCTGTAGCCGTGTCCGTAGTTCCTGCCTGCAAACCTGCAAATACGACATGAAATCATATATAAGTCAAAATATTCCGCGAAACGCGATATCGAACCAAAACGAGAAACTCGCGTCGCGAACTAAACGCGCGTGTGCACGATACGCTGAATCGTGTATATACGCGTCTAAAACCATCGCGACACGCCGCGATACGCTGGATCACAGAACCCACTCACGTATCGCGCGTATCGCGCAAACACAACGGACACCAAAAACGATATATGACCCCAGATTTTCCTACAGGTCAAATCTTGCAAAGCTAGACATACCAAAACACTACAATACACTGCAGACAACCAATCCCAAAACCCCAGCACCCCACTCCCCTTCCTGGCCGCAATTTGCGGCCAGAATGGCATAATTGACGGCCTAGGATGGGAATTGGGGGCTCGTGTTCATGTGGTGTGCTCTAAACCTAGGTATCATGTCCCAGTCTTCTCAATTTCACTCTGTAAGGTCCGGGTCAAAAGCAGATTCCAGATATCCATTATATCGCTTAAAAACGACAATTTTGCACAAAAGCAAACCCTATGGTATTTTAGTGAAATCTGGGGATTTCTCAGTTGAAGTGGCCCTATTAACACTTAAATACATTAGGGTAGCTAACACAATCAACAATTTCCCAAAATTCCACATAAACACCATAATCTAGCACTAAATTAACTAATTAACACTAATCGAAGCCAAACTACACACAAGCTAGCTAAACTAGGGAAAGAGCTCAGAATTATACCCTAAGGAACCCAAGGAAACAAGAGAAGAAGTGTGTGGAGGAGATGAGAGCTTCTGCAAGTGCTGGGACTCCTCCTGCTGCTGTTGATGCCTGCTGCTGCCACTGCTGCTGCTTGCTGATGCTGATGATGCTGTTGTATGCTGGAGCTGCTGCTGTTGTTGTTGAAGATGATGGTGGTGATGATGTTGCTGCTGCTGTTGTTGTTGTTGTTATGGCTGCTGCTGCTGCTGTTGTTGTTGTTGTTGTTGTTGATCTCTTCTGCTGCTGCTCTTGCTATTGTTGCTGCTCCTGATGAGTGCTGTGTATGTGTGAGTGAGTGAGTGAGTGAGTGAAAAGAGAGAACAAAGAGAGAAATGAGAGGAAATGCAAAAAACCCCTCCACTCTCTTTCTCTTCCCTCATAATGAGGCATGGCTCACACCATGATGCCCATGCTCACTCTCTCTCTCTCCCAAAATCAACACAACAACCAAATATTAAACCCTTTTAATTTTAACAAACATGCACTTAACAACCCAAAAGCACCTAAACAAATTTTAAAACAAGCTCAAAGGAAAATGGTTAGCTAACCATGATTGCTAATCATGATTAACCTCCCAAAGCACCCTAGTTAACATGCACAAGTGTGTGTGTGCCTAACAAAATTCTAATAAAATACACAATAATTAGGATAAAATATTTAAAAACCAATTTGGTAAACTTTTTATTAAAAACCACATATTAAAATATAATTAGCTACAAAACACATTCTAAGGTGTTACAATCTCCCCCCCTTAAAAGAAATTCGTCCCCGAATTTTAAAAATATTCCGGTACGCATACCTTCAAAGAGAAGATTAAAATCCTCACATCTCGCTCGCAGCCTCCCAAATGACTAACTCACCATACGGCTACGTCCAAGGAAACCCTTCACAGATGGCAAGACCCTTGACCGATGTTCCTCCACCTGCCGAGCCATTAACACAATTGGCTGCTGGTGAACGAAAGATCGCGTCCAGCTAAATGGTCTGGTGCCAAATCATGTGAGAAAGGTCATGAAGGTAATTGTAGAGTATCATCACCAGGAATACGGGGTGAAAATCCAATAATCTGGGCGGAAGTGCCAATTTAAAGGCAACAAAACTAACTCGCCTATAGGATCTTAAAAGGACCTAAATCCTGGGACAAGCTTCCCAAAATCCAACACGTCATTCATCGGAAAGTCCATAGGAATACATGATTGGTCCTACGAACTCGAGTCTATGACCAACACAGTCGTCATAAGACCTCATTTCGAAATGGACAATCCCCATCCTGACCTAACACAACTGGACCGTCTCCGAAGCCTCTAGAGTAGCTGGGGTCCAAATTCCTACTTACGCGGAGTCAGAAGAACAACAGACTGGTGATCGACACGACTTAACCCCTAAGCCTAAGGGTGGCCAATTAGAGTGTCTCCTGATAATATCTATCGAAGGAGGACCCTAACGATGGCGAGTGACGATACCAACTGCTGACGACAAACAAGACAAACACACAACTTAACAAAGAACAACTGAGCAAACTGAGTATAACCGGACGACAAGAATCCGAATGGAGTCATACCCTGATTAAACTTGGGTAGAAATCATAACGAAATTCATGGAGATCTGCTCCCACTCCCGCTTCGGAACGGTAAAAGGTTGCAACTCTCCAGCCGGCCTCAGATGCTCGACCCAAGCACACAACAAGACAGACACCTTGAAACGAAACCTGAAACTTCTCCTTACATCTCTGTCCACTCGTAACTATCTCACAAGTCACGCCAAAGCTGGTGGAACTTGAATGAATATAGAGAGTTGACAGATGTGCATGCTCTAGGATTACACGTCTCTACCCGATGATGTCAGGTACACAACGCGTCCCTAACTTGGCACATCATTGTCACAAATCAAGGTCTCCGAATCATTACCCAGCCGAGTATGCTCAAGTATCTCTAATGTACGAGCATCGACGGGCAGTGTCTCGCGAAACGATTTAAGGAAAGTGGTCGGGCGCGGACATGAGCAAGCTGTCCCCTCCGTAGAGACGAACTTAAGCTGTACTCGACGATCACACAAGGACTGTAGATCTGCAGAAGACTATCACAACAATCAAGTCCGCTGCAGGAAGATGTACATTAAGCTCTAGTGGTCCGTAGAAAATCTGACACGACTCTCAAACAAGTAGTGTCTCCAAATTTCCAACGTAAAATCACCGCGGCCATCTCCAGATCATGAGTGGAATATCCTTCTCGTACTTCCTCCAAATGTAGGGAAGCAAAAGCGATAACTCTGTAGTGTCACCTCAGTACACAATCGAGCCCACTCAAGAAACACTACAGTTAGACAACAAGGTCGCCCGAACCAAAAGCAAAGAAAGACTGATGCAGTTGTTAACTGAATCTTCAACTGCTGAAAACTCCGTACACATGCCTCAGTCCAAAGAAAAGAAACCTCCTTACTGGTCAATTCAGTCGACGGTGCAGCACTACTCTAGCAATCCTGCATGAAACAGCGGTAAAACCTGCTAAGCCCAACCATCTGCGGATCCCCGTCCTGCACACATATCTGGACCTAAGCTGTATGGCCACGATCTCCCTCGGAACCATACGAAACCGTCTCCCGTGACTACAAGACCTAGGAGTCAACACAAACAAGCCTGAAGAAACACTCTGAGAATTTAGCAACTGCTGGTACTCTCCCAGTATCTGCATAACAAATCCTCAGTGCTACTCCTGTCCCTCAAGACACATTAAATAGACCAGAATGTCGTAAATAACACAACAAAAACTGGTCGAGGAACGGCCTGAAGAAATCTGGTTCAGCATATCTACGAATGCTGCCAGGGCATCAGGGAATCCAACGACTCACTGATACACACAAAGCCCGTAGCACGCACAAGGCAGTCTTCGGAATGCCATCACTCCGAAACCGCAATAATGATGACTTGATCCCAAACAAACTTAGAAAATGTCTCGCACTCTGGAGCTGATCGAAGAAATCGTCACGGCGAGATGAAGGATACCTATCCGCACCATAAGCCGGTTCAATTGACGATCCGTCGATACGCAACCCCAAACTGCCGTCTTTCTCCTCGACGAACAGAAATAGGAGCTTCCAAAAGAGAAACACTCAGACGCACAAAACTCCCCAAACCACAACTCTGCAGCTGATCCCTTAGCTCCCAAGCTTCACCGGCTCGCCCGGAACAACGTCGGAAAAACTCTCGCACGAAAGGAACTCGGTCCGACAATCCCGCTGTGGCTCCGGTATCACGAATGAACGCCAAGAATCCACGACATCTCCTCAGTAGCCGACTAGCGAAAAAGGCTGAATTCAAGCTGTGAGAGGCACAACAAGAACTGACTTGCCGGGGAAACAAAACCTAACTTGTTTCCTCACGGTAGTCCACAGACGCCTAACACGTAGTTAACCAGTCCGTGTCCAGGAGAACGTCAAATCCAACATCTCTAGAAGGATCAAAACGACGTACGAATCTCTATCTCCTTTCCGATTGGCACAAAACTGAAATACGTGTCGCGCAACAAAAGAATCGCTGACAGAAGTTAACACCACTACGACTAATCTACCCAACCACGGTACCAGCAAGAAAACAAACGAATACATGGAAAGAACATATAAATCAAGGGTACCTGAAAACTCCACATTGGACGTCTGCGCGTCCCGATGAGTAGAAGCAAACTCCTGTGTCTGCCCTCTACTCGCAGCTGGATGAACTCCTCTGGTAGACTGAGCCCTCTGAGCCAATCTTCCACGTCCACGGCTTCTCTGAAAACGATCCTAACGAGGTGCCAAGGAACAATTCCTGATGAAGTGCTGAAGGCTCCCGCATCGAAAACATCCACGTGCTGACTGCTGACCATCCTGGGGATGAGAGCTGAACGACTGCCCTCGTCCTAAGCCTCTGCTACTCCCGCGACGGCCACGAAATCTGTCTCGACGACCAAACCTCTGTCTCTGGGCTGGTACGCTGGTACAAGTCCTCCACTGTCCTGGAATATGTGCCTCGTCAACTGGAGCTGCAACCACTGGTGCTATGTAGGTGACGGACTGCTGCATGCTGACCGTAAGCGACAACTGAGTGACAGGGGTGACAACCTCCTGTCGTAGCTCCCGAACGATATCAACCAAAGAACTCATCGTCTGGCGGAAGTCCTGCATCTCTACTAAAAGTCTATCAATAGTATATGTCGTAGGCTGATCCGTCTGCACCTGTGCAACTAGAGTGCCATCCTGGTCAGTACTCGTCTCACCCGAGCTAACTCTGACCTCGGCCCTCGCTGCATCGCTCTGAGTCCCCATAGTCATCGACGGCAAGGCTATAAATAGATGTATAAGATTCGAGGAGAATAAGGAATCGAATCATAAGGATATGGATCATCAAGGAAGGAATTTCAAACAATTGTACTTAGGTCACTTAATGCAAGGTACCGCACCGTGGGTATGCTGCAGACATACACACACTACGTTACTCTGCTTAAGCTACCTACTCCATCATACTAAGGTCATCCTACACTCCGAAAGGTAAAACCTAACGCTCTGATACCAACTTTGTCACGACCCAAAATTGGCCCGTGACGGCCCTAATACTACGCAACGCCCTAAGACGTAACGTAGCAAAAGAAAGCCAAAACCCAGAAGTCTAAACCATAAAAATACGAAAAAGATAATATAAGTTTTGAAACATTTGAAATCGCAACCCAAATTCTTTAAAAGTCTTACTTTCCTTCTTTAAAATTTGGCAACACCCCTTTTTGTAAAAATCAGCCAAGATGAATACAATACAAATATACGACGCCGTAGCGAAGAAATAAAGACAGTAGAGAGAAAGCTGTATATAAAAGACAGCAAATCCACAATAATATACAAATACGTCCTCACCAAGTCTCTAAGTCCACAATACAATAGTAGATGGAGAGTACAAAATACAACGAATGTACAATATGAAATACAGATAATCATCTAACCCACCTAAGCAAAAGGTACTGTGAGCTGATGCGGTATCTGTGGCAAAAGATAAATAGCTGAATAGTGGAATAGCCTGCCTCGACTACTCTGGGGAACAACCTGAAACACCTGTGGCACAACGGGGGTGAGTTGCCAACTCATGAATAGTATAAAACATATGCAGGTAATCGCAGGAATGCACGTACAGCATGAATCTAAGATATGCGATTACGGTAATAACATGTCATGCAAATGTTGAATAAAGGAGAGTACACTAGCAGGTACAATCAATATGTGAAGCAATAGTAACATGACAGTAATATACAATAACTATGCAAAAAGGATATGAGAATGTAGATATGCAACTTATCAAAAGGGTACACTAACAGGTACTACCACTATATGAATTTGTGCATAAAAATAGGTAAGGGTGAGGTATAGGGTGGAATATGTCATTTCCACGGAAACCTGACATCGTGGTAGGATCACAATCCATCAAGATACTCAAATCCCAAATCCTCAAATCAGCCCCCACATTGGGCTCTCACAACATACAGGTCTCACATCACCTCAAAGTATAATATCGAAAAGCTCTCCTATATCTCGAATGTACAGATCAACCATATCTTTCATATCCAATATCCAATGTCAATGAATCACCTATATCCTAAGTCGAATCTCAAGTAAGAATCTAACATCCTAAAGGTAAATATACAGAAATAAGTATGATGGGGGCAATACACATATATTAGCATCCCATTCCACTAATATTGGTGTAATGGTATATATAACAACGGCTAAATCCCCTGTTATATATACAAAGGGGTTAAAGAAATATCATGAAAACAGTGTGCCAAGCATCGACACAGAAATCCTCGTATATCGGGCTCCGTCAGTCCGGATCGGCCCACGGGGTCCGTCTGCGGCGTCGGCCCTCGGCCCCGACAGTACAGATCATCCCGCATCCATCTCTCGACTCTGGCCAGTATCCTCCGGACAACTGCCAGGTCCAACCAATCACCGGTAGGTACTCGCCCACCTCCAGGCTCAATCGGCAAACCCATCGATCTTCTTGCCGAGGGGAACCATACCGGGCCCCACCATGTACTCTCATACGGTAACCACACCTCGTATGGAGTGTATAATCAGCACCGATAAAACTCATGGTGGACGCGCAAATATCATATCAAGAAAACCGGGTTGTTCAATGTATGCATAATTTCATGAACTCCCGCGGTTCCCAAATCCCGAAAACATCATATAAAATCTAAACAAACAATGCGATATATCTGAATGCGAGCAGGTAAACAAAAGTATATAGCTGAACCAGATGTATGCAAAATCAATAAAGTACAGCCAAGTATAGGTATCTACCTATAAGAACTGATGTCGTATACCCCCCTGGGTATAAGAAGAATATGAGTAAGATATCCCCCGGTATAAGTAAAATATCTAAAAGGTATACCTGTAGCTGTATTGTAAGGTGTAAATGTACCTATCACTAAAGGTATGATACACTATAGGTATACCGGTAGCTAGATGTCATGTGTGGTAAGCAATAGTAGCTATAAGGGGTAGTGTGTGACATGGCAATTATTGACGGTGTGTGTGTAGCATACAATCCGTGCTCGTGCAACATGAACCGTCAATAATGTGTGCAGTGTCCTACGGCTGCTAGTCACAGTATATAACTATATCAAGGAAATAAAGTAAAGGCGCAATTCTGCAATGACGTAGAATGTGCGACAGGTATTTGAATCCTAGCCCAGACGCATAACGCCATGCGGACGATTCCCCTGTAGATGTTAAATCTACTCACCTACACTCCACGCTAGGTGAATCCTACAATCTGCTCCCCCCTGTAGCCGTGTCCGTAGTTCCTGCCTGCAAACCTGCAAATACGACATGAAATCATATATAAGTCAAAATATTCCGCGAAACGCGATATCGAACCAAAACGAGAAACTCGCGTCGCGAACTAAACGCGCGTGTGCACGATACGCTGAATCGTGTATATACGCGTCTAAAACCATCGCGACACGCCGCGATACGCTGGATCACAGAACCCACTCACGTATCGCGCGTATCGCGCAAACACAACGGACACCAAAAACGATATATGACCCCAGATTTTCCTACAGGTCAAATCTTGCAAAACTAGACATGCCAAAACACTACAATACACTGCAGACAACCAATCCCAAAACCCCAGCACCCCACTCCCCTTCCTGGCCGCAATTTGCGGCCAGAATGGCATAATTGGCGGCCTGGGATAGGAATTGGGGGCTCGTGTTCATGTGGTGTGCTCTAAACCTAGGTATCATGTCTCAGTCTTCTCATTTTCACTCTGTAAGGTCCGGGTCAAAAGCAGATTCCAGATATCCATTATACCGCTTAAAAACGACAATTTTGCACAAAAGCAAACCCTATGGTATTTTAGTGAAATATGGGGATTTCTCAGTTGAAGTGGCCCTATTAACACTTAAATACATTAGGGTAGCTAACACAATCAACAATTTCCCAAAATTCCACATAAACACCATAATCTAGCACTAAATTAACTAATTAACACTAATCGAAGCCAAACTACACACAAGCTAGCTAAACTAGGGAAAGAGCTCAGAATTATACCCTAAGGAACCCAAGGAAACAAGAGAAGAAGTGTTTGGAGGAGATGAGAGCTTCTGCAAGTGCTGGGACTCCTCCTGCTGCTGTTGATGCCTGCTGCTGCCACTGCTGCTGCTTGCTGATGCTGATGATGCTGTTGTATGCTGGAGCTGCTGCTGTTGTTGTTGAAGATGATGATGGTGATGATGCTGCTGCTGCTGTTGTTGTTGTTGTTGTTATGGCTGCTGCTGCTGCTGTTGTTGTTGTTGTTGTTGATCTCTTCTGCTGCTGCTCTTGCTATTGTTGCTGCTCCTGATGAGTGCTGTGTGTGTGTGAGTGAGTGAGTGAGTGAGTGAGTGAGTGAGTGAGTGAAAAGAGAGAACAAAGAGAGAAATGAGAGGAAATGCAAAAACCCCCTCCACTCTCTTTCTCTTCCCTCATAATGAGGCATGGCTCACACCATGATGCCCATGCTCACTCTCTCTCTCCCCCAAAGTCAACACAACAACCAAATATTAAACCCTTTTAATTTTAACAACCATGCACTTAACAACCCAAAAGCACCTAAACAAATTTTAAAACAAGCTCAAAGGAAAATGGTTAGCTAACCATGATTGCTAATCATGATTAACCTCCCAAAGCACCCTAGTTAACATGCACAAGTGTGTGTGTGCCTAACACAATTCTAATAAAATACACAATAATTAGGATAAAATATTTAAAAACCAATTTGGTAAACTTTTTATTAAAAACCACATATTAAAATATAATTAGCTACAAAACACATTCTAAGGTGTTACAGCATCAAAACCATCGAGGCCCAGATTGCACAGCTGAATGCGGCCTTAAGCGAGCGAGAAAAGGTGTAGCTTCCGTCCCAACCACTCCCAAATCCCGGTCACCCACATAATGTACATGTTGCTCTTGAACAACAGAACCATAATGTGAGTGCCGTGACCACATTGAGATCGGGAAGGATGCTGCAAAACAACATTGGCACACGGATCAACGATGACAACCCGGCCGCTTCTTCTTCTTCTACTTCTTCTTCTTCTCCTGCTTCTTCGTCTTCTGAGCCTATTCTCCATTCTTCAAAAGGCTCTCCTTCTTCTTCTGCTCTGAACGGACCCGCTTCTCACTCCACGAAAACACCTGTTCTGGGATCCGTTCCAACTCCACAATCTCCTCCACAAGTATTAGACTCAACCAATTTTAAAAACGTCCCATTTCCAAACCGGTTGAGGTCTAATAAACAAAATCCTCAAATGGAGAAGATTCTGGAGTTATTTAAGCAGGTTAACATTAACATTCCTCTTTTAGATGCTGTCCAACAAGTCCCGTCCTACGCGAAAATCTTAAAGGACTTGTGCACGAAAAAGAGGAAGTCTCATGTACCCAAGAAAGTTTTCTTGGCTAGTGCGTGAGTGATGCCCTTACCCAATCTTTACCACAAAAACGGAAGGACCCTGGCTGTCCTATGATTTCTATTACTATTGGGGATAAGAACATCAACCGCGCACTATTAGATCTTGGTGCCAGTGTTAACCTGATTCCGTATTCAGTATACGAGCAATTAGGCGTCGGAGAGCTGAAACCCACGCACTGCACTCTCCAAATGGCCGACCGATCGATCACCCATCCTAGGGGTGAGCTAGAGGATGTGTTAATAAAAGTCGGGGACTTCATATTCCCTATTGACTTCATTGTATTAGACACACAGCCTGTAGCTAACCCCCGGAATCAAATTCCGGTGATACTCGGTCGCCCATTTCTTGCAACCTCAAATGCTGTGATCAATTGTCGCAATGGTTCGATGAACCTCTCTTTTGGAAACATGACGATTGAACTCAACATTTTTAGGTTGGGGAATCAGCCCGCCGAACCTAATGCTCATATACTGGACGTCTGCTCGATCCAGGAGATCACCCCAAAAGAATGTGAATTCGAGGAGTTTCTGTTCGAACACGATAATCTTGACGCCACTAGTGCGTTCCTCCTCGAACCTGCTGTTGTTTCTGCGCCTGACAACGACTACGAGTGCTTTATGTTCTCGAACGATCTTAACCGCGCACAACCCGAGTTTGAATCTTTCGAATTTTCGGATGAGTTACCTGAACCATCCGACTTGGTCGCCTACACTCGCTTTGAACCTTTGCTGGAGTCCTTTGAGTTCGAGACCTCTGCACCAATCTTGCCTTCAATCGTTTCACCTCCAGCGCTCGAACTCAAGCCTTTGCCGTCTCACCTTAAGTACGCTTACTTAGGTGAGAACGAGACCCTCCCTGTCATCATTTCGGCTTCTCTAGCTCCAGAGCAAGAGAAAGCCCTTCTCGCGGTCTTGCACAGCAACAGGCAAGCTTTTGGCTGGTCCATGGCGGACATCAAGGGGATTAGTCCCCTTATCGTTGAGCATCACATTCATCTGATGGATGATGCCAAACCAGCCCGGGATCCACAAAGACGTCTCAATCCAGTCATGTAAGAGGCTGTGAAGAAGGAGATCGTAAAATATCTAGATAGTGGTATCATTTACCCTATCTCTGATAGCCAGTGGATTAGCCCTATTCACGTTGTCCCCAAGAAATCAGGTATAACGGTCATCACTAACGAGGCGAACGAGTTAATCCCTACTCGCACCCAAACTGGGTGGCGAGTATGCATTGATTACAGAAAACTCAACGCCGCAACGCGGAAAGACCACTTTCCGCTACCTTTCATTGACCAGATGCTTGAACGATTGGCCGGACACGAGTACTACTGCTTTCTTGATGGCTACTCCGGCTATAATCAGATTCCCATCGCCGAAAAAGACCAGGACAAGACCACTTTCACTTGTCCTTTCGGCACGTTCGCATATCGTCGCATGCCCTTTGGGTTATGCAATGCGCCCGCAACCTTCCAGCGGTGTATGATGGGAATCTTCTCAGACATGGTGGAAAATTTTCTGGAGATTTTCATGGATGATTTCTCCATCTTCGGCGATTCCTTCAACGAGTGTTTGTTGCATCTTGACGCTGTCCTTACCCGATGTAAGGACAAGAATCTCACTTTGAATTGGGAGAAATGCCACTTCATGGTGCGCGAAGGTATTGTCTTAGGACATATCATCTCGCAAAGTGGCATAGAGGTTGACAAAGCAAAGATTGAGGTCATTTCCAATCTACCTCCTCCCCGATGCGTCAGAGATATCCGAGCCTTCCTTGGCCATGCCGGTTTCTATAGACGGTTTATCAAGGACTTTAGCAAGATTGCTAGGCCTTTGACTCTTTTGCTGGCCAAGGATACGCCATTCGACTTCAACTCGAGCTGTGTGACTGCATTCGAGTAATTGAAACGCTCACTCACTTCTGCTCCCGTTCTTTCTTCACCTGACTGGACGCACCCACTTGAGATTATGTGCGATGCATCCGACTTTGCCATTGGTGCTGTCCTTGGACAACACATCAACAAGATGCCGCACGTAATCTATTATGCGAGCCGAACCCTGAACGACGCACAACTCAATTATACAACAACTGAGAAAGAATTCTTAGCTGTTGTATTTGCTTTAGAAAAGTTCAAGCCCTACCTCATCGGCTCTCCAGTCATTGTCTACACAGACCATTCTGCTCTGCGCCATCTTTTTGCGAAGAAAGATGCAAAATCTCGGTTAATCCGTTGGATCCTCTTACTTCAGGAGTTTGACCTTGTCATTAAGGACAAACGAGGATGTGAAAACGTAGTTGCCGACCATCTCTCACGACTTCCTTCTTCGCCTTCGCTTCCAATTCCGATTAACGACGTTTTCCCGGATGAACAGCTCTTGACAGTCTCTTGCGAACCCTGGTTCGCAGATATTGTGAACTATTTGGCCACGGGATTACTACCGACTGAATGGTCAAGTCAGGACAGACTTCGCTTCTTATCCCAAGTAAAACACTTTTACTGGGACGAACCCTATCTATTCAAGTACTGTCCCGACCAGATTATTCGTCGGTGTGTCCCTGACGAGGAATTCAAGAGTGTGCTGTCATTTTGCCACGATCAAGCATGTGGCGGGCATTTTGTCCCCAGAAAGACAGCTGAGAAGATCTTGCAATGTGGTTTCTACTGGCCACAACTCTTCAAAGATGCTCATGACTATTGCAAGACTTGCTCCCGGTGCCAACACATGGGCCGGATATCCCGGAGGAACGAGATGCCGCTCCAACCAATCTTGGTTGTGGAGATTTTCGATGTTTGGGGGATAGATTTCATGGGGCCGTTTCCCAGCTCTTTTGGGAACTTGTACATCCTTCTCGCTGTTGATTACGTCTCTAAATGGTTCGAGGCTGTGCCAAGCCGGACTAACGATAACAAGGTTGTCGTTAGGTTTCTTAAAGAAAACATTTTCTCCCGGTTTGGGCACCCCCGAGCAATCATTAGCGACAATGGAAGTCATTTCTGCAACAAGACTTTCGAGGCCTTGATGCGGAAATATTCCATTAATCATAAGCTATCCACGCCCTACCACCCCCAAACCTGCGGGCAGGCCGAAGTTTCAAATCGGCAAATCAAGCAGATACTGGAGAAGACGGTTTCCAAGAACCGTAAGGATTGGTCGCTGGAACTCACTGATGCCCTTTGGGCATTTCGAACCGCTTATAAGACCGACCTTGGCATGTCTCCCTATCGGCTTGTGTACGGAAAAGCCTGCCACCTACCTGTCGAAATAGAGCATCGCGCATTTTGGGCGATAAAGGAGCTGAATCTGTCTCTCGAAGATGCGGGCAGCCATCGGAAGCTGCAGTTGAACGAACTGAGCGAGCTTAGGGATGAGGCTTACGATAACGCGGTTGTCGTTAAGAACCGAACGAAGGTGTTTCACAATAAACACCTTTTGAGCAAAACCTTCGTACCTGGTCAGCAGGTACTGCTTTACGACACCCGACTTCACTTCCATCCAGGAAAGCTCAGATCTCGCTGGAAAGGGCCATATTTTGTGCGGAATGTGTATCCGCAGGGCGCTGTGGATTTGGAAAATCCAAAGGACGGTTCATTTTTCAAAGTGAACGGACACCGACTAAAACCGTACCTTAGCGCCGAACCAACAGAGGAGCTCCTGTTCTTACAGGAGCCGGTTTACCCTGCCTAATCTTCCTCTGCCTACCTCCAAACTTCGGTTATCCAGCCAAGAACAGTGGACATTGTTCCAAATAAGTTTGGGGGTATGTACCATTTTGTATATATTTGTGAATATTCTTTTTCTTTTCTTTAAAAACAAAAAAAAAAAAAATTTGTATCGCTGACCGACAATTTTGACCCTTCAAATGATCTTTTCATGCAATAACAGTGAGGACACTGTCCAGTTTAAGTTTGAGGGTACGCTCGGTACACATTTCTTACCTTCGCATTCATATGTATATTTTGCATCTGCATATTAAAATCCATAAAATCCATAAAAATCTGAAAATTTTCTAAAAACATAAAAACTTTTCTGTCAAGTTAGCTAGTGGGATGACTCTGATTCAACATTGCGACGGTTTTGTTTGATAAAATAAGAATAACTAAATCTTATGTTTAGATTTTGAAAACCTGAAAGATAACTCTCCTTTGAAGTTAACTATAGCTGATATACGTCTTTACATCACACTCCACGTGTCGTGAGTTTTTGGGAATTAGATAACAAGTCTTTTATGTTTAAAAACTTTTAAACAGATAAATGATTTTCTGAGGATCAAATAGGTTTGTTCTGAAATAAGTAATGTCAAGAATAGTTTATGAAGTAAAGCGAATATGAAGGAATGTTATTGATGCCGTAATTGGAACTAAGTCTGAAAAATAACCCATCTGAAACTTGATTGGAATGATTACACACCGAACCCACTAAACACGTCTTTTATCCAAAAAAATAACTGAACTGCCGGTTATATCTCTGTTCGTATTAAATCATCTTATTTTCACGCCAAACTGTCTTTTGTTTTTGGACCTAGGTAACTTGAGTAATTAAGTCCGCTGGGGTGTTTCTACACCTAATGCCCTAAAACCAACTGGTTTGGGTGCATTGGCCCAAAACTCGCTAAGAAGCCTAGAAAGTCCAGATTAAAACAAAGTCAAGCAAGTGTTCTCTCCGAGTTAAAATTCCTAACGGTTCTTTGTGTGAGAATAATCTTGATAAAAGACGGGCTTTTATAAAAATTTTAGCGGAGATATGAAGGTTTTATTCTATGATAAAGACTATTGCACGTTCACAGAGGTGTGTATGAAATGAAAACAAGAAAAATGTGGAGTGAAAAATAAGACTTAGTTTCCTGTTAAGGAAGATAGAAATTCTGAAGTTGAAACGTTACTGGAAAACGAAACTTGAAAAATACTTAACTCTTTATAAAACTTATGTGATCCTTTTAAAATTGTTATCTGGGCTTTATTGTGCGACATGATGACTTTAATCGATCCTTCTAGAACTTAACGACACTATTTGCACTGCACGTAAAGACATATAAAATCTGTAGTTAAATAAAAAGCGAGGTGTGAAAAATAAAGGTTCGATAGTCTAAACTTAGGATAAGAGAATTGTTATTTTCTAAAACAAAATTTTAGGGGTTTGAATCTTAGTTATTTTACAAAACCAACTTGACCGGATTTTGTGGGTAGTATCCGCTGAAAACCCTCAGGAGACAACACTCCTCCTACTAGGGACACCTAGAGGTTTAACGGCTTGTTGCACATGCTCAGTGCAATCGCGTTCCCTGCGAAAGTGAGGTTAGGATTTTTTGTGAATAAATTGGCTTTGCTCGGGACGAGCAAATGATAAGTTTGGGGGTATTTGTTCATATCAGATTTTTGCATTTTCATACCGCCCAATTTTTATCACATTGCATATCGGTAGGTACTCTTGAGCCGTGTTTGCTAGTCAATTGCAGGATATAGGTTCTCGGCTCTGAACGGTGAAATTCATGGAAAAACACGACAAAATCCGGGTTCCTGCCATTCACAGACAAAACACGGATCTCCGCTCTTTATCCGTCTGTTGCCACACACCAGTTTAGGAGACAAAATGACAAATCAATTGTCACCTTCATGCACAAAGCACAATGGCAACACCAAGTCCAAGAAATCTACGCGGAGCTCAAGAAAATCATGACAAAAGATCCATGTCCAAATCACCTTTTGGTCCACTAGAATTCTGGAAGAAATGTGGAAATATTATCAGAAAATACATGTACCAGACAAAAGGGGACAACAGACCAGGGCCGTACAGGGAAGCCCACGCCCTGACTCCACTATAGTGCGGCGGATCCGCGGCCAATAGGGGGTCTAGGCCGCGGATCCGCGCCTGTACTGGCGCCGCAGATAAAGATTTTCCAGGGGTGTTTTGGTCTTTTTATATTTGTTCTGAATGTTGCCCTAGGTTTTCATTTTCCAGCCTATAAATACCCCAGAACCTTGTGAAGGAAAGGGTGCATAATCTTGTATTTTTTCTAGGTTTTAGAATACTTGTTCTTCTTCCTCTTCTCATCTCTTCTCCATTAAAACTTGTAGTGAGCTTTTGTGAGTGAAGAATGGTGAATAAAGAAGTTCATTTTGCTATTATATCTTGTCTTGTTCTTTTATAATTGCTTGTAATTTTAATTTGTTAACTTAGTTGTTGTTATTTCTTGTTGTTTCTTTCTCTTCTCTTTTCCTTTATCATTAAAACAACCATGATGCTTACGCTTGATCCTTGCCAATGTGAGGTCACAAATAGCTAGTTGTTATCTTCTAATCTTCTTCTTTCTATCTTTCTCTTTTGTTTTGTTTTCTTTTCATTATGATGTGTGAGTAGTTTCATACTTGTTAGGGTAGGATAAGGGAAGTTTGAGAGAAGGAAATCTCTCTCACTCTTTCCTTGCCCAACATCTTAAAATCGACTCCCGTTAATTGAACCACAATCCGCTCCTTACGGCACCCTATCCTATATGATAGCGGTGATTCCGTAGTGAGACCGGTTGTGGTTGAATTAACCGGAGGTTATGGCTAAGAGCCAAGAACGGACGGACAAGCACCAAAAGGAAGAACTTATGCGTTGGAAAGCCTAGCTTATACTCGCAAGTTTCTTCCTAGTCGTGCTAATCCCCGTTGTTGCCGATTACCGTAACACCGATATTAAGAGTGGCAACGAAAGAAGTGGGAGACTCCTAACTCAAACTAACCTAATCCTAACCCTAACAAGCTCTCTTTACATATCATTTTAACACTTAGTTAATCACAAACAAAATCTGGACCTTCGGACTTAACTCGTTAAAACACTTAGAAAAAGATTCCCATCTCCCTGCGGACGACCCGTACTCAACCGGCTAGCTACAAGCGAAACCGTCTTGATTGCGGTAATTAACTAAACTAGAACACGCAGAATATCTAACAATCATTAGCAATGGTTTAGAAACGATTCATGCGCTCAAGTCCGTGTTACGAAGCTTTGATAATCATTTTTCATATATTCCGCCTCCTCGCAAGTTCGTGGGGTGCATGGCATGGAGTTACAGTGGTATCAGAGCAAACTAAACCATTACTAGCTTGTTAGCAACTGATTAGAAGTTCGATCGACGGAAAACACGGAAAACAAAACCCTAATCCTTAACAGTTTCTGTAAATTTTAAAAGTGTCACAAATTTTTTTTAACATACCTTAAAATTCACAGCAGGGAATTGTAAGAAATCTGGGAAAATTCGAGGAGGCAACTCGACTAAACGGCCGCGGAACCGCGGCCAAATGGTGCTTTTGGCCGCGATTCCGCCGCCGAGTCAACGCCGAGTTGACTCGGAGTTTCACAGTAATTCTTATTTTTTTGTGTTTTGTTTTCCTGTATATACTGTTTCTGCCCAGGTTGCCTCTGTGTTGATTTGCTTTTGGGGTAGACACGGATATAGGTAATCGATCGATGTTCTAAACTATTTGCTAATTGGATCTTTATCTGTAATGTTTTATGTGTTCGTAAACCTCCCCTAACTGCTAGTATGTCGGTTGGCAGGGGGTTGCACATATCTGTGTTGTTATATTTGACTGTTTGTGTTTATAAACTGTATTGGACTGTTGTGATGATTAGCCGGGTTTTGTGATGGGTTATTGTATTAATTCATTCGATCTAATTGTAATAAGTTGTAATATTATTTTGCGGGGCACATCTAGGTTGCGGTTGTAGCCACCGTTGTATTATTTCTTTTTACTGTTTTTGCTCCTAGGACGGACCCAAGGTGGGGTGCACAAACTACCGGGTATTTTGAAGTGTCAAGGCAGACCGCTTCACTTCTGGTACTTGGCGGGTAGTTTGCCGTACCCGTAGGGGTCTGGGATGGGGTTATGGCTATTCATCACAACTGTGTAATCCGTCTTTCCTTGCAGGCTCAAAAGAAACGCGGATTACTTGCATATCCAATAAAGTTTATCTGTGATCTGGAATGCCTATTATTGCGTCTGACGAATGTACAATATCTATATATAAATAGCTATTAGACGTCACTTATGTTTTACACCCGTGCTAGCCCAGCCCCTGCTCTGTCGTTAGTTAAGTAACCTAACGGGTGATGACGGGACCCCGTGGCGAATGTGGATGACATAAGAGGATGTGGTATTTTCGTTGTTTTCTGCAATGATAGGATAAAAGATGGGACGCATTATCATAATACAAAGAAAATAAACCAAAGTTTAAATCGTTGGAGCAAATTTAAAAGAAACCACTCGGTTATTTTAAAAGAGCAGAATTTTTAATTGCGGAGCTTTAGCCACTCCTTTTAAAAAGTATCAGGTTCCTTTGATTATATCAAGTTCGCTACGTTCACGGTTTTGCCGAAACCATTCGTAGCCCTCCGTCATTTCATTTGGGTATTCAGTAGTATTCAAGCTATGTATATTTGGCCCTTAGTCAAAACATAGTGTTTGGTAGCTGCTGGGGTATTCATTTGTTGCATAGATAGATGCGATAGGTTTGGAACAGTCGTATTACTTTTCTTGGCCCTTAGTCAAGAGTATGTACGGGTGGGTTCAAATTAACCTGGATAATAATGGGTAGAACTTGACATGTGACTTATGACATATTTGGCCCTTATTCAAAATCATAAGAGCATGGGGCAGAAATCCACATCGGGGATTTCTAAAGAAACTGAAATTTGCAGAGAGAAGCATACCATTTTGGAGTTTGATGAATGTTGGTAGGATTCCTTCAACATTATCATACGATGATATTTTGGATCCCGATCCTACTGTGAGTATATACTACTTATCAGGAGATTCGTCACTTAACGATCAATGCTATAAACCAAGTAGGTGCCTGGAAAGGTGTCAGCGGGGTTACGCCCCCAGAGAAAAGAGGTTATTTAATTAAGGAACTTCGCGAAAGCGTTGGAAAACCTCCCTCGAAGTATCGACACTGACCTGGCTGAACGGTTAAGCAAGAATTGTACGGCGAGAATAGTCCTGGCTAATTCTTCTTTTATGGTTTGAGGAGGGATTCGAGAAACAGTGGGAGCCATCCTGTTTAGATAAATTAAACCACTCTAAACTTGCAACAGCATCATGCTAATAGTTTTTTCTTCTCTCTCTTAAATTGCAGCGACCTTGTGACCACACATAGGTTACATCTAGATAATATTTTGACTGAATCTGACTTATATGACTGGCAGAAGTCTGTCCAGATGTCCATTGCCTATGACAAGCTGGACCACCCTATTACTACTCAAGATCCCGCCGTCCCAGGTCCAGTTTCCACTGTCACGGATATAGATATCCGTCAGACAAGGGAAAAAGATAAAGCAAAAGCCAAGTGCCTCATGTTAGCTTCAGTTGATGGTGTATACCAGAAGCAGCACGAGAAGATGGACTTAGTTTCCATCTTTCTCCATAACAAAGATTTATATGGAGAGCAATCTCAAATCGCAAGATATGAGACCTCGAACGAATTAATTCAAGCGAGGTTGGCTGACGGGTCATCTGTAGGGGACAACGTCCTTACAATGACTAGCTATATTGATGAGCTCCAGGACTTGCAGACCACGTTGGGAAACAGGTCAGATACTGACTTGATTCTACAGTCTCTTCCTTCTATCCTGAAGGAAACCAGGGAAGTAGAAGGAAAGAGAAGGGAAAAAGTTTCGGGACTGGATATAGTAAAAGAAGGACATTCCTATAGTTATGGGATTAGGCATAGGCAGAAAGATTGCAGGGCTTTTGAAGCCAGTAGCCAGGATACGAAGCATGTTGTGGCTTCAGCCTTAAGTGTATTTGTAATTGAAAACTGTATGTCAATAAAATCTACTTCCTAGGTACTAGATACCGGAGCAGGATCCCATATCTGTAATTCATTACATGCTTTGAGAAACAGTAGAGTTATAAAGGTAGGTGATTGGTCTCTCAGAGTTGTAAACGGAATGACAGTGAACGCTGAATCCGTGGGAGAATATCGTCTAGGTTTGACAAGTGGGCATATATTGATTTTACATAACTGTTTATATGTACCTAGTATGACTTGTAATATCATATCAGTGTCCTCACTTTCGAGAGAGGGATATGATTTTACATTCGTAAGTGATGTAGTTAATATCCACCTAAATCAAGTTCTGATTGGGTCCGGTACATTAGATAACGGTATATACGTATTAAGTCAAGCTCAGGTTTTCAATGTCCAGAACACTCTTAAAAGAAAGTCTCCAGAAATAAATCAGGCTTTCTTATGGCATTGTAGACTAGGTCACATCAATGAGAGAAGGTTGACTAAGCTACATAAAGAAGGATATTTGAATCCGTTCGAATATCAATCTTATGCTACTTGTGAATCCTGTCTCAAAGGAAAGATGACAAAGACTCCGTTCACTGGACACGGAGTAAGAGCAAGCGAGCTCTTAGGACTCGTACACAGTGACGTGTGCGGTCCAATGTCTACACATGCGCGAGGTGGTTATTCCTACTTCATTACTTTTACGGATGATTTCTCTAGGTATGGATATGTCTTCTTAATGAAGCATAAATCCGAGGCCTTTGAGAAATTCCAAGAATACAAGAATGAAGTGGAAAAACAAACAGGCAAAAGTATAAAGACACTGAGATCTGATCGAGGTGGTGAATACTTAAGTGCCGAGTTCCTGGGTTACTTAAACGAGAATGGAATTCTCTCTCAGCTTACTCCTCCATACACACCACAACATAACGGTGTATCAGAAAGGAGGAATCGAACCCTATTGGATATGGTTCGTTCCATGATGAGTAATGCTGAGTTACCGCGATCATTCTGGGGATATGCACTAGAATCAGCTGCATATCTTTGGAACCAGGTTCCCACCAAGACTGTGCCTACCACACCATATCAGATGTGGAGTGGGAAGAAACCCTATCTTCAGTATCTAAAGATTTGGGGATGTCCGGCTTATGTTAAAAAGCAGCATGAAGACAAACTCGAGGCACGATCAGTACTATGTAAGTTTGTGGGATATCCAAAGAACTCCAGGGGATATCTATTCTATTACGCAGAGGAACAAAAGGTTTTTGTTTCTCGTAATACCCATTTTCTAGAATATCAGTTTTTAGAAAAGGAAACTAGTGGGAGCGAAATAGAACTGGAAGAAATTCCAGAAACACAAACTACTACTGAAAGTTTGGTAGAACCAGAAGTTCAAGAAGAACAGGACATCCCAACGCCACTCCGCAGGAGTAGTAGGCAATCTCATCCGCCCGAGAGATACTACGGTTTTCTTATAGACAGGGATAGAGAGGATTGCACTATTGACTATGATGAGCCTACTAGCTTCCACCAAGCCATTCAGAGCGGTGACTCAGTAAAATGGCTGGATGCAATGCGGACCGAAATGGAGTCCATGTACACTAACAAAGTATGGATTTTGGACGTTGCTCCAGATGGGGTAAAACCCGTAGGATGCAAATGGATCTTCAAAAAGAAGATTGGTGTAGATAGACAGGTTGAAACCTATAAGGCTAGACTTGTTGCAAAGGGTTTCCGTCAAAGGCCTGGTTTGGACTATGACGAAACCTTTTCTCCAGTGGCTATGCTTAAATCTATTCGGGTCCTTCTTGCTATTGCTGCCTTCCATGATTATGAAATCTGGCAGATGGACGTAAAGAAGGCCTTTCTAAATGGTAATTTGGAAGAAAGCGTCTATATGGATCAGCCAGAAGGATTCATTCAGAGTGGGAGCAGCGGTAAAGTATGCAAGCTGCTTAAGTCCATTTATGGACTAAAACAGGCATCGCGGAGTTGGAACATCTGTTTTGATGATGCTGTCAAAGAATTTGACTTTATCAAAAATCCAGATGAACCTTGCATATACAGTAAGATTGTAGGGAGAGCTGTAGTATTCCTCGTCTTGTACGTGGATGACATTCTCCTAATAGGAAATGATATTCCTATGTTACAGTCAGTCAAAAGATTCTTGTCACATAAATTCTCCATGAAAGACCTAGGTGATGCCACCTACATTCTAGGAATCTGGATCTATCGTGATAGATCAAAAAGGATGTTGGGACTTTCACAGTCCAGGTACATAGACACCATAGTGAAAAGATTCAGTATGGATGATTCTAAGCGCGGTAACCTACCGGCTTGTCACGGAATCACCCTCTACAAAGAGATGTCACCCAAGACTGATTTGGAAAGGGATCGCATGTCGATTATACCCTACGCTTCTGCGGTAGGCTCTATAATGTATGCGATGTTATGTACCAGACCGGATGTAGCATACGCATTGAGCGTAGTAAGCCGGTATCAAGCAAACCCAGGGGAGAAGCACTGGATAGCAGTAAAGAACATTCTCAAGTACCTGAGGAGGACTAAAGAAATGTTCTTGGTGTATGGCGGAAAAGACCTCCAGTTAGAGGCCTTTGCCGACTCCGGCTTCCAGAGTGACAAAGATGACTCCAAGTCCATGTCGGGTTATGTCTTTACCCTCAATGGAGGGGCGGTCTGTTGGAAGAGTTCCAAGCAGAAGACCGTTGCTGACTCAACAATGGAAGCGGAGTACATAGCTGCTTGCGATGCCGCAAAAGAAGCAGTCTGGATGAAGAAGTTCCTCGCAGAACTTCAGGTGGTTCCTACCAGTGTTGGTCCAATACCTCTGTATTGTGACAACAACGGCGCTATAGCTTTAGCGAAGGAACCCAGGTCCCATCAGAAGTCCAGACACATCTTAAGGCGGTATCACCTGATCAGGGAGATCATAGATCGCCGGGAGATCGAGGTAAAGAGAGTAAAGACGGAGGATAACATTGCTGACCCATTCACAAAGGTCATTCCTCAGACGCAGTTCGAGAGGCTATTCGAGATGATAGGTCTACGATATGCCAACTCATGGCCCTAGTGCAAGTGGGAGATTGTTAGTGTATATGCCCTAGGGGCCATTATTGTATCATACTAGCATGTATATTACTTAATGAAAGCTTGGGATATTCACAGTTGTATATATAACAGTCTTGCTAAACATGGTAGTATGCTACTTGGTTTGAGTCTACTTTAATATGTGCATATGTTTCTTATAACGTATCACTTATACATATTAGTAGAGCCCATAGGATCTTTGCTTGATTACCAGCGTCGTGATGGCAGTCACACTAGTGGGGGCTGAGTAGTCTGTAAGCAACATCCTATACTGGTCCCTGGTCGTTGGATTATCGAGATAGGGCATCGATATTCCAGAATAGACTAAGTGTATACGCTTCTCATCCCAGTTGGGGAGATGGTCTGTCCCACAGCCATCAGTACGTCATACTAGAGATAGTATACAGGTGCTCGTTAGGTTACGGGTACACCGGACAGGACTCGCTGGGGAACTGATTGGTTGGTATTATACCCATCGTCAGTTAACAGTTCCCAGGTGACATGAGTACAGCATAGTCCGCAGACTTGACACTGCTGCTTCGCCTCGAGTGTGTCCCACTGTTCTTAGATTGCTACCCTACCACGGCTCAAAGGAGTCGTGCAAACAGGTAGCAGTTGGGTGCAGTCCCGAGCACTTGGAGGCAGTGGCGGTTAGATAGGATTCGTCTCTCCCGGTATTGGGAGTTGATATCGCACTGTGTCAGAGAGCCATTACGCAAAGTCCCTGGCCAGGGCAATCGAGATATACTGGTAGGTTCCAGTAGCTTCTCAGGGCGTAATGGGCTTCGCTCCGACACGACTTATACAGCTATTAGGGGACTGACGCTTGACGCCCCCTAGGCTTGATATGCGATAGTCTTAGACGAACAGACCGGACTGTACGGAGATTGTCGCATCAGGCTCAGTAGGGGTTCGAGATGGTTTTCCTCATCGGCCTTCTTATCGACATTTACCTGGGGACCGTTACGTACAGCTAGTGCCGCTTGCGGTCTGTGGTTAAACCCACTGCTAGCGTAGTGTCGAGTCTTTAGAGTCCCACACAGAGAGTTTCCCTGCTCCAGGCGAAACGATATAGAGGTCGTATGGTTTTACGACAAGGGTTCGGATGCGTACGTGTGTTTACGCACGTACGACTTTTCGGACAGTTTTTACTAGCCGGCTTTGGTTTAAGCCAGTTTCTAGTATCTGGTTATTGGATTTATACAGTCTAACGTTTTTCCGTGTTTTCACGGATTATAGGGGCGTTCTCTTAATTTGTCGGGAACCTTCTAGAAGAGTGGTGACTAAGGGGTTAAGGTGGCATGAGCATTAATTGATTAATGACTCATTTGTATGATTCATCCTTTGCACTTAATGACTCATTAATGAGATAATGAGTCATATGATGAATCACACAAGGTGAATGCATCAACCATAATGATTAAATCATTTATTTATTTATTTGATTAAATTGTTATGGTTGTTATATTCAAAATGAGTTCATTATTCTTTTGATTCTCATCTTCTCCTTCTCTCTCCTCAAGCTCACTCTCTCTTGAAACCCTAACCCTAACCTCTCATGTGTTGAGATCAAGGGTTAGCTAGACTAAAACATCCACAACCTCACTCTATATCACCTAGTTAGCTTAGATTAGCGATTTGAGCAAACTAGTTATCTCAAGTTTGAGATTTAGCTTGGCGTAGGAGCTTTCGGGTGGATCGTCTTTGATTCGAGGAGGCCGTGAAGTTGCCGATGTTCCAAGGAGCCTACGAGGAGTGGAGGACCGCGATGAAGACCCGAGGGACAAGTAACGTGAGGTATAACTTCGTATCCGAGTAGTTAAACCTCTAGTACTTTGTTAGCAATGGTTTAGAAACGATTCATGCGCTCAAGTCCGTGTTACGAAGCTTTGATAATCATTTTTCATATATTCCGCCTCCCCGCAAGTTCGTGGGGTGCGTGGCATGGACTTACAATGTCATCTGAGAACTGCTATCTAACGATAGATATAATACTATCTAGAAGTTCTCGGTGAGTCCGTCCAGTGTACTCACCCCTAGTGATCATCTGTATACGATCTTTGGTGCCACACACTAATGGCTTGGGACCAACCATCGCCCCTTGTTGGGGTCTAGAAACGTATATACCAGTCTACTCCGGAATATCGATGTCCAGTCTCGATACTTCCATGACCAGGGACATTTTAAGGATGGGCTTATGGACTACTCAACCCCTACATATATGATAGCCATCATAACGCTGGTAGTCAAGCAATAATCCTACGGGCTTTATCAATATGTATTAGTGATACATAACAACAAGTAAAACATATACACATGTTAAGATAAAGACAAACCAAATAGCATACTATCATATAGACCAAGATTGTCATGTACATACATACTCCTAGCATCCTATACAATAAAGGCCTTTAGGGTATACATATCCAATAGGTACAGACGTCTGCTTAAGAAATTTTTGACAACCAGACGTCTGGTACAGACGTCTGGTGAAGAAAATTTCCATCTTCAAATCTCTGTGAAGTTATATGCAAGTATTTAAAAGTTACAGGCAATTGTTTATAAGTTACATTCAAGTGCTTAGAAATTACAGGCAACTGTTTACAAATTACAGACAACTGTTTAGAAGTCAGAGGCAAGTGGTTGGATAAAATCTAAGTGATTTGATTGAAAATCAGATTACATGGAAAAAATAACAATAAGCATCTATACTAAAATGAAATCCAAGAAAAACTTTATTTCATAAAAAAAATTAAGAAAATTCCGATGCAATTAGCAAAAGCATGGTCTCTAATTCCACTTAATTTTAGATAAATTCACATATGGTTTCAATTTGTTCAATTTGACTATACAACTAAGCATCAAACTTAGTGATCAATTTCAACTATAACCATTTGATCAAATGAATTAAAATTTAAAACTAAGCATAACAACAACATCTGAATCCAATTTCAAAATCCATTTTCTAACTGAAATAAATCATAATCCCTAGAATCTTTAAGGACCCATTTCAAGTTATCAATAAAAGTTCCATAATTAACCAAAACTCAAATAAATTAATCAAGATACTAATCTTGCAATCCATCTTCTTAAAACCTGAAGGAATTAGTCACAATCCAGAGACGTGGAGCATCGAATCGAACGAATTCTGAAGAGAACTCTCCATCGCCAACCTTACAGTTTGAGCTTCCAAGAATTCTCCGAGCTTGAGAAAAGAAAAAAATGAAGAAAGAGCGGGGTTTGCTTTTTTCTTGGTTCTTGGCTAGGGAGGTGATGTTGCGATGACGAAGACGGTGACGACGATGGTGAAGCTTGTCACGACGACGATGAGAAGCGAATTAAGTTCTTTGAGTGCGACAAGAGGAAGAGCTTACTTTTACGACGACGATGACGATGACAACGGCGACGACAAGGTTAAGATTAGGGTTTTCGGGGATGAGGGCGTTTGCGACAGTAAAAGCAAGAGAGAGAAAGGAGAGGAAATTTGGACACGGTGGATTTGAGTAGGGGTATTTTTGTACCCGGATCAAAATATAATACCCAGGTGTTTGGCCAGGGGTTTTTCGACCAAGTTTTTGAAAATACCGGGGAATTTTTGATCCCTTTTTCTTAGGCCGGGGGCTTTTCGGCCAAGTTTTTGAACTGTAAGCCTTTTCTCTCTATTTCGAAAATAAAGGGGAATTTTTGATCCTTTTTCTTAGTCCGGGGGCTTTTCAACAATTTACCCAATTATTAAAGTTAAAAGGTACCCAATTATTAAAGTTAAAAGGTACAGCAAAGAGTGGACTAAGAGTTTTTTCACAGAAGAAAAAAGCCATGGGGTTTTTAACAGGCCTGGAATGAACCTGGGTTTTTTTAGTGTAAATTGTCAAAAAGCCTCCGGCCCGCTCCAAACTTGTGAAAAACCCTCCTTTTTGCTCTTATTAAAAGAAGACCTGCGCCCAATCAAAACCCATGTTTTCCAGTTTTCTGTAATATCTAAGGAGTTTCTTGTAATATCTAAGCAGTTAATTGCAGTTGCATGTAATATTTAAACAGTTGTCTGTAATATCTAAGCAGTTACCTGGAATATCCAAATGGTTGAGAGAATACAAGGCCTAAATGGAATACAAGTCAGGGTTTTTTTCACAAATATTTTGAACATTAGACTCTTCCCAACAATTTCGAAACTTATAGGGGTTTTTAGACAACTTCCGAGCTGGCCGGGGGCTTTTTGACAGTTTACCCTTTTTATTACACCGTACCCAGAAAAAATATCAATTTAAAATATTCTTAATTACCATTCCTGTACCTGGCAAGAGTGGTGGGTTTTTCTGACCTGTTTAAAAAATCATGTTCCATATGCATTTGGCATACTATGCACCCGAGCAGAACAAATACAGGCTCTTTTCACAAGTTTTGGTTACACTTCATATAAGATATAGGTTTTTAATTTTACTTCAAAGCACTAATGATTCTTTTCAAAATATTCATGTTATTTATTCTAGTTCTAGCTGATTATGCGACTATGTGTATCCCATGTGGATCATGCGTTTCGGTTTTTTCCAGTAATAAAGAGTCCAATATCGAAACGAATGCATTTTAATGGTTCACGGTAAAGCATGTCTATCTAGTTCTGTATAGGATCCAGATCCCAAAATAATGAGTTGAATAATTATGTACATCTATAATAACCTTTAAAGATCCATCTAAAATTCTGAAAGAGCATTTAATAGAATTGTTAGTAAAGCTTCCAAGATAAAGCATCCTTATAAATTAACTTTTTAAGAACATATATCTCTACTATTATTAATAAGTCTGTGCTAATTAATCATTGCTATATTTATTTATTTATTTTGAAGAAAATGTTTGCAAAAAACCAATTGTACTTTGTACGCACATGCATCACGTATTGTCCCTTAGAAGGTCCTACCATTCACGAGGGGGGTTTCATGTTTTAAACGATGAGTACGATATTCTACGGAGAGTAATTAAACAAACTTCCAAATATCTTGAGATGATGAGCTTGAGACTCTACCAAACTTTAGCCACTGGACCGGATCTGACCCAATATCTGGCCATATAAGTGCGTGTCCTATATATTCATATATAGAGGGCTAAAGTTTCATATGAGAGATGTGATAAATGATAAAACATAAAGAGTTTTTCTTGAGAGAGAAACAACAGAGAGCCGTAGTCTCCTTTTCTCATCATCTTTTACTTTGGGTTGGCTTGCGGGGTGATCAAGAGATGGTTTCTCGCTTTCTATCAAAATGTGGTTTCCCTCCGGTCGTTACTTGGGGGCGCTAAAAATCAGATCTTCTACGAGACGTGGACAAGATAACCGATTTAATAAATTAGATCAGGTATATCGTAAACTTTTAGGGTAAATACATAGTTTTACCGTTGTGCATGGTTGCATATTTTGTATCTACGTCATCTAAAATGTACATTGGTATCAGAGTCATACATTCCACCTTCGTAGAATTATAGATCTGTGATATTTAAAATATTTTCAACTCAAAAGTTGCGTTTTTTAATCTAAATACAGAACAAAAGTTTTAAAAATTTATTTTATGACAAATCTATACTTTTAGGGTTATTGTTTTGATAGATCTTCATAAATTTATTGATATCGCATTATATTGTCACCGTAGATTAGATCTATTTTTATGACGTTTATGATATAGTTTTTTTTTTCCGTTAATGTGAAATAACCCATGAACCAATAGGTGAGAAAAAATTTATTTTAAAAGATTGGATATTTTTCTTGAGTTTAAAGGAAAAAAAATTCTCTTTTGGTGAGAATTAATGGCGGCAACGCCGCAAATTTTTTTCTAAATCCTAACCCTATTTTTTTTTTGTTTGATAAAAAGGAATCTTATGGGATAAATATTTTGGGAGTTTGGTTGGACCAAATATTTATTTTTTTATTTTTGGTTGGATCAAAAATATTTTTCGATTTTGATAATAGCACCAAATATTATTTTGGGATTTTGATTTGGAACCGGATTTTTTATTTGGATTTTGATTGGGAACCAAATATTTTTTGATTTTGGAATAAGACCAAATGTTTTTTTAATAAAAAAATATTTCTAAAAAAGAAAAAAAAAATTCGGAATAATTTTAAGAAAAAAACATTTTTTAAAAAGAATTATGGAGAGGCCAGCCCCTGGCCTTAGCTGGCCTCGAGCAGGGCCCCAAGGACCGAGCCGGGTCCATTTTTTTTAATTTTAAAGAAAATCCAGAAAATCCGAAAAAAATCTAGAAAATTCCAAAATATCCAGAAAAATTTAAAAATATATTATTTTACTAGTTTTTTTTTGTTTTTTTGGGAATTTCACACTCAAATTTTGGGTTGGTTGAGAGTTTTCGCTATTAAATCTAGAAATATTTTTTCGAAAATTTTGTTTGTTCGCCAAAAAAGTTTCAAAATTTATTTGCATATAAAATCTTGAAGATTTGATGGGTGGTTGTTCCAGTGGGAGCGTCTGGGGCATGTATTAATTTCACGAATAAAACGAAAACCCTAATAAAACGGACAACATTAGATATGGTAGTTTAATGAAAATGAAATCTGTTAGATTGGTTGTTGCATTTGTGATGTGTATCGCATACTATATATATTAAGACACATGCTATATTAATCTGACAAATTTCAAGTCGGAGATTTCGAGAGGAGACGAGAGTTTAAATTCAACTGTCCAATTTACCCCGTTTCTAGAAAATCTATAATCCGTTTTTCAATTATTTTAACAAAATTTTAAATTATATATTTTTGAAGGATGTGATAGGGATCATAAGCCTTATTCTCTTTCTTCGGGATGTAGGTTTATTATTGTTGTTAAGATGGGTTGAAAACGAAACGTTTTTTGGGAAAGAACAGTACTCTATTATATATCATAGTCTTAACGCATCCATAATAAAGTCAAGATATCATTAGTCTCACCAGGGGTGAGACTAATGATAAATGACGATAATATAATAAAATAGAAACATTAGCTTAATGTTACATGAATAAGCTGAAAGACTTGGACGCTAGCGACAAGATGGCAGCGATGTTGCAGGGCTACACGATGCAGCACCATTGAGCTGGTAGCGATGTAGTATGGCTACACGACGCAGCACCATCGAGATGCAACGATCTTCGGAGGATTAGCGCATCTAGAATTGCTCTATGCGTTGGACATGATAAATAGCAATGCCATTAGTGATCATATGATTTATTGTCGAACACTTGCAGTTTATGCTGAGCGGTAGTTACAGGGTATCTACGCGCCAAGAGATAAACTGTGTGATAATTGTTGGTGAGTTGTGCTCACTCTACATCGAAGTAGAGAGGAGGAATGCACAAAAATTAAATTTTTAAGCAAGCACAACAACCTTAACCCAAGTGATCAAACCATAACCCTAAACTAGCAACTACTAGGAGTTTTATTTACTATGAAAGAAAAGTTATACCAGAAGATCTGTGTCCTTCGGGTCTTCACTCCTCTTCTTAAGCTCCTTGGGGTCTTCTAGATCAATCTTGATGGCTGGCCTCCTCGGTCCTAGATGATCCATCCGAGAGTTTGTGGTCCAAGTTTAGCTTCATTAATGAAGCAACTCAATAATTTAGTTTGCTAATTTAGATTGCTAAGATGAAGGAGCGAGTGTTTAGGAGTAGTTTTCTATCTTAAATCCTTTGATTCTCAATATATGAGAATGATAAGGATTTGCACAAAAGAATGAACTCAAGAAAATGAAGAGAAGAGAGCAAGTGAAGAATCATAACATGAAAAATGGCCAAGTGTTTTTATAAAGTATTTTCTTTTCTTTTAAAATCACAAACATACTCCAATAGTATTTGTAATAAATACAAAGCTGATCAGTCAAATATATTGCACATTTGAATGGACATTTTCTCTATTATTATAAATTAATAAAAGATGTTATTTGTAAATAAAGAACATATGTGGGTTTATTTGTAAAAAAATTATTATCATATGTTTCTTCATTTATAATTAATATAATTAGGGAAATTTATGCATATAATATTTAAATAAAATATTCATGAGATCATTATTAAAATATGCATATCATATCAAATATTCTTGAGATATCATATCAATCAATTGGTTAGAATAATATCTCAAATAAAATAAGTTCTACTAATAAGATAATTTAAGATACTGTGCAGGTATTATAAAAGATTAGCTCAGGTCTGAACTATGAGCAGGAGATCCACAGCAAATCGAAGTATCAAACCAAATCTGCCAAATATTAGGAGCAAATCAAAAAATATCGCAACGGTAGAGACTAAGAGCAATATTTTCAGAATCTTTTTATCAGAAAGATCTCCAAATATCGAGAGAAGAAACCACGAGAAATCTGGAGGTGCAAACTCACCAGAAGGCGGCGGATCCGCGGTCAAATAAGAGTATAGGCGGCGGTTGCGCGGTTCTCTGGTGGCCGTAAGATCTGAAATTTCATGAGTATGATCGTAATGTCATATACTTCAATATGACATCTACGGTTTCTAATTCCAGAAACTATATAAAGGACCGAGAGCTGTCTATCAAAAGCATTCAACATTTAATTGAACATTCAATTCAAAATTTCAATTCAAGAGAGAGAGAGAGATCTAGCGAGAAACTAGGGTTTTTGTAATTTACTTTTTCAGCGAGCAATTTTGTAATGCAATAGTTAATTAATAAAGATAGTTTTTTTTTAATTTTTTTGCATTTACTTTCTGCACTTTACTTTCCGTATTACTTTCTGCAATTACATTCTGCATTTACTTTCTTTGTTTTCAATTTTAATTATGAGTTTCGTATTCTTCCACCTTTTTTCTACTACACTAATATCCATGAGCGAGTAAATTCTTACTTGCTAGGGTTGTAAGATATGGTAGAATAATTGATGAATAATATTTCTTAAATTCTTTTGATACTTTAATTTTTATATACTTTAGCAAAATGAATGTTAATCCTCTTATCGGGCGTGCTATCCATTCATGATAGTCACGATCACGATTTGAGATTAATTAATGATTGTTTTGTTAAAGGCTAGAGATAAATAGAGATTAATGGAAGGACAAGGGGCAGTAGAGGGAAACCCTAATCCGTCCAAAAACCCTAATCCACATTCATCGCTATTTCTCTAGTATTAAATAATTAAAAAGATAAAAAGAATTATTTTTAAACTTCCATCCATTAACTACTAAGTCCTATAAACCCTACAAGCCCTTCTATCATAAACTTTTCAAACTTTCGTAGTAATAAATGATTACAAGACTCCATCTTTCTTCTATCAACTCGTCAAAAGCAAGAAAAGAATTTCACTATTTCTCTGTAGACGACCCGTACTCACTATTGGCTAGCTCGACACTGTTATTGAGTGCGGTAATTTACAACACACATAGAAACACCTTTTCACGATCAATCAAATGGTGCTATTTCCAGGAAAACGGTCGTAATATTTTTCTTGTTATTCGGATTGATTTCTTATAAAGACCAGAGAAACATAAAAATAAAAAGAGAATAAAAAACCGAATTTTGCATTTTTAACGATTTTTGTGCGAGTTTTGCGAGAAATTTGGAGCACTTGGAGCGAACCAATAGAGATTCAGAGAATATCAAATAGGAGTAGAGGAGCATTGGAATGCAGTGCCAAATTTTGTAGGGGAGATCTCATTAATAGGCGGCGGAACCATGGCCCAAAGGTGCTTTTGGCGGCGGAAGTGCGGCCATAGTGTGTTACGAATCGAAAAAGGCACGTGACTGGCACTTGAATCATGTGAAGTCTATAGGACCACACCTATTTCAAGTAAGCCAAGAGCCCAGAAATCTAAACCTTTTAGGGAAAATATTGGAGGTGGAGATTTGAAATAAGGTCTACTGAAATCAAGTTCTTTCTTTAAGTACATAAATAATAGTATATGAAAACATAGTCTTGTATCTGACTTTAAAACCTTTTGTCATTTGAAATTTCGGCAGCACCACCTTTGTATATTTTAACCTGAAAATAAATACAGGTAATAATAATATGCATCCCCAAGCGGGAGCTAGCTCTTCGCCAATTGGCGGAACAACCACGCAAGATAAAAATATACAACGCCGAAGGCGAGAATCAAAACTCAGAAAGAAGGAATAAAGAAAACATCATCATCAAGAATACCAGCATACCAAATAATAATACATAAGCGACTTAAAGCCTGACAGAATATACATCAAAGGATTCTAAGTCTACTAGAATATACAAGTCTGGTTGATGGAGCTTAACGAGATACAACAAAAATAAATATACAAATATATATACTGGTGGTCACGAAGCAATGTATCCCACCTATCAAGCAATCACCCTGAAGGAGCGGTATGCCAGCAAGCCGCTACGAAAACCTGTACGGCCAAACCTGCAAAAACTGTGGCACAACGGGGGTGAGTTGCCAACTTGTTAGTAGAAAACATCACCTAGAAGAAATCGTATGTATGATGATCTTCTGGGTCATACAGTACAACAACAATAATAATACACTGACATCGAATAAAAGCAAGGGTAACAGTAGCATAAAAGTGATACCAAGGTACTCGTGTCCATGTCATAAAATGTGAATCATGTACGAATGCATCATCAGGTGGGTGTGTCCATCAACGACACACAAAAATCATAATAAAACTGGAGTGTCCAACACCGACACTCAAACATCATGAAACCCGTGTCCAGTATCGACACGTAAATCCTCGGATTTCAGGCACCGCATCCTCTGATTGACCTTCATATCCATCTCACGACTCCGGTTGGTATCCTCCGGATAACCGCCAGGTCCAAACTATCACCGGTAGGCAGTGTTCCCCTACCAGGCTCATCGTCTAAAACTCGAGCTTATTGCCCCGGGGTACCTTACCGGGTCCACTATGTAACCGCAGACGGTTTATCATACTCCTCGAATCGGGTCTCGAAAACCAAGCTCAGAATCGAGAAAATATCATGGTGGACACGAAATATCATATCAAGGAAAACCACATCATTCTCTTTTAAAATAATCACAAGTTTATAAAAATTCACATGCGGTTTTCCAAATCCAGAAATCTCATGAAAGATCCGAAATCTCAAAATCACGAGTCAATGAACAGTGAATATCGGCATAAAGCCCCACAATAGTACATAATAGAATGAATATATGAATGCATCGAGTATCTAAGTAAGGAATGCAATATCTAGACTAGCATATGAGACCAAGCATACTAATAATATGTTTAAACTAACACCTAGCAGGTTATACCAATGAAGTAACGTTTTCTAAAGTATACGTGACATGGCAATTACCGATGATGATGTGTGTGAGCCGGCAAGCAAGTGTACGTGCAACATACGCATCATCGGTAACGGTGCTGGTGTCCTAACAACCGAGATCATAAAAGCTAAAGAAAACACATGTATATATATATGAAGTGCAATAAGAGCAACAATATAGAATATACATATTTGTATATGAGTCATACAGTTTTTGTGTTTTGAAATAGCACGAATCGCGGTTTTTAGAAAAGTAGGGACTACGGTGTTTTGAGAAAATAGATATCTTTTGAAAATCCGTAGCATCCCTCGTTTTATTCTTTGAAAAAGCCTACGATTCGTCGGTTTTGAAAATAGGTATGACTCGCGCCTAAGTTAATCTATATCTACGCAACTAAAGACTAAATTAAGAACCTAGTCGAAGATAATAAGAAATCTATAACATCCCGAGCCGATATATCTAATAGTCGGCGATCCAGCCTCATATCATCACGTACGGTAATAATACATCGTACTACATCATCGAGTCAAGAGTGCGGATCAATCATCGTATTTATACCTCGTACGGTAAAATCCATCGTATGGCATCCCTAAAATCGAGGGTACGGGTCAAATATCATATATACATCATCATTCGTACAGTATCATCATCGTACAATATCATGATCAGGAGTACGGATCCAAGGTCTCGTACAATCTAATATCTCACTAAGTCACATGTTATCACACGTTTGCATATAATTCGCCCAACAGTCTTTTATTATATCAAATCATAAACGATACCTCGACTCAATCACAAATCATAACCTCACGGTATCATGCCCGATCATATCGACTCATATCCATTCAACATCTCATATGCTCATCGTACACGTACACGTATACTATATATATATATATATCAACGCATCCATATATATATACATATATACATATACACACATATATCATATCTTGTGTGTGTGTACGCGCACGTGTGTGTGACAACCTATACGCTACGGGTTCGCAACTAAGAAACTAAACTAAGAGCCATCTTCCTCCAAGTACGCTTAATCTACCTATGATCTCCTAGAAAACCCTATTCGCTAAGTATCTGTACTACACATATACATAACATACGCATCCTAATCTACGAATTTGCGGGGATGCTATACGCCATCCACTCGACTTCCCTCGTAGATATACATCAAGTCACCTTGATCGTCGCTTGCCGAAGTCGATGACGCCATGCTCTCCGTTGTTGTCCCGAAGTACACGCGAAGGTACCAACATATCACAACACATCGTATCACATCAAAATCCGATTCAAAAACTGACACGACACGCGAAGTGCTCATAGGTTAAAACCTATAGCCTTCGCATGCAAAAACGATCATAAAACTCTCGTTGTTGACGTACAAACGTCCAACGACCAAATCCACAATTCAAATACCAGAACTCATGTCTTATAAATCGGAAAACATGTTAAAACCAACACAAAAATGTTCCCAGATTTTATTTCAGGTGAAAAGGGGCAAATCTAACAACACAGAAGCTATGTCATAAACAAAGTGAGCTATAGGTGAAATCCCTACACCAATACCCATCATTGGCCCGGCGAGACTTCCAAAAATCGCGGCACCGCCGGTTTAGTCTAGGAATTGGGCTCTCGTCTTTTGGTGGTGGTCTCCTAATGGTCTATCTAGGTTACTGGTGTTGTTTTTTTTCCCTCAGAAATAATCCAGGTTACTCCAGATTCCCTGCAGACATCATAAATCCAAGAAAACCGACATCGGAACAATTCTAACTAAAGTCTTTGGGTTTAACTACACTCGGTTGGTCAAGGATGACACTAGAGGGGTTGTGGTCACTAATTACACCCAATTACACTCTCACAACTCATTCTATTCTCTAAACCTTAACTGGAATTTTCAAAGGTCACAAAACTATACTTAATCAATTTCAAACTACCATAGGATATTAGAAACACTAAAAATATAACTAGAAGTGTAGGGTTTACCTCATTTGGAAACTCAAGAATTTTCTTGAGTTGCCCAAAGTCTTCAAAATCCCAACTTGATCTACCCATGAGGTTTAGAATGAGTTAATGAATGATTTTTGTGAAGATGGCATGGTATTTGGTGGTGTTTTGGAAGGTGTTTCATGGGGTGTAGTGGAGGTTGAAGAGGAGGAGAAGGAGATGGAGAAGATGAAGATGAGAACTCAAATGAAGAAATGAGACATGATAAGGTATCCCCCCTTCTCTCTCTCCCCCACTCTCTCACTCTATGCCCATACTCCCCCATGTCCCTTTGTCCCCTTTTAAAATTAATAAAAACAACCAAAATTAAAATGACAAGTGGAACCATGGTTCAAAGTAAAGGAAAGAAACAAGTGCTGCACACATTACATGTTGCATGTCGTAAAGCACATATTAGATTAACGCATAATTAGTGACATGCTAAATAAGTTTAGCCATAACATTGTATACAATAATTTTTTTATAATAGTAAAACGTCAAAATCGACTAAACACTTCAAAAGCAATAATTATATTAATTTTCCAAATTATTGATATATAATTATACTTTTTCATTGAAACCAATTCTCATATTTTTAATAATATTCATAAAATTTATTATTTAAATTATTTAAATTCACCAAAATAATATTTTATTTTTTGAAATATTACAATTTCCCCCCTTAAATAAATTCGGTCCCCGAATTTAAATTTAAAACTCCCCCCAAATACTAAAACATTTTAGTAAAATGACCAAGTCGTCGGGGCTCCTAAATCATGAATACTTAAAACATATCATAGGGCAATGCATGCGCAAAGAAAACGAGTGTAAAACTCAAAATCAAAACTCCATCAAGCATCACGCAATTATCAGAGTTATAGCGAAAATACAAATGTCAAAATCTAACATGGAAACCAACATGATATAATCAAAACTATAACATGTACGCATCGTTGTAAAAATCGTCAAAACATCCAAATCGAAATACATGCAAAACCCTTTTTTTCTTCAAATCACCGTACGATGCACGTATCACGGCATAAGTAGGGGACGTTCATTATAAGGAAAATAGCCATATATATATATATATACTTCTTTAACATATACGTTTCTCTTTTTGAGAATAATTTAGAAGGGTTTCCTTCGTAAAGTTTCATGTCATCATGGACACGTAAGAAAATATTGAGACTACAGTTCCTTTTTGGAAATCCCTTCGGCAACTATCGATGCATACAAAAATAATCAGGTACTGTCCTCAGACCAGTCCTGTTCAGTTACTAAATCGTATAGTATATAAGTCATGAAAACATGATGCTCGAAAGGAAATCAATCTCGAAACAAAGTATACAAATGCCACGTGTGTCCGGTGTGCACGGAAATCGAAATCAAATACAGGTGCCACGAATGTGCATAGAAACAAAACTGAATGCAACGAGTGTGCACAAAAACATCTGTCAAGTGCAACGGGTGTGCCTGACAACAATATCAGGTGCATTTGATATGCACTAAAAATCTCGATTTAGTGCATCTGGTGTGCACAAATCCTATCAAGTGCGCCAAGCGGGTGCAAGAATCCTAATCAAGTGCACATGGTGCACGAAAACATAAATCCAGTGCACTAGGGTGCACGAAATAATATCGAATATCAAAATCGAAATCAACGGTATACGACATACACCAAATCAAATCAAGTATACCGTGGCAAATAAACTCATAAACATGTGCATCTGTGAGCACAAAATCATGTCAATGCTGAAAACTCGTGTAACTACACCGAATGCATAAGTCTAAATCAATGAAATTAAAGTCAAATATCTCGGAATGCACAGAAATCAAAATCAAGTGCAGTGGGTATGCGCAAAACGTGTTAGTTATATGTATGCCCTAGAGGCCATTACTGTACATAGGATGCATATTGTAGTGGATGCTGGGACATATATAGGGAGGACTTTCTTGCTCGACATGATAGTATGCTATCTGGTTGCTCTTTACCTTAACGTGTACACTGATTGTCTCTCTATTACATGTTGGTAAAGCCCTTAAGATGTGTACTTGACTACCTGGACTATGATGCGGATCATACTAGTGGGGACATGGTAGTCTATAAGTACATCCTTCAAGGTCCCTAGTCGTGGGTGTATCGAGACGGGGCATCGATATACCAGAGTAGACTAGCGTATACCTTCTCGACCCATACAAATGGGCGATGGATTATCCCATATCCATTGGTGTTTGACATCAGAGATGATATACGGGTGCTCAGTGGAGACTGGGTACACTGGACGGACTCGCCGAGAACTCCCAGATGGTATTATACCTTATGTCAGATGGCAGTTCTCTGGTGACACTGGTACATATTAGTCTGTAGACCCGAGATCGTCATAGAGTCTTGTGTGATTCCCACTGTGCTTTGATTTCCACCTTACCACGTCCAAGAGGGCATGCAAAACGGTGGTTTTTGGGTACAGTCCAGAATCACATGGAGGCAATGAGCGATAGGAGGGGATTCGTCTCTCCCGGTATAGGGAGTTGATGTTGTGCTGTGTTCGATTGGCTATAACCGGAAATCCCTGGCCAGGATTGCTGAGATTTACTGGTAAGTGTTACCAGTAGTTTCTCGAACTGTTATAGACCTCATATCGACACGACTTATCGAGCTACTGGGGTCTGACGTTTACCACCCCTAGGCAAGATATGCGACATATCAGACGAACAGACCGGACTGTACGGTAAGTGTTACTGGTTGGATTCACAGAAGTGTGAGCGAGCTTGCTCATTGATCTTCTGATCGCTCAATACCCGGGTGACCGTTACGTTTAGCAGACCGCTTGTGGGTGTTTGATATGATCATCACCTGCTGCCGGCGTATTGACGAGTATTTAGAGTTCTACACAGAGGTTTCCTGGCTCAAGCGAAACGAAATAGGAGCGCATATGAGATATGTGCGGGACCGAGAATAATGCGTGTATGTGATACCGTATTCTATTCTCGCGATGAATGTATCGATTGGTTGTATGCGATATAACCTAGTTATCGAATCGAGGATTGATTCGATAAGTCGATATATTGGATATTAGTTGGTCATATGCGATATGACCGGATCGTTAAATCAAGTGTTGATTTGATGATTTAATGTATAATTATATATTGGATATATTACTTTACATTAACTAGTATTGGTTCACTTAAGATTATTTTTCTCACTTGATGTGCACATTGTATATGTGATATATTTTTGTGCACTTGATTGTATCATATTTGATGATACATGCAAACTTGGGTGTATGTTTGATTTAAACCATGTTTAGGTAAATGGCTAGGGTTTTTATTTATTTATTCATTTATTTATTTATCCTTTTTAGCAAGAAATAAAATGGTGGCTAGCTTTGGACTTTCTTTGAAGCTTCATGAAGCTTTGAAAAGTTCAACCATTTTGTTTCTTTTGCTTGACCTAACCATTTGCTTAAACCCTAGTTTATTCTCTACATGAGTTTACTAACCCATGGTTGCTAAATGATAACCATCACTTGAATTTTCTTTTTGGTAATTAATTCCTTTTCATTTTCTTTTCTTCTTCTTCTTCATGAAGAGAAGAAACCATTACTAGAAAATTCTAAGTGATGAAATCAAGTGAGAAATCCAAATCCAAAGTGAACCCACTTCCTATTTCTTCATCCTCTACCACTTGCCATGTTGTATAGGGTGTTTTCTTCATAAGTTTCATGACCTAGTGAAGATGGAGCTTGAGTTAGAGTTGCCTCGACGTAGATCATCTTCGGCATCGTAGTCAACGACCTAGCCCGCTCATTTCTCCGACGAAACCATCGCTAGAGTCCGGGATCCCGGTGATCGCAGCGAAGGGACGTCATCACGGAGCTAGAGAAGTGGTGGACCGGATCTACAAAGGTTATAGCCTCTTTCACTTAGCAATAAAGTTGTTTATTTGCATGTTTCGCCTTTGCCTCTAGTTAACGATCTAGCATTAGGGTTTCTCGACACAAGAAAAATTTGATTTTGGCATGGTTGATGCCTTGTAGAACCTCTTGAGTGTGCCTAGGATACCTACAGTGGTATCAGAGCCTAGCTAGAGCCTTAGGCGATGCGTAGACGATATTAGAAACCCGATCGAACCCCTGATTCTAAGCCTTCTCTGTACATTTTTCAAAACTGTGCATTTTTCCAAATTAAAAATATGCAGAAAAATCAGCAGGGAATTTTAAGAAATACTGTGCAGCACGTGCGCGTGAATCCACTAAAGCGCCGCGGAAGCGCGGCACGAGCATGGCTCGTGTGGCGGTTCCGCGGCCGTATACTCACATCAGCCTTTGGAAACTGCACAGTAATTCCTATATGTTAGTGTTGTATTTTCTGGGAATTTTTAAAGTTTGCTCAAGAGTTGAGTTTTCTGGGTTGTATTGGGGACTCGGTGTTTCGATCGGGAAGTTTAACTTCGTCTATGGGTTTTTCCGGATAATTATAGAAAATGTTGAAAAGTTCGACCGGATATAAATACCCACTTTTTCCCCTGTCGGGAAATTTCCAAGTGTTGGATCTTTCCGTAGTTTAAGAACGTTCGAAGTAGTGCAAGTAACGCGATGGACCCTCTAGAAGACAACAAACCTTAACTCGATTATGTGACCGTCTTGAACTGCCCTTTGAACCTTAGGGTTTGGGGCAGTACGGCGTGCCACATGTGAGGCGTTGGCTACGGCTGGACCGTTGGTACTGAGGCATGAACTAGATGTTTTTAAACTTATTTCATGTGTTGAGCTGTTTCGGGAAAACTTGGGTGTTTGAATGTTCGATCGGAAAGTTTAACATTTTCTGTTTATCTGGAATGTGATACAATATTTGGAATCCACAAGTAGTTATGAGATAACTGATTTGACTGTTATAAACATAGCACTTTAGTCTCAAATGATCGGTTGCCACGGAATTTTGATGCGATCAAAAGTCCGTCGCAATCACGTAGCGTACGCGGATTCTCGCCGGGTAAACTTAATAGACAGCCACGCCCCATAGCCCCGACCAAGTGACTGTAGGAGAACCCCGTCGCCGAAAGCATCCGTTCGGGTGCTCGCAGTAGCGGTGTTCTGCTCTGGTGCACTTCGTCGATGGTATCGGGGGTGCGGCAGTCTACTAAAGTTTGCGACGAGCATTCGATCAGAATGTCGGGAATCCTGTTGAATTTCCCGACTTGATATTGAAAAGTGTTTTCGATAATGAGACTAAAATGCGGGGTTTATAATTGTTAGGCATGCGATGTCTAAGGAATACATTTGATTAGGCATGCGATGTCTATGCAGGTTGCGGATTCCAACTGTTGTAGTTTTACACTTTCTTTTCTGTGACCGTAAGTGTAATATGTGATATCGCCGGTTTCGTTGCTATATGTCAACGACAATTGGGATGCGCATATTTACTTACGTTGATGACATGTGATGTTATGTGTTGCTGGATATGTTATATTGGATCGTCGTGTTTGAATAGCCGGGGGGTTTTGATGTGAGATGAGTGTTTTTCATTTTCATTCATGTAAAAATTTGTATGTAATATTCTTTTATTGGGGTACTTCCAGGTTGCGGAAGATGTCTCCATTGTATATTATTTACTTTTCCGCACTAGGATAGACCCAAGGAGGAGGGCACAAGTAACCAGGTTCTAGAGTCCAGTGGGAGACCAACTCGAGGAGTCGAGTCCGGGTCTCCTAACTCTAGAATTGGTAGGGTTGCTTGCCGCTCTCGTAGGGGTCTATGGGTGTGGGTTTGGCTATTCATCACGACCGTGGAATCCGTGTTTTATACTGGCTCATATTGAAAACACGGACGTCCTAGTATATCCAATATTTCATATGATATTTTCTGCTGCGATATCTGTGATGTGATCATTTGATATGTTCTGTGATAAATACTGTATATAGTACATATGATATATTATATAGACGTTGCTTATGTTTTACACCCGCGCTAGCCCTGCCCCGCTCTGCCGTTAGTTACCTAACCTAATGGTGCAGACGGGACATCGAGGCGAATGCGGATGGCATAAGCGTACGTTGTATTTATCTGTGATGTTTAGGTGATTTAAATGATGGGACTTCATTAATATGATTAATGAAATGAAAAAGAAACCTTAATGATGTTGTGGAATCGAATTTTCAAAACAGGTAGCTACAGTTCTTGCTTTGCATCGCGGTGTTCCTTGTAGAACATCCTGCACCTTATTCGATAAGGAAAGGACCGAGATCCCTTCACCGGGAGTGACTCCTTTAGCAATAACTGGCAGATGCTACAACCCCTCGGTTTGTCTTTTGATTGCTCCTATAGTTCTTGCTTTGCACAGCGGTATATATGATATATCCTGCACCTTATTCGATGAGGAAAGGGCCGACGATCCCTTCACCGGGAGTGACCCCTTTAGCAAAACTAGAAAAGCCTCAAAAACACTCCATTTCAAAATTCATTCGATCCTACAACGATATCAAGTTCATTACGCAATAGGTTTTCATAAAAACCTGTCGTAGCCCTCCGTCATTTCAGATAAGTACTAGTTAGTATTCGTGCTGCGGTAGTTCGGCCTCCGTCAAGGCGTAGTGTACGGTAGCTAACTAATGCTTATCTGCTAGCATACGATGCGATTGGATTAGGGTATTCGTACGGCGTTGTTTGGCCTCCGTCAAGGGTCGTGCGGGTGGGTTTAATTCAATCAGGAAATGACGGGTTGAACTTGACTAACGGACTATGGGTAGTTTGGCCTCCGTCAAGGTCATAGGACACCAGGGGCAAAATTATCGGGAATTTCAAGTGTTGAAATTTGCAATGAGATTGCATACCTTCTATGAGATAGTTGGATCCTGATACCCACTGCGAGTAATTGTTACTCCTGGGAGAGTTTTACACATTACAATTAGCCGATGAAGTAGGTGTCTAGAAAGGTGTCAACGGGGTTACGCCTCTGGGAAAATGAGGTTTACATTAATTAGGTTCTTGCGAAAGCACGGGGGACCTCCCTCAAAGTACCGACACTGGCCTGGCTGAAAGATTGGCGAACTTGTAGCGTTTAATTAATCCCGGCTAGTCTTTCCTTTTAGGCTTTGAAGGAAGATTTGATAAAAACAGTGGGAGCCATCCTGATTAGATAAAATAAAAACCAATCTGATCTTGCAAGAGCATACGCTGAGTGTTTTCTTCTCTCTCTCTCTCCAGGTAGCGACCATGTCACGCCATAATCAAGATAATAATACGGATGTATTGACCGAACCCGCTTGTTATACTGAGCTGGGGAACGTTGGTCCCGCTCCAACTTATAATTGTTATAAGACAGAGCAGGAAATTGGGGAATACCAGTTTTCCCGTGCCGCCCAAACGAAGAAAGTGCATATGATGCATCTCCTTCGGGTGTGTTCATGTAGGGTTCCTAGGCACTCTCAAGAGGTCTCACAAGGCATCAACCATGCCAATTTCTAAAAATACGGTGCCGAGAAACCCTAGACTAGATCGTTGGCTAGATGTTTAGGCGACAAAATGAAACTAGTTTACAGCTAAACTAAAAGAACGGATATACAACCTTTGTAGATCCGGTCCTCCACCTCCATAGCTCCGCAATGAAGTCTCCTCGCTGTCCAAGTCGAACCCCGGGCTCTAGCGTCGGCTTCATCGGAGAATGGACGGGCTAGGTCGTCGACGTCGATGCCGAAGATGATCTACGTCGAGGCATCACTAGATCAAGCTCCAACTTCACCAAGTCAATAAACTTGTGAAGAAAACATACTCTACTACTTGGCAAGAGGTAGAGGATGAAGAAATAGGAAGTGGGTAGACTTTAGAATTGGATTTCTCACTTGTTTTCATCAATCACCATTGATGAAGTAAGCTTTTCTTCAAGTGAAGAAGAAGAAGAAGATGATAATTGTTATGATAAGTTAATTAAAAAGGAAATGAAAAAGAATACTTATCATAATAATAACCATGGTCAAGTGTAGAGAATAAACTAGGGTTAGGTCAATGGTTATGTTAGGCATGAAACAAAAATGGTGGACTTTTTCAAACCTTCATGAAGCTTCAATGTAAAACAAAGCAAGCCACCATTTCTTTTCTTTTGCCAAAATGAAATAAATAAATAAATAAATGAGTAAGTAAATAAAATCATAACCCTAACCATTACATAACCATGGTTTAATCTTAACATACACTTAAACAATCATGTATCATCAAACATGATACAATCAAATGTACAAATGTATATCACACATACAATGTGCACAATCCAAATGAGAAAATCCATTTAAAGTGAACCAATACTAGTTAATGCAAAGTAATATATCAAATATATAATTATGCATTAAATCATTAAATCAACACTTGATTCAATGATCCGGTCATGTCGCACACAACCGACTAGTATACAATGTATCGGCTTATCGAATCAACGCTTGAATCGATAACTAGGTTATATCGCATACAACCATTCGACACATTGATCGCGAGAATGAAATACGGTATCACATACACGCATTATTCTCGGTCCCGCACATATCTCATATGCGCTCCTATTTCATTTCGCTTGAGCCAGGAAACCTCTGTGTAGGACTCTAAAGACTCGTCAATACGCCGGCAGCAGATGATGATCATATCAAGCACCCACAAGCCGCAAGCGGTCTGCTAAACGTAACGGCCACCCGGGTATTGAGCGATCAGAAGATCGACGAGCAAGCCCGCTCACCCTCCTGTGAATCCAACCAGTAACACTACCGTACAGTCCGATCTGATCGTCTGATATGTCGCATATCTCGCCTAGGGGTGGTAAACGTCAGACCCTAATAGCTCGATAAGTCGTGTCGATATGAGGTCTATAACAATTCGAGAAACTACTGGTAACACTTAACAGTAAATCTCAGCAACCCTGGCCAGGGATTTCCTGTTATAGCCAATCGTACAAAGAGAAACATCAACTCCCTACACCGGGAGAGACGAATCCCCTCCTATCGCTCATTGCCTCCATGTGACTCGAGACTGTACCCAAAAACCACCGTTTTGCACGCCCTCTTGGATGTGGTAAGGTAGAAATCAAAGCACAGTGGGAACCACACAAGACTCTATGACGATCTCGGGTCAACAGACTACTCTGTACCAGTGTCACCAGAGAACTGCCATCTGACGTAATGTATAATACCATCTGGGAGTTCTCGGCGAGTCCGTCCAGTGTACCCAGTCTCTAATGAGCACCTGTATATCATCTCTGATGTCAAACACCGATGGATATGGGATCATCCATCGCCCATCTGTATGGGTCGAGAAGGTATACGCTAATCTACTCTGGTATATCGATGCCCCGTCTCGATATACCCACGACTAGGGACTTTGAAGGATGTACTTATGGACTACCATGCCCCCACTAGTATGATCCTCATCACAGTCCAGGTAGTCAAGTACACATCCTAAGGGCTTTACCAACATGTAATAGAGAGACAATCTGTGTACACGTTAAGGTAAAGAGCAACCAGATAGCATACTATCATGTCAAGCAAGAAAGTCCTCCCTATATATGTCCCAGCATCCACTACAATATACATCCTATGTACAGTAATGGCCTCTAGGGCATATATATAACTAACAATCTCCCACTTGCACTAGGGCCATATGTAGCAGTGGTTGTAGTATCTCATACTCAACCATCCCATAAAAGTCTCTCTCTGGGAATAGGCCTTCGTGAGTGGATCCGCCGTGTTGTCCTCTGAGTCTACTCTCCTAACCTCGATCCCTTAGAGATCAACCATCTCCATGATCAGGTGATACTGCCTTAGAATATGTCTGGATCACTGATAGGACCTGCGTTCCTTGGCATAAGCCACAACTCCATTGTCACACAATGGGAGGAACATAGTTCATCTCATGAACCAATATACACCCAAACAGCTTCTTTGGTAGCATCTTTAGTAGCGATGTATCCTGCCTTTATCGTCTAGTATGTCACGGTATCTAGCTTGAAACTTTTCCAACATACCGTCCCTCTACTGAGGATTAAGACAATGCCTGTGACTGATATTCAGTCGTCTTTATCACCCTGGAACACTTCCAGTGATTCTCCCCAGGATCAACTGATACCATCTCACTACAACTAGTGAGTATCCTAACATCCATTTAGATCTATCTCATAGATCCAAAACTCAGGATTTAGGAGGTATCATTTTGATCCTACACGGAGAATCTTTGTGATAAACGGAGATTGATCGAGCGTAGCATAAGAAACTCCTTCCCTATCAAGAGTATGTCATCCACGTACTCTACGAGGATTGTCACCATACTCCCTACTACCTTTTTGTTTATACAAGGTTCATCTACCATTTTGATGATGTCAAACTCTTTGACTAATACATCAAAACAGATGTTCCAACTCCGCGATGCCTGCTTTATCCTATAAAACATCTTGCTCACGTTTCCGCTGCTCCCACTGTCTACGAGGCCCTCTGGCTGTGTACTTATAGACGTTCTCTTCTAAATCATCATTTAGAAAAGCAGTCAAGACACCCAACCACCAGATATCGTAGTCATGGTATGTAGCCGTGGCAAGTAGGATCTGCATGGACTTAAGCATAGGTACTGGAAAAGGTTTCATCATTATCCACGCCTGGTCAATGACGAAAACCTTTAACAAGTCTAGCTTTGAAAGTCTCGACTTTTCCATTTACACCAAGTAATCTTCTCAAGATATACTTGCTCCTGATGGGGATTTAACACTTCAGATATAGCAACCAAAGTCCATACTTTGTTGGTGTATAAGGATTCCATCTCAGATCGCTAAGCATCCAGCCATTCTTACAGAGTCCCACTCCTGATGGCCAGCTAGAAACTAGTTGGGTCATCATCTCATGATGCAATCCTCGCTCCCACTGTCATAGAGAAACCGAAGTATCTCTCAGGTGGGTGAGGAACCCTACTAGATCGGCGGAGAGGCTGAGATTCGTTGGAATCTACTGAATCCTTTGGTTCTATCAAATCATCAGCTGCAGTTTGTATAGCTGGAACCTTTCCAGTTCTACATTATAGACCTTGCTTCGGGCTTGTCTGGATTTTGCTTTTACATATTAGCCGGACAACCCCAAATTTTAACTAACTTAAGACATGGGCTCTTCCCATTCCATATCACATATGAAATGGTAGGCAACTGATTTGATTGCAACCCTTTTCAATAGGTATGCAACTTCTCAAGTGCATAACACCCAATAGGAAAAAGGTAACTCAGTAGTACTCATCATAGAGCACACCATATCAAATAGGGTGTATCTGCTCCGCCCCGACATACCATCGTGCTATGGTGTATACGGAGGAGTAATGCTGAGAGAGAATCTCATTCTCCTTTTGAATAGTCCAGAAATTTCGTGCTCAAGTATTCTCCTCCTTGATCTCATCATAGGACATAATACTTATACCCGTATTTTGGTTCTCTACTTCTAACTTATATTCTGTGAATATCTCAAAAGGTTCGGACTCATGTTTCAACAGGAACATATGACTGAATCTCGAGAGATTATCAGAGAATATAATGAAGTATTAAAGAACCAGTCCTGGCATGTGTAGACAGGAGACCTTACATACATCATCATGTATCAGTCCCAAGAGTTCATTAACTCTTTCTCTGTTTCCAATAAACAGAGCTATGATCATCTTATCTTTGTGACATGACTGGCGAGTTTCACAAGATGTAAATTCAAACTAATTTAAATATGCATCTTTATGTAACTCTAGCTAGTCGGGTCACATTGATCTGACCTAGTCTACAATACCTCAAGAAGAATTCGTTCATTTCCGAATTCTTCCTCTTGTGTGTGTTCAATATGCAAGGAACTGTAGTTTGATTTAGAACGTCAATGCTTTTAGATAACGTGCCTGAACCGATCAACTTTTGATATAGGAAATGTTCAAAACATTATCCAACAATACAAAATTATATCCTTTCTTTACTAATAAAGAAACTGATATGATTTTGTATATCAGGTTCGGTATCTAATAACATTCTTTCAGAATCAATGTATTGGTAATACAGGGTGACAGTGACCGACAAACTTGGCTGTAACACTTGTCCCATTTTCTGCCTCATGAAACTTATCACCCGTTCTCAGTTCTCTACCTATCTGTAGCCCATGTAACAGATTACATATCTGGGATCCTGATCCGGTATCATATACCCAGGACGTAAATGACATTGAGAAACAGTTCTGTATAATGAACACACCCGAAGATGATGCATCAGCATGCACTCTCTTCGTTTGGGCGGCACGGGAAATCTGGTATTCCCCAATTTCCTGCTCGGTCTTATAACAATTATAAGTTGGAGCGGGACCAACGTTCCCCAGCTCAGTATAACAAGCGGGTTCGGTCAATTATCCGTATTATTATCTTGATTAAGGCGTGACATGGTCGCTACCAGGAGAGAGAGAGAAGAAAACACTCAGCGTGCGCTCTTGCAAGAATAGATTGGTTACTATTTTATCTAATCAGGATGGCTCCCACTGCTTTTTATCAAATCTTCCTTCAAACCTCAAAAGGAAAGACTAGCCGGGATTAATTACACACTACAAGTTCGCCAATCTTTCAGCCAGGCCAGTGTCGGTACTTTGAGGGAGGTGCCCCGTGCTTTCGCACGGACCTAATTAATGTAAACCTCGTTTTCCCAGAGGCGTAACCCCGTTGACACCTTTCTAGACACCTACTTGATCGGCTAATTGTAATGTGTAAAACTCTCCCAGGAGTAACAATTACTCGCAGCGGGTATCGGGATCCAACTATCTCATAGAAGGTATGCAATCTCATTGCAAATTTCAACACTTGAAATTCCCGATAATATTTTGCCCCAAGCGTCCTATGACCTTGACAGAGGTCAACAAACCATAGGCTGCTAGTCAAGTTCAACCCGTCATTTCTTGATTGAAGTAAACCCACCCGCACGACCCTTGACAGAGGTCAACAAGGTCGTACGACTACCCTAAATCAATCACATCATATGCTTATGCAGATAAGCGCTAATCAGCTACCGCACACTACGCCTTGACAGAGGTCAACAAACGCAGCACGAATACTAAACAGTATATATCTGAAATGACGGAGGACTACGGCAGGTTTTTCTGAAAACCTATTGCGTAATGAACTTGATATCGTTGTAGAATCGAATGATTTTAAAATGGAGTGTTTTTGAGGCTTTTCTATTTTTGCTAAAGGAGTCACTCCCGGTGAAGGGATCGTCGGTCCTTTCCTCGTCGAATGAGGTGCGGGATATATCATATATATCACTGTGCAAAGCAAAAACACTTAAAATCAATAAAAAGACAAACCGAGTGTGTAGCATCTGCCAGTTATTGCTAAAGGAGTCACTCCCGGTGAAGAGATCTCGGTCCTTTCCTCATCGAATAAGGTGCAGGATATATCGTATATACCGCTGTGCAAAGCAAGAACTGTAGCTACCTGTTTTATTTTGAAATTCGATTCCACAACATCTTTAGGTTTCTTTTATTTCATTAATCACATTAATGAAGTCCCATCATTTAAGTACCTAAACATTACAGATAAATACGACGTACACTTATGCCATCCGCATTCGCCTCGATGTCCCCTCGTGCACCGTTAGGTTAGGTAACTAACGGCAGAGCGGGGCAGGGCTAGCACGGGTGTAAAACATAATTAACGGCTATATAATATATCATATATACTATATACAGTATCTATCACAGAACATCACATGATCACATCACAGATATCGCAGCAGAAGAATCATATGAAATATTGGATATACTAGGACGTCCGTGTTTTCAATACGAGCCAGTATAAAACACGGATTCCACGGTCGCGATGAATAGCCAAACCCACACCCCTAGACCCCTACGAGAGCGGCAAGCAACCCTACCAATTCTAGAGTTAGGAGACCCGGACTCGACTCCTCGAGTTGGTCTCCCACTGGACTCCAGAACCCGGTTACTTGTGCCCTCCTCCTTGGGTCTATCCTAGTGCGGAAAAGTAAATAATATACAAAAGGTGACAACTTCCGCATTCTGGAAGTGCCCCAAATAAAAGAATATTACATACAAGTTTTTACATGAATGAAAATGAAAAACACTCATCTCACATAAAAACCCCCGGCTATTCATACACGACGATCCAATATAACATATCCAGCAACACATAACATCACATGTCATCAACGTAAGTAAATATGCGCATCCCAATTGTCGTTGACATATAGCAACGAAACCGGCGATATCACATATTACACTTACGGTCACAGAAAAGAAAGTGTAAAACTACAACAGTTGGAATCCGCAATCTCCATAGACATCGCATGCCTAATTAAATGAATTACTTAGACATCACATGCCTAACAATTATAAACCCCGCATTTTAGTCTCATTATCGAAAACTCTTTTCAATTCAATGTCGGGCAATTCAACAAGATTCCCGGCATCCAGATCGAATGCTCGTCGCAAACTTTAGTAGGCGGCCGCACCCCCGACGCCGTCGACGAAGTGCACCAAGGTGGAACACCGCTGCCGCGAGCACCCGAACGGATGCTTTCAGCGATGGGGTTCTCCTACAGTCACTTGGTCGGGGCTATGGGGTGTAGCTGTCTATTAAGTTTACACGGCGAGTATCCGTGTACGCTACGTGATTGCGACGGACTTTTGATCACATCAAAATTCCGTGGCAACCGATCAAGTGAGACTAAAGTGCTGTGTTTATAACATTCATTCAGTTATCTCATAACTTATTGTGAATTCCAATTATTGTATCACATTCCGGATAAATAGAAAATGTTAAACTTTCCGATCGAACAATCGAACACCCAAGTTTTCCCGAAACAGCTCAATACATGAAATAAGTCTAACAACATTCAGTTCGTGCCTCAGTACCAACGGTCCAGCCGTAGAAGGGTCAAGCCAACGCCTCACATGTGGCACGCCGTACTGCCCCAAACCCGAAGGTTCAAATGGCAGTTCAAGACGGTCACATAATCGAGTTAAGGTTTGTTGTCTTCTAGAGGGTCCATTGCGTTACTTGCACTACTTAGAATTTCTTTAAACTACGGAAAAATCCAACACTTGGAAATTTCCCGACAGGGAAAAAATTGGGTATTTATATCCGGTCGAACTTTTTAACATATTCAAAAATTATCCGGAAAGCCAAATAGACAAAATCTGATATTCCGATCGAAACACCGAATCCCCAAAACAACCCCAAAAAATTCAACTCTTGAAAAAATATTAAAAATTCCCAGGAAAACCAGCACTGAATATTATGAATTACTGTGTAAAATTAGATGCCAAATAAGACAAAACGGCCGCGGAACCGCCGCACGAGCATGGCTCGTGCCGCGGAACCGTGGATCATTGAAGGAATTAGGCACACGAATTTTACAGTAACCCTTATAATTTCCTGCTGATTTCTCTGCATATTTTTAATATCGAAAAACTCCAGAATTTGGAAAAAGTCCAGAGAGCATGTTTGTGTTAGGGTTTCGGGTTCGTTCGGACTTCAAACGTCGTCTAGACTTCGCCTAAGGCTCTAGCTAGGCTCTGATACCACTGTAGGGTTCCTAAGCACTCTTAAGAGGTCTCACAAGGTATCAACCATGCCAATTTCTAAAAATACGGTGCCGAGAAACCCTAGACTAGATCGTTGGCTAGATGTTTAGGCGACAAAATGAAACTAGTTTACAGCTAAACTAAAAGAACGGATATACAACCTTTGTAGATCCGGTCCTCCACCTCTATAACTCCGCAATGAAGTCTCCTCGCTGTCCAAGTCGAACCCCGGGCTCTAGCGTCGGCTTCATCGGAGAATGGACGGGCTAGGTCGTCGACGTTGATGCCGAAGATGATCTACGTCGAGGCATCACTAGATCAAGCTCCAACTTCACCAAGTCAAGAAACTTGTGAAGAAAACACACTCTACTACTTGGCAAGAGGTAGAGGATGAAGAAATAGGAAGTGGGTAGACTTTAGAATTGGATTTCTCACTTGTTTTCATCAATCACCATTGATGAAGTAAGCTTTTCTTCAAGTGAAGAAGAAGAAGAAGATGATAATTGTTATGATAAGTTAATTAAAAAGGAAATGAAAAAGAATACTTATCATAATAATAACCATGGTCAAGTGTAGAGAATAAACTAGGGTTAGGTCAATGGTTAGGTTAGGCATGAAACAAAAATGGTGGACTTTTTCAAACCTTCATGAAGCTTCAATGTAAAACAAAGCAAGCCACCATTTCTTTTCTTTTGCAAAAATGAAATAAATAAATAAATAAATGAGTAAGTAAATAAAATCATAACCCTAACCATTACATAACCATGGTTTAATCTTAACATACACTTAAACAATCATGTATCATCAAACATGATACAATCAAATGTACAAATGTATATCACATATACAATGTGCATAATCCAAGTGAGAAAATCCATTTAAAGTGAACCAATACTAGTTAATGCAAAGTAATATATCAAATATATAATTATGTATTAAATCATTAAATCAACACTTGATTCAATGATCCGGTCATGTCGCACACAACCGACTAGTATACAATGTATCGGCTTATCGAATCAACGCTTGAATCGATAACTAGGTTATATCGCATACAACCATTCGACACATTGATCGCGAGAATGAAATACGGTATCACATACACGCATTATTCTCGGTCCCGCACATATCTCATATGCGCTCCTATTTCGTTTCGCTTGAGCCAGGAAACCTCTGTGTAGGACTCTAAAGACTCGTCAATACGCCGGCAGCAGATGATGATCATATCAAGCACCCACAAGCCGCAAGCGGTCTGCTAAACGTAACGGCCACCCGGGTATTGAGCGATCAGAAGATCGACGAGCAAGCCCGCTCACCCTCCTGTGAATCCAACCAGTAACACTACCGTACAGTCCGGTCTGATCGTCTGATATGTCGCATATCTTGCCTAGGGGTGGTAAACGTCAGACCCCAATAGCTCGATAAGTCGTGTCGATATGAGGTCTATAACAATTCGAGAAACTACTGGTAACACTTACCAGTAAATCTCAGCAACCCTGGCCAGGGATTTCCTGTTATAGCCAATCATTCACAGCGCAACATCAACTCCCTATACCGGGAGAGACGAATCCCCTCCTATCGCTCATTGCCTCCATGTGACTCGGGACTGTACCCAAAAACCACCGTTTTGCACGCCCTCTTGGACGTGGTAAGATGGAAATCAAAGCACAGTAGGAACCACACAATACTCTATGACGATCTCGGGTCAACAGACTACTCTGTACCAGTGTCACCAGAGAACTGCCATCTGACGTAAGGTATAATACCATCTGGGAGTTCTCGGCGAGTCCGTCCAGTGTACCCAGTCTCTACTGAGCACCCGTATATCATCTCTGATGTCAAACACCGATGGATATGGGATCATCCATCGCCCATCTGTATGGGTCGAGAAGGTATACGCTAGTCTACTCTGGTATATCGATGCCCCGTCTCGATATACCCACGACTAGGGACTTTGAAGGATGTACTTATGAACTACCATGTCCCCACTAGTATGATCCGCATCACAGTCCAGATAGTCAAGTACACATCCTAAGGGCTTTACCAACATGTAATAGAGAGACAATCTGTGTACACGTTAAGGTAAAGAGCAACCAGATAGCATACTATCATGTCAAGCAAGAAAGTCCTCCCTATATATGTCCCAGCATCCACTACAATATACATCCTATGTACAGTAATGGCCTTTAGGGCATACATATAACTAACAGTTCATTACAAAGAACTGTTTCTCAGTATCCTCTACGTCCTGGGTATTTGATACCGCATCAGGATCCCAGATATGTAATCTGTTACATAGGGCTACAGAAAGGTAGAGAACTGAGAACGGGTGATAAGTTTCATGAGGCAGAAAACGGGGCAAGTGTTGCAGCCAAGTCTGTTGGTCACTGTCACCCTGTATTACAAATACATTGATTCTGAACGAATGTTATTAGATACCGAACCTGATATACAAAATCATATCAGTCTCTTTATTAGTAAAGAAATGATAAAATTTTGTATTGTTGGATAATGTTTTGAACATTTCCTATATCAAAAGTTGATCGGTTCAGGCACGTTATCTAAAAGCATTGATGTTCTAAATCAAACTACAGTTCTTAGTATATAGAACACACACAAGAGGAAGAGTTCAGAAATGAACGAATCCTTCTTGAGGCATTGTAGACTAGGTCATATCAATGCGACCCGACTGGCTGAAGTTACATTTAGATGCATATTTAAATTAGTTTGAATTTACATCTTGTGAAACTTTCCAGTCATGTCACAGAGATAAGATGACCATAGCTCCGTTTAATGGAAACAGAGAAAGAGTTAGTGAACTCTTGGGATGATACATGTTGATGTATGTAGGTCCCCTGTCTACACATGCCAAGACCGGTTCTTTGTATTTCATTACATTCTCTGATAATCTCTCAAGATTCAGATATATGTTCCTGTTGAAACATAAGTCCGAACCTTTTGAGATATTCACAGAACATAAGTTAGAAGTAGAGAACCAAAATATGGGTATAAGTATTATGTCCTTTGATGTGATCAGGGAGGAGAATACTTTAGCACAGAATTCCTGGACTATTCTAAAGGAGAATGAGATTCTCTTTCAGCATTACTCCTCCGTATACACCACAGCACAACGGTGTATCGGGGCGGAGCAATCGCACCATATTGGATATGGCCTGCTCTATGATGAGTACTACTGAGTTTCCTATTTCCTTTTAGGAGTTATGCTCTTGAGAAGCTGCATACCTATTGAATAGGGTTCAAATCAAAACAGTTGCCTACCGCTTCATATGTGATATGGAAAGGGAAGAGCCCATATCTTAAGTTTGTTAAGATTTGGGGTTGTTCAGCCTATCTCTAGAAATCAAAAATCGGACAAGCTCGAGGCAAGATCTGTTATGTAGAACTGGAAATGTTCCAGCTATACAAACTGCAGCAGATGATTTGATAGAACCAAAGGATTCAATAGTCCCTAACGAACCTCAGCCTCTCCGCCGATCTAGTAGGTTCCTCACCCACCTGAGAGATACCTCTGTTTCTCTATGACAGTGGGAGCGAGGATTGCGTCATGAGATGATGACCCAATTAGTTTCGAGCTGGCTATCAAGAGTGTGACTCTGTAAGAATGGCTGGATGCTTAGCGATCTGAGATGGAATCCTTATACACCAACAAAGTATGGACTTTAGTTGCTTTATCTGAAGGGTTAAATCCCCATCAGGAGCAAGTATATCTTGAGAAGATTACTTAGTGTACATGGAAAGGTTGAGACTTTTAAAGCTAGACTTGTTAAAGGTTTGCATCATTGACCAGGTATGGATCATGATGAAACCTTTTCTAAGGAGCTATGCTTAAGTCCATCCAGATCCTACTTGCCACGGCTACATACCATGACTACAATATCTGGCGGTTGGGTGTCATGTCTGCTTTTCTAAATGATGTTTTAGAAGAGAAAGTCTATAAGTACACAGTCAGAAGGCTTCGTAGACAGTGGGAGCAGCGGAAACGTGTGCAAGATGTTTTATGTGATGAAGCAGGCATCGCGGAGTTGGAACATCTGTTTTGATGAGTTAGTCAAACAATTTGACATCATCAAAATGGTAGATGAACTTTGTATATACAAAAAGGTAGTAGGGAGTATGGTGGTGATCCTCATAGAGTACGTGGAAGACATACTCTTGATAGGGAAGTAGTTTCCTATGCTACGCTCGATCAATCTCCGCTTATCACAAGGATTCTCCATATAGGATCAAAGTGATACCTGCTAAATGCTAGTTTTTGGATCTATGAGATAGATCTAATTGGATGTTAGGACTCTCACTAGTTATAGTGAGATGGTATCAATCGATCCTGGGGAGAATCACTGGAAAGGTTCCAGGGTGATAAGGACGACTGAATGTCAGTCACAGGCATTGTCTTTACCCTCAGTGGAGGGACGGTATGTTGGAAGAGTTTTAAGCCAGATACCGTGGCATACTAGACGATAAGGGCAAGATACATCGTTACCAAAGATGCTACCAAAGAGGAAGTCTGGGTGTATATTGGTTCATGAGATGAACTTGGTTCCTACCATTGTCTGACAATGGAAGTGTGGCTTTGGCCCAGGAACCCCGGTCCTATCAGTGACCCAGACATATTCTAAGGCTGTATCACCTGATCATGGAGATAGTTGATCTCCAGGGTGATCGAGGTTAGGAGAGTAGACTCAGAGGACAATACGGCGGATCCACTCACAATGGCCTTTTCCCAGAGAGAGACTTTTATGGGATGGTTGAGTATGAGATACTACAACCACAGCTACAGATGGCCCTAGTGCAAGTAGGAGATTGTTAGTTATATGTATGCCCTAGAGGCCATTACTGTACATAGGATGCATATTGTAGTGGATGCTGGGACATATATAGGGAGGACTTTCTTGCTCGACATGATAGTATGCTATCTGGTTGCTCTTTACCTTAACGTGTACACTGATTGTCTCTCTATTACATGTTGGTAAAGCCCTTAGGATGTGTACTTGACTACCTGGACTATGATGCGGATCATGCTAGTGGGGACATGGTAGTCCATAAGTACATCCTTCAAGGTCCCTAGTCGTGGGGTGTATCGAGACGGGGCATCGATATACCAGAGTAGACTAGTGTATACCTTTTCGATCCATACAGATGGGCGATGGATGATCCCTTATCCATTGGTGTTTGACATCAAAGATGATATACGGGTGCTCAGTGGAGACTGGGTACACTGGACGGACTCGCCGAGAACTCCCAGATGGTATTATACCTTACGTCAGATGGCAGTTCTCTGGTGACACTGGTACAGGTTAGTCTGTAGACCCGAGATCGTCATAGAGTCTTGTGTGATTCCCACTATGCTTTGATTTCTACCTTACCACGTCCAAGAGGGCGTGCAAAATGGTGGTTTTTGCGTACAGTCCCGAATCACATGGAGGCAATGAGCGATAGGAGGGGATTCGTCTCTCCCGGTATAGGGAGTTGATGTTGTGCTGTGTTCGATTGGCTATAACCGGAAATCCCTGGCCAGGATTGTTGAGATTTACTGGTAAGTGTTACCAGTAGTTTCTTGAACTGTTATAGACCTCATATCGACACGACTTATCGAGCTACTGGGGTCTGACGTTTACCACCCCTAGGCAAGATATGCGACATATCAGACGAACAGACCGGACTGTACGGTAAGTGTTACTGGTTGGATTCACAGGAGTGTGAGCGGGCTTGCTCATTGATCTTCTGATCGCTCAATACCCGAGTGGCCGTTACGTTTAGCAGACCGCTTGCGGCTTGTGGGTGTTTGATATGATCATCACCTGCTGCCGACGTATTGACGAGTATTTAGAGTCCTACACAGAGGTTTTCTGGCTCAAGCGAAACGAAATAGGAGCGCATATGAGATATGTGCGGGACCGAGAATAATGCGTGTATGTGATACCGTATTCTATTCTCGCGATGAATGTATCGATTGGTTGTATACGATATAACCTAGTTATCGAATCGAGGATTGATTCGATAAGTCGATACATTGGATATTAGTCGGTCATATGCGATATGACCGGATCGTTAAATCAAGTGTTGATTTGATGATTTAATGTATAATTATATATTGGATATATTACTTTACATTAACTAGTATTGGTTCACTTAAGATTATTTTTCTCACTTGATGTGCACTTTGTATATGTGATATATTTTTGTGCACTTGATTGTATCATGTTTGATGATACATGCAAACTTGGGTGTATGTTTGATTTAAACCATGTTTAGGTAAATGTCTAGGGTTTTTATTTATTTATCCTTTTTAGCAAGAAATAAAATGGTGGCTAACTTTGGACTTTCTTTGAAGCTTCATGAAGTTTTGAAAAGTTCAACCATTTTTTTTCTTTTGCTTGACCTAACCATTTGCCTAAACCCTAGTTTATTCTCTACATGAGTTTACTAACCCATGGTTGCTAAATGATAACCATCACTTGAATTTTCTTTTTGTTAATTAATTCTTTTTCATTTTCTTTTCTTCTTCTTCTTCATGAAGAGAAGAAACCATTACTAGAAAATTCTAAGTGATGAAATCAAGTGAGAAATCCAAATCCAAAGTGAACCCACTTCCTATTTCTTCATCCTCTACCACTTGCCATGTTGTATAGGGTGTTTTCTTCACAAGTTTCATGACCTAGTGAAGATGGAGCTTGAGTTAGAGTTGCCTCGACGTAGATCATCTTCGGCATCGTAGTCAACGACCTAGCCCGCTCATTTCTCCGATGAAACCATCGCTAGAGTCCGGGATCCCGATGATCGCAGCGAAGGGACGCCATCACGGAGCTAGAGAAGTGGTGGACCAGATCTACAAAGGTTGTAGCCTCTTTCACTTAGAAATAAAGTTGTTTATTTGCATGTTTCGCCTTTGCCTCTAGTTAACGATCTAGCATTAGGGTTTCTCGGCACAAGAAAAATTTGATTTTGGCATGGTTGATGCCTTGTGGAACCTTTTGAGTGTGCCTAGGAACCCTACAAAACGAAAATCAGTACAACTGATACATAAAAATACAAATCAAGTGCAACTATGGTGCACATAAGAAATATCAATCATAAAACGAATCGTCGAAATACCAAAATCCAAAACAATGGAAACATGATATCCGAATCACCAAATTGCAAATCATAAATACTATCGTCGATATGCCCCTCCTTCAATGTCGAAGGGTGTCGGTGCAGCTAAAGCTAGCAGAAAGTATCTACTTGCCTCCTGTTCACGGTCTGGCACCTCGGCTCTTATTGTTGGTGTCGAAAATTGCACCCCGGTTGACCAAGTCAAAGTCAAGGTCAACCCCAAGCCAGCTGGGCCCAAGCCCAGATCAAGTGGGCCCATGCCCGAGTCGAGCCGGAACATGAATCGGCCGGCCTCCCCATGCAAATCATGTAAAAAATAATTTTGATGTAATTTTTATGGGCACAAAGCTAAATTTTTGTAAGCCCATAGCTTATGTTCAAAAAGAAATGGCACATAAGCCATGGGATGAGCAAAATGCCATTTTGTAAAGCCCAAGGGGCTATATGTAATTATGTAAGCCTAAATAAGGCAACATGATGAAAATATCTAATATAGAATTTTCAATCCCCAAAAACTAGGGTTCTTTATGCCTCCTGCTCCTTCTCCAAAGTTCTAAACCTTCTCATTTCTTTTGAATTAAATCAAGAGTTTTACTCTTTCTTTTCCAAAACTAAGCAGTTTCCACCATGAAACCCACAAAGGGGAACTCAAATCTCCCATTAGATATAAAAAAGAAGAGATCTTTAAGATCTCATACTTCTTGTTCTTCACGACCCAGCCAATAGAGGAGGAAGGAGGAGACCCATCTCCAAAAATCCCATCTTGGGAAGATACAGAGCCAAAGGGAGAAATAAAGAAGCCCCCTTTGATCATTTCTAAAACTTTTGGGAGTTTAACTCCACAAATCGGGAGCACAACTCCCAGTGAAGGGGACCAAAGTCACCTTTCTGTTTGACGCCCAGCGTCTAGCGCCCAGAGCGCTTGCGCCACGTGCCGACACGTGGCGCGCCCAGCGCCTAGAGCGCTTGCGCCCACGTATCGAGCACGTGGCACGCCAGTGCCCAGAGCGCTTGCGCCCACGTGCCGACACGTGGCTCGCCCTGCGCCCAGATCGCTTGCGCCCATGTGCCGACACGTGGCGTGCCCAGCGCCCAGAGCGCTTGCGCCCACGTGCTGACACGTGGTGCGCCCAGCGCCCAGAGCGCTTGCGCCCAGCGCCCGCGTGCTAGGCACGTGAGGCGTTGGCCCCACGCATCCTTTGGATGCTTTTTCCACCTTACACACACACACACACACTCCACGACACAGTCCTCCGTTAGAAAAAATTTCTAACGGGGCGCTGCCCCGCACCTCGTAAGGGGGCTGCTAGCCCCCTTGACCCCCAGCCCTCTATCCGGGTAGCGGGACCCTCGTAAAAACTCTGTGGGGCCCCCGATATATCCAAAACCCCTTCAAAACACCACACTGCACATTGAGTTCGCATGACCAGTTTAACCCGTTAATCGGAGGTTCCCTCGCTCCAAAGGCGATGGGTAATTAACGGCAGCTTAGTCCGCGGCTGCCGGAGATTCGGATCCCCACAATCAATAAACCCCAGCCTACCCTAGGCAGGAAGAATCTGTAATGCGCCTGACAAGCGCGCGCGTATTCCCATCTCAATGGGGTGACGAAAAACACCCTACACTTATGTCCTCGTCTTTCACTGCGGATCGCCAGTTACATAACTCCTCGGCTCAACAACCCGATACGGAGTGATGACGGAAATGGTTCTGCTCTGGTGCATCCTCTGAAGATCTCCTGACCAGTTAACATGGTCACTCGTAACGTATCACGTCAGCGATGGCAGTCTCTGGCCCAATGAGTAGGTGTGATACAACCGATCCTGGGTCTAAGTCTTACTGCGTAGTGTTCCAAAAGGATCCTGTCAGGGTCTCTCTCCAATACCATCTCTGCCGGACTGGCCGGAAGTTAGCACTCTTTACTTAACCCGTTTCTTGTTTCGGAATAGCTGCATACTCATCATGACCTTTCTCTGGAAGTACGTCCACGTCCAACATCAACGGAGTGGCACATCATTTCGTCAAGATCTCGTACGAACTTCTTACTCTGCTTCTCTTCAATGTGGACCAATTTGGAATCATCTCTTCGTAGCTGTGTGGACTGCTCTCCAAACGACTATACTCGTATCTAGAGTCTCCTTTCCGAAGCCACGAACTCGACATCTCAAATATCCTGTAGTAGGCATCTGGCCAGTTACATTCTCAGAAACTCTTCTAAATCGTCGGAGGAATATACTTCATTCGTCCGTTTTCGATCGACTCACAATACATCTGGGTGAGGTCCTTTTATCCAAAGCTGGCCAACTAATTGATCTTATCGGAGTATCCAATGAATAACACCTTTTCTTGATTGACTCACAGCACGTATGTGTGAGGGCATCTTCTAACTAATGTAAATCAATTGATGACCTCACATCGAAGCATCCAAACGAACAAAAGATCCCAGTCTTATCCAAAGGTGACTAGCGACCTTCTATCGCATTCCTGAGTATAACCTCATGCTGCATCAGCTTCAATGGGCTAGGGACGATATCTTATTGTTTCCCCCAATCAGAGCAAAGCTCTGTTTGAATTTCAAAATTCGAAGCAACGCTTCAAATTCTTTGCGCTGCGCGCAACGCGCCACGTGTCAAAAGCTGATACACCAGCGCAGCGTCCAAGGCAGCGCGCCCAATCAGAGCAAGGCTCTATTTAAAACAAAATTAAAGGAAGCAACGCTTCAGTTGTGCAAGCGCCGCGCTGCGCGACACGTGTCAGCGCAGTTGCGCAAGCGCCGCGCTGCGCGACACGTGTCAGCGCAAATGCAGTTGCGCTGCGCTGTGCTCTGCGCGACACGTGTCAGCGCAGTTGCGCTGCGCTCTGCGCTGCGCGACACGTGTCACGCGTTGGGGCGTTTGTGCCAAACAGAATTAAATTCTAGTAAGATTCTTCTGTTCTTGTTAAAACAAGAAGATTGCCTTCTGTAAAACAGAAGCTCTTGGATCAAAGTTCCAACGGTGGGGAAAATTCCCCGAATCACTCAGAGGAAGATCTCTTTAACAAATTTAACAAATTTATGGGCACTATATAAAGGCCCCTAGACCCCAATTCAAAGGGGGATCAACATCATCAACATTGTGAGAGATTAAAAACCTCAAAACAGAGAGAACTCTGAAGAAAGTTCAAGATAAAGGTAAAAACCTTCACAAAATAGAAGAATTTCTTCTAATAGATCATTGATCTAAGAACAAGATCAATGATCTTCAAATAATAATAAGTGCTTTGCACTTTTTTATGAACCACTGGTTCTCTGAAAACAAGAAAAACAAGAAAAACTTGTTTTCTTTGATATAAATTAGATCAAGAAATCAAACTGTGCCTTGCACTTTTTTATGAACCATTGGTTCTGGAATCTTAAAGATTCTTAAGATCATTGAAATAGTGCCTTGTACTTGCAAAAACTGCACTGTTGCGCTCCTGGATTGGCGCAAGACACCAGGGAGCACCACGTGTCAGCATCTGAATCACTTGCGCTATGCGCTTTTAAGAAAGAGCTTTGCTCTTTGAAATTGGCGCAACTCACCAGAGCGCGCCACGTGTCAGCAGCGCAAGCGCACTGCGCTTGCGTGACACGTGTCATTACCACAGGCGCTTGCGCTCAGTAATTGGCGCAAAGCGCCTGACAAATGCAATGCATTGTTCACTAAAAGGCCAGGCCCAAATCAGAAAGGCCTAGTAGGCCAAAATAAATTGTAAGTGCAATAAAAGGGCAGAGCCCAAGCAACATTGATGCTCTGCATCATTTATAAAGGGGCAAAGCCCTAGCAAAGGCCTAACAGGCCAAATGCAAATAAAAGTGTTGAACATTTTTTCAACTGGACTTAGCCCAATCATGGCCGTAAGTCCTCAAATTAAATTGGCTGAGCACAGCTGCTCTCTTAAATCAATTTACATCCGGTTCGAGGGTACATCTCCAAACTCCTTTGACTCCTATCGTTGTAATCCTTCAACGACGTCAGAGAGATGACGGGTCCCGACAACCATACATCAATATGGACTGTGGGGTTCTTAAACCCGCGGACTTAAGCGTCCTTAAACTACCGATGGACCGCAATGTCCTTAAACTACCTATGGAACACCATGTCCCTAAACTGGAAATGGATCCAGACGATCCCGATAAGTTGATCTTAGTCTGGAAATTAGACTAACGTATCCTTAACAAACGTTTAAGTTGATCTTAGCCTCAAAAATGGCTAACGTATCCTTAAACCAAAACCCAAAATCCAAATCTAAGAAAATACGGATTTGGACTAATCCATGTCCTACGGGCGACGAAATAAATAGTCTCCGTATACAATCCACGGGAAACCACAAACAAAACAAACACACACGACACGAAGTGAAATTCTGGAGAAGGAGAAAGTGGCTACCGCAATGCGGTAGCGTAATTAACTGCAGGGGCTTGCGCCTGCAGGGAAGAGCGTCCCCACAATCAAAAACCCCTCTAGCGAGGGGGAATCTGACGAAGTCTGCTACATCGGCCGCATCCGTATAAACCCCCGATACACGGTGCCATAAATCAACTTGGCATCTTCGGAGAAGTAGACGGATAAAACCATATAGCATCTGCCCCGAATCTCAGGCAAGACGTCCTAATGTCTCGGCCGTCATTCGGAGGGGAACAGATTCTGGCACGCCCGGTGGGACCTTTTCCTCTTTCCACTCCACACTTCGTGTGTCGTCTTCACGAACGAATCGCGGTTTGTTAATGGTTGCCTTTGGATTTTCAAGTTACTAAGATTTGGTCTTTTGCCTGGCGCAGAAATCAAGCATCAATGGCCTCTAACTGCTCGAATTGCTCGAAGTGCCAATGCAGCCGACGCTCCACCTTACCTGGAGGTGTAGCATATGGGCCTCAAGCGGCTTCCGTCCTTACTATGCCTGTGGAGCAAGTGACTCAGGCTACCACTGGCCTGTTCTTCAGGACCATGATCTCGCCTGCAAGCTTCACCATGCCAATGCCCGCGCCAGAAGTGAACAAGAAGTCGGTTTTCGACCGGCTCATGGCTACAACGGCTCCTTTCAACGGGTTGTCCACCATCAAACCAGCAGCCTCTGTCTTTGCCAGGCTGAGCCAGAACGCTGAGGGGCCCTTCAAGAAGCCTATAAACTCTAAGGTGGCTATCCCAAGGAAGGCAACAACCGCTGCTCCGGAAGTCATTAAGGCGGCTTCTCCCGTCAAAGAGTCAGTCTTTTCAAGGCTGTCTACTCCTGCCCCAGCTCGAGGATCTGTCTTTGACAGATTAAATGTTGCCACTCAAAAGACAACATCAGTCTTTCAGAGGCTGGCACCGGCAGCACCTTATTCAGACAGGGGGCAAAAAGAAGCTGTCTCTATCACCGAGCCAGTCCCAACGGCTCGTCATGCTCGATATCGCCATTGGCGACGAGTAAGAAAGGCAGGGGGCAACTCCCCCTCAGGGCTAACTCCACCTGCTCCAGTGGTGGAAGTCAATGCTGCTGTTCCAACTGGGAACAGCTTTGAACCGCTGAGGAGGGTACGTAAGAACTCTCCAACTGCTACACTGAAAAGATCTCCTCCACCTGCGGAGAGGGTTCCGGAAACGAAGCTGGAGCAGCCCCCTCAACGGCTGTCCTAAAAAATATACAAGGTTTGGCGGAGGGTTCAAGACTCCGTAATTGACCCAGATCATTCTCGTCAACAGAAAAAGGCGAAGGTGCAAGAAGAAAAAAAACGTTCGGACAAACAGCAAAGGACGACTATCACTTGGGTGCCCGCTGCAACGGCCCCCTCAACTTCAACGGCTCACAAGAGAAGGAGGACGGAGAAAATTCCCACGCCGACGGCGAATATCAAAGGTGGTGAACCTAAACGCCCTATGTCAGGGGGCATCGTAGTTCATACCGTCTTCATGGCGTCTGGTAAAGAGGATAGCCGCATATCTACAGGTCATAGACCGCTTACGCGATCGGTGACCAAAGCGCAGGAGCAACATCAAAAGCTCCAGGAGATGATGAACGCGATGGCCGCACTTACTGGGCCAAAAGAAGGCCCTGAAACGTCTTCGAATGAACGCCAGGAGCAGGAAACTGACGCCGAATTCCTTCGTCGGATATTGGAGAAGAAGGATAAAGAGACTGCTGAACAAGCAGCCAACATAAAGCGTATGGGCCTCCTGTTCCAAGACATGGTGGGGATGATGATCCAACAAGATCCTCCGGCCGAAGATCCCCCGATCGTCCTTGAAGACGATAGGGGAGAGACGTCGAATCCTCCGCCAGCTTTGTCAACAGCTAAGGAGGAGACAATCTCCAAAGTTGACTTGGACGAGTACATAGCCCAACAAATACGGGTTCATCATGCGACTGAAGCAGCCGGCCAGGTCGTAAAAATAGGACGACCATATCCGAGTTGGTACGACCAGATCAAGTACCCGTCGGGCTACACAATTCCCAAGTTCCATGTCTATAAGGGGACGGGTAATCCCTACCAGCATGTTGCCCAGTTCAGGGAACTCTGCGGCAACACCGGCGGTGATGACAAACTGCTGCTTCGCCAGTTTGTTGGAAGCTTATCAGATACAGCGTTCGAGTGGTACTCTGGGCTCCCAAACGACTCTATCAAGACCTTCACGGAGATGGAGCTGTTGTTTACCCAGCGTTTTGCAAGCGCCAATGAATGCACCCCGATGACGGCACTGATTAACGCCAAGGTGAAGCTAGGCGATACATGGGTTCAATATGCTATACGGTGGCGGAACTTATGGTCGAAATGCGAGCAACGCATTGAAGAAGCTCCTGCAGTGGGTATGTTTGTGGGAACCCTTGATCCGCAAGCAACCATCTCGCAATTTATGATGTTCTTCAAGCCGACTACCTTCCAGGCCCTGATCGACAAGTTAGCGCAAATGGATCAGATGGGCCATAGACCTCCTCTTCCAAAGCCGGACTCCCGAAATGACAAGGGGAAGGGAAAAGCAATCGTTGTCGCTAATGCTCAACAACAGCCGAGCAACTCGAAGCCGGTTGTTTGTCAAAATAATATGCGTCCACAGGTACCCCTTGAGGAGAGACTAGGACATCCTTACTCGTTTCCCCGAGATAAAACGAGAAGATTATTCGAGCTGCCGTTGCGCAACCGACTCATAAATCTGCCGGATCCAAAACGTCCGTCGCAACCAAATGATGTCAATGAGCCCAACTACTGTCCCTATCACCGAGTATTGGGTCATCCGATCGAAGATTTCTATGTCTTCAAAAATTGGCTTGTAGACCAGTACCAACAGGGCAAATTCGCGTTATCCGACAGATGGAAGGTGAATCCGCCGCAACCTCACTCCTCTAAAAGGATGAATATGCCGGGGGCAACGTGCTCTCTCGTCGAAGAAGCCCCATGGGAGGTTGTGCTGTCAGCTAAAACGAAGAGAATGCTGAATGACCTTCAGACATGCCCAGCGATCAAATGGATGAACCCGTTGGAACCGCAGGTCATTGAGGGGATGTTGAAGCCGTGTCCAACTCCAAAGATCGATGGTGGTGGTCCAACACTCGCAACCAGCCGTCAAAATCTTCGAAGAAGAAGAAGAAATCCAAGAAGCCTGTGAATCCTGACGACAAGTACACAGACTTGCAAAAGCAAATTGACGCGCTGGAGGAATACAACCAGAAAGCACATACTCCCATCACACTACAAGAATTCCTCAAACATATCCTTCAAGAGGAAGATGAGGAGGAAAGTTCGTCAGATGAGTATGAGGAATACGTGGCGAGCTGCCATATAACCTCCCATTCGTTGACGGACGATGAGGAGACTCCTTGCACTGAAGATCTGGGGGCAGATCTTGAACCAAAAATTCTGGGGCCATCAGAGGAAGTAATTGACACATTCCTCAATGAAGCTCTCTTGAAAAGTAAAGTTGATCGGGAACGCGAGACGACTATATTTGAAAGGGCCAAGCGCCAACGATTGAACGAAAAAGCTGGGACACTCCCGCTGAAGCAAAATACATCCACTGCGGATAAGAGCAAATTCAAGATGAGGAAAAGGTTTGCTAAGGCCATATCGATGGGCATGAAGCTACCATCCTCTGAAGGAAGCATTACCGCTGAAGTGGAAATGCACCCCTCCTACTGTTTATATCATCGGAAGATTTCGCACCCTACCGAAGAGTGCAAAGCTTTCGATAGATGGTGGCAAGGATATGTTGCTCACCGACAACAGTTTAAACGGGAGAAGCGCAAAACTCGTCGGGAGCGGAAAAATACGACCGAAGGGCTTAAAAGAACTACCTGCGATTTTCGCATGGTTAACACCGGCGGGTCACAAGTGCTTACATTCGGGAGTGATTCTGATGAAGATCTGGAGCATGGCCCTCTCTTTAAAGAGTCCACTTCGGGAAAAGAAGAAGGGCAGAAGGTCTGTGAAAATATCCGGCTGCATAATCGCACGCTACCTGAAAAGAATCTTGGGCCCTCAAATAGAAAAGATAAAGGGAAAGAAAAGGTCTCTGAAGATATCGTCTTAGATGACCAAGTGGTGGAGGAGTTAAGTGCCAAGGACCCGCCGAAGAGAAATAAGGTGGATTACAACATCTTAGCGCATCTGAGGAAACTACCCTCGCAGCTCAGCATTCTTGACGCCCTTTTGCTATCAAAGGAGGCAAGAGATTCGTTAATGAAGGCACTGTTGGAGATAGTGCCCTCAGAGTCAATTATTGGATCACAGGCACGTGATTGCAATGATTGAGGGAGGACCTACCCCGGTAGGACAGTCTTACTCAAGATGATAGTATGCTATCTGGTTTATCTTTATCATCGTGTACTGCTTTAGGTGACCTGACATGTCGCTATTACACGTTGATAGAGCCCCTAGGATTCTTGCTTGACTGCCGACAGTATGATGGCGATCATATACGTGAGAGCTGGTAGTCTATAAGCACATCCTTAAAAGGTCCCTAGTCGTAGGAGTTTCGAGACAGGGCATCGATACTCCATTAGTAGACTAGTGTATACAGTCGAGACCCCGACGAGGGGCGGTGGCCGGTCTCACAAGCCACTGGTGTCAGTTGGTTCACCTAAGATGTATACAGGTGCTCATTGGGTTATGAGTACACCGGACAGGACTCGCCGGGAACCTGCTAGTTGGTCTCATACCAGACGTCAGATAGCAGTTCCCTGGTGACATGTGTACAGGTTAGTTCATCGACCTGAGGATCGTCATTTGTCTCGTGTGAGTTCCCACTGTGCTTTGATTACTACCCTACCACGGCTCAAAGGAGTCGTGCAAACAGGTTTTAGTTGGGTACAGTCCCGAGCCACATGGAGGCAGTGAGCGGATCTTCAGGGGTTCGTCTCTCCCGGTATTGGGGGTGAGGTCGCGCTGTGTCTAGGAGAGCCATTACGCAAAGCCCTCGGCCGAGGCAGGAGATTTACTGGTAGGTATTCCAGTAGCATCTCAGGGCGTTCTGGGCTACGCTCCGACACGACTTGTACCGCTTTTGGGGGTCTGACTTTTACCAACCCCCTAGGCCCGCCATGCGATACTCATAGACGAACGGACCGGACTGTACGGATATTGTCACTGACAGGCTCAGTTGGGTGTCGGGGTGAGCTTCCTCATCGACGTCCCATTTGGTCAATAGCTGGTGGCCCGTCACGTATTGGCTTATACCTCTGACGTGCTAGTGGTTAAATCCACAGCCATAGTATTGACGAGTCTTTAGAGTCCACCACACTTTCAGTTACTCAAGTTTCGGGCGAAACGCTGTAGAGGCCGTATGGAGATATGGCAGGGTCCGATCAGATACGTGCGGTATTGCACGGATCAGGATCGGACAGTTTTGTACTAGTAGCCGTATAGTTATATGGCAGGGTTCGATCAGATACGTGCGGTATTGCACGGATCAGGATCGAACGGTTTTTACTAGCCGGCTTTGGTTTAAGCCGGTACTAGTTTAGTACAGTGTAGATTTTGTCTCTTTGCATTTGTATCCGGTCGGAATACAAATGCGGGTGTGTATGCACAGTATCGGGGTTTTCCTGTAATTTATTACGGGACCAGTTTTCTGGAGTTGCCAGTTTGCATTCCGTTCCGGCCGGTTTTTCTTTGTTCTTTCCCGGCCGGACTTTTCTGATGGAGGGGGTAATTTGCAGTTTTGCAAATTACATTTGTGGAGGGTTTATTTGTAAGATGATTTATTATGAAAGCATCTTTTGATGCCTTTCTTATCCTTCATTATCATTTGCTTTATGTGATTAGATTTGATATGAAGAGTTGATGTGAGTTTTGTGATGATTATGTCTTGGTTGTGGTCACCCTTCTTTATCTCCTACACTCACCTCCCTTCATGTTGATGCTATCATATTCATTCCTCCACTATCTTGCTCTCTTTTGATGAAATGGTTGAAGAAAAAGAAAAGAGAGAAAGAAAATGAGAGGTTCATCTTGAGAGTTCATTCTTGATCTCATTTTCTTGCAAGAAAAATGCAAGCACCATTTTTCTATTCTTTGATTCCTCCATCATGGCAACTACAAACCCCATTGAGACAAAGCGCTTTCTACACTACATTCTACAGTATATCTTGAGCATGTCGAGTTGCCGGCTTCATGCGCGAGTTGCCTCGGTATTGAGGCGGGAGCCCGTAAAAGAAGAAGGCGTTGTGGTGCCCTTCCCGGCGAGAAGGCGACGATACGGAGTCAAGACTTTCCGCGGGAGATCGGGACGTTGAAGAGAAGACCGGAGGACTCGGATCTCGTGGTATACTTCTCTTCCCCTCTCTTGTTAGCTAGCTTAGGTTAATGGTAAACGATCCGGGTTTTCTTTGTCCGCGGTAGCGCCGGTTTCCGAGTAAGGAAAATTTTTTATTCCGCATTTTGGCCTTGAGCAAGAGGCCGGGGCGCTGCCGTGGCGTAACAGGCACTATAGGAGCCGGAGCAATTCCAAGCTTTCCTGGCTGAAGAAAAGATGAAGGATGAATTGGAGAAAGTGCACACGGCCGATGTCACTTTTGGTGATGAAGACCTTCTCCTTGGGACGTGCGAACACAATCGCCCCCTTTATGTCTCGGGATACTGCCACGATATAAAGATAGGTAAAATCCGGATCGACAATGGATCCTCCGTTAATCTCCTCAATGTGCAGGTGTTAAAAGAAATCTGCATGAGCGTCCAACACCTTGCTCGGGACAAGATCACCATTTCCGGGTTCGACTCCCAATCATCAAGAACTCTTGGGTCTGTGATACTGACGCTACGCTTTGGGCTACTCATCACAGACATTAAGTTCTACGTCATAGACACCAAGACTTGCTACAATGCCCTGCTCGGCCGACCGTGGTTACACGAGTACAACATCATCCCTTCTACACAACATCAGTGTATGAAGAATTTTAAGGATGGTCTCGAGTATACCGTGACGGGAGAACTAAACCCGTTCTCTATGAACGAGGTCTGCAAATATGAAGATGCCAAATACTTCTTACCGGATTTTGAAGACACGGAGAGGTGTCATAAGCCGGAGAATAAGGCCAACGCCACCATCCCTGTCTTCGGCAGTGATACCGAGGAGGTAGATGAGATAGTTTATTCGGGTCCGCCCCAATACAATAAGCCGGGGCCATCTGCTCCCACGTTGATCTTTGGTAGCGACTCGGAGGACGAGGTCCATGCTGTATTCTCTGCTCGACCTTCAATACAAACGTCCACTGACGAAGAGCAAAGTCTGCAAGTCGCCATGGTTCCACCTAAACATTATAAAGAACTGGATGCGCTCGATACCTACAGTGTATAGGAGCTGCGGACGTTCTATATCCCTCCCAGGCAAGAAGGAAATTCTATTCTACCGTTCTGAGGAAACCAAAGTGGAGAAAGAAATCTGGCACGGTGCGGATCCTACGCTTGACAGGCTTCAGCCCATCTGTCTCCCCAGGTATTATACAGAAGGCTTGAAAAGGCTATTGAAGTGCCAGGGGATATCCTTTAAACAGACCGCTCGAAAAGCCAAGTTCTATGACAGGGTCTGGAACGTCCCCGGGACTCAACACAAATTGCCTAATGGGAGAATGGAAACAATCGGGCTTGGATACATTCGGTCCAAGAAACGAGGGTTACTCCACGGTTGCTACATCGTGCATGACTTCGATGAAGAAGCGGATGCTCAATGGGAAGATGCTAATCCTGAACCAGTAAAAGTTCCTGACGCAAAGGTGCCCAGTCCGTCGTTCGAAGAACAAATGGACAAGCTTATAAGGGAAGCTGGTTAAAAAGTCCGAGACGACCATAACCGCGAAATGGCCATCTATGAGAAAGCCAAAACGCAACGCCTCCTCCAACAAGCTGTGAAGGATGAAAATGCCGCTCCCTGTCAACCTGTTGTAAAAAAGGCTCGACGCAGAGGCAGAAACAAGTCCAAACGTGAAAAAGGCGCTCAACAACAACGAAGCGGGACTAAGAGGCCACGCAAGCGGGAATCGAGCGGTTCCGATTTATCCCTCATAAGAAAAATGGGTCGGGCGTACTCTTTTCCTCGAGACAAGACGAAGAAAATACTCGACCTCGCTCTAAAACATCAGATGCTTACGCTGCCGAAGTCTAAACACCCCGAACAAGCAAGCGAAGTCTCTCGCCCGGACTATTGCCCTTATCACTGAGTGATAGGGCATCCTCTCGAGGACTGCTTCACCTTCAAGAATTGGGTCGAAGATCAGTATCAGCTTGGCAAGTTCGCTCTGTCTGACAACTGGAGGGTAACGCCGCCACAGAAGCACGAAGCCAAGCCCACGAAAGAAGAAACAGTTCCACATTGGGATTGGAAGCGAATTCGTACTTGTCACATGATAACAATATCAAAAGAAAAGCCCGAGAACATGGATGACCTTCCCTGGTGCTTCGAAAACAGCAACGATGAGGTGATCTCAGAGTTTCCACCAGCGCCAAAAGAGCTGGAAGATGGAATCCATACCACCGCGGATAACCTCAAGAAGATTGATTTGGGGACGGCGAATGACCCGCGACCGACATTCGTCAGCGAGCTGTTATCCGAAGAAAGGGTGGCTACGCTAAAAGACTTGCTTATGCAGCATAAAGATGCTTCACATGGAATTACTCCGAAATACCGGGACTAGATCCAGAAATTGCTGTGCACAAGTTGGCGATATCCCCAGACGTCAAGCCGGTCAAGCAGGCACCAAGAAGAATGCGGCTCGACCTTGAGATGAGCATCAACGCCGAGGTCAAGAAGCTGATCGACTCCGGCTTTATTCAGGAGGTTCAATATCTCTAGTGGATCGCCAACATCGTCCCGGTGATGAAGAAAAATGGTACAGTGCGCATATGCGTAGACTTCCGGGATCGCAATAAAGCCTGCCCGAAGGACGATTTCCCAGTGCCAATCACCGAACTGATGATAGACAATACGTCCACTCACGAGGTTTTCTCCTTCATGGACGGCTCATCAGGGTATAATCAGATAAAGATGCATCCCGAAGACCAGAAGCACACCGCTTTCCGGACCCCTCTGGGAATATTCTGCTACAAGGTGATGCCCTTTAGTCTAAAGAACGCCGGTGCCACCTATCAGAGGGCCATGAAGAAGATTTTCGATGACCTTATACATGAAATCGTCGAGTGCTATATCGACGACCTTGTGGTTAAGAGCAAATCATACGAGGAACATCTCGAGCATCTAAAGACCGTATTTCGACGCCTTCGATAATACAACTTGAAGATGAACCCTCTCAAGTGTGCATTCAGAGTGTCCTCGGGCAAATTCCTGGGATTCGTCGTCCGACACCGAGGTATCGAGGTAGATCCGTCGAAGATTAAGGCGATAATGGAAATGCCTTCGCCTAGAACTCTCAAACAGCTGCGGTCTCTCCAAGGAAAGCTCGCATATATTCGGCGATTTATAGCTAATCTTTCAGGCAAGTGCTGTCCTTACAGCCACCTGATGAAGAAGGGAACTCCATTCGTCTAGGATCAAAAATGCCAGGACGCTCTCGACGAAATTAAACAGTACCTGCAGAACCCGCCAGTGTTGGCTGCTCCGGTTAAGGGAAAGCCTCTTATTCTTTATACAATCGCCCTTGAAGGTTCTTTAGGCGCATTATGGGCATAAGAGAATGACCAGGGGAAAGAAAGAGCACTCTACTACTTAATTCGAGTTCTTCTGGGGGCAGAAAGCAACTACTCTCCCATTGAAAACACTGCCTGGCATTGATCTTTGCGATAACAAAGCTCAGGCACTATGCATTGGCACATGAAGTCCGTCTCATCTCGAAGGTGGACCCCCTTAAATATTTAATGTCGAAGGCCATATTGACTGGGCGACTCGCTAAATGGGCCTTTCTCTTGATGGAGTTCTCGATAACGTATCGACCTCTCAAGGCAGTGAAAGGCCAGGCCAATGCCGACTTTCTTGCTGAGCATCCGATACCCGCCGATTCTCCTTTGAATTGCGATCTTCCAGACGAGCATGCGTTTGATGCGGTCGACGGTGGTGATACCCGATGGGAGCTTTATTTCGATGGAGCATATGCCGTGAAGAAGCGCAAACAAAGCACCCTTATAATCAAATCGGGGGTATGCCTCATCTTCGTGACCCCACAAGGAGGAATATTGCGCTTTGCTTTCTCCTTAACAGAGCCGAGGACGAACAATGAAGCCGAATACGAAGCTTTGATAGCAGGCCTCGAGATCTCCATTGGCATGGGAATTGAAAACCTCCTCATATACGGAGATTCTCAACTGATCGTCAGTCAAGTAAATGGCGACTACCAAACGTGCATACCAGAGTTGGTGAAATACGGCGAGAAGGTGCAGCAACTGTTGACCCAAATCCCTTCCTATACTTTGGAATACATACCGCGCGCGGAAAACAGCAAAGCGGATGCATTGGCCAAGCTCGCTAAGGAACTGGCTGATGAGAACCTCGATGACATAAGAATCGTGGTACAAAGCCGTCGGGTGCTTGCCCCAGCAGAAATACCTCCGGAATCATCCGAAGAAAAGGGAGTGACTGAGCAGACGACCCTGCAAATAAAAGACCGGGAAAAGGCCGAGGATTGGAGAGAAGTCTTTATAGACTACTTCAAATACCGTCGAACTCCCGAAGATGCGTCCTCAAGACATCAGCTCATGAAACGAGCTCTGTCTTTCGCCTTCGTCAACGATACTCTGTACAAGAGGTCATTTGATTCTTTATGGTTGAGATGCCTAGGACCTGACGAAGCGAAAAGAGTCATTCAGGAAGTTCACGACGGACTCTGCGGGTCTCACCAAGCAGGCCCAAAGATGAAGTTGAAGATCAAACGGATGGGCTACTACTGGCCCACGATGATTCAGGACTGCCTCGAATATGCGAAGCAATGCCACTCATGCCAAATCCATGGGGACTTCATCCACCAGCATCCAAATCCACTCTATCCAACAGTGGCTAGCTGGCCGTTAGAAATGTGGGGAACTGACATAGTCGGCCCTATCGAACCAGCATCGTCCAAGGGACATCGTTTCATCTTGGCGACGACTGACTACTTCTCCAAATGGGCAGAAGCAGTACCGCTGAGGGAAGTGAAAACGGAGAATATCCTCCATTTCTTCAAGACGCACGTCATATATCGGTTTGGTACTCTGCGACGGATCATCTTCGATAATAGGCCAGCTTATAGAAGCCACAAGATCAGTCGCTTCGTGCAACAACATAATATAGACTGGAGATATTCCTCGATTTATAATCCGCGAGCTAACGGTCTAGCTGAGGCCTTCAATAAGACCTTGACAAAGATCATGAAAAATACGGTGTCCCGAAATAAGAAGGACTGGCATGGGAGGCTGCAAGAAGCTCTTTGGGCGTATCGAACTACATTCAAGACGGCCACGAACACAACGCCGTACGCGTTGGTATTCGGTACAGAAGCAGTACTCCCCCTCGAGATAGAGTTACCCTCTCTACGAGTGGCAGTCCACTACTAGCTAACAGATGAAGAAAACGCTCACCATCGGCTTGAGGAGCTTGATGCCCTTGATGAAACCCGGCTCATAGCGCAACAAAATCTGGAGGCCTATAAAGCAAAGGTGACGCGCTCATATGAAAGATTGACCCGGCCGAGAGCATTCCGCCAAGGCGAACTCGTGATAGTGGTCAAAAGGCTTATGATCCCCAATCGCGCCAAGCAGGGAAAATTTGAGCCAAACTATAAAGGCCCGTACATCATAGATAAGTTCTACCAAGGTGGAGCCTATCTACTCATGGATATGCACGGTGAAAGGCCTTACAGGCCAATAAATGGCCGATTCCTAAAGAAATACTACGCTTAGCGAGTTACTGCCTAGGTCAATGATAGATGACGACGACTATGTCCGCTCGCTATCTTCTTAAGCTCAAACTTCATAAGCAGTAGCCAGCCTTCTCCTGGACGGACCGAAACGTCCTTAAACTAACAGCGGACCGAAATGTCCTTAAACTAATGGCGGACCAAAACGTCCTTAAACTAATGACGGACCGAAACGTCCTTAAACTACTACCGCAGCATCTTCAGGCTGAAGAGATGAATAAAAGAAAAAGAAAAAAAGAAGAAATATATATATATATATATATATATATATATATATATATATATAAGGTATGTCCATAAGCAAAAAATGGCACGGATGAAAACCGGAAAGGGCTCCGTGAGTAAAAACAGCAGGACTACCGGCGAGTGTTCGTGAAAACCTGAAAGGGCGCGACCTCGTAAAAAAAACATATAAAAATAAAAAGAATAAAAAATAAGAGGTATGTCCATAAGCAAAAAGGGCACGGATGAAAACCCAAAAGGGCTCCGTGAGTAAAAACAGCAGGACTACCGGCGAGTGTTTGTGAAAACCCGAAAGGGCGCAATCTCGTTAAAGGACACTTACAAGGTCCTCTCGACCTTATGAGGAGAAACCACCCACGTGAGATCCTTACGGCTCACAAGGGAGCAGCACACTTAGGGATCCTTACGATTCCTAAGGAGAAAATACGCTTGCGAGATCCTCACGACTCGTAAAGAGAACTCTCTTATGGGACCCTCACGGCTCATAAGATTTGAAAGTCTTAAGTTACAAAGACCTAAACCTGTGCTTAAGCAAACTTCACAACCTTCGATATTGCCCTACAAGAGGCTCAATACTGACCCTTGTATACAATCCACGGGCGCGAATAAACATTTCCCTAACTAAGTCCCATCCGTGACTGGGGATATGTTCGCATGGTGAGCAACCCTTGTAGGTCCTCTCGATTTACAAGGAGAAAACCCTCTTGTAGGACCCTTACGACTTACAGAGGAACATACACTTAGGAATCCTCACGATTCCTAAGGAGAAAATACACCTACAAGATCCTCACGACTTGTAGGGAGAAATACCTTTGTGAGACCCTTACGGCTCATGAAGTTAAAAGCCTTAGTCGACAGGACCTTAACCCTGTTCGCTAAGCCACCTTTGTTCGACATCGACAGAGGCAAATGATGATTCGCTCCTGGCAACATCCCAGTTGTAGCGGTGCTGATGCCGAAATCGGTGTCTAATTTCAGGTTTACGGTGAAAAGCCGGTAGGCCGCACATGCATACGAAATAGCCGAAATGATGGGGCAACTTGCAATAAAAAGTAGCAAGTAAAAACGTATGCATATAAAACAGCCGAAATGATTGGGCAACTCGCAATAAAAAGCAGCGAGTAAAAATAAAATAAACAGCTGAAATGATTGGGCAACTCGCAATAAAAAGCAGTGAGTAAAAATAAAATAAATAGCCGAAATGATTGGGCACCGCGAAAAAATAGCCGAAATGATTGGGCAATCGCGACCTTCGCGATATAAAAGCTGAAATGATAGAGCATCGCGGAAATAAAACAATACAAATAAATGAAACTTTTGCCCTACAGTTGAGATCACATCGATCCCTGTATACAATCCAAGGGCACAAACAAAAAGAAAGGGGACTACATCTCCCCACCAGGCTGCGTCAAAGGGAAGTCAGATCTCGACGACCACATCTACAGCCTGGAGACCAACAGCGGCGTTCCTCTTCATTCCAGCAGGACATGGACGTAACATCACCAATCGGAGCTACGGCAAAGTCCCCAGTTCCAAGACTCTACGGTTCACAGACAACCTAGAGTCAGTAAATGACCTCCGTCGCGGAAACAAGTCAACTAACGACCTCCGTCGCGGAAACAAGTCAGCCAACGACCTCCGTCGCGGAAACAAGTCAACCAACGACCTCCGTCGTGGAAACAAGTCAACTAACGACCTCCGTCACGGAAACAAGTCAGCGAACGACCTCCGTCGCGGAAACAAGTCAACGAACGACCTCCGACGCGGAAACAAGTCAACCAACGACCTCCGTCGCGGAAACAAGTCAGCCAACGACCTCCGTCATGGAAACAAGTCAACCAACGACCTCCGTCGAGGAAACAAGTCAGCCAACGACCTCCGTCGCGGAAACAAGTCAGCCAACGACCTCCGTCGCGGAAACAAGTCAGCCAACGACCTCCGTCACGGAAACAAGTCAACCAACGACCTCCGACCCGGAAAGAAGTCAGCCAATGACCTCCGTTCTGGAAACAAGTCAGTCAATGACCTCCATCTCGGAAACAAGTCAGCAAATGACCTCCGTCGCGGAAACAAGTCAGCCAACGACCTCCGACCCGGAAATAAGTCAGCCAATGACCTCCGTCCTGGAAACAAGTCAGTCAATGACCTCCATCTCGGAAACAAGTCAGCAAATGACCTCCGTCGCGGAAACAAGTCAGCCAACGACCTCCCCGTCGGAGTAATACTTCGACTCGGAAACAAGTCAACTCACTAACTACTTACGAGTCCTTTCGACTTGTAAGAAAGAAAATTCTCTTATAAGATCCTTACGACTTATAAGGGAAAACACACTTAGGAATCCTTACGATTCCTAAGGAGAAAATCCACCTACGAGATCCTCTCGATCCTTAGGGAGAAAAGTTTCTATAAGACCCTCACGGCTCATAGAGTTGAAAAGTCTTAGGCAGCAGATCTGAACCTGCGGCCTAAGCCATCGCTATCTCTTGGAGAAATTTAGATGCTTACTCTATTATCTGTTTATCAAGACAGCCTGCTGATAATAAGAGAAGGGAGAAAGCAAAGAAATAGTACAAGACATTGCAAAGAAAAATGTGTATCTTTATTTATTGAATTTAATCAAGTACAAGGGGAAGCATACAAAAGAATAAAGAATGGATACATATTATTTAAAAGGAAAATTTTACAAATACATTGATACAAAGGCAGCTACTGGGAAGGAAGCGTCTTAAATAGCTTTATCAGTTGTTCGCACACTTCCTTCCATGCCTTTTCCTGATCAGCCACCACCGCCAGTTCTGCTTCTACTTGAGCCCGCTGCTGCAAGACAGATGCAAGCCGCTCCCTAACGGCCTGATGAGCGGCTTCACGGCCTGGGGTGTCACGCTCGGCGACATCAAGCTTTCGCTTCAAGTTTAGCCCATGAAAGATGCGTTCCAGGAGGCTCTCAAAGATAGCCTTCACCTCGGCAGCGTTTGCCTCAACTTCGGCATGTAGGCGAGCAGTTTCTCTTGAAGACTCGTGACACTCCTTCAGCCTTAAAGCTACTTCTTGTTCCAAATGGCGGAAATGAGAAGTGCTTTGCTCGAGCCATGCTGCCCGTTGAGTGCTCACGGCCAAAACCTCAGGGGCAGGACGCATCAACTCCAGCTGATGCAGGCGAGCCTCGATCTTTCTGCAGTGGTTAACCCAAGACGCAACGATGCCCTCGACATGGAAATTTACGAGTATCACCAGCATCGGGTTAACCACCGTAGCGAAGTCTGCAGCAAATGTAGGAGTCTCGACGTCGAGTTCCTCGATGTAGTCGCTCAACATGCGCAGACTATTCGCGGCGCCTTTCAAGGACGGACGTCTCAGGAAAGGGCCCGCCGGCATTATGACACGAGGCTCGAAGGACGCCGAGACTGGAACGACAGCTGAAGAAACAAGATATGATCAGATAACAGTTCAAGAAATAAAAAAAGGGAGTTATCAATGCGATAGTTGTTGTACCAGCTGCGGCAGGTGGCAAGGTCGAAAGGGCCGGTGGCGCGGCCGATCTTTCATCCCCTCCTTCAATTTGTAGCACTGCAGTCGGGATGAGAAAAAGTTAGAAATAATTCCATCACTGAAAAAGAAAGATGTCAATTGGTCCCATACTCGCCCAAGCCCTCGCTATAAGGAGCGTGGGGTTCCTGCCGAACACAACATCGGCAGAGAGGATCGACTTCTTCTTCCTCTTCTGCCCACCAGCCCTGGGTGCACCCGGGATCGATTTGCGCTTTGCAGGCACCTTGGGGCGGCGAGTCCCGATATCCACACCCACACTAGACTCCGGCGAGGCTACAACCACTGTCTCCACTGGAGCACAGGGCGCTGGTGGTGCATCCGCAATATCGGGAAGCGGCAATCCGCGTGGAGGACTCTACGCACGCGGTGGTCCGGCTCTTGCATCTTTTAGCGGGGGAACTACCGGGGTCCTTGGCACTAAAGGAGCGTTTCGGTCTCTACCTGGAGGCACACCCTTACGGTCGACCAGTAATCGCTTTTCTTCCTTTATGACGGCTCCCGTCGAATGACTGTACCATTCTGTATATACCTTGAGGATTCGTGGGGCGCAAGTCGGCTCACTGATAAAAAAATGAGAACCCGTATTAAGACGCATGAAGTGGTGAAGCACGCTCCGCATCCCTTCTTCAGTAGCAAGGGGTTCCAGCAGGAAAGCCTCCAGTGGTACCCCTTGATTGTAGCACAGTTGTTGGGCGAAACGATGCGGGTTGTATCTCATGAAAATCGCCGCACCGTTCTGCCTGAACACCAAGAAGCCCGGCCTGATAGAATATAAATGGAGGGTCTCGCGGGCCGTCAAAACTGAGGCTCCATCTTTGAAAGTGTCTTGCATTGGCCGCATTGCAGTGGTAGATGCCTTTCCAATAGTCAACACCTTGTCGATGAAAGACACCCCGTCTCCAACGGTGTGGGGGTGAAGGAGTAAACCCTGTTGGAGATAGTGCCCTCAGAGTCAATTATTGGATCACAGGCACATTGATTGCAATGATTGAGGGATGATCTATACCGGTAGGACAGTCTTACTCAAGATGATAGTATGCTATCTGGTTTATCTTTATCATCATGTACTGCTTTAGGTGACTTTACAGGTCACTATTGCACGTTGGTAGAGCCCCTAGGATTCTTGCTTGACTGCCAGCAGTATGAGGGCGATCATATACGTGGGAGCTGGGGTCTATAAGCACATCCTTAAAAGGTCCCTAGTCGAGGGAGTTTCGAGACAGGGCATCGATACTCCGGAGTAGATTAGTGTATACAGTCGAGACTCCGACGAGGGGCGGTGGCCGGTCTCACAAGCCACTGGTGTCAGTTGGATCACCTAAGATGTATACAGGTGCTCATTGGGTTATGAGTACACCGGACAGGACTCGCCGGGAACATGCTAGTTGGTATTATACCTGACGTCAGATGGCAGTTCCCTGGTGACATGTGTACAGGTTAGTTCATCGACCTGAGATCGTCATTTGTCTCGTGTGAGTTCCCACTGTGATTTGATTACTACCCTACCACGCTCAAAGGAGACGTGCAAACAGGTTTTAGTTGGGTACAGTCCCGAGCCACATGGAGGCAGTGAGCGGATCTGCAGGGGGTTCGTCTCTCCCGGTATTGGGGGTGAGGTCGCGCTGTGTCTAGGAGAGCCAGTACATGAAAGTCCTTGGCCAAGGTAGGAGATTTACTGGTAGGTATTCCAGTAGTATCTCAGGGTGTTTTGGGCTACACTCCGACATGACTTGTACCGCTTTTGGGGGTCTGACTTTTACCAACCCCCTAGGCCCGCCATGCGATGCTCATAGACGAACGGACCGGACTGTACGGATATTGTCACTGACAGGCTCAGTAGGGTGTCAGGATGAGTTCGCTCATTGACGTCCCTTTTGGTCAATACCTGGTAGCCCGTTACGTATAGGCTAATACCTCTGACGTGCTAGTGGTTAAATCCACAGCTAAAGTATTGACGAGTCTTTAGAGTCCCCCACAGACCGTTTTCTCAAGTTTCGGGCGAAACGCTGTAGAGGCCGTATGGAGATATGGCAGGGTTCGATCAGATACGCGCGGTATTGCACGGATCATGATCAGACGGATAATACTAGCGGGCTTTGGTTTAAGCCGGATCCTAGTATTGGACAGTGTAGATTTTGTCTCTTTGCATTTGTATTCACTGGGAATACAAATGCGGGTATGTATATACAGTCACGGGGTTTCCTTGTTATTTATTACGGGATCAGTTTTCTGAAGTTGCCAGTTTGCATTCCGTTCCGGCCAGTTTTCCTTTGTTCCTTCACGGCCGGACTTTTTCGATGGAGGGGGTTATTTGCAGTTGTGCAAATTATCTTTTGTGAAGGTGTTATTTGTATTTGTGGTTTCATGATGGTTACTAGTATCATTAGATTCTTTTTCCATCTCCTTTTTGCATATATGGTGATGGTTATGGATAGGATGTGGAGTCGATTTTGTTGTGACATAATAACCTCTTTATCATCTCTTTTTTCTTATGCTCACTCTCCTCTCTCTTGTGATCACCCCCTTCATATTTTCCACTCTCTTTTGTCCTGCCACATTATGAGAGGGTGTGGGAATTTTGTGAGTGAGGAATTTTGTTATATCAATTCTCCATTCATGCAAAAAGAGAAGCTCCACTTGAAAGTTCATTTTATTCTCTCCTCCATCATACAAGGCAACTTCAACCCCACATGAAACAAACCTTTCTACACTAGCCTACAGCATTTCTTGGGCACGTCGACTCGCCAACTTCATGCCCGAGTTGTCTCGGTCCAGAGGTGGGAGCCCATAAAAGAACCCGGCTATGTAGTGCCCGTTCCGACGATGAGCTGAAGACCGGAGATTCCGCGAGGAGATCGGAGTGGAGGCCGAAGACTGAAGGACACGAATCGCTCGGTATAGCTTTCTTCCCATTTTCTAGTTTGCTAGAGTTAGGTTAATGGCCCGATCCGGGTTTATAGTGCGCGGTGGTGCCGGTTTTCTAGTTTTTAGAAAAGTTTCGTTTCCGCGTTCCGGCGTCGGATTGACGGCCGGGGCACCGCCGTGCACTTACACTGGTATCAGAGCCAGGCCATTAAGCTTATGTAGCTTGCTCTAACGTGTTTACAAGTTCGATCGATCGGATTTTCCGAAAACCGCATTTTCTGGTCTAGTTCTCTGTCGAATTTTTTTTAGCTCAAATTTTTTTTCAGTACATTGCAGAAACACGTGCAGGGAATCCTAAGCACTCTGTGAAAATTTGGTCGCGTGACGTCACTGTTCCACCGTGAAACCGCGGCCAAACCCACGCATTGGCCGCGGTTCCGCCGCTACTTTTACCGTTGACTGTACCAAATTTTTACTGTAGGCTTTTGACTTGAAATTGGGGTTTTTGGAATATTCTTTTTGGTCCCAGATTTTCTTTGAGTGCTACAGTAGTGCTTGGGGCCCACTTCGGTAAAATCAGTCGATCGAAAATTTTAAGCATGTTAGTTCACAGTATTTACATTATATCTGCGACCGTGAATGTCATTTGATCGGTAAATCCTGTCTAACTGCTATAGCCCTTTTAGACGGATTTGCGAACGTGACATTCACGTTGATGTTCTGTGTTGTGCTGTGATGTTACGGATTGGTCGTGGGGATAGCCTGGATGCAATGGTAGTACAGTTTTGTTTTATATGTACATTTGTTATTGCGGGGCGAGCGTCCGACATGTGGACTGCCGTCACTGCCTGTTTGTATATTATTCTTTTGGGGCACGACCGGGTTGAGGTCGATGTACCCGTTGTATATTTTACTTTCTGTACTAGGATTACCCCACGGAGGGGTGCATGGATAGCCGGGTCCTAGAGGGCAACGAGCCCGCATCTCATGGCATTGAGACGGAAGGGGCTTTACTCTAGAATTGGCGGGCTATTCGCCGCACTCGTAGGGGGTACAGGTTGACCCAAGGAGGGGTGTCCAAGTTACCGGATTCCGTGAAGTGCTGGGTGGTCCATTCACGTTGCTGAAGGGGGCTGCCTCGCTTCAGGTTTTGGCGGGTAACTTGCCGCGCCCGTAGGGGTCTAGGATTTCATTGCACAGGCTATCCATACGACTAGGGGAACGTCGGGTTTCAGTAGCGGCTCTATGAAACACGGGGATCCCAGATATCTGTATTGTTCTGTGATGCTTATTACATTTCTGTGATGTTGCATTTTATCACGCCTTGAGCGAATATTATATATTGATATATATACTAGTAGATGTTGTATATGTTTTGCATCCGCGCTAGTCCAGTCCCCACTCTGTCGTTAGTTAAGTAACCTAACGGGTGATAACGGGACCCAGCGGCGAATCCGGATGGCATATACGTACATCATTATTTTCGTTCTTTTGTGGTGTGATCAATTGATGGGACTGCGTTGATTCGGATCAATGCAAGCTAAACAAACTTATTTTGATGTTGTTGGAACATTTTTCAAAAAGCTGTTATTGCAAGGGCGTTCTCTTTTATTTTGCACAGTGGTATTCGGTTATGAATATCCAGCACCTCAGTCGACGAGGCAAGGGCTGAGATCCCTTCACCGGGAGTGACCCCTTGGACAAAAGTTTGCGTCAGGGCAGTAACTTCACTATAGTCGTTTACTTTTGCTTTGCATCGTGGTATTCAGTTGGAATATCCTGCACCTCATTCTACGGGGAAAGAGCCGAGATCCCTTCACCGGGAGTGACATCTTTAGCAAAGGTTTTCGTCACTATATTTTTATAAAAGCTATCCAGTTCCTTCAACGATACCAAGTTCATTACGTTAAAGGTTTTTTGCCAGAAACCATTCGTAGCCCTCCGTCATTTCAGGCGGGTAGCACGTAGTATTCATGCTATGTTTGTTGGCCTTAGTCAAGGCATAGTGTATGATAGCTGCTTGTTACCTTTCTGTTGCATAGATAGATGCGTTGGTTTGGGACAGTCGTATAGCCTTATTGGCCCTAGTCAAGGGCTTGTACGGGTGGGTTCAAATTAACCTGGACAATGACGGGTAGAACTTGACATGTGACTTATGATTTGTTGGTCTTAGTCAAGGTCATAAGAGCATGGGGCAAAAATCACATCGGGAGTTTCTAAAGAAACTGAAACTTGCCAGAAATGCGCATACCTTCTGGAGTGTGATAACGTGAGCGGATTCCGTCACGTTATCATGCGATGATAGTTGGATCCCGATTCCCACTGATGAGTTGGTTTACTCCTCGGGTGATCCCGACTAATTCTTCTTTTAGGTTTGTGGAAGAATTTGACGTTACAGTGGTAGGTTTCCTGATTAGATAAAGTGATAACCTTTCTGATCTAGGTTAGAGTGCATGCTGAGTGTTTCTTTTCTCTCTCTCTTTGGCAGCGACCATGACCCGACCCTAGACTATGACTCAGTGACCAAGATTAACCGAACTTTCTTAAACACTGGCTTTTGGATTGTCAGAGTTGCATACCGCATTGCCACTCCTACTTTTACCCTTTTCTCCAGGACACCCCGTATTACTACAAACGTCTACTTCCATTGGACAAAACCATCATATGGTTATATACGAACTCGAAGGAATTTATTCGAGGATGGTTTCCGGTTCTGGAGAAAACGAATAGGACTATTCAATTGTCTTTTCCTTTTACCTTCTCTCAGGTTGCGAGTACTCCTTGGGTTAGGAGATAGTACACCTATTACGCAAATTGGATAGTCTTCTTCCAAACCTTAGGCTGGTGTCGAATGGTAGGGAATGAAGAAAACTAACTAGCATAACGATGGTGTACAGAAGGTAATAAGTAAAGACATATCAAGAGATTAGTAAGAGGGCAAAGTAAATTATGACTGCTATTCACAACCAAACCAAGTATTTCTTCGCCAAATCCTAAATCACCTTTGTATTTCTCCAGGACACTCCGTATCACTACGAAGATCCACAGTTTATTGGATACTCCATCGTATGGTTATATACGAACTCGAAAAGAACTTGTTCCACTTCGGGGATGGATTCTGGTTCAGGAGAAATAGGAATAAGGTTTATTCGGTTGTCTTTTATCTTCACCTTCTCTCGCATTGCGAGTGCTCATAGGATTAGGACAGTACACCCATTATGCTTATTGGATAGTCTTCTTTCAAACCATAGGCTGGTGCCAAACGGTAGGGAAAGAAGAAAACCATTTAGCCTAAGAGGGTGTACAGAAGGTAATGACTAAAGATATATAAAGGGATTTGGAGAGATGGCAAAGAAATATACGGTTACAGTTGTGAATCTGGATAATGGAAGAGGCATTACTAGGAATACCCGGATACCCCTACGAAACATTTCAATGTTTCAGTTTCACTGTGTACTGTTAAAGGAAAACTGATTTCCCAATTAGACACTTGCTCCAGGGTATGTATTTACCAGGTATGATTCTCACATCTGTATGGTTTTACAGATGATGAGTGGGAGTAAATTATTCGGAATTAGGTGATCATCCTCATTATATCGGAATTCGTTGCAATTGGTGATATTTGAGGAAATTGCCTGGGCTGTTTGCCGGACGGCAAATATTTGGTTTTGAATATCCGATGTTATGCACCAATTTCAAATTGATATATCCGTACGTATATTTTCATAGAGTGAGATATACCTTTTTGAAATTATGTCTATGACATTTACCTATATCAGTGGATGGTTAGGTAAGGAGCATTAAACAGCGGTGTAATTCTTCATAACCATAGTACAGTTTTTAACCTACGACACACAAGGATTGAGTTGTCAGACTCAAGGGACTTATACAGAGTATTGTATGTTGTCCAGTGTCCATTAGGACAGAGGGGGTGGTCCTCGTACTATATTCGGTTTACTTATGACTTCTCTAGTTTTTAGACAGGTGTTTCGTAGAAACACAGGGTCCAAGTTTTGAGAAGTTATAGGTATATGAATAAAGTAGAGAACCAGGTATTGCAAGTATCAGGATTCTTCAAGGTGATCGAAGATGTAGATACTTGTGTATGGTATTCAGTTGATAGTAATGGTTAAGAGAACTCGCTTCTCTTTCAGTTTACTCATAATTGGAAGCATTCCTAAGTTGAGTAACGCTGATCGGCCTCTCTCCATTTAGTTGACATGCACTGGAGACAGCTGCATGATTTAAATTTGGTTCAATTAAATCAGTGCCTCTGTTTCTATATTGGATATAGAACAATTCATATCTTGACATTGTTAAGGTACGGGGAGTTGTCCAGCTTATGCTTAAAACCAGACTCTGGATAACTCAAGACACGTTCCTGTAATGGCTGTTTGTGGGTTGACCCGGGCTATGACGAGGGTTGATTTTCTACCATCTGGAAGATCAATAGTGCTATTATTCTTGACTCGTCACAATTTTAATAAAAATGGATTTTTTCAGAAAACAAAAGTGGGAGTATGGTAGAACTGGAAGTGATTCCAGAACCGCAAACGATTACTGAAGATTTGATAAGAACCTAAAGATTCAATCTGGTTTTACATTCCATTGGCCACTCCGCAGATATGGTGGGTAACCTCAAGCACCCGAGAGGTACTCCGGTAGCCTCAAGGACGGTGACAGAGAGGTTCTTGTTTACCCAGACTTGACACTACTGTTGTTCCAGACTATGAGACCCAGCAGGAGGATGAGTATAGCGTCGTTCTGAACTGGCTTCAGAAGTGTACGTGTATATGACTCTGCCAGAGGGTTGTCGTAGTTAGTAGGAGCAGCGGAAGCATAGTGGACAAGTGGCTTATGTCTATTTATAGACTAAAGCAGATATAGCGGAGATAGATCATCTATTTCTGATGTGACAGTCATAGGTTTGACTTCATCAGAATAGGGGATGGATCAGTTAAGAAGGTAGTAGGGTGTGATGTCCTGGTATTTGGATGACATACACAGAGTAGGAAGTGAAACTCCTATACTACGATCGGTTATACTTTGGTTGTCACACAGTGGTTTCTCCACATGGGAATTGGATATTATATCAGACATTCTGGTTACTAGATCTATAGATCTAGGTTTGGGTGATTTCCCAATCAGGGTACTTAGACAGCATTCTAAGAGATTTTAGAATGGATGACTCCTGGTACGGTAGTGTACCTGCAGGTGATGGAGTCACCCTCTCTAAAGGTGTCTTGCAGACTAAAAAGGAGAGGGATGTGCATGATTGGCAGATCACTTGCTTAGGAAATTGAGTCAATCATGAGATGTCAAATACCACACCAGATGTTGTTTTTGCAGTAGGTGCAATAAGTTGATATTAATCCTATCCTGGAGAAACATTCGGAAGCAGTTTTAGAACATAAGTAGATGTTCTAGGGATATGATAACGGCAGCCTCCTTCGGGAAACGGTTATCATTCCAGGCTTCCAAGGTGACCTGGATGACAGAGCGGCTGTCAGAGTTATAGTTTTCCCTCTGACGAGGGGCAGTATTTTGGACTGGTGGTCTAGGCGGATACTGAGGGAGGCATGGCGCAGGATACTGATTAAGTTCAGTTGACGATACAGTCTAAGAAGTTTGGATTTGGAGTTCATTTATGAGCTAGGTCCCATCAGATATCCAAACATATTCTAAGACAGGTATTGCTCATTTCGGGAGATGGGTTTCTCCGCGAACTTGAGATAAAGAGAGACATAGAAAGAAACATCAGAGCGGATCCACTCACTGAGGCTATTCCTCGAACGCAATAGTTTCGCAAACGAGCTTTGTGAGACTGACTAGTAGAGGAGTTGGGTGTTCGGTATCACACGGGCTGTGAGTATGCGATATCGCAATAATTAGCCTTGAGTGCAAGTGGGAGATTGTTGGAGATAGTGCCCTCAGAGTCAATTATTGGATCACAGGCACGTGATTGCAATGATTGAGGGAGGACCTATACCGGTAGGACAGTCTTACTCAAGATGATAGTATGCTATCTTGTTTATCTTTATCATCGTGTACTACTTTAGGTGACCTTACAGGTCACTATTGCACGTTGGTAGAGCCCCTAGGATTCTTGCTTGACTGCCAGCAGTATGAGGGCGATCATATACGTGGGAGCAGGGGTCTATAAGCACATCTTTAAAAGGTCCCTAGTCGAGGGAGTTTCGAGACAGGGCATCGATACTCCGGAGTAGACTAGTGTATACAGTCGAGACCCCGACGAGGGGCGGTGGCCGGTCTCACAAGCCACTGGTGTCAGTTGGATCACCTAAGATGTATACAGGTGCTCATTGGGTTATGAGTACACCGGACAGGACTCGCCGGGAACATGCTAGTTGGTATTATACCTGACGTCAGATGGCAGTTCCCTGGTGACATGTGTACAGGTTAGTTCATCGACCTGAGATCGTCATTTGTCTCGTGTGAGTTCCCACTGTGCTTTGATTACTACCCTACCACGCTCAAAGGAGACGTGCAAACAGGTTTTAGTTGGGTACAGTCCCGAGCCATATTGAGGCAGTGAGCGGATCTGCAGGGGGTTCGTCTCTCCCGGTATTGGGGGTGAGGTCGCGCTGTGTCTAGGAGAGCCAGTACATGAAAGTCCTTGGCCAAGGCAGGAGATTTACTGGTAGGTATTCCAGTAGTATTTCAGGATGTTCTGGGCTACACTCCGACACGACTTGTACCGCTTTTGGGGGTCTGACTTTTACCAACCCCATAGGCCCGCCATGCGATGCTCATAGACGAACGGACCGGACTGTACGGATATTGTCACTGACAGGCTCAGTAGGGTGTCAGGATGAGTTCGCTCATTGACGTCCCTTTTGGTCAATACCTGGTAGCCCGTTACGTATAGGCTAATACCTCTGACGTGCTAGTGGTTAAATCCACAGCCAAAGTATTGACGAGTCTTTAGAGTCCCCCACAGACCGTTTTCTCAAGTTTCGGGCGAAACGCTGTAGAGGCCGCATGGAGATATGGCAGGGTTCGATCAGATACGCGCGGTATTGCACGGATCATGATCAGACGGATAATACTAGCGGGCTTTGGTTTAAGCCGGATCCTAGTATTGGACAGTGTGGATTTTGTCTCTTTGCATTTGTATTCAGTGGGAATACAAATGCGGGTATGTATATACAGTCGCGAGGTTTTCCTGTTATTTATTACGGGATCAGTTTTCTGAAATTGCCAGTTTGCATTCCGTTCCGGCCAGTTTTCTTTTGTTTCTTCACGGCCGGACTTTTTCGATGGAGGGGGTTATTTGCAGTTGTGCAAATTATTTTTTGTGGAGGTGTTATTTGTATTTGTGGTTTCCTGATGGTTACTAGTATCATTAGATTCTTTTTCCATCTCCTTTTTGCATTTATGGTGATGGTTATGGATAGGATGTGGAGTTGATTTTGTTGTGACATAATAACCTCTTTATCATCTCTTTTTTTTTATGCTCACTCTCCTCTCTCTTGTGATCACCCCCTTCATATTTTCCACTCTCTTTTGGCTTGCTACATTATGAGAGGGTGTAGGAATTTTGTGAGTAAGGAATTTTTCTATATCAATTGTCCATTCATGCAAAAAGAGAAGCTCCACTTGAAAGTTCATTTTATTCTCTCCTCCATCATACAAGGCAACTTCAACCCCCCATGAGACAAACCTTTCTACACTAGCCTACAGCATTTCTTGGGCACGTCGACTCGCCAACTTCGTGCCCGAGTTGCCTCGGTCCAGAGGTGGGAGCCCGTAAAAGAACCCGGCGATGTGGTGCCCGTTCCGACGAGGAGCTGAAGACCGGAGATTCCGCGAGGAGATCGGAGTGGAGGCCGAAGACCGAAGGACACGGATCGCTCGGTATAGCCTTCTTCCCATTTTCTAGTTTGCTAGAGTTAGGTTAATGGCCCGATCCGGGTTTATAGTGCGCGGTGGTGCCGGTTTTCTAGTTTTTAGAAAAGTTTCGTTTCCGCGTTCTGGCGTCGGATTGACGGCCGGGGCGCCGCCGTGCACTTACAAACCCCTGGCATTCCGTGGCGATGGAGTCACAATTGATTCGCCAATCAACTGTATGATGCGAGAGAAGCTACACTTGTCATAGAACGAGGGCCTTTTGTGCATGCCGAAGACGCCCGATGTGTGTAGCTCGAGCCACGATACGAAGTAGTGCATCGGGAAGATCACGTGTAGTACCCCAGGCTCATTAGGATCCGCCGCTCGACTGAGGCCATGATACAAGTGTGCCAAGCCGGCGATCCCAACGACCACTTTTACCCCGATGGTCATCCGGTGAGCTGGGTAAAAGACAGAGGGCCGCATATGGCGAGAATGCATCGGGAGCGCAAACCAACTCAGCCATAGCCCAAGAAATCCTAAGAAGAAGGCCTCCTCGTCCATCCCAGGGGCTGCAACTTCCGCAAAATACATGGTCGGGGAGTTAGGAAGAAAAAAAAACCTTTTGGTCTATTTCCTTCGCCGGCAGGTTATCCAAACCTAAACCGAAAGGGTCATCAAGGGTGGCAAACTTGGCAGCTTCTGCCGAGAGGATGCTTGGGTGAAGGAACCGAGTGATGAAATCCTCAAAGCTAACTCCGCGACTCCCACGTTCGATGAAAAGGGCCTCATAGATGTTCAACACTTTGATCAAACTTGGGAATTGGTGTTGAACAACATTCTCCGGAGTGAGGCCCCTTACCGCCGGCTTAGCACCGAAGACATACTCGTCTGTCGGAAGAAACTCCTCATAGTGCTCTCCTATAACCGGTAAACCGGAGACCTCTGTGAATTCCTCCAGAGAAATTGACACTTCCCGGTCCATTGCGAGGAAAGTGTGGGTAGGAATGTTCCACTGCTCCAAGAAAGCCTTGAACCACCAGGTGGGAAGCGTGGGATACTGGAAGAGGGAGACGTAAACCGCAGTGTACAACCCTAACCTTATCAACTGCGACTTCTTCGCCGACAGTATATAGCGAGCCCATGGCAGATAGCCGATCGGGTGGCGGGGGATCAGACCTATGTTATATGATTGCCCCCAAGGTCACGCCTCGCCTTGACAGATACGTCGTCCCAGGATATCCAAAACCATAGGACGCTGAACCGGAATTGCATCTATGGCAGGATGAAGAAAGCCCTTCGAAGTCCAATCAACCATCTCCACGGCATACTGCACCGGGGGTGGGCTGGCATAATGAATCGCCGTAATGGGTTCTGACGGTACTGCGCACGTGAAGCTCTGTCGACCCATGATAATCTGATTGTACCACGACCCCCAAAGGTGGAGACTCTTATATTCCGGGTCGTGGTCCCTGATCATTGCTAGGACTTCGCGGTCCAAGGGCGCTTCAGGAAACCCTTCTTCCGAACGAGCGAACGAGAATGAAGTATCGAAAGACATAGTTACTGCAAGGGAACAAAATTAGCCGTTAGTGTTGTAATTCCAACGCTTGGCGTTTGAAAAAATTTAATTAATTAATTAATTAAATTAAAGATTAATTAAAATTAAATTAAAATTAATTACACTGCACATCAGTGTAGTGGGTAGGAGACCAAAGGGGGACCCACAAAATCTGGATGACAATACGTCAGTTAATAAGACAACCCCATCATTGGATGAGATTGTCAGTTAATCCCCAAGAGAATATTCCCATTAATAATAAAAAATCTCTAGAGACAAGGAGAAAATCTCCTCTTTCAGAGCAAAGCTCTGTCATAGAGTGACACTTGTCAAACTCTGGTCTCAGGGGAATAAGATTCTTTAAAAGAGCCTAGCTCTGTAATAATAATAAAAATTCATCAAAGAAAGAAAATTAATTAATTCCTAAAAAATTTTGAAGTTCTGGGATCTTAAAGATCCATATAAAAAAACTCTTAAGAGTTCATCATCAGAAAATCAAAAGATCTATATTCTATTAATGAGCAAAGCTCTGTTCATGGGTTAAGAAACCCTGAAACAAATTCTTGAGAGCAAAGCTCTGTTTATGAAACCCCAAAGGGGATTTCTTTAGATCAAAAGATCTATGAGAGCAAAGCTCTGTTGGTTAAGATTGATTTAAATTAATTTTACCTAAAGTTTTCTAACTTGGGAAATGAGAGCAAAGCTCTAGAGTCTGGAAGCAAGAGCAAAGCTCTGAAGTTCTTAAGCAAGAGAAAAGCTCTGAAAATCAAAATCTTGGAAAATGGTGAAGATTTTCTAAGGGCCAGTGGTCCTATTTATAAGGCGCTTGCGCCCCTTCAACTCCTGAGTTGATCCAATGACCAGGATCTTGCCACCGCTGCACTCACGTGCGCGCCACGTGAGTGCAACGGTGGGGGGGGGGGCATTTGTTTCCCCCAATCAGAGCAAAGCTCTGTTTGAATTTCAAAATTCAAAATTCGAAGCAACGCTTCAAATTTTTTGCACTGCGCGCAACGCGCCACGTGTCAAAAGCTGATACGCCAGTGCAGCGCCCAAGGCAGCGCGCCCAATCAGAGCAAGGCTCTATTTAAAACAAAATTAAAGGAAGCAACGCTTCAGTTGTGCAAGCGCTCTGCGCTGCGCGGCACGTGTCAGCGCAGTTGCGCAAGCGCTGCGCTGCGCGACACGTGTCAGCGCAAACGCAGTTGCGCTGCGCTGCGCGACACGTGTCAGCGCAGTTGCGCAAGCGCAGTTGCGCTGCGCTGCTTGACACGTGTCCCGCGCTGGGGCGTTTGCGCCAAACAGAATTAAATTCAAGTAAAATTCTTCTGTTCTTGTTAAAACAAGAAGATTGCCTTCTGTAAAACAGAAGCCCTTGGATCAAAGATCCAACGGTGGGGAAAATTTCCCGAATCACTCAGAGAAAGATCTCTTTAACAAATTTAACAAATTTATGGGCACTATATAAAGGCCCCTAGACTCCAATTCAAAGGGGGGTCAACATCATCAACATTGTGAGAGATTAAGAACCTCAAAACAGAGAGAACTCTGACGAAAGTTCAAGATAAAGTTAAAAACCTTCACAAAATAGAAGAATTTCTTCTAATAGATCATTGATCTAAGAACAAGATCAATGATCTTCAAATAATAATAAGTGCTTTGCACTTTTTTATGAACCACTGGTTCTCTGAAAACAAGAAAAACTTGTTTTCTTTGATATAAATTAGATCAAGAAATCAAACAGTGCCTTGCACTTTTTTATAAACCATTGGTTCTGGAATCTTAAAGATTCTTAAGATCATTGAAATAGTGCCTTGCACTTGCGAAAACTGCACTGTTGCGCTCCTGGATTGGCGCAAGCCACCAGGGAGCGCCACGTGTCAGCATCTGAATCACTTGCGCTATGCCCTTTTAAGAAAGAGCTTTGCTCTCTGAAATTGGCGCAACTCACTAGAGCGCACCACGTGTCAGCAGCGCAAGCGCGGCGCACTGGCGCAGCGCACCGCACTTGCGTGACACGTGTCATTACCACAGGCGCTTGCGCTTAGTAATTGGCGCAAAGCGCCTGACAAATGCAATGCATTGTTCATTAAAGGGCCAGGCCCAAATCAGAAAGGTCTAGTAGGCCAAAATAAATTGTAAGTGCAATAAAAGGGCAGAGCCTAAGCAACAATGATGCTCTGCATCATTTATAAAGGGGCAAAGCCCTAGCAAAGGCCTAACAGGCCAAATGCAAATAAAAGCGTTGAACATTTTTTCAACTGGACTTAGCCCAATCATGGCCGTAAGTCCTCAAATTAAATTGGCTGAGCACAGCCGCTCTCTTAAATCAAATTACATCCGGTTCGAGGATATATCTCCAAACTCCTTTGACTCCTATCGTTGTAATCCTTCAACGACGTCAGAGAGGTGACGGGTCCCGACAACCATACATCAATACGGACTGTGGGGTCCTTAAACCCGCGGACTTATGCGTTCTTAAACTAAGACACAGACTGTGGGGTCCTTAAACCCACGGACTTAAGCGTCCTTAAACTACCGATGGACCGCAATGTCCTTAAACTACCTATGGACCACCATGTCCCTGTTAGTTATTTGTATGCCCTAGAGGCCATTACTGTACATACGATGTATATTGTAATGGATGCTTGGACATATATAGGGAGGACTTTCTTGCTCGACATGATAGTACGCTATATGGTTGTACTTTGTCTTAACATGTACTCTGATTGTCTCTATGTTACATGTTGATAAAGCCCTTTGGATATTTACTCGACTACTAGGACTATGATGAGATCATACTAGTGGGGCCACGGTAGTCGACGAGTACATCCTATAACCGTTCCTAGTCGAGGGTGTATCGAGACAGGGCATCGATACACCAGAGTAGATTAGCGTATACGCATTTTGACCCATATGATGGGCGATGGATGATCCCATATCCATCGGTGTTTGACATCAAGGATGGTGTACGGGTGCTCAGTAGAGACTGGGTACACTGGACGGACTCGCCGAGAACTCCCAGATGGTATTATACCTCACGTCAGATGACAGTTCTCTGGTGACACTGGTACAGAGTAGTTTGTTGACCCGAGATCGTCATAGAGTCTTGTGTGATTCCCACTATGCTTTGATTTCCATCATACCACGTCTTTGAGGGCATGCAAAAAGGTGGCTTTTGGGTACAGTCCCGAATCACATGGAGGCAATGAGCGACAGGAGGGGATTCGTCTCTCCCGGTATAGGGAGTTGATGTTATGCTGTGTTCGATTGGCTATAACCTGAAATCCCTGGCCAGGGTTGCTGAGATTTACTGGTAAGTGTTATCAGTAGTTTCTCGAACTGTTATAGACCTCATATCGACACGACTTATCGAGCTACTTGGGTCTGACGTATACCACCCCTAGGCGAGATATGCGACATATCAGACGACGAGACCGGACTGTACGGGAGTGTTACTGATTGGATTCACAGGAGAATGTACAGGCTTGCTTGTTGATCTTCTGAGCGCTCAATACCTGGGTAGCTGTTACGTTTAGCTGACCGCTTGCAGCTTGTGGGTGTTTGATATGATCATCACCTACTGCCGGCGTATTGACGATTCTTTAGAGTCCTACACAGAGGTTTCTTGGCTCAGGCAAAATGGAGTAGGAGCACATATGTGATATGTGCGGGACCGAGGATAATGCGGTATGTGATACCGTATTGGATTCTCACGATATGAGATATCGGCCGGGTATATGTGATATAGCCGGGTCATCGTATTAGTCGGTTATATGCGATATAGCGGGATTGTCGGATCAAGTGTTGATTCGATAATTTAATGTATAATAATATATATGATATATTAAATTACATTAACTAATATTAGCTCACTAAAAGATTCTTTTTCTCACTCGGGTAATACATTGATATATATGCGATATATGTTAAATGTATTATTTTATTTTGTTACAATAAATATTGTATATGTGATATATAATATTGTAACATGATATGATTACTAATGCAACATGTTTAGTGGAGATTAAACATGGTCAGGGTTTGATTAGGGTTAAGCTTTTCTAGAAGTTTCTAGAAGCTTTCTTTTTGTTTTGTGCAAAGATATTTGTTTAGATATTTTTGCATGATATTTCCTTAACCCAACCACACCCCTTAACCCTAGTTCAATCTCTACAAAGGTTACTTGACCATGGTTGCATTATTCATCATAATTATCCTTTCATTATTCATCACAAAAGGATATGATTCATATTATTCATCTTCTTCTTCCTTCTTCTTTTCTTTCATGGAAAAAGCTTACTAGCTTTTTTCCAAGTGATGAATGAGTGTGAGAAAAAGATTATAAATGAGAGAAAAATTCTACTTCATCATCCTCATCTATCCTTGCCATTTAGATGAGGGTGTTCACTTCATATTATGAGTGTTAGCTTATGTTAACGAAACTTCAAGGTAGATCATCTTTACATCGAAGATCGGAAGCAAGACTGCATCTTTCTCTTCGTGGAACCTCTCGAGAGTCCGGAACATGATGATCGCAGCGAAGGGACTTCAACATGGAGCTTAAGAAGTGAAGGACCGGATCTACAAAGGTTGTAATCCCTCTCACTTAATGTTAAAGTGTTTAACATGTTTGTTTTCGCCTAATCTCTAGTTTAAAGATCTCGTATCGGGTTGTTTGGCACGGCTAATTTTTGAATCGGGCATGGTTGATGCCTCGTAGACCCTTGTGCGCGTGCCCAGCAACCCTACAGTGGTATCAGAGCCAAGCTAGAGCTTTAAGCGATGTCTGTGCGAAGTTTAAAGTCCGATCGAACCCGAAAACCCCGACACGAACCCTTCTCTGTACATTTTTCAAAAATGTGGTTTTTCTGAATTAAAAATGCTCAGAAAGACAAGCAAGAAAAACTAAGAATTTCTGTGAAGCACGGTCCACTAAGTCAATTATTTGACCGCGGAACCGCGGCCAAAATTGTGACTTAGTCCATAGAATTTCATGTAATTATTCTTAGGTCCTTTTTTGTTATTTTTTTATGGGAATTTTTTAATTCCACTCAAGTGTTGAGTTTTCTAGGGTTGTATTGGGGACTCGTCGATTCGATCGGATAATTTAACTTTGTTTAGTTTTGTCCGGATAATTTTAGAAACTGTTAAAAAGTTCGAACGGATATCAATAACTCACTTTTTCCCCGGTCGGAAAATTTTTCAAAAAGTTGGATTTTTCCGTTGTTTAAGAACGTTCTAAGTCGTGCAAGTAACGCAGTGGACCCTCTAGAAGACAACAAACCTTAACTCGATTATGTGACCGTCTTGAACTGCCTATGAACCTTAGGGTTTGTTGCAGTACGGCGTGCCACATGTGAGGCGTTGGCTTGACCCTTCTACGGCTGGACCATTGGTACTGTGGCATGTGATGGATATTTTTAAACTGATTTCAAGTGTTGAGATATATTGGGGAAATCTTGGGTGTTTGATTATTCGATCGGAAAGTTTAACACTGTCTTTTTATCTGGAATGTGATACAATATTTGGAATCCACAGGTAGTTATAAGATAACTAATTTGAATGTTATAAATCTAGTAGTTCAGTCTCAATTGATCGGTTGCTAAGGAATTTTGATGTGATCAAAAGTCCGTCGCAATCACGTAGCGTACGCGGATACTCGCCGGGTAAACTTAACAGACAGCCACGCCCCATAGCCCCGACCAAGTGACTGTAGGAGAACCCCGTCGCCAAAAGTATCTGTTTGGGTGCTCGCGGCAGCGGTGTTCCGCCTTAGTGCACTTCGTCGACGGCATCGGGGGTGCGGCCGTCTACTAAAGTTTGCGACGAGCATTCGATCAGGATGTCGGGAATCTTGTTGAATTGCCCAACTTGATATTGAAAAGAGTTTTCGATGAATGAGACTAAAATACGGGGTTTATAATTGTTAGGCATGCGATGTCTAAGGAATTCATTTGGTTAGGCATGCGATGTCTAAGGAGGTTGCGGATTCCAACTGTTGTAGTTTTACACTTTCTTTTCTGTGACCGTAAGTGTAGTATGTAGTTGTATCGCCGGTTTTCGTTTCTATACATCGACGATAATCGGTGTATGCATACTTACTTACGTTGATGACATGTGATGTTATGTGTTGCTGTGATATGTTATATTGGATCGTCGTGTTTGAATAGCCGGGGGTTTTATGTGAGATGAGAGTTTTTCATTTTCATTCATGTAAAATTCATTTGTATGTAATATTCTTTTATTGGGGCACTTCCGGGCTGAGGATGATGTTACCATTGTATATTGTTTACTTTTCCGCATTAGGTAGACCCAAGGCGGGGAGCACAAGTAACCGGGTTCTAGGTTCCAGTGGGAGACCATCTCGAGGAGTCGAGACCGGGTCTCCTAACCCTAGAATTGGCAGTGTTACATGCCGCTCTCGTAGGGGTCTAGGGATGTGGGTTTGGCTATTCATTGCGACCGTGGAATCCGTGTTTTATACAAGGCTCGTATTAAAAACACGGACGTCCTAGTATATCCAATATTTCATATATGTTTCTTCTGCTGCTATGTTATGTGATGAGATCTTATTACTGCCTGAGACGAATGTTTATACTATATATATATGAGATATATGTTATATTGCAGATTTCGTTTCAAATGTGATGCTTGTGAAGCATGATAAAACGGGACTTCATTAATGAGATTAATGAAATAAAAGAAACCTAAGATGTTGTAGAAACTTGTTTAAAAACTGGTAGCTCTAGTTCTTACTTTGCATAGCGGTGTTCCTTGTAGAACATCCAGCACCTTATTCGATAAGGAAAGAGCCGAGATCCCTTCACCGGGAGTGACCTCTTTAGTGAAACTAGCAGATGCTATAAACTCGCTCTGTCTTTTGATTGCTTCTATAGTTCTTGCTTTGCATAGCGGTTTATTTGATATACCCTGTGTTAGTTGTATGTATGCCCTAAAGGCCAGTATTGTACAGATTATGTATATTATATTGGATGCTTGGACATATATAGAGATGACTTTCTTGCTCGACATGATAGTATGCTATCTGGTTACTCTTTATCTTAACATGTACACTAGTCTCTTTATACTGTCTTATAGTTACATGTTGGTAAAGCCCTTAGGATTTGTACTTGACTACCTGGACTATGATGCAGATCATACTAGTGGGGACATGGTAGTCCATAAGTACATCCTTCAAGATCCCTAGTCGTAGGTGTATCGAGACGGGGCATCGATATACCAGAGTAGACTAGCGTATACGCTTCTCGACCTATGTGATGGGCGATGGATGATCCCATATCCATTGGTGTTTGACATCTGAGATGGTATACGGGTGCTCAGTGGAGACTGGGTACACTGGACGGACTCGCCGAGAACTCCCAGATGGTATTATACCTCACATCAGATGGCAGTTCTCAGGTGACACTTGTACAGGTTAGTCTGTAGACCCGAGATCGTCATAGAGTCTTGTGTGATTCCCACTGTGCTTTGATCTCCACCTTACCACGTCCATGAGGGCGTGCAAAACGGTGGTCTTTGGGTACAGTCCCGAGTCACATGGAGGCAATGAGCGATAGGAGGGGTTTCGTCTCTCCCGGTATTGGGGGTAGATGTTGCGCTGTGCTCGATTGGCCGTAACAGGGAAGTCCCTGGCCAGGGCTGATCAGAGATTTGCTGGTAAGTGTTACCAGTAGTTTCTCGACCCGTTACGAGCCTCACATCGGCATGACTTATCGGGTTATTGGGGTCTGACGTTTACCACCCCTAGACCTGATATGCGACGTATCAGACGAAGAGACCGGACTGTATGGTAAGTGTTACTGGTCGGATTCGCAGGAGTGTGAGCGGGCTAGCTCGTCGATCTTCTGATCGCTCAATACCCGGGTGGCCGTTACGTTTAGCAGACCGCTTGCGGCTTGTGGGTGCTTGATATGATCATCATCTGCTACCGGCGTATTGACGAGTCTTTAGAGTCCTACACAGAGATTTCCTGGCTCAAGCGAAACGAAATAGGAGCGCGTATGAGATATGTGCAGGACCGAGAATAATGCGTGTATGTGATACCGCATTTCATTCTCGCGATATATGTTTCGAATGGTTATATTCGATATGACCTAGTTATCGAATCATTGATTCGATAAATCGATGCATTGAATACTAGTCGGTTATGTGCGACATGACCGGATCATTGAATCAAGTGTTGATTTAACGATTTAATGTATAATTATATATTTGATATATTACTTTGCATTAACTAGTATTGGTTCATTTTAAACGGATTTTTCTCACTTGATGCACATTGTATATGTGATATGCTTTCGTGCATTTTTTGTATCATGTTTGATGATACTTGATCATTTAGTTAAGTGTATAGAATTAATCCATGGTTAATTTGATAATTAGGGTTTTGCATATTCATTTATTTATTTATTTGAAATGGATTAAGATAAGAATGGTGGCTTTATTTGTTTTATATTGAAGCTTCATGAAGCTTTGACTTTGCTAACCATCCTTATCTTCATGCTTAACCCTAACCCATCCAAGTGACCATGGTTAATTCTCTACACTTAACCCTAGTTCAAGTTATGATAAGTATTTGATTTAAATTTATTTTTGATTACAAGACTTATCATATTCTTTTCTTGAGCTCATCTTCTTCTTCTTCTTCAAGCTTGCTACAACAATGGCAACTTGAGATCTAGTGAGATAAATCCAATTCTAAAGTGAACCCACCTCCTATTTCTTCACCCTCTACCTCTTGCCAAGTTGTTTTGGGTGTTTACTTCACAAGTTTCACAAGTTTGTGAAGTCGGAGCTTGAGTTTGTGCAACCTCGACGTAGATCGTCTTTGACACAAAGCCGACGAACTATTCCGCATATTATTCCGATGAAGCCGACGAATGAGTCGAGGATTCATGATGGACAGCGAGGGCATGACCATGTGGAGCTAAGGAGGTGGAAATCCGGATCTACAAAGGTTGTAGCATCTAACCTATAGTTAATTTGTTAACTAGCTTTATCGTTTCGCCTAAACATCTAGTCTAAAGATCCGTAGTCTAGGGTTTCTCGGCACAAAATTTTTAAATTGGCATGTCCGATACCTTGTGAGACCTTACTAGAGTGCCTAGGAACCTTTCACTGGTATCAGAGCCTAGCTAGAGCCTTAGGCGAAGTCCCGACGGAATTTGAAGTCCGAACGAACCCGAATCCCGATCACAAAAATGCTCTCTGTCCCGATTTTAAAAATGTGGATTTTTGTGTATTAAAAATGTCCAGGAGATTCAATAAACATTTCTAAGGATTACGGTAAAAACTCAGGCCCATGATTCAATTAAACGGCGGCGGAACCGCGGCAGGAGCCCTGCTTATGCGGCGGTTCCGCGGCGGTCTGTTGACTTCAGCATTCACTGTTTGTACTGTAATTCATTATTTCTGGTGCTGGATTTTCTGGAATTTTTTTATATTTATTCAAGAGTTGAATTTTCTGCAGTTGTTTTGGGGATTCGGTGTTTCGATCGGGTTATCAAATTTTTGTCTATTTGGTTTTCCGGATAAATTTTAGAATATGTTAAAAAGTTCGATCGGATATAAATACCCAAATTTTCCCCTGTCGGGAAATTTCCAAGTGTTGGATTTTTCCGTAGTTTAACGACGTTCTAAGTAGTGCAAGTAACGCGATGGACCCTCTAGAAGACAACAAACCTTAACTCGATTATGTGACCGTCTTGAACTGCCCTTTGAACCTTCGGGTTTGGGGCAGTACGGCGTGCCACATGTGAGGCGTTGGCTTGACCCTTCTACGGCTGGACCGTTGGTACTGAGGCACGAACGGAATGTTGTTATACTTGTTTCATGTGTTGATCTGTATCGGGAAAACTTGGGTATTCGACTGTTCGATCGGAAAGTTTAACATTATCTGTTTATCTGGAATGTGATACAATAATTGGAATTCACAAACAGTTATGAGATAACTGGATGAATGTTATAAATCTAGCACTTTAGTCCTATACGATATTGAAAAGAGTTTTCGATAATGAGACTAAAATGCGGGGTTTGTAACTGTTAGGCATGTGATGTCTAAAGTGGTTGCGGATTCCAACTGTTGTAGTTTTACACTTTCTTTTCTGTGACCGTAAGTGTAGTATGTTCATATCGCCGGTTTCGTTGCTATACGTCAACGACAATTGGGGTATGCGTACTTACTTACGTTGATGACATGAGATGTTATGTGTTGCTGGATATGTTATATTGGATCGTCGTATTCGAATAGCCGGGGGTTTTTATGTGAGATGAGTGTTTTTCATTTTCATTCATGTAAAAACTTGTATGTAATATTCTTTTATTTGGGGCACTTCCAGGTAGCGGAAGATGTCACCTTTTGTATATTATTTACTTTTCCGCATTAGGATAGACCCAAGGAGGGGAGCACAAGTAACCGGGTTCTGGGGTCCAGTGGGAGACCAACTCGAGGAGTCGAGTCCGGGTCTCCTAACCCTAGAATTTGCAGGGTTGCTTGCCGCTCTCGTAGGGGTCTAGGGGTGTGGGATTGGCTATTCATTACGACCGTGGAATCCGTGTTTTATACTGGCTCGTATTGAAAACACGAACGTCCTAGTATATCCAATATTTCATATGATTATTCTGCTGCGATATCTGTGATGCGATTCTGTGATGGATTTAGTATATGATATATATGATATATTATATAGACGTTACTTATGTTTTACACCCACGCTAGCCCTGCCCTGCTCTGTCGTTAGTTACCTAACCTAACGGTGCACGAGAGGACATCGAGGCGAATGCGGATGGCATAAGTGTACGTCATATCTATCTGTGATGTTTAGGTATTTAAATGATGGGACTTCATTAATGTGATTAATGAAAGATAAGAAACCTAAGATGTTGTAGAATCGAATTTTAAAATAAAACAGGTAGCTACAGTTCTTGCTTTGCACAGCGGTATATATGATATACCCTGCACCTTATTCGATGAGGAAAGGACCGAGATCCCTTCACCGGGAGTGACTCCTTTAGCAATAACTGGCAGATGCTACAGACTCGGTTTGCTTTTGACTGCTTTTGGGTTTTTGCTTTGCACAGCGATATATATATATATATATCCCGCACCTCATTCGACGAGGAAAGGACCGAGATCCCTTCGCCGGGAGTGACTCCTTTAGCAAAACTAGAAAAGCCTCAAAATCACTCCATTTCAAAACTTCATTTGATTCTACAACGATATCAAGTTCATTACGCAATAGGTTTTCAGAAAAACCTGCGTAGCCCTCCGTCATTTCAGATAGGTTACATATAGTATTCGTGCTACATTTGTTGGCTTTCGTCAAGGTGTAGTGTGCGGTAGCTATGTGCTGTTTATCTGCTGCATATGATGCGACTGGATTAGGGTAGTCGTACGGCTTTGTTGGCTTTCGTCAAGGGTCGTGCGGGTGGGTTTGATTCAGTCAAGAAATGTACGGGTTGAACTTGACTAGCGGGCTGTGATTTGTTGGCTTTCGTCAAGGTCATAGCACGCTAGGGGCAAAAGCATTATCGGGAATTTCAAGTGTTGAAATTTGCAATGAGATTGCATACCTTCTATGAGATAGTTGGATCCCGATACCCACTGCGAGTAAGAGTTACTCCTGGGAGAGTTTTACACATTGCAATTAGCTGATCAAGTAGGTGTCTAGAAAGGTGTCAACGGGGTTACGCCTCTGGGAAAACGAGGTTTACATTAATTAGGTTCGTGCGAAAGCACGGGGGACTTCCCTCAAAGTACCGACACTGGCCTGGCTGAAAGATTGGCGAACTTGTAGTGTGTAATTAATCCCGGCTAGTCTTTCCTTTTAGGGTTTGAAGGAAGATTTGATAAAAAGCAGTGGGAGCCATCCTGATTAGATAAGATAATAACCAATCTGATCTTGCACGAGCATACGCTAAAGTGTTTTCTTCTCTCTCTCTCCAGGTAGCGACCAGTTCATGCCTTAATCAAGATAATAATATGGATGTATTGACCGAACCCGCATGTTATACTGTGCTGGGGAACGTTGGTTCCGTTCTTTCCTATAAGAGTTATAGGAATGAACAGGATATAGGGGAATGCCAGGATTCCCATGCCACCCGAATGAAGAAAGTACATGTTGATACATTTTCTTCGGGTGTGTTCGTTACTGAGAACTGTTTCTCTATTTGCTCTATGTCCTGGGTATTGGATACCGGGTCGGGATCCCATATATGTAATCAGTTACATGGGCTAAGGAAAGGTAGAGAACTTGGAGAAGGTGATAAAGACATTAGAGTTGGAAATGGTGCAATTGTTGCAGCTAAGACTGTCGGGGAATATCACCTTGTATTACCAACTGGTAATACATTGGTTCTGAACGAATGCTATTACATGCCGAACCTGATATGCAACATTATATCGGTTTCTTTATTGAGTAAAGAGGGATATAATTTTGTATTACAGGACAATGTTATGAACATTTTCCGTAACCAAAAGTTGGTTGGATCAGGCACGTTATGCAATGGCATTTATGTTCTAAATCAATCAACAGTTCTGAGCATAACAAACACACACAAGAGGAAGAGTTCAGAACTGAACGAATCCTACTTGTGGCATTGTAGACTGGGTCACATCAATATGACACGACTGGCTAAGTTGCATAAGGATGGATATTTGAAACCTTTCGAATTTTCATCTTATGACACTTGCCAGTCATGTCTCAAAGGCAAGATGACCAAAACTCCGTTTACGGGACACGGAGAAAGAGTTACCGAACTCTTGGGATTAATACATAGTGATGTATGTGGTCCCATGTCTACACATGCCAGGGATGGTTCTTCGTACTTCATTACATTCACTGACGATCTCTCAAGATACGGACATGTGTACTTGATAAGACACAAGTCTGAAGCTTTTGAGAAATTTAGAGAATATAAACAAGAAGTCGAAAACCAAACCGGAAAAAGTATTAAAATCCTTCGATCTGATCGAGGAGGTGAATACTTGAGCAATGAATTCCTGGACTTCCTAAAAGAGAATGGGATTCTCTCTCAACTGACTCCTCCATATACACCACAGCACAACGGTGTATCAGAACGGAGGAACCGCACCTTATTAGATATGGTGCGCTCTATGATGAGCACAGCTGAGTTACCTATTTCCTTCTGGGGGTACGCGCTTGAGACAGCCATACATCTATTGAATATGGTCCTCACCAAATCTGTGCCTACCACTCCATATGAGATATGGAAAGGGAAGAGACCAAGTCTTAACTATGTTAAGATATGGGGTTGTCCAGCCTATGTCAAACGACAAAATCCGGACAAACTCGAGGCACGGTCTGTTCTATGCAAATTTGTAGGATATCCCAAGAATTCTCAAGGGTATATCTTCTACCACCCTGAGGAACAAAGAGTGTTTGTTTCTCGGCATGCCACCTTTTTAGAAAAGGAATTTCTTGAAAAAGAGATTAGTGGTCATGAGGTAGAACTGGAAGAGGTTCCAGCTGCAGAAGCTACAACAGAAGATCTGGTGGAACCAGAGGATTCCGTAGTTCCCGATGAACCCCAGCCTCTCCGCCAATCTAGTAGGGTTTCTCGTCCACCAGAGAGATACTACGGTTTTCTCATTGACGGTGGAAGCGAGGATTGCATCATGGAGGATGATGACCCAACTAGCTTCGAGCAGGCCATCACGAGTGGAGACTCAGTGAAATGGCTGGATGCTATGCGGTCTGAGATGGATTCCATGTACACCAACAAAGTATGGACTTTGGAAGTTGCTCCTGAAGGGGTAAAACCCATTGGGAACAAGTGGATCTTCAAGAAGAAACTTGGTGTAGATGGGAAAGTGGAGACTTTCAAAGCTAGACTTGTAGCAAAGGGTTTTCGTCAAAGACCAGGTGTGGACTATGAAGAGACCTTTTCTCCAGTGGCTATGCTTAAATCCATCCGGATCATGCTTGCCATCGCTGCATATCATGATTACGAAATCTGGCAAATGGATGTTAAGACCGCCTTTCTAAATGGTGATTTAGAAGAGTGCGTGTACATGACTCAGCCAGAGGGCTTCATAGACAGTGGGAGCAGCGGGAAGGTGTGCAAGCTGCTTAAATCCATTTATGGATTAAAGCAAGCATCGCGGAGTTGGAACATTTGCTTTGACGTCGTTATCAAAGAGTTTGATTTCGTCAAAAATCCAGATGAACCTTGTATCTACAGGAAGGTGGCAGAAAGTAAGATTGTCTTCCTCGTATTGTACGTGGACGACATACTCTTGATAGGAAATGATATTCCTATGCTGCAATCGGTCATGCTCTTCTTATCACAAAGATTCTCAATGAAAGATCTTGGTGATGCCTCCTGCATATTGGGAATTAGGATCTATAGAGATAGATCCAAACGGATTTTGGGATTGTCCCAATCCAGGTACATTGACACCATACTAAAGAGGTTTAGTATGGAAGAGTCCAAGCGTGGGAACTTATCCACGATCTCTGGAGTCACTCTCTCCAAAGAGATGTCTCCCAAGACTGATTTGGAGAGAGCTCGCATGCAAGGTATACCCTATGCTTCGGCAGTAGGCTCTATCATGTATGCGATGCTATGTACCAGACCCGATGTAGCATACTCACTAAGTATAGTGAGCAGGTATCAAGCTAATCCTAGAGAGAGTCACTGGACAGCTGTGAAGAGCATTCTCAAGTACTTACGAAGGACTAGAGATATGTTCTTGGTGTATGGTAACGGAGAGCTCCAAGTGGAGTCCTTTACCGATTCGAGCTTCCAGAGTGATAAGGACGACTCTAAGTCGCAGTCGGGCTTTGTCTTTACCCTTTACGGAGGGGCGGTTAGCTGGAAGAGTTCCAAGCAGGAAACCGTGGCAGACTCGACGATGGAGGCTGAATACATCGCTGCCAACGATGCTGCCAAAGAGGCTGTCTGGATCAAGAAGTTCATTACTGAACTTGGTGTGGTTCCATCCATTGAGCATCTAATACCTTTGTATTGCGATAACAATGGAGCGGTGGCTTTGGCCAAGGAACCCAGGTCCCATCAGCGATCCAGGCATATTCTGAGGCGGTATCACCTGATCCGGGAGATAGTTGATCGCCGGGAGATCGAGGTCAGGAGAGTTGACACGAAGAACAACACTGCGGATCCACTCACGAAGGCCATTCCCCAGATACAGTTTGAGAGACTCTTCGGGATGCTCGGTATGAGATACTACAGCAGCTGGCCCTAGTGCAAGTGGGAGATTGTTAGTTGTATGTATGCCCTAGAGGCCAGTATTGTACAGATTATGTATATTATATTGGATGCTTGGACATATATAGAGATGACTTTCTTGCTCGACATGATAGTATGCTATCTGGTTACTCTTTATCTTAACATGTACACTAGTCTCTTTATACTGTCTTATAGTTACATGTTGGTAAAGCCCTTAGGATTTGTACTTGACTACCTGGACTATGATGCAGATCATACTAGTGTGGACATGGTAGTCCATAAGTACATCCTTCAAGATCCCTAGTCGTAGGTGTATCGAGACGGGGCATCGATATACCAGAGTAGACTAGCGTATACGCTTCTCGACCTATGTGATGGGCGATGGATGATCCCATATCCATTGGTGTTTGACATCTGAGATGGTATACGGGTGCTCAGTGGAGACTGGGTACACTGGACGGACTCGCCGAGAACTCCCAGATGGTATTATACCTCACATCAGATGGCAGTTCTCAGGTGACACTTGTACAGGTTAGTCTGTAGACCCGAGATCGTCATAGAGTCTTGTGTGATTCCCACTGTGCTTTGATCTCCACCTTACCACGTCCATGAGGGCGTGCAAAACGGTGGTCTTTGGGTACAGTCCCGAGTCACATGGAGTCAATGAGCGATAGGAGGGTTTTCGTCTCTCCCGGTATTGGGGGTAGATGTTGCGCTGTGCTCGATTGGCCGTAACAGGGAAGTCCCTGGCCAGGGCTGATCAGAGATTTGCTGGTAAGTGTTACCAGTAGTTTCTCGATCCGTTACGAGCCTCACATCGGCATGACTTATCGGGTTATTGGGGTCTGACGTTTACCACCCCTAGACCTGATATGCGACGTATCAGACGAAGAGACCGGACTGTATGGTAAGTGTTACTGGTCGGATTCGCAGGAGTGTGAGCGGGCTAGCTCGTCGATCTTCTGATCGCTCAATACCCGGGTGGCCGTTACGTTTAGCAGACCGCTTGCGGCTTGTGGGTGCTTGATATGATCATCATCTGCTACCGGCGTATTGACGAGTCTTTAGAGTCCTACACAGAGGTTTCCTGGCTCAAGCGAAACGAAATAGGAGCGCGTATGAGATATGTGCAGGACCGAGAATAATGCGTGTATGTGATACCGCATTTCATTCTCGCGATATATGTTTCGAATGGTTATATTCGATATGACCTAGTTATCGAATCATTGATTCGATAAATCGATGCATTGAATACTAGTCGGTTATGTGCGACATGACCGGATCATTGAATCAAGTGTTGATTTAACGATTTAATGTATAATTATATATTTGATATATTACTTTGCATTAACTAGTATTGGTTCATTTTAAACGGATTTTTCTCACTTGATGCACATTGTATATGTGATATGCTTTCGTGCATTTTTTTGTATCATGTTTGATGATACTTGATCATTTAGTTAAGTGTATAGAATTAATCCATGGTTAATTTGATAATTAGGGTTTTGCATATTCATTTATTTATTTATTTGTTTATTTATTTATTTGAAATGGATTAAGATAAGAATGGTGGCTTTATTTGTTTTATATTGAAGCTTCATGAAGCTTTGACTTTGCTAACCATCCTTATCTTCATGCTTAACCCTAACCCATCCAAGTGACCATGGTTAATTCTCTACACTTAACCCTAGTTCAAGTTATGATAAGTATTTGATTTAAATTTATTTTTGATTACAAGACTTATCATATTCTTTTCTTGAGCTCATCTTCTTCTTCTTCTTCAAGCTTGCTACAACAATGGCAACTTGAGATCTAGTGAGATAAATCCAATTCTAAAGTGAACCCACCTCCTATTTCTTCACCCTCTACCTCTTGCCAAGTTGTTTTGGGTGTTTACTTCATAAGTTTCACAAGTTTGTGAAGTCGGAGCTTGAGTTTGTGCAACCTCGACGTAGATCGTCTTTGACACAAAGCCGACGAACTATTCCGCATATTATTCCGATGAAGCCGACGAATGAGTCGAGGATTCATGATGGACAGCGAGGGCATGACCACGTGGAGCTAAGGAGGTGGAAATCCGGATCTACAAAGGTTGTAGCATCTAACCTATAGTTAATTTGTTAACTAGCTTTATCGTTTTGCCTAAACATCTAGTCTAAAGATCCGTAGTCTAGGGTTTCTCGGCACAAAAATTTTAAATTGGCATGTCCGATACCTTGTGAGACCTTACTAGAGTGCCTAGGAACCTTTCACCCTGCACCTTATTCGATGAGGAAAGGGCCGACGATCCCTTCACCGGGAGTGACCCCTTTAGCAAAACTAGAAAAGCCTAAAAAACACTCCATTTAAAATCACTCGATTCTACAACGATATCAAGTTCATTACGCATTGGGTTTTCATAAAAACCTGTCGTAGCCCTCCGCCATTTTAGGAAGTAGAGTACTTAGTATTCGTGCTGCGTATGTCGACTTTAGTTGAGGCGTAGTGTACGGTAGCTAAGTGATGTCTTCCTACACAGCATATGCTGCGATTAGTTAGGACATTCATGTGATTATGTCGACCATAGTTGAGGGTCATGTAGGGTGGGTCTGATTAATCATGAAATGGCGGGTAGAACTTGACTAGTGCTTATGATATGTTGACCTTAGTTAAGGTCATAAGTGCTAGGGGTAAAATATTATTGGGAATTTCAAGTGTTGAAATTTGCAATGAGATTTCATACCTTCTATGAGATAGTTGGATCCCGATACCCGCTGCGAGTAAGAGTTACTCCTGGGAGAGTTTTGTACATTACAATTAGGCGATCAAGTAGGTGTCTAGAAAGGTGTTAACGGGGTTACGCCCCTGGGAAAATGAGGTTTACTTTAATTAGGTTCGTGCGAAAGCACGGGGGACCTCCCTCAAAGTACCGGCACTGGCCTGGCTGAAAGATTGGTGAACTTGTAGTGTGTAATTAATCCCGGCTAGTCTTTCCTTTTAGGGTTTGAAGGAAGATTTGACTAAAACAGTGGGAGACATCCTGATTAGATATATTAGATAACCAATCTAATCTTGCAAGAGCATACGCTGAGTGTTTTCTTCTCTCTTTCTCTCTCCAGGTAGCGACCATATCACGCCTTAATCAAGATAATAAAACGGATGAATTGACCGAACCCGCTTGTTATACTGAGCTGGGTAACGTTGGTCCTGCTCCAACTTATAATTGTTATAAGACAGCGCATGAAATAGGGGATTACCAGAATTTCCGTACCGCCCAAATGAAGAAAGTGCATGTCGATGCATCATCTTCGGGTGTGTTCATTACAGAGAACTGTTTCTCAATGTCCTTTACGTCCTGGGTATGAGATACCGGATCAGGATCCCGCATATGTAATCTGTTACATGGGCTACAGAAAGGTAGAGAACTGAGAACGGGTGATAAGTTTCATGAGACAGAAAACGGTGCAAGTGTTGCAGCCAAGTCTGTTGGTCACAATTACCCTGTATTACCAGAATACATTGATTCTGAATGAATGTTATTAGATACCGAACCTGATATACACCATCATATCAGTCTCTTTATTAGTAAAGAAAGGATATAATTTTGTATTGTTGGATAATGTTTTGAACATTTCCTATATCAAGAGTTGATCGGTTCAGGCACGTTATCTAAAAGCATTGACGTTCTAAATCAAACTACAGTTCTTAGTATACAGAACACACACAAGAGGAAGAGTTCAGAAATGAACGAATCCTTCTTGAGGCATTGTACACTAGGTCATATCAATGCGACCCGACTAGCTAAGTTACATTAAGATGCATATTTAAATTTGTTTGAATTTACATCTTGTGAAACTTGCCGGTCATGTCACAAAGATAAGATGACCACAGCTATGTTATGCACTTGAGAAGCTGCATACCTATTGAATAGGGTTCAAATCAAATCAGTTGTCTACCACTTCATATGTGATATGGAAAAGGAAGAGCCCATATCTTAAGTTTGTTAAGATTTGGGGTTGTTCGGCCTATGTCTAAAAGCAAAATCCGGACAAGCTCGAGGCATGGTCAGCTCTGTAAAACTGGAAGTAGTTCCAGCTATACAAACTACAGCTGATGATTTGGTAGAACCAAAGAATTCAGTAGTTTCCAACGAACCTCAGCCTCTCCGCCGATCTAGTAGGGTTCCTCACCCACCTGAGAGATGCATCGGTTTCTCTATGACAGTGGGATCAAGGATTGCATCATGAGATGATGACCCAACTAGTTTCGAGCAGGCTATCAGGAGTGGGACTCTGTAAGAATGGCTGGATGCTTATCGATCTGAGATGGAATCCTTTTACACCAACAAAGTATGGACTTTGGTTGCTTTATCTGAAGGGTTAAATCCCCATCAGGAGCAAGTATATCTTGAGAAGATTACTTGGTGTACATGGAAAAGTTGTGACTTTCAAAGCTATGCTTAAGTCCATCCAGATCCTACTTGCTACCGCTACATACCTTGACTACGATATCTGGTGGTTGGGTATCATGACTGCTTTTCTAAATGATGTTTTGGAAGAGAGCGTCTATAAGTACACAGCCAGAGGGCTTCGTAGACAGTGGGAGCAGCGGAAACGTGTGCAAGATGTTTTATATGATAAAGCAGGCATCGCGGAGTTGGAACGTCTGTTTTGATGTGGTAGTCAAAGAGTTTGACTTCATCAAAATGGTAGATGAACCTTGTATATACAAAAAGGTAGTAGAGAGTATGGTGGTGATCCTCGTAGAGTACGTGGATGACATACTCTTGATAGGGAAGGAGTTTCCTATGCTACGCTCGGTCAATCTCAGCTTATCATAAGGATTTTCCATATAGGATCAAACTGATACCTCCTAAATCCTGGGTTTTGGATCTATGAGATGGATCTAATTGGATGTTTGGATTCTCACTAGGTGTCGTGAGATGGTATCAATCGATCCTGGGAGAATCACTGGAATGGTTCCAGGATGATAAGGATGATTGAATGTCAGTCGCAGGCATTGTCTTTACCCTCAGTGGAGGGACGGTATGTTGGAAGAGTTCCAAGCTAGCTACCGTGACTCACTAGACGATTAAAGGCAAGATACATCGTTGCCAAAGATGCTACCAAAGAGGCAGTCTGAATAGATACAAGTTCATGAGATGAACTTTGTTCCTACCATTGTGTGACAATGGAGTTGTGGCTTAATACCAAGGAACTACCGTCCCATCAGAAATCCAGATATAAATCTTAGGCAGTATCACCTGATCATGGAGATGGTTGATCTCCAGGGAGATCGAGGTCAGGAGAGTAGACACAGAGGACAACAGCGCGGATCCACTCACAAAGGCCTTTTTCCCCAGTAGAGACTTTTATGGGATGGTTAAGTATGAGATACTGCAACCACAACTAATTGTTGGGTATGTGATACCACAACAGATGGCCCTAGTGCAAGTGGCAGATTGTTAGTTATTTGTATGCCCTAGAGGCCATTACTGTACATACGATGTATATTGTAATGGATGCTTGGACATATATAGGGAGGACTTTCTTGCTCGACATGATAGTACGCTATCTGGTTGTACTTTATCTTAACATGTACTCTGATTGTCTCTATGTTACATGTTGATAAAGCCCTTAGGATATTTACTCGACTAATGGGACTATGATGAGATCATACTAGTGGGGCCACGGTAGTCGACGAGTACATCCTATAACTGTTCCTAGTCGAGGGTGTATCGAGACAGGGCATCGATACACCAGAGTAGACTAGCGTATACGCATCTTGATCCATATGATGGGCGATGAATGATCCCATATCCATCGGTGTTTGACATCAATGATGGTGTACGGGTGCTCAGTAGAGACTGGGTACACTGGATGGACTCGCCGAGAACTCCCAGATGGTATTATACCTCACGTCAGATGACAGTTCTCCGGTGACACTGATACAGAGTAGTCTGTTGACCCGAGATCGTCATAGAGTCTTGTGTGATTCCCACTGTACTTTGATTTCTATCATACCACGTCTTTGAGGGCATGCAAAAAGGTGGCTTTTGGGTACAGTCCCGAATCACATGGAGGCAACGAGCGATAGGAGGGGATTCGTCTCTCCCGGTATAGCGAGTTGATGTTGTGCTGTGTTCGATTGGCTATAACCGGAAATCCCTGGCCAGGGTTGCTCAGATTTACTGGTAAGTGTTATCGGTATTTTCTCGAACTGTTATAGACTACATATCGACACGACTTATCGAGCTACTGGGGTCTGATGTATACCACCCCTAGGCGAGATATGCGACATATCAGACGACGAGACCGGACTGTACGAGAGTGTTACTGTCATGACCCGCAGGGTACGGAACGTGACTGAGACTTAAGTTACGAAACGTCTCAAGACATCCGTAAAATAAGTAAGCCAAAGCCCAGAAACCAAAACCAAATAAGCAAAAGAGTGAAGAAAACCCAATCAATTGAAAGCGAGTTTATCAAATAAGTCATATAAAGCCTTTTTTAAAACAATATCAATTTTTCCGAAAATTTCGGCAGAGTCTCCTTTGTAAATACTGGCCCCCAAAATGGGTACAACAAGAATATATATGAATCCAACAAATAAGGCATCCCCAAGCGGGAGCTAGCTCTTCGCCACAAGGCTGTCACAAATCCCACGCAATGTAAAGCAACAACATGCGAAATAATCATAAGGAAGCATGAGAAAAACAACATGTCGACTCAAGTGAGCTCGACCCCAAAATACAGCATAAAAAGTCCACAAATCTCACAGTCTCATCTCTAGGTCAATATACAACAATACTGGTAGATACAGTAGATGGAGTACACTAGATACAAAGAATATACAAGGTGGTACAAAAATAATGATATAACCCACCTAAGAGAAAAACCTCGAGTCCAGGCAAATGAGGCAAAAGAAGCAAGTGCGCCCGCCGCTACTGTACTGACGGAGCGGACCTGCAAAAGGCTGTGGCACAACGGGGGTGAGTTGCCAACTCGTGAGTAATAAATAACATCTACACAGGCTATCGCAAGTATGCACACAAGCATCCTAGCATCTATAATACAGGTATGGCAGGATATAATAGCAGGTATGTATGCAATATGACTATACTAGCAAGTATGTATGCAATATAAATATACTCGTGATCCGCATATGTAAGTATAAGAAATCATCTTTTCCCTTTAGGAATCTCCTTTGAAAAATCAGCACAGTACCAATAGAACCAAATAGAATCCGTGTCCAGCAACGACACCTCAAAACTGTCTCAAATCTCATATCAAAGTATCTCTGGCCTCAGCCGTCCGGATGATCCATCTCAAATATCAATATCTCATCATCTCGCGGCCACGGTCGGTATCCTCTGGATATCCGCCGTGCCAAAACAGTCACCGGTAGGTAATCCATCCCCTGCCTGGCTCAACGTCAACAACACATTCCTCTTGCCCCGGGGTACCATACCGGGCCCACCATGTACCCGTGACGGTTCCTCCACTCCTCGACACGGATCTCGAAAACCACAGCAAACTCATGGTGGACGACACTTACATCACTAGAAAACTGCAATTTACATATTAAAAAAAAGTAATAAGTTTAGAAATTTTGCGGCTTTCCCCCAAAATCCAGAAATATATTAAAATCTCAAGAAGTCCTCATAAGGCATATGTCAATGATAATGAATGCATATGGTATCAATAATCAAGTTGCGATGTATGATTAATAGACTAGGCATGAACAAATAATATGATGAGGTACATGCACATGAATAGCAATCCTACGATTTCATTTTAAGGAATTAAAGGCAATAGCACATGTTTAAGTATCAATTATAGTAAAAGGTTTCAATTTAAAGGTTATCTAGTGTGGTGGCATGGCAATTACTAGGGTGTGTGTGTAAGCATGAATAGTGCTCGTGCTGCATATAAAAACCCTGGCAATGGTGCAGGTGTCCTATAGAATGGGTTCGTATATGTATGTCAATATAAGGCATGAATGTAGCAAATAATCATACAAGTATTACACCCCTAATTACTAACATTACTAAGAATCTTTTTAAGCTACTAAAACTATCGGGCGACTTGCGCCATCCAACGATAGTCCCCCGTAGATGTTACATCTACTCACCGGAATCCCTAGCTAGTCACGTCCAATCACCGCTTTCCCCTTTCGTGCCGCGTCTGACGTCTCCGCGACCGAACCTGGAATTTACATCAATACCAAACATAAGGTTACATATCAAGAACGACGCAAAACCCAAACGAAGATACTAACGTTCACAAGCTAGGTACAACGTGCACAGGTGCGCGGAACGCACGCGAAAATCGCAAAACTAACTAGAATCGTCGATTTGGTCGCCCGAAAAAAAACTAAAACCCGAACACTCAAAAATCCGCACTCACACATCCTAAAAGTCATAGGATACGCTAAAAATGTCATCAAGACATCGCAAATACCTCAGCACAAAAATTTAATAAAAACTAGTAAGCACAAAAGACATCCAAAATCGTGCAAACTTCGCGGATTTGCGATAAAGTGCACACAACCTCGCGCAAACACCCAAGTTAACCATAGATAGCCACTACATTAGTTTTAAACCATTAACAATGCTTAAAAACCTAATTTCCATAAACAAAACCTTTCTTGATTTTCATAATTAGCAATTTCAATCCAAAACTAAACATGACAATACCAAATTAACACTAATTTGAAGCCCACACAAATAAAGTAACCTCATTAACTTAGATTAGCAACAACTAGATAGCAAAATAGATTTAATTAACTAAATAATGGTTTCTAAAACCCTAGTTTAATTTCAACCATGAACTTTTAAAAATCTAGAATGAAACTAACACTAAATTAACACTAAAACAATTTAATTTAAGAAACTTAACCAAAAGAATTTAATTAGGAAGAATTTATACCTCAACTAGAGATCTAGCAGGAACAATTTGCCTCCAAAGATGTCTCCTTTCTCCACAATTTAAACTAAAGTGGGTGTGAGAAGAGATGGATTAAAGTTTTGTGTTGAAATAGTGAAGGATTTGTTGATTTTTGAGGTGAATTTGTGAACAAAAGAGAGAGGAAAGATGAAGGAGGGGGGGCTGCTGGTTTCGGCCAGAGCAAAGGGAGAGGGGAGTGGTGTGGGGTGTGGGAATGGTCACTAGTCAAACTCACCCAAAGTCAAAGCACCATACCTTCAACATACTATATTTTAAAACCTACACATCAACTCACTTCTTTCTTAACAAAAGAGTTTTTAAAACAAAAGAGAGGGGGAGAATTTCTGCAGTTTGGGCCAGCCAAGGAGATGCGAGGATGTGTGTGTGAGAGTGCACAATTTTTTTTTTGCAAAAAGACCCCCTACAAGTCCAAAATTGCAAGTTTAAGCTTAAATTCAATAAATTTCGTTTTCCATCATAAAAATTAGTTAAAACTTGAAATAAAATACCAAAAATTTATGTTACAACTAGATTTTAATTAACATGATTTTAAAGCTTAAATTTAGCCAATTTAAATTTGTATTTATCGCTAATTTAATGTATTTTCTTACCGGCTTAAAATAATATTAAAAATTGAAAAATTAGGGAAAATTTTTAAACGACCAGAATTTCATAAATAACTCATTTTGTACCAAAAACTAGCAATTATCTATCCAAATTAGGTATAATTAGTCCTAAACTGCAAAATAACAAAAAGGACGGTTTTCGGAAAAATACCGAATTTTCACCGATTTTCAGGAAAACACCAAAACGATTTTTCAAGGCGTTACAATCTTCCCCCCTTAAAGAAATTCGGTCCCCGAATTTAAAAATATAACTACGTGTACCTTCAAAGAGATGGGGATATTTCTTCCTCATCTCGCCCTCGGTCTCCCAGGTAACCTCATCGCTGCTCGGGCTACGCCAAAGGACCTTGACGGTTGGTATAATCTTCGATCTCAACTTCTTCATCTGCCGATCCAGGATGGCCACTGGCTGCTCTGCAAACGAAAGGTTGCACTCCAGCTGGGCTGTCGGGTGCTGAATCGCATGCGAAGGGTCGTGAAGGTACTTGCGGAGTATCGAAACATGGAAGACGGGGTGAACATCGGGAAAGCAGGGTAGAAGGGCCAAACGATATGCAACTGCGCCGACACGCTCGAGAATCTCGAAGGGACCCACAAATCTGGGACTAAGCTTCCCCTTTCGCCCAAAACGCATCACGCCCTTCATCGGAGAGACTCTCAGAAAAACATGGTCGCCAACTGCGAACTCTAATCTGCGACGGCGCCTGTCCGCATACGATTTCTGCCTGCTCTGAGCCGCTCTCATCCGGTCTCGGATCAACTGTATCTTCGCTGTCGTCTCCTCAACAAGCTGCGGCCCCAAAGTACTGCTCTCGCCGAGCTCTGTCCAACAGACGGGCGATCTGCATCTCCTCCCATACAATGCCTCGAAAGGTGCCATCTGAATAGTATCCTGAAAGCTGTTGTTGTAGGAGAACTCCACTAGAGGTAAATGACGATCCCAGCTACCGCCGAAGTCTAAAACGCACGCTCTGAGCATGTCCTCGAGAGTCTGAATGGTCCGCTCTGACTGTCCGTCGGTCTGCGGATGAAACGCTGTGCTGAAGCTCAAACGAGTGCCCAAAGCCTCATGAAGTCTCTGCCAAAGTCGGATGGTGAACTGGGTGCCTCGATCTGACACGATACAAGTCGGTACGCCATGCAACCACACGATCTCGTCGATGTAAAGCTGGGCATACTGAGCGAAGCTGAAAGTCGTCTTCACTGGCAGGAAGTGAGCCGCTTTCCTCAATCGATCTACGATCACCCAGATGGATTCATACCCTCGACTGGTCCTGGGTAGACCCACAACGAAATCCATCGAAATCTGCTCCCATTTCCACTCCGGAATGGGTAACGGCTGTAGCTCTCCTGCGGGCCTCTGGTTCCCGGCCTTGACTTGCTGACAAGTCAGGCATCTCGATACAAACTCCGTAATGTCCCTCTTCATCCCGTCCCACCAGTAGGTCTCTCTCATATCATGGTACATCTTGGTGGAACCGGGGTGGACACTATACACTGATCGGTGTGCCTCCTCAAGAATGTCGCGCCGCAATCCATCAGCATCTGGTACGTACAGTCTAGATCCATAGCGTAAAATCTCCTGATCGTCAATCACGAACTCGGAAAATCTGCCCTGTCCCATCTGTGCCATGATCTCTGAGCAACGGTCGTCACTGTGCTGTGCCTCATATATACGGTCAAGCAACTGTGGGCGTGCACGAACATGCGCGAGCTGTCCCCCTGTCTGAGTGAACTCGAACTCAACTCGGCTGTCGCATAACATCTGCCAATCTGCTGACGACTGCCTCTGCACTGCGCGCAAAAAGGATAGACTACCCCCGGGCCTCCTACTCAACGCATCTGCCACCACATTCGCCTTGCCTGGGTGATATAAGATCTCGCAGTCGTAGTCTTTCACCAATTCCATCCAACGACGCTGTCTGAGGTTCAGGTCTCGCTGCTGAAATATGTATTTTAAGATCTTGTGGTCTGTGAATATTTGGCACGACTCGCCATATAGGTAATGTCGCCAAATCTTCAATGCAAAGACCACTGCAGCCATCTCCAAAGTATGAGTGGGGTAGTTCTGTTCATGCTTCTTCAACTGCCGCGAAGCATACGCGATCACCCTGTCATGCTGCATCAATACGCATCCTAATCCCACTCGCGAAGCATCACAGTATACCACAAATCCGCCTGATCCCGAAGACAAAGATAATACCGGCGCCGTAGTCAAACAAGTCCGTAGCTGCTGAAAACTGCGCTCGCACTCCTCTGTCCAAACGAAAGGAACTCCCTTCCGGGTCAAACCGGTCAAAGGTGCAGCTATACGGGAGAAGTCCTGAACAAAACGCCTGTAGTAGCCCGCCAGGCCTGGAAAACTACGGATCTCAGTAACCGATGTAGGTCGGGGCCACTGCTGAACAGCCTCAATCTTCTTCGGGTCCACACATATGCCGTCTCTCATAACCACGTGACCCAAGAATCCGACGCTGTCCAGCCAGAATGCACACTTGGAGAACTTTGCGAACAGATGGTGCTCCCTCAGAGTCTGTAACGTAATCCGCAAGTGCTGCTCGTGCTCCTCTCTGCTCCGGGAGTACACCAAGATATCGTCGATAAACACGATGATGAACAAGTCAAGATACGGCCTGAAAGTACGGTTCATCAAATCCATGAATGCTGCTGGGGCGTTGGTGAGTCCGAACGACATCACCAAAAACTCGTAGTGGCCGTAGCGCGTGCGGAAAGCTGTCCTCGGTATATCCTCCTGTCGAACTCGCAGCTGATGGTATCCTGATCGCAAGTCGATCCTCGAAAAATATCCCGCACCCTGAAGCTGGTCGAACAAATCATCAATGCGTGGCAACGGATATCTGTTCCGAACGGTAACTTTGTTCAGCTGGCGGTAGTCGATACATAAGCGCAAACTTCCATCCTTCTTCTTGACAAACAGGACTGGAGCACCCCACGGAGAAACACTAGGTCGAATAAGCCCCTTACCTAACAAATCCTGCAACTGATCCTTCAGCTCTCGAAGCTCTGCTGGGGCCATCCGATAAGGCGGTATAGAAATAGGCCCCGAGCCGGGAATCAAATCAATGCAGAACTCAACGTCGCGCTCAGGTGGTAGCCCAGGTAGCTCATCAGGGAAAACATCAGGGAACTCACAAACAACCGGGACCCGGTCCAACGGAACCTCTGCAGCTCGAGTATCATAAATATACGCTAAAAATCCCTGACATCCCTTCCGCAAGAGCTGACCAGCGCGAAGAGACGAAATCAAGCTGGGAAGGGTGACGCTGCGGTCTCCCTGAATAACAAGGACTGGCTCTCCCAGAAAGCTAAATATGACTGCCTTCTCACGGCAATCCACCGAAGCATAACAGGTGGCTAGCCAATCCATGCCCAGAAGCACATCAAAGTCCAACATATCGGGGAGAATCAATCAACCGATGAATCCATCTCCCCGATACGAACGGAACACAAACGAAATACAAAACGAGCGACAAACGACTCGCCTACCAGAGTAACAACAACAAGCGGATGATCTAACGACGACGACTCACGGCCCAATACCGGTGCAAAGTGTGTAGAGATGTACGAATGTGTGGAACCTGGGTCAAATAATACCCGTGCGTCGAAAGAACAAACCGGCAAGGTACCTGTCACAACGGCATTAGATGCCTGCGCATCCTGCGGTGTCAAAGCAAATACTCGGGCCTATCCTCCACCGATAGCGGGCTGACCTCGACCTCGGCCTCTGCCTCCTCGTCCTCTCTGAACAGGACCGCCGCGTCCACGGCCTCTGGGTGCACCCAGCTGGCATGGAGCATCGCCTGGGGTAGGAAGTAGGGCTCTCTGAGGAGGGGGTGGTGATGGTGGTAGGGTCACATGCGGAACTGTCGCTGCTACCTGTCGTCTCACCGGACAGTCTCTGACAAGATGGTGCGGACTCCCGCACCTAAAAAACCTTAGCGACGGCTGCTGTCCCTGGAGATAAGAACCATATAACTGTCCCCGTCCAAATCCTCTGCCAGGCCTATCTCTCGGAAAGAATCTGGCGCGCTGCCTCTGAGACGGTACATCGGTGCGAATCCTCTTCGGCCCAGAAACGGCCGAAGTCTGTGATATGCGTGCCTCCATCCGTAATGCCGTATCCATAGCGGCTGAATAAGTGTCGTAGTGCTGGGCGCCAATGGAAAGATATAGCTGGGCATCGAGTCCCTGTACGAACCTCTTCATCATCTTCTCTTCGGTATCCACCAAATACGGAGCATATCGGGATAACTGTGTAAACTGGATGTCATACTCAGACACCGTCATCCTAGGTGTCTTGACTAAGGCCTCGAAGCTACGAGCTCTGGCGTCACGAACGCTCTCTGGGAGGAAACGAGCTAGAAAGACCGCTGTAAACTCGGCCCAAGTCATAGGCGGTAGACCTGCAGCTCGACCTCTCAAGACTGACTCCCACCATGTCTGCGCGAGACCCTCTAGTCGGAAACTCGCAAGCTCTACCCATCGATCGTCCGAACATCTCAGCGAACGGCAGATCCTGGCTAAACTATCAAGGAACGTCTGTGGGTCCTCCGCTGCCTCGGTGCCGGTGAATACTGGAGGTCTCAGCCTCATGAAATCCTGTAGTGAAACCGGGATGGTCACGGCGGTAGTAGTAGGAGCAGGTATCATAGCAGTCTGGGATGTAGTAGGTGCGCCATCCGGCCTTGGTGTACGACTGGCTGCAACTAGGGATCCTACCATCTGACGTAGCTCCTGCATGCCCCCCATCATCTGTCGCAACTCCTCCATACCAGTCTCGAGCCTATCCATACGGCCTAGGGAAGGTGGATCGGTTTGTCCCTGCGGCGTAGGCATACCACCCTGCTCAGTCCTAGTCTCGGACGAGCCAGCTCGAATCTCGTCTCGACCGGCAGCCCTTTGTGCCCTCGTAGCCTTCGGCGGCATAGTGGCCGTTACAGGAAAACGGATAGTAAGAACAGTGCAATAGGATCATAGGATACACGGAATTGAAGAAGGAATTTCAAGCGAGTATATCCTAAAGTCACTTAGGCGGAGTACCGTATCGCAAGTATGCCGCGGACATACACCCGCTACGTTACCCTACTTAAGTCACTTACTCTATCTACCAAGGGTCATCCTACACTCAAAAAGGCAAACCTATCGCTCTGATACCAACTTTGTCACGACCCGCAGGGTACGGAACGTGACTGGCACTTAAGTTACGAAACGTCTCAAGACATCCGTAAAATAAGTAAGCCAAAGCCCAGAAACCAAAACCAAATAAGCAAAAGAGTGAAGAAAACCCAATCAATTGAAAGCGAGTTTATCAAATAGGTCATATAAAGCCTTTTTTAAAACAATATCAATTTTTCTGAAAATTTCGGCAGAGTCTCCTTTGTAAATACTGGCCTCCAAAATGGGTACAACAAGAATATATATGAATCCAACAAATAAGGCATCCCCAAGCGGGAGCTAGCTCTTCGCCACAACGCGGTCGCAAATCCCACGCAATGTAAAGCAACAACATGCGAAATAATCATAAGGAAGCATGAGAAAAACAGCATGTCGACTCAAGTGAGCTCGACCCCAAAATACAGCATAAAAAGTCCATTAATCTCACAGTCTCATCTCTAGGTCAATATACAGCAATACTGGTAGATACAGTAGATGGAGTACACTAGATACAAAGAATATACAAGGTGGTACAAAAATAATGATATAACCCACCTAAGAGCAAAACCTCAAGTCCAGGCAAAGGAGGCCAAAGAAGCAAGTGCGCCCGCCGCTACTGTACTGACGGAGCGGACCTGTAAAATGCTGTGGCATAACGGGGGTGAGTTGCCAACTCATGAGTAATAAATAACATCTACACAGGCTATCGCAAGTATGCACACAAGCATCCTAGCATCTATAATACAGGTATGGCAGGATATAATAGCAGGTATGTATGCAATATGACTATACTAGCAAGTGTGTATGCAATATAAATATACCCGTGATCCGCATATGTAAGTATAAGAAAAACTCTTTTCCCTTTAGGAATCTCCTTTGAAAAATCAGCACAGTACCAATAGAACCAAACAGAATCCGTGACCAGCAACGACACCTCAAAACTGTCTCAAATCTCATATTAAAGTATCTCTGGCCTCAGCCGTCCGGCTGACCCATCTCAAATATCAATATCTCATCATCTCGCGGCCACGGTCGGTATCCTCTGGATATCCGCCGTGCCAAAACAGTCACCGGTAGGTAATCCATCCCCTGCCAGGCTCAACGTCAATAACACATTCCTCTTGCCCCGGGGTACCTTACCGGGCCCACCATATACCCGTGACGGTTCCTCCACTCCTCGACACGGATCTCGAAAACCACAGCAAAATCATGGTGGACGACACTTACATCACTAGAAAACCGCAATTTACATATTAAAAAAAAGTAATAAGTTTAGAAATTTTGCGGCTTTCCCCCAAAATCCAGAAATATCATAAAATCTCAAGAAGTCCTCATAAGTGCATATGTCAATGATAATGAATGCATATGGTATCAATAATCAAGTTGCGATGTATGATTAATAGACTAGGCATGAACAAATAATATGATGAGGTACATGCACATGAATAGCAATCCTACGATTTCATTTTGAGGAATTAAAGGCAATAGCACATGTTTAAGTATCAATTATAGTAAAAGGTTTCAATTTAAGGGTTATCTAGTGTGGTGGCATGGCAATTACCAGGGTGTGTGTGTAAGCATGAATAGTGCTCGTGCTGCATATAAAATCCCTGGCAATGGAGCAGGTCCTATAGAATGGGTTCGTATATGTATGTCAATATAAGGCATGAATGTAGCAAATAATCATACAAGTATTACACCCCTAATTACTAACATTACTAAGAATCTTTTTAAGCTACTAAAACTATCGGGCGACTTGCGCCATCCAACGATAGTCCCCCGTAGATGTTACATCTACTCACCGGAATCCCTAGCTAGTCACGTCCAATCACCGCTTTCCCTTTTCGTGCCGCGTCTGACATTTCCGCGACCGAACCTGGAATTTACATCAATACCAAACATAAGGTTACATATCAAGAATGACGCAAAACCCAAACGAAGATACTAATGTTCACAAGCTAGGTACAACGTGCACAGGTGCGCGGAACGCACGCGAAAATCGCAAAACTAACTAGAATCGTCGATTTGGTCGCCCGAAAAAAAACTAAAACCCGAACACTCAAAAATACGGACTCACATATCCTAAAAGTCATAGGATACGCTAAAAATGTCATCAAGACATCGCAAATACCTCAGCACAAAAATTTAATAAAAACTAGTAAGCACAAAAGACATCCAAAATCGTGCAAACTTCGCGGATTTGCGATAAAGTGCACACAACCTCGCGCAAACACCCAAGTTAACCATAGATAGCCACTACATTAGTTTTAAACCATTAACAATGCTTAAAAACCTAATTTCCATAAACAAAACCTTTCTTGATTTTCATAATTAGCAATTTCAATCCAAAACTAAACATGACAATACCAAATTAACACTAATTTGAAGCCCACACAAATAAAGTAACCTCATTAACTTAGATTAGCAACAACTAGATAGCAAAATAGATTTAATTAACTAAATAATGGTTTCTAAAACCCTAGTTTAATTTCAACCATGAACTTTTAAAAATCTAGAATGAAACTAACACTAAATTAACACTAAAACAATTTAATTTAAGAAACTTAACCAAAAGAATTTAATTAGGAAGAATTTATACCTCAACTAGAGATCTAGCAAGAACAATTTGCCTCCAAAGATGCCTCCTTTCTCCACAATTTAAACTAAAGTGGGTGTGAGAAGAGATGGATTAAAGTTTTGTGTTGAAATAGTGAAGGATTTGTTGATTTTTGAGGTGAATTTGTGAACAAAAGAGAGAGGAAAGATGAAGGAGGGGGGGCTGCTGGTTTCGGCCAGAGCAAAGGGAGAGGGGAGTGGTGTGGGGTGTGGGAATGGTCACTAGTCAAACTCACCCAAAGTCAAAGCACCATACCTTCAACATACTATATTTTAAAACCTACACATCAACTCACTTCTTTCTTAACAAAAGAGTTTTTAAAACAAAAGAGAGGGGGAGAATTTCTGCAGTTTGGGCCAGCCAAGGAGATGCGAGGATGTGTGTGTGAGAGTGCACAAATTTTTATTTGCAAAAAGACCCCCTACAAGTCCAAAATTGCAAGTTTAAGCTTAAATTCAATAAATTTCGTTTTCCATCATAAAAATTAGTTAAAACTTGAAATAAAATACTAAAAATTTATGTTACAACTAGATTTTAATTAACATGATTTTAAAGCTTAAATTTAGCCCATTTAAATTTGTATTTATCGCTAATTTAATGTATTTTCTTACCGGCTTAAAATAATATTAAAAATTGAAAAATTAGGGAAAATTTTTAAACGACCAGAATTTCATAAATAACTCATTTGCTACCAAAAACTAGCAATTACCTATCCAAATTAGGTATAATTAGTCTTAAACTGCAAAATAACAAAAAGGACGGTTTTCGGAAAAATACCGAATTTTCACCGATTTTCAGGAAAACACCAAAACGACTTTTCAAGGCGTTACAGTTACTGATTGGATTCACAGGAGAATGTACAGGCTTGCTTATTGATCTTCTGAGCGCTCAATACCTGGGTAGCTGTTACGTTTAGCTGACCGCTTGCAGCTTGTGGGTGTTTGATATGATCATCACCTACTGCCGGCGTATTGACGATTCTTTAGAGTCCTACACAGAGGTTTCTTGGCTCAGGCAAAATGGAGTAGGAGCACATATGTGATATGTGTGGGACCGAGGATAATGCGGTATGTGATATCGTATTGGATTCTCGTGATATGAGATATCGGCCGGGTATATGTGATATAGCCGGGTCATCGTATTAGTCGGTTATATGCGATATAGCCGGATTGTCGGATCAAGTGTTGATTCGATAATTTAATGTATAATAATATATGTGATATATTAAATTACATTAACTAATATTAGCTTACTAAAAGATTCTTTTTCTCACTCGGGTAATACATTGATATATATGCGATATATGTTAAATGTATTATTTTATTTTGTTACAATAAATATTGTATATGTGATATATAATATTGTAACATGATATGATTACTAATGCAACATGATTAGTGGAGATTAAACATGGTCAGGGTTTGATTAGGGTTAAGCTTTTCTAGAATTTTCTAGAAGCTTTCTCTTTGTTTTGTGCAAAGATATTTGTTTAGATATTTTTGCATGATATTTCCTTAACCCAACCACACCCCTTAACCCTAGTTCAATCTCTACAATGGTTACTTGACCATGGTTGCATTATTCATCATAATTATCCTTTCATTATTCATCACAAAAGGATATGATTCATATTATTCATCTTCTTCTTCCTTCTTCTTTTCTTTCATGGAAAAAGCTTACTAGCTTTTTTCCAAGTGATGAATGCGTGTGAGAAAAAGATTATAAATGAGAGAAAAAATTCTACTTCATCATCCTCATCTATCCTTGCCATTTAGATGAGGGTGTTCACTTCATATTATGAGTGTTAGCTTGTGTTAACGAAACTTCAAGGTAGATCATCTTTGTATCGAAGATCGGAAGCAAGACTGCATCTTTCTCTTCGTAGAACCTCTCGAGAGTCCGGAACATGATGATCGCAGCGAAGGGACTTCAACATGGAGCTTAAGAAGTGAAGGACCGGATCTACAAAGGTTGTAATCCCTCTCACTTAGTGTTAAAGTGTTTAACATGTTTGTTTTCGCCTAATCTCTAGTTTAAAGATCTCGTATCGGGTTGTTCGGTACGGCTAATTTTTGAATCGGGCATGGTTGATGCTTCGTAGACCCTTGTACGCGTGCCCAGCAACCCTATAGTCCCTAAACTGGAAATGGATCCAGACGATCCCGTTAAGTTGATCTTAGTCTGGAAATTAGACTAACGTATCCTTAACAAACGTTTAAGTTGATCTTAGCCTAAAAAATGGCTAACGTATTCTTAAACCAAAACCCAAATCTAAGAAAATACGGATTAGGACTAATCCACGTCCTACGGGCGACGAAATAAATAGTCTCCATATACAATCCATGGGCAACCACAAACAAAACAAACATACACGACACGAAGTGAAATTCTGGAGAAGGAGAAAGTGGCTTCCGCGATGCGGTAGCGTAATTAACTGCAGGGGCTTGCGCCTGCAGGGAAGAGCGCCCCCACAATCAAAAACCCCTCTAGCGAGGGGGAATCTGACGAAGTCTGCTACATCGGCCGCATCCGTCTAAACTCCCGATACACGGTGCCATAAATCAACTTGGCATCTTCGGAGAAGTAGACGGATAAAACCATATAGCATCTGCCCCGAATCTCAGGCCAGACGTCCTAATGTCTCGGCCATCATTCTGAGGGGAACACTTATCAATAGCAGTAACATCTAGCTCATCTGTTCGCACGGTAGACAATACCTCAATCATCTGAAGTTGATGGTACCTTAATAATCTTTGCAATCTAGCTGGGCTCTAGCAATGGCCCGATCATCTGGTGTAGATCTTGAATGCCCGCGTCAATGAAAAATCTTAACAACACTATAAATCAATGCGTTCGTATGTAACCTAAATATGCCCTGGTCAGTCCTCGTCCACGACGAGCTCGTGCTGACCGCATCTCTAGCTGCAGCTCGCTCCGCTTGTGTAACCATGCTAATGGAAACCACAATCCGACATCGATGAGGATAGATCATAGGAATGATTAGAAATACAGTGCCTAAGAAATGTACATCTTAAAGCTTCTTAAACGGAGTAGCGTATCGTAAGTATGCTGCGGAACATACACACGGTACGTCACTCTACTTAAGTCACCTACTCTGTCAACCAAGGTCAACCTACACGACGAAAGTTCGGGTCTAATACCCCCTCAGCCAAGTCTAAGTTCCGTAAGGTCAAGACTAGGTTCCGAATACACACGCGCGCGCGCGCGCCATAGACTCCGCATAGTCAAACCTAGACTCAAACCAAGGTTGCACCTAACACTCTGATACCAACTTTGTCACGAATCGGAAAAGGCACGTGACTGGCACTTGAATCATGCGAAGTCTATAGGACCACACCTAATTCAAGTAAGCCAAAAGCCCAGAAATCTAAATCTTTTAGGGAAAATAGTGGATGTGAAGTTTTGAAATAAGGTTTACTAAAATCAAGTTCTTTCTTTAAGTAAATAAATAATAGTATATGAAAATATAGTCTTGTATCTAACTTTAAAACCTTGTCATTTGAAATTTCGGCAGCACCTCCTTTGTATATTTTAACCCGAAAACAAATACAAGTAATAATAATATGCATCCCTAAGTGGGAGCTAACTCTTCGCCAATTGGCGGAACAACCACACAAGATATAAATATACAATGCCGAAGGCGAGGATCAAAACTCATAAAGAAGCAATAAAGAAAACAACATCATCAAGAATACCAGCATACCGAATAATAATACATATGCGACTCAATGCCTGACAGAATATACATCAAAGGATTCTAAGTCTACTAGAATATACAAGTCTGGTTGATAGAGCTTAACTAGATACAACAGAAATAAATATACAAATATATATACTGGTGGTCACGAAGCAATGTATACCACCTATCAAGCAATCACCCTGAAGGAGCGGTATGCCAGCAAGCTGCTACGAAAACCTGTATGGCCAAACCTGTAAGAAACTATGGCACAACGGGGGTGAGTTGCCGACTCGTGAGTAGAAGACATCACCGAGAAGAAATCGCATGTATGATGATCTCCTAGGTCATACAGTACAATAATAATAAGACACTGACATCGAATAAAAGCAAGGGTAACAGTAGCATAAAAGTGATACCAAGGTACTCGTGTCCATGTCATAAAATGTGAATCATGTACGAATGCATCATCAAGTGGGTGTGTCCAGAAACGATACACAAAAATCATAATAAAACTGGAGTGTCCAACACTGATACTCAAACATCATGAAACCCGTGTCCAATATCAACACGTAAATCCTCGGATCTCAGGCGCCGCATCCTCTGATCGGCCCTCATATCCATCTCATGACTCAGGTCGGTATCCTCTGGATAACCGCCGGGTCCAAACTATCACCGGTAAGTAGTGCTCCCCTGCCAGGCTCATCGTTTACAACTCGAGCTTATTGCCCGAGGATACCTTACCGGGTCCACCATGTACCCACAAATGGTTCATCCTACTCCTCGAATCGGGTCTCGAAAACCAAGCTCAGAACCGAGAAAATATCATGGTGGACACGAAATATCATATCAAGGAAAACCGCATCATTCTCTTTTAAAATAATCATAAGTTTATAAAAATTCACATGTTGTAACGTTTTAAAAATCGTTTAAGTTAATTTTTCGATATTCGGTAAAATAATTTGTGTTTCCGTGAAAACCCAGATATAATTAATTTTCAACATAGATTTAAATACACCAATTTTAGCTATGAAATGCTAGTATGTGGTATTTATTTAGTCACTTATAAATTGCTAGTTTAATTAAATATTTTTCTTAATTAATTATTTTAAGCTTTCATTATACATTTAATTGTGTAAATTACAAATTTGAATGGATTAATTATACAAATGTGAACCATGACTACACGACACTTAGTTTGTAGCATTCTCTTTCTTTCTCTAGTTGCCTCCATAATTCTAGATAATTCTACGACAAGTTAAATTAGAAAATAAAAATAAAACAAAAATTTTAGAAAAGACTTAATAAGTGTAATAATTGAGGAAACTTCTACACACCCACACATAACCATTCACTTCTCTCTTTCCCTTCTAGGTTTGGCCAAGCCTCCCGCATGGCAGCCCCAATTTTTTTCACCCCATTTTCCACTTTAAAATCCATCAAAAATCAATACAAAAACCTCACTAATTCTCCATTTAACTCTTACCCATTATTCTTGTTCAAATCTAACATAGATCTTGGGGCTAGAGAGCCATTTTGAAGGCTAAGTTAGCATGCTAGATTTCAAAACTTGTGAAGTATAATCTCAACCTTATATTAATTTGTTGTTTAATTTCTTTAAAACAAACTTAATTAGGTATTATTATGATTTTAATTTCAAGTTTGAAAATTATTAGAGAGGGTTTTGAATTCAAGTTAGGGTTTTCATAGTTTGATTATGGTTGTGATGTGTAGTTTAACATCTTGAGAATTTCAAAACCCAACCTAGTTGTTAGTTTGCAAATTGTTACTTTAAAATTGTCTAAATTATATAATTGTGCAAACTAGGTTTTTAGAATTTATGAAAATAAGTGAGATTAAAATCTAGTTAATATTTGTGTGACCTAATTAAGTTATTAAATGAATATTGTAGCCACTAGTTTTGTTAAAACATCTAGATTTGCACAAAAACGGTAAATGGATGCTTACTAGGTTTTCGGAATAAATCGATTTTAAATTAAGTTGAGGTTTTGATGTTATACAACCTATTTCCTATAATATCTAGGGTGTTGTGAGTGCGCGATGGATGCGATTTGGGTTTTAGGCTTGGTGGTTTTCACGTATACCAACCCTAGTTATGGTTTGTGGCGTTGTCACGAGCGCGTTTGTGCACCAAGTGCGTGGGCGTCTAGTTAGTGCTCGTGGTCGACTTGTATCGTTGTGTCCGCGACTATTTATATATATATATATATATATATATATATATATCCTCTTATTTTCTTGTGTGCAATTCTAGGATCGGGTGTAGAGGCGTCGGATGTGGCGCGGACAGGACAAGACTGAGATTGGATCATACTAGCCGAGGCGTCCCGGTTAGTAGATGTATACATCTATGGGGGGATCGTCTGGATGGCGCGAGGCACCCGACAGTAGGATTACTAGTAGTAATTGCATTTATATGCGTAGTTTTCTAGTTAGCCATCTCATTGTATCGCATCGTTATATATATATATATATATATATATATATATATATATATATATATATATATATATATATATGAGTGTGTGTGTGTGTGTGTGTGATATCATTTCATAGGACACTTGCACCATTACCATTGGTTTATGCCGCACGTGCACTATTTATGCAAACACACACGCCATTTGTAAATGCTATGTCACGAACACTATAGCACTTGCTTAGAATTGGTATTGGTACATTTGCATCATATATGATCCGTAGACTTATACTCGCATATTCATTTCATTAATATGGATAAGTAGGATTTTGTTAGTTATATATACATACCTCCTTGCATCATGATTCATGCATAGTTTCTGGCCGTATTTCGCATGGTATATACTATCGTATCATAGATTTCCATCATCACCGACATGTTTATATATGGTGATTCTTCTTGAGGATTTCAGTATTTATGAGATTTCTGGATTTTGGGGAAAACTGCAAGAATTTATAAACTCATTATCATTTTTAAAAATGCCAGTTTCGATTTTCTCGTGATGTATGTGTCGTCCACCATGAGTTTTCCTGATTGTTGTTGGTTTTCACGACCCGATTCGAGGAGTGGATGAGCCGTCTCGGGTACATGGTGGGCCCGGTATGGTACCCCGGGGCAAGAAGCTTGAGTTGTAGACGATGAGCCTGGCAGGGGCAGACTACCTACTGGTGATGTCTGGCGCGGCGGATATCCGGAGGATTCCAACCGTTGTCGTGAGATTTGATTATGTGGGCCGATCCGGACTGACGGAGCCCAAGACATTGAGACATTGAGATAGTGAGACATTGAGATATATATGTTTTGTGTCGATGCTTGAAACGGATTTCTATGGATTTCATTGATGATACTTCAATTATTTCACATGAGTTTTTCTAAGATAAGAATACAGATTTTCTCGTACCAAACATATTCAGGTTTCATGTGATTATGCATTCATGTTGCACACATACTAGTGCATTGCATCATATCGGTATAGGTAGGCTGTGACGCATTGCGTGCATGTTTATGATAACCTTATTAGATGTTACTTACTACTCACGAGTTGGCAACTCACCCCCGTTGTGCCACAATATCTTGCAGGTCTGACCCGTCAGCACAGAAGTGGCGGTTGTACATTCTATTCCGCTCTGTTTGCTTCGGCTTGCAGTTTGCTCAAAGGTGGGTCTTGGAGGATTTTCTTTTGCTCATACCGTATATTTTATTTGTATCTAATATACTCCATCTACCTTTGTATAATGGACTAGACGGTGAGACCTGTATTTGTGGTTTGGCGTCGATGCTCACTTGAGCCGACGTGATGCTTTTATGCTTTTATACTTATTTCGCATTATTATGATATATTCATTGCATGTGGTTGTGATTCCGCCTTTGGCGAAGAGCTAGCTCCCGCTTGGGGATGCCTTTATTCATTTATTTGTATTTTCATGTGTTGTACCCGTTTGGGGGCCAGTATTTACAAAAGAGACTCTGCCGAAATTTTCAGGAAAATGTGATGTTTTAAAATGTTTTAATGTGATTTTATTTCCTACATCTCCTTTTAAACTAAGTTTTCCTTCACTCTATTTCTTTAAATGGTTTAGATTTCTGGGCTTTGGCTTACTTAGATTATGTTATGCCTTGAGACGTTTCGTAATTTAAGTGCCAGTCACGTTCCGTACCTTCGGGTCGTGACAAAGTTGGTATCAAAGCTATAGGTTTTACCTTTCTGAGTGTAGGATGACCCTTGGTAGATGGAGTAGGTGACTTAAGCAGTGTGACGTAGCGTGTGTATATTTCGCGGCATACTTACGATACGGTACTCCGCCTAAGTGACCTTAGGATATATATTTGTTTGTATTTCCTTTCTTGATTTCGGAAATCCTTTGATTCGATTGCAATGTTCCTATCGATCCTGTTCTTGCTCCAACCACTATGCCGTCGGAGACTATGCGGGCCAGAGGGCTGCCGCCGGGGACGAGATTAGAGTAGGCTCGTTTGATACGGGGACCGATTAGGGTGGTATGCCTACCCCTCAGGGACAGAGTGGTCCGCCTTCTTCCAGGACGGATGTCTAGGCTGGAGTCGAGCACTCAGGACTTGTGACAGGTAGATAGATTTTTAGTCGAGGCAAGCCGAGCTCCGAAAGCCGATGATGTCCCTCCTACTGTGGGAACCGTGATTGTACCTGCTGCTCATGCAGCTATTTCTGTTGTTAGCGAGATTGTTTTCGTATCCTTACAAGAGTTTTTGAGGATGAAGCCTCCAGTTATCACCTGCATAGATGCAGCGGAGGATCTGTAGAAAATCCTCGACAGGATGGCTAGGATGTGTCGTTCACCGAGATATTCTTATGAGATATGGGTTGAGCTTGCGAGTTTTCATTTAGAAGGTCTTGCTCAGACGTGGTGCAAGTCAGTTGAGAGAGGCCGAGCTGCAGATCTACCTCCTATGACTTGGGATAAATTTGCAGTTGTATTCTTGCTCATTTCCTTCCGAAGAGCGTTCGAGATGTCGAGCTCATAGTTTCGAGTCTTTGCTTAAGACTTCAGGGATGACAGTGTCCGAGTACGATATTTAGTTACCCAGCGGTCCGATATGCTCCTTACCTGTTGGACACTGAAGAAAAATGAATAAAGAGGTTCGTGTAGGGATTGGACATGTAATTATTTCTTGCTATCAGCGCCCAGCATTTTAACACTTACGTCGCTGCTATGGACGTGGCCTTACTGTTGGAGGAGCGCATTTCTGAGATTTCAGTCGTTTCCGGACCGAAACGGATTCGTACGGGTAGGCCAGCTCAAAGGAGGTTAGATAGACGCCGTTGTGACAGTTATTCGTTCGGTGTTTTCTTCCAATACATATTTCTTTCTGGTGTCATTTGAATTGGTATTCACATAAATTGTATTGAAGTTTAGCCGATTGTGGTCCTTGCTAAATCAGCCGCTTGTTGTGATTCTTCTGTATGCTAATCTCTTGTTGCTTGAAATGTTTTCATTCTTGTTGTTTGTTCGTATCAGAGATAGGGACTCTTATGTTAATTTGATTCTTCTCAATATGTTTGACTTCGAAGTTCTTCTGGGCATGGATTGGTTAGCCACGTGTTGTGCGTCCGTAGACTGCCGTAAGGGTGCAGTCAGATTTAGTTTTCCGGGGAAGCTAGTTCTTGTTTTTTCGGGGAGGCCGTAGCGTCACCTTTCCCAGTCAATTTCTTCTCTTCGCGCTACTCCGTTCTTGAGGAAAGAATGTTAGGAATTCGTAGCGTATGTTTGTGATGTTAGAGCCGTAGAGGTCCTGTTGGACCAGGTCCCGTTTGTGAGGGAGCTTCCAGTTGTCTTTCCTTACAAGTTGCTTGGTTTGTTTCCAGAGCGCGATGTTGAGTTCTGCTTTGACTTGATCCCCAGCATGGAGCCTTTTCTATACCGCCATATCGGATGGACCCGATGGAGCTTAGAGAACTGAAGGACCAGTTGCAAGGATTGTTGGATAAAGGGCTTGTTCGTCCGAGTGCGTTACTTTTGGGAGCTCCTGTTCTGTTCGTCAAGAAGAAAGACGGCAGTTGTGTTTGTGCATCGATTTTGTCAGTGGAATCGGATTACTGTGCGGAATAGATATCCCTTACCTCGTATTGATAATTTATTTTATAAGCTCTAGGGTGCGGGACGTTTCTCGGAGATTGACTTGCGATCAGGTAACCATTAGTTGCGGGTTCGAGAGGATGATATTCCGAAGACCGCGTTTCGCACACGTTAAGGGCATTAAGAGTTCTTGGTGATGTCGTTCGAGCTCACCAATGCCCCAGCAGCGTTTATGGATTGGATGAACTGAATATCCAGGCCATTCTTGACCAGTTTATCATCGTGTTCATTGAGGATGTCTTAGTGTACTTTTGGAGCCGAGTGGAGCCTGGGCAGTAATTGAGGATTTCATTGCCGACTTTGAGGGAGCGCCAGCTATTCTCTAAATTATCCAAGTGTATTTTCTGGTTGGATAGTGTTGACTCCTTGAGTCACATAGTTACGAGAGATGATAAGTATGGAACCGAAGAAGATCGAGGCCGTTCAGCACTGGCCCAGACCTGTATCAGTGATGGAGATTCGTAGCATTTTTGGGTTTGACCGGATATTATCGATATTTCGTACAGGATTTTTCTCATATAGCTGCAACGTTGACCGTGTTGGGCCAGAAAGGATTTTCTTTTCATTGTACCGAGGCATGCGAGCAGAGCTTTCAACAGTTAAAGATTCGTTTGACTACGGCGCTGGTATTGTCTTTGCCTTCAGGATCAGGCGGTGTTGTTTGTTATGCCGATGCTTCTCGGCAACTGAAGAAGCATGAGCAGAGCTATTCCATGCATGATTTAGAGATGACTGCAGTGATTTTTACACTTAAGATTTAGAGACGAGTCATGCCAGATATTTACGGATCACAAGAAGCTTAAATTATATTTTTCAGCAGCGAGATCTAATTTTAAGATAGCGCTGATGGGGGGAGCTAGTGAAGACTATGACTACGAGATTCCTTATCGTCTGGGCAAGGCGAATGTTGTGGCAGATGCTTTGAGTCGGAGGCCCGGAGTTAGCTTTTCTTGTTTAAGCACAGTTCAGAGACAGTCGACGGTAGATTAGCAGATTCTTTGTGACAGCCGAGTACAGTTCGAGTTACGTCAGCCAGGGGACAACTTGCCTGTGTCCGTGCATGTCCACAGTGATTTGATCATATCCGTTAGGCATAGTCCGATGACGTTTGTTGGTCAGAAATCAAGGAGCAAGTTCGACATGGCAGAGATTCACAGTTCATGATTGATGATTAGGGAGTACTATAATTTGGGGCTCAACTATGTGTGCCAGATTCCGAGGGATTGAGACGCAAGATTTTAGAGGAAGCATACCAGTCGATATATAGCGTTCATCTGGGTTCAACCAAGATGGAATGAGATTTGAGAGAAGTCTACTAGTGTGAAGGGATGAAGAGAGAGGTCACAGATTTTGTTTCGGAATGCCGACTTGTCAGTAAGTCAAGGCCGAGCATCAGAGGCCAGTCGGAGAATTACAACTTTTGCCCATTCCGGAGTGGAAATAGGAACAGATTTCTATGGATTTTTATCGTGGTTTTACTTAGGATCAGTCGAGAATATGACTCTAATGGGGGATAGTAGACCGATTGGTGGAAAGCCACTCATTTCCTGCTAGTCAAAACCACCTTTGGATTCGATCAGTATGTTCGGATATATGTTAATGAGATTTTGCGACTACAAGGCGTTCCGACTTGTATTGTGTCCGATAGAGGCACCCTGTTCACCAGCCAACTATTGTAGAAACTTCAGGAGATTTGGACACCAGTTGAGTTTCAGTGCAGCTTTCTATTTGCAGACCGACGGTCAATCAGAGAGGACCATTCAGATTATTGAGGACATGCTCCGGGCTTGCGTTCTAAATTTCATGGCAGTTAGGATCGCCACTTGGCCTTGATAAAGTTTTCCTACAATAAATCCTTCCAGGAAGCGATTAAGATGGCACCCTTTGAGGCGTTCTATTTGAAGAGATGTCGATAGCCGTAAGTTGGACAGAGCTCAGTGAGAGCAGTATTTTGGGGCCACAGTTTGTGCAGGAGGTGACCGAAGGGATTCAGTTGATTCGGAATAGGATAAGAGCAGCCTAGAGAAGGCAGAAGTTTAATGATGATGGACGCCGTTGCAGACTTGAGTTCACCGTTTGCGACCATGTTTTCTTGAAGGTTTCTCCGATGAAGGGCGTGTTGAGATTAGGAAAGGAAGGAAGGCTTAGATCCAGATATGTGGGTTCTTTCGAGATTCTCGAGCGTGTCGGCACAGTTGTTCATCGTTTGGCTCTTCCACCCAGATTTCTAGAGGTTCACCCCGTGTTTCATGTATCAATACTCCGCAAGTACCTTCTTGACCCGTCTTACGCAATACAGTATCAGACGATCCAGCTGGAGCGCAAATCTTCTTTCACCAAGAAGCCGATAGTTATTCTAAATCGGCAGGTGAAGAAACCGAGGTCCGAGAACATACTGTCCGTAATTGTTCTTTGGCATGGTCCGAGCGGCGAAGTGGACACGTAGGAAGACGATGTCGAGACACGGGAGAAATAGTCCCATCTCTTCGAGGGTACACGTAGTTAGATTTTAAATTCGGAGACCGAATTTCTTTAAGGGGGGAGATTGTAACGTTTTAAAAATCGTTTAGGTGAATTTTTCGATATTCGTTAAAATAATTTGTGTTTCCGTGAAAACCCAGATATAATTAATTTTCAACATAGATTTAAATACACCTATTTTAGCTATGAAATTGCTGGTATGTGGTATTTATTTAGTCACTTATAAATTGCTAGTTTAATTAAATATTTTTCTTAATTAATTATTTTAAATATTATTTTAAGCTTTCATTATACATTTAATTAGTGTAAATTATAAATTTGAATGAGTTAATTATACAAATGTGAACCATGACAACACAACACTTAGTTTGTAGCATGCCCTTTCTTTCTCTAGTTGTCTCCATAATTCTAGATAATTCTAGGACAAGTTAAATTAGAAAATAAAAATAAAACAAAAATTTTAGAAAAAACTTAATAAGTGTAATAATTGAGGAAACTTCTACACACCCACACAAAACCATTCACTTCTCTCTTTCCCCTCTAGGTTTGGCCGAGCCCCCCATGGCACCCCAATTTTTCTCACCCCATTTTCCACTTTAAAATCCATCAAAAATCAATGCAAAAACCTCACTAATTCTCTATTTAACCCTTACCCATTATTCTTGTTCAAATCTGATATGGATCTTGGGGCTAGAGAACCATTTTGGAGGCTAAGTTAGCATGCTAGATTTCAAAACTTGTAAGGTATAATCTCAACCTTATATTAATTTTGTTAGTTATATGTATGCCCTAGAGGCCATTACTGTACATACGATGTATATTGTAGTGGATGCTAGGACATATATAGGGAGGACTTTCTTGCTCGACATGATAGTATGCTATCTGGTTGCACTTTATCTTAACATGTACTCAGATTGTCTCTATATTACATGTTGATAAAGCCCTTAGGATATGTACTCGACTACTGGGACTATGATGAGACCATACTAGTGGGGCCACGGTAGTGAACGAGTACATCCTATAACTGTTCCTAGTCGAGGGTGTATCGAGACAGGGCATCGATACACCAGAGTAGACTAGCATATACGCATCTTGACCCATATGATGGGCGATGGATGATCCCATATCCATCGGTGTTTGAAATCAAGGATGGTGTACGGGTGCTCAGTGGAGACTGGGTACACTGGACGGACTTGCTGAGAACTCCCAGATGGTATTATACCATACGTCAGATGGCAGTTCTCCGGTGACACTGGTACAGAGTAGTCTGTCGACCCGAGATCGTCATAGAGTCTTGTGTGATTCCCACTGTGCTTTGATTTCCATCATACCACGTCCAAGAGGGCGTGCAAAAAGGTGGCTTTTGGGTACAGTCCCGAATCACATGGAGGCAATGAGCGATAGGAGGGGATTCGTCTCTCCCGGTATAGGGAGTTGATGTTGTGCTGTGTTCGATTGGCTATAACCGGAAATCCCTGGCCAGGTTTGCTGAGATTTACTGGTAAGTTTTATCAGTAGTTTCTCGAACTGTTATAGACCTCATATCGACACGACTTATCGAGCTACTGGGGTCTGACGTTTACCACCCTTAGGCGAGATATGCAACATATCAGACGACGAGACCGGACTGTACGGGAGTGTTACTGTTTGGATTCACAGGAGAATGTACAGGCTTGCTTGTTGATCTTCTGAGCGCTCAATACCTGGGTAGCTGTTACGTTTAGATGACCGCTTGCAGCTTGTGGGTGTTTGATATGATCATCACCTACTGCCGGCGTATTGACGATTCTTTAGACTCTTACACAGAGGTTTCTTGGCTCAGGAAAAATGGAGTAGGAGCACATATGTGATATGTGCGGGACCGAGGATAATACGATATGAGATACCGTATTCTATTCTCGCGATATTTGATATCAGCCGGGTCATCGAATGAAGTGTTGATTCGATGAATTGGTATGGATAAATATTAGTCGGTTATATGCGATATAGCCGGATTATCGGATCAAGTGTTGATTCGATAATTTAATGTATAATAATATATATGATATATTAAATTACATTAACTAATATTAGCTCACTAAAAGTTTCTTTTTCTCACTCGGGTAATACATTGATATATATGCGATATATGTTAATTGTATTATTTTATTTTGTTACGATAAATATTATATATGTGATATATAATATTGTAACATGATATGATAACTAATGCAACTTGTTTAGTGGAGTTTAAACATGATTAGGGTTTGGATTAGGGTTAAACTTTCTAGATGTTTCTAGAAGGTTTTCTTTTTGTTTTGGAAAAGATATTTACAAGTGACTCATTCTTAACTCAACCCAAACCCTAACCCTTGGTTAATTCTCTACGATGGTTAAGTCAACCATGGTTGCATTATTCTTCATATTAATCCTTTCATTATTCATCACAAAAGAAAATGGATCACTATTCTTCTTCTTCCTTCATTCTTTCATGAAAAAGCTTTCTAGACTTTTTCCTTGTGATGAAAATATGTGAGAAAAAGATAAATAAAGAGAGCAAAAATCCTACTTCATCATCCTCATCTTCCCTTGCCATTTAGATGAGGGTGTTCACATCATTTCATGAGTGTTAGCTTGTGTTAACGGAACTTCAAGGTAGATCATCTTAGTATCGAAGATCGGAAGCAAAGGTTGCATCTTTCTCTTCGTGGAACTTCTCGAGATTCCGGAACCCGATGATCGCAGCGAAGGGACCACAACACGGAGCATACGAAGTGAAGGACCGGATCTACAAAGGTTGTAATCCCTCTCACTTAGTGTTAAGTTGTTAACATGTTAGTTTTCGCCTAATCTCTAGTTTAAAGATCCGTATTCGGGTTGTTAGGCACGGCTAAATTTTTAATCGGGCATGGTTGATGCCTCGTAGACCCTTGTGCGCGTGTCTAGCAACCCTACAGTGGTATCAGAGCCAAGCTAGAGCTTTAGGCGATGCGTAGACGGAGTTTGAAGTCCGATCGAACCGAAATCCCATTTCCAAAATGCTCTCTGGACTTTTTTCAAAAACTGGGTTTTTTCCAGATTAAAAATTGCTAAAAAATTCAGCAGGGTCTTAGATGAATTACTGTGAACTTCGAGGGGCTAACTCATCTAAAGCGCGGCGGAACCGCGGCATAAGCATGCCTTATGCGGCGGTTCCGCGGCCATATGATGACGTCAGCCCTCCATATTTGCACAGTAATTCCTCTTTCACAGTGCTGAGTTTTATGGGAATTTTTAATATTTATTCTACAGTTGAGTTTTCTGGGGTTGTTTAGGGAATTCGTAGATTCGATCGGATTGTCTAATTTTGTCTCTGTGTGCTTCCGGATAACTTTTAGAAACTGTTAAAAAGTTCGGGTGGATATCAATAACTCACTTTTTCCCCTGTCGGAATTTTTTTGAAAAGTTGGATTTTTTCTCGTGTTTAAGAACGTTCTAAGTCGTGCAAGTAACGCGGTGGACCCTCTAGAAGACAACAAATCTTAACTCGATTATGTGACCGTCTTGAACTGCCTTTTGAACCTTAGGGTTTGGGACAGTACGGCGTGCCATATGTGAGGCGTTGGCTTGACCCTTCTACGGCTGGACCATTGGTGCTGTGGCATGTGATGGATGTTTTTAAACTGATTTCAAGTGTTGAGATATATTGGGGAAATCTTGGGTGTTTGATTATTCGATCGGAAAGTTTAACTTTGTCTATTTATCTGGAATGTGATACAATAATTGGAATCCACAGGTAGTTATGAGTTAACTGATTTGAATATTATAAACATAGCAGTTTAGTCTCAAAATGATCGGTTGCCACGGAATTTTGATGTGATCAAAAGTCCGTCGCAATCACGTAGCGTACGTGGATACTCGCCGGGTAAACTTAATAGACAGCTACGCCCCATAGCCCCGACCAAGTGACTGTAGGAGAACCCCGTCGCCGAAAGCATCCGTTCGGATGCTCGCGGCAGCGGTGTTTCGCCTTAGTGCACTTCGTCGACGGCATCTAGGGGTGTGGCCGTGTACTAAAGTTTGCGACGAGCATTCGATCAGGACGTCGGGAATCTTGTTGAATTGCCCGACTTGATATTGAAAAGAGTTTTCGATAATGAGACTAAAATGCGGGGTTTATAATTGTTAGGCATGAGATGACTAAGGAATTCATCTGGTTAGGCATGCGATGTCTAAGGAGGTTGTGGATTCCAACTGTTGTAGTTTTACACTTTATTTTCTGTGACCGTAAGCGTAGTATGTGGTGTATCGCCGGCTTCGTTGCTATACATTAACGACAATCGGGATACGCATACTTGCTTACGTTGATGATATGAGATATTATGTGTTGCTGTGATATGTTATATTGGATCGTCGTGTTTGAATAGCCGGGGGTTTTATGTGAGATGAGAGTTTTTCCTTTTTCATTCATGTAAAATTCATTTGTATGTAATATTCTTTTATTGGGGCACTTCCAGGTAGCGGAAGATGTCACCGTTGTATATTATTTACTTTTCCGCATTAGGTAGACCCAAGGCGGGGAGCACAAGTAACCGGGTTCTAGGGTCCAGTGGGAGACCATCTTGAGGAGTCGAGACCGGGTCTCCTAACCCTAGAATTGGTGGTGTTACTTGCAGCTCTCGTAGGGGTCTTGGGATGTGGGTTTGGCTATTCATCGCGACCGTGGAATCCGTGTTTTATACAGGCTCGTATTGAAAACACGGACGTCCTAATATATCCAATATTTCATATATGTTCTTCTGCTGCAATGTTCTGTGATGAGATCATATTACTGCCTGAGACGAATGTTTATATTATATATATGAGATATATGTTATATTGCAGATTTCGTTTCAAAAGAGATGCTTGTGAAGCATAATAAAATGGGACTTCATTAATGAGATTAATGAAATAAAAGAAACCTAAAGATGTTGTAGAAACTTGTTTAAAAACTGGTAGCTCTAGTTCTTGCTTTGCATAGCGGTGTTCCTTGTAGAACATCCAGCACCTTATTCGATAAGGAAAGGACCGAGATCCCTTCACCGGGAGTGACTCCTTTAGCAATAACTGGCAGATGCTACAATCTCGGTTTGTCTTTTGATTGCTTCTATAGTTTTTGCTTTGCACAGCGGTATATATGATATATCCTGCACCTTATTCGATGAGAAAAGGGCCGACGATCCCTTCACCGGGAGTGACCCCTTTAGCAAAACTAGAAAAGCCTAAAAAACACTCCATTTAAAATCACTCGATTCTACGACGATATCAAGTTCATTACGCTCAGGGTTTTCTGAAAAACCTGCGTAGCCCTCCGTCATTTCAGATAGATATTATTTAGTATTCGTGCTATGTTTGTTGACTTAGTTAAGGCATAGTGTACGGTAGCTAAGTAATGTTTATCTGCTAAAACATGAGATGTGATTGGATTAGGGTATTCGTACGGCCTTGTTGACTCAGTTAAGGGTCGTACGGGTGGGTTTAATTCAATCGGGAAATGTACGGGTTGAACTTGACTTGCGATTTATGGTATGTTGACTTAGTTAAGGTCATAGATCGCTAGGGGTAAAATATTATTGGGAATTTCAAGTGTTGAAATTTGCAATGAGATTGCATACCTTCTATGAGATAGTTGGATCCCGATACCCGCTGCGAGTAAGAGTTACTCCTGGGAGAGTTTTACACATTACAATTAGCCGATCAAGTAGGTGTGTAGAAAGGTGTTAACGGGGTTACGCCTATGGGAAAACGAGGTTTACTTTAATTAGGTTCGTGCGAAAGCATGGGGGACCTCCCTCAAAGTACCGACACTGGCCTGGCTGAAAGATTGGCGAACTTGTAGCGTGTAATTAATCCCGGCTAGTCTTTCCTTTTAGGGTTTGAAGGAAGATTTGATTAAAACAGTGGGAGACATCCTGATTAGATATATTAGATAACCGATCTAATCTTGCAAGAGCATATGCTGAGTGTTTTCTTCTCTCTCTCTCCAGGTAAGCGACCATATCACGCCTTAATCAAGATAATAATACGGATATATTGACCGAACCCGCTTGTTATACTGAGCTAGGGAACGTTGGTCCCGCTCCAATTTATAATTGTTATAAGACAGAGCAGGAAATTGGGGATTACCAGAATTCCCGTGCCGCCCAAACGAAGAAAGTGCATGTTGATGCATCATCTTCGGGTGTGTTCATTACACAGAACTGTTTCTCAGTATCCTTTGCGTCCTGGGTATGTGATACCAGATCAGGATCCCGTATATGTAATCTGTTACATGGGCTACAGATAGGTAGAGAACTGAGAACGGGTGATAAGTTTCATGAGACAGAAAACGGTGCAAGTGTTGCATCCAAGTCTGTTGGTCACTATCACCCTGTATTACCTGAATACATTGATTCTGAACGAATGTTATTAGATACCGAAGCTAATATACAAAATCATATCACTCTCTTTTTAATAAAGAAAGGATATAATTTTGTATTATTGGATAATGTTTTGAACATTTCCTATATCAAGAGTTGATCGGTTCAGGCACGTTATCTAAAAGCATAGACGTTCTAAATCAAATCACAGTTCTTAACGTACAGAAGACACACAAGAGGAAGAGTTCAGAAATGAACGAATCCTTCTTAAGGCATTGTAGACTAGGTCATATCAATGCGACCCGACTAGCTAAAGTTACATATAGATGCATATTTAAATTAGTTTGAATTTACATCTTGTGAAACTTGACGGTCATGTCACAAAGATAAGATGACCACAACTCTGTTTATTGGAAGCAGAGAAAGAGTTAGTGAACTCTTGGGATTGATACATGTTGATGTATGTAGGTCCCCTGTCTACACATGCCAAGATTGGTTCTTTCTACTTCATTACATTCTCTGATATTCTCTCAAGATTCAGACATATGTTTCTGTTGAAACACAGGTCCGAACCTTTTGAGATATTCACAGAATATAAATTAGAAGTAGAGAACCAAAATACGGGTAAAAGTATTATGTCCTTTGATGAGATCAAGGAGGAGAATACTTGGGTACGGAATTCTTGGACTATTCTAAAGGAGAATGAGATTCTCTCTCAGCATTACTCCTCCGTATACACCTCAGCACGTCGGTGTATCGGGGCGGAGCAATAACACCCTATGTGATATGGTGTGCTCTATGATGAGTACTACTGAGTTTCCTATTTCCTTTTGGGAGTTATGCACTTGTGAAGTTGCATACCTATTGAATAGGGTTCAAATCAAATTAGTTGCCTACCACTTCATATGCGATATGGAAAGGGAAGAGCCCATATCTTAAGTTTGTTAAGATTTGGGGTTATCCGGCCTATGTCTAAAAGCAAAATCCGGACAAGCTCGAGGCAAGGTCTGTTATGTAGAACTGGAAATGTTCTAGCTATACAAAATGCAGCTGATGATTTGGTAGAACCAAAGGATTCAATAGTTTCCAACGAACCTCAGCCTCTCCGCCGATCTAGTAGGGTTCCACACCCACCTGAGAGGTACTTCGGTTTCTCTATGACAGTGGGAGCGAGGATTGCATCATGAGATGATGACCCAACTAGTTTCGAGCTGGCCATCAGGAGTGGGACTCTGTAAGAATGGTTGGGTGCTTATCGATCTGAGATGGAATCCTTATACACCAACAAAGTATGGACTTTGGTTGCTTTATCTGAAGGGTTAAATCCCCATCAGGAGCAAGTATATCTTGAGAAGATTACTTGGTGTACATGGAAAAGTTGAGACTTTCAAAGCTAGACTTGTTAAAGGTTTGCATCATAAACCAGGTATGGATTATGTTGAAACCTTTTCTAAGGATCTATGCTTAAGTCCATCCAGATCCTACTTGCCACGGCTACATACCATGACTACGATATCTGGTGGTTGGGTGTCATGACTGCTTTTCTAAATGATGTTTTAGAAAAGAGCATCTATAAGTACACAGCCAGAGGGCTTCGTTGACAGTGGGAGCAGCGGAAACGTGTGCAAGATGTTTTATATGATAAAAAAGGCATCGTGGAGTTGGAACATCTGTTTTGATGTGGTAGTCAAAGAGTTTGACTTCATCAAAATGGTAGATGAACCTTGTATATACGAAAGGTAGTAGAGAGTATGGTGGTGATCCTCGTAGAATACGTGGATGACATACTCTTGATAGGGAAGGAGTTTCCTATGCTACGCTCGGTCAATCTCCGCTTATCACAAGGATTCTCCATATAGGATCAAAGTGATACCTTCTAAATCCTGGGTTTTGGATCTATGAGATAGATCTAATTGGATGTTAGGACACTCACTAGTTGTAGTGAGATGGTATCAATCGATCCTGGGGAGAATCACTGGAAAGGTTCCAGGGTGATAAGGACAACTGAATGTCAGTCGCATGCATTGTCTATACCCTCAGTAGAGGGACGGTATGTTGGAAGAGTTCCAAGCTAGATACCGTGACATACTAGACGATTAAAGGCAAGATACATCGTTACCAAGGATGCTACCAAAGAGGCAGTCTGGATATATATAAGTTCATGAGATGAACTTCGTTCCTACCATTGTGTGACAATGGAGTTATGGCTTTTGCCTAGGAACTACCGTCCCATCAGAAATCCAGATATAATTCTTAGGCAGTATCACCCGATCATGGAGATGGTTGATCTCCAGGGAGATCGAGATTAGGAGAGTAGACGCAGAGGACGACAGCGCGGATCCACTCATAAAGGCCTTTTTCCCAGTAGAGACTTTTATGGGATGGTTGAGTATGAGATACTTCAACCGCAGCTAATTGTTGGGTATGCGATACCACAACAGATGGCCCTAGTGCAAGTGGGAGATTGTTAGTTATATGTATGCCCTAGAGGCCATTACTGTACATACGATGTATATTGTAGTGGATGCTAGGACATATATAGGGAGGACTTTCTTGCTCGACATGATAGTATGCTATCTGGTTGTACTTTATCTTAACATGTACACAGATTGTCTCTATATTACATGTTGATAAAGCCCTTAGGATATGTACTCGACTACTGGGACTATGATGAGACCATACTAGTGGGGCCACGGTAGTCGACGAGTACATCCTATAACTGTTCCTAGTCGAGGGTGTATCGAGATAGGGCATCGATACACCAGAGTAGACTAGCGTATACGCATCTTGACCCATATGATGGGCGATGGATGATCCCATATCCATCGGTGTTTGACATCAAGGATGGTGTACGGGTGCTCAGTGGAGACTGGGTACACTCGACGGACTCGCCGAGAACTCCCAGATGGTATTATACCATACGTCAGATGGCAGTTCTCCGGTGACACTGGTACAGAGTAGTCTGTCGACCCGAGATCGTCATAGAGTCTTATGTGATTCCCACTGTGCTTTGATTTCCATCATACCACGTCCAAGAGTGTCACGACCCGAAATTCGGTCCATAACCGGCACTTAAATTACGTAACGTCTACAGGCGTACGTAACTTAAGTAAGCCGAAAACCCAGAAATCTAAACCACCCAAAACTGGATCAACGGAGAAAACATAATTTAAAAGTATTAGAAGCCGCCATTTAAAATCTCTAACTCTAGTTTTCTTTCATGAAAAATTCGGCAGCGCCTCCTTTGTAAAACTGGCCCCGTAAACGGGTACAACACAGATAATATATAAAACATCCCAAGGGGGAGAAAAATCACGCCCACCGGCGGAGACAATCACCACAACAAATATACGACGCCAAAGCGAAGAAATATCAAAGAGAACGATTATAAAGGAAGTAAACATTTCCAAAATAACCTGCTTCTACGAGCACGGTTCCCAAAACCAATATACAACACTGATATCTCACAAGTCGTCTCTAAGTCATATACAACAGGGGTAGATGGAGAATACTAGATCCAACCAAAAAAATATACAATGTACAACGGATAACCGCAAACCCACCTATAATGCAACGGCCTCACTGCCAAGGTAGCGGTATCCACAAAAGTAGTGATGATAAGCTGCCCTGCCGCGACTACTCAGAGGGTAAGTCCTGCAAAACACTGTGGCACAACGGGGGTGAGTTGCCAACTCGTGAATAGTAATTAACATCATACAGTAATCGCAAGTATGCACTAACTGCAATGATCAATAACATGTGAACTGATAGCATGAGTATGACAATATGAATATGCAACTATCATGATATCCATATCAATTGAATACTGAGTGCGGGATAGTAAATAATCTTATGCACAAATCATAAGCATGGAAAACACGGTGTAACTCCACAACACCCAAATCCCCAAAATACTCAGATCGGCCCTCAGATCGGCCCTCAAATCCTGTACATCTCATGAAACCTGAGTGTCAAACATCGACACTCGAAAACAACATGAAAACCAGTGCCTATCATCGTCACATAAATACTGATATCCATACGTTCCTCGAAAACCCAAGTATCCCACCTCGACACTTGTATTTCCACGTATCGGTCTTCCTGATATCCATACGTTCCTCGAAACCCAAGTATCCCACCTCGACACTTGTATTTCCACGTATCGGTCTGTCAAATCCCATATATCTCTCGGAAAGTAAGTGCCCAAGATCGACACTTTAATTTCCCATATCGCATCTCAATGCATAAATCCATATAAAGTAGCATATGCAACATAAAACATCAATATGAGCATATCACGGAACGATTCGCCAAATAATGCATCAAGTCATTGAATGTATCTCGCGGTTCCCAAAAATCCAAATCCAAAATACATATATATACAGCGTCCCATACCACCGATATATATGCTATAAAAACTGTAATATCCAAATTCAGAATACATATATACACAGCGTCCCATACCACCGATATATATGCAATAAAAACTGATCATATAACAATAGCAAGGTATATGTGCGAACAAGTAATATAGCATGGTATACATATGAGCATGTAGGTATACAGGTATGTTCTATGTAACATGTACTATCGCACAAGTATAACTGTTTAATGTCGCTAAACAATAGCAAGATATACAATAAGCATTTGTATTGTGCGTGTCATGGCAATTACCGACAGGGTGTGTGTAGCATATCATTGGTGCTCGTGCAACATGGACTGTCGATAATGGTGCAGTGTACAACAGGTACAATATCAAGCACAAGTAACTATATGCAACATGAATCATGCAATATCTCTATATAAGCAAATCAGCATACGGCTAATATTATATCATGTCTAGCCCCGACGCGTAGCGCCATACGGGCTATTCCCCATAGATGTTAAATCTACTCACACTGTGGTCTCCAGCTATGAAGATCCGACCACCTGCTTCCCTTTGTTCGCAGCGTCTGAAGTCCCCGCTTGCGACGCTATAATATCACAAACACAAGAAATAAAGCGAACATCTCAGAAGCAATCACAATAACGAAAAACTACGTATTATAAAACGCATCAACGCACTAAACCAACTCACGAGTGCACGTCTAGTGCAAACACACGAAACGATACCTAAACCCAAACTGAGTACGTCGCAGCACGACACACGACTCGTGTCGCAACACGTATCACGCGAACTCAAAACACACGATTATAGGTAATCGATCCCAGATTTTGTATACTGCATCAACTAATAAAATCAACAGTACCAAACAACCCAAAACCATAGCAGACAACACCCACAGAAAACCCACCCCAAAACTACCCAAGTCGGCCGGCGTCGCCGGCCCCCTCTTCAAGTCTCGCCGGCCCCGGCCGGTGGGATGGCCCCCGTCTCCTAGGTGGTGTCTCAGGTCAACCTGCACACTCCTCTGAAGTTGTTGAAACAGACACTAAATCTCCCAGGTCACAGCAGATACTAATATCTCAATAAAGACACTAAAAAAACCGATATCGCCTCAATCGATATATACTACGTTCTACGCAGAAATTAACGATCAAAACCACACAAAAACTACAAATTAACAGTAGAGGGGTTATACCTAACAACCTTGCTCCTAACTCCAAGCTATCCCTATCTCCAAGTGATCAAGAATCAAGAAATCCAAAGCTTTTGGGTATTTTGTGATATAATTAGGGATTTTGAGGATTTTTATGATGGAAATGAATTAAAATGATATGGGAATTGATCAAGGGCAGTAGAGGATAAGGGAAATTCGGCCAAGTAATGAGGAGGTGGAGTTGTGATGAATTTCCTAGCAATTTCCCTCATTTATTACCCATAAATGCATACACACACACACACTCACTCATGCATGCATCTACTTATTTCTTTCATTTCTTTTTCTTTTAAATTTCCTAACTTAAATCCTATTCCACACAATATATTCTAAGTGAAGTGAGAAGGAAATTCTTAACTCAATTATTTTAAAGAAAAGATCGCATAAAGAAATTTTCCCAAAATTTGAATACCGCATTAAAATAATATTAAAAATTGGGAAAAAATCAAATTGAACCAAAACGTCCCATATATTCCCAAAGCTCGCGCACTAACTTTATTTTAGCTAATCTAGGTGCTGGCAAGTCTATATGGTCGTTTGTTCACAGTCGGGTAAAAACGGAAAATACCGACAAACTTACCCTAAAACGGACGAAATCGCATAACGATTTCCAAAACGTTACAATCTCCCCCCCTTATAGAAATTCGGTCCCCGAATTACAATTTCATACTAAGACGTACCTTAAAATGATAAGGGAATTTCTTCCGCATCTCGCTCTCGATCTCCCAAGTGATCTCCTCACCAGTCGGACTACGCCACAGAACCTTTACAGAAGGCAAGTCCCTAGACCGAAGTTTCTTCACCTGCCGATCCAAAATAACTATCGGCTGCTCGGTGAAAGAAAGATCACGCTCAAGCTGAACGGTCTCGTGCTGAATCATATGAGAATGATCATGAAGGTATCTACGAAGCATCGACACATGAAAAACGGGGTGAACATCTGGAAAACTAGGCGGGAGCGCTAAACGATAAGCAACCGAACCCACTCGTTCGAGGATCTCGAAAGGACCTACAAATCTGGGATTGAGCTTCCCTCTCTTCCCAAATCGCATAACGCCCTTCATCGGAGAAATCTTCAGGAATACATGGTCTCCCACTGCGAACTCAAGTCTGCGACGACGACGGTCGGCATAAGACTTCTGCCTGCACTGGGCTGCTCTCATCCTGTCCTGAATCAGCTGAATCTTCTCTGTAGTCTCCTGAACAAGCTGGGGTCCCAAAACCAAACTCTCACTAAGCTCGGTCCAACAGACTGGCGATCGACACTTCCGACCATATAAAGCCTCAAAAGGTGCCATCTGAATAGTCTCCTGAAAGCTGTTATTGTAGGAGAACTCAATCAACGGCAAGTGACGATCCTAACTGCCCCCAAAATCAAGCACACATGCACGGAGCATATCCTCCAGTGTCTGAATAGTCCGTTCCGTCTGACCATCGGTCTGCGGATGAAAAGCGGTGCTAAAACTCAATCTGGTACCCAAAGCTTCCTGAAGCTTCTGCCATAGACGGCTAGTGAACTGGGTACCTCTATCGGATACTATGCATGTGGGAACACCGTGCAAACGCACAATCTCATCTATATAAAGCTGAGCGTACTGAGCATAGCCGAAAGTGGTCTTCACTGGAAGGAAGTGAGCCGCTTTCGTCAACCGGTCTACAATAACCCAAATAGAGTCGTACCCTCTACTGGTCCTGGGTAGACCCACAATGAAATCCATGGAAATCTGCTCCCATTTCCACTCCGGAATGGGTAAAGGCTGCAACTCTCCAGCCGGTCTCTGATGCTCAGCCTTGACTTGCTGACAAGTCAGGCATCTCGAAACGAAGTCCGAAATATCGCGTTTCATCCCTTCCCACCAGTAGTAGTCTCTCAAGTCTCGGTACATCTTGGTGGAACCTAGATGAACGCTAAAAGCCGACTGATGTGCCTGCTCTAGGATCTCGCGTCTTAACCCATCAACATCTGGTACACACAAGCGAGTCCCGCATCGTAGCACACCCTGGTCATCAATCATGAACTCCGAAACTGTACCCCGTCGAACAAGCTCAAGAATCTCAGACAAACGAGCATCACTGGGTTGCGCCTCACGAATATGATCAACAAGTAGTGGACGGGCGCGGACATGAGCAAACTGTCCCCCAGTGGAGATGAACTCGAACTGCACTCTACTATCACACAAGAGCTGCCAATCTGCAGAAGACTGACACTGAACGGCGCTCAGCTGGGACAAGCTACCCACGGGCCTACGACTCAAAGCATCGGCTACCACATTCGCCCTGCCCGGGTGATAAAGGATCTCACAATCATAATCCTTCACTAGCTCCATCCATCGGCGCTGTCTCAGGTTCAGATCTCGCTGCTGGAAGATGTACTTCAGACTCTTGTGATCCGTGAAGATCTGACACGACTCTCCATACAAGTAGTGTCTCCAGATCTTCAACGCAAAGACTACCGCAGCCATCTCAAGATCGTGAGTGGGGTAATTCTGCTCGTGCTTCTTCAGCTGCCTAGAAGCATATGCAATCACCCTATCATGCTGCATCAAAACACAGCCGAGCCCCACTCGAGAAGCATCACAATACACAACGTAGCCTCCCGATCCAGAAGGTAAAGAAAGAACTGGTGCTGTCGTCAACCGAGTCTTCAACTGCTGAAAACTCTGCTCGCACGCATCAGTCCAGAGAAAAGGAACCCCCTTCCGGGTCAGTCCAGTCAGCGGTGCAGCGATACTCGAAAAATCCTGCACAAAACGGCGATAATAACCAGCTAAGCCCAAAAAGCTGCGGACCTCAGTCACCGATACAGGTCTGGGCCAAAGCTGTACAGCCTCGATCTTCCTCGGGTCCACAAGAATACCATCACTAGTCACCACATGACCCAGGAAGTCCACTCTATCAAGCCAAAATGCGCACTTTGAGAATTTAGCATACAGCTGGTGCTCTCTCAATATCTGCAAAGTAATCCCCAAGTGCTGCTCATGCTCCTCTCGACTCCTAGAGTAAACCAGTATGTCATCAATAAACACGATAATGAACTGGTCGAGGAACGGCCTGAAAATCCGGTTCATCAGATCCATGAACGCTGCTGGCGCATTGGTGAGTCCGAACGACATCACCAAAAACTCATAATGCCCATAGCGTGTATGAAAAGCAGTCTTCGGAATGTCATCATCCCGAACCCGCAACTGATGATAACCCGAACGCGAATCAATCTTCGAAAAATGTTTCGCACCCTGGAGCTGATCGAATAAATCGTCAATACGGGGTAAAGGATACCTGTTCCGCACCGTAACACGGTTCAACTGACGATAATCCACACATAACCTCAAACTGCCGTCCTTCTTCTTGACGAACAGAACAGGAGCTCCCCACGGCGAAACACTCGGACGCACAAGTCCCAAATCAAGCAACTCTTGCAATTGATCCTTAAGCTCTCTAAGTTCTGCCGGAGCCATCCGATAAGGCGGTATAGAAATAGGCTCCGTGCCCGGAATAAGATCAATGCAAAACTCAATATCGCGCTCTGGCGGCAACCCAGGTAACTCATCGGGAAAAACATCGAGAAACTCTCGCACGGTAGAAACCTGGTCCAACAACTCCACTGTGGCTCCAGTATCATGAATGAACGCCAAGAATCCCCGACATCCCCTCCTCAAAAGCCGACTAGCGCACAAAACAGAAATCAAGCTGTGAGGGGCGGCACTACGGTCCCCCTGCACAACGAACACTGACTCGCCGGGAAAAAAAAATCTAACTGTCTTCTCGCGGCAGTCCACGGACGCATAGCAAGTAGCTAGCCAATCCATGCCCAACAACACGTCGAAGTCCAACATCTCCAGAAGGATCAAGTCGACGGGCAGATCTCTGTCACCAATATGGACGACACAAGATCGAAACACATAACGCGCAACAAACGACTCTCCCACAGGAGTAGTCACGATCAGCGGCTGATCCAGCAAACACGACTCTCGGCCTAACCTCGGCACGAAGTGCATAGAAACATACGAATGCGTGGATCCCGGATCAAAAAGAACGTGCGCATCATAAGAACATACAGAAAGAGTACCTGAAACCACGGCATTGGACGCCTGAGCGTCCTGGTGAGTCAAGGCAAAAACCCTAGCCTGACCTCTACCGGCTACTGGCTGTCCTCTGCCTCTGCCACATCGACCTCTCGGTACAAAACCTCCGCGACCACGACCTCGCTGAACAGGAGTCTGATACGGCGCAACTACAGGTACAAGAGGCAACGCTCTCTGGGGTGGAGATGGTGGTAAGGTAACCTGCGGTACAGCTGGCTCGTTCACCCGTGGCTCCGTACAATCTCGAACCCGATGACCCAAACGACCGCACCGGTAACATCCCGAAGCAAACTGCCGATCATCCTGAGGGTAAGAACCATAAAGTCGACCTCGTCCCGAACCGCCACTATCATAACGGAAACTGTCTCGACGTCTAAACGCCTGCCTCGCTGCCGAATCACCTATACGAACTCTCTTCGGTCCCGGAGCAACTGATGACTCAGCTAGACGCTCCTCTACCGAAAGAGCTGCATCCACCGCTGCTGCATACGTGTCACAATGCTGAATGCTGATGGCTAAGAATATCTGGGTAAGTAGGCCTCGAACAAACCTCTTCACCCTCATCTCCTCAGTCGCCACCAGGTATGGAGCATATATCGACAGCTCAGTAAACAATACATCATACTCCGACACCGTCATCCCCGGCGTCTGACGTAAAGACTCAAATCTGCGTGCTCGCGCATCCCTGATGCTCGGTGGAAGAAAACGAACAAGAAACGACGTCACAAACTCAGCCCAGGTCATAGGAGCAAGACCAGCGGCTCTGCCCCTCTCCAATGACTCACACCACTTCTGGGCCATACCCTCCAGACAAAAACTGGCAAACTCTACCCATCTCTCGTCGGAACATCGGAGTGAGCGACAAATCCTGGCCATCCGGTCGATGAACGACTGCGGATCCTCGGTAACATCTGTGCCCGTAAACACCGGAGGTCTCAACCTCATGAAATCCGTCAACGACACAGCAATAACCTCCGGAGCTGCAACTGCAACTACCGGAGCCGTAGGTACCATCGTGGCCTCCGCAGCGGGTGGAACAACTGCCTGCCCCTGCGCTCGGATGGTCTCTACCAAAGTCCCCACAATCTGGCGCAGATCCTGCATACCAGCTCCAATCATAGCAATATACTCCGGTACAACAGGCGTACCATCCTGGTCAGTCCTCGCCTCAGGCGAGTCAACTCTGACCTCGGCCCTCGCGGCCGCTCTCTGAGCCTTCGTAGTCTTCGGCGGCATATGGGCTGGAAATTGAAACAAGATTTGATAAGGAAACGGAAATCGAATCACAAGATGTATATCAATCACGAAAGGAATATCAATCAACAAGTCCTAAGGTCACTTAGGCGGAGTACCGTGTCGTAAGTATGCCGCGGAACATACACACGCTACGTCACTCGACTTAAGCTACCTACTCCATCATACCAAGGTCATCCTAGACTCCGAAAGGTAAAACCTAACGCTCTGATACCAACTTTGTCACGGCCCGAAATTCGGTCCGTAACCGGCACTTAAATTACGTAACGTCTACAGGCGTACGTAACTTAAGTAAGCCGAAAACCCAGAAATCTAAACCACCCAAAACTGGATCAACGGAGAAAACATAATTTAAAAGTATTAGAAGCCGCCATTTAAAATCTCTAACTCTAGTTTTCTTTCATGAAAAATTCGGCAGCGCCTCCTTTGTAAAACTGGCCCCGTAAACGGGTACAACACAGATAATATATAAAACATCCCAAGTGGGAGAAAAATCACGCCCACCGGCGGAGACAATCACCACAACAAATATACGACGCCAAAGCGAAGAAATATCAAAGAGAACGATTATAAAGGAAGTAAACATTTCCAAAATAACCTGCTTCTACGAGCACGGTTCCCAAAACCAATATACAACACTGATATCTCACAAGTCGTCTCTAAGTCATATACAACAGGGGTAGATGGAGAATACTAGATCCAACCAAAAAAATATACAATGTACAACGGATAACCGCAAACCCACCTATAATGCAACGGCCTCACTGCCAAGGTAGCGGTATCCACAAAAGTAGTGATGATAAGCTGCCCTGCCGCGACTACTCAGAGGGTAAGTCCTGCAAAACACTGTGGCACAACGGGGGTGAGTTGCCAACTCGTGAATAGTAATTAACATCATACAGTAATCGCAAGTATGCACTAACAGCAATGATCAATAACATGTGAACTGATAGCATGAGTATGACAATATGAATATAGAACTATCATGATATCCATATCAATTGAATACTGAGTGCGGGATAGTAAATAATCTTATGCACAAATCATAAGCATGGAAAACACGGTGTAACTCCACAACACCCAAATCCCCAAAATACTCAGATCGGCCCTCAGATCGGCCCTCAAATCCTGTACATCTCATGAAACCTGAGTGTCAAACATCGACACTCGAAAACAACATGAAAACCAGTGCCTATCATCGACACATAAATACTGATATCCATACGTTCCTCGAAAACCCAAGTATCCCACCTCGACACTTGTATTTCCACGTATCGGTCTTCCTGATATCCATACGTTCCTCGAAACCCAAGTATCCCACCTCGACACTTGTATTTCCACGTATCGGTCTGTCAAATCCCATATATCTCTCGGAAAGTAAGTGCCCAAGATCGACACTTTAATTTCCCATATCGCATCTCAATGCATAAATCCATATAAAGTAGCATATGCAACATAAAACATCAATATGAGCATATCACGGAATGATTCGCCAAATAATGCATCAAGTCATTGAATGTATCTCGCGGTTCCCAAAAATCCAAATCCAAAATACATATATATACAGCGTCCCATACCACCGATATATATGCTATAAAAACTGTAATATCCAAATTCAGAATACATATATACACAGCGTCCCATACCACCGATATATATGCAATAAAAACTGATCATATAACAATAGCAAGGTATATGTGCGAACAAGTAATATAGCATGGTATACATATGAGCATGTAGGTATATAGGTATGTTCTATGTAACATGTACTATCGCACAAGTATAACTGTTTAATGTCGCTAACCAATAGCAAGATATACAATAAGCATTTGTATTGTGCGTGTCATGGCAATTACCGACAGGGTGTGTGTAGCATATCATTGGTGCTCGTGCAACATGGACTGTCGATAATGGTGCAGTGTACAACAGGTACAATATCAAGCACAAGTAACTATATGCAACATGAATCATGCAATATCTCTATATAAGCAAATCAGCATACGGCTAATATTATATCATGTCTAGCCCCGACGCGTAGAGCCATACGGGCGATTCCCCGTAGATGTTAAATCTACTCACACTATGGTCTCCAGCTATGAAGATCCGACCACCTGCTTCCCTTTGTTCGCAGCGTCTGAAGTCCCCGCTTGCGACGCTATAATATCACAAACACAAGAAATAAAGCGAACATCTCAGAAGCAATCACAATAACGAAAAACTACGTATTATAAAACGCATCAACGCACTAAACCAACTCACGAGTGCACGTCTAGTGCAAACACACGAAACGATACCTAAACCCAAACTGAGTACGTCGCAGCACGACACACGACTCGTGTCGCAACACGTATCACGCGAACTCAAAACACACGATTATAGGTAATCGATCCCAGATTTTGTATACTGCATCAACTAATAAAATCAACAGTACCAAACAACCCAAAACTATAGCAGACAACACCCACAGAAAACCCACCCCAAAACTACCCAAGTCAGCCGGCGTCGCCGGCCCCCTCTTCATGTCTCGCCGGCCCCGGCCGGTGGGATGGCCCCCGTCTCCTAGGTGGTGTCTCAAGTCAACCTGCACACTCCTCTGAAGTTGTTGAAACAGACACTAAATCTCCCAGGTCACAGCAGATACTAATATCTCAATAAAGACACTAAAAAAACCGATATCGCCTCAATCGATATAAACTACGTTCTACGCAGAAATTAACGATCAAAACCACACAAAAACTACAAATTAACAGTAGAGGGGTTATACCTAACAACCTTGCTCCTAACTCCAAGCTATCCCTATCTCCAAGTGATCAAGAATCAAGAAATCCAAAGCTTTTGGGTATTTTGTGATATAATTAGGGATTTTGAGGATTTTTATGATGGAAATGAATTAAAATGATATGGGAATTGATCAAGGGCAGTAGAGGATAAGGGAAATTCGGCCAAGTGATGAGGAGGTGGAGTTGTGATGAATTTCCTAGCAATTTCCCTCATTTATTACCCATAAATGCATACACACACACACACTCACTCATGCATGCATCTACTTATCTCTTTCATTTCTTTTTCTTTTAAATTTCCTAACTTAAATCCTAGTCCACACAATATATTCTAAGTGAAGTGAGAAGGAAATTCTTAACTCAATTATTTTAAAGAAAAGATCGCATAAAGAAATTTTCCCAAAATTTGAATACCGCATTAAAATAATATTAAAAATTGGGAAAAAATCAAATTGAACCAAAACGTCCCATATACTCCTAAAGCTCGCGCACTAACTTTATTTTAGCTAATCTAGGTGCTGGCAAGTCTATATGGTCGTTTGTTCACAGTCGGGTAAAAACGGAAAATACCGACAAACTTACCCTAAAACGGACGAAATCGCATAACGATTTCCAAAACGTTACAAAGAGGGCGTGCAAAAAGGTGGCTTTTGGGTACAGTCCCGAATCACATGGAGGCAATGAGCGATAGGAGGGGATTCGTCTCTCCCGGTATAGGGAGTTGATGTTGTGCTGTGTTCAATTGGCTATAACCGGAAATCCCTGGCCAGGGTTGCTGAGATTTACTGGTAAGTGTTATCAGTAGTTTCTCAAACTGTTATAGATCTCATATTGACACGACTTATCGAGCTACTGGGGTCTGACGTTTACCACCCCTAGGCGAGATATGCAACATATCAGACGACGAGACCGGACTGTACGGGATTGTTACTGTTTGGATTCACAGGAGAATGTACAGGCTTGCTTGTTGATCTTCTGAGCGCTCAATACCTGGGTAGCTGTTACGTTTAGCTGACCGCTTGCAGCTTGTGGGTGTTTGATATGATCATCACCTACTGCCGGCGTATTGACGATTCTTTAGAGTCCTACACAGAGGTTTCTTGGCTCAGGCAAACCGGAGTAGGAGCACATATGTGATATGTGCGGGACCGAGGATAATACGATATGAGATACCGTATTCTATTCTCGCGATATTTGATATCAGCCGGGTCATCGAATCAAGTGTTGATTCGATGAATCGGTACGGATAAATATTAGTCGGTTATATGCGATATAGCCGGATTGTCGGATCAAGTGTTGATTCGATAATTTAATGTATAATAATATATATGATATATTAAATTACATTAACTAATATTAGCTCACTAAAAGATTCTTTTTCTCACTCGGGTAATACATTGATATATATGCGATATATGTTAATTGTATTATTTTATTTTGTTACGATAAATATTATATATGTGATATATAATATTGTAACATGATATGATAACTAATGCAACTTGTTTAGTGGAGTTTAAACATGATTAGGGTTTGGATTAGGGTTAAACTTTCTAGATGTTTCTAGAAGGTTTTCTTTTTGTTTTGGAAAAGATATTTACAAGTGACTCATTCTTAACTCAACCCAAACCCTAACCCTTGGTTAATTCTCTACAATGGTTAAGTCAACCATGGTTGCATTATTCTTCATATTAATCCTTTCATTATTCATCACAAAAGAAAATGGATCACTATTCTTCTTCTTCCTTCATTCTTTCATGAAAAAGCTTTCTAGACTTTTTCCTTGTGATGAAAATATGTGAGAAAAAGATAAATAAAGAGAGCAAAAATCCTACTTCATCATCCTCATCTTCCCTTGCCATTTAGATGAGGGTGTTCACATCATTTCATGAGTGTTAGCTTGTGTTAACGGAACTTCAAGGTAGATCATCTTAGTATCGAAGATCGGAAGCAAAGGTTGCATCTTTCTCTTCGTGGAACTTCTCGAGAGTCCGGAACCCGATGATCGCAGCGAAGGGACCACAACACGGAGCATATGAAGTGAAGGACCGGATCTACAAAGGTTGTAATCCCTCTCACTTAGTGTTAAGTTGTTAACATGTTAGTTTTCGCCTAATCTCTAGTTTAAAGATCCGTATTCGGGTTGTTCGGCACGGCTAAATTTTTAATCGGGCATGGTTGATGCCTCGTAGACCCTTGTGCGCATGCCTAGCAACCCTACAAATTTGTTGTTTAATTTCTTTAAAACAAACTTAATTAGGTATTATTACGGTTTTAACTTCAAGTTTAAAAATTAAAAGAGAGGGTTTTGAATTCAAGTTAGGGTTTTGATTATTTGATTATGGTTGTGATGTGTAGTTTAACATCTTGAGAATTTCAAAACCCAACCTAGTTGTTAGTTTGCAAATTGTTACTTCAAAACTGTCTAAATTATATAATTGTGCAAACTAGGTTTTTAGAATTTATGAAAATAAGTGAGATTAAAATCTAGTTAATATTTGTGTGACCTAATTCAATTATTAAATGAATATTGTGGCCACTAGTTTTGTTAAAACATCTAGATTTACACAAAAACGGTAAATGGATGCTTCTAGGTTTTCGGAATAAATCGATTTTAAATTAAGTTGAGGTTTTGATGTTATAAAACCTATTTCCTATAATATCTAGGGCGTTGTGAGTGCGCGATTGATGCGATTTGGGTTTTAGGCTTGGTGGTTTTCACGTATACCGACCCTAGTTATGGTTTGTGGCGTTGTCGCGAGCGCGTTTGTGCACCAAGTGCGTGGGCGTCTAGTTAGTTCGCGTGGTCGACTTGTATCGTTGTGTCCGCGACTATTTATATATATATATATCCTCTTATTTTCTTGTGTGCAATTCTAGGATCGGGTGCAGAGGCGTCGGATGTGGCGCGGACAGGACATGACTGAGATTGGATCATACTAGCCGATGCGTCCCGGTGAGTAGATGTATACATCTATGGGGGGATCGTCTGGATGGCGCGAGGCGCCCGACAGTAGGATTACTAGTAGTAATTGCATTTATATTCGTAGTTTCCTAGTTAGCCATCTCATTGCATCGCATCGTTATATATATATATATATATATATATATATATATGTGATATCATTTCATAGGACACTTGCACCATTACCATTGATTTATGCCGCATGTGCACTATTTATGCAAACACACACGCCATTGGTAAATGCTATGTCACAAACACTATAGCACTTGCTTAGAATTGGTATTGGTACATTTGCATCATATATGATCCGTAGACTTATACTCGCATATTCATTTCATTGAGATGGATACGTAGAATTTTGTTAGTTATATATACATACCACATTGCATCATGATTCATGCATAGTTTCTGGCCGTATTTCGCATGGTCTATACTACCATATAATAGATTTCCATCATCATGGCATGTTTATATATGGTGATTCTTCTCGAGGATTTCAATATTTATGAGATTTCTGGATTTTAGGGAAAACTGCAAGAATTTATAAAATCATTATCCTTTTTAAAAATGCCAGTTGCGGTTTTCTCGTGATGTATGTGTCATCCACCATGAGTTTTCCTGATTGCTGTTGGTTTTCAAGACCCGATTCGAGGAGTGGATGAACTGTCTCGGGTATTTGGTGGGCCCGGTATGGTACCCCGGGGTAAGAAGCTTGAGTTGTAGACGATGAGTCTGGCAGGGGCAGACTACCTACCGGTGATGTCTGGCGCGGCGGATATCCGGAGGATACCGACCGTAGTCATGAGATTTGATGATTTGGGCCGATCCGGACTGACGGAGCCCGAGACATTGAGACATTGAGATAGTGAGACACTGAGATATATATGTTTTGTGTCGATTCTTGATACGGATTTCTATGGATTTCATTGATGATACTTCAGTTATTTCACAGGAGTTTTTCTAAGATAAGAATACAGATTTTCTCGTACTAAACATATTCAGCTTTCATGTGATTATGCATTCATGTTGCACACATGCTAGTGCATTGCATCATATCGATATAGGTAGGCTGTGACGCATTGCATGCATGCTTACGATAGCCTTATTAGATGTTACTTACTACTCACGAGTTAGGAACTCACCCCCGTTGTGCCACAGTATCTTGCAGGTCTGACCCGGCAGCACAGTAGCGGCGGTTGTACCTTCTATTCTGCTCCGTTTGCTTCGGCTTGCAGTTTGCTCAAAGGTGGGTCTTGGAGGATTTTCTTTTTCTCCCACCGTATATTTTATTGGTATTTAGTATACTCCATCTACCCTTGTATAATGGACTAGATGGTGAGACCTGTATTTGTGGTTTGGTGTCGATGCTCACTTGAGCCGACGTGATACTTTTATGCTTTTATACTTATTTCGCATTATTGTGATATATTCATTGCATGTGGTTGTGATTCCGTCTTTAGTGAAGAGCTAGCTCCCGCTTGGGGATGCCTTTATTCATTTATTTGTATTTTCATGTGTTGTACCCGTTTGGGGGCCAGTATTTACAAAGGAGACTCTGCCGAAATTTTCAGGAAAATGTGATGTTTTAAAATGTTTTAATGTGATTTTATTTCCTACATCTTCTTTTAAACTAAGTTTTCCTTCACTCTATTTCTTTAAATGGTTTAGAGTTCTGGGCTTTGGCTTACTTAGATTACGTTACGCCTTGAGACGTTTCGTAATTTAAGTGCCAGTCATGTTCCGTACCTTCGGGTCGTGACACATGTGGTTTCCCAAATCCAGAAATCTCATGAAAGATCCGAAATCTCAAAATCAGGAGTCAATGAACAATGAATATCGGCATAAAGCCCCACAATAGTACATAACAGAATGAATATATGAATGCATCGGGTATCTAAGTAAGGAATGCAATATCTAGACTAGCATATGAGACCAAGCATACTAATAATATGTTTAAACTACCAGCTAGCAGGTTATACCAATGAAGTAACGTTTTCTAAAGTATACGTGACATGGCAATTACCGATGATGATGTGTGTGAGCCGGCAAGCTAGTGTACGTGCAACATACACTTCATCGGTAATGATGCTGGTGTCCTAACAGCTGAGATCATAAAAGCTAAAGAAAACACATGTATATATATGAAGTGCAATGAGAGCAACATTATAGAATATACATATTTGTATATGAGTCATACAGGTTTTGTGTTTTGAAATAGCACGAATCGTGGTTTTTAGAAAAATAGGGACTGCGGTGTTTTGAGAAAATAGATATCTTTTGAAAATCCGTAGCATCCCTCATTTTATTCTTTAAAAAAGCCTACGATTCATCGGTTTTGAAAATAGGTATGACTCGCGCCTAATTTAACCTATATCTACGCAACTAAAGTCTAAACTAAGAAGCTAGTCAAAGATAATAAGAAATCTATAACATCCCGAGTCGATATATCTAATAGTCGGCGATCCAGCCTCATATCATCACGTATGGTAATAATACATCGTACTACATCTTCGAGTCAAGAGTGAGGATCAATCATCGTATCTATATCTTGTACGATAAAATCCATCGTACGACATCCCCAAAATCGAGGGTATGGGTCAAATATCATATATACATCATCATTCGTACGGTATCATCATCGTACAATATCATGATCAGGAGTACGGATCTAAGGTCTCGTACAATCTAATATCTCACTAAGTCATATGTTATCGCACGTTTGCATATAATTCGTCCAACGGTCCTTTATTATATCAAATCATAAACGATACCTCGACTCAATCACATATCATAATCTCACGGCATCATGCCCGATCATATTGACTTATATCCATTCAACATCTCATATCCTCATCGTACACGTATACGTATACTATATATATATATATATCAACGCTTCCATATATATATACATATATACATATACACACATATATCATATCTTATGTGTGCGTGTGCGTGTGTGTGTGACAACCTATACGTTACGGGTTCGCGACTAAGAAACTAAACTAAGAGCAATTTTCTTCCAAGTACACTTAATCTACATATGGTCTCCTAGAAAACCCTATTCAGTAAGTATTCGTACTACACATATACATACCATACGCATCCTAATCTGCGAATTTGCGGGGGTGCTATACGCCATCTATCCGACTTCCCCCATAGATATATATCTACTCACCTTGATCGTCGCTTGCCGAAGTCGACGACGCCACGCTCTCCGTTGTCGTCCCGAAGTCTACGCGAATGTACTTACATATCACAACACATCGTATCGGATCAAAATCAGACATGACACGCGAAGTACTCATAAGTTAGAACCTATAACCTTCGCATGCAAAAATGATCATAAAACTCTCGTCGTTGACGTACAAACGTCCAACGACAAAATCCACAATTCAAATACCAAAACTCATGTCTTAGAAATCGGAAAACATGTTAAAACCAACACAAAAATGTTCCCAGATTTTATCTCAGGTGAAAAGGGGCAAATCTAACAACACAGAGGCTATGTCATAAGGAAAGTGAGCTATAGGTGAAATCCCTACACCAATACCCACCATTGGCCCGGCGAGACTTCCAAAAATCCCGGCGTCGCCGGTTTAGTCTAGGAATTGGGCTCTCGTCTTTTGGTGGTGGTCACCTAATGGTTTATCTAGGTTACTGGAGTTGTTTTTTTTTCCTCAGAAATAATCCAGGTTACTCCAGATTCCCTGCAGATATCACAAATCCAAGAAAACCAATATCGGAACAATTCTAACTAAAGTCTTTGGGTTTAACTACACTCGGTTGGTCCAGGATGACACTAGAGGGGTTGTGGTCACTAATTACACCCAATTACACTCTCACAACTCATTCTATTCTCTAAACCTTAACTGGAATTTTCAAAGGTCACAAAACTATATTTAATCAATTTCAAACTACCATAGGATATTAGAAACACTAAAAATATAACTAGAGGTGTAGGGTTTACCTCATTTGGCAACTCAAGAATTTTCTTGAGTTTCCCAAAGTCTTCAAAGTCCCAACTTGATCTACCCATGAAGTTTAGAATGAGGTAAGGAATGATTTTTGTGAAGATGGCATGGTATTTGGTGATGTTTTGGAAGGTGTTTCATGGGGTGTAGTGGAGGTTGAAGAGGAGGAGAAGGAGATGGAGAAGATGAAGATGAGAACTCAAATGAAGAAATGAGCCATGACAAGGTATCCCCCTTTCTTTCTCTCCCACACTCTCTCACTCTATGCCCATACTCCCCCATGTCCCTTTGTCCCCTTTTAAAATTAATAAAAACAACCAAAATTAAAATGACAAGTGGAACCATGGTTCAAAGTAAAGGAAAGAAACAAGTGTTGCACACATTACATGTTGCATGTCATAAAGCACATATTAGATTAATGCATAATTAGTGATATGCTAAACAAGTTTAGCCATAACATTGTATTCAATAATTTTTTTTATAATAGCAAACCGATCAAATCAAATAAACACTTCAAAATCAATAATTATTTTAATTTTCCAATTATTTTCTAAATTATCGGTATATAATTATACCTTTTCATTGAAACTAATTCTCACATTTTTTAATAATATTCATAAAATTTATTATTTTAATTATTTAAATTCCCAAAAATAATATTTTATTTTCTGAAATGTTACATAGTAGGTAGTTAAGCCTCCAAATTTTTCTGGTATTATCCTATCGCCTTTCTCTCTCCTTTGAAACTCCAATAAACTGTTTTTACCATTAGGATTCTTTGCAAACAACGCCACTAAAAATATTTTTGCGTGTTTAGATTTTGATTTGTTTTGCATATTTAAAACGAAAATTCAGAGGTAAAAAACCCAAATTCAGATTAGGTGGGGATTTCATCACCCATCCTAGGCCTCGCAAATCACAAACGAGCATACTATTACCCTATATTAATAAAAAAATATTTAACCAAGCATCTAAGGACAATCATGCTCAATTAGGACAAAGGAGGGTCGTAGGTACTTGTTATTGCTTATCTGCATTTTTCTTGTGGTGTCTAAGGAAACTGTGACTAAAGAAAGTAGTTTACTTAATTAGGCCTTCTATTTCGGTAATTCGTATAGCGAATACCTCCCACTTAGCTGGAATTTACCTGGCTGCAAGATTGATAAGGAGGTGATAGAGAATTTATTCTACGTCTTGTCCCTTGGAAGTCTAGGAGTGGTCTAGTGATTTGATCTAGGTGACCCTAACTTTAGGGATTGCTTGTGCACGTTTGTGATTGGTTGAGTTGAGTCCCTATTTCTAAGCAAAATAATTTCAAAACTCCAAAAAAAAAACCCTAATATTTCACCATCTTTTCTTTTCACCTCAAATTCTTTTCATTCTCTTCAGATGGGTAATACGAAACGATCAACTCTTAGTGAGTTTTGCTACACACAACCAGATATTTTTTTATATCGTTATTGTTTTGGTAGAAATTTCGACCCTACCATTTCTTTAAGGGAGAGGATAGAACGTTCTAGAAATAACAGTTGGACACTTCACTCAAATTCCTATCAACCGTGTCAAATTTCAACACCTTCTTATGTTGATAATCCTTTTAAGGCTAGTGAGGAAACTTCCAAACCCATGTTCATTGTTGAGCATATTGCGAAGGTTCGTAGCCAAAGTTTCATGCCTTTCACGGTGCCAAATCAGTTAGGACAACAATTACAATTATTTCCATATGAAAATATTGATACTCATTTTGAGGCGAATATGGAAACTTCTAAACCTATGACCATTGCTGAGCAAATTGCAAAAGACAGTCGCCAACAATTCAACCAATCTCAATCTTTTTCATATCAAAATATTGATCCTAATCCTATTTATAAAACTTGGATACAATCATCTAACTCTTATCAACAACACCAAGTTTTCACACCCTCTCATGTTGATACTTCTCTTGAGGCTAATATGGCAATTTGTAAACCCATTTCTATTGTGGAACACATTGAACTCGCCCGTAGCCGACAATTAAACACATTCCAACCATTCCCAACTTTTACACCTTATCTAGACAATGCTTATGAACATCACTTAGGAAGTTCCACAGTTCAAAGAGAATCCTTCATTGAAACTTCTTCACAAATCATGTCTAGTCTTGAAGTAGAGTTGGAACTGAGTAGTGAGAAAGAACCAGAGATCCCTTAAAGTCAAATCAGAACCGATTCTTTTGATCTCGACACTTTCCATCCTGAACTCCAACCGAATATAGTTGATGATCAACCGCTTAATAATCTAAGTGATGAGGTGCACGAGAATAACATGTTTGAATTTTCCGATCGTGGGTGTGAAAGAGAGCCTTACACCATTCCAAATCAAACCGATTCTTATTCGACTACACTTGGCATTTCAAACCTTCCAATTCCATCAAGTGAACCAAGTGATCCATCAATTGAGGATAATATAATTGATGAATTTCTAAAGAACTATTCGTTTGATTTGACTAAAGGTGCTAGTAAAGTCGGTGATGAGAATATCTTTGAAAATGAATTCGCTATGTTGGATGAGTTGGATTCCCCGACCCATCATTTCCCTTCCATTGAATGTCACGCCCCGGTTCCCAATAGATGGAAATGGTGACGTGGTGGGCCGCAACGTATTTACTAAGAAATAAATAAGTTAAGCATAATTAAGCAATATATATAAAATGCACAAGAATGACAAGAGATATAAAATAAATAGAAACTTTTATTAACATTCATCTTTACAATACAACTTCTTTGAAAAGAAAAGATACAATGATATAAAGTAATGCCTAAACAATGGCATACAAACTGAAAGTAAATAAAAGAGAGCTAGAAGTCCGGCTGGGCAGTGAAATGGTCCAAGTCCTCCTGACTCGGCTCGATCTCTTCAGTGACCGGTCCTCCTGACAAACATTCCAAAGAAAGAAACAGACAGGAATGTCATCGGCGAACTAGCGCTCGGTAAGTCCCAGAAGAAAGAATGGAATAGAACATGTAATGTGAAATGAAACTGGTAAGTTACACAGGTATATGTTTGTTATTCTAACGTAGTTGTTTGTAGTTTGGTACAGAAGGTATTTGTGTATACGAGAGGAGTCCATCTTACCCCATAGACTATGGTAACATGTAGTACACGGCCCCGTCAAAACCTATGGGACAACGGCATGAGAGTTCATGTAGGTGTCTTTTAAGTGACCATCTCGTGCTATGCTATACGTTCCGTACCAATCTACCCCGTTATCCCCGTGTAATGTATTATATAGATTATATTTACAAGTCTTGCTGAAACCATGGATACAAGTTGTTCAAGTAACAGGTTCAGGATGTAATCATGTATTCAAGAAGTCATGTCAAGTTATAACCATAGTTCGGTCAAGTCAAGTCAAGTATTCATATTTGGTTGATGTTTGAATACATGTATTCAGGTTCATGTTCAAGCATTCATGTTAGACTTTGGATTCATGTTTGAATTGGACTCTGATTTGAGTTTGGATTTAGGTTTGAGTTAGACTCAGCCTTGAGTCAGACACTTGTAACTGATTTAGATCCTGAATTAGGTTCGGGAGTTATCGGTAACTGCTGCACATGGACGGCAAGATTTGTGTCTTTTTCCAAGACAATTACCATTGACAACTCCGTTAAGTTTTCTACCGTAAATAGGCAAGCACTCACCTTCTCCGGTTCCTTAGGGCTCAAGAGAATTGATCCCACTTAAACCTATATTTACTAAAATCCTTAAATATTTTTTTATATAACTCGAGCGGGTTTTATGAAAAAATATTTTTAATAGAATTAAAAATTAATCTCGAGAAGTTTTTTATATTATTTAGGGTTTTCATGGATGCGAATTTTAAGGATTTGAGGTATTTTAGTGATAATAGCTTAGCTTGGAAAGTTCATGGTATTTTATTGTAAAACTTATCTTTTGTTGGTATCTTGATGGTATTTTGGTGAAACTTGTAATTATTTCATTTAAAAAATGTAAGTTTATTATATTTTGAAAATATATGGATTTTGTAATTTTATATAATTATTAAAAATTTAATTTAATTTATGTAGAAAAATGCGTTTTTCTTAAAAACCGTATTTAAAACCTTTAGAGACCGAATGCTCCGTGAAGAGATTTGCATCTCGCTCTACTAGCCCAAGGATGTGCGATAATCCGCACCATCCAATAGTAGGTCCCCTGAAGAGGGTTGTAAAGGCATATTCGCAAAGGAATTTAAAATACCGTTTTAAAAGAAAACCGTTTTTAAAGTGAGTGGTATTTTAATGTAATTTTTTCCTCGAAACAAAAATTCATACAAAAGAGATATCGTGCTATGTAACCAAGTGTGTATGTGAGGGGTAGATCATTACCCCGTGAAGTTTTCTTAAATATATGTTTAAGCAAACTAAAAGAGGTGATATTTAAAGTTCATGGTATTTAAATGCAAAACTTAAATTAAAGTCATTTTGCATGGAATCTTGGTTAAAATTTATTCTAAACGTTTATAATTAAGATGAAAAGTATTGTGTAAAATTTGGATGAACAATATGTAAGAAAAAGGGGAGTTTTTAGGGTTTAGAAGGTAGATATCGGTATTAACTCCACTTATGGATATTCGTTTTAAAATGAATTTTTAAAGAAGAGAAATGGAGATTGGAAGGGACTTATAAGTTAGTTAGGTCAAAGAAAGGTTGAAGAAGGAGAGTTGAACTTCGTGGTATCGTGGAATCGCCGAAATTTGCTTCGATCCTTACCGGAAGTTGATCGCTTGCTAACTCCTCTTTTACTTCATTTATACTTAAGAAATTTTGAGAGTTTTGGCTAGAATTTTCAGAATGATATTGAGCCAAAGGGTGGGATGGTATTTATAGTGTAGAATTAGGATTTTGGTATTAAAATGGTGAATTAAAATACATTAAAATTTGGTTTAATGGTGAAATGAAGGGTCTCTGTTTGATTGCAGGGCAATCAAACAGTGCAGGGGTGTTAGGAGTAGGGGAAGAGTCGAGTGTGCAAAGCCCGGGCATCATTTGCCACGGTTGGACCGTCGGCGCCGGCCCTTATTTCATTTCCGCCGGCCGATCAGTGGAGTTGAGTCGCTGGATTTGTGCCACGTGTATAAGTCACTGTTTAAACCTTTTTGCACATGTTTGACTTTTCTGACTTTTCATTTTTATGTGTATTGCACGTGTAAACTTTTGGGCTTCCAAAGAGTTAAAAAGAAAAAAATCAGAAAAATAATGTGTCTGATGGGGATCGAACACAGGGGCTACGTCACAGCAGTGCAAAGGCTTTACCACTGAGCTAAAAATTGTTTCTTGCTGTTATTTAACAAAATTAAATTATAACTCAATCTCGGGCTGTATAACTCATTTCTGTACATTAAACTAGAAAATTCCGTACAGTAAATTCAGAGTCGTTACATTCTACCCTCCTTAAAAAAATTTCGTCTTCGAAATTTACATTTACATAAGGACTAATTTACAAATAAGTAAGGGTATCTTGCACGCATGTCTTCTTCTCGTTCCCATGTTGATTCTCCTGGCGAATCTTTTCTCCACATCACTCAGACCAAGTTTTTTTTGTTCCGCAGTGTCTTCATCTTTCGGTCCAGGATCTCAACGGGTTGTTGCTCGCAAGTCAGGTCAGTCTGAACTGTGAGCTCTGAGTGATCAAGGATGTGGCTGGGGTCGCTCACATATCTTCGTAGCTGGGATATGTGGAATACGTTGTGTACTCCTTCCAATGAGGTTGGTAGTGCCAAACGGTATGCCACTTTTCCAACTCGTTCGAGAATGTCGAATGGTCCTATATATCTCGGACTGAGCTTACCCCTCTTGCCAAAGCGGATCACTCCTCGTTTTGGAGAGATCTTTAGAAAAACATGGTCTCCAGGTTGGAACTCCAGATGTCGTCGCTTTGCATCAGTCCAATGCTTCTGTCGATCTTGAGCTATGCGCATTCTTTCCTTGATCGTGCGAACTACATCCACAGTTGCCACGATCATCTATGGTCCAAGGAGTTCACGATCTCCGATGTCGTCCCAACTTAGTGGTGAACGACTGATCATCTCAGAAAACTGCATTTTAATACCGCTAATTCATTATCTATTTTGTTATATATCGGTACTTTTAACCAGTGTCTGCTCAGTAAATACTGATTACAGGTATTCGTGATAAAATACTGGAAACACACTTAAAATTACGGATATAATGCTTGGGAGCCAACACTGCAATCAGAACAGGAAACCGACCGATATCCAAAGAGTTCTTTTGCAAATAAATGTGTGCACATAATTTTGGTCCAACACAATGCAAGTGTGCACACAACTCTTTGGCACTTAGACCATGGTGGGGTTGCCTTGGCACCACAAATTGTGTAAGTCGGCACATGTGAGGTGATGTGTGTTAAATGCTAAAAGTTGTGATGTGATTTAAAGCATCAAGTTTCCCTCCAAGACTACTGAGTATAACCCATGCTGATATGAAGAAAACAAACATTACCAGTAGACTTAATGTGAGCACTCGAGACCACCACATCAGCACGAGCCCATTTGCTCGGATTTTGGCCGGCGTGATCCTCAATAAAACCGGTGTCACCGGCCCCCCTTGCTCCTTTTCCCCCCATTTTTCTGCTGGCTTTTTATAGGCATCATATCATCCCATATATATTGTTTGTTTATTCTGTAGTTGAGCCTATAAATACCAGAACAGATATTGAGCAAGAGGCGCACATATTCTATAGTTTTGTTTTAGTTTTTGGTTTAGGCTTGAGAGTTGAGTGGGCTTTAACTTGGTTTCTTCTTCTTCTTTCCTCTTGAAGCTTTCTTTTGAGAGCTTCATTATGGAGGTTGAACAAGCTACCAATATCTTGTACTTAAATTTCTTCAAGTGTTAATAATATTGTTATTATTTTGTTTGTTTCTTTCTTTTCTCTTACTTGCTTTCTTTTGCTATTATGTGTAACTAATATTTTTGGTTGTGATTATGGTGAGGATGTGAGATGAATGGTTTTGCCTTCCTCCTCCTCTTGTTAATGTTTAATGTGTATAATGTGAATCTAAACTTAGTATTGTAACTTGGATGGGTTGATATGGTATATTGATTCCATGGTTACTTTGTAACCTCATCACATACCATATTCTCCCCACAAACCCCATCTTGCAGGCCTAAGGTTAGAATCAATTTCGTTTTGAGGTTGCTAGGTTTAGATATAGTATTTTGTGATCAAGTGACGTGACAAATCTCTTGGTTTCATATACTATATACTATCACAAACACTTATTAACACTAAAATCATTTGCTCTCACTCGCTACTTTGTGTTTTTGATGTTGTCGTATTCTTGTTAACCCTTGTGCTTAGTGTTGATACCTCAAGCTTGGATATGTGAACGGTAACTGAACAAAACAGACTCGTTTCATGTTTTGTGTCAAATATCGGTATTTTGATGATTTGTGCTCCACAACCGCCTTGACAAGTCATGCTTCACACCGGAATCGACATAAGGACGGACAACTCATTAGCAAGGGAGCGTCAAAGGAATCGTCGCGATTCGACCATCCGAGCCAAAGCCACCACCATTTCTTCCTTAACTTGTTTTCTTTGTTTTCGTGTTTTATATTTTTGTGACAAACCAACCAAGTCGTTATTTATTGAACCTTAAATAACAAAACCTAATACACAATTCCCTGCGGATCGACCCGTACTTGCCGGCTTGCTACAACGGGCCGTGCACTTGCAGTTTATAAACTTTAAAACAAGACCGAGCTCGTGTGTGCATCCATTTCCTTAAAACGATTCAATTTTCAAAACATACGCTTTTGTGCGCATGGGTAAATCCCCAACAATGACACTTCCTTCCGTAGAGTGCTACAAATGGTACCATTCCAATACTCGCATGATATCTGTCGTTGTATGAAAAATCCACAAGGTGTAGGTGATCTTCCCACGAACCTCCGAAGTCTAACATACAAGCTCTTAGTATGTCCTCCAGAATCTAAATTTTTCGCTCGGACTGTCTGTCCGTTTGTGGATGGTAAGTCGTGCTGAAGTTCAGACTCGTTCCCAGGCTAGCTTGTAGACTCTTCCAAAACTGTGATCGGAATCTAATATTACGATCGGAGACGATGCAAACCGGTACTCCATGTAATCTCACGATCTCCTGCATGAGTTTCATGGGTATAAAAAATAGTACATCTTGAGGTTAAATCTTACTTTAGATTCATGCTTACCTCCATGTAATTCTTTGCTAACGTCTCAGTCGATTGGCCAACTCGAAAGGAGATAAAGTGAGCCGACTTGGTGAGTCGATCCAAAATAACCCATACTACGTCGTTACCCTTTATGCTGTGAGGATGGACAGTGATCAGTCGAAAATATTGTATATTTTAGCCGGCAATTTCCCCATCTTTTACATACATTGAGAAGTGTTCGGCATTCATATTCTACATATTAGCAAATCTGTCACAAAATATGAGATTGCATGTACTAGACTTTTAAACCGACACTTTAAGGGAAATTAACCGCATTTCATGGCATCGCATCATTTCTGTATTTGCGCAACACTTGTCTTGAGTCTGTGCAGGAAAATACGGAAGAAAAACCAAAGAGCTGATGAACATTAAGCCAATTCAATCATTTCAGATCTGGTATCAATGCAGAAGGAATTAGACAATTCTGTATATAAAATAAAGGCCCAAACTCCAGTGCAAAGCTTCAACAGAAAGCCCAAGGCCCAATCCATCCAACAGAGCGCGGAAGCGCGGCGGTTATGGGGTACTTGCGGCGGATCCGCGGTGGGCCCAGTGGATCATCTCCTCAAAATTGCAGCATAATTCCTTTCTCTGGGCTGATAGTGCTTTATGATACTTTAAATACCAGAATTCTCTCGAAGCTACTACAGATCAGAAATGAAGATTAAGAAGGCTAATCCTAAATTAAGCTCCTAATTAATCCTCTTCTAGAAGCTCCCTCCTAACTAATCCTCATCTAGAACCTTCTCCCCTAACTAACTTTTGGAGGGAAATTTGAATTCCCTCAACAAACTTTTGGAGGGAAACTTAGAATTTGAAATCCTAGATCTAGGGTTAGTTATCTATAAATAGGAGCCTAAATCGAAGGGTGGAGGGGGTTCACCATTAGTTCTTTAATCATTCTTTAGTTAATCATTCTACACCATCTTCTTCCACAAGTCTCGTGACAAGGCTTGTGCGAAACCCTAACCCTAATTCCACTCCAAATCCAAGATCTTGAGTACCAAATCAAGCGAGAAGCCTTCAACCTTTTAGGAGCCGAGCCGATCTTCAATCGGGCAAGTGATCCAAGCCGATCCGCGATCCACGGAGACGAGCGAAGCCAAGTCGACGATCAAGTTCTTCCTCTTGTAGTTCTTGAGTGATTGTAACGAAATTGTTGATATAAATAAAAGGTGAATTTCTTTAATCTTGCTTTCTTTTAATTCTTGCATCATGATTAGATCTCAATTTGTAATTGTTGCTCTTGTTGTGATGTTTGAGTGAAACTCCGCTCGTTAAGGAGTCGAGACGATTGTAGAATGATGATGTAACAAATCTTAATACTATTTTTAAGTCCTACGAGTTTGTAAACCCTAGCAAGTTCAAGAATCGATGACCTAGTTTCGTAGCGATGCTTTCTTGATTGCGATCGCTCGAAATTAGGGATCTACGATCGTTTCTTGAATTTACTAGAGGCTAGAATGTGAATGATATCGACGAAAGAACAAGGGATAAGATGAAACCCTAGTTTCACAAGAAATCCCTAATTCTCGATCGATCATCATCGATCTAGTATCAATTCATCGAAGGATAAGAATACGTAATTGTAAGACTACATCACATCTATAGATCCGATCGATTCCTACGAGCCTCATTTCAATTCTTGATATTTGGTTTGGAAAAATTATCAAACGATCAATTCTTGATTCTATCTTTTAATGCTTTCTTAGATCTAGTTTTTTCTCATTCTTGAACTTCAACTATAAATCTTGAATTGTTTTGTTTTCCTTTCTTTAAAGATTCAACTCATCTAATTCAAAAGACGAACGATTACACTTTCCCTGTGGACGATCCGCACTCACATACTAACTACATCCGACACCGTAGTTAATTGCGGTCAAATAATTTTTGGTTGTGATTTCTTTACTATTTGATTCGATTTATTACAATCACAGAAATTATATATCAATCAAATGGCGCCGTTGCCGGGGATCGTGCGCTAATAGTTCGTATTTTGAAATTTGAGTTGAACAATTTATTCCATCATAATTTTTAGATCTAAATTCGTGCAAACACTAATACGTGTGTTGTGATTTGTTGTGAGAAAATCTGGAATCATTGGAGCTGGAGAAATTTTTTTCTGAAAATTCCAGAGAGCTGAGGGAAGCAACATAAAGCAGCTATTGAAAAATTGTGCACTGTTCTCATTACCTGAGCGCGGAAGCGCGGCAAATAGTGTGTACCTGCGGCGGAACCGCGGTCCCACAGAGGGATCTCTGTACCAACTTTCTGCATGTACTTTCTTGCTCTCTTCCCTCTCCCTTTTTAGCTCCAAATAACAATTTCTTGCAGGTTTCTTTGCAAATAAATCGCAGCGCCGCAAAAGTAAAAATAAATTTGTGCGTGTTTTTGATTCTTGTGGTTGTTGCATATTAATACGGAAATTTAAGGGGCACGACCAAATTCAAATTAGGTGGGGATTTCATTACCCTTCCTAGGCCCCGAAAATCGCAAAACTTGCATCCGCATTGACCCACATTAATTAAAAGAAATCTAGAGATGACTCTAAGGACCGTCACGCTCAATTAGGACAAGAGAAGGCCGTGGGTAATTCATTGCTTATCCGAGTTTTCTTGTGGTGCCTAAGGCGAGTGTGTCTAAGGCTAGTGGTTTTTAATTAGGCCCACTGTAGTGGTGGTTCCTTCCCACTTACCTGGCACTTATCCGGCCACAGGGGGACAAAGAGGCAGTGGAGGATTTATCCTGCGACTTGTCTTTTGGCAGTTAGGAGCGGTCTAGAGTTTGACCTAGGTGACCACTAGATTTTAGGGTTTTGTGTGTTGCATTTGTTGTGTTGCATCATATTTTCAAAAATCCGTATCAATTTTCAAAACAAACACCGCATTCATTCATTTCCCTAATTATAAATTCACGCTGCCATTTGTACTAACCCTTTTTAGTGCAAGATAGGCTGGACACGGGTTTCTAGTGTCCGTTAGTCCGCGTTTCCCTCATCGACCCTAAAGTCGGTATTTCTACATTTACCTTTCTTTCACCCACCACCTCACCCACATCGATGGATCCACCTCCATCGAACTTCTTTTCCACTACTCTACCGCCGTCCGTTGGTGCGCAGATTCCACCTCGCATCTCTCTCCAAGAGTGGTGCTATCCAACACGAGGCCCACTTTCCACTTGTCTTTCCACACCACCAGCCAATGGGGAAAATTTTCAAATAAAACCCCAATACATCAACCTTCTACCAAAATTTCACGGTCTCGAGTCTGAAGACGCATACGTGTTTATCACGAAATTTGAAAATGTATGCGCAATGATGGGTACTTCACAGCTTTCTGTGGATGCTTTACGTCTTCGTCTTCTCCCATTCACTTTGTGCGATTTAGCCGAGAAGTGGCTATATAACACTACCGCACATTCCATTTCAAATTGGGACAAATTCGTCAAAACATTCCTTAAGAAATTCTACCCACATCAAAAGACAGCTCGAGTCCGTAGCGAAATCTATCAATTCACCCAGCTTCCAAATGAAACATTTTCAAAATGTCTTGACCGCTTCAAGGATCTGTTAGTCCAATGTCCACATCACGGCATCCCGAGATGGGAATTGTGCCGAATCATTTATGAGGGCATTACTCCTTACACAAGACAGTCCCTTGAATCCATGTGTCAAGGCAATTTTATGACCAAAGATGATTGGGAAGCCTGGAAATTTCTAGAAGATTTCGCTGAAAAATCTTTACAGTGGGAGGGTGTGAGTCAATCGTCTAGGGATGGTAATGATATTTCCATAGAAGTTAGAGCTGACATTTCAGCTATACAAAAGAAACTCGAGAATATGGAAAAATTCTTAGCTGCCCTAAGTCAAATATCACTCTCCAAAACTGTATGTGGATGTTGTTCTGACCCGTCTCACTTGACGGAAGAATGTCCGTTTCAAGGTCCTAAGCATACCAATGCATCATTTCAAAGACCTAGAAATGATCCATCTTCCTCCACAAATGATCAGGGTTGGAGGAATAACCCTAACTTTGCTTGGAACCAATCACAATTTCAAAACACGGTTCCAAACCAAAACAATTTCCAAGGGGCCCCTCCACCAAAACAGCCACCACTTCAATTGAGTCAGCACCCCTTCCAATCACAAAACTTCCAAAATCCGGCCAACACTTTTGCACCGTCTAGTCCTTTGCAATTGACCGGTACAGATAATACCTCTGCACTAGCACAAACCTTGGATACTTTCATGAAACAATCCATCCAAGGGACGGCAAGTTTGCAATCTTCCGTCGAGAATGTAATGAAGATCATTATCTCTCAAAATGAGAACATCAAATCGATGGAAGAACAAATTGCACAACTAAAAGCCGAAATGAGTGCAAGAGAGAATGGGAAACTTCCAACTCAACCTTTACCTAATTCTGGCTATTCACATGATGTGGATGCAATCACGTTGAGATCTGGAAGAGTGCTTGACACTCATGTTGGGGAAGAGTTTGATGATACTGATAAATCAATTAATAGAACCCCGGCTGAGACCTTTCCACACACTTCTTACCCCAGTTCTTCTACCCCACCATCTTCTTCCGAGCCTATTCTTCATTTCCCAAAAGGCTCGCCATTACAGCCCACCTCTTTTACCCCTCCTCTTCTATTCTGGGATCTGTTCCACACCCACTTCCTTCTCCTATGATGGACCCAACGCTTACTGCTAAAGCACCTTATCCGAATCGGTTAAGGGCTAACACACCGAGTCCACATATGGAGAAGATTATGAACATTTTTAAGCAAGTAAACACCAACATCCCTCTCCTAGATTCCATCCAACAAGTTCCGTCCTATGCGAAAACTCATAAGAACTTGTGCACTAGGAAGAGGAAGAATCCAGTGCCCAAGAAGATTTTCATAGAAAAGACAATAGACACGGCTTTCCCCCAACAATTACCGAGGAAACGTAAGGATCCAGGATATCCTACTATTTCCGTTTCTATTGGGGAAAAACACATCAACCGTGCTCTATTAGATCTTGGCGCTAGTGTTAACTTGCTTCCTTACTCAGTCTATGAGCAATTAGGGATCGGAGAGTTAAAGCCAACCAATTGCACTCTCCAGATGGCTGACCGATCTATCACCAAACCTAGGGGTGAACTGGAGGATGTGTTAATAAAAATCGGAGAATTTATATTCCCGGTAGATTTTATTGTAATTGATACACAACCTGTAGCGAACCCACGGAACCAAATTCCGGTGATTTTAGGTCGCCCCTTTTTGGCCACTTCCAATGCAATAATCAACTGTCGTAATGGTTCTATGACCCTATCTTTCGGGAATAGGTCAATAGAGCTGAACATTTACAAGTTGGGAAGTGTACCCTCCGAACCTATTGCTCAGGTCTGTTCTGTCGACTTAATGGATGTCGACAGCAGCGAATTTGATGATCCTCCTGATACCGATCTAGACTCTTTTCATATGTTGTTGTTTGACCCAACTATGTATCATACACATACGGACACTTCTACTGAGATGTCCGGGTCAACAATTAACACCGATTATGAATTGTTCTTAGAGTCTGTAGATCACCCCGTACTTTGTGATGACATTATTCATCGGGGTATAGATGGAACTTTTGAGGAGATCTTCGCTGATGAACTCGCATTTTTGAATGACACGGGTGTTGAGATGAATCATCTCCCAATCAATGAAATTGAACCTCCACTCCTTCTTCTGAATTGTAAAAAGAATGCGAGTAATCCATCACATACACTGCATCGTCTCTCCAAAATGAGACGCACACACATTCTCTTCCACCACTTACCTTTTCCCTACTTTTTCTTCCACCAACCCGAGCACTGCATTGATAAAATTTTTGAATGGTTGGTGTTGACATTCGGTCTTTGCAAAGCTTGGCATCGACCACTGATTCTTGACCCCCACTTGTGATTTTAAAAGATTAACATTGCATAACTCAAGTTTGGGGGGGTATGTTTTTCTGGCTCCTAAAAATAATTTTTACAAAATTTTGAGCCAAAAATAAGTTTGGGGGAAGTTCTTCACTTAAATATTTTTCCCCCACTAATAAATTCCTCCCAAGCTTACAGGTTTTTCGAGATTTAGCGGAAGGCAACAGTGAGGACACTGTTGAAAACAAGTTTGGGGGAGGTTTGTGCTTATTTTTCGCATCATTTGCATATCATCTGCATAAGCACAAAACATTTTTTTCAAAAAAACCATAAAAATTTAAAAATTTACAAAATTATAAAAATATTTTTGTACATAAATAAGATAATGAAAGTTTAGATAGTGAAAAATTACATCCATGAGATTAGAAAAATTTAAGAAAACTAAGAAAATTAGAAGTTTTCTTATACGAACTAGTAATAAGTAGTTATGAGCCGTTGTCCCAAGGGTTAGTAAGATGAAAGACGTCACTAATCTGAGGATAAAAATAAGTCTGAAAAATAGTTTCTATTCTGGAAGCCAAACATTTTGAACATTGCTACCCTGCTATTCGCACTTACACACATCTTAAAGCCTGGGATAGTAGAGGATACCTTGAAATGCTCTTGTCTTAAAGCTAAAAGTATAAAAAAAAAAGTATTTTGAAAATGGTGAGAAAAATGGACACTGGTTTTGTTATCACCAAGGGCAATAAAAAAATATATAGCAAAAGGGTGTTTCTTCACCTAGTGCCCTAAGGTCAACTGGTCTGGGAGTCACTGCTATGCCTAAGGTGGTGCAAGATTAGGAAAATACACCAAATAAGCAAGCACATGAGTAATCGGTCGGTTAGTACCTCAAGAAGTATTAACGGTCGCATGAAAGTGTGTGAGCTCATCAAAAAAAAATGTACTGAGGTTGATGGGCAAGAGTATGATAGCTTGAATTGAATTCTCTGGGTGTAGGGATGTCTTTACACACACGCAGGGTGATATGATCGATGTTTGGAATAAAGATAGGAATGAAGAATAAGACGAATTTTTATTGAGGGAGGACGTGATTTCTGAAATTTTTTCATGACCATTAAGATAGGGCTCATGACAACCGAAAAGCTAGCTTAGTTGGAAACCCTAATTTTCAAAGTCTTTCTTTTACAATTCTTGTCTTTAAATGTAATATTCATGATCTTATTTTTATCATTGGATTTTTGGAGGGTTCCTAGGCACCCTAGTGAGGTCTCCCAAGCCATCAACCATGGCAATTTCAAAAATTATGGTGCCTACAAACCCTAGTGTACGGATCAATAACTAGATGTCTAGGCGAAAAACGAACTAGCTAACAACTTAGCTAATGAGAATACGGAATTACAACCTTTGTAGATCCGTTGCTCCACCTCCACGGCTCCGCAACGAGGTCCTCTCCGCTGTCCAAATCAAATCCGGGCTCTAGGATCGACTTCGTCGGAGAATGGGCAAGCTAGGTCGTCGATGTCCATGCCGAAGATGATCTACGTCGAGGCATCGGTGAATCAAGCTCCACCTTCACCAAACCGTGAAAAGTTGTGAAGGAAACACACTCTACTTCTTGGCAAGAGGTAGAGGATGAAGAAATAGGATGTGGGTAAACTATGGAAATGGATTTCTCACTCAAAACATCAATCCACCATTGATGACCTCAAGCTTCTTCACTTGAAGCAAGGAAGAAGAAGAAGAAAAGATATGATAAGTTAATTGAAAAAGAAAAGAATAATCAAAACTTATCATGACTAAACCATGGTAAAGTGTAGAGATTCAACTAGGGTTAAAACAAATGGTTAGGTTAAGCATGAGATAAGAATGGTGGACAAAGTCAAAGGTTCATGAAACTTCAACTACAATCCAAAACAAGCCACCATTCTTCTCATTTCTTTTATTCATTTATCAAAAATAAAAAGGATAATTAAATAAGATAAATGAATAATAAATAAGAAACCCTAACCATTTCATTAACCAAGGTTTAATACTTTACACTTAACCAAAAAGGATGTATCATCAAACATGATACAAGCATGTGCACAAAATCATATCGCATATGTAATGCGCACACCCGAGTGAGAAAATCCATCTTAAGTAAACCGATACTAGTTGATGCAAGGTAATATATCAAATATATAAATATGCATTAAATCATTAAATCAACACTTGATTCAATGACCCGGTCATGCGCACATAACCAACTGGTATCATTAGTAACATCTTATCGAATCAACACTTGATCCGATAACCCGGCTATATCGCATATAACCGATCAATGTCACATCGCGAGAATCGAATACAGTATCACATACCGTATTATTCTCGGTCCCGCATATATCTCATATGCGCTCCTATTTCGTTTCGCTTGAGCCAGGAAACCTCTGTGTAGGACTCTAAAGACTCGTCAATACGCCGGCAGCAGGTGATGATCATATCAAACACCCACAAGCCGCAAGCGGTCTGCTAAACGTAACGGCCACCCGGGTATTGAGCGATCTGAAGATCGACGAGCAAGCCCGCTCACACTCCAGTGAATCCGACCAGTAACACTACCGTACAGTCCGGTCTGATCGTCTGATATGCCGCATATCTCGCCTAGGGGTGGTAAACGTCAGACCCCAATAGCTCAATAAGTCGTGTCGATATGAGGTCTATAACACTTCGAGAAACTACTGGTAACACTTACCAGTAAATCTCAGCAACCCTGGCCAGGGATTTCCTGTTATAGCCAATCGAACACAGCGCAACATCAACTCCCTATACCGGGAGAGACGAATCCCCTCCTATCGCTCATTGCCTCCATGTGACTCGGGACTGTACCCAAAAACCACCGTTTTGCACGCCCTCTTGGACGTGGTAAGATGGAAATTAAAGCACAGTGGGAACCACACAAGACTCTATGACGATCTCGGGTCAACAGACTACTCTGTACCAGTGTCACCAGAGAACTGCCATCTGACGTGAGGTATAATACCATCTGGGAGTTCTCGGCGAGTCCGTCCAGTGTACCCAGTCTCTACTGAGCACCCGTATATCATCTCCGATGTCAAACACCAATGGATATGGGATCATCCATCGCCCATCTGTATGGGTCGAGAAGGTACACGCTAGTCTACTCTGGTATATCGATGCCCCGTCTCGATACACCCACGACTAGGGACATTAAAGGATGTACTTATAGACTACCATGTCCCCACTAGTATGATCCGCATCATAGTCCAGGTAGTCAAGTACAGATCCTAAGGGCTTTACCAACATGTAACAGAGAGACAAACAGTATACACGTTAAGGTAAAGATCAACCAGATAGCATACTATCATGTCGAGCAAGAAAGTCCTCCCTATGTACATCCCAGCATCCACTACAATATACATCCTATGTATAGTAATGGCCTCTAGGGCATACATATAACTAACAATCTCCCACTTGCACTAGGGCCATCTGTAGCAGTGGTTTGATGTATCTCATACTCAACCATCCCATAAAAGTGTCTCTCTCTGGGAACAGGCCTTTGTGAGTGGATCCGCTGTGTTGTCCTCTAAGTCTGCTTTCCTTGCCTCGATCACCCTGGAGATCAACCATCTCCATGATCAGGTGATACTGCCTTTGAATAAGTCTGGATCACTGATGGGACGGACGTTCCTTGGCATAAGCCACAACTCCATTGTCTCACAATGGTAGGAACATAGTTCATCTCATGAACCATTATACATCCAAACATCTTCTTTAGTAGCATCATAAGTAGCGATGTATCCAGCCTTTATCGTCTAGTATGTCACGGTATCTAGCTTGGAACTCTTCCAACATACCGTCCCTTTACTGAGGGTAAAGACAATGCCTGCGACTGACATTCAGTCGTCTTTATCACTCTGGAACACTTCCAGTGATTCTCCCCAGGATCGATTGATACCTTCTCATTACAACTAGTGAGTTTCCTAACATCCATTTAGATCTATCTCATAGATCCAAAATCCAGGATTTAGCAGGTATCACCTTGATCCTATATGGAGAATCCTTGTGATAAGCGGAGATTGATCGAGCGTAGCATAAGAAACTCCTTTCTTATCAAGAGTATGTCATCCACGTACTCTACGAGGATCACCACCATACTCCCTACTACCTTTTTGTTTATACAAGGTTCATCTACCATTTTGATGATGTCAAACTCTTTGACTTATCCATCAAAACAGATGTTCCAACTCCGCGATGCCTGCTTTATCCTATAAAGCATCTTGCACACGTTTCCGCTGCTCCCACTGTCTACGAGGCCCTCTGGCTGTGTACTTATAGACGCTCTCTTCTAAATCATCATTTAGAAAAGCAGTCAAGACACCCAACCACCAGAGATCGTAGTCATGGTATGCAGCCGTGGTAAGTAGGATCTGGATGGACTTAAGCATAGCCATTGGAAAAGGTTCCATCATTATCCACGCCTGGTCAATGAAGAAAACCTTTAACAAGTCTAGCTTTGAAAGTCTCAACTTTTCCATCTACACCAAGTAATCTTCTCAAGATATACTTGCTCCTGATGGGGATTTAACCCTTCAGATATAGCAACCAAAGTCCATACTTTGTTGGTGTATAAGGATTCCATCTCAGATCACTAAACATCCAGCCATTCTTACAGAGTCTCACTCTTGATGGCCAGCTCGAAGCTAGTTGGGTCATCATCTCATGATGCAATCCTCGCTCCCACTGTCATAGAGAAACCGAAGTATCTCTCAGGTGGGTGAGGAACCCTACTAGATCGGCGGAGAGGCTGAGGTTTGTTGGTATCTACTGAATCCTTTGGTTCTATCAAATCATCAGCTGCAGTTTGTATAGCTGGAACATTTCCAGTTCTACATAACAGACGTTGCCTCGAGCTTGTCCGGATTTTGCTTTTAGACATAGGCCGGACAACCCCAAATCATAACTAACTTAAGATATGGGCTCTTCCCTTTCCATATCACATATGAAACGGTAGGCAACTGATTTGATTGAAACCCTATTCAATAGGTATGCAGCTTCTCAAGTGCATAACTCCCAAAAGGAAATAGGTAACTCAGTATTACTCATCATAGAGCACACCTTATCTCATATGGTGTCATCTGCTCCGCCCCGATATACCAACGTGCTATGGTGTATGCGGAGGAGTAATGCTGAGAGAGAATCTCATTCTCCTTTAGAATAATCCAGGAATTCCATGCACAAGTATTCTCCTCCTTGATCTCATCATAGGACATAATACTTATACCCGTATTTTGGTTCTCTACTTCTAACTTATATTCTGTGAATATCTCAAAAGGTTCGGACTTGTGTTTCAACAGGAACATAGGTCTGAATCTAAAGAGATCATCAGAGAACGTAATGAAGTATAAAGAACCGGTCTTGGTATGTGTAGACAGGGGACCTACATACATCAACATGTATCATCCCAAGAGTTCACTAACTCTTTCTCTGTTTCCAATAAACAGAGCTATGGTCATCTTATCTTTGTGACATGACTGGCGAGTTTCATAAGATGTAAATTCAAACTAATTTAAATATACATCTTTATGTAACTCTAGCTAGTCGGGTCATATTGATCTGACCTAGTCTACAATACCTCAAGAAGAATTCGTTCATTTCTGAACTCTTCCTCTTGTGTGTGTTCCATATACTAAGAACTGTAGTTTGATTTAGAACATCAATGCTTTTAGATAACGTGCCTGAACCGATCAACTTTTGATATAGGAAATGTTCAAAACATTATCCAACAATACGAAATTTTATCGTTTCTTTACTAATAAAGAGACAGATATGATTTTGTATATCAGGTTCGGTATCTAATAACATTCGTTCAGAATCAATGTATTACAATACAGGGTGACAGTGACCAACAGACTTGGCTGCAACACTTGCCCCGTTTTCTGTCTCATGAAACTTATCACCCGTTCTCAGTTTTTCTATCCTTTTGTAGTCCTATGTAAAATCTTACATATCTGGGATCCTGATCCGGTATCATATACCAAGGATGCAGAGGATACTGAGAAACAGTTCTGTATAATGAACACACCCGAAGATGATGCATCAGCATGCACTCTCTTCGTTTGGGCGGCACGGGAAATCTGGTATTCCCCAATTTCCTGCTCTGTCTTATAACAATTATAAGTTGGAGCGGGACCAACGTTCCCCAGCTCTGTATAACAAGCGGGTTCGGTCAATAATCCGTTTTATTATCTTGATTAAGGCGTGATATGGTCGCTACCAGGAGAGAGAGAGAAGAAAACACTCAGCGTGCGCTCTGTCAAGAATAGATTGGTTATTATTTTATCTAATCAGGATGGCTCCCACTGCTTTTTATCAAATCTTCCTTCAAACCCTAAAAGGAAAGACTAGCCGGGATTAATTACACACTACAAGTTCACCAATCTTTCAGCCAGGCCAGTGTCGGTACTTTGAGGGAGGTCCCCCGTGCTTTCGCACGAACCTAATTAATGTAAACCTCGTTTTCCCAGAGGCGTAACCCCGTTAACACCTTTCTAGACACCTACTTGATCGGCTAATTGCAATGTGTAAAACTCTCCCAGGAGTAACTCTTACTCGCAGCGGGTATCGGGATCCAACTATCTCATAGAAGGTATGCAATCTCATTGCAAATCTCAACACTTGAAATTCCCGATAATATTTTGCCCCTAGCTCGCTATGACCTTGACGCATGCCAAACAACCCATAGTCTGCTAGTCAAGTTCAACCCGTCATTTCCTGATTGAATTAAACCCACCCGCACGACCCTTGACGCATGCCAAACAACGCCGTACGAATACTCTAATCCAATCGCATCGTATGCTAACAGATAAGCACTAGTTAGCTACCGTACACTACGCCTTGACGCATGCCAAACAACCGCAGCACGAATACTAACCAGTACGTATCTGAAATGACGGAGGGCTACGCTAGGTTTTTCTGAAAACCTATTGCGTAATGAACTTGATATCGTTGTAGGATCGAATGAAGTTTAAAATGGAGTGCTTTTGAGGCTTTTCTAGTTTTGCTAAAGGAGTCACTCCCGGTGAAGGGATCGTCGGTCCTTTCCTCGTCGAATGAGGTGCGGGATATATCATATATATCACTGTGCAAAGCAAAAACACTTAAAAGCAATCAAAAACAAACCGAGGGTGTAGCATCAGCCAGTTATTGCTAAAGGAGTCACTCCCGGTGAAGGGATCTCGGTCCTTTCCTTATCGAATAAGGTGCAGGATATATCACATATACCGCTGTGCAAAGCAAGAACTGTAGCTACCTGTTTTATTTTGAAATTCGATTCTACAACATCTTAGGTTTCTTTTAATTTCATTAATCACATTAATGAAGTCCCATCAAAAAGGTACCTAAACATCACAGATAAATATGACGTACACTTATGCCATCCGCATTCGCCTCGATGTCCCCTCGTGCACCGTTAGGTTAGGTAACTAACGACAGAGCGGGGCAGGGCTAGCGCGGGTGTAAAACATAAGTAACGTCTATATAATATATCATATATACTATATATAATACCTGTCACAGAACATCACATGATCACAGATAAAACACAGCAGAAGAAACATATGAAATATTGGATATACTAGGGCGTCCGTGTTTTCAATACGAGCCAGTATAAAACACGGATTCCACGGTCGTGATGAATAGCCAAACCCACACCCCTAGACCCCTACGAGAGCGGCAAGCAACCCTGCCAATTCTGGAGTTAGGAGACCCGGACTCGACTCCTCGAGTTGGTCTCCCACTGGACTCCAGAACCCGGTTACTTGTGCCCTCCTCCTTGGGTCTATTCTAGTGCGGAAAAGTAAATAATATACAAACGGTGACTACTTACGCAACCTGGAAGTGCCCCAATAAAAGAATATTACATACAAGTTTTTACATGAATGAAAATGAAAAACACTCATCTCACATAAAAACCCCCGGCTATTCAAACACGACGATCCAATATAACATATCCAGCAACACATAACATCACATGTCATCAACGTAAGTAAGTATGCATACCCCAATTGTCGTTGACGTATAGCAACGAAACCGGCGATATCACATATTACACTTACGGTCACAGAAAAGAAAGTGTAAAACTACAACAGTTGGAATCCTCAACCACCTCAGACATCGCATGCCTGACCAAATGAATTCCTTAGACATCACATGCCTAACAATTATAAACCCCGCACTTTAGTCTCAAAAATCGAAAACACTTTTCAATACCAAGTCGGGCAATTCAACAAGATTCCCGACATCCTGATCGAATACTCGTCGCAAACTTTAGTAGACGGCCGCACCCCCGACGCCGTCGACAAAGTGCACCAAGGCGGAACACCGCTACCGCGAGCACCCGAACGGATGCTTTCGGCGACGGGGTTCTCCTACAGTCACTTGGTCGGGGCTATGGAGTGAGGCTGTCTATTAAGTTTACCGGCGAATATCCGCGTACGCTACGTGATTGCGACGGACTTTTGATCACATCAAAATTCCGTGGCAACCGATCAAGTGAGACTAAATTGCTACGTTTATAACATTCATTCAGTTATCTCATAACTTATTGTGAATTCCAATTATTGTATCCCATTCCAGATAAACAGAAAATGTTAAACTTTTCGATCGAACAATCGAACACCCAAGTTTTCCCGATACTGATCAACACATGAAACAAGTATAACAACATTCCGTTCGTGCCTCAGTACCAACGGTCCAGCCGTAGAAGGGTCAAGCCAACGCCTCACATGTGGCACGCCGTACTGCCCCAAACCCGAAGGTTCAAAGGGCAGTTCAAGACGGTCACATAATCGAGTTAAGGTTTGTTGTCTTCTAGAGGGTCCATCGCGTTACTTGCACTACTTAGAACGTCGTTAAACTACGGAAAAATCCAACACTTGGAAATTTCCCGACAGGGGAAAAATCGGGTATTTATATCCGGTCGAACTTTTTAACATATTCTAAAATTTATCCGGAAAACACATGGACAGAATTAGACTTTCCGATCGAAACAATGATTCCCAAAACAACTCAGAACAACTCAACTCTTGAGTTCAGTTTAAATATTCCAGGAAAACTAGCACTGGATTATGGGAATTACTGTGAAAAATGACACGTGTCGGCTTCTGATTGGCGGCGCTTCCGCCGCACAAACCCCCTTTGTGCGGCGCTTCCGCCGCGCTTTGGTGGAATTAGGCTACCAAATTTCACAGTAATTCATAAAAAAGCCTGCTTGTTTTTCTGAATATTTTTAATTGCCAAAAATCAACAGTTTTGAAAAAAGTACAGAGAGCATGTAAGGTTTGGGATTTCGGGTTCGATCGGGTTTCTAATTCCGTCCGGGGATCGCCTAAGGCTCTAGCTAGGCTCTGATACCACTGGAGGGTTCCTAGGCACCCTAGTGAGGTCTCCCAAGCCATCAACCATGGCAATTTCAAAAATTATGGTGCCTACAAACCCTAGTGTACGGATCAATAACTAGATGTCTAGGCGAAAAACGAACTAGCTAACAACTTAGCTAATGAGAATACGGAATTACAACCTTTGTAGATCCGTTGCTCCACCTCCACGGCTCCGCAACGAGGTCCTCTCCGCTGTCCAAATCAAATCCGGGCTCTAGGATCGACTTCGTCGGAGAATGGGCAAGCTAGGTCGTCGATGTCCATGCCGAAGATGATCTACGTCGAGGCATCGGTGAATCAAGCTCCACCTTCACCAAACCGTGAAAAGTTGTGAAGGAAACACACTCTACTTCTTGGCAAGAGGTAGAGGATGAAGAAATAGGATGTGGGTAAACTATGGAAATGGATTTCTCACTCAAAACATCAATCCACCATTGATGACCTCAAGCTTCTTCACTTGAAGCAAGGAAGAAGAAGAAGAAAAGATATGATAAGTTAATTGAAAAAGAAAAGAATAATCAAAACTTATCATGACTAAACCATGGTAAAGTGTAGAGATTCAACTAGGGTTAAAACAAATGGTTAGGTTAAGCATGAGATAAGAATGGTGGACAAAGTCAAAGGTTCATGAAACTTCAACTACAATCCAAAACAAGCCACCATTCTTCTCATTTCTTTTATTCATTTATCAAAAATAAAAAGGATAATTAAATAAGATAAATGAATAATAAATAAGAAACCCTAACCATTTCATTAACCAAGGTTTAATACTTTACACTTAACCAAAAAGGATGTATCATCAAACATGATACAAGCATGTGCACAAAATCATATCGCATATGTAATGCGCACACCCGAGTGAGAAAATCCATCTTAAGTAAACCGATACTAGTTGATGCAAGGTAATATATCAAATATATAAATATGCATTAAATCATTAAATCAACACTTGATTCAATGACCCGGTCATGCGCACATAACCAACTGGTATCATTAGTAACATCTTATCGAATCAACACTTGATCCGATAACCCGGCTATATCGCATATAACCGATCAATGTCACATCGCGAGAATCGAATACAGTATCACATACCGTATTATTCTCGGTCCCGCACATATCTCATATGCGCTCCTATTTCGTTTCGCTTGAGCCAGGAAACCTCTGTGTAGGACTCTAAAGACTCGTCAATACGCCGGCAGCAGGTGATGATCATATCAAACACCCACAAGCCGCAAGCGGTCTGCTAAACGTAACGGCCACCCGGGTATTGAGCGATCTGAAGATCGACGAGCAAGCCCGCTCACACTCCAGTGAATCCGACCAGTAACACTACCGTACAGTCCGGTCTGATCGTCTGATATGCCGCATATCTCGCCTAGGGGTGGTAAACGTCAGACCCCAATAGCTCAATAAGTCGTGTCGATATGAGGTCTATAACACTTCGAGAAACTACTGGTAACACTTACCAGTAAATCTCAGCAACCCTGGCCAGGGATTTCCTGTTATAGCCAATCGAACACAGCGCAACATCAACTCCCTATACCGGGAGAGACGAATCCCCTCCTATCGCTCATTGCCTCCATGTGACTCGGGACTGTACCCAAAAACCACCGTTTTGCACGCCCTCTTGGACGTGGTAAGATGGAAATTAAAGCACAGTGGGAACCACACAAGACTCTATGACGATCTCGGGTCAACAGACTACTCTGTACCAGTGTCACCAGAGAACTGCCATCTGACGTGAGGTATAATACCATCTGGGAGTTCTCGGCGAGTCCGTCCAGTGTACCCAGTCTCTACTGAGCACCCGTATATCATCTCCGATGTCAAACACCAATGGATATGGGATCATCCATCGCCCATCTGTATGGGTCGAGAAGGTACACGCTAGTCTACTCTGGTATATCGATGCCCCGTCTCGATACACCCACGACTAGGGACATTAAAGGATGTACTTATAGACTACCATGTCCCCACTAGTATGATCCGCATCATAGTCCAGGTAGTCAAGTACAGATCCTAAGGGCTTTACCAACATGTAACAGAGAGACAAACAGTATACACGTTAAGGTAAAGATCAACCAGATAGCATACTATCATGTCGAGCAAGAAAGTCCTCCCTATGTACATCCCAGCATCCACTACAATATACATCCTATGTATAGTAATGGCCTCTAGGGCATACATATAACTAACAATTTTGTGGGTGCAATCCGCTGAAAACCCTCAGGAGACAACACTCCTCCTACTAGGGACACCTAGAGGTTTAAAGGCTTATTGCACGTGCTCAGTGCAATCGTGTTGCCTATGAAAGTGTGCTAGTTAGTTTTTTCTCTTTTTTTTTCTCCTTCTCTTTTTAATAAAACATTCGCTCGAGACGATCGAAATTAAGTTTGGGGGTATTTGATCAGTCAAAAATATTGTATATTTTAGCCGGCAATTTCCCCATCTTTTACATACATTTAGAAGTGTTCGGCATTCATATTCTACATATTAGCAAATCTGTTACAAAATATGAGATTGCATGTAGTAGACTTTTAAACCGACACTTTAAGGGAAATTAACCGCATTTCATGGCATCGCATCATTTCTGTATTTGCGCAACACTTGTCTTGAGTCTGTGCAGGAAAATACGGAAGAAAAACCAAAGAGCTGATCAACATTAAGCCAATTCAATCATTTCAGATCTGGTATCAATGCAGAAGGAATTAGACAATTCTGTATATAAAATAAAGGCCCAAACTCCAGTGCAAAGCTTCAACAGAAAGCCCAAGGCCCAATCCATCCAACAGAGCGCGGAAGCGCGGCGGTTATGGGGTACTTGCGGCGGATCCGCGGTGGGCCCAGTGGATCATCTCCTCAAAATTGCAGCATAATTCCTTTCTCTGGGCCCACAGTGCTTTATGATACTTTAAATACCAGAATTCTCTCGAAGCTACTACAGATCAGAAATGAAGATTAAGAAGGCTAATCCTAAATTAAGCTCCTAATTAATCCTCTTCTAGAAGCTCCCTCCTAACTAATCCTCATCTAGAACCTTCTCCCCTAACTAACTTTTGGAGGGAAATTTGAATTCCCTCAACAAACTTTTGGAGGGAAACTTAGAATTTGAAATCCTAGATCTAGGGTTAGTTATCTATAAATAGGAGCCTAAATTTAAGGGTGGAGGGGGTTCACCATTAGTTCTTTAATCATTCTTTAGTTAATCATTCTACACCATCTTCTTCCACAAGTCTCGTGACAAGGCTTGTGCGAAACCCTAACCCTAATTCCACTCCAAATCCAAGATCTTGAGTACCAAATCAAGCGAGAAGCCTTCAACCTTTTAGGAGCCGAGCCGATCTTCAATCGGGCAAGTGATCCAAGCCGATCCGCGATCCACGGAGACGAGCGAAGCCAAGTCGACGATCAAGTTCTTCCTCTTGTAGTTCTTGAGTGATTGTAACGAAATTGTTGATATAAATAAAAGGTGAATTTCTTTAATCTTGCTTTCTTTTAATTCTTGCATCATGATTAGATCTCAATTTTTAATTGTTGCTCTTGTTGTGATGTTTGAGTGAAACTCCGCTCGTTAAGGAGTCGAGACGATTGTAGAATGATGATGTAACAAATCTTAATACTATTTTTAAGTCCTACGAGTTTGTAAACCCTAGCAAGTTCAAGAATCGATGACCTAGTTTCGTAGCGATGCTTTCTTGATTGCGATCGCTCGAAATTAGGGATCTACGATCGTTTCTTGAATTTACTAGAGGCTAGAATGTGAATGATATCGACGAAAGAACAAGGGATAAGATGAAACCCTAGTTTCACAAGAAATCCCTAATTCTCGATCGATCATCATCGATCTAGTATCAATTCATCGAAGGATAAGAATACGTAATTGTAAGACTACATCACATCTATAGATCCGATCGATTCCTACGAGCCTCATTTCAATTCTTGATATTTGGTTTGGAAAAATTATCAAACGATCAATTCTTGATTCTATCTTTTAATGCTTTCTTAGATCTAGTTTTTTCTCATTCTTGAACTTCAACTATAAATCTTGAATTGTTTTGTTTTCCTTTCTTTAAAGATTCAACTCATCTAATTCAAAAGACGAACGATTACACTTTCCTTGTGGACGATCCGCACTCACATACTAACTACATCCGACACCGTAGTTGATTGCGGTCAAATAATTTTTGGTTGTGATTTCTTTACTATTTGATTCGATTTATTACAATCACAGAAATTATATATCAATCAGACAGTCACGGAGTCCATCGTAATGTGCTGCCATTTCCATTCTGGGATTGGTAACGACTGAAGTAGACCAGCAGTTCTGTGATATTCAGCCTTTACTTGCCGACACACCAAACACTTGCTTACGCTTCTGGCTATTTCGCGCTTCATTCCATACCACCACTAGTGTTGTCGTAGATTCTTGTACATTTTTGTACCACCACGGTGCACAGAATAAGGGGAGCTGTGAGCTTCTTTCATCAACTCTTCTCGAACTGAGCCGTTTGGTACACACAATCGACTTCCATATCGCAAGGATTCATCTTCTTGGATAATAAAATCAGTTCGAAGTCCACTTTCTACTTGTTCTCGGATCTTTTGTAGCTTGGCATCATTTGCTTGAACTGCTTTGATCTGATTGACAAGAGTAGACTGGACTTGTAAGTTCATCAAATACGAAGCGTTACCTGGCATAACTACTTCGATTGCCAATCCATGCAATTCCTGCCGTAGCTTCCACTGAGCGGTGAGATTTATTGCTAATGGCTGGAGACTAAGTGCATCAAGAACTATATTTACCTTCCCTGGATGATATTGTAAGTTGATGTCGAAGTCCGCCATGAGTTCTAACTATCTTCTCTGCCACATATTCAATTCCTTTTCAGTAAGTACATACTTCAAACTCTTGTTGTCAGTGTATATATCCACTCGTTTTCCCAGAAGATAGTGGCGCCAAATCTTAAGTGCAAAGATAACGGCTGCTAACTCTAGATTATCTGTTGGATAGTTGCTCTCATGTACTTTCAGCTGTCTTGATGTAAAAGCTACAACTTTTCCATGCGGATGTAGAACACATCCTAATCCCTTACCGGACGCATCATAATGTACTACGAATCCTCCAGATTTATCCGGTATTAAGAGAATAGGAGCAGAAGTTAATTTTGATTTGAGTTCTACAAAAACTTGTACACATGCTTCTGATCAAATGAAAGCTTCATCTTTACGTGTGAGCTTAATCAGGGGTGCTGCAATCTTTGAAAAGCCTTCAATGAATTTTCGGTAGTATCTTGCTAATGTAACATTTCAGAAATATGAAATATTATTTTTGGAATTTAAATATTAAAATAATATATTTTGCGAAAACTATTCGATTTGCGAATTTGGGGTTTTCGCAAAATGGTATAAATATATACCAATATTGAGGAAATAATTGGAGATTAAAATGATTTATTTATTAAAAATATATTTATCGGATTTGGGCATTTTTATAATTAATTATATGAAATTTAAATTAAACTCGATTAGTGCACTACTAATCACGATTATGCCAAATCCGTATTTTTAATTAACCATGGCTAGTGCACCATGTCATGTTGCAATTTGGTTACATGTTGTTTTATTGTGTTTGTTGATATTTGGTTTTAAAAGAGAAAAGAAAATAGTAAAGGGAAAGCATGGGAGAATAGAATAATAAGCATGGGCATGAGAGAGAGAGGGAGGGAGAGGGAGACAGAGAGAGTAGCAAGGCTCCTACACTTGACATTTTTCCTTCATCACCTCATTTCTTCATCTCACCATTTCATCACCTCCTTCCTCCACCTCCTCCACCTCCATAGTTCATCCCCAAAACCATCTCAAAACCCCGTACTCCCTTCATTAAAAATGTTCCCCACCTCATCCTAAACCCTATGGACCTTTCAAGTTTGGATTTTAGAGACTTTGGGTATCTAGGGTTTTTCTTGAGTTGCTGTCATGAGGTATAATTCTCACTTCTCATCTTATAATTAGATTCCTAACTTTCTAGTTTAGTTTAGAGTTCGATTTAGTGTGGATTTGTGATCTTAGAATTTTCCAAGTTGAGGTTTAGTGGGGGACTTAACTTGTAAGTGGTAAATTGAAGTGTTGTGAGTGTTTTCAAGACCTTAGTGATGATTTTACTGGCTAAGATCAGAGATTAGAACCCAAAACACGAAGTTAGAATTTCCCGACATCGAATATTTGACAGTTTGTGAGGGTATATGGGAATCTGGGATGATCCAAGATCATTATAAAATAAGTTCCCATGACAGTGAGATGAGCAGGCAACCTAGAAGCACCCCCTCAAACCCGAGGCCCCAAACCTAAATCCTGGCCGCAGATTTAATCCTGGTGGTCGAAAATTGCTGCCACATTTTGGTGGAATTCGATGATTTTTGGTTAGTGAGTCCCTTAGGTAATATCTAGAGCAACCCTATATGAAAAATTCCCTAGTTTGGCCTTGGGTGAAATCTGGGAGTGATTTCCTTCGTTGCTGAATTTGGTATTTGCGATTTATAAACTTGGGTTTTGGTATTTGATATTGTATTTGGTCGTTAGACGTTTGTACGTCAACGACGAGGGTTATTTGGTTGTTGTTGCATGCATAAGCTATAGGTTCTAACCTATCAGCACTTCGTGTTCCGCATCGGTTTTCGGACTTGGTTTTCATAATGTTGTGATATGTGTTGATTTGTAGGTACCTCGTGTGGACTTCAGCTTAGCGAGGAGTATTGCAGGTGAGTAGATTTATATCTACGGGGGAAGTCGGGTGGACGGTGTATAGCACCCCCGCAATTATAAAATGGAGACCGATATATAGAATATAGTCGGAGAAACCTATACTAGGAAACTACATATATGATCAAAAAGTTAGTTGGAGATGATATGAATGATTGAATACATATATCGATATATGAGACGAAAGCTATAAGGAAATGACATGAGATCGATGGATATGATAAGATTGAGATAGATGTGTTATGGGATTGGTAAAATATGATAAATATATATATGATTACTTGATGTGAGATGTTGATGTGATGAAAAGAGAATATGATAAGATAAGATGTCTTGGCTTAATATGTCGATATATGGATGAAAGGCGATATGAGAATATAGATACTGTTGCCAAGACATGATATGAGATTGATACGGATGTGACTTTATATATATATATATATTTATGAGGATAATGAGTGATATACCGTACGAGACGTTAGATCTGTACCCTCATTGTTATATAGGTTGATAGAATCCTTATTTGTTTAATGTCGTCGTACGATGGATTACCGTACGCGATGAGTTTTACCTGATGATTGATCCATACCCTCGACTCGAGGATGCCGTACGATGGATTATACCGTACGTGATGCTGTGAGGCTGGACTGCCGATTGATAGATTCATCGACTCGGATATGTTATAGATATTGTTAATCACTGTCTACACTACTTAGTTTAGCCCTTATGTAGATGTTATATTAAATACGTATACCTTATAATAGTGCGCTTACGACTTACTTTCTGCTACGTTTACGATATTCTCATTGCATTACGTATACCTGTGCTTCCATTATTTGTTATGATATCATCGGCTAGTATACCTGCACAATTATCGATGATGCGTATGTTACACTTACACAGATTGTCGGCTCACACACTTTCATCATCGGTAATTGCTATGTCACTTACACAGTCAAATTGCTATATCGTGCTATTACTCTTAATTGTTTAGTATTATCACATGACTCGTTTGCATGATATACTGATATACTCACATCACTATTCTATGTTGCATGATATACTGATATGCTCACATCACTATTCTATGTTGCATGATATACTGATATGCTCACATTTCTATTATATGTTTGCATACATCATGCTTTACGATTATACGCATTGAGATGCTGTTTTCATGAGATTCTGGATTTGAGAAACGTGGTTATATTTTAAAAGAAAGTATGTATTGTTTTAAAAATCCGGTTTCTCTTGATATGATATTTCGATGCGTCCACCATGAGTTTTCTCGGTTCTGAGATTGGTTTTAGAAACCCTATTCAAGGAGATGGACGATCCGTTTGCGGGTACATGGTGGACCCGGTATGGTACCCCGGGGTAAGAAAGGTATGTTGTGCAGTAGATGATGATCCTGGCAGAGGGACTACTACTTACCGGTGATAGTTTGGACCCGGCGGTTATCCGGAGGATACCGACCAGAGTCGTGAGATGGATATGGGCCGATCTAGACTGACGGAGCCCATGGGCCGATCCGGACTGACGGAGCCCGAGATATGAGGATTTACGTGTCGATGCTGGACATGGGTTTCATGATGTTTCGAGTGTCAGTGTTGGGCATTCAGGTTCTATGATTTTGATGTGTCGTTGATCGACACACATTGGTTGATATCCTCATACATACATGCATATGCTTTCATGATGTCACGAGTGTCGATGTTGGACACTTAGGTTCCATGATGTTGATTGTGTCATTGATGGACACGTGGATGATATCCACCTGCATATAGGCATATAATTCAGATGTTTATTTGTATGTGTCATTGGCATTGATTATATTGTTGATATATACACATACATGGTCACCCTAGATATCATAGTATTACCTTCTTGATATAGTGACCTAGGAAATCGTTGTTTTATTCGATTTCTACCTGCTGATATTTTCTACTCATGAGTTGGCAACTCACCCCCGTTATGCCACAGTTCTTGCAGGTTTGACCGCTTGGGATTAGTAGCGGTATCGCTGGCACACAGCTTGCATTCGGGTGTTTTTCTATGGTAGGTGGGACACATTGGATCTTGCCCACTCTTGTATTTATTATTTCCTATTGTATCTAGATAAACTCCATCAGTCAGAAACTAGACTTTGTATATTTAGTGGACTTAGACGGACTTGTGGTTGCGAGACTTAGAGCGATGGGTATATGTTCGCTATGTGTGGATTTAATATCTTACTTTATTCATATTATTCCTTCTGGGTTGATCTTCGCCGTTGGGCGTCGTATACATTGCTTGCGTGGTTGTGATTCCGCCATTTGGTGAAGAGCTAGCTCCTATTTGGGGATGCCTTTTATATTGTTATGTATATGTGGTTTCGGTCCAAAATATACAAGGGAGGCGCCGCCCAAAATTTTAAAGACGAAAAAAAATGTTCTTAACTTTAGTACATTGTTCAGTTGATAAAACTGCACATTTGTATTACATCTTTCCTACCATTTTCATATTAAAGAAGGACTTTATTATAATATATCATCATATGAGGGTTTATGTGTAAAAATACTATTTTCCATGTGTTGATATATTATAATTAGCATTTGGTAGAAAAATGTATGCAAATAAATTCATTGACCAAATCCTAGTAGAACAAAGTCTACTAAAGATTATTTGAGTTGTTCTGCAAGAGATTTCCAAGTGTGCAGAATTTTTCAAAGACTAGAATCAAGCAAATCAAGTTGTTGAAGAAGACTTGCCTAATTAAAGAAGCAAAACTTGGAGACCAAGTCTGGAAGCAACCGCGAAAAGATTTCCAAATTCTAAAGGCGCCAAGGATCGCCAAATGTCACATAGAGACTGCTCCTGAAAATTGATGGACGGCCATGATCATCAAGCCGCGGATCCGCGGCAATAGCCCTTTTATGCCGCGATCCGCCGCAGATATATTGCGTTGGGAGTTGATGATTTTTGGGGAAAATCTTTTCTACATTTTACCTAATATGGAAGCAAATGATTCTGGCTTTACACTATAAAAAGGCACCGAGAGCCTCTTGGAAAATTCATCAAGCCGACGAGATCACGAAGTCCAAGACGGCTCACGCATCCAGGCTGATCATCAACTGTTCGCCTACCTTCTTGGAAGAGATCGAGAAGCAAACTAGTCTTTGTAATCATTTTCTAAGGAATCAAAGTGTAATGAATATTGTTGATTGATAAAGGTAGCTTTCTTTTTCTTATTCTATTTCTTCGTAGTTTAATTATGCATTTTCTCTCCATCTCTTCTTCTCCCAACATGCGCGAGTAATTCTCCTCTTGTTAGGGTTCGTAGGATTAAGGTAGGCTAATGGATGATGAACATCCCTAAACCCTTTTTAAGTCCTATAAAGTTTATGAACTTTATCAAAAGAATCATTAACATCCTAATCGGGCGCGCTAACAATTCTTTGTTAGTTCCGACCGCGATTAGAGATTAGATTAATGATTGTTTTGGTAAAGGCTAGATATGAACGGAGTTCCGTGTCGAGATAAGGGTTAAGAGTGGGATTCCTTTTCCCTCCAGAAACCCTAATCTACACGCATCACCGTCGTTCTAGTTATAAATCTATTAAAGGATAAAAAGGGTAACTTTTAATTAATCGTCCATAACTACTAAATCCTAACGAACCCTACAAGCCCTCTTATTATATTATCTACATCTCTAAAATAATCTAGATCTATAAATTCGCACTCTTGCTTAAAGTAGATCTAGAAACTTTTCAAAAAATTCTTTATTCCTCCTCTCTTTCTCAACACATCTAAAGTAAGAGTAAAAGATTCAACGTTTCCGTGAGGACGACCCGTACTCACCTCGGTCTAGCTACACGCGACACCGTTCTGACTGCGGTTACACTACAAACACAAATTTTTGTATCAATCATACATTCTACTTGCATTTTCTTATATCATTAATTATGCATTTATAGATAGACTTTATTTCATTATACCTTTATTTCAAACTGCACCCCCACTATTTTCCGTAAAAAGGTTTAGATTTTCTGGGCTTTGGCTTACTTGAATTACATTACGCCTTTGGACGTTGCGTGATTTAAATGCCGGTCACGTGCTTGTAAGTGCACGGCGGCGCCCCGGCCGTCAATCCGACGGCCAAATGCGGAAACGGTGATAATCTTTACATTTTGCGGACTTAGCAAACCGGCACCACCGCGCACTAAAACCCCGGATCGTAACCATTAACAAGTCTAAGCTAACAAGAAGAAGGGTTAGAGATATACCGACTGATCCGAGTCCTCCGGTCTTCATCTCCACTCCAATCTCCTCGCGGGATCTCCGGTCGTCGCCTCCTCGCCGGAAGGGCACCACGTCGCCTGCGTCTTTTACGGGCTCCCGCCTCTATACCGAGGCAACTCGGGCATGAAGCCGGCAACTCGACATGCCCAAGATTTGCTGTAGAATGTAGTGTAGATGATGCTAGTCTCATTTGGGGTTTGTAGTTGCCTTGATGGAGGAATGGGGTTAAGAAAAATGGTGCTTTCATTTTTCCAAAACAAGAAGAAGAAGGAGATGAAGAATTCCTCACAAATCAAAGATGAACTCTCTCATTCTTTTCTTTCTCTCATTGTTCTTTCTTTTTTTTATCAAGTGAGTATGATTAATGGTGAAGGAATGAGAATATCAACCATAACATCAAGGGAGGTGAGTGTAGGAGATCAAAAGAGGTGACCACATCCTAGACATAAAAACATCAACCATGCTTTTCTTTTCCATCAAAACCATACCCTTTCCAATCTCATTAATGCAAGAATGGTGCAACAAAAGAAAAGATGCTATCATATCAAAACTTATGCAATAAAACCCCTCCACTAAAATTATTTGCACAATTGCAAATAACCCCCTCCATCGGAAAAGTCCGGCCGGGAAAGAACAGAGGAAAACCGGCCGGAACGGAAAGCAAACTGGCAACTCCAGAAAATTGGTCCCGTAATGAATTACAGGAAAACCCCAATACTGTGCATACACACCCGCATCTGTATTCCGTCCGGATACAAATGCAAAGAGACAGAATCTACACTGTACTAAACTAGGACCGGCTTAAAACAAAGCCGGCTAGTAAAATCCGTCCGATCCTGATCCGTGCAGTACCGCACGTATCTGATCGAACGCTGCCATATAACTATACGGCCACTAGTACAAAACCGTCCGATCCTGATCCGTGCAATACCGCACGTATCTGATCGGACCCTACCATATCTCCATACGGCCTCTACAGCGTTTCGCCCGAAAGCTTGAGTAACTGTAAGTGTGGTGGACTCTAAAGACTCGTCAATACTATGGCTGTGGATTTAACCACTAGCACGTCAGAGGTATAAGCCAATACGTAACGGGCCACCAGCTATTGACTAAAAGGGACGTCGATGAGCGAACTCATCCTGACACCCTACTGAGCCTGTCAGTGACAATATCCGTACAGTCCGGTCCGTTCGTCTATGAGCATCGCATGTCGGGCCTAGGGGGTTGGTAAAAGTCAGACCCCCAAAAGCGGTACAAGTCGTGTCGGAGTGTAGCCCAGAACACCCTGAGATACTACTGGAATACCTACCAGTAAATCTCCTGCCTTGGCCAAGGTCTTCGTGTAATGGCTCTCCTAGACACAGCGCGACCTCACCCCCAATACCGGGAGAGACGAACCCCTGAAGATCCGCTCACTGCCTCCATGTGGCTCGGGACTGTACCCAACTAAAACCTGTTTGCACGACTCCTTTGAGCCGTGGTAGGGTAGTAATCAAAGTACAGTGGGAACTCACACGAGACAAATGACGATCCCCAGGTCGATGAACTAACCTGTACACATGTCACCAGGGAACTGCTATCTGACGTCAGGTATAAGACCAACTAGCATGTTCCCGGCGAGTCCTGTCCGGTGTACTCATAACCCAATGAGCACCTGTATACATCTTAGGTGAACCAACTGACACCAGTGGCTTGTGAGACCGGCCACCGCCCCTCGTCGGGGTCTCGACTGTATACACTAGTCTACTCTGGAGAATCGATGCCCTGTCTCGAAACTCCTACGACTAGGGACCTTTTAAGGATGTGCTAATAGACTCCAGCTCTCACTTATATGATCGCCTTCATACTGCTGGCAGTCAAGCAAGAATCCTAGGGGCTCTATCAACGTGCAATAGCGACATGTCATGTCACCTAAAGCAGTACACGATGATAAAGGTAAACCAGACAGCAAACTATCATCTCGAGTAAGACTGTCGTACCGGGATAGGTCCTCCCTCAATCATTGCAATCACGTGCCTGTGATCCAATAATTGACTCTGAGGGCACTATCTCCAACAATCTCCCACTTGCACTCAAGGCTAATTATTGCGATGTCGCATACTCACAGCCCGTGTGATACCGAACACCCAACTCCTCTACTAGTCAGTCGCAGAAAGCCTGTTTGCGAAACTATTGCGTTCGAGGAATAGCCTCAGTGAGTGGATCCGCCTAGATGTTTCTTTCTATGTCTCTCTATATTTCAAGTTCGCGGAGAAAAGCATCTCCCGAAATGAGCAATACCTGTCTTAGAATGTCTGGATGTCTGATGGGACCGAGCTCATAAATGAACTCCAAATCCAAACTTCTCAGACTGTATCGTCAACTGAACTTAATCAGTATCCTGCGCCATGCCATCCTCGGTATTTCCTTTGGACCACCTGTCCAAAATACTGCCCCTCGTCAGAAGGAAAACTATAACTCTGACAACCTCCTTGTCGTCCATGTCACCTTGGAAGCCTGGAATGATAATTGTCTCCCGAAAGAGACTTTCGTTATCATATCCCTAGAACAGCCACTTATGTTCTAAAACTGCTTCCGACTGTATCTCCAGGATTGGATCAATGTCAACTTATTGCATCTAGTGCAAGAACAACATCTGGTGTGGTACTTGACCTCTCATGATTGACTCAATTGCCTAAGCAAGTGATCTGCCAATCATGCACATCCCTCTCTACTTTAGTCTATAAGACACCTTTAGAGAGGGTGACTCCATCATCTGCAGGTACACTACCGTGCCAGGAGTCGTCCATTCTAAATACTCTTAGAATGCTGTCAAAGTACCCTGATTGGGAAACCACCCAAATCTAGATCTAAAACCATAGATCTAGTAACCAGTATGTCTGATATAATGTCCAAGTCCTTTGTGGAGAAACCACTGTGTGACGACCAAAGTATAACCGATCGTAGTATAGGAATATCACTTCCTACTACCTTCTCAACAGATCCATCCCCTATTCTGATGACGTCAAACCTATGACTGTCACATCAGAAATAGATGATCTATCTCCGCTATATCTGCTTTAGTCTATAAATAGACATAAGCCTGATGTCCACCAATGCTTCCGCTGCTCCCACTGACTACGACAACCCTCTGGCAGAGTCATACAGTCGTGCACTTCTAAAGCAAGTTTAGAACGACGCTATACTCATCCTCCTGCCGGGTCTCGCAGCCTGGAACAACAATGGCAAGTCTGGGTAAACAAGAACTTCCCTGTCACCGTCCTTGAGGCTACCGGAGTACCTCTCGGGTGCCTGAAGTTACCCACCTTATCTGCGGAGTGGCCAATGGAATGTCAAGCCAGATTGAATCTTTAGGTTCCTTATCAAATCTTCAGTAATCGTTTGCGGTTCTGGAATCACTTCCAGTTCTACCATACTCCCACTACTGTTTTTGAAAAAATCCATTTTTAATAAACTGTGGCGAGTCTAGAACAATATTTCTATTGATCTGCCAGATGGTAGAAAATCAACCCTCGTCATAGCCTGGGTCAACCCACAAACAGCCATTACAGAAACGTGCCTTGAGTCATCCAGAGTCTGGTTTTAATCATAAGCCGGACAACTCCCCGTACCTTAACTATGTTAAGATATGAACTGTACTATATCCAATATAGAACCAGAGGCACTGATTTAATTTAACCAGATTCAAATCATGCAGCTGTCTCCAGTGCATGTCAATTAAATGGAAGGAGGCCGATCAACGTTACTCAACTTAGGAATGCTTCCAATTATGAGTAACCTGAAAAGAAGCAATTTCTCTTTATCATTACTATCAACTGAATACCATACACAAGTATCTACATCTTCGATCACTTTGAAGAATCCCGATACTTGCTACACCTGGTTCTCTACTCTATTCAAATACCTATAACTTCTCAAAACTTAGACCCTGTGTTTCTACGAAACACATGTCTAAGAACCAGAGAAGTTAAAAGTAAACAGAATATAGTACAAGGACCAAACCCCTCTGTCCTAATGGACACTGGACAACATACAATACTCTGTATAAGTCCGCTGAGTCTAACAACTCTTTCACTGTGTGTCGTAGGTTGAAAACTGTACTTATGGTTAAGAAGAATTACACCGCTGTTTAATGCTCCTTACCCAACCATCCACTGATATAGGTAAATGTCATCGATATAATATCAAAAGGTATATCTCACTCTATGAAAATAGACGTACAGATATATCAATTTGAAATTGGTGCACAACAGCGGATATTCAAAACCAAATATTTGCCGACCGGCAAACAGCCCAGGTGATCTCCTCAAATATTACCGATTACAACGAATCCCGATATAATGAGGATGATCACCCAATTCCCAATAACTTACTCCCACTCATCATCTGTAAAACCATACAGATGTGAGAATCATACCTGGTAAATACATACCCTGGAGTAAGTGTCTAATCGGGAAATCAGTTTTCTTTTAACAGTACACAGTGAACCTGAAACATTGAAATGTTTCGTTGGGGTATCTTGGTATTCCTAGTAATGCCTCTACCATTATCCAGATTCACAACTATAACCGTATAATTCTTTGCCACCTCTCCAAATCCCTTTATATGTCTTTAGTCATTACCTTCTGCACACCCCTTTAGGCCAATTGGTTTTCTTCCTTCCCTACCGTTCGGCACCAGCCTATGGTTTGGAAGAAGACTATCCAAAAAGCATAAAGGGTGTACTGTCCTAATCCTAGGAGCACTCGCATCGCGAGAGAAGGTGAAGATAAAAGACACCTGAATGTACTTTATTCCTATTTCTCCTGAACCAGGATCCATCCCCGAACTGGAACGAGTTCCTTTCGAGTTCTTATATAACCATACGATGGATTATCCAATAAAATGGGATCTTCGTAGTGATACGGAGTGTCCTGGAGAAATACAAAGGTGATTTAGGATTGGCGAAGAAATACTTGGTTTGGTCGTGAATAGCAGTCGCAATTTAATTTGCCCTCTTACTAATCCCTTGCTTTGTATTAACTCAATACCTTCTGTACACCGTTTAGGCTAACTGGTTTTCTTCATTCCCTACCGGTCGGCACCAGCCTATGGTTTTGAAGAAGACTATCCAATTTGCGTAATAGGTGTACTACTCCTAACCCAAGGAGTACTCGTAACCTGAGAGAGGGTAAAAGGAAAAGACAACTGAATAATCCTATCCGTTTTCTCCAGAACCGGAAACCATCCTCGAATTCCTTCGAGTTCGTATCTAACCATACGATGGTTTTGTCCAATGGAAGTGGACGTGCGTAGTAATATGGGGTGTCCTGGAGAAAAGAGTAAAAGTAGGAGTGGCAATGAGGTCTGCAACTCTGACAATCCAAAAGCCAGTGTTAAGTAGGTTCGGTCAACTTCGTCACTGAGTCATAGTCTTAGGGTCGGGTCAATGGTCGCTGCCAGAGAGAGAGAGAAAAGAAACACTCAGCGTGCACTCTAACCTAGATCAGAATGGTTACCAATTTATCTAATCTGGAAACCTCCCACTGTACCTCAAATTCTACTCCAAACCTGAAAGAAGAATTAGTCGGGAACACCCGAGGAGTAAACCAACTCATCAGTGGGAATCGGGATCCAACTCTCATCGCATGATAACGTGACGGAATCCGCTCACGGTATCACACTCCAGAAGGTATGCGCATATCTGGCAAGTTTCAGTTCTTTTGAAACTCCCGATGTGATTTCTGCCCCATGCTCTTATGACCTTGACTAAGGCCAACAAATCATAAGTCACATGTCAAGTTCTACCCGTCATTGTCCAGGTTGATTTGAATCCACCCGTACAAGCCCTTGACTAAGGCCAACAAGGCTATACGACTGTCCCAAACCAACGCATCTATCTATGCAGCATATGAATACCCAATAGCTACCAAACACTGTGCCTTGACTAAGGCCAACAAACACAGCTTGAATACTATTGACTACCCATATGAAACGACGGAGGGCTACGAATGGTTTCTGGCGAAAACCTTTAACGTAGTGAACTTGATATCGTTGAAGGAACGGATAGCTTTTTAGAAAATATAGTGACGAAAACCTTTACTAAAGAGGTCACTCCCGGTGAAGGGATCTCGGCTCTTTCCCCGTAGAATGGGGTGCAGGATATTCCAACTGAATACCACGGTGCAAAGCAAAAGTAATCGGCTATAGTGAAGTTAATGCCCTGACGCAAACTTCTATCCAAGGGGTCACTCCCGGTGAAGGGATCTCGGCCCTTGCCTCGTCGACTGAGGAGCAGGATATTCTAAATGAATACCACGATGCAAAACAAAAGTGAACGTCCCTGCAATAACAGCTTTTGAAAAGTGTTCCAACAACATCAGAATAGGTTTGTTTAACTTGCATTGATCCGAATCAACGCAGTCCCATCAATTAATCACACCACAAAGAACGAAAATATACTGACGTACGTATATGCCATCCGCATTCGCCACTGGGTCCCGTCATCACCCGTTAGGTTAGCTTACTAACGGCAGAGCGGGGACTGGACTAGCGCGGGTGAAAAACATATACAACATCTACTAATATATATACCAATATATTATATTTCGCTCAAGGCGTGAATAGAAATGCAACATCACAGAAATATATAGCATTACAGAACAATACAGATATCTGGGATCCCCGGGTTTCACAGAGCCACTACTGAAACCCGACGTTCCCCTGGTCGTGTGGATAGCCTGTGCAATGAAATCCTAGACCCCTACGGGCGCGGCAAGTCACCCGCCAAAACCTGAAGCGAGGCAGCCCCCTTCAGCTCCGTGAATGGACCACCCAGCACTCCACGGAATCCGGCAACTTGGGCACCCGTCCTAGGTCAACCTATACCCCCTACGAGTGCGGCGAATAGCCCGCCAATCCCAGAGTGAAGCCCCCTCCGTCTCAATGCCATGAGATGCGGGCTTGTTGCCTACCAGAACCCGGCTATCCGTGCACCCCACCGCGGGGTAACCCTAGTACAGAAAGTAAAAATATACATACACCGAGTACATCGACCGCAACCAGGTCGTGCCCCAAAAGAATAATACAAACTGGCAGTGACGGCAGTCCACAAGTCGGACGCTCGCCCCGCAATATCAAATGTACACAATACAACAATACAGTACTAGCATTGCATCCAGGCTATCCCCCACGACCGATCCGCAACATCACAGCAAATACATAGAACATCAACGTGAAAGTCACGTTCGCAAATCCGTCTAACCGGGCTATAGCAGTTAGACCGGATTTACCGATCGAGTGACATTCACGGTCGCAGATATAATGTAAATACTGTGAAAAATGTGTTTAAAATTTTCCGATTGACCAAAAATTAACAAGTGGGCCCTAAACCAATACTGTAGCACTCACAGAAATAATTGGCCCAATTTTAATATTCCAAAACCCCCAATTAAAGCCCAGAAGCCTACTGGAAAAACTTGATTCAGTGAGGACATCAATGCGCGGCGGAACCGCGGCCCAAAGGGGGTTTTCGCCGCGGTTCCGCGCTCCATTGATCGAGTCACTGCGTCGAATTTTTCCAGTATGCTTAGAATTCCCTGCACATCATTCTGAGACCACCTGAAAAATTTTTAGACTTCAAAAAATTTCAACAGAAACTGATGTGAAGGGAAAATACGGTTTTTGGAATTTTGATCGATCGGAACTGAAAAACACATTAAACAAAGCTAGACGAAGTTAATGGCGAGGCTCTGATACCACTGTAAGTGCACGGCGGCGCCCCGGCCGTCAATCCGACGGCCAAATGCGGAAACGGTGATAATCTTTACATTTTGCGGACTTAGCAAACCGGCACCACCGCGCACTAAAACCCCGGATCGTAACCATTAACAAGTCTAAGCTAACAAGAAGAAGGGTTAGAGATATACCGACTGATCCGAGTCCTCCGGTCTTCATCTCCACTCCAATCTCCTCGCGGGATCTCCGGTCGTCGCCTCCTCGCCGGAAGGGCACCACGTCGCCTGCGTCTTTTACGGGCTCCCGCCTCTATACCGAGGCAACTCGGGCATGAAGCCGGCAACTCGACATGCCCAAGGTTTGCTGTAGAATGTAGTGTAGATGATGCTAGTCTCATTTGGGGTTTGTAGTTGCCTTGATGGAGGAATGGGGTTAAGAAAAATGGTGCTTTCATTTTTCCAAAACAAAAAGAAGAAGGAGATGAAGAATTCCTCACAAATCAAAGATGAACTCTCTCATTCTTTTCTTTCTCTCATTGTTCTTTCTTTTTTTTATCAAGTGAGTATGATTAATGGTGAAGGAATGAGAATATCAACCATAACATCAAGGGAGGTGAGTGTAGGAGATCAAAAGAGGTGACCACATCCTAGACATAAAAACATCAACCATGCTTTTCTTTTCCATCAAAACCATACCCTTTCCAATCTCATTAATGCAAGAATGGTGCAACAAAAGAAAAGATGCTATCATATCAAAACTTATGCAATAAAACCCCTCCACTAAAATTATTTGCACAATTGCAAATAACCCCCTCCATCGGAAAAGTCCGGCCGGGAAAGAACAGATGAAAACCGGCCGGAACGGAAAGCAAACTGGCAACTCCAGAAAACTGGTCCCGTAATGAATTACAGGAAAACCCCAATACTGTGCATACACACCCGCATCTGTATTCCGTCCGGATACAAATGCAAAGAGACAGAATCTACACTGTACTAAACTAGGACCGGCTTAAAACAAAGCCGGCTAGTAAAATCCGTCCGATCCTGATCCGTGCAGTACCGCACGTATCTGATCGAACGCTGCCATATAACTATACGGCCACTAGTACAAAACCGTCCGATCCTGATCCGTGCAATACCGCACGTATCTGATCGGACCCTACCATATCTCCATACGGCCTCTACAGCGTTTCGCCCGAAAGCTTGAGTAACTGTAAGTGTGGTGGACTCTAAAGACTCGTCAATACTATGGCTGTGGATTTAACCACTAGCACGTCAGAGGTATAAGCCAATACGTAACGGGCCACCAGCTATTGACTAAAAGGGACGTCGATGAGCGAACTCATCCTGACACCCTACTGAGCCTGTCAGTGACAATATCCGTACAGTCCGGTCCGTTCGTCTATGAGCATCGCATGTCGGGCCTAGGGGGTTGGTAAAAGTCAGACCCCCAAAAGCGGTACAAGTCGTGTCGGAGTGTAGCCCAGAACACCCTGAGATACTACTGGAATACCTACCAGTAAATCTCCTGCCTTGGCCAAGGTCTTCGTGTAATGGCTCTCCTAGACACAGCGCGACCTCACCCCCAATACCGGGAGAGATGAACCCCTGAAGATCCGCTCACTGCCTCCATGTGGCTCGGGACTGTACCCAACTAAAACCTGTTTGCACGACTCCTTTGAGCCGTGGTAGGGTAGTAATCAAAGTACAGTGGGAACTCACACGAGACAAATGACGATCCCCAGGTCGATGAACTAACCTGTACACATGTCACCAGGGAACTGCTATCTGACGTCAGGTATAAGACCAACTAGCATGTTCCCGGCGAGTCCTGTCCGGTGTACTCATAACCCAATGAGCACCTGTATACATCTTAGGTGAACCAACTGACACCAGTGGCTTGTGAGACCGGCCACCGCCCCTCGTCGGGGTCTCGACTGTATACACTAGTCTACTCTGGAGAATCGATGCGCTGTCTCGAAACTCCTACGACTAGGGACCTTTTAAGGATGTGCTAATAGACTCCAGCTCTCACTTATATGATCGCCCTCATACTGCTGGCTGTCAAGCAAGAATCCTAGGGGCTCTATCAACGTGCAATAGCGACATGTCATGTCACCTAAAGCAGTACACGATGATAAAGGTAAACCAGACAGCAAACTATCATCTCGAGTAAGACTGTCGTACCGGGATAGGTCCTCCCTCAATCATTGCAATCACGTGCCTGTGATCCAATAATTGACTCTGAGGGCACTATCTCCAACAGTGCTAAATTACGGGTCGTGACAGCTAATCCCAAGAAACTTCGTATAACCTTCACCGTATTTGGTGTCGGCCATTCGCTGATAGCTAACACCTTAGCTGGATCTATTGAGATTCCTTCGCCTGAAACGATATGTCCGAGAAATCCGACTTGATCTAGCCAAAATTCATACTTGTTGCACTTGGCATAGGGCTGATGTTGTCGCAATGTCTTCAGGACAATCCGTAAATGCTCGACGTGTTCTTTCCGATTCTTTGAATACACTAGGATGCCGTCGATGAAGATGACAACGGACCTGTCTAAATACTCTCGGAAAACTTGGATCATCAGATTAATGAAAATAATAGGTGCATTGGTCACTCTAAATGGCATTACGAGATACTCATAATGACCATATCGAGTCCTGAATGCCGTCTTCGGAATATCAGACTCTTTGACCTTCACCTGATGATAACTCGAACGAAGATCTAGCTTCGAAAATATACAAGACCCACTTAGCTGATTGAAAAGATTATCGATACGCGGTAATAGATACTTGTTCTTGATTGTCACTGTTGGGTTTTGCCGGCGCCCCGGTCATCAAAACGTGGCCAAATGCGGAACAAAAATTTCAAAACTTTGGCGCAAACAAAACCCGCACAAGATCGAACCAAAAACCTATACTAGTAAGCAATATAAAGAAGTTAGAATAGTTATACCGAAAGAGCCAAGTCCTTCGGTCTTCCATCTTCCTCCTTAGCTCCTTGAGGCATGTCCGGTTGAGCTTGGCCGCCGGTCTCCCTTCGTCGACGACGATTTACCTGAGGGATGTAGTAATGGCTCTAGCTTCACATTAAGGATACAAGTGAAGAAACTAGGGTTTCTAGGTTGCTAATCTAGAAATCCTAGGATGTAGTGAGTGTTCTAAAGTGTTTGGCTATCTCATCTCACCTTCTCTCATGATTCTCAACACATGAGATGGTTGAGAGGAGGTGAAAGATGAAGGTGGAGGAAACTCAAGAAAGTTCATGGAGAGTGAAGCTAATGGTGAGGGAGATGAAGAAAAACTCATGCTCAAAAATAATGAGCCATCCTTAGAGAGAGAAAATCCAATTCTTGGTTTTGTAAAACTATTCTTTTCAATTTTAAAAACAAGCCATACTTGAATAGTATGCACAAATGAATTAAAAATTCATTTGTGCACACTATGCAAGCATGGTTCTCACCATAATCCTCATTTGCTAATATTCATCTCATTTACCATTTTCAAATAAATGGTCAAATCCCAAAAATGTGGTGTCTACCTTCTAGAATGTTATCGGTAAAAATTACAGATTACATTCTATTGTATATACATACCTGCATTCGTACTGAAATACGAATACCCAAAGAGATAAAATAACACAAAGAATATAATATTAGAATATACATATTGAAATACATATACGTAAATTATTAAATCAACACTTGATTTAATAATCCGGCTCAAACCCGAGCCGACTAGTATTATCAACTGTCCGATCGAAAGTCCGGGTATATAGTACAATCGATCGATCGGAACCCTACACGTATCCAATACGGCTACTACATCATTTCGCCAGAACTAGGGAAACTTTCTGTGTGGGACTCTAAAGACTCGTCAATACGCTGGCAGTGGGTTTAACCACAAGCACGTCAGCGGCACTAGCTGTACGTAACGGCTACCCGGGTATTGAGCGAAGGAAGGCCGGCGAGCAAACTCATCTAAACCCCTACTGAGCCTGTCCGTGACAATCTCCATACAGTACGGTCTGTTCGTCTAAGAGTATCGCATATCGAATCTAGGGGGTGGATAAAGTCAGACCCCTAATAACGCGATAATTCGTGTCGGTATGAAGCCCATCACACAATGAGAAACTACTGATCCAAATCAGTAATTCTCGTCCACCTCGGCTGAGGATTTCTGGTGATGGTCACTCGTGCACAACGCGATATCAACCCCCAATACCGGGAGAGACGAATCCCCGACGATCCGCTCACTGCCTCCATATGGCTCGGGACTGTACCCAACTAAAACCTGTTTGCACGACTCTTTTGACCCGTGGTAGGGTAGTAATCAAAGCACAGTGGGAACTTACACGAGGCAAATGATGATCTCAGGTCGAAAGACTAACCTGTACACATGTCACCTGGGAACTGCTATCTGACTATAGGTATAATACCAACTAGCATGTTCCCGGCGAGTCCGTCCAGTGTACTCATAACCTAATGAGTACATGTATACTATCTTAGGTGACTAACTGACACCAATGGCTTGTGAGACATGCCACCGCCCCTCTTCGGGGTCTCGATAAGTATACACTAGTCTACTCCGGAGTATTGATGCCCAGTCTCAATACTCCCACGACTAGGGACATTTAAGGATGTGCTTATGGACCACCCAGCTCCCACGTATATGATCGCCATCATAATGCTGGTAGTTAAGCAAGAATCCCATGGGCTCTATCAACATGTAATAGCGATCTGTAATGCCACCTAATACTGTACATGATGATAAAGACAAACCAGATAGTATACTATCATCTTGAGTAAGACTGTTCTCCCGGTATAGGTCCTCCCTCAATCATCATAATTACCTGCCCGCGGCTATGATAATTGCCTTGAGGGCACTATAGCCAACAATCTCCCACTTGCACTTAAGGTCAATTATTGGGGTGTCGCATACTCACAGCCCGTGTGATACCGAACACCCAACTTCTCTACTAATCAGTTTCGCAAAGCTCGTTTGTGAAACTATTGTGAAATAACCTCAGTGACTAGATCTGCTCCAATGTTTATTTCTGTATCTCTCTATATCTCAACTTCGCGGAGAATAACCATCTCCCAAAATGAGCAATACCTGTCTTAGAATTTGTCTGGATATCTGATGGGACTCATTTCATAAATGAACTCCAAATCTAGCTAACTTCTTAGACTGTATCATCCACTGAATTTAATCAGTATCCTATGCCATGCCTTCCACAGTATCCGCTTGAACCACCTGTCCAACATACTGGCCCTCAGAAGAGGGAAAAACTATAACTCTGACAGTCACTCTGTCATCCATGTCACCTTGGAAGCCTGAAATGATAACCGCCTCCTGAAGGAGACTGCCGTTACCTTATACCGAGAACATTCACTCATGTTCATAACTGCTTCCCAATGTTTCTCCAGGATTGGATTAATATATGTTTCTTGCAGCTAGTGCAAAAATAATATCAGGTGTTGTACTTGACATGTCATGATTGACTCAATCGCCTAAGCAAGTGATATGCCAATCATGCAAATCTCTCTTCTCATTAGTTTAGAAGACATCTCTTTAGAGAGGGTGACTCCATCACCTGTGGGTACACCACCTCGCCAGGAGTCGTCCATTCTAAAACACTTTTAGAATAATGTCAAAATATCCAGATTGGGACACTTCCCAAATCTAGATCTAAAACCATTAATCTAGTCACCAGAATCCCTGATATTTTATCTAGATCCTATGTAGAGAAACTCCTTGTGGCAACCACAGTATATAACCGATCGTAGTATAGGATTATCTCTCCCTATCAAGTGCATGTCATCCAAATACCTGGACATCACTCTCTACTACCTTCTTACCAGATCCATCTCCTATTCTGATGAAGTCAAAACCTATGACTGTCACATCAAAAATAGATGATCTAATCCCGCTATATCTTCTTTAGTCTATAAATAGACATAAGCAACTTGTCCACTATACTTCCGCTGCTCCGACTGACTACAACAACCCTCTGGCAGAGTCATATACACGTGCACTTCTAAAGCCAGTTTAGAATGACGCTACACTCATCCTTCTACCGGGTCTTATAGTCTAGAACAGCAGTATTGGCAAGTCTGGGTAAACAAGAACCTCCCTGTCACCCTCTCTGAGAAGACCGAAGTGCTTCTCGGGTGCCTGAGGTTATCCACCATATCTGCAGAGTGGCTAATGGATTGTCGAATCCAATTGAATCTTTAGGTCCTACTAAATTTTCAGCAATCATTTGTGGTTCTGGAACAACTCCAGTTTTACCATACTCCCACTAATGTTTTCTGAAAAAAAATCTATTTTACTAAAACTGGTGGCGAGTCAAGAACAATATATTTATTGATCTTCCAAATGGTAGAATGTTATCCCTCGTCAAAGCCCGGGATAACCCACAAACTGCCATTACTGAAACATGCCTTGAGTTTATATAGAGTCTGGTTTTAAGCATAAGCCGAACAACTCCATATACCTTAACATCGTTAAGATATGAATCCATTCTATATCCACTATAGAAACAAAGGCACTAATTTTGTTTGAACCAGATTCAAATCATGCAGCTATTTCCATTGTATATCAACTAAATGGAAGGAGGCCAAGCAACATTACTCATTTAGGAGTGCATCCACATATGAGTAATCTGAAAGAGAAGCAAGTTCTCAAAACCATTACTATCAACGGAATACCTAACACAAGTATCTACATCTTCGATCACCATGAAGAATCCTGATACTTGCAACATGTAGTTCTCTACTTTATTCATATACCTATAACTTCTCAAAATTTGGACCTTATATTTCAGTGAAACACATATCTAAAACTAGAGAAGTCATAAGTAGACAGAATATAGTATGAGTACCAACCCCTTTGTCCTAGTGGACACTGGACAACATACAATACATTGTATAAGTCCCCTGAGTTAAATAATTCATACCCTGTGCGTTGTAGGTTGAAAACTGAGCTTTGGTTAAGAAGAATTACACCGCTGTTGAATGCACCTTACCGAATCATCAACTGATATAGGTAAATGTCATGGATATAATTTCAAAAAGTTATATCTCATTTTATAAAATAAACGTACAGATATATCAGTTTGAAATTGGTGCATAACGACGGATATTCAAAACCAAATATTTGCCGTCAGGTAAAAACCCAGGTGATTTCCTCAAATATCACCAATTACAACGAATTCCGATATAATGAGGATATAATCACCTAATTCCCAATATCTTACTCCCACTTACCATCTGCAACACTATACAGACGTGAAAAAAGAATCTGGTAAATACATACTTTGGAGTTAGAATCCAATTGGGAAAACCGTTTTCATTTAATATCGCACAGTGAAACTGAAACATGAAAATGTTTCGAAGGGATGGCCGGGTATTCCTAGTAATGCCTCTTCCACTATCCAGATTCATGACAGTAACCGTATATTTTCTTGCCATTTCTCAAATCCCTTTATTTGTCTTTACTTATTATCTTTTGTACACCACCCTTAGGCTAATTGGTTTTCTTCCTTCCTTACCTTTCGGCACCAGCCTATGGTTTGGAAGAAGACCATCCAATAAGAGTAATAGGTGTACCCTCATGATCCTAGGAGCCCTGGCAACCTGAGAGAAGGTAAAAAATAAAAGACAACTCGAATAATCCTATTCGATTTCTCCTGAACCGGAATCCATCCTCGAACTGGAACAAGTTCCTTCGAGTTCGTATGTAACTATACGATGGCTTATCCAATAAATGTGGATCTTCGTAGTGATATGGAATGTTCCGGAGAAATGCAAAGGTGAAGTAGGAGTGGCGATGATATACGCGGTTTCTTCGTGAATGATAGCAGTCACATTTTCGTTTGCCCTCTTTCTATTCCCTTTATATGTCTTTACTTATTACCTTCTGTACACCACACTTAGGCTAATTGGCTTTTTTCATTCCCTACCTTTCGGCACCAGCCTGAGCTTTGGAAGAAGACTATCTAATAAGTGCAATAAGTGTACTCTCCTAATACCAGGAGCTCTCGCAACCAGAGAGAAGGTAAAGGCAAAAGAAAACTGAATAGTCCTATTCAATTTCTCCAGAACTGGAAACCATCCTCGAATCTGAAACAAGTTTCTTCGAGTTCGTATGTAACTATACGATGGTCAAATCCAATAAATGTGGATCTTCGTAGTGATACGGAATGTTCCAGAGAAATGCAAAGGGTAAAAGTAGGAGTGGCAATGATATATGCAACTATGGCAATCCAAAAGCCAATGTGATTTAAGAAGGTTCGGTTAACTTGGTTCATGAGTTTTAGTTTAGGGTTGGGCCATGGTCGCTGTCAAAAAATGTCACGACCCAAGGTTTGGCCCATGACCGGCACTTAACCACGTAACGTCTACAGGCATAACGCAACTAAGTAAGCCGAAAACCCAGAAATCAAACCAGTAAAAGTATAGAGTGATTTAAGCAATTAATAGAACCAAATACTAAGATAACAATATACGACGCCTGTTCACACCATAATATTGGTGACAGGCGGGAATACTCACCACTATACAAGGCAATGCAAGATCCAAGATTACAAACCGAACGGTTAAAAGTCCACCGCAATTATTCACTGGAGATCTGGAAGAAACATAGAAGCTATTTTAATAAAGAACCAAATAATAAGGAAGCCCAAAGATCCAAGGCCCAATACTTTCTTTTAAAGAGACATAAAATTTCACCAAAGCTTGAAGTCTACTTTGACTAGGTCTTCCTAAGGATATTTTGGTAAATGTAGACATGCAAATCAATGGTAACCTAGGGTTTTTATCTCCTATAAATAGAAGCCCAAATCATTGTATTCTTTTCATGCCTCCCTATGCCTCCCTTCATTAATAAATTTCAGCATTCTTTTGGAGAGCATCATTTTTGTAAGTTCTTTATTTTCAGCCCTAGGTTAATTTTCAATTCTTGCCCTAGGTAATTTTTATTCTCTGCCCTAGATAGATATTTTTAAATTCCCTAATGAGTGAGTAGTTTTCTCGCTTTTTAGGGTTAGGAATAGGGAAGGATTGAGAGATGAAGATCTCTCATCTCTTTTCTTTGCCAATCTTTTATGAAAATTAGAACTCCATGCATATCTTCTTATTCCGCTCCCTACGGCACTCTACCCTTGAGATAACGGTGATTCCGTAGTCTAAAGGCCCGGATTTTAAGGTTTTCCATGGAGGTTAGGGTAAAGATTAAGAAAGGAAGGACAAGGATCTAGAGGAAGAATCAATCTTCCCAATCATCCTAATCCCCTTTATTAAGATTTACCATAACACTAATATGATATCTTTAATTAAAGGCAATGGAAAGAGATGTAGATCTTTGTTTACCAAATTTTCCCTAAACCTAATCCTAGCAAGTTTCTAATCCTAGTATCATACAACTTCAATTTTTAGATTTAATAATCAATCCGAACACCCTTCGGAATTAACTCGTTAGCGCGATTAGGAAATTCACAAAATCCCTGTGGACCGACCCGTACTCACCGGCTAGCTGCAAGGCGACGCCGTTCTTGATTGCGGTTACAAATATTTTTGATCTATTTTTTAGAAAGCGCAAGCACGCTAAATCATATCAATCAAATGGCGCCGTTGCCGGGGATGGCGTAGAACTTTTCTTTTCGCAATTTCGGGTTAATCATAAAATTAAAAAAAAAAATCATAAGAATCTGAAAAATCACAAAAAAATATAAAAATATATCATCTGTTATTTTTGGAAAGGGTATCTTTGTGTGAATTTTGCAGGATTTACGCACAAATTCGGATCTGGAAATCTACAGAAAGCGAACAGCAAATAAATAAACGATTCTATCAACAGAAGATTGCAACAACAGAGGAACAGAAAAAAATTTAGAGGACCGAGTCAACAAGTCAACCGCGCGATCTGGTGCAAGAAAAAAAAACTCGAGCCGACCAACCCGCGGCGGAACCGCGGTCGAAGGAGGGTTAAGGCGGTGGATCCGCGGCTGTTTGGTCGGTTCAATTCGCCAGATTTGCTCTGCGGTTCAGTAAAAAAAAAAAAAAACTATCCTTTGCAGATTTCCGCCATTGCAAATCTCTGTGAGTTTTCTCTCCTCCTCTGCAAATCTTGATATATCTTCTGCAAATTTTCCTGCAGGATTTCTTTGCGCTTTAAAAATATTCCTTTCCAAATAACAAATCTTATGCAGGATTCGTTGCGCTATGCTTAAAATAATAATTGATTGCAAGTGATCTTTTCTGATTTGCATATCCTTAATCTTTTTGCTAAAATATCTTTCCAAATAAAGAGCAAGAGAAAAAAGGAAAGTTTTAATTAGAAAACTTACAAACCTTGAAATTCACAAAAAAGATTTGATTGTAAGTGATTTACTGTTTTGCATATCTTTAATCGGATTTTAAGGGGCTTTTGACCAACTCAGATTGGGTGGGGATTTCATCACCCTTCCGAGGACCCCAGAAAACATCTAAAGCATTTTGCATCGACCACAATTAATAAAAAATACTAGACTCAGCCCTAAGGAAATCGAGCTCAATAGGAAAAGGACTAGTATAGGCATCGACCGTTTATCCTAACTGATTTTGCGGTGTCTAGGCTAGTGGTTTTTAATTAGGCCCACTGTCGTGGTGGTTCCTTCCCACTTACCTGGCCGCAATTGGCGGTGAAGAGGCGGTTTGAGGTCCTATTTCTAGCCCTTTGGAACAGTTAGGAGCTGTCTAGCTGACCCAGGTGACCCTAGATCTCGAACTGATTGTGCATTTCTGGTTATTTGCATTTGTGTCTTAGCCCTTTATCGAAAATTTTTGCAAAACAAATAAAAAAGAATAATAAGAGGAATTTTTTTTTTTTAAAAAATATTTGCAACTTTTGTCGCTTGGAAATCCTTGCACCAACAAACTTTCTTTCTTTCTCCCTTTCTTCTAACATGGGTACCCCACATAACAAATCACTTGCCGAACTTTGGTATCCCGAACCTAATTTTGCGTCGTTCGGCAATTTGTTCGATCAATTTAAAGACGATCCTTCCTTGCCTAAAATATCTTTGAAAGATCAAATAGAGGCGTCTAGGGGAAACAGTTTGACTTTTCAACCCACTTTATGTCGACCAAGTCAACCTTTACCACCTCCATATGTTGATACCACTTTTTCAAGTCCTACCGTCTCTCCTAAGCCGATGTCCATTGCTGAGCATATTGCTCAATCTCGCAGCCGATCTTTCACCCCTCTCCACTCATCCAGTTCTAGGGATCAACACGACTATTCACCTTTTTATCCATATGTTGACCCTACCCCTGCCCAACCACCCACTTCCTACCGGTCTTACCCGACTTTCCCACCGTCACTAGACCCTGTTTCTACACAGCCTTTTGGGAGTTTCACATATCCAAACAATTTCGAATCTTTTGCTGAAACCCCTTTACCACCAAAGTCTAGTTTGGAAGAGGCGTTGGAGGCGTATATCACAGCAACAAACAAAATGGTTAGGAATGTGGAAGCGTCCGTAGCCGCCCTTATGCAACCTGCTGAACCGGTAGCTAGTTTCCAACTAGCTCCAAATTTTCCAATATATGAGGAGGCGGTTGGACAGAGAGAGAATATGAGAGGATTTCCAAATCAAACCTACCCATACCCTATTGAATCCAACAACTCCAATTTTCAAACATGTGTCCAAAATGATGAGTTGTGCGACTTTGTAGTGTTTGATTTGCCAAATTGTGAGGAACCCCCTTCGAGTGAAACAACACCTAATTCGTTTGACCTTTACACTTCCACTCTAGAACCTACATTGATAAACATCCATGGTTTTGAGGAGGTGTCTAAAGATATTGACTTTCACTTGATTGAGGATATAGACGCCGGGAATATTTCGGATGATGAACCTGTCGATTTAATTGAAATTTTATGTTCAAATCATCATCCCGAGTTATTAAATGTTTCTCCCGAATCTCATATGCGTCTTGATTTTGATGATAATGGCATGGATGAGTTGAATATTGAGGAGAATTATGAGGATAATATTGAGGAGAGTGGTGAGAATCATATTGAGGTTGAACCATTTTTCTTTGATGTGTCGGATTTTCCAATTCATCCTCTTGAACCTTTACCTAAATCACCCTCCATCTTTTCCATCGTTCCGACCACACTTCATTTCACGCTTGACGACTGTGAGCTTGAAAACTTTTCCTTTGAATATGACACAGTTCCCACAGCCGATGACACTTATGAGTGTTTCACTTTTTCGGACGATGTTGAAGTCTCACCGCCCGAGTTTGAGTCCTTTGCATTTTCAGATGAGTTAGTTAATCCTTCAGACTCGGTTGCTTACAGTCGTTTCGAACCATTGATGGAATCTTTCCAGTTCGACACAGTTTACTACGGTAAGAATGATATTATCCCTAATTCACTTCCTTTCGTCCCTCCTATTGTCCCGACCGTACAAATGACCGTTACGCTTTCATCTCCGATACCAAGTTCGGCGTACCCATGTTTTCTTGCGAATCTTGAGGGATTTGACCCCATTTCACGATGGGTTGATAGGTTAGCACAATCGCTTTTAACATATCGATCATCACATATTGTGCTAATTTATTCACTCGATTTACACCCTCAAGATCGTACTCCATTTCCTTCTTCTTTTCGCCATTCTTTCCCCCCACCGAGACCATATTCTACAATTCTTCTTTCCACACGGTCTCGCGTGTTTCTCATTTTCTTGCACCAACTATACCATTACCACAATAAGATTTTTGAATGGTTGGTGCTAACCTTTGGCTTGTGTAAGGCCAAGCTTAAGTTTGGGGGAATCTTTGTATATATGTATATTTTTTGTTTTCTTTTTCTATAAAAAAATAAAATAAAAATTTCAAAACATTAAAAAATAAAAAAAATTATAAATAAATAAACAGGGGAGTGCCGGCATTTTGACCCTCTTGGTTTAGCATGACAGTGAGGACACTGTCAAGTTCAAGTTTGGGGGTATGCTCGGTAAGTCTTCTTCCTTCGCATCATTTGTACATATTTTTGCATTTGCATACTTATTTGAAAAACCCATAAAAATTGAAAAATTTCAAAAATTATAAAAATTATTGTATTCAATTTTGGCTATAATTGACTTGAGTTTGACAGATAAGTTAACTGGCTAGGAACAACTAGATCTTAGACTTAGTGAATTAAAAACCCTAAAAATAACCTTCCTTAAAGTTTAACGGTAGAAAGTATATGCCTTGTAGTTTATTTAGAAATAGGCAAATTTTGGGTTCACTTCTTGGGCTAAGTCAAAATGAGGGAAGAGTATTGATGTTCTTATTAGAGTATAAGTTTGAAAAATAGTTCCTAGCTTAAGTCTAGATTCTGAAAACGTATACCCTACAATTTGCACAATCACGCACCTTGAAACTTGGAATAGTAGAGGAGACCTTGAAATGCTCTTGTCTAAAGTCCTTAGTACGATGAAAATAAAAAAAAATGTGAATGAAGAATAAAAAAATGGACACTGGTTTTTGTGATTACTTAAGGCTGCAAAAATAGAAAAATATTTAGCGAGGGTGCTTCATCACCTAGTGCCTTAGACCAACTGGTTTGGGAGTCACTGCTAAAGCCTTGGGTGTTGCAAAACTAGGAAGTATGCTTTAAAGTGCTAACGCATCTTGTAATCGGTTGTTGGTACCTTAAGAAGTATTAACGGTCGCATGAAGGATGTGTAAGCAAAATTCAATTAAAAATTCACCAATTAATAAGTGCTTTGGACAATGGACGAGAGTACGATTGCTTGATTTGAATTTCCAAGTGTAGGGGTGATCTATACACACACGTGGGGATATGTGATTAGAGTTTAGATAAGAGAAATGAATGAAGAATAGAACTTGTATCTCTAGTAGAGTTGATAGAAATTCCTAAGTGGAGATGGAACCCTAGAAGGAAAACTTAAGAGATGCCGAAAGCTAAGTAAATCCACAGGATATATATAATCTTAAGTTAAATAATGAGGAAGTGTGAAGAATTTGGGTGGATAATTTACGGGTCGAGGATAATAGAATTCCTTGTTAGAAAACCTAAATGAAGAACAAAAGTCAATGGGCCGAGTTGATAGGATTTTGTGGGTGTAATCCGCTGAAAACCCTCAGGAGACAACACTCCTACTAGGGACACCTAGAGGTTTAACGGCTTGTTGCACGAGCTCAGTGCAATCGCGTTTCCCTGCGAAAGTGCGGTTAGGATATTAGTGAATAAAAATAAGTTTGCTCGAGGACGAGCAAAAGATAAGTTTGGGGGTATTTGTTCACACCATAATATTGCATTATTATATTCCTCATTCTTATTCTTTTTATAAATAAACAGGTGCTTTTGACGCATGTCTGCTACATGTTACAGATTACAGGTTCTTAGACAGAAAACAGTGAAAACGATGTAAAGACGATGAAAAAGTGGACTTTGACCAACAAATAGAAGACTCTTGATCAAGCCTACATCAAAGATAAAATTCACAAAGTACAAGGCAATGCAAGATCCAAGATTACAAAGCGAACGGTTAAAAGTCCACCGCAATTATTCACTGGAGATCTGGAAGAAACATAGAAGCTATTTTAATAAAGAACCAAATAATAAGGAAGCCCAAAGATCCAAGGCCCAATACTTTCTTTTAAAGAGACATAAAATTTTACCAAAGCTTGAAGTCTACTTTGACTAGGTCTTCCTAAGGATATTTTGGTAAATGTAGACATGCAAATCAATGGTAACCTAGGGTTTCTATCTCCTATAAATAGAAGCCCAAATCATTGTATTCTTTTCATGCCTCCCTATGCCTCCCTTCATTAATAAATTTCAGCATTCTTTTGGAGAGCATCATTTTTGTAAGTTCTTTATTTTCAGCCCTAGGTTAATTTTCAATTCTTGCCCTAGGTAATTTTTATTCTCTGCCCTAGATAGATATTTTTAAATTCCCTAATGAGTGAGTAGTTTTCTCGCTTGTTAGGGTTAGGAATAGGGAAGGATTTGAGAGATGAAGATCTCTCATCTCTTTTCTTTGCCAATCTTTTATGAAAATTAGAACTCCATGCATATCTTCTTATTCCGCTCCCTACGGCACTCTACCCTCGAGGTAACGGTGATTCCGTAGTCTAAAGGCCCGGATTTTAAGGTTTTCCATGGAGGTTAGGGTAAAGATTAAGAAAGGAAGGACAAGGATCTAGAGGAAGAATCAATCTTCCCAATCATCCTAATCCCCTTTATTAAGATTTACCATAACACTAATATGATATCTTTAATTAAAGGCAATGGAAAGAGATGTAGATCTTTGTTTACCAAATTTTCCCTAAACCTAATCCTAGCAAGTTTCTAATCCTAGTATCATACAACTTCAATTTTTAGATTTAATAATCAATCCGAACACCCTTCGGAATTAACTCGTTAGCGCGATTAGGAAATTCACAAAATCCCTGTAGACCGACCCGTACTCACCGGCTAGCTGCAAAGAGACGCCGTTCTTGATTGCGGTTACAAATATTTTTGATCTATTTTTTAGAAAGCGCAAGCACGCTAAATCATATCAATCAACGCCGTAGCGAAGAAAATGAGCAACAAGTGGGAACATCACAGATAGAATAAACTGCATAAGTAAAGTCGGCTCACAACGAGCTCGATGCCAGAATACAAAATAATATACATCGTCCTCACAACTGGTCTCTAAGTCAATACATAAGTGGTAGATGGAGAGTACTAGATACAACAATGTACATAACTGAAAGATAACCAGATACCGCACAAAACCCACCTATCAGCAAAAGAGCTAGTACACCACCTGTAGGGGTATCTGTGTCAAAAGATGCAAGAATGCAGCCTGCCGCGACTACTCCGAAGGGCAACCTGCAAACACTGCGGTACAACGGGGGTGAGTTGCCAACTCGTGAATAGAAGATAACATATAAAGGTAATCGCGAGTATGCACGTGCTACTATACTCTAACCTATATCAACAGATAACATCTATATGATGAACTGGATACTCAACCATGCAACAAGTGCGATCTATTAACATCTCCATGTGATGAGCAAGAAATGTGATGATCAGGTATAGCAATGCAATCTAACCACCCTATATAGAATGAACAGGGTATGCAATGATCAGGTATAGCAATGTGTACTATATCAGGTATAATAGATACAGGATGGGATATCAATTACTACATACTGAGCATGGGAAATATAACATCTACACGGAATGTCATCGTGGAAAGTATAATCGGTACCCATCAATGTACCCAAATCCCAATACTACTAAGGCGTCGTCATCCTTCTCGGTCATCCAATCCTGTAAATCTCATATAACCGTGAGTGCCCAACATCGGCACCCAAAATATCAAGAAATACTCGTGCCAAGCATCGACACGCAAATCCTCTTGTATAGGGCATCCGTCAGTCTGGATCAGCCCATGGGCTCTGTCTGCGGTATCGGCCCTCGGCCCCGGCAGTACGAGTCGTCCCGTATCCATCCATCGACTCTGGTCGGTATCCTCTGGATAACCGCCAGGTTCAACCAATCACCGGTAGGTAGTAGTCCCTCTGCCAGGCTCACCGTCTACTACACAGCGAAACCGTTCTCGCCCCGGGGTACCATACCGGGTGCACCATGTACCCATAATCGGCCTCATCCAACTCCTCGATTCGGGTTCACATATATCACTCTAGTACCGAGAAAACACATGGTGGACGCACCGAAATATCATATCAAGGGAAACCGGGTTTTAAAATAATTAACTATTCTCTTTGAAATATCCACGGTTCCCCAAATCCAGAATTAACATGGAAACAACATATCTCAATGCGTAATCTAAGCAAGTATGAAGATATCAATATATGTGTGCACTGGCATGAATGTACAGTGTGCATGTGCGCAGGTATGAAGATATCAATATATGTGTGCACTGGTATGAATATACAGTGTGCATGTGCGCAGGTATGAAGATATCAATATATGTGTGCACTGGCATGAATATACAGTATGCATGTGCGCAGGTATGAAGATATCAATATATGTGTGCACTGGTATGAATATACAGTGTGCATGTGCGCAGGTATGAAGATATCAATATATGTGTGCACTGGTATGAATATACAGTGTGCATGTGCGCAGGTATGAAGATATCAATATATGTGTGCACTGGTATGAATATACAGTGTGCATGTGCACAGGTATGAGTATGTGATGCATATGTGCCCAAATATGGATATAACATACGCTGTTATGCGGCAAATCATGACAACATCAATAAGGTAGAATCAGTATGATGTATGATTTATAGCAATCCTATAATGTGAGTGTCATGGCAATCACTAACGGTGTGAGTGTAGCATATCAATCGTGCTCGTGCGACTTGAACCGTTAGTGACAGTGCAGTGTCCTATGCTATCATTTCTATATGCAACAATAAGGTATGCTACTACAGTCCATATGAACATCTACAATCTAATATCCTGACTCGCCCTGACGCTTAACGCCATACGGGTGATTTCCCCGTAGATGTTAAATCTACTCACCTGGTCGTGCGCTACTCGTAGCCGACCACCTGCTTCCCTTTCTTAGCTTCGTCCGACGTACCCGCCTGCGAACCTGGAATTACACAAGAATCCATATATAAGCAACTATCTCGCAAAATGCGATATCGAAGTCAAACGATACGCTCGCGTCGCGAACTAAACGCGTGTGTGTACGATACGCTAAACGTGTGCACGCGTCTAAAACTAACCCCGAAACGCCGCGATACGCTGAATCATGGAACCCTCTTGCGTATCGCGCGTATCGCGCGAACTAAACGTACTAGAAATACGATATAACGTCCCAGATTCTACCCAGGCTAACAACTTGCAAAACTATACATACCACTGGCCTACAAGTAATAACAGACTCCAACCCATGCAAACATCAACCAAAAACTCCCCTATCTGGCCGCAAATTGCGGCCAGAAAGAATAAATCGGCGGCCTCGCTATGGGGTGGGGGTCTCGGGATCTGGTGGTGTGGTCTATGCCTTGTATACAAGCTCCAGTTAACTCAATTTCAACCTGAACTACTCGGGCCTATAGCAGATCACAGAAATCCAAAAAGTTCACTTAAAAACACTAAATTTGCACAATTTGAAACCCTATGGTTTGTTGGTGTAATCTGGGGTCTAACTAGGTTTACATGGCCTTAATAACACCTAATTAGGCTAGGTTGACCAATATTAACAGCACTAAACCATAAGTCCACACAAATCACCATTTCAAGCACAAAATCTCACTTTTTACACAAACCGAAGCTAAACTACACATACGTTAAACAAACAAGAAGTTGGGCTCGGATTCTATACCTTACAAGACCCTAGGTGCAAGGAGAAAGGAGGTGGAAAAGATGGGAAGTGCTGCTGCAGCTGCTGGGGGCTGTTGTTGATGCTGCTGCTGCCACTGCCTGCTGTTGCTGATGCTTCTGATGATGATGCTGTTGCTGGGTGTTGCTGCTGCTGGTGCTTCTTCAGCAGCTGCTGCCTCTCTCTCTCTCTCACAGCTGAGTGTGTGTGTGTGTGTGAGAGTTGGGAGATTGAGAATGAGGAGAGAAATGAGAGCACAAGTCAAAGACCCCCCTCTCTCTCCCTCTCTCTTCATTTAATGGGCATGGCTCAAGCCATGCCCATACTCCCTCTCTCATGTACTAAGTCAACAAAAGAAAAGAAAAGAAATTCAAATAACAAAACAAACAAAAATAAAAACTCAACTAAAGCCCAAAACACTTAATACAAATAGGTTAACCCACCATGGTTGCTAATCATGGTTTTAACCCCAAATCTAAACCCTAGTTTACATGCACAAGTGTGTGTGTGCCTAGAAAAATCCTAATAAAATATTCATTAATTAGAATAAATTATCTGAAACTTAATTTGGTAAACTTTTACCAAAAGCAATCTAGTAAAATATAATTAACCCCTAAACACGACCTAAGGTGTTACAATCTTCCCCCCTTAAAGAAAATTCGACCCCGAATTTTAAAATACAAAGCTACGCATACCTTCAGAGATGAGGGAACTTCTTCCGCATCTCGCCCTCAGCCTCCCAAGTGATGTCCTTACCGTTTGGGGTGCACCAAAATACCTTCACTGATGGCAAGACCTTCGATCGAAGTTTCTTCACCTGCCGGTCCAAAATTACAACTGGCTGATGGGTGAACGAAGGATCACGCTTGAACGAAATGGTCTGGCGCTAAATCCAATGAGAAAGGTCATGAAGGTAATTACAAAGTATCGACATAGGGAATACGGGGTGAATACTCAATAATCTGGGTGGAAGTGCCCAACTTAAGGCAACGAACCAACTCGCCTTAGGGATCCTAAAAAGAATTACTATCCTGGAAAGCTTCCCAAAACTCAACATGTCATTTATCGGAAATTTCCGTGGGAATACATGATCTGCCCTTGCGAACTTGAATCTGCGACCCTCTTGGTCAGCATCTGATCTCTATCCGCAACAAACCGTTTTCATCCTGACCCAAAACAACCGAGTCAATTTCCGAAATTTCTAAACTAGCTGAGGTCCAAAAATCCTATAACACGGAGTTAGGAAAAACAGACTGGTGATCGTCATGACCTAACCTCTAATCCTAAAGGTTACCAATTGGAGTGTCTCCTGATAACTGCTATCAAAGGAGAACCCTATCGATGGCAAACAACGATCACCAACTGCCGACAACAATTTCTACATACGCACAACTTAACAAGAACAACTGAGTATCACCGGATGACAAGCATCCGAATGGAGTCACATCCTGACAACTCCTGGGTGGACACCATAATGAAAATTCGGGGAGATATGCTCTCGTTCCCTCTTCGGAACGGTTAAAGGTTGCAACTCTCCCGTCAGTCTCAGTTGCTCAACTCAAGTACACAACAAGACAGACATCTTGAAACAAATCCCAAGACTTCTCTTTCTATCCCTGTCCATGTAGGGTTCCTAGGCACTCTTGTGAAGGTTCAAAAGGCATCAAACATGCCCGGATAAAAATTTAGACGTGCCGAACAACCCAAAGCCGGGATCTTTGCTAGATTATTAGGGTTTAACATGCAAGATGATAACTTTTATCTAAGTGTGAGGGATTACAACCTTTGTAGTCCGCTCCTTCGCTTCACAAGCTCCGAGTAGAAGTCCCTTTGCCGCGATCCACGATCTCCCGGACTCATGAGAGGCTCCACGACTCGAACGATCCATGCTAGCTTGAAGTGTTCCAAATCTCCGATGATCTACGTCGAAGTTGCAAAGACTCAAGCTTTCTCACTCTAAAGAGATGAACACACTAATCTCATGGGCTAGATGAGATGAGGATGAGAGAGTAGTAATTTTGCTTTCTTTTTAAATCATTTTCTCATATTTATTCATCACATAAAGAAAATCAAGTGAGCTTCTTCAAGAGAGAAGAAGAAGAGATAATGGAAAAGATAATGAATATTTTCTTTTGTGATGAATAGAAAGAAAGAGTATATGATTGATTATAAACCATGGTCAAGGATGAGTGGATAAGAATGTGTAGAGAATAAACTAGAGTTAGGGTTTGGTTGGGTTAATAATGTGTCATCACAAAATATCTTAACCATGACAAAAGAAATAGCTTCTAGAAGGTGCATGAAGCAACTAACCCTAATCAAACCCTAACCTCAATTAATCATCCTTAAACATGTTTAACAATTAATCATATCATGTCACAATAATATATATCGCATATATATTATATATTTGCAACAAAAGAAAATAATACAATTAACATATATCGCATATATATCAATGTATCATCCAATGAGAAAATGAAATAATAAAGCGAGCCAATATTAGATAATGTAATAATATATCATATATATTATTATACATTAAATCATCGAATCAACACTTGATCCGACGATCCGGCTATATCGAATATTACCGACTAATATATCATGTACCGATCCATTGAATCAACACTTGATCCGATGTCCCGGTTCATATCTAAATATCGCGAGAATATAATACGGTATCCCATATCGCATTATTCTCGGTCCTGCACATATCACATATGTGACTCTACTCCGTTTCGCCTGAGCCAAGAAACCTCTGTGTAGGACTCTAAAGAATCGTCAATACGCCGGTAGCAGGTGATGATCATATCAAACACCCACAAGCTGCAAGCGGTCAGCTAAACGTAACAGACACCCAGGTATTGAGCGATCAGAAGATCAACAAGCTAGCCTGTGCGTTCTCCTGTGAATCCGATCAGTAACACTCCCGTACAGTCCGGTCTGTTCGTCTGATATGTCGCATATCAAGTCTAGGGGCGGTATACGTCAGACCCCAGTAACCGATAAGTCGTGTCGATGTGTGGCTCATAACGGGTCGAGAAACTACTAGTAACACTTACCAGTAAATCTTTATATCAGCCCTGGCCAGGGACTTCCAGTTATAGCCAATCGAACACAGCACAACATCAACTCCCTATACCGGGAGAGACGAATCCCCTCCTATCGCTCATTGCCTCCATGTGATTCTGGACTGTACCCAAAAGCCACCGTTTTGCACGCCCTCTTGGACGTGGTAAGGTGGAAATCAAAGCACAGTGGGAATCACACAAGACTCCATGACGATCTGGGGTCTACAGACTACCCTGTACCTGTGTCACCGGAGAACTGCCATCTGACGTGTGGTATATCACCATCTGGGAGTTCTCGGCGAGTCCGTCCAGTGTACCCAGTCTCCACTGAGCACCCGTACACCATCTCTGATGTCTAACACCGATGGATATGGGATCATCCATCGCCCATCATATGGGTCAAGATGCGTATACGCTAGTCTACTCTGGTGTATCGATGCCCTGTCTCGATATACCCTCGACTAGGAACAGTTATAGGATGTACTCATCGACTACCGCGGCCCCACTAGTATGATCTCATCATAGTCCCAGTAGTCGAGTACAGATCCTAAGGGCTTTATCAACATGTGAGAGTAAAACAGTAAACCAATACAAGTCAACATGTTAAGATAAAGTGAAACCAAATCGCATACTATCATGACGAGCAAGAAAGTCCTTTCTGTATATATCTAAGCATCCATCATAATATATATCATATGTACAACAATGGCCTCTAGGGCATATACATAACTAACAATCTCCCACTTGCACTAAGGCCAGCTGCTGTAGTATCTCATACCTAGCATCCCGAATAATCTCTCAAACTGTATCTGGGGAATAGCCTTCGTGAATGGATCCGCAGTGTTGTCCTTCGTATCTACTCTCCTGACCTCGATCTCCCGGCGATCAACTATCTCCCTGATCAGGTGATACCGCCTCAGAATATGTCTGGACTTCTGATGGGACCTGGGTTCCTTGGCTAACGCCAAAGCTCCATTGTTATCGCAATAAAGAGGTATTGGATGCTCAATGGATGGAACCACACCAAGTTCACTAATGAACTTCATGATCCAGACAGCCTCTTTGGCAGCATCGTTGGCAGCGATGTATTCAGCCTCCATCGTTGAGTCTGCAACGGTATCCTGTTTGGAACTCTTCCAACATACCGCCCCTCCATTGAGGGTAAAGACAAAACCCGAATGCGACTTAGAGTCGTCCTTATCACTTTGGAAGCTGGAATCGGTAAAGGACTCCACCTGGAGTTCTCTGTTACCATACACCAAGAACATCTCCTTAGTCCTTCGTAAGTACTTGAGAATGTTCTTCACAGCTGTCCAGTGACTCTCTCCAGGATCTGCTTGATATCGACTCACTACACTTAGTGAGTATGCTACATCGGGTCTGGTACATAGCATCGCATACATGATAGAGCCCACAGCCGAAGCATAGGGTATCCCTTGCATGCGAGCTCTTTTCAAATCAGTCTTGGGAGACATCTCTTTGGAGAGAGTGAGTCCAGAGATCGTGGGTTGGTTCCCACGCTTGGATTCTTCCATACTAAACCCTTTTAGTATGGTGTCAATGTACCTGGATTGGGACAATCCTAATATCCGTTTAGATCTATCTCTATAGATCATGATTCCCAATATGCAGGAGGCATCACCTAGATCTTTCATTGAGAATCTCTGTGATAAGAAGAGCTTGACTGATTGCAGCATAGGAATATCATTTCCTATCAAGAGTATGTCATCCACGTACAATACGAGGAAGACTACCTTACCCTCTGCTACCTTCTTATAGATACAAGGTTCATCTATATTTTTGATGAAGTCAAACTCTTTGACTACAACATCAAAACAGATGTTCCAACTCCGCGATGCTTGCTTTAACCCATAAATGGATTTAAGCAACTTGCACACCTTTCCGCTGCTCCCACTATCTACGAAGCCCTCTGGCTGAGTCATGTACACGCTCTCTTCTAAATCACCGTTTAAAAAGGCGGTCTTAACATCCATTTGCCAAATTTCGTAGTCATGGTATGCAGCAATGGCAAGTAAGATCCGGATGGACTTAAACATAGCCACTGGAGAAAAGGTTTCGTCATAATCCACACCTGGTCGTTGACGAAAACCTTTTGCTACAAGTCTAGCTTTGAAAGTCTCAACTTTTCCATCTACACCAAATTTCTTTTTAAAGATCCATTTGCTCCCAATGGGTTTTACCCCTTCAGGAGCATTTTCCAAAGTCCATACTTTGTTGGTGTACATGGATTCCATCTCAGATCGCTTAGCATCCAGCCATTTCACAGAGTCACCACTCGTGATGGCCTGCTCGAAACTAGTCGGTTCATCATCATCCATGATGCAGTCCTCGCTTCCACCATCAATGAGAAAACCGTAGTATCTCTCAGGTGGACGAGAAACCCTACTAGATCGGCGGAGGGGCTGGGGTTCGTCGGGTACTACTGAATCCTCTGGTTCCAATAAATCATCAGTTGTAGTCTGTGGTGCTGGAACCTCTTCCAGCTCTACCTCTTTGCCACTAATTTCTTTTGCAAGAAATTCCTTTTCTAAAAAGGTGGCATATTGAGAAATAAACACTTTTTGTTCCTCAGCGTGATAGAAAATATATCCTTGAGAATTCTTAGGATATCCCACAAATTTGCAAAGAACTGATCGTGCCTCGAGTTTGTCTGGATTTTGTCTTTTGACATAGGCCGGACAACCCCATATCTTAACTCGTTTAAAATATGGTCTCTTCCCACTTCATATCTCATATGGTGTGGTAGGTACAGATTTAGACGGAACTAGATTCAATATGTATATGGCTGTCTCAAGCGCATACCCCCAAAAGAAAATAGGTAACTCAGCATCGCTCATCATAGATCGCACCATATCTAATAGGGTCCGATTCCTTCGTTCCGATACACCGTTGTGCTGTGGTGTATAAGGAGGAGTAAGCTGAGAGAGAATTCCATTCTCTTTTAGATAATCTAGGAACTCACCGCTTAAGTATTCACCTCCTCGATCAGATCGAAGAATCTTAATACTTTTGCCCGTTTGGTTCTCTACTTCGTGCTTATATTCTCTGAATTTCTCAAAAGCTTCAGACTTGTGTTTCATCAGAAACACATGTCCGTATCTAGAGAGATCGTCAGTGAATGTAATGAAGTAGGAAGAACCGTTCCTGGCATGCGTAGACATGGGACCGCATACATCACTATGTATTAGTCCTAAGAGTTCAGTAACTCTTTCTCCGTGTCCACTAAACGGAGCTTTGGTCATTTTTCCTTTGAGACATGAATGGCAAGTATCATAAGATGATAATTCGAACGGATTCAAATAACCATCCTTATGTAACTTAGCCAGTCGTGTCGCATTGATATGACCAAGTCTACAATGCCACAAGAAGGATTCGTTCATTTCTGAACTTTTCCTCTTGTGTGTGTTTTGTATATTCAGGACTGTATTCTGATTTAGAATGAATATGCCATTATGTAACGAGCCTGATGCAATCAACATTTGATCTAGGAATATGTTCATAACATTATCCTTTACTACAAAATTATATCCTTCTTTACTTAATAAAGAAACTGAAATAATGTTGCACATCATGTTTGGTATATAATAGCATTCATTTAGAATCAGTGTATTACGACTTGGTAATACTAGGTGATATTCGCCAACTGCTTTGGCTGCAACATTTGCGCCGTTCCCTACTTGAATGGAATGATCACCTTTTCCCAGTTCTCTACCTTTACGTAGCCCATGTAACTGTTTACAAATGTGGGATCCTGATCCGGTATCTAATACCCAGGACGTAGGGTGAACTGAGAAACAGTTCTCAATAACTAACACACCCGAAGAAGATGCATCAACATGTATGTTCTTTTGGGCGGCGTGAGAATCCAGATATTCTCCTGTTTCCTATTCAGTCTTATAACTCTTATAAGAAAAAACGGGTCCAACGTTCCCCTGCTCAGTATAATAAGCGGGTTCAGTCAATACATCAATATTATTATCTTGATTATGGCCTGACATGGTCGCTACCTGGAGAGAGAGAGAAGAAAACACTTTAGCGTATGCTCTTACAAGATTAGATTGGTTATTATCTTATCTAATCAGGATGTCTCCCACTATTTCTATCAAATCTACCTTCAAACCCAAAAAGGTAAGATTAGCCGGGATTAATTACACCCTACAATTTCGTTAATCTTTCAGCCAGATCAGTGTCGGTACTTTGAGGGAGGTTCCCCCGTGCTTTCGCACGGACCTAATTAAAGTAAACCTCGTTTTCCCAGAGGCGTAACCCCGTTAACACTTTTCTAGACACCTACTTGATCGGCTAATTGTCCTGTGTAAAACTCTCCCAGGAGTAACACTTACTCGCAGTGGGTATCGGGATCCAACTATCTCATAGAAGGTATGCAATCTCATTGCAAATTTCAACACTTGAAATTCCCGATAATATTTTGCCCCTAGCGATCTATGACCTTAACTAAGTCAACAAACCATAAATCGCAAGTCAAGTTCAACCCGTACATTTCCTGATTGAATTAAACCCACCCGCACGACCCTTAACTGAGTCAACAAAGCCGTACGAATACCCTAATCCAATCACATCTCATGTTTTAGCAGATAAACATTACTTAGCTACCGTACACTATGCCTTAACTAAGTCAACAAACATAGAACGAATACTAAATAATATCTATCTGAAATGACGGAGGGCTACGCAGGTTTTTCAGAAAACCCTGAGCGTAATGAACTTGATATCGTCATAGAATCGAGTGAAGTTTTGAAAAGGAGTGTTTTGGGGGCTTTTCTTAGTTTCGCTAAAGGGGTCACTCCCGGTGAAGGGATCGTCGGCCCTTTCCTCATCGAATAAGATGCAGGATATATCATATATACCGCTGTGCAAAGCAAAACACTAAAAGCATTCAAAAGACAAACCGCATTTTGTAGCATCTGCCAGTTTTGCTAAAGGAGTGACTCCCGGTGAAGGGATCTCGGTCCTTTCCTCATCGAATAAGGTGCAGGACATATCATATATATCACTGTGCAAAGCAAAACTGTAGCTACTCTTTTTATAAAGTTTTGATTCTACAACATCTTTAGGTTTCTTTTCTTTTATTAATCTCATTAATAAAAATCCCATCAGTTTATGCTTCCTAAGCATCACAGAAGAAACGAAAGCAGTAATATTTATATATCAGCATATATATAGTATAAGCATTCGTCTCAGGAAGTAATATGATCTCATCACAGAACATTGCAGCAGAAGAACATATATGAAATATTGGATATACTAGGACGTCCGTGTTTTCAATACGAGCCTGTATAAAACACGGATTCCACGGTCGCGACGAATAGCCAAACCCACATCCCAAGACCCCTACGAGAGCGGCAAGTAACACTGCCAATTCTAGGGTTAGGAGACCCGGTCTCGACTCCTCGAGATGGCCTCCCACTGGACCCTAGAACCCGGTTACTTGTGCTCCCCTCCTTGGGTCTACCTAATGCGGAAAAGTAAATAATATACACTGGTGACATCAACCGCAACCTGGAAGTGCCCCAAATAAAAGAATATTACATTACAAATGAATTTTACATGAATGAAAATAAAAACCCTCATCTCACATAAAACCCCCGGCTATTCAGAACGCGACGATCCAATATAACATATCACAGCAACACATAATATCACATATCATCAACGTAAGTAAATATGCGCATCCCAATTGTCGTTGACATATAGCAACGAAACCGGAGATATCACATATTACACTTACGGTCACAAAAAAGAAAGTGTAAAACTACAATATTTGGAATCCACAATCACTTTAGACATCGTAAATCCGAAATATCACATACTCCGTATTTCATGCCTAACTCTATGAATTCCACATATTGTATCACATTCCAGATAAATAGACAGTATTAAACTTTCTGAACAGATAATCAAATACCCAAAATTTCCCAAAGTGCTCAACTCTTGAGCGGAGTTCAAATAATCCCAGAATATGTCAAAGTACCAGTGATCCAGCCGTAGAAGGGTCAAGCCAACGCCTCACATGTGGCACGCCGTACTGCCCCAAACCCGAAGGTTCAAAAGGCAGTTCAAGACGGTCACATAATCGAGTTAAGGTTTGTTGTCTTCTAGAGGGTCCACCGCTTAACTTGTACAATTTTCCGAAAGATTTAAACCCAGTAAAATTTCAACGCTTGAAAGTTTGCCGTACCGGGAAACAGTGAGTTAATGATATCCGTTCAAATAGTTTAACAGTTTCTAAATATCCGGAAAGAAATACGAATTTAAATATTCCGATCGAATCTACTATTACAAAACAAACCCCAGAATTATTAACACTTAGAACAGATTAAAAATATCCATAAAATAGTAAACACAGAGACAATAATTACTGTGCAAAAACACGTGTCTAATTCCCTTACGATGCCGCGGAACCGCCGCCAATGGGGGAGCTTTGCCGCGGTTCCGCGGCCACGTGGTCGAATTACAGGCACGAATTTCACAGTAATTCTTATCTTTTGTTGCTGTATTTTTCAGGTATTTTTAATTCAGAAAAATCCCAAATTTTGAAAAATTTCCAGAGAGGGGTCAAATTTTGTCGGTTCGGCTTCGATCGGAGTTTTAACTTCGTAAAGACATCGCCTAATGCTCTAGCTAGGCTCTGATACCACTGTAGGGTTCCTAGGCACTCTTGTGAAGGTTCAAAAGGCATCAAACATGCCCGGATAAAAATTTAGACGTGCCGAACAACCCAAAGCCGGGATCTTGGCTAGATTATTAGGGTTTAACATGCAAGATGATAACTTTTATCTAAGTGTGAGGGATTACAACCTTTGTAGTCCGCTCCTTCGCTTCACAAGCTCCGAGTAGAAGTCCCTTTGCCGCGATCCACGATCTCCCGGACTCATGAGAGGCTCCACGACTCGAACGATCCATGCTAGCTTGAAGTGTTCCAAATCTCCGATGATCTACGTCGAAGTTGCAAAGACTCAAGCTTTCTCACTCTAAAGAGATGAACACACTAATCTCATGGGCTAGATGAGATGAGGATGAGAGAGTAGTAATTTTGCTTTCTTTTTAAATCATTTTCTCATATTTATTCATCACATAAAGAAAATCAAGTGAGCTTCTTTAAGAGAGAAGAAGAAGAGATAATGGAAAAGATAATGAATATTTTCTTTTGTGATGAATAGAAAGAAAGAGTATATGATTGATTATAAACCATGGTCAAGGATGAGTGGATAAGAATGTGTAGAGAATAAACTAGAGTTAGGGTTTGGTTGGGTTAATAATGTGTCATCACAAAATATCTTAACCATGACAAAAGAAATAGCTTCTAGAAGGTGCATGAAGCAACTAACCCTAATCAAACCCTAACCTGAATTAATCATCCTTAAACATGTTTAACAATTAATCATATCATGTCACAATAATATATATCGCATATATATTATATATTTGCAACAAAAGAAAATAATACAATTAACATATATCGCATATATATCAATGTATCATCCAATGAGAAAATGAAATAATAAAGCGAGCCAATATTAGATAATGTAATAATATATCATATATATTATTATACATTAAATCATCGAATCAACACTTGATCCGACGATCCGGCTATATCGAATATTACCGACTAATATATCATGTACCGATTCATCGAATCAACACTTGATCCGATGTCCCGGTTCATATCTAAATATCGCGAGAATATAATACGGTATCCCATATCGCATTATTCTCGGTCCTGCACATATCACATATGTGCCTCTACTCCGTTTCGCCTGAGCCAAGAAACCTCTGTGTAGGACTCTAAAGAATCGTCAATACGCCGGTAGCAGGTGATGATCATATCAAACACCCACAAGCTGCAAGCGGTCAGCTAAACGTAACAGCCACCCAGGTATTGAGCGATCAGAAGATCAACAAGCTAGCCTGTGCGTTCTCCTGTGAATCCGATCAGTAACACTCCCGTACAGTCTGGTCTGTTCGTCTGATATGTCGCATATCAAGTCTAGGGGTGGTATACGTCAGACCCCAGTAACCGATAATTCGTGTCGATGTGTGGCTCATAACGGGTCGAGAAACTACTAGTAACACTTACAAGTAAATCTCTATATCAGCCCTGGCCAGGGACTTCCAGTTATAGCCAATCGAACACAGCACAACATCAACTCCCTATACCGGAAGAGGCGAATCCCCTCCTATCGCTCATTGCCTCCATGTGATTCGGGACTGTACCTAAAAGCCACCGTTTTGCACGCCCTCTTGGATGTGGTAAGGTGGAAATCAAAGCACAGTGGGAATCACACAAGACTCCATGACGATCTCGGGTCTACAGACTACCCTGTACCTGTGTCACCGGAGAACTGCCATCTGACGTGTGGTATATCACCATCTGGGAGTTCTCGGCGAGTCCGTCCAGTGTACCCAGTCTCCACTGAGCACCCGTACACCATCTCTGATGTCTAACACCGATGGATATGGGATCATCCATCGCCCATCATATGGGTCAAGATGCGTATACGCTAGTCTACTCTGGTGTATCGATGCCCTGTCTCGATATACCCTCGGCTAGGAACAGTTATAGGATGTACTCATCGACTACCGTGGCCCCACTAGTATGATCTCATCAAAGTCCCAGTAGTCGAGTACAGATCCTAAGGGCTTTATCAACATGTGAGAGTAAAACAGTAAACCAATACAAGTCAACATGTTAAGATAAAGTGAAACCAAATCGCATACTATCATGACGAGCAAGAAAGCCCTCTCTGTATATATCTAAGCATCCATCATAATATACATCATATGTACAACAATGGCCTCTAGGGCATATACATAACTAACAGTCCACCCGTAACTACCTTACAAGTCACGTTAACAGTTGGTGGGGCTTGAATGAGTACAGAGAGTTGACCGATGTGCCTGCCCTAGGATTCCTCGTCTCTTCCCTATAACATTAGGTACACAGGTGTCTCTCTAGCCTAGCACACCCTTGCCACAAGTCAAGGATTCCAAATCATTACCCAGCCGAGTAGGCTCCAATATCGCTGACGAACGAGCGTCGGCGGGCAGTGTCTCGCGAAAGTGATTTAAGAAAAGTGATCGGGCGCTGACACGAGCAAGCTGTCTCCTCAGTAGAGATGAACTTAAGCTGCACTCAACGATCGCACAAGAACTGTGAATCTGCAGAGGACTATCACAACAATCAAATTCCGCCGCAGGAAGATGTACATTTAACTCTGGTGGTCCGTGAAAATCTGACATGACTCTCAAACAAGTGGTGTCTCAAATCTCCAACGCAAATCCATCGCGGCCATCTCCAGATCATGAGTAGGATATCCTTCTCATACTTCCTCCAAATGTAAAGAAGCAAAAGCGATAACTCCATTTTGTTACCTCAGTACACATTCGAGTCCTACTCACGAAACATCACAGTTAAACCACAAAGTCGCCCGAACCAAAAAGCAAGGAAAGGGCTGAAGCAGTTGTTAACCGAGTCTTCAACTGCGGAAACTCCGCACACAAGCCTCAGTCCAAAGAAAAGAAACCTCCATTCCAGTCAATTTAGTCAACGGGGCAGCATTACACTAGCAATCCTGCATGAGACGGCTGTAACACTTGCTAAGCCAAAAATCTGCGGACCTCCGTCCTGCTCACAAATTTGGGCCTAAGCTGTACGGCCACGATCTTCCTCGAAACCATACCAATTCTTCTCCGTAACTACAAAACCTAGGAGTCAACACAACAAGCTTGAAGGGAACACTCCGAGAATCTAGTAAACCGCTGGGGCTCTCCCATTACCCGTATAACAGATCCTCAAGTGCTACCCTAACTGTCACGACCCAAGTTTGGATGTGACCGGCACTTAGATTTGTATCATATCTAAAGATATGTCCAAGTCCAAGTAAGCCGAAAACCAAGATCAAATACCTTATTGCGGAATTATTTATAAAAATTTAGTTTTTAAGTAAAAATTCCAATTTGTGAAGTTAATTCATTAAGCAAATAATAAAGGTTAAGTTTGGTTGTATTCCTAGTTGGAATCAACGATATCAAAAAGAACATGAATATACATATAATGAACATCACTGAATCTCATAAAGGAAAGACTATAATACAGATCAACAGATCTCAACTGTACATATATATACCATCTCTCATCTCTAAGTCAAAATACAGGTCCGATGGAGTCTTTCTAGATACAAAATACAAAACCCAAAAAGGAAAGGTTACTACACATGTAACCTACCAATCAAAAGATGGAATACGACTGCAAAAGTGATCCTGCCTCGCAGCTACCCGTCCACTCTATCCCTGCAAGGAACTGTGGCACAACGGGGATGAATTGCCAACTCAGTGAATACGACTAACATATAACGGCGAATAAAGTAAATATGACAATCATGCTACTGAATATGAATCAATATGGTATATGGGTATATGTGAAATTCAACAGTAAATCTCATTATACTTCGAAAATCACAACTCAAGTAAATCATTTCTCGGTGTCCATCAACGACACAAAACTTTCATTTCTTATAGGCATCATTCCCCGAATGATCCTATACCCATAATATCGGTCGTTATCCTCTAGATACACGCCGTATTTCTATAACCAACTCCGGTATCGAGTAACCTCGCTAGGCTCCCCCGTCTCAATACGGCTATCCTGCCCCTCGGTCTCGACCGGGTCCACCATGTATCCAACTGTATATCTCCCCCACTCAGTATGGATAACGTAAATCCGCGACCGTATATCTCCCCCACTCGGTCCGGAATAAAACCAAAATAGAAATCATCTCATCGTGGACATGACACATCAATCATAAAAACACTGGATTTATGCAATAGTATTCAAATTCAAAACCACAAATTCTCAATTCTGCATTTATCTCATATATAACACCAAAATACGCATAAGGTAACAGGATGTCAATGATGCAATCTACCAATACATTAGATATGTGAAATACGCGATAATTCATTTTAACAAGTATGATATTTAAGTGTATGTGACATGGCAATATCGACGAGGTGTGTGTAGCATATAAAATGTGCACGTGGCATGACTCGTCGATAATTGTGAAGTGTTCTAACAACTAAGCAATATACAAGTATTTTAATGAAGGAATTTCTAACATTTAAACATGATGATAGGAATATCACATTAAGTAAAACCACGGGCGAAACACGCCATTTTTACAAAATTCCCCGGTAGATGTTTAGTCTACTCACCGGAAAAGTCGAATCTGCTCCGGAATCGCTAATCCTTTCCCCTTCCTCGCGGCTTCCGTACTTCTCGTATCCGCGTCTAAATATGCAAATTAACTTATATAAGAAAACTAGCTATTCCGATATAACGGAAATAGAAAACACGCTATCCCTCTTATATGTTACCTATTATCTGATTATCAAGTTATAAAACACTTAATCTTGCTGGATTTTAGCCTAAATCTGCCCTGGTTCAGAAATTAAAACGCGACAGGATTTAGTCGTGTCGTATTTAGTGTTTTACGATTCTTTTTCCGATATATCATTCCAGATTTTATCTACTGTAAAACTAAGTTAAATCAACAGTGCCAAATTAACCTAAATTGCATACTGTAGACTACCCAAAAGAGAAACCCCCAAAGCTCCTCACATGGCCGGCGACGTCGGCCATTCCCCTGTTGTCGCCGGCCCAAAACCGGCCCCCTGGTTTCGTTTTCTTGTGGTTTGTTCTAATTGATTCCTACATCATTTTGACTCTGTTTAATTTATTTAATTATCTTTCAGAACAAAGCAGATTTCAACAGACCCTAATTTTAACTAAATACGATATTGTGTGACATAGCTAAACTATAATTAACTAAACTACTGAACTTAATCTCTACATGTTTAAGAAGTTTACCCTCCTAATTTGCTGTAGGAATAACCCCCCAAAGATTGTCAAGCTCCTCCTAATCTTGATGATGATCAACTCATAGAACAAGCTCCTCTTTCATCCCCTTCTTCTTGTTCTTTCTTTTTCTCTCTAAATTTTCCTTTTTCTTTAATTCATTTCAGTTTGATTCTGTGTTTTGAACTGAAAAAGAACTTATTTAACTGAGTGGATGAAGAGATAAGGGAAGGTGGTGGTGTCATGAGCTAAAGTGTGCATGTTTCATGCAAGGAGGAGGTGGAGATGAGAGGGTGTAAGAAAGCATGAGGTGGTTTTGCATTATCTTCATATTTTTCCTTTTTAATCTAATTTAAATTCTGAACCAATTTGAATTTCCACTCACTTTCACTTACATCCACCACAATCTCATAATTGCATAAAACCTAAACTTTACAATTTAACCCCTCACAACTAAACTTATTATAAAACACCTATTTTGTTAAAATGAAGCTAAATTTATCATTAAAACCCTTATAAATTATTTAAATTACATTCAAAAATTCTAATTTAATTTGTATTACATATAACTTATGAAGATTGATATATTTGATTTTAACCATTTTGTGATTTATCACTTTATTCTTAATTTAATTAATTTTATTTATTTCTAACTTTTCCTAAATGTTACAATATTCCCCCCTTAAGAAAATTCGGTCCCCGAATTTAAAATAATTACTAAACATACCTATGAAAAGATGTGGAAATTTCTTTCGCATTGCGTCCTCCGTCTCCCAAGTAATCTCCTCGCGATCCTTTCCTTGCCAGAGAACCTTTACAGATGGCAGTATCCTTGATCGTAGTTGCTTTGCCTGCCTGTCCAGAATAGCGACCGGCTGCACTGTGTAGGATAGATCTGGCTCAAGCTGTAGAGTCTGATGCTGGATCGCATGAGATGGATCGTGAAGATATCTGCGAAGCATCGAAACATGGAACACCGGATGTACGTCGGGAAAACCAGGTGGAAGTGCTAACCGATAAGCCACCGCGCCCACTCTCTCTAAAATCTCGTAAGGTCCGACATATCTGGGGCTGAGCTTCCCTTTCTTCCCGAAGCGCATCACACCCTTCATTGGAGATACTCGAAGGAACACATGATCTCCCACATCAAACTCGAGTTTGCGTAGTCTTCGATCTGCATATGACTTTTGTCTGCATTGAGCCGCTTTCATTCTATCTCGTATCAATTGAATCTTCTCCGTAGTTTCCTGTACTATCTGCGGTCCCAATATACAACTCTCACTAAGTTCTGTCCAGCAAACAGGTGATCTACATTTCCTTCCATATAAGGCTTCAAAGGGTGCCATCTGGATCGTCTCTTGAAAACTGTTGTTATATGAGAATTCTACCAAAGGTAGGTGAAGATCCCAACTACCACCGAAATCTAGGCTACAAGCCCGAAGCATATCCTCTAGTATCTGAATGGTCCGCTCCGACTGACCGTCTGTCTGTGGGTGGAAAGCTGTACTAAAACTCAGCCGTGTACCAAGAGCGTCCTGAAGTTTCTGCCATAGCCTGCTCGTGAATTGGGTACCTCGATCTGATACAATGCATGTCGGCACTCCATGTAGACGTACAATCTCATCGATATAAACCTGCGCATACTGAGCAAATCCATATGTCGTCTTCACTGGAAGAAAATGAGCGGCCTTCGTTAGCCTGTCTACTATCACCCAAATGGAATTGTACCCTCTGCTAGTCCTGGGTAAACCCACCACAAAATCCATGGAAATCTGTTCCCATTTCCACTCTGGAATGGGTAAAGGTTGCAGCTCTCCGGCTGGCCTCTGGTGTTCTGCTTTGACTTGCTGACAAGTCAAGCATCGAGAAACAAAATCCGTAACATCCTTCTTCATTCCTTCCCACCAATAATTATCCTTCAAATCACGATACATTTTGGTGGAACCAGGATGAATACTATATACTGATCTGTGGGCATCCTCCAAAATCTCACGCCTCAATCCGTCAGACTCTGGCACACAGAGACGAGTCCTAAAACGTAGTACTCCATGATCATCAATCACGAACTCCGCCTCCTTGCCCTGTCTAACCTGATCCATAATCTCCATCATGCGAGTATCTGTAGGCTGCGCATCTCGAATACGATCCAATAGCTGAGGTCTGGTGCGAACATGTGCTAACTGACCTCCTGCCGATGTAAACTCAAACTGTATACGGCTATCACATAAGATCTGCCAGTCTGTAGAAGACTGTCTCTGCAAAATGCTCAAATGCGATAAATTACCTCCAGGCCTCCGACTCAAGGCATCTGCTACAACATTTGCCTTGCCTGGGTGGTACAAAATCTCACAATCGTAATCTTTCACCAGTTCCATCCATCTACGCTGCCTGAGGTTCAGATCCTTCTGCTGAAAGATATACTTTAAACTTTTATGATCTGTGAAGATTTGACACGTTTCTCCATACAAGTAATGTCTCCAAATCTTCAATGCGAATACTACAGCAGCCATCTCTAGATCATGAGTGGGGTAGTTTTGTTCATGCCTCTTCAACTGTCGAGAAGCATATGCTATAACTTTGCCGTGTTGCATCAACACACAGCCTAAGCCCACTCTAGAAGCATCGCAATACACAACGAAACCCCCTGACCCGGAAGGTAAAGATAATACAGGTGCAGTCGTCAAACGCGTCTTCAACTGTTGGAAACTCTGCTCACACGCATCTGTCCACAGAAATGGAATCTCCTTCCTAGTCAATCCTGTCAAAGGTGCCGCTATCCGTGAGAAATCCTGTACGAAGCGTCTCTAATAACCTGCCAGACCTAAGAAACTTCGAACCTCCGTAACTGACATAGGCCTGGGCCAGTGTTGTACCGCTTCAATCTTCTTTGGGTCTACGCATATACCTTCTCTCTTAACTATGTGACCCAAGAACTCCACACTATCGAGCCAAAAAGCACACTTAGAAAACTTTGCATACAATTGATGCTCTTTCAAGGTCTGCAACGTGATACGTAAATGCTGCTCGTGCTCCGTTTGACTTCGAGAATATACAAGAATATCATCTATGAATACTATAATAAACCGATCGATAAATGGTCTAAAGATACGGTTCATCATATCCATAAAAGCTGCTGGAGCATTGGTGAGTCCGAACGACATCACCAGAAATTCATAATGCCCATATCTCGTACGAAACGCCGTCTTCGGAATATCGTCCTTCCGAACCCTCAACTGATGATACCCTGACCTCAAGTCAATCTTCGAGAAAAATCCGGCTCCTTGCAACTGATCGAACAAGTCATCTATTCGTGGTAATGGATACCTGTTTCGCACAGTGACGCGATTCAGCTGTCGGTAGTCGATGCACATTCTCATACTACCGTCCTTCTTCTTTACAAATAAGACAGGAGCTCCCCACGGCGAAACACTGGGACGAACAAGTCCTCTATCTAACAACTCTTGCAACTGGCCCTTGAGTTCTTTCAATTCCGTCGGTGCCATTCGATAGGGTGGTATAGAAATAGGCCCTGCACCCGGAATCAAGTCGATACAAAATTCAATATCTCGATCAGGTGGCAATCCTGGTAACTCAGCAGGAAATACCTCTGGAAATTCTCGTACAATCGGGATTTGGTCCAATGGAACTTCAGCGACCCCTATATCCTGAATAAAGGCCAAGAACCCAAGACAACCCTTCTTCAATAGCCGCCCCGCACAAAAAGCAGAAATCATGTTGACAGGGGTTAACTTGCAATCCCCCTGCACAACAAACACCGGTTCTCCTGGAAAACAGAATCTAACCGCTTTTCCTCTACAATCTACATAGGCATGACAAGCGGCTAACCAATCCATCCCAAGAAGTATGTCAAAATCCAACATATCCAGGAGAATCGGATTAACAAGCGAATCTCTATTACCAATACGCACCGAACACGATCTGAATACGTGCCGAGCTATAAAGGAATCTCCTACAGGAGTAATCACTACCAAAGGTAACTCTAATAATGACGACTCCTTTCCCAACAAAAGTGCGAATCGTGAAGATACATAAGAATGTGTAGAACCGGGATCAAATAAGACATGTGCCTCTAATGAGCATACTGTAAGAGTACCTGTCACGACTGCATTTGATGTCTGGGCATCCTGTGGAGTCAGCGCAAAAACCTGTGCCTGGCCCCTGCCCGCATCCTGTCGTCCTCTACCTCGATCTCCTCGACCTCTCTGAGCACGTCCTGCATAGCCTCGACCTCGTGGTGCAACTGCCTGGCGTGTAGCGCCAACTGGGGGAGGAATTAAAGCCATCGGTGTAGGAGATGGAAGGGGTAAAGCAACCTGTGGAGCAACGGTCCCGCCCTGAGATCTACAATCTCGCGCAAAGTGTCCGGGAAGTCCACAACTATAACAAGTAGATGGTGGTCTCTGATCATCAGGATAAGAACTGAACATCTGGCCCTGTGTCCAACCTCGTCCAACACTGCGGCCTGGAGTATATCTGCCTGGATAGGACCCTCTACCTCGGCCAAACTGTCTATTTGTCGGCACGAATGGTCTACTCCTTTTTGGTTCCGGAACAACTCCTGACTGGCTTAAACGCTCCTCTACTCGTATCGCCGCATCCATGGCCTGTGCATATGAATCAAAATGCTGGGAGCCTATCGCCAGATACAACTGTGTGTCCAAACTCCTTAGGAACCTTTTCACCCGAAGCTCCTCTGTAGGTACTAAGTATGGGGCATATTGCGATAGCTGGGTGAATCGTAAGTCATAATCTGCTACTGACATACTTGCTGATTTCCTCAACGCTTCGAAACTGCTAGCTCTAGCATCCCTCACACTCTGGGGAAGAAATCTGGCAAGAAAGACTGTAGAAAACTCGGTCCACGTCATCGGAGGAAGATTCGTAGCTCGCCCTCTCTCCATCGACTCACACCACTCCTGGGCAAGTCCCTCCAAACGAAAGCTAGTCAGCTCAACTGACCTCGCATCAGAACATCGTAATGATCTTCCAATCCTCGCCATCCTATCAAGAAAAGACTGAGGATCTTCCGCCACATCGGTCCCTGTAAATACCGGGAGTCTCAATCTCATAAACTCTGCAAGTGATACCTCCATCACTCTCGTATCTACTGGTGCTGCCGTCTGTGTAGGCTGTACCTCGGACTCTGCTACGGTCGGTGCTGGATCTGATCTCAAAGCTCGAGTGGTCTCAGCTAACTGTCCTACCACCCGCTGTAATCCCAACATACCCTCCTCAATCCTAGTCATGCGATCTGGAGGAGGAGGATCAACATGCTCATGCACCTCCTGCACGTCCGGTGTACCAGTCGTCGTCACAGGCGGACTCGCCCTAGCTGCATTCCTGGCTGCGGCTCGCCTAGCCCGCGTAGCCATAGCAACTGGAACAAGAAACGAGAGTTGATAAGGTGTGGGAATAGAAACAATCAATAACGGAGAATCAACGGAAGAATAGATCAAGATAAACATCCTAAGGTTAGTTAGGCTGAATACGATAACGTAAATATGCCGCGGAACATACGTATGGTACTGCATTCGTCCTAATTTACCTACTCCATCAAACCAAAGGTCATCCTAACTCTCAGACTTACATCAACCTATTGAAATCCCTTACTAAATTCCGTAAGGTTACTCCTAGGCTCTGATACCAACTTTGTCACGACCCAAGTTTGGATGTGACCGGCACTTAGATTTGTATCATATCTAAAGATATGTCCAAGTCCAAGTAAGCCGAAAACCAAGATCAAATACCTTATTGCGGAATTATTTATAAAAATTTAGTTTTTAAGTAAAAATTCCAATTTGTGAAGTTAATTCATTAAGCAAATAATAAAGGTTAAGTTTGGTTGTATTCCTAGTTGGAATCAACGATATCAAAAAGAACATGAATATACATATAATGAACATCACTGAATCTCATAAAGGAAAGACTATAATACAGATCAACAGATCTCAACTGTACATATATATACCATCTCTCATCTCTAAGTCAAAATACAGGTCTGATGGAGTCTTTCTAGATACAAAATACAAAACCCAAAAAGGAAAGGTTACTACACATGTAACCTACCAATCAAAAGATGGAATACGACTGCAAAAGTGATCCTGCCTCGCAGCTACCCGTCCACTCTATCCCTGCAAGGAACTGTGGCACAACGGGGATGAGTTGCCAACTCAGTGAATACGACTAACATATAACGGCGAATAAAGTAAATATGACAATCATGCTACTGAATATGAATCAATATGGTATATGGGTATATGTGAAATTCAACAGTAAATCTCATTATACTTCGAAAATCACAACTCAAGTAAATCATTTCTCGGTGTCCATCAACGACACAAAACTTTCATTTCTTATAGGCATCATTCCCCGAATGATCCTATACCCATAATATCGGTCGTTATCCTCTAGATACACGCCGTATTTCTATAACCAACTCCGGTATCGAGTAACCTCGCTAGGCTCCCCCGTCTCAATACGGCTATCCTGCCCCTCGGTCTCGACCGGGTCCACCATGTATCCAACTGTATATCTCCCCCACTCAGTATGGATAACGTAAATCCGCGACCGTATATCTCCCCCACTCGGTCCGGAATAAAACCAAAACAGAAATCATCTCATGGTGGACATGACACATCAATCATAAAAACACTGGATTTATGCAATAGTATTCAAATTCAAAACCACAAATTCTCAATTCTGCATTTATCTCATATATAACACCAAAATACGCATAAGGTAATAGGATGTCAATGATGCAATCTACCACTACATTAGATATGTGAAATACGCGATAATTCATTTTAACAAGTATGATATTTAAGTGTATGTGACATGGCAATATCGACGAGGTGTGTGTAGCATATAAAATGTGCACGTGGCATGACTCGTCGATAATTGTGAAGTGTTCTAACAACTAAGCAATATACAAGTATTTTAATGAAGGAATTTCTAACATTTAAACATGATGATAGGAATATCACATTAAGTAAAACCACGGGCGAAACACGCCATTTTTACAAAATTCCCCGGTAGATGTTTAGTCTACTCACCGAAAAAGTCGAATCTACTCCGGAATCGCAAATCCTTTCCCCTTCATCGCGGCTTCCGTACTTCTCGTATCCGCGTCTAAATATGCAAATTAACTTATATAAGCAAACTAGCTATTCCGATATAACGGAAATAGAAAACACGCTATCCCTCTTATATGTTACCTATTATCTGATTATCAAGTTATAAAATACTTAATCTTGCTGGATTTTAGCCTAAATCTGCCCTGGTTCAGAAATTAAAACGCGACAAGATTTAGTCGTGTCGTATTTAGTGTTTTACGATTCTTTTTCCGATATATCATTCCAGATTTTATCTACTGTAAAACTAAGTTAAATCAACAGTGCCAAATTAACCTAAATTGCATACTGTAGACTACCCAAAAGAGAAAACCCCCAAAGCTCCTCACATGGCCGGCGACGCCGGCCATTCCCCTGTTGTCGCCGGCCCAAAACCGGCCCCCTGGTTTCGTTTTCTTGTGGTTTGTTCTAATTGATTCCTACATCATTTTGACTCTGTTTAATTTATTTAATTATCTTTCAGAACAAAGCAGATTTCAACAGACCCTAATTTTAACTAAATACGATATTGTGTGACATAGCTAAACTATAATTAACTAAACTACTGAACTTAATCTCTACTATGTTTAAGAAGTTTACCCTCCTAATTTGCTGTAGGAATAACCCCCCAAAGATTGTCAAGCTCCTCCTAATCTTGATGATGATCAACTCATAGAACAAGCTCCTCTTTCATCCCCTTCTTCTTGTTCTTTCTTTTTCTCTCTAAATTTTCCTTTTTCTTTAATTCATTTCAGTTTGATTCTGTGTTTTGAACTGAAAAAGAACTTATTTAACTGAGTGGATGAAGAGATAAGGGAAGGTGGTGGTGTCATGAGCTAAAGTGTGCATGTTTCATGCAAGGAGGAGGTGGAGATGAGAGGGTGCAAGAAAGCATGAGGTGGTTTTGCATTATCTTCATATTTTTCCTTTTTAATCTAATTTAAATTCTGAACCAATTTAAATTTCCACTCACTTTCACTTACATCCACCACAATCTCATAATTGCATAAAACCTAAACTTTACAATTTAACCCCTCACAACTAAACTTATTATAAAACACCTATTTTGTTAAAATGAAGCTAAATTTATCATTAAAACCCTTATAACTTATTTAAATTACATTCAAAAATTCTAATTTAATTTGTATTACATATAACTTATGAAGATTGACATATTTGATTTTAACCATTTTGTGATTTATCACTTTATTCTTAATTTAATTAATTTTATTTATTTCTAACTTTTCCTAAATGTTACACTAACCCTCAAGGCACACTAAAAAGACTAGGATGTCGTAAATAACACAACAATAACTAGTCAAGGAATGGCCCGAAGAAAACCAGTTCATCACACCTACGAGTGCTGCTAGAGCATTGGTGAGTCCAGTGACACACCCAAAACATACAAAGCCCGTAGCACGCACAAGGCAGTCTTCGGAATGTCATCACTCCGGACCTGCAACAATGATGACCCGATCCCAAACGAACCTAGACAAAGTCTCGCACTCTGGTGCTGATCGAAGAATTCGTCAGTGCGAGGTACATGATACTTATCCGCACCGTAAGCCGATTCAAAAGACGATCCATCAACACAACCTCAATCTGTCGTTTTCCTCCTGGATGAACAGAAATAGGAGCTTCCTAAATGCAAAACACTCAGACGCACAACTCGCTCAACAACCACTCTGCAGCAGATCCTTAGCTCCTTAAGCTTCGCCGGCTCATCTTGGAACGACGTCGGAAAAATTCTCGCATGAAAGAAAACCGGTTCAACAACCCAACTGTGGCTACAGCATCACGAAAAACGCCAAGAATCCACGACATCTCCTCAGTGCCGACTAACGAACAAGGCTGAATTCAAGCGGTAAGAGGCGGCACCACTATCCACCTGCACAACAAGAACTGACTTGCCCGGGAAAACAAAACCTAACTGTTTCCTCATGGTAGCCCACAATGCCTAGCACGTAGCTAACCAGTCCGTGCCCAGTAGATTGCCAAATCCAACATCTTTAGGAGGTTCAAAATGACAGACGAATCTCTATCTCCTATCCGATGGGCACACGACCGAAGTACGTGTCGCGCAACAAAAGGATTGCTGACAGAAGTTAACACAACAAACGGCTAATCTACCCAGCACGACTCTCGTCCTAAACTCGGCACGAAGTGTGTAAACATACGAGTGCAACAAAAGGACATACTGAAAGAGTACCTATAGGCTCCGCATCGGGACGCCCGCGCGTCCCGATGAGTCGAAGCGAAAACGTGTGCCTGTCCTTCATCTGCGACTGATCGAACTCCTCCTCTACTAGCCTGACCCCTCTGTGCAAACCCTCCGCGTCCACGACGTCTCAGAACACGACCCTGACGTGCTGTGAAGGAACACTGCCTGTGTTAGGTCCACGTTACCTCTCCCGGTACTTTCGGGGTTGCGGAAACGGTAAAACAAAAATTTTCTAATCTTTGTAACATGGACCGTAAAAGCCGGATCTTTGCTAAACAATACACTAGCATCCTAACATGAGTTGTATCTACTCGGTTAGGGGTTATACCTCAACTTGAACTCCTTCTCTCCTAGTTGTTGTTCTTCTTTGATGTTCTTCTCTTCTTGTTGTTCTTCTCTTTGCTTGCTCAATGGTTGATCCGGACTTCGGTCACCTCCGCGGCCTCCTTGAGTCGAAGACGATCCACCCGAGAGATGTACACCGAGCTCCACCTCAAGCCGAGGTAACTAGGGCAAGGAGATTGCTAATCTAGAAGCCCTAAGATGTGCAGAGAAGATGTATGGATGTATTTGTCAAGTGAAATCCTTTTTCTCTCAACACATGAGATCAAAGGAGAAATCAAGAGGAGGAAGAAGAAGGAGTTTTCTAGCAACCATGGAGCTTCTCATTTTAAGAGAGAGAATGAGAATGAGCAAATGAAAAGCTTAACCAAGAGAAAAACTAACCATGGTTGCAATAAAGCACAAACATTATGATTACTAATCCCATCAAGATAAAGGTGATGGCTACAAATGACATGACCATTATCATAACAAAAGAAAAAGAAAACCAAAGAATACTTTAGATCTTCTAAGAAGATCCAAGTCAACTTTGGTCAAATGGTCAACAAAGTCAAGACGGTCAAATGGTCAATGTAATTAGCCATAACAAAATTATCAATGAAAGGATTAGTATATAATGTTCCCGGCTCATTATGGTTATGACCAAACGAACTGTCGAAACCCTAATGAGTCCGCCTCAAAATGGTTTTGACCGAATCAACTGTCAAAACCCTAATGAGCCTGCCACATAGCGGTTTTGGCCGAACCAACTGCCAAAACCCTAATGAGGCACCTCCTCCTTCATCGCTCCGGAAAACTGTGCATACACACCTGCATCCGTATTCCGTAGAATGCGGATGCGCAGAAGACAAAACAAATCCATCCATGCAATACTAGGATCCGGCTTAAACCAAAGCCCACTAGTATTGCCTGCCCGAACACCACACGCACACTAGTGTACGTAAGTGATCGCAGCCCTGCCGTAAAACCATACGGCCTCTACACGTTTCGCTCAATGCAGGGAAACTCTCTGTGTGGGACTCTAAAGACTCGACACTACGCTGGCAGTGGGTTTAACCACAGACCGCTAGAGGCACTAGCTGTACGTAACGGTCCCCAGGTAGATGTCGATAAGAAGGCCGATGAGGTAAACCCATCCGAACTCCTACTGAGTCTGTATGTGACAATCTCCGTACAGTCCGGTCTGTTCGTCTGATACATCGCATGGCAGGCCTAGGGGGGAGGTAAACGTCAGTCCCCTAATAGCGGTACAAGTCGTGCCGGAGTGAAGCCCAATACACCCTGAGATAACACTGGAAACCTACCAGTATATATCGCTTGCCCTGGCCAGGGACTACTCGTGTAATGGCTCTCCTTGACACAGCGCGATGTCAACCCCCAATACCGGGAGAGACGAATCCTGTCTAACCGTCACTGCCTCCAAGTGCTTCGGGACTGCTCCCAACCACTACCTGTTTGCACGACTCAGTAGAGCCGTGGTAGGGTAGTAATCAAAGAACAGTGGGAACACACTCGAGGCGAAGTGACAGTGTCAAGTCAGCGGACTAAGCTGTACTCATGTCACCTGGGAACTGATAACTGACGATAGGTATAATACCAACCATCAGTTCCCGATGAGTCCTGTCCAGTGTACTCGTAACCCAACGAGCACCCGTATACTATCTCAAGTACGACGTACCGACGGCTGTGGGACAGACTGTAAGTGCACGGCGGCGCCCCGGCCGTCAATCCGACGGCCAAATGCGGAAGCGGTGATAAACTTTAATTTTCTTGAACTGGCAAACCGCCGCGCACTAATACCCGGATCGAACCACTAACTTGTCCTAGCTATCTACAAGAAAGGGAAGAGAGATATACCGACTGATCCGAGTCCTTCGGTCTTCTCCTCGTCGTCCCGATCTCCTGCGGAAACTCCGGTCGTCGCCTCCTCGCCGGAAGGGCACCACATCGCCTGCATCTTTTATGGGCTCCCACCTCAATACCGAGGCAACTCGGGCGCGAAGTTGGCTGGCCGACGCGTCCAAGATTTGCTGTAGAATAGTGTAGAATAGTTGTCTCTTTGGGGTTTAAGAGGTTGCCATGTATGGAGGAATTTTTGCAAGAAGATATTCATGGATGCTTGAAGAAAAATGGAGCATCCTCTGAAAATGAGCTCGGCCACAAACTGAATTGTGCTCACTGGAAAATGAATGAATCAAGCTCTCTCTCTCTCATCCTGTGAAAAAAAATGAGCCTAAACTTAAGCTCATTCATTTCCTTAGAAAATCATCACTCATCACCTCAAACAAAAACTCCAGCACCTTCAAATGAGGGGGGCCCACTAATATGCATCAAATGAATTATTCACACACAAATTAAAACACACTCCAACCTTAAACAGTGGCCGGCCCATTTCCAATCTTATCACAATTAATGCATCAAAACCCATACCCTCTCATAACTCAATAAATGCATGAATAGCAAAGAAGATTTCATAATCAATCCTTTTGCAATAAACCCCTCCACAATGTGTTATTTGCAAACTTGCAAATAACCCCCTCCAACTAAAAGTCCGGCCGTGAAGGAACAATGAAAAACCGGCCGTAACGGAATGCAAACTGGCAACCCCAGAAAACAGGTCCCATAATAAATTACAGGAAAAACCCCGATACTGTGCATACACACCCGCATTTGTATTCCGACCGAAATACAAATGCAAAGAGACAAAACTACACTATCAAATACTAAGATCCGGCTTAAGCCAAAGCCGGCTAGTAAAAACCGTCCGATCACGATCCGTACAATACCGCACGTATCTGATCGAACCCTGCCATATCTCCATACGGCCTCTACAGCGTTTCGCCCGAAAGCTTGAGTAACTGAAAGTGTGGTGGACTCTAAAGACTAGTCAATACTATGGCTGTGGATTTAACCACTAGCACGTCAGAGGTATAAGCCAATACGTAACGGGCCACCAGCTATTGACTAAAAGGGACGTCGATGAGTGAACTCATCCTGACACCCTACTGAGCCTGTCAGTGACAATATCCGTACAGTCCGGTCCGTTCGTCTATGAGCATCGCATGTCGGGCCTAGGGGGTTGGTAAAATTCAGACCCCCAAAAGCGGTACAAGTCGTGTCGGAGTGTAGCCCAGAACACCCTGAGATACTACTGGAATACCTACCAGTAAATCTCCTGCCTTGGCCAAGGACTTCGTGTAATGGCTCTCCTAGACACAACGCGACCTCACCCCCAATACCGGGAGAGACGAACCCCTGAAGATCCGCTCACTGCCTCCATGTGGCTCGGGACTGTACCCAACTAAAACCTGTTTGCACGACTCCTTTGAGCTGTGGTAGGGTAGTAATCAAAGCACAGTAGGAACTCGCACGAGACAAATGACGATCCCCAGGTCGATGAATTAACCTGTACACATGTCACCTGGGAACTGCTATCTGACGTCAGGTATAAGACCAACTAGCATGTTCCCGGCGAGTCCTGTCCGGTGTACTCATAACCCAATGAGCACCTGTATACATCTTATGTGATCCAACTGACACCAGTGGCTTGTGAGACCGGCCACCGCCCCTCGTCGGGGTCTCGACTGTGTACACTAGTCTACTCTGGAGAATCGATGCCCTGTCTCGAGACTCCTACGACTAGGGACCTTTTAAGGATGTGCTTATAGACTCCAGCTCTCACTTATGTGATCGCCCTCATACTGCTGGCAGTTAAGCAAGAATCCTAGGGGCTCTATCAACGTGCAATAGCGACATGTCAGGTCACCTAAAGCAGTACACGATGATAAAGGTAAACCAGATAACATACTATCATCCCGAGTAAGACTGTCCTACCGGGATAGGTCCTCCCTCAATCATTGCAATCACGTGCCTGTGATCCAATAATTGACTCTGAGGGCACTATCTCCAACAATCTCCCACTTGTACTCAAGGCTAATTATTGCGATGTCGCATACTCACAGCCCGTGTGATACCGAACACCCAACTCCTCTACTAGTCAGTCTCACAAAAAACGTTTGTGAAACTATTGCGTTCGAGGAATAGCCTCAGTGAGTGGATCCGCCTTGATGTTTCTTTCTATATCTCTCTATATCTCAAGTTCGCGGTGAAAGCCATCTCCCGAAATGAGCAATACCTGTCTTGGAATGTCTGGATGTCTGATGGGACCTAGCTCATAAGTGAACTCCAAATCCAAACTTCTTAAACTGTATCGTCAACTGAATCTAATCAATATCCTGCGCCATGCCTCCCTCAGTATTGCCTTGGACCACCTGTCCAAAATACTGCCCCTCGTCAGAAGGAAAACTATAACTCTGACAACCTCCTTGTCGTCCATGTCACCTTGGAAGCCTGGAATGATAATTGTCTCCCGAAAGAGGCTTTCGTTATCATATCCCTAGAACAGCCACTTATGTTCTAAAACTGCTTCCGAGTGTTTCTCCAGGATTGGATCAATATCAACTTATTGCATCTAGTGCAAGAACAACATCTGGTGTGGTACTTGACATCTCATGATTGACTCAATTGCCTAAGCAAGTGATCTGCCAATCATGCACATCCCTCTCCCCTTTAGTCTGTAAGACACCTTTAGAGAGGGTGACTCCATTACCTGCAGGTATACTACCGTGCCAAGAGTCGTCCATTCTAAATACTCTTAGAATGCTGTCAAAGTACCCTGATTGGGAAACCACCCAAATCTAGATCTAAAACCATAGATCTAGTAACCAGTATGTCTGATATAATGTCCAAGTCCCTTATGGAGAAACCACTGTGTGACGACCAAAGTATAACCGATCGTAGTATAGGAATGTCACTTCCTACTTTGTGTATGTCATCCAAAACCCGGATATCACACCCTACTACCTTCTCAACAGATCCATCCCCTTATTCTGATGACGTCAAACCTATGACTGTCACATCAGAAATAGATGATCTATCTCCGCTACATCTGCTTTAGTCTATAAATAGACATAAGCCTGATGTCTACCAATGCTTCCGCTGCTCCCACTGACTACGACAACCCTCTGCCAGAGTCATATAGACATGCACTTCTAAAGCTAGTTTAGAACGACGCTATACTCATCCTCCCACCGGGTCTCGCAGCCTGGAACAACAGCAATGGCAAGTGTGGGCAAACAAGAACTTCCCTGTCACCGTCCTTGAGGCTACCGGAGTACCTCTCGGGTGCCTGAAGTTACCCACCTTATCTGCGGAGTGGCCAATGGAATGTCAAATCAGATTGAATCTTTAGGTTCCTTATCAAATCTTCAGTAATCGTTTGCGGTTCTGGAATCACTTCTAGTTCTACCATACTCCCACTACTGTTTTTGAAAAAAATCCATTTTTAATAAAACTGTGGCGAGTCTAGAACAATATTTCTATTAATCTTCCAGATGGTAGAAAGTCAACCCTCGTCATAGCCTGGGTCAACCCACAAACAGCCATTGCAGAAACATGCCTTGAGTCATCCAGAGTCTGGTTTTAATCATAAATCGGACAACTCCCCGTACCTTAACAATGTTAAGATATGAACTGTACTATATCCAATATAGAACTAGAGGCACTGATTTAATTTAACCAGATTCAAATCATGCAGCTGTCTCCAGTGCATGTCAACTAAATGGAGAGAAGCCGATCAACATTACTCAACTTAGGAATGCTTCCAATTATGAGTAACCTGAAAGAGAAGTAATTTCTCTTTATCATTACTATCAACTGAATACCATACACAAGTATCTACATCTTCGATCACTTTGAAGAATCCCGATACTTGCTACACCTGGTTCTCTACTCTATTCAAATACCTATAACTCCTCAAAACTTAGACCCTGTGTTTCTACGAAACACATGTCTAAGAACTAGAGAAGTTAAAAGTAAACAGAATATAGTATGAGGACCAACCCCTCTGTCCTAATGGACTCTGGACAACATACAATACTCTGTATAAGTCCGCTGAGTCTAACAACTCATTCACTGTGTGTCGTAGTTTGAAAACTGTACGTATGGTTAAGAAGAATTACACAGCTGTTTAATGCTCCTTACCTAACCATCCACTGATATAGGTAAATGTCATCGACATAATATCAAAAGGTATATCTCACTCTATGAAAATAGACGTACAGATATATCAATTTGAAATTGGTGCACAACAGCGGATATTCAAAACCAAATATTTGCCGACCGGCAAACAGCCCAGGTGATCTCCTCAAATATCACCGATTACAACGAATCCCGATATAATGAGGATGATCACCCAATTCCCAATGACTTACTCCCACTCATCATCTGTAAAACCATACAGATGTGAGAATCATACCTGGTAAATACATACCCTGGAGCAAGTGTCTAATCGGGAAATCAGTTTTCTTTTAACATTACACAGTGAAACTGAAACATTGAAATGTTTCGGTGGGGTATTCCGGTATTCTTAGTAATGTCTCTACCATTATCCAGATTCACAACTATAACCGTATAATTCTTTGCCACCTCTCCAAATCCCTTTATATGTCTTTAGTCATTACCTTCTGCACACCCCTTAGGCCAAATGGTTTTCTTCCTTCCCTACCGTTCGGCACCAGCCTATGGTTTGGAAGAAGACTATCCAATAAGCATAAAGGGTGTACTGTCCTAATCCTAGGAGCACTCGCAACGCGAGAGAAGGTGAAGATAAAAGACACCTGAATGTACTTTATTCCTATTTCTCCTGGACCAGAATCCATCCCCGAACTGGAACAAGTTCCTTTCGAGTTCGTATATAACCATACGATGGAGTATCCAATAAACTGTGGATCTTCGTAGTGATACGGAGTGTCCTGGAGAAATACAAAGGTGATTTAGGATTGGCGAAGAAATACTTGGTTTGGTCGTGAATATCAGTCGCAATTTACTTTGCCCTCTTACTAATCCCTTGCTTTGTCTTAATCTTAATACCTTCTGCACACCGTTTAGGCTAATTGGTTTTCTTCATTCCCAACCGGTCGGCACCAGCCTAAGGTTTGGAAGAAGACTATCCAATTTGCGTAATAGGTGTACTATCTCCTAAACCAAGGAGTACTCACAACTTGAGAGAAGGTAAAAGGGAAAAGACAACTGAATAATCCTATCCGTTTTCTCCAGAACCGGAAACCATCCTCGAATAAATTCCTTCGAGTTCGTATCTAACCATACGATGGTTTTGTCCAATGGAAGTGGACGTTCGTAGTAATACGGGGTGTTCTGGAGAAAAGGGTAAAAGTGGGAGTGGCAATGAGGTCTGCAACTCTGACAATCCAAAAGCCAGTGTTAAGTAGGTTCGGTCAACTTGGTCACTGAGTCATAGTCTAGGGTCGGGTCAATGGTCGCTGCCAGAGAGAGAGAGAAAAGAAACACTCAGCGTGCACTCTATCCTAGATCAGAATGGTTACCAATTTATCTAATCTGGAAACCTCCCACTGTACCTCAAATTCTCCTCCAAACCTGAAAGAAGAATTAGTCGGGGTCACCCGAGGAGTAAACCAACTCATCAGTGGGAATCGGGATCCAACTATCATCGCATGATAACGTGACGGAATCCGCTCACGGTATCACACTCCAGAAGGTATGCGCATATCTGGCAAGTTTCAGTTCTTTTGAAACTCCCGATGTGATTTCTGCCCCATGCTCTTATGACCTTGGCGTGAGGTCAAAATATCATAAGTCACATGTCAAGTTCTGCCCATCATTATCCAGGTTAATTTGAACCCACCCGTACATACCCTTGACGTAGGCCAAAATAGTAGTACGACTGTCCCAAACCAACGCATCTATCTATGCTACAGATAAATACCCGGCAGCTACCAAACGCTATGCCTTGGCGTGAGGTCAAAATACATAGCTTGAATACTACCGAATATTTAACTGAAATGATGGAGGGCTACGAATGGTTTCTGGCGAAAACCTTTAACGTAATGAACTTGATATCGTTGAAGGAACGGATAGCTTTTTAGAAAATATAGTGACGAAAACCTTTACTAAAGAGGTCACTCTCGGTGAAGGGATCTCGGCTCTTTCCCCGTAGAATTGGGTGCAGGATATTCCAACTGAATACCACGGTGCAAAGCAAAAGTAATCGGCTATAGTGAAGTTAATGCCCTGACGCAAACTTCTGTCCAAGGGGTCACTCCCGGTGAAGGGATCTCGGCCCTTGCCTCGTCGACTGAGGAGCAGGATATTCCAAATGAATACCACGATGCAAAACAAAAGAGAACGTCCTTGCAATTACAGCTTTTTGAAAAGTTTTCCAACAACATCAGAATAGGTTTGTTTAACTTGCATTGATCCGAATCAACGCAGTCCCATCATTGATCACACCACAAAGAACGAAAATATACTGACGTACGTATATGCCATCCGCATTCGCCTCTGGGTCCCGTCATCACCCGTTAGGTTAGCTTACTAATGACAGAGCGTGGACTGGACTAGCGCGGATGTAAAACATATACAACATCTACTAATATATATACCGATATATTATATTTCGCTCAAGGCGTGATAAAATGCAACATCACAGAAATGTACAGCATCACAGAACAATACAGATATCTGGGATCCCTGGGTTTCACAGAGCCACTACTGAAACCCGACGTTCCCCTGGTCGCGTGGATAGCCTGTGCAATGAAATCCTAGACCCCTACGGGCGCGGCAAGTTACCCGCCAAAACCTGAAGCGAGGCAGCCCCCTTCAGCGCCGTGAATGGACCACCCAGCACTTCACGGAATCCGGTAACTTGGGCACCCCTCCTTGGTCAACCTGTACCCCCTACGAGTGCGGCGAATAGCCCGCCAATCCTAGAGTGAAGCCCCCTCCGTCTCAATGCCATGAGATGCGGGCTTGTTGCCCTCTAGAACCCGGCTACCCGTGCACCCCTCCGCGAGGTAATCCTAGTACAAAATGTAAAATATACATACAACGGGTACATCGACCGCAACCAGGTCGTGCCCCAAAAGAATAATACAATCAGGCAGTGACGGCAGTCCACATGTCGGACGCTCGCCCCGCAATATCAAATGTACATAATACAACAAAACAGTACTAGCATTGTATCCAGGCTATCCCCACGACCGATCCGCAACATCACAGCATAAACACAGAACATCAACGTGAAAGTCACGTTCGCAAATCCGTCTAACCGGGCTATAGCAGTTAGACCGGATTTACCGATCAAGTGACATTCACGGTCGCAGATATAATGTAAATACTGTGAAAAATGTGTTTAAATTATCCGATCGATCAAAAATTAACAAGTGGGCCTCCAAACAATACTGTAGCAGATCAAGAAATTCTGGGCCCAATATTAATATTCCAAAACCCCAATTTTAACCCCTGAAGCCTACTGGAAAAATTGTACACACTGATCCATCAATACTGCGGCGGAACCGCGGCAACAAGTAGGGTTTTGCCGCGGTTCCGCGCTCCCCTGAAGAGATCAGTGTCTCGAATTTCTACAGTAGTCTTAGGTCTTCTAGCACAGTACTTTTATACAACCTGAAAAATTTTTGGAGACAAAAAAATTTCAACAGAAAACCGTCGCTAGCAAAAATGTAGTTTTTGGAATTTTGGTCGATCGGAAATGCAAAACACATTAAACCAAGCTAGACTAAGTTAATGGCGAGGCTCTGATACCACTGTAAGTGCACGGCGGCGTCCCGGCCGTCAATCCGACGGCCAAATGCGGAAGCGGTGATAAACTTTAATTTTCTTGAACTGGCAAACCGCCGCGCACTAATACCCGGATCGAACCACTAACTAGTCCTAGCTATCTACAAGAAAGGGAAGAGAGATATACCGATTGATCCGAGTCCTTCGGTCTTCTCCTCGTCGTCCCGATCTCCTGCGGAAACTCCGGTCGTCGCCTCCTTGCCGGAAGGGCACCACATCGCCTGTATCTTTTACGGGCTCCCACCTCAATACCGAGGCAACTCGGGCGCGAAGTTGGCTGGCCGACGCGTCCAAGATTTATTGTAGAATAGTGTAGAATAGTTGTCTCTTTGGGGTTTAAGAGGTTGCCATGTATGGAGGAATTTTTGCAAGAAGATATTCATGGATGCTTGAAGAAAAATGGAGCATCCTCTGAAAATGAGCTCGGCCACAAACTGAATTGTGCTCACTGGAAAATGAATGAATCAAGCTCTCTCTCTCTCATCCTATGAAAAAAAATGAGCCTAAATTTAAGCTCATTCATTTCCTTAGAAAATCATCACTCATCACCTCAAACAAAAACTCCAGCACCTTCAAATGAGGGGGGGGGCCCCACTAATATGCATCAAATGAATTATTCACACACAAATTAAAACACACTCCAACCTTAAACAGTGGCCCGCCCATTTCCAATCTTATCACAATTAATGCATCAAAACCCATACCCTCTCATAACTCAATAAATGCATGAATAGCAAAGAAGATTTCATAATCAATCCTTTTGCAATAAACCCCTTCATAATGTGTTATTTGCAAACTTGCAAATAACCCCCTCCAACTAAAAGTCCGGCCGTGAAGGAACAATGAAAAACCGGCCGGAACGGAATGCAAGCTGGCAACCCCAGAAAACAGGTCCCATAATAAATTACAGGAAAAACCCCGATACTGTGCATACACACCTGCATTTATATTCCGACCGAAATACAAATGCAAAGAGACAAAACTACACTATCAAATACTAAGATCCGGCTTATGCCAAAGCCGGATAGTAAAAACCGTCCGATCACGATCCGTGCAATACCGCACGTATCTGATCGAACCCTGCCATATCTCCATACGGCCTCTACAGCGTTTCGCCCGAAAGCTTGAGTAACTGAAAGTGTGGTGGACTCTAAAGACTCGTCAATACTATGGCTGTGGATTTAACCACTAGCACGTCAGAGGTATAAGCCAATACGTAACGGGCCACCAGCTATTGACTAAAAGGGACGTCGATGAGTGAACTCATCCTGACACCCTACTGAGCCTGTCAGTGACAATATCCGTACAGTCCGGTCCGTTCGTCTATGAGCATCGCATGTCGGGCCTAGGGGGTTGGAAAAAGTCAGACCCCCAAAAGCGGTACAAGTCGTGTCGGAGTGTAGCCCAGAACACCCTGAGATACTACTGGAATACCAACCAGTAAATCTTCTGCCTTGGCCAAGGACTTAGTGTAATGGCTCTCCTAGACACAGCGCGACCTCACCCCCAATACCGGGAGAGACGAACCCCTGAAGATCCGCTCACTGCCTCCATGTGGCTCGGGACTGTACCCAACTAAAACCTGTTTGCACGACTCCTTTGAGCCATGGTAGGGTAGTAATCAAAGCACAGTGGGAACTCACACGAGACAAATGACGATCCCCAGGTCGATGAACTAACCTGTACACATGTCACCTGGGAACTGCTATCTGACGTCAGGTATAAGACCAACTAGCATGTTCCCGGCGAGTCCTGTCCGGTGTACTCATAACCCAATGAGCACCTGTATACATCTTAGGTGATCCAACTGACACCAGTGGCTTGTGAGACCGGCCACCGCCCCTCGTCGGGGTCTCGACTGTATACACTAGTCTACTCTGGAGAATCGATGCCCTGTCTCGAGACTCCTACGACTAGGGACCTTTTAAGGATGTGCTTATAGACTCCAGCTCTCACTTATATGATCGCCCTCATACTGCTGGCAGTTAAGCAAGAATCCTAGGGGCTCTATCAACGTGCAATAGCGACATGTCAGGTCACCTAAAGCAGTACACGATGATAAAGGTAAACCAGATAACATACTATCATCTCGAGTAAGACTGTCCTACCGGGATAGGTCCTCCCTCAATCATTGCAATCACGTGCCTGTGATCCAATAATTGACTCTGAGGGCACTATCTCCAACACAGACCGTCTCCCGTGCTGGGATGAGAAGCGCATACGCTAGTCTACTCCGGAGTATCGATGCCCTATCTCGATACTCCCACGAGTAGGGATGTGTATAAGGATGTGCTTGTAGATTACCCAGCCCCCACGAGTGTGATCGCCATCACAACGCCAGTAATCAAGCAAAGATCCAAAAGGCTCTACTAATGCGTATAGGTGATATAATAAATAAACACACAAGTACACATTAAAGCAGAGACAAACCAAGTAGCATACTACTATATTGAGCAAGATTGTCTGTACAACTGTGAATATCCCAAGCTTCCATCAAGTAATATACATACTAGTATGATACAGTAATGGCCTCTAGGGCATATACACTAACAATCTCCCACTTGCACTAAGGCCATGTACTGGCGTATCGATGACCTATCATCTCGATCAGCCGCTCGAACTGAGTCTGGGGTAAAGCCTTCGTGAATGGGTCCGCAGTGTTGTCCTTTGTGTCCACTCTCCGCACCTTGATCTCCTGTCGATCAATGATCTCCCTGATCAGGTGATACCGCCTTAAGATGTGTCTGGATTTCTGATGGGACCTTGGTTCCTTCGCTAAAACTATAGCCCCATTGTTATCGCAATACAAAGGTATTGGGTCAATAATGGACGGAACCACCTGAAGTTCACTAATGAACTTCTTTATCCAGATCGCCTCTTTTGCGGCATCGCTTGCAGCAATGTATTCAGCCTCCATCGTCGAGTCTGCGACGGTATCCTGCTTGGAACTCCTCCAACATACCGCCCCTCCGTTGAGGGTAAACACAAAACCCGAGACGGACTTGCTGTCATTTTTGTCACTCTGGAAGATTGAATCGGTAAAGGACTCGACCCTGAGGTCTCCATTACCGTAAACCAGGAACATCTCCTTAGTCCTTCTTAGGTACTTGAGAATGTTCTTCACTGCTGTCCAGTGGTCCTCCCCTGGGTCTGACTGATACCGGCTTACCGCGCTCAACGCGTAAGCTACATCTGGTCTTGTACATAGCATCGCATACATTATAGATCCTACCGCCGAAGCGTAGGGTATAGTGCTCATGCGAACCCTCTCCTCGTCAGTCTTAGGAGACATCTTCTTGGAGAGGGTAATTCCGTGCAATGCGGGTATGCTACCGCGCTTGGAACCTTCCATACTAAATCTCTTTAGTACGGTCTCTATGTACCTGGACTGCGAAAGTCCCAATAGTCTCTTGGATCTATCTCTATAGATCTTGATCCCCAGAATGTACGAAGCATCACCCAGGTCCTTCATGGAGAACCTTTGTGACAAAAATAGCTTGACCGATTGTAGCATAGGAATATCATTTCCTATCAAAAGAATGTCGTCCACGTACAAGACTAGGAATACGACAGTTCGTCCTACAATCTTCTTATAGACACAGGGTTCATCTTCGTTCTTGATGAAATCAAATTCCTTGATTACCTCATCAAAACAGATGTTCCAGCTCCGCGATGCCTGCTTTAATCCATAAATGGATTTAAGAAACTTGCACACCCTTCCGCTGCTCCTACTGTCTACGAAACCTTCTGGTTGATCCATGTAAACGCACTCTTCCAAACAACCGTTTAGGAAAGCCGTCTTAACATCCATCTGCCAGATTTCATAGTCATGGAAGGCAGCAATGGCAAGTAAGATCCGAATGGATTTGAGCATAGCCACCGGAGAAAAAGTCTCGTCATTGTCCAAACCAGGTCTTTGACGAAAACCTTTTGCAACGAGTCTAGCTTTATAGGTTTCCACCTGCCCATCTACACCAAGTTTCCTTTTGTAGATCCATTTGCATCCAACGGGTTTTACCCCAGGTGGAGCAATATCCAAGGTCCATACTTTATTGGCGTACATGGACTCCATTTCGGATTGCATTGCTTCCTGCCACTTATCAGAGTCCCTACTGATAATGGCCTGCCTGAAACTGGTAGGGTCATCTTCTTCCAAGATGCAATCCTGTCGATCCCCGTCTATGAGAAAACCGTAGTATCTCTCGGGCGGATGAGAAATCCTAACAGATCTGCGGAGTGGCTGAGGTTCGTTTGGGGTCATTGAATCTAGCGGTTCCTCCAAATTTTCAGTTACATTTTGTGGTCGCTGAATTTCTTCCAGTTCTACCGAACTCCCACTAGCTTCTTTTGCAAGAAACTCCCTTTCTAAGAAGGTAGCGTGGCGAGATACAAACACCTTCTGTTCCTCAGTGTGGTAGAACAGATATCCTAGTGAGTCTTTAGGATATCCCACAAGTTTACAGAGAACTGATCGTGCCTCTAACTTGTCCGGTTTCTGTGTTTTCATATAGGCCGGACAACCCCATATCTTAAATCGCTTAAGATATGGATTTCTTCCATTCCATATTTCATATGGAGTTTTAGGCACAGATTTGGATGGAACATAGTTCAATAGGTACGCCGCTGTCTGAAGCGCATGTCCCCAAAATGAAAGAGGCAACTCAGCACTACTCATCATGAAGCGAACCATATCCAATAGGGTACGATTCCTCCGCTCCGATACACCGTTGTGCTGTGGTGTATAAGGAGGAGTAAGCTGAGAGAGAATACCATTCTCTTTTAAGTAATCTAGGAATTCCGTGCTTAAGTACTCCCCTCCCCTGTCAGACCGGAGGATCTTGATACTTTTGCCTATCTGGTTCTCTACTTCGTTTCTAAATTCCTTGAATTTCTCAAAAGCTTCAGATTTGTGTTTCATCAGATACACATATCCGAACCTAGAGAGATCGTCAGTGAATGTGATGAAGTACGAGAACCCACCCCTTGCATGTATAGACATCGGAACACACACATCACTGTGTATGAGTCCCAAGAGCTCTCTTGCTCTTTCTCCATGTCCGGTGAACGGAGATTTGGTCATCTTTCCTTTGAGACAAGACAGACAAGTTTCATAAGATGAAAACTCGAACGTATTCAAGAGTCCATCTTTATGCAACTTACTCGGTCTTTTCTCTCCGATATGACCAAGCCTACAATGCCACAAGTAGGATTCATTCGTATCTGAATTTTTCCTCTTGCGTGTGTTTTGTATTTTGAGAACTGTATTCTGATTTAGAACGTAGATACCATTACACAGTGTACCCTCTGCAACCAGTACCTTATCAAGGTAAATGTTCATGATATTCTTTTCAAGAACAAACTTATATCCATCTTTATCGAGTAAAGAAACTGATATGATGTTGCAAACCATGGAGGGTACATAGTAGCAATCGTTCCAAATCATAGTCTTGCCATTTGGCAATACTAGGTGATATTCACCGACGGCTGCCGCATTAACTTGTGCTCCGTTCACTACTCTGAGCGACATATCACCCGGTGCAACTTTCCTACTTTTTCTCAGTCCCTGTAATAAATTACAGATATGAGATCCTGATCCGGTATCTAGTACCCAGGAGGTAGGGCTGACCGTAAAACAGTTCTCAATTACAAGAACACCTGAAGTAGATGCAAAACCATGCTTCTCCTTCAACTGGGTATCCTGGAAATCCATACAATCCCCTTTCCCATTCTCACACTCATGACCGTTGTCACAAGTTAGAGCTGAACCAACTTTCCCCAGTCCCGAATAAGAATTCGGATCGGTCAAGCGATACATTTTATTATCTTGATTAGGGCGTGAAAAGGTTGCTGCCTGGAGAGAGAGAAAAGAAACACTCAGCGTATGCTCTTGCAAGATTAGATTGGTTTATTAATTTATCTAACCAGGATGTCTCCCACTGTTTCCTCAAATTCTTCTTAAAACCTTTTTAAAAGAAGAACTAGCCGGGTTTTACTTCACGTCACAATACTTGCTTAACCTTTCAGCCAGGCTAGTGTCGGTACTTCGAGGGAGGTTTTCCAACGCTTTCGCGAAGTTCCTTAATTAAAGAACCACTTTTCCCTGGGGGCGTAGCCCCGCTAACACCTTTCTAGACACCTACTAGGTTTATAGCATTGATTGTTAAGTGAAATAATCTCCCGAGAGTAAACCAACTCATCAGTGGGATCGGGATCCAACTGTCATTGTGTGATAACCTAGATGGAATCCACTCTAGTCACCACACTCCAGAAGGTATGCTAAATCTGCAAGTTTCAGTTCTTTTGAAACTCCCGATGTGGTTTTTGCCCCTAGGACCCAAGTGATCTTGACGGAGTCAACAAATCAAAGAGTCCTAGTCAAGTTCAACCTGTCATTATCTGGATTGCATTAAACCCACCCGCATAACCCTTGACGAAGTCAACAAGGTTATACGACTGTCCTAATCAATCCCATATACCAATACAAACAAGTAGCACTTAGCTACCGTACACTACGCCTTGACGGAGTCAACAAACGCAGCACGAATACTAAGTGTTACTTGTAAGAAATGACGGAGGGCTACGGCTGGGTTTTTGGCGAAAAACCCGTTAACGTAATGAACTTGATATCGTTGAAGGAACCTGGTAATCTTTTTGAAAATATAGTGGCGAAAACTTTTGCTAAAGAGGTCACTCCCTGCGAAGGGATCTCGGCTCTTTCCTCGTCGAATGAGGTGCAGGATATTCCAAACTGAATACCTCGATGCAAAGCAAGAATAATCGACTATAGTGAAGTTATTACCCTGACGCAAATTTTGTCCAAGGGGTCACTCCCGATGAAGGGATCTCGGCCCTTGCCTCGTCGACTGAGGTGCTGGGCATTCACAACCGAATACCGCGATGCAAAACAAAAATGAACGTCCTTGCAATAACAGCTTTTTGAAAAATTGTTCCAACAACGTCTTTTAGGTTTATTTTCTTGCATTAGTTCTTTTAATGCGTCCCATCATTTAAATCCTACCATTGCGGAAAACAACCAAAATATGACGTACGCTTATGCCATTCGCATTCGCCACGGAGCCCCGTCATCACCCGTTAGGTTACTTAACTAACGACAGAGCGGGGGCTGGGCTAGCGCGGCTGTAAAACATAAGCAACGCCTAAATAGTTATTATATATAGCAATACTGCAACGATAGCCAATCCAGATCACAGATGAACACTTTGGATATACTAGGAACCCGCGATTCGTTCAAGCCTGCAACGAAAAGCGGATTACACGGCCGCGATGAATAGCCAAAACTCCACCCAAGACCCCTACGGGTGCGGCAAACTACCCGCCAAGTACCCGAAGCGAAGCAACCTCCCTCAACGCCATGAGTAGGCCACTCGGCACTTCGAGATACCCGGTAGTTTGTGCACCCCCTCCATGGGTCTATCCTAGGAGCAAAAACAGTAAAAAGAATTATACAATGACGGCTACAACCCCGACCCGGTTGTGCGGCCATACAAATAATGTTACATCAATTTACAAATTTATTACATGAATGAAAGAAAAAGAAATTCTCATCTCACATCCACCCCGGCTATTCATCCGCGACAATCCAACGAGTTCATATACACAAACCATCAACAACAATCACAGATCACAGATATGTATAACCCCGACTAATCGATATATAGCGATTAGCCGACGTTCAATACATAAGAACATCACAGATATAACCTTTATAGTCAAAGTATATTGAAGTTCGAAAAAATACGGATTTATAGGCCCCCAAAAACAAATTTCTATTCTGGAAAATCTGGGCACATATAATATATCTTAAAAATCCTAAAACCACGTCAGAAACACACTGCATCAAAATCGATGCAGTAACTCACCAAGTTGGCCGCGGTTCCGCGGCAATAGCTTGCTATTGCCGCGGAAGCGCGGCGCTTTGGTGGAGTCGCTGCCTCGTTTTTGGTGGCTTTCTTCTAAAAACCCTGAGATGATTTTTGGAGTATAACAAATTTTGTTTTGACCAGAAAAAATTTTAACAGAAACTCAGGTTTTTATAACTTGGTTTTTTCGATTTTTCCGTTTCGAACTTCGATACACTTTACTACCAAGCTAGTTTATGTTTAGTTAGGCTCTGATACCACTGTTAGGTCCACGTTACCTCTCCCGGTACTTTCGGGGTTGCGGAAACGGTAAAACAAAAATTTTCTAATTTTTGTAACATGGACCGTAAAAGCCGGATCTTTGCTAAACAATACACTAGCATCCTAACATGAGTTGTATCTACTCGGTTAGGGGTTATACCTCAACTTGAACTCCTTCTCTCCTAGTTGTTGTTCTTCTTTGATGTTCTTCTCTTCTTGTTGTTCTTCTCTTTGCTTGCTCAATTGTTGATCCGGACTTCGGTCACCTCCACGGCCTCCTTGAGTCAAAGACGATCCACCCGAGAGATGTACACCGAGCTCCACCTCAAGCCGAGGTAACTAGGGCAAGGAGATTGCTAATCTAGAAGCCCTAGGATGTGTAGAGAAGATGTATGGATGTATTTGTCAAGTGAAATCCTTTTTCTCTCAACACATGAGATCAAAGGAGAAATCAAGAGGAGGAAGAAGAAGGAGTTTTCTAGCAACCATGGAGCTTCTCATTTTAAGAGAGAGAATGAGAATGAGCAAATAAAAAGCTTAACCAAGAGAAAAACTAACCATGGTTGCAATAAAGCACAAACATTATGATTACTAATCCCATCAAGATAAAGGTGATGGCTACAAATGACATGACCATTATCATAACAAAAGAAAAAGAAAACCAAAGAATACTTTAGATCTTCTAAGAAGATCCAAGTCAACTTTGGTCAAATGGTCAACAAAGTCAAGACGGTCAAATGGTCAATGTAATTAGCCATAACAAAATTATCAATGAAAGGATTAGTAAATAATGTTCCCGGCTCATAATGGTTTTGACCAAACGAACTGTCGAAACCCTAATGAGTCCGCCTCAAAATGGTTTTGACCGAATCAACTGTCAAAACCCTAATGAGCCTGCCACATAGCGGTTTTGGCCGAACCAACTGCCAAAACCCTAATGAGGCACCTCCTCCTTCATCGCTCCGGAAAACTGTGCATACACACCTGCATCCGTATTCCGTAGAATGCGGATGCGCAGAAGACAAAACAAATCCATCCATGCAATACTAGGATCCGGCTTAAACCAAAGCCCACTAGTATTGCCTGCCCGAACACCACACGCACACTAGTGTACGTAAGTGATCGCAGCCCTGCCGTAAAACCATACGGCCTCTACACGTTTCGCTCAATGCAGGGAAACTCTCTGTGTGGGACTCTAAAGACTCGAAACTACGCTGGCAGTGGGTTTAACCACAGACCGCAAGCGGCACTAGCTGTACGTAACGGTCCCCAGGTAGATGTCGATAAGAAGGCCGAGGAGGTAAACCCATCCGAACTCCTACTGAGTCTGTATGTGACAATCTCCGCACAGTCCGGTCTGTTTGTCTGATACATCGCATGGCGGGCTTAGGGGGCGGTAAACGTCAGTCCCCTAATAGCGGTACAAGTCATGCCGGAGTGAAGCCCAATACACCCTGAGATAACACTGGAAACCTACCAGTATATCTCGCTTGCCCTGGCCAGGGACTACTCGTGTAATGGCTCTCCTAGACACAGCGCGATGTCAACCCCCAATACCGGGAGAGACGAATCCTGTCTAACTGTCACTGCCTCCAAGTGCTTCGGGACTGCTCCCAACTACTACCTGTTTGCACGACTCAGTAGAGCCGTGGTAGGGTAGTAATCAAAGAACAGTGGGAACACACTCGAGGCGAAGTGACAGTGTCAAGTCAGCGGACTAAGCTGTACTCATGTCACCTGGGAACTGATAACTGACGATAGGTATAATACCAACCATCAGTTCCCGACGAGTCCTGTCCAGTGTACTCGTAACCTAACGAGCACCCGTATACTATCTCAAGTACGACGTACCGACGGCTGTGGGACAGACCGTCTCCCGTGCTGGGATGAGAAGCGCATACGCTAGTCTACTCCGGAGTATCGATGCCCTATCTCGATACTCCCACGACTAGGGACATGTATAAGGATGTGCTTGTAGATTACCCAGCCCCCACGAGTGTGATCTCCATCACAACGCCGGTAATCAAGCAAAGATCCAAAAGGCTCTACTAATGCGTATAGGTGATATAATAAATAAACACACAAGTACACATTAAAGCAGAGACAAACCAAGTAGCATACTACTATATTGAGCAAGATTGTCTGTACAACTGTGAATATCCCAAGCTTCTATCAAGTAATATACATACTAGTATGATACAGTAATGGCCTCTAGGGCATATACACTAACAGCCTGATGAGGTGTTGAAGGCTTCCGCATCGTAAACACCTATGCACTGAATGCTGTCCTGCCTGGGGATAGAAGCCAAACGACTGTCCTCGTCCTAAGCCTCTGCTCTGGGCTGGTACACCAGTACGATTCCACAACTGTTCCGGAACCCTCACGGTCTCTGGAAAACGTGTCTCGTAAACGGGGGCTGCCTCCACCGGTGCTATGTAGGGGACGGAATACTGCATGATGATCGCAAGGAACAACTGGGTAACAGGGGTGGCCACCATCTGTCGCTGTGCTCGAACGACCTCTACCAATGAGCTCATCGTCTGGCGTAAGCTCTGCATCTCTGCTACTAGTCTAGCGATCTGATCGGTCGTAGGAGAAACAATCTGTCCTGGTACAACATGGGTACTACTCGGATCAGTCCTCGTCTCAGATAAATCAACTCGAACCTCGGCTCTCCTGGCCTCTCTCTGCACCCTCGTAGTCCTTGGCGGCATAATGGCTGAAAAGAAGGTAGGATTCGATGAGGATACGAAAATCGAATCACAAGGATGTATACGATCCTGAAGGAAATTCAATCAATAAGTCCTAAGGTCGCTTAGGCGGAGTACCGTGTCGTGAGTATGCCGCGGAATATACGCACGCTACGCCACTCTGCTGCAGCTACCTACTCCATCATACCAGGGTCATCCTACACTCCGAAGGTAAAACCTACGCTCTGATACCAACTTTGTCACGACTCAAGGTTTGGCCCGTGACCGGCACTTAACCACGTAACGTCTACAGGCGTAACGCAACTAAGTAAGCCGAAAACCCAGAAATCAAACCAGTAAAAGTATAGAGTGATTTAAGCAATTAATAGAACCAAATACTAAGATAACAATATACGACGCCGTAGCGAAGAAAATGAGTAACAAGTGGGAACATCACAGATAGAATAAACTGCATAAGTAAAGTCGGCTCACAACGAGCTCGACGCCAGAATACAAAATAATATGCATCGTCCTCACAAATGGTCTCTAAGTCAATACATAAGTGGTAGATGGAGAGTACTAGATACAACAATGTATATAACTGAAAGATAACCAGATACCGCACAAAACCCACCTATCAGCAAAAGAGCTAGTGCACCAACTATAGGGGTATCTGTGTCAAAAGATGCAAGAATGCAGCCTGCCGCGACTACTCCGAAGGGTAACCTGCAAACACTGCGGCACAACGGGGGTGAGTTGCCAACTCGTGAATAGAAGATAACATATAAAGGTAATCGCGAGTATGCACGTGCTACTATACTCTAACCTATATCAACAGATAACATCTATATGATGAACTGGATGCTCAACCATGCAACAAGTGCGATCTATTAACATCTCCATGTGATGAGCAAGAAATGTGATGATCAGGTATAGCAATGCAATCTAACCACCCTATATAGAATGAACAGGGTATGCAATGATCAGGTATAGCAATGTGTACTATATCAGGTATAATAGATACAGGATGGGATATCAATTACTACATACTGAGCATGGGAAATATAACATCTACACGGAATGTCATCGTGGAAAGTATAATCGGTACCCATCAATGTACCCAAATCCCAATACTACTCAGGCGTCGTCATCCTTCTCGGTCCTCCAATCCTGTAAATCTCATATAACCGTGAGTGCCCAACATCGGCACCCAAAATATCAAGAAATACTCGTGCCAAGCATCGACACGCAAATCCTCCTGTATAGGGCATCCGTCAGTCCGGATCAGCCCACGGGCTCTGTCTGCGGTATCGGCCCTCGGCCCCGGCAGTACGAGTCGTCCCGTATCCATCCATCGACTCTGGTCGGTATCCTCCGGATAACCGCCAGGTTCAACCAATCATCGGTAGGTAGTATTCCCTTTGCCAGGCTCACCGTCTACTACACAGCGAAACCGTTCTCGCCCCGGGGTACCATACCGGGTCCACCATGTACCCGTAATCGGCCTCATCCAACTCTTCGATTCGGGTTCACATATATCACTCTAGCACCGAGAAAACACATGGTGGACGCACTGAAATATCATATCAAGGGAAACCGGGTTTTTAAATAATTAACTATTCTCTTTGAAATATCCATGGTTCCCCAAATCCAGAATTAACATGGAAACAACATATCTCAATGCGTACTCTAAGCAAGTATGAAGATATCAATATATGTGTGCACTGGCATGAATGTACAGTGTGCATGTGCGCAGGTATGAAGATATCAATATATGTGTGTACTGGTATGAATATACAGTGTGCATGTGCGCAGGTATGAAGATATCAATATATGTGTGCACTGGTATGAATATACAGTGTGCATGTGCGCAGGTATGAAGATATCAATATATGTGTGCACTGGCATGAATATACAGTGTGCATGTGAGCAGGTATGAAGATATCAATATATGTGTGCACTGGCATGAATATACAGTGTGCATGTGCGCAGGTATGAAGATATCAATATATGTGTGCACTGGTATGAATATACAGTGTGCATGTGCGCAGGTATGAGTATGTGATGCATATGTGCCCAAATATGGATATAACATATGCTGTTATGCGGCAAATCATGACAACATCAATAAGGTAGAATCAGTATGATGTATGATTTATAGCAATCCTATAATATGAGTGTCATGGCAATCACTAACGGTGTGAGTGTAGCATATCAATCGTGCTCGTGCGACTTGAACCGTTAGTGACAGTGCAGTGTCCTATACTATCATTTCTATATGCAACAATAAGGTATGCTACTACAGTCCATATGAACATCTACAATCTAATATCCTGACTCGCCCTGACGCTTAACGCCATACGGGCGATTTCCCCGTAGATGTTAAATCTACTCACCTGGTCGTGCGCTACTCGTAGCCGACCACCTGCTTCCCTTTCTTAGCTTCGTCCGACGTACTCGCCTGCGAACCTGGAATTACACAAGAATCCATATATAAGCAACTATCTCGCAAAACGCGATATCGAAGTCAAACGATACGCTCGCGTCGCGAACTAAACGCGCGTGTGTACGATACGCTAAACGTGTGCACGCGTCTAAAACTAACCCCAATACACCGCGATACGCTGAATCATGGAACCCTCTCGCGTATCGCGCGTATCGCGCGAACCAAACGTACTAGAAATACGATATAACGTCCCAGATTCTACCCAGGCTAACAACTTGCAAAACTATAAATACCACTGGCCTACAAGTAACAACAGACTCCTACCCATGCAAACATCAACCAAAAACTCCCTTATCTGGCCGCAAATTGCGGCCAGAAAGAATAAATCGGCGGCCTCGCTATGGGGTGGGGGTCTCGGGCTCTGGTGGTGTGGTCTATGCCTTGTATACAAGCTCCAGTTAACTCAATTTCAACCTGAACTACTCGGGCCTATAGCAGATCACAGAAATCCAAAAAGTTCACTTAAAAACACTAAATTTGCAAAATTTGAAACCCTATGGTATTTTGGTGTAATATGGGGTCTAACTAGGTTTACATGGCCTTAATAACACCTAATTAGGCTAGGTTAACCAATATTAACAGCACTAAACCATAAGTCCACACAAATCACCATTTCAAGCACAAAATCTCACTTTTTACACAAACCGAAGCTAAACTACACATACGTTAAACAAACAAGAAGTTGGGCTCGGATTCTATACCTTACAAGACCCTAGGTGCAAGGAGAAAGGAGGTGGAAAAGATGGGAAGTGCTGCTGCAGCTGCTGGGGGCTGCTGTTGATGCTGCTGCTGCTGATGCTTCTGATGATGATGCTGTTGCTGATGCTGGGTGTTGCTGCTGCTGGTGCTTCTTCAGCAGCTGCTGCCTCTCTCTCTCTCTCAGCTGAGTGTGTGTTTGTGTGAGAGAGTTGGGAGATTGAGAATGAGGAGAGAAATGAGAGCACAAGTCAAAGGCCCCCCCTCTCTCCCCCTCTTTCTTCATTTAATGAGCATGGCTCAAGCCATGCCCATACTCCCTCTCTCATGCACTAAGTCAACAAAAGAAAAGAAAAGAAATTTAAATAACAAAACACACAAAAATAAAAACTCAACTAAAGCCCAAAACACTTAATACAAATAGGTTAACCCACCATGGTTACTAATCATGGTTTTAACCCCAAATCTAAACCCTAATTTACTTGCACAAGTGTGTGTGTGCCTAGAAATATCCTAATAAAATATTCATTAATTAGAATAAATTATCTGAAACTTAATTTGGTAAACTTTTACCAAAATCAATCTAGTAAAATATAATTAACCCCTAAACACGACCTAAGGTGTTACAAAAAGAGAGAGAGAGAGAGAAAAAAGAAACACTCAGCGTGCACTCTATCCTAGATCAGAATGGTTAATCACTTTATCCCACTGTTTCTTCGAATTCTTCTCTAAACCCAAAGGAGAATTAGTCGGGATCATCTAAAATCACCCGAGGAGTAAACGTACTCATCAGTGGGAATCAGGATCCAACTATCATCGCATGATAACTTGATGCAAGCCACACAAGTTATCATACTCCAGAAGGTCTGCGCATCTGCAAGTTTCCTATATGTTTGAAACCCCCGATGTGATTTTTACCCCTAGGACCCAAGTGACCTTGATGAATAATCAACAAATCAAAAGGTCCTCGTCAAGTTCAACCCATCATTATCTTGATTGCGTTAAACCCACCCACACGACCCTTGATGAATAATCAACAAAGTCGTACGACCGTCCTAACCAATCCACATATCCATGCGACAGAAAAGCATTACAGAGCTACCGCACGCTACGACTCGGTGAATAGCAATGACAAACATAGTGCGAATACTAAGCAATACTAATCTGAAATGACGAAGGGCTATGGCTGGTTTTTGGAGAAAAACCTTTAACGTAATGAACTTGATATCGTTGAAGGAACCGAGTGGTTTTACAAATGTATAGTAGCCAAAACTTTTGCTAAAGAGGTCACTCTCAGTGAAGTGATCTTGGCCCTTTCCTCTCCGAATGAGATGCAGGATATTCCAAACTGAAGACCATGATGCAAAGCAAAAGAATCGACTACAGTGAAGTTATTACGCTGACGCAAACTTCTACCCAAGGGGTCACTCCCGATGAAGGGATCTCGGCCCCTGCCTCGTCGAATGAGGTGCTGGATATTCATAACCGAATACCACTGTGCAAAGCAAAAGGAACGTCTGTAATGTCAGTTTTTAAAAACTTGGTTCCAACAACATCATAAAGGTTTGTTTTATCTTACATTAATCAGAATCAACACAGTCCCATCATATCGCACCAAAGAAAGGAACGAAAATAAAATGTACGTATATGCCATCCGCATTCGCCACTGGGCCTTGTCATCACCCGTTAGGTTACTTAACTAACGACAGAGCGGGGGCTGGACTAGCACGGGTGCAAAACATATACAACATCAACTAGTGTGTAGCATTCTTCCCAGGCATGATATAAGCAGCATCACAGAATAAGCATCACAGAACAAACGGATAATCTGGGAACCCCGGGTTTCCTTTGAGCCACAAGTGAAACCAGACGTTCCCCTGGTCGTGTGGATAGCATGTGCAATGAAAACCTAGACCCCTATGAGTGTGGAAAATTACCCGCCAAAACCAGAAGTGAGGTAATCCCTTTCATCAATGTGAATGAGCCACCCAACACTTCACGGAATCCGGTAACTTGGGCGTCCCTCCGTGGGTCATACCTATACCCCCTACGAGTGAGGCAAATAGCCCGCCAATTCTAGAGTAAGGCCCCCTCCATCTCAACGCCATGAGATGCGGGCCCGTTGCCCTCTAGAGCTCGGCTATTCGTGCACTCCACCGTGGGGTAATCCTATTACAGAAAGGAAAATAATATGTACAAGGGTGACATCGACCTCAACCCGGTCGTGCCCCTAACAAATAATATACAAACTGGCAGTGACGACAATCCACATGTCGGACGCTCGCCCTGCAATATCAAATATACAAATGAAACTAAACTGTACTACCATTGCACCCAAGGCTATCCATCACGACAATCCGCACAAACCATAACCAGATATATATCCATAGAAACAAGTAACCGAAACAAGTGTGTAACCCCGTCTAATTGAGCATATAGCAATTAGACAAAATTAACAACACATCCACGCATGCAAACGAAGTCACGACATTAGAATTCAAAAACACAATTAGGGCTCATCCCAAATATACTAAGGATCAAAAAACAAGTGCACTAAACATCCAAAAAAGTCGAGTTTTGAGCCAATTCGGAGGTCTGACTCAAAACGAAATGCGCCCGAACCTTCGCGAAGAGTTAGAGCATGAAATTAACTTTGAGTCGGGGGGCCTAGAGAGGGTACCCCACCCCCGAGGCCACCACGAGATGGCCAGAGGGTGAGGAAGACCCGAAACTACCCATGCAGGGGCAGTTTCGGGTTCCCACCCCCAAGACCACCTTGTGGTGGTCTTAGGGACTGGTCCCAGCCGTTCGGTCCCTCCAGGGTCTCCCCGGGGTGCCCATGCAGCACCCCGCGGCTTCTCGGTTCAAACTGAGAGCCCACGGGGTGTGCAAACATCTCAAAACTCAAAAATCCGGGACTGTTTTCTCGACAGTTTTCGATGCCCGAAAAAACGTGAATTCTAATATCGTAACTAGCTAGTTTAAGGTGTTTGGTTGGCTCTGATACCATGTTGGGTTTTGCTGGCACCCCGGCCATCAAACCATGGCCAAATGCGGAATAAAAATTTCAAAACTTTGGCGCAAACAAAACCCGCACAAGATCGAACCAAAAACCTATACTAGCAAGCAATATAAAGAAGTTAGAATAGTTATACCAAAAGAGCCAAGTCCTTCAGTCTTCCATCTTCCTCCTTAGCTCCTTGAGGCATGTCCGGTTGAGCTTGGCCGCCGGTCTCCCTTCATCGAAGACGATCCACCCGAGGGATGTAGTAATGGCTCTAGCTTCACATCAAGGATGTAAGTGAAGCAACTAGGGTTTCTAGGTTGCTAATCTAGAAAGCCTAAGATGTAGTGAGTGTTCTAAAGTGTTTGGATATCTCATCTCACCCCCTCTCATGATTCTCAACACATGAGATGGTTGAGAGGAGGTGAAAGATGAAGGTGGAGGCAACTCAAGAAAGCTCATGGAGAGTGAAGCTAATGGTGAGGGAGATGAAGAAAAACTCATGCTCAAAAATAATAAGCCATCCTTGGAGAGAGAAAATCCAATGCTTGGTTTTGTAAAACCATTCTTTTCAATTTTAAAAACAAGCTATACTTGAATAGTATGCACAAATGAATTAAAAATTCATTTGTGCACACTATGCAAGTATAGTTCTCACCATACTCCCCAATTACTAATATCCACCTCATTTACCATTTTCAAATAAATGGTCAAATCCCCAAAATGAGGTGTCCACCTTCTAGAATGTTATCGGTAAAAATTATAGATTGCATTCTACTGTATATACATCCATGCATTTGTACCAAAATACGAATACCCAAAGAGATAGAATAACACAAAGAACATAATACTAGAATATAAATATCGAAATACATATACGTAAATTATTAAATCAACACTTGATTTAATAATCCGGCTCAAACCCGAGCCGACTAGTATTATCAACTGCCCGATCGAAAGTCCGGGTACATAGTACAATCGATCGATCGGAACCCTGCACGTACCAATATGGTTACCATATCATTTCGCTAGAACCAGGGAAACCCTCTGTGTGGGACTCTAAAGACTCGTCAATACGCTGGAAGTGGGTTTAACCACAAGCACGTCAGTGGCACTAGCTGTACGTAATGGCTACCCAGGTATTGAGTGAAAGGAAGGCCGGCGAGCAAACTCATCCAAACCCCTACTGAGCCTATCTGTGACAATCTCCATACAGTCCGGTCTGTTCGTCTAAGAGTATCGCATATCGAGTCTAGGAGGATGGAAAAAGTCAGACCCCTAATAACGCGATAATTCGTGTCGGTATGAAGCCCATCACCCAATGAGAAACTACTGATCCAAATCAGTAATTCTCGTCCACCTCGGCTGAGGATTTCTGGTGATGGCCACCCGTGCACAGCGCGACATCAACCCCCAATACCGGGAGAGACGAATCCCCGATGTTCCGCTCATTGCCTCTATATGGCTCGGGACTGTACCCAACTAAAACATGTTTGCATGACTCCTTTGAGCCATGGTAGGGTAGTAATCAAAGCACAGTGTGAACTCACACGAGGTAAATAACGATCTCAGGTCGACAGACTAACCTGTACACATGTCACCTCGGAACTGCTATCTGACAATAGATATAATACCAACTAGCATGTTCCCGGCGAGTCCGTCCAGTGTACTCATAACCCAATGAGCACCTGTATACTTTCTTAGGTGACTAACTGACACCAATGGCTTGTGAGACCGGCCACCTCCCCTCGTCGGGGTCTTGATAAGTATACACTAGTCTACTACGGAGTATCGATGCCCAGTCTCGATACTCCCACGACTAGGGACATTTAAGGATGTGCTTATAGACAACCCAGCTCCCACGTATATGATCGCCATCATAATACTGGTAGTTAAGCAAGAATCCTATGGGCTCTATCAGTCACTTCTTTCAGAGCTCGGTAATCCACACATATCTTGTATGAACCTTCTTTTTTCTTCACGAGCAAAACTGGAGATCCCCAACTTGAAGTACTGGGAATAATTCAACCTTTCTTCAGAAGTTCATCCAACTGAGTACGGATCTCCTTCAATCCTTTAGGACTTAACTGGTACGGAGCTTTGATTACCGGTTGCGCACCAGGTAGTAAATCAGTACAGAATTCAAGAGCTCGATCGGGAGGCAAACCTGTTATATCTTCAAGGAACACATTCTCGAACTCTCGAACTACCTCTGGATTTTCTTCTTCTGCCGGTAGAGTAAACACTTCTGCATTCTTTGGTTTAGCACGGAAGATTCCTGGCTCCAACGTTCTATCTTTGCTTTTGAAGTAGGTGACTGGATGATCCGGTATCTCAAATACTACCTGATCAGTCGAAAATAATGTATTTTTAACACGGAAATTTCCCCGTCTTTTGCACTCATTTAGAAGTATTCGGTATTCATATTTCACATATTAGCAAATCAGTCGTAAAATATCAGATTGCATGTGTTAAACTTTAAAACTGGCACTTTAAGGGAAATTGATTGTATTTTATGGCATCACATCATCCCTATATTGCGCAACACTTGTCTTGAGTCTGTGCAGGAAAATCTGGAAGAAAAGCCAAAATTGTCATTTTGCTGATCAAACATTACGCCAACTAAAAGACCTGAGAGCTGGTAGCAATACAGAAGGAATTACAATATTCAACATATCATAAAAAGCCCCATACATCAGCCCAAAGCAGCACCGCGATATGAAGTCCTAACTCAGCTATATGGTCGCGGTTCCGCGGCCTAAGCCAGCTATTGCCGCGGAACCGCGGCGGTTTAGACACATCAGCAAATAATTTTCAGTGCACAATTCATCTCTCAGGGCCCACATTCATTTAAGATGCCTCAAATTCCAGAAGGACCTCGAAGCTACTGCCAGATCAGCAAAGATCATTAAGCAAGGCTAATATTAATTAAGCTCCTAACAAACTATTTCTAGAAGCTCCCTCCTAACTAATCACATCTAGAAGCTTCTCCTCTAACTAACTTTTGGAGGGAAATTCAAATTTCCTCAACAAACTTTTGGAGGGAAATTCAAATTTCCTCAACAAACTTTTGGAAAGAAACTTAAAATTTGAAATCCTAGATCTAGGGTTTGGATATCTATAAATAGAAGCCTAGACCTAGGGTTAAAGGCTAATCAATCTTTAGCTAATCAATCTTTAGTTCTTCATTAGTTCGTTCTCCCATTCCTAAATCTCTATTCTCTTCATCTTCTTCCACAAGTCTAGTGACAAGACTTGTGCGAAACCCTAACCCTAATTCCAATCCAAATTCAAGATCCCGAGTACCAAATCAAGCGAGAAGCCCTTCAACCTTTTAGGAGCGGAGCCGATCTCCAATCGAGCAAGTGATCCAAGCCGATCCGCGACTCACGGAGCCGAGCGAAGCCAAATCGACGATCGAGTTCTTCCTCTTGTAGTTCTTGAGCGAATGTAATGAAATTGTTGATATAAATAAAAGGTGAAATTCTTTAATCTTGCTTTCTTTAATTTTTTGCATCATGATTCGATCTCAATTTATGATTGTAGTTCTTGTGATGATGTTTGAGTAAAACTCCGCTCGTTAAGGAGTCGAGATGATCAATAGAATGATGATGTAACAAATCTTTAAACGATTCTTGAGTCCTACGAGTTTTGTAAACCCTAGCAAGTTCAAGAATCGATGACCTAGTTTCGTAGCGATGCTTTCTTGATTGTGATCGCTCGAAATTAGGGATCTACGATCGTTTCTTGAATTTACTAGAGGCTAGAATGTGAATGATATCGACGAAAGAACAAGGGATAAGATGAAACCCTAGTTTCACTAGAAATCCCTAATTCTCGTCGATCATCATCGATCTAGTATCAATTCATCAAAGGATAAGAATACGTCATCGTAAGATTGCATCACATCTATAGATCCGATCGATTCCTACGAGCCTCATTTCGATTCTTGATATTTGGTTTGGAAAAATCATCAAACTACCAATTCTTGATTCTATCTTTTTCTTGTTATTAGATCTATATTTTCTAATTCTTGAATTTTAAATATAAATCATGAATTGTTTTGTTTTGTTTTCTTTAAAGTTTCGACTCATCTAATTCAAAAGACGAACTATTACACTGTCCCTGTGGACGATCCGCACTCACTTACAATCTACATCCGACACCGTAGTTGATTGCGGTCAAATAATTTTTGGTTGTGATTTCTTTACAATTTCATACTACACAATCCGAAATCTTTAACAATCAAATGGCGCCGTTGCCGGGGATCATTTGATTTGATTTATACAATCGGAAAAACATCATTCAATCAAATGGCGCCGTTGCCGGGGATAGTGCGCTAATTGTTCGTATTTTGAAATTTGAGTTGAAAAATTTATTCCATTATAATTTTTAGATCTAAACTCTCACAAACCCTAATACGTGTGTTGTGATTTGATTGCGAGGAAATCTGGAATCATTGGAGCTTGGATAAAATATTTGTGAATATTCCAGAGAGCTAAAGGCAGCAACAGAAGCATTGTGATAAATTTCTGTGCAGAGATCCCACCATCCCACCGCTATTCCGTGGCAAAGACCCCCCTTCTGCGGCGGTTCCGCGGCCCCCTTGCTGAGTCACTGCACCAAATTCGCAGGTAATCTCAATCTTTCTTATCTCCTTCCTAAAATCTGCTCCAATTAACATTTTGTGCAGGTTTCTTTGCAAATAAATCGCAGCGCCGCAAAAGCAAAATAAAATTTGTGCGTGTTTTGATTCTTAGTTGTTTGCATAATTAATACGGATATTAAGGGGCACGGCCAAATCCAAATTAGGTGGGGAGTTCATTACCCTTCTTATGCCCCGAAAACCGCAAAACTTGCATCCACATTTACCCCAATTAACTAAAAAATATCTAGAGATGACTCTAAGGACCGTCGCGCTCACTTAGGACAAGAGAAGGTCGTGGGTAATTCATTGCTTATCCGCGTTTTCTTGTGGTGTCTAAGGCAAGTATGTCGAAGGCTAGTGGTTATTAATTAGGCCCACTACTTACGTAGTGGAGTACCTTCCCACTTACCTGGCACATACCTGGCCACAGGGGGACAAAGAGGCAGTGGAGGATTTATCCTGCGACTTGTCTTTTGGCAGTTAGGAGCGGTCTAGAGCTTTGACCTAGGTGACCACTAGAATTAGGGTTTTGCTTGTTGCATTTGTTGTGTTGCATCATATTTTCAAAAATCCGTATCTTTTCAAAACAAACACCGCATTCTTTCATCATTCCCCTAATTATAAATTCACGCTGCCACTTGTACTAACCCTTTTTAGTGCAAGATAGGCTGGACACGGGATTCTAGTGACCGTTAAGTCCGCGTTTCCCTCATCGACCAAAAAGTCGGTATTTCTACGTTTACCTTTCTTTTACCCACCACCACACCCACTTCGATGGATCCGTCTCCATCGAACTTCTTTTCCACTAATCTTTCGCCGTCCGTTGGTGCGCAGAATCAACCTCGCATCTCTCTCCAAGAGAGATGCTATCCTACACGAGGTCCACTTTCTACTTGTCTTTCCATTCCACCAGCCAACGGGGAAAATTTTCAAATAAAACCCCAATACATCAACCTTCTACCAAAATTTCACGGTCTCGAGTCTGAAGACGCATATGCATTTATCACGAAATTTGAAAATGTATGCGCAATGATGGGTACCTCACAGCTGTCTGTGGATGCTTTGCGTCTTCGTCTTCTCCCATTTACTTTGTGCGATTTAGCCGAGAAGTGGCTGTATAACACTACCGCACATTCCATTTCAAATTGGGACGAATTCGTCAAAGCATTCCTTAAGAAATTTTACCCACATCACAAAACAGCTCGAGTCCGTAGTGAAATCTATCAATTCACCCATCTTCCAAATGAAACATTTTCAAAATGTCTTGAACGTTTCAAGGATCTGTTAGTACAATGTCCACATCACGGCATCCCGAGATGGGAATTGTGCCGAATCATTTATGAGGGCATTACTCCTTACACAAGACAGACCCTTGAATCTATGTGTCAAGGCAATTTTATGACTAAGAATGATGGGGAAGCCTGGGAATTCCTAGAAGATTTCGCTGAAAAATCTTTACAGTGGGAGGGTGTGAGTCAATCATCTAGGGATGGCAATGATATTTCCATAGGAGTTAGAGCTGACATTTCGGCTATGCAAAAGAAACTTGAGACTATGGAAAATAAATTTTTAGCCGCCCTAAGTCAAATATCACTCTCCAAAACTGTATGTGGCTGCTGTTCTGATCCGTTTCACTTGACGGAAGAATGTTCGTTTCAAGGTCATGAGCATACCAATGCCGCATTTCAAAGACCTAGAAACGATCCATCTTCCTCCACATATGATCAGGGTTGGAGGAATCACCCTAACTTTGCTTGGAACCAATCACAATCTCAAAACACGGTTCCAAACACGGATCATTTCCAAAGGGTCCCTCCACCACAACAGCAGCCACCACTTCAATTGAGTCAGCACCCCTTCCAAGCACAAAACTTTCAAAATCCGGCCAACACTTTTGCACCACATGAAAACTTGTTGCAATTGACCGGTACAGATAATACCTCTGCACTAGCACAAACCTTGGATACTTTCATGAAACAATCCATCCAAGGGACGGCAAGTTTGCAATCTTCCGTCGAGAATGTGATAAAGATCATTGTCTCTCAAAATAAGAATATCAAATCGATGGAAGAACAAATTGCACAACTAAAAGCTGAAATGAGTGCAAGAGAAAAAGGGAAACTTTCAGCTCAACCTTTATCTAATCCTAGCTATTCACATCATGTGGATGCAATCACGTTGAGATCTGGAAAAGTGCTTGACACTCACGTTGGGGAAGAGTTTGATGATACTGAAAAATCTATCAATGATACCCCGGCTGAGACCTTTCCTCACACACACACTTCTACTTCTGATCCCAGTTCTTCTACCCCACCACCTTCTTCCGAGCCTATTCTTCGTTTCCTAAAAGGCTTGCCACTTCAGCCCACCTCTTTTACTCCTCCACGGACGATCCACACTTCTATTCTGGGATCGGTTCCACACCCACTTCCTTCTCCTATGATGGACCCAGCGCTTATTGCTAAAGCACCTTACCCTAATCGGTTAAGGGCAAACACACCGAGTCCACATATGGAGAAGATTATGAACATTTTTAAGCAAGTTAACACCAACATCTCTCTCCTAGATGCCATCCAACAAGTTCCGTCCTATGCGAAAACTCTTAAGAACTTGTGCACTAGGAAGAGGAAGACTCAAGTGCCCAAGAATATTTTCATGGAAAAAACAATAGACACGGCTTTCCCCCAACAATTACCGAGGAAACGTAAGGATCCTGGATATCCTACTATTTCCGTTTCTATTGGGGAAAAACACATCAACCGTGCTCTACTAGACCTTGGCGCTAGTGTTAACTTGCTTCCATACTCAGTCTATGAGCAACTAGGTATCGGAGAGTTGAAGCCAACTCCTTGCACTCTCCAGATGGCTGACCGATCAATCACCAAACCAAGGGGTGAACTGGAGGATGTGTTAATAAAAATCGGTGAATTCATATTCCCTGTGGATTTTATTGTAATTGATACACAGCCTGTAGCGAACCCACGGATTCAAATTCCGGTGATTTTAGGTCGCCCCTTTTTGGCCACTTCCAATGCAATAATCAACTGTCGTAATGGTTCTATGACCCTATCTTTCGGGAATAGGTCAATAGAGCTGAACATTTACAAGTTGGGAAGTGTACCCTCCAAACCTATTGCTCAGGTCTATTCTGTCGACTTAATGGATGTCGACAGCAGCGAATTTGATGATCCTCCCAATACCGATCTAGACTCTTTTCATATGTTATTGTTTGACCCAACTATGTATCAAACACATACGGACTCTTCCACCGAGATGTCCGGGTCAACAATTAACACGGATTATGAACTGTTCTTAGAGTCTGAAGATCACCCCGCATTTTGTGATGACATTATTCACCAGGGTATTGATGGAACTTTTGAGGAGATCTTCGCTGATGAACTCGCATTTTTGAATGACATGGGTGTTGAGATGAATCATCTCCCAATCAATCAAATTGAACCTCCACCCCTTCTTCTGAACTGTAAAAAGAATGCGAGTAATCCATCATATTCACTGCATCGTCTCTCCAAAATGAAACGCACCCACATTCTATTCCACCACTTAACCTTTCCCCACTTCTTCTTCCACCAACCAGAGCACTGCATTGATAAAATTTTTGAATGGTTGGTGTTAACCTTCGGTGTTTGCAAAGCTTGGCATCGACCAATGATTTTTTTTTTTGACCCCCTCATATGATTTTCAAAGTTTAACATTGCATAACTCAAGTTTGGGGGGGTATATTTTCTGGCTCTTGATAAGAAAAATTTCTACAAAATGATGAGCCAAAAATAAGTTTGGGGGAGGATCTTCACTTATATATTTTGCCCCCACTAATAAATTCCTCCCAAGCTTACAGGTCTTTCGAGATTTAGCAGATGGAAACAGTAAGGACACTGTTGAAAACAAGTTTGGGGGAGGTTTGTGCTTATTTTTGCATCATTTGCATATCATTTGCATAAGCACAAAACATTTTTTTTGAAAACCTATAAAAATTTAAAAATTTTAGAAAAATATAAAAATATTTTTGTACATAAATAAGATAATAAAAGTTTAGATAGTGAAAAATTACATCCATGAGATTAGAAAAATTTAAGAAAACCAAGAAAATTAGAAGTTTTCTTATACGAACTAGTAATAAATAGTTATGAGCCGTTCTCCCCAGGGTTAGTAAGATGAAGGAAGTCACTAATTTGAGGATAAAAATAAGTCTAAAAAATAGTTTCTATTCTGGAAGCCAAACATTTTGAACGTTGATACCCTGCTATTCGCACTTACACACGTCTTAAAGCCTGGGATAGTAGAGGATATCTTGAAATGCTCTTGTCTTAAAGCCAAAAGTATGAAGAAAATAAAAAAAAATGAATGAATGAAGAAAATATAAAGTGGTGAGAAAAATGGACACTGGTTTTGTTATCACCAAGGGCAATAAAAAAATATATAGCGAAGGTGCCTCTTCACCTAGTGCCCTAAGGCCAACTGGTCTGGGAGTCACTGCTATGCTTAAGGTGGTGCAAGATGAGGAAAATACAGCAAGTAAGCAAGTACAGGAGTAATCGGTCGGTTAGTACCTCAAGAAGTATTAACGGTCGCATGAAAGTGTGTGAGCAATCTCATCTAAATATTCATTAATTAAAAAGTACTGAGGCTGAGGGGCAAGAGTATGATAGCTTGAATTGAATTCTCCGGGTGTAGGGATGTCCTTTACACACACGCAGGGTGATATGATCGATGTTTAGAATAAAGATAGGAATGAAGAATAAGACGATGTTTTATTGAGGGAGGACGTGATTTCTAACATCTTTTCATGACCATTAAGATAGGGCTCATGACAACCGAAAAGCTAGCTTAGTTGGAAACCCTAATTTTCAAGGTTTTTCTTTTACGATTCTTTTCTTTAAATGTAATATTCATGATCTTGCTTTTATTATTGGATTTTTTGGGTGCAATCCGCTGAAAACCCTCAGGAGACAACACTCCTCCTACCAGGGACACCTAGAGGTTTAAAGGCTTGTTGCACGTGCTCAGTGCAATCGTGTTGCCTACGAAAGTGTGCTAGTTAGTTTTTTCTCTTTCTTTATTTTCTCCCTTTTTTTAATAAAAAGTTCGCTCGAGACGATCGAAAATAAGTTTGGGGGAATTTGATCAGTCGAAAATAATGTATTTTTAACACGGCAATTTCCCCATCTTTTGCACTCATTTAGAAGTGTTCGGTATTCATATTTCACATATTAGCAAATCAGTCGTAAAATATCAGATTGTATGTGTTAGACTTTAAAACTGGCACTTTAAGGGAAATTGATTGTATTTTATGGCATCGCATCATCCATATATTGCGCAACACTTGTCTTGAGTCTGTGCAGGAAAATCCGGAAGAAAAGCCAAAATTGTCATTTTGCTGATCAAACATTACGCCAACTCAAAGACCTGAGAGCTGGTAGCAATACAGAAGGAATTACAATATTCAACATATCATAAAAAGCCCCATACATCAGCCCAAAGCAGCACCAGCGATATGAAGCCCTAACTCAGCTATATGGCCGCGGTTTCGCGGCCTAAGCCAGCTATTGCCGCGGAACCGTGGCGGTTTAGACAGATCAGCAAATAATTTTCAGTGCACAATTCATCTCTCAGGGCCCACATTCATTTAAGATGCCTCAAATTCCAGAAGGACCTCGAAGCTACTGCCAAATCAGCAAAGATCATTAAGCAAGGCTAATCTTAATTAAGCTCCTAACAAACTATTTCTAGAAGCTCCCTCCTAACTAATCACATCTAGAAGCTTCTCCTCTAACTAACTTTTGGAGGGAAATTCAAATTTCCTCAACAAACTTTTGGAGGGAAACTTAAAATTTGAAATCCTAGATCTAGGGTTTGGATATCTATAAATAGAAGCCTAGACCTAGGGTTAAAGGCTAATCAATCTTTAGTTCTTCATTAGTTCGTTCTCCCATTCCTAAATCTCTATTCTCATCATCTTCTTCCACAAGTCTAGTGACAAGACTTGTGCGAAACCCTAACCCTAATTCCAATCCAAATTCAAGATCCCGAGTACCAAATCAAGCGAGAAGCCCTTCAACCTTTTAGGAGCGGAGCCGATCTCCAATCGAGCAAGTGATCCAAGCCGATCCGCGACTCACGGAGCCAAGCGAAGCCAAATCGACGATCGAGTTCTTCCTCTTGTAGTTCTTGAGCGAATGTAATGAAATTGTTGATATAAATAAAAGGTGAAATTCTTTAATCTTGCTTTCTTTAATTTCTTGCATCATGATTCGATCTCAATTTATGATTGTAGTTCTTGTGATGATGTTTGAGTAAAACTCCGCTCGTTAAGGAGTCGAGACGATCAATAGAATGATGATGTAACAAATCTTTAAACGATTCTTGAGTCCTACGAGTTTTGTAAACCCTAGCAAGTTCAAGAATCGATGACCTAGTTTCCTAGCGATGCTTTCTTGATTGTGATCGCTCGAAATTAGGGATCTACGATCGTTTCTTGAATTTACTAGAGGCTAGAATGTGAATGATATCGACGAAAGAACAAGGGATAAGATGAAACCCTAGTTTCACTAGAAATCCCTAATTCTCGTCGATCATCATCGATCTAGTATCAATTCATCAAAGGATAAGAATACGTCATCGTAAGATTGCATCACATCTATAGATCCGATCGATTCCTACGAGCCTCATTTCGATTCTTGATATTTGGTTTGGAAAAATCATCAAACTACCAATTCTTGATTCTATCTTTTTCTTGTTATTAGATCTATATTTTCTAATTCTTGAATTTCAAATATAAATCATGAATTGTTTTGTTTTCTTTTCTTTAAAGTTTCGACTCTTCTAATTCAAAAGACGAACTATTACACTGTCCCTGTGGACGATCCGCACTCACTTACAATCTACATCCGACACCGTAGTTGATTGCGGTCAAATAATTTTTGGTTATGATTTCTTTACAATTTCATACTACACAATCCGAAATCTTTAACAATCAAATAGCGACATTGCCGGGGATCATTTGATTTGATTTACACAATCGGAAAAACATCATTCAATCACTACCCTCCTTTGATGGCAGTTAATCGTAGCATAAAAAATTCCCAGCCAGTCCATTCCCAACACAACATCGAAGTTTGGGATGTCTAGTACTTTGAAATTCACATAGAATTCTCGTCCGCAAACTACAACTGGACACTGATCAAATCCCATAGTTTCTTTTAATACTCCATTCCCGGAACCGACATTCCAGCTTGAAATGAGTGGCTTCGTGCGAATCGCATGCGTTCTCATGAATCGTTGCAATATGAAGCGGTGTAACGCTCCAGTGTTGAACAGTGCGAGTGCGGGAAGGGCTACTAGTATAGTACCTAAGTTGTGTGAGGTTGGTTTAGATATAGGAAAAGTATAGTGATATACATGGATTGGAAAGATGTAAAAGGAATAGGAATTACCAGTGATTACTTGGCCAGTGGCTTCGACTTCCTCAACCGTCATTATAAAAGTCTGACGTCTGGGTGCATTCCTCCTTGTCACGCCCTGCTTCCCGGTGTATGGATAAGGAGATGTGACTGGACCCGCGATGTATTTATTCAGAAGTAAACACACTAAGCGTATATAAGCAATATAATGTAAAAGTACACAAGGAAGACATGAGATATAAATGAACAACAACTTTTTATTTATTAAGCATTCTTTACGATACAATGCTGGAAAGTAAATACAAGACTGGAACGCAATGCTTAAACAATGGCATGAAACTGAAAGTAAAAGTATATACAAGTGTCTAGAGCTTTGGGTCGTCAAAGAACTGCTCCAAGTCTTCTGAGCTGGGCTCGATCTCTAGAGAGTCGGGTCCTCCTGACAACATTCCAAAGAATAGAAAAGGAATGTCGCCAGTGAACAATCGCTCGGTAAATACCAAAGAGAGATGGAAATAGACCGAACAAGTAATGAGAATATAACTGGTATAATGTTGATAGTTATGTTAACGCAATTGTTTGGAGCTAGGTACAGAATATGCCAGTGTATATGAGAGGAGTCCAGCTTACCCCGTGGATTATGGTATAATGAGTACAAGGCCCCATCAAAACCCACGGGACAACGACAACGAATATTCAGGTTAGGTGTATTAAAGTTCCCGTCTCATGCCACTTTAAACACATTCCGTACCAATCTACCCCTTTAAACCCCGTAATGTATTATTGTATTGTTTTGTAGTGATTTGTAAATATAAGACTTGCCGATACCATTATATCAATTGTTCATGTAAACGGATAAGGATATAAACGGATAGTCATGTAGACAAGTCAAATGTATATCCATGGATCGGTCAAATCAAGTCATGTTGATATATATTGTATTCTGGTATAAAAGAATTCATGTTGCCTTGGAGTTATATTGAATTGCATATATGGATGGATTGATTTCAGATTAGACTGAGACTCCGACTGAGTCAGACACTTAAACAGAATTGAAGTCCTGAATTAGTTTTGGAGTTATCGGTAACTACTACACATGGACGGCAGGATTTGTGTCTTTTTCCAAGATAATTACTGTATTGATAACCACGTTTTAGTTGTCTACCTTAAATAGGCAAGCACCCACATTCTCCGGCTCCCTGAGGCTCAAGAGAATTGGTCCCGCTTAAACCTATGTTTACTAGAGTCCTTATTGTAAATTAATAAACTTGAGGGGGTTTTATGAAAAATAGTTTTGATATATTTTCAAAATAAACCTCAAGTATTTAATTATCATCTTTAGGGTTTTCATTGATGTAATTTTTAAAGTGATGAGATATTCTAGTTGATATAAGACTCAATTGAATAGTATATGGTATTTTCATGTAATTTGACTTGTATTGATTTCGAGGGTATTTTCATGAACTTTTGTAATTCTTTTCTTTTGATATAGGAAACATGGAATTATTAAATATATTTAAAATATATATTTTGATAATATATATATATATATTAAAAATAGAATTTATTTATTAAATAGAAATCACGTTTTCTTAAAAATTGTAATAAAAATTCCATCGAGATCGTATGCCCCGTGAGGAGGTCTGCATCTCGCCCTACTAGTCCGATGTTTGTGCGATAACCCGCACCAACCAAATAGGATTCCTCAAAATGGATTGTAAGGACATAATTGTATGGAATTTAATTAAAACAATCTTAAAGAATATGGTTTTTAATAGTTTATGGTATTTTATCGTAAAATTCTATTAGTCCCAAAAATATTGTAAAGAGGCAATCATGCTATATCTTGATGAGTGTTGTGATGAGGTATGTCATTACCTTGTGAGTTTTTTAAAGGTAATATGAGCTATATGATAAAGTAATGTCGAATAGAAAGTTTGTGGTATTTAACCGTAAAAGTGCAATAAAAGTGTTTTTTATATGAAGTTTTGAATTGAAATTTGTTTCTAATTATAGGTTAATGTTTAACAAACTAAGTACAATGATTTAGATAAATAGTTCTTAAGAAAAATTGTTAGTTTAAGAAGTTTTAGAGATGGATGTCGGTATAACTCCACTTACCGACATCATTGAAAAGAAGAAGTTTTGAGAGGTGAAAAGAAGAGAGTAGAGGGATCTTACTGGATTAGGGTAAAGAGAAGAGATGGAGGAAGATTTCGAAAGCGTCGTGGTGTCGCCGGATTTGTCCCGAAACGTCGCCGGAACTTGACGTTGGGCTAACTCCACTTGTACAACTTATTAGACTTAGAAAATTTTGAGAGTTTTAACAAGAGATTTCAGAATGAAAAGGGCTAGGTTGCAGGGTGGTATTTATAGGAGAAATTAGGGTTTTGAGGATTGAAGAATGGAATTAAAATGCATTAACATTTTGGATCAATGCCTCATTTTAATTCTCTGTTAATGTGTAGGGGAAACAAATAGACTAGGGTTAATGGGGGGAGTCCAAGGGGTGCTAGGGCAAAAATTGGAGGCATTATGGACGGGGGGCCCAGCTGCGCTGGCCCAAAGGGGTATCTCGCCGGTCGTGGTGAGTGGGTTGGGGTCTGGATGCATGCCACGTGTTATGTTCAGTGTATATAACATTTTCTACATGTTTGATTTTAGGGACTTTTCATTTTTACATATATTGCAAGTGGAAACTTTTGGGCTTCCAAAAATTTTAAAAGAAAAATCATTAAAAATAATATGTGGCTGAGGGGATTTGAACACAGGGGCTACGTCACCGCAGTACAAGGCTTTACCAGTGAGCTATAAGAGTTTTCTTCCTGTTCTAAAACAATTCAAATACTTATAGCATACATAGGGTTGCAAATACTCCATTCATTACTTTAATTTTAAACAATTATTTGTACATTATAAACAGAGTCGTTACATTCTACCCTCCTTACAAAAATTTCGTCATCGAAATTTACAATTATTTAAGAACTAATGTACAAATAAGAAAGGTATCTTGCACGCATGCTGTCTTCACTTTCCCATGTTGATTCTCCTGGTGAGTCTTTCCTCCACATCACTCGAACCAAGTTTACTTCCTTGTTCCGAAATGACTTCACCTTTCTGTCCAGGATTTCAACGGCTTGTTGCTCATAAGATAGATTCGTCTGTATAGTGAGCTCAGAGTGATCAAGAATGTGGCTGGGGTCACTCACATACCTTCGGAGTTGGGATATGTGGAATACATTGTGCACTCATTCCAATGAGGGTGGAAGTGCCAAACGATATGCTACTTCTCCGACTCGTTCGAGTATGTCGAACGGTCCAATGTACCTCGGACTTAGTTTACCCCGCTTTCCAAAGAGAATCGCTCCACGGTTTGGAGAAATCTTCAAGAAGACATGGTCTCCCGGTTGGAACTCCAAGTGTCGGTGCTTTGCATCAGCACGGTGCTTCTGTTGATCTTAGGCTTTGTGCTGTCACGACTCGAAAGAGCACGTGACTGGCCCTTGCACCATATGAAGTCTATAGGACTCCATCTGATCCAAGTAAGCCAAAAGCCCAGAAATCTAAAACCATTTTAAGGAGTAAATAAAGAAAACTAGTTTAAAGAAGTGAAGAAAACATGTTTTGAATACAAGGTTTTTAAATAACTAAGCCGAATATGCATTTTTAAACTGTATAGTCTTTTATGAAAATTTCGGCAGAGTTCCCTTTGTAAATACTAGCCCTGAACGGGGTACAACAAGAACAATATATATATAATGATAAAAAGGCATCCCCAAGTGGGAGCTAGCTCTTCGTCAATCGACGGTCACAACCACACAAACAATATAATATACAATGTCGAAGGGCGAGGATCAAAACTCAAAAGAAAACTCAATAAGCATGAAAACCGCAATACTACTAAGCGCGACTCTAAGGTCGAATAATACATCATAAAAGTCTAAGTCTGAAACAATATACAAGTTTTGGTTGATGGAATTCTAGATACAATGAATAATACAAGTACAATGGTGGTTCTTGATGCAAAAGAACCCACCTACCAAATGCAATTCACCCACAAGGAATCAGTGTGCCAGAAATGCCGCAATGGAACCTGTACGGCAAAACCTGCAAGAACTGTGGCACAACGGGGGTGAGCTGCCAACTCGTGAATAGAAAATATCTACAAGCAGAAACCGAATGCAAGACATAACCCTAGGTCAAAACAATCAGTAATATAAACCTCAAGAGTAAGTCTGAAGCATGATAAGGTGGCAATGCAATATCTAATCATGTATGTAGTGCCAAGTACTCAGGTAATAACATGCCATAAATGTAAGGTATGTCTGCATGAAGTAAATATGATGAAGTATCAATGAATATCAATACACATATATTAGCGTCCCATACCACTAATATTGGTGTAAGGGTATATATAACAGCGCCCTCATACCCTGTTATATATACAAATGAAGTATGATCAATGTAATCAAAGTCTGTATGTGATCCATGTCTGTATATACGTGGAACCCGTCCACCCGTCACCCAATGACAATAAACGTGGAACCCGTCCACCCGTCACCCAATGACAATAAGCATCATGTATGTAAAATATGAGGATATAAACAAAATCATGGAAAACATCATGAAACCTGTGCCTAGCATCGGCACGAAAATCCTCATCTATCAGGCACTGTCACCAAGACTAGCCCTGATAGGTACGTATCATACGCTCCCTCGAAACCCGAGTGCCCAGCTTCGACCCTCGAATTTCGCCGTATCATACGCACATACTCCGGTCGGTATCCCCACGATAACCACCGAGTCCAAATACTATCACCGGTAGGTAGTGCACCCGTGCCGGCTCACCGTCTAACATATACGAGTCTTCTTGCCCCGGGGTACCTTACCGGGTCTACCATGTACCCGCAGACGGTGCCTACCGCTCCTCGAATCGGGTTTCATATGTCACTTTCAGAACCGAGAAAACACATGGTGGACGCACTGAAATATCATATCAAGGGAAACCGGGTTTTAAAGACAATACATATTCTCAGTTGAAATAGCCACGGTTCCGAAATCCAGAAATATCATGGAAACAACATATCTCAATGCGTATAATCAGAAAGCATGATGTATGCGACATATAAACGAATATAAGCATATCGGTATATCATGCAACAAGGAATAGTGATATGCACATATTGGGGAAGCCGCTCTTTTAAAATGAATCAGTTTTAAAGAGTATCTTGCGGTTCCCAAATCTAGAAATATCATCTGTGTATGTGCAAACAAGTATGTGTACAAATATAAGTGTACAATGAGTATGTATACAAGTATGCTATGCAAGGATCGTATCCTGAATGCAACAGTACTACAGTGTAGTGACATGGCAATTATCGATGATGAAGTGTGTGAGCCGGCAAGCAAGTGTACGTGGAACATACGCATCATCGATAATGGTGCTGGTGTCCTAACAGCATGATGGTAATATAGCAATAACCCATGAAATGCAATGCGAATAGTACAGAAAATGCGGAATCGAATAATCAATGCGACAGTGAAGAATATACACCAATATGTACATGTCATGTAGTGGTGCCATTTGAAATAAGACGAATCGGGGTTTTGGTAAAATAAGGGCTACGGTGTTTTTAAGAATAGATACGTCTTTTGAAAATACCCGTAGAATCCCTTTACTTGTCTTTAAGTTATCCCCGATTCGTTAGTTTTGAAATAGGTATGACTCGGGTCTAGTCTAGCATCTACTAAGCCAAGTCCATCAGGAGGTGTATGGAAACCACCTAAATCTGAGTCGATATATATATAGTAGTCGATGATCCCGCCTCAGTAGTATCGCGTACGATACAGTATATCATATGACATCCTCAAGTCATGAGTGCGGATCTATCATCAATATAAAGATCGTACGTTAAATCGTCGTACGGCATCCCAATAGCTGGGTACGAGTCAATATCACAATCAGCTCATCAATTATTTGGTATCCTCATCATCATATCACATAATCTGGGGTACTGATCTAAGTCTAGTACAACTGATATCATCAATAAAGTAGTGATACATGGGGTAAACACACATCCCAAGCCCGCAAGAACCACATGTCGTATCCCAAATACGAATCATATCAAATCACCGATCTCGCGGCATAATGCCCAATATCATCGACTCATCTCCAATGTCGTCCAATATCATCAAACACAGTGCAAGTATAATGAATATGCAACGGTGTACGTGTAGGTGTAAATCTATTCTAGGGTTCGCGACTATGAACTACACTAGTTGCTTCTAACCCTAAACTATCCATAATACACCTAACACAATATCCACGACACACTATAACTATTATATATAATATATACATTATATCAACTACGGACTGCGGGCGTGCTATATGCCATCCACCCGACTTCCCCCCGTAGATATAATCTACTCAACTTGCGTCTTCATTTGTCGACGTCGCCACGCGCTTGCTTGTCGTCCCGAAATCTTCATGGGGTACCTACACATCAAAGTATCGCAAATGCGCATTAAAACCAAACCAAAGCTAAAACGGCACACAAAACCCAAAACGATACGATAAGGGGCCTATAGGTTAGAACCTACGGGCACGCCTTCAAAACCATCAATCAATCCTCGATATCGTCGTATAAACGCCAAGTAATTGAGGTAAAACGAAATACGCAAATTCAGAATTAAAAATATGGAATACGGAAACACGAATCCAAAACAGCAACTAAGGAAATAGGCTCCAGATTTCACCCTAGGTCAATTTAGACAAATCTATATATACCAGGGGTCTAATCTATACATGTAGGAGCAGCAGAACCAAAATGAGGCAAAATGGTGCAGGTATGGCCGCAAATTGCGGCCAATGGGATTAAATCTACGGCCGGGTTATGGAGTTAGGGGCTAGGGTCTTGGTGGTAGCTTCTTGGGTGCCTGCACATGTCACTGTCCAATCAATTTAATTTTTAGAGTCTCGGGTTGATAGCAGATTCAATATACCCTTCCCAGATTTCACAAACTTTCCGATATCGGTTTCAAAATCCGTATTCCGGGTCTTAAGTCTCAGGTTTGGGTCTCAAATCATGCACTAGGGTGTTTATATAACCTCAACTGAGCTCAATTTCACATTATAACTCAAATTTTCCTCAAACCCTAACTAGGTTTTCTCTAAGTCCACAAAATCAAACAATATCGGTTCTATCACAACATGGGGGTATAAGGAATGCTAAAATTAAGCTAACGGTTCAGTAATTACCTCATTTGGCAACTCAAGAATTTTCTTGAGTTGCCCCTAGTGGCCAAAATCCATGCTTCTTTAGTCCAATGTGTAGATCTTGAGCTTGTGCACACTTTTAATGAAATGGGGGTAGGGTTTTAGTGATGTTTGTGAGATGATTTGGGGCTTGAAGAGGGGAGGGAAATGAAGGAGCAGCAGCAGCAGGAGAAGGGGAAGAGGGAGAGAGAAAATGAGAGGAAGAATAAAGAGAATGGCTAAGTGTTTGGTCAAAGAAGCCCATACCTCTCTCTCTCACACCATACCACATTATCTTATTCCATTTTCCATTTTCTTTTCTTTTCTTTCTCTTCAAATTCCTTCTCACAAGAATAGTAACTCCAAAGTAAAACCATGGCAATAAAATGTAACACAAGTGTAGAAAAGATATGTGCATGTTTTGCACAAAAATTGCTAAAAACCCGATTAGCGATTTTTAATCGCGATTAGCACTAAATTAGCATATAACTAATCATAAAAACTTTAAAATGGCATAATTCTATAAATTACCCTATTTTAGAATTTTCTATAATTTTTCTAAAATTTTTCCCATTTATTTGTATTTAATAATACCAAAATATTAAAATATTCAATAAAATAATATTAAATTATAAAAATTCCCAAAAATAATATTTTTTTTTGAAATGTTACAATCTTCCCCCTTTAAATAAATTCGGTCCCCGAATTTAAATTTAAACCCCCAAATACTAAAATATTTCAGTAAATATCCAAATTGTCGGGGCTCCGAAAACATCAATACATAGCGAATATCACAAAAATGTACTGCTCTGCAAGAAATCAATCCCCAAAGTGTATATATAAGAATATCCTGTGCGTCTGGTGCGCAAGGAAATCAAAATCCATATATGTGCCATACATGGGCACAAAACAACATCTAGGTGCAACGGGTGTGCACGAAACATTTGTCATAGGCAACGAGTGTGCCTGACAGCAAAATCAGGTGCATTTGACATGCACGAAGAATCCCGATTTAGCGCATCTGGCGTGCACCAAAATCGTATATCAAAACACTAAAGGTGCATGAAAACTATGCTGGAAGTGTAAATCAAATCACTGCATAAGATAGGCATGAAATCACAATCAATACCTCAACGTAATAACTATGCACAAAACATAAATACCCAGTGGGTGCAACCATGGTGCATAAAAACAAATATCATGAAACTCAGCCATCAAGACTAAATCATGAAAACAGAACGTCCAAAATATCGAAATCCAAGGTGACGGATTCGTGATAATCGAATCACAAAATCATAAATACCGTCGTCGGTAGTCCCTCCTTCAAAGTCGAGAAGGTGTCGGTGCATCCAATGCTAGTAGTGCAAGATATCAACTCGCCTCTTGCTCGCGGTCTGGCGTCCTCTGTCTCTGGGTCCTTATCTTCTCTGCGGATTACCTATCTCGCAATCAAACGGCTCATCGGCCCTATCAGGTCTGCTAACGGGGACGATTCCGTTCTGGCACTTCTCTGGTCATCTCTTGGTCAATCATCATGACTACTCGTAAAGCTGCATGTCACTGGCGTCGGCCTCTGTCTCTCTGAATGCACATGACACATCTGATCCTGGGTGCAAACATCATTGCAGCAGTGTCCTGGAAGGAATCCCGCTCAAGGTCTCTTCCGATCTTGCCTATGCCGAACTGTACGAAGGCTGGCTCTCTTGCATAATCTCTTATCACTCGATGGGCATCTGCGTCCTCAGCACAACATTTCTCGAAAATTGGTCGCATCCCAACGCCTCTGTAAGCATATCAGGTCTCTTGCCTCGACTGAAAGTAATGACAGCTCGTAAGCGTCTCGCACGAACCTCTTGTTCCGCTTGTCTGTATTACCGTCCACTTTGACATCATGTCTCTATCTGTGCACTGCAATGCTCTCGGCTACGATCAATCTGAAGTCTCTCTCAAATCTCCTTTCTGCCGAATTGCCCGGAAGTCATCGTCCTTTACTGAAGCTAATTCTTGTTCCGGAACGGTTGCATACTCATCGCTCCTCTTTCTGGAAGCTATATCCATACATAGTGCCTTTACGTGCATATCACATCTCTGATGTCAGCGAAGGAGAACATCATCTCGTCGAATTCTTTTGCGAACTCTTTACTTCACTCTGCTTCAATGTCGACTGCTTCGGACTCGTCTCATCGTGGCTGCATGGACCGTGCTCCAACGGCTATACTCGTATCTGGAGTCTCCCAAGCAATACATTCCATCACATGATATCCGAATGATGTCGAAACATTCGATCGACTCGTCAGAACCTCATAATCCCCCAAGAGATCAACATCTTGAGTACAGTTTAATAGTATCGAGAACATGCCACAGCGTCGGTGGTCCAGCCGTAGAAGGGCAAACCCAAGCCTCACTAATGGCGCCGCGGAACTGCCGCAAACCCTAAGGTTCAAAGGCTTTCACACGGTCATTAAGTCGAGTTAGGGTTTCATTCTTCTAGAGGGTCCATGGAATCGCCTGCATGTCTTTCCGTATACTTTAAACTTGGAAAGTGGGCTCCTGACATTCGATCGTCTCTGTCGACTCTCAATGTCTTTGCGTGAAGTCGTCTCTAGCTGGAAGCAATCTATCTGATGACCTCGCATCGGGGTAAGCAAACAAATACCTGTCCTAGTCATTCATCCTCGGGTGACTAGCGACTCACCATCATATCTTTAAGTATATACTCATGCTGCAGTAGCTCCAATCGCCTGGGCGATATCTCGTCGTTTGCAGCAACAACTGGCTCATTCGTCTGTACGCTGAACAGCGCCTCAATCATCCTGAATAAGCGGTATATCGAAGGTCATCAAATCCTGGACGGCCTCTAGCAGTAGCCTGATCCTCTGGTACCAATCGGCACGTCCGAGAAATCTCGTAAAAGAGATCCACCAAACGCTCATGGCGCGAAAACACAATAAGACGACATCTCTCAATGCAATCGTATGTCTCTGGAATCACGCCCTGGTCAGTCCTCGTCCATGACGAGCTCATGCTGACGCAACTCGAGCCGTAGCTCACTCTGCCCGTGCAATCGTGGCAGCAAAAATATAACCAATATCGATGAAGATAGATCATAGGAAGGAATATAATACTTTGCAAGGAAATGTACATCCTAAGGCTCCTTAAGCGGAGTAGCGTATCGTTAGTATACCGCAGAACATACCAACGGTACGCCACTCTACTTTAGTCACCTATTCCATCAACCAAGGGTCATCCTACGCGACGAAAGTTTGGGTCTAATACCCCCTCGACTAAGTCTAAGTTCCGTAAGGTCAAGCCTAAGTTCCGTAAGGTCAAGCCTAAGTTCCGTATATATATATAGACGCCCTAGGCTCCACATAGTCAAACTTAGACTCGAACCAAGGTTACCCTAGCGCTCTGATACCAACTTTGTCACGACCCGAAAGAGCACGCGACTGACCCTTGCACCATATGAAGTCTATAGGACTCCATCTGATCCAAGTAAGCCAAAAGCCCAGAAATCTAAAACCATTTTAAGGAGTAAATAAAGAAAACTAGTTTAAAGAAGTGAAGAAAACATGTTTTGAATACAAGGTTTTTAAATAACTAAGCCGAATATGCATTTTTAAAATGTATAGTCTTTTATGAAAATTTCGGCAGAGTTCCCTTTGTAAATACTGGCCCCGAACGGGGTACAACAAGAACAATATATATGCAATGATAAAAAGGCATCCCCAAGAGGGAGCTAGCTCTTCATCAATCGACGGTCACAACCACACAAACAATATAGTATACAACGCCGAAAGGCGAGGATCAAAACTCAAAAGAAAACTCAATAAGCATGAAAACCGCAATACTACTAAGCTCGACTCTAAGGTCGAATAATACACACAAAAGTCTAAGTCTGAAACAATATACAAGTTTTGGTTGATGGAATTCTAGATACAATGAATAATACAAGTAAAATGGTGGTTCTTGATGCAAAAGAACCCACCTACCAAATGCAATTCACCCACAAGGAATCAGTGTGCCAGAAATGCCGCAATGGAACCTGTACGGCAAAACCTGCAAGAACTGTGGCACAACGGGGGTGAGCTGCCAACTCGTGAATAGAAAATATCTACAAGCAGAAACCGAATGCAAGACATAACCCTATGTCAAAACAATCAGTAATATAAACCTCAAGAGTAAGTCTGAAGCATGATAAGGTGGCAATGCAATATCAAATCATGTATGTAGTGCCAAGTACTCAGGTAATAACATGCCATAAATGTAAGGTATGTCTGCATGAAGTAAATATGATGAAGTATCAATGAATATCAATACATATATATTAGCGTCCCATACCACTAATATTGGTGTAAGGGTATATATAACAGCGCCCTCATACCCTGTTATATATACAAATGAAGTATGATCAATGTAATCAAAGTCTGTATGTGATCCATGTCTGTATATACGTGGAACCCGTCCACCCGTCACCCAATGACAATAAACGTGGAACTCGTCCATGAAAGGTTCCTAGGCACACTAAGGAGGTCTCACAAGGCATCAACCATGCCAATTTCAAAAATTAGAGGTGCCGAGAAACTCTAATACGGATCGTTGGCTAGATATATAGGCGATAACAATAACTAGTAAACAACTTTACTAATAAGGGACAGAAATACAACCTTTGTAGATCCGGTCCTCCACCTCCACGGCTCCGTAATGAAGTCCTCTCCGCTGTCCAAATGAAATCCCGGGCTCAAGCGTCGGCTTCATCGGAGAAAAAGCGGGCTAGGTCATCGACGACGATGCCGAAGATGATCTACGTCGAGGCATCACTAGATCAAGCTCGACCTTCACCAAGCCATGAAAACTTGTGAAGGAAACACCCTATACTACTTGCCAAGAGGTAGAGGATGAAGAAATAGGAAGTGGGTTCACTTTAAAATTGGATTTCTTACTCTTTTTCATCAATCACCATTGATGAAGTCAAGTTTTCTTCATTGAAGAAGATGAAGAAGAAGAAGAAGAAGATAAAGATATTGTTATGATAAGAATAGAATATAAAAATGAATTCTTATCATAATCTAACCATGGTCATGTGTAGAGAGTTAACTAGAGTTAGGTGAATGGTTAGGGTTTGGAGAAGAAGACAAAGTGGTCACTTGGTCAAAGCTTCATGAAGCTTCAACAAGCTTCATGTTTGAAAGCAACCCTTTTGTTTTTCTTTTCTCATTCTTTTTACCCAAAAATAAATAGATAAATGAATGATAGAATGAATAAATAAAACCCTAACCATTTACTTAACCTAGGTTTAATTCTTTACACAAACCATAGCAATCTTGCATCATCAAACATGATACAAACAAGTGAGAAAATCCTTTTAAACTGAACCGATACTAGTTAATGCAAAGTAATATATCAAATATATAATTATGCATTAAATCATTAAATCACTACTTGATTCAATGATCCGGTCATATCGTATATATAACCGACTAATATCTATAGTAACTACTTATCGAATCAACACTTGATCCGATAACCCGGCTATATCGCATATAACCGATCAATGTCACAAATCGCGAGAATCGAATACAGTATCATATACTGGTATTATTCTCGGTCCCGCACATATCTCATATGCGCTCCTATTTCATTTTGCTTGAGCCAGGAAACCTCTGTGTAGGACTCTAAAGACTCGTCAATACGCCGGCAGCAGGTGATGATCATATCAAACACCCACAAGCCGCAAGCGGTCTGCTAAACGTAACGGCCACCCGGGTATTGAGCGATCAGAAGATCGACGAGCAAGCCCGCTCACACTCCAGTGAATCCAACCAGTAACACTACCGTACAGTCCGGTCTTCGTCGTCTGATATGTCGCATATCTTGCCTAGGGGTGGTAAACGTCAGACCCCAATAGCTCGATAAGTCGTGTCGATATGAGGTCTATAAAAATTCGAGAAACTACTGGTAACACTTACCAGTATATCTCAGCAACCCTGGCCAGGGATTTCCGGTTATAGCCAATCGAACACAGTGCAACATCAACTCCCTATACCGGGAGAGACGAATCCCCTCCTATCGCTCATTGCCTCCATGTGATTCGGGACTGTACCCAAAAGCCACCGTTTTGCACGCCCTCTTGGACGTGGTAAGGTGGAAATCAAAGCACTGTGGGAACCACACAAGACTCTATGACGATCTCGGGTCAACAGACTACTCTGTACCAGTGTCACCAGAGAACTGCCATCTGACGTAAGGTATAATACCATCTAGGAGTTCTCGGCGAGTCCGTCCAGTATACCCAGTCTCTACTGAGCACCCGTATATCATCTCCGATGTCAAACACCAATGGATATGGGATCATCCATCGCCCATCTGTATGGGTCGAGAAGGTATACGCTAGTCTACTCTGGTATATCGATGCCCCGTCTCGATATACCCACGACTAGGGACTTTGAAGGATGTACTTATGGACTACCATGTCCCCACTAGTATGATCCGCATCATAGTCCAGGTAGTCAAGTACACATCCTAAGGGCTTTACCAACATGTAACAGAGAGACAATCAATGTACATGTTAAGATAAAGAGTAACCAGATAGCATACTATCATGTCGAGCAAGAAAGTCCTCCCTATATATGTCCCAGCATCCACTACAATATACATCCTGTGTATAGTAATGGCCTCTAGGGCATACATATAACTAACAATCTCCCACTTGCACTAGGGCCATCTGTAGCAGTGGTTGTAGTATCTCATACTCAACCATCCCATAAAAGTCTCTCTCTGAGAATAGGTCTTCGTGAGTGGATCCGCCGTGTTATCCTCTGAGTCTACTCTCCTAACCTCGATCCCTTAGAGATCAACCATCTCCATGATCAGGTGATACTGCCTTAGAATATGTCTGGATCACTGATGGGACATGCGTTCCTTGGCATAAGCCACAACTCCATTGTCACACAATGGGAGGAACATAGTTCATCTCATGAACCAATATACACCCAAACAGCTTCTTTGGTAGCATCTTTAGTAGCGATGTATCGTGCCTTTATCGTCTAGTATGTCACGGTATCTAGCTTGGAACTCTTCCAACATACCGTCCCTTTACTGAGGGTAAAGACAATGCCTGCGACTGACATTCAGTCGTCTTTATCACCCTGGAACACTACCAGTGATTCTCCCCAGGATCGATTGATACCATCTCACTACAACTAGTGAGAATCCTAACATCCAATTAAATCTATCTCATAGATCCAAAACTCAGGATTTAGGAGGTATCATTTTGATCCTATATGGAGAATCATTGTGATAAGCGGAGATTGATCGAGCGTAGCATAGGAAACTCCTTCCCTATCAAGAGTATGTCATCCACGTACTATACGAGGATCGTCACCATACTCCCTACTACCTTTTCGTTTATACAAGGTTCATCTACCATTTTGATGATGTCAAACTCTTTGACTAATTCATCAAAACAGATGTTCCAACTCCGCGATGCCTGCTTTATCCTATAAAGCATCTTGCACACGTTTCCGCTGCTCCCACTGTTTACGAAGCCCTCTGGCTGTGTACTTATAGACGCTTTCTTCCAAATCATCATTTAGAAAAGCAGTCAAGACACCCAACCACCAGATATCGTAGTCATGGTATGTAGCTGTGGCAAGTAGGATCTGGATGGACTTAAGCATAGGAACGAAAAAGGTTTCATCATTATCCACGCCTGGCCAATAATGCAAACCTTTAACAAGTCTAGCTTTGAAAGTCTCAACTTTTCCATGTACACCAAGTAATCTTCTCAAGATATACTTGCTCCTGATGGGGATTTAACCCTTCAGATATAGCAACTAAATTCCATACTTTGTTGGTGTATAAGGATTCCATTTCAGATCGATAAGCATCCAGCCATTCTTACAGAGTCACACTCCTGATGGCCAGCTCGAAACTAGTTGGGTCATCATCTCATGATGCAATCCTCGCTCCCACTGTCATAGAGAAACAGAAGTATCTCTCAGGTGGGTGAGGAACCGTACTAGATCGGCGGGGAGGCTGAGGTTCGTTGGTATCTACTGAATCCTTTGGTTGTACCAAATCATCTGCTGTATTTTGTATAGCTGGAACCTTTCCAGTTCTACATAACAGACTTTGCCTCGAGCTTCTCCAGATTTAGCTTTTAGACATAGGCTGGACAACCCCAAATCTTAACTAACTTAAGAAATGGGCTCTTCCCTTTCCATATCTCATATGGAGTGGTAGGCAACTGATTTGATTGGAACCCTATTCAATAGGTATTCATCTTCTCAAGTGCATAACACCCTAAAGGAAATAGGTAACTCAGTAGTACTCATCATAGAGCACACCATATCAAATAGGGTGTATCTGCTCCGCCCCGATATACCATCGTGCTATGGTGTATACGGAGGAGTAATTCTGCGAGAGAATCTCATTCTCCTTTAAAATTGTCCAAGATTTCCGTGCTCAAGTATTCTCCTCCTCGATCACATCAAAGGACATAATACTTATACCCTTATTTTGGTTCTCTACTTCTAACTTATATTCTGTGAATATCTCAAAAGGTTCGGACTTGTGTTTCAACAAGAACATAAATCTGAATCTCGAAAGATTAATAGAGAATGTAATGAAGTACAAAGAACCGGTCTTGGCATGTGTAGACAGGGGACCTACATACATCAACATGTATCATCCCAAGAGTTCACTAACTCTTTCTCTGTTTCCAGTAAACGGAGCTATGGTCATCTTATCATTGTGACATGACTGGCGAGTTTCACAAGATGTAAATTCAAACTGATTTAAATATGCATCTAAATGTAACTCAGCTAGTCGGGTCGCATTGATATGACCTAGTCTACAATACCTCAAGAGATTCGTTCATTTCTAAACTCTTCCTCTTGTGTGTGTTATGTATACTAAGAACTGTAGTTTGATTTAGAACATCAATGCTTTTAGATAACGTGCCTGAACCGATCAACTTTTGATATAGGAAATGTTCAAAACATTATCCAACAATACAAAATTTTATCGTTTCTTTACTAATAAAGAGACAGATATGATTTTGTATATCAGGTTCGGTATCTAATAACATTCGTTCAGAATCAATGTATTACAATACAGGGTGACAGTGACCAACAGACTTGGCTGCAACACTTGCCCCGTTTTCTGCCTCATGAAACTTATCACCCGTTCTCAGTTTTTCTAACCATTTGTAGCCCTATGTAACAGATTATATATCTGGGATCCTGATCCGGTATCATATACCCAGGATGCGGAGGATACTGAGAAACAGTTCTTTGTAATGAACAAACCCGAAGATGTTGCATCAACATGCACTCTCTTCGTTTGGGCGGCACGGGAAATCTGGTATTCCCCGATTTCCTGCTCTGTCTTATAGCAATTATAAGTAGGAGTGGGACCAACGTTCCCCAGCTCAGTATAACAAGCGGATTCGGTCAATAATCCGTATTATTATCTTGATTAAGGCATGATATGGTCGCTACCTGGAGAGAGAGAGAAGAAAACACTCAGCGTGGGCTCTTGCAAGAATAGATTGGTTATTATTTTATCTAATCAGGATGGCTCCCACTGCTTTTAATCAAATCTTCCTTCAAACCCTAAAAGGAAAGACTAGCCGGGATTAATTACACACTACAAGTTCGCCAATCTTTCAGCCAGGCCAGTGTCGGTACTTTGAGGGAGGTCCCCCGTGCTTTCGCACGAACCTAATTAATGTAAAGCTCGTTTTCCCAGAGGCGTAACCTCGTTAACACCTTTCTAGACACCTACTTGATCGGCTAATTGTAATGTATAAAACTCTCCCAAGAGTAACTCTTACTCGCAGCGGGTATCGGGATCCAACTATCTCATAGAAGGTATGCAATCTCATTGCAAATTTCAACACTTGAAATTCCCGATAATATTTTGCCCGTAACCTCCTATGACCTTGACAAAGGCCAACAAACCATAGGATGCTAGTCAAGTTCAACCCGTCATTTCCTGATTGAATTAAACCCACCCGCACAGCCCTTGACAAAGGCCAACAAGGTCGCACGACTACCCTAACCCAATCTGCATCATATGCATAAGCAGATAAGCACCAGTTAGCTACTGCACACTACGCCTTGACAAAGGCCAACAAACGCAGCACGAATACTAACTACTACTTATCTGAAATGACGGAGGGATACGACAGGTTTTTCTGAAAACCTATTGCGTAATGAACTTGATATCGTTGTAGGATCGAATGAATTTTGAAATGGAGTGTTTTTGAGGCTTTTCTAGTTTTGCTAAAGGAGTCACTCCCGGAGAAGGGATCGTCGGTCCTTTCCTCGTCGAATGAGGTGCGGGATATATCACATATATCACTGTGCAAAGCAAGAACTCTTAAAAGCAATCAAAAGACAAACCGAGGGTTGTAGCATCTACCAGTTATTGCTAAAGGAGTCACTCCCGGTGAAAGGATCTCGGTCCTTTCCTTATCGAATAAGGTGCAGGATATATCACATATACCACTGTGCAAAGCAAGAACTGTAGCTACCTGTTTTATTTTGAAATTCGATTCTACAACATCTTAGGTTTCTTTTATTTCATTAATCATATTAATGAAGTCCCATCATTTAAGTACCTAAACATCACAGATAAATACGACGTACACTTATGCCATCTGCATTCGTCTCGATGTCCCCTCGTGCACCGTTAGGTTAGGTAACTAACGGCAGAGCAGGGCAGGGCTAGCGCGGGTGTAAAACATAAGTAACGCCTATATAATATATCATATATACTATATACTGTATCTATCACAGAACATCACATGATCACATCACAGATATCGCAGCAGAAGAAACATATGAAATATTGGATATACTAGGACGTCCGTGTTTTCAATACGAGCCAGTATAAAACACGGATTCCACGGTCGTGATGAACAGCCAAACCCACACCCCTAGACCCCTACGAGAGCGGCAAGCAACCCTACCAATTCTGGAGTTAGGAGACCCGGGCTCGACTCCTCGAGTTGGTCTCCCACTGGACTCCAGAACCCGGTTACTTGTGCCCTCCTCCTTGGGTCTATCCTAGTGCGGAAAAGTAAATAATATACAAAGGGTGACATCTTCCGCAACCTGGAAGTGCTCCAATAAAAGAATATTACATACAAGTTTTTACATGAATGAAAATGAAAAACACTCATCTCACATAAAACCCCCGGCTATTCAAACACGACGATCCAATATAACATATCCAGCAACACATAACATCACATGTCATCAACGTAAGTAAACATGCGTATCCCAATTGTCATTGACATATAGCAACGAAACCGGCGATATCACATATTACACTTACGGTCACAGAAAAGAAAGTGTAAAACTACAACAGTTGGAATCCGCAACCCCTTTAGACATCACATGCCTAATCAAATGAATTACTTAGACATCGCATGCCTAACAATTATAAACCCTGCATTTTAGTCTCATTATCGAAAACACTTTTCAATATCAAGTCGGGCAATTCAACAAGATTCCCGACATCCTGATCGAATGCTCGTCGCAAACTTCAGTAGGCGGCTGCACCCCCGACGCCGTCGACCAAGTGCACCAAGGCGGAACTCCGCTACCGCGAGCACCCAAACGGATGCTTTCGGCGACGGGGTTCTCCTACAGTCACTTGGTCGGGGCTATGGGGCGAGGCTGTCTATTAAGTTTATCCGGCGAGTATCCGCGTACGCTACGTGATTGCGACGGACTTTTGATCACATCAAAACTCCGTGGCAACCGATCAAGTGAGACTAAACCGCTAGATTTATAACATTCATTCAGTTATCTCATAACTATTTGTGAATTCCAATTATTGTATCCCATTCCAGATAATTAGAAAATGTTAAACTTTCCGATCGAACATTCAAACACCCAAGTTTTCCCGATATAGATCAACACATGAAACAAGTCTAAAAACATTCAGTTCGTGCCTCAGTACCAACGGTCCAGCCGTAGAAAGGTCAAGCTAACGCCTCACATGTGGCACGCCGTACTGCCCCAAACCCGAAGGTTCAAAGGGCAGTTCAAGACGGTCACATAATCGAGTTAAGGTTTGTTGTCTTCTAGAGGGTCCATCGAGTTGCTTGCACTACTTAGAACGTCTTTAAACTACGGAAAAATCCAACACTTGGAAATTTCCCGACAGGGGAAAAATTGGGTATTTATATCCGGTCGAACTTTTTAACATATTCTAAAATTTATCCGGAAAGCCACATAGACAAAATCTGATACTCCGATCGAAACACCGAATCCCCAAAACAACCCCAGAAAATCCAACTCTTGAATAATATTTAAAAATACCCAGAGAACTCAGTACTGAATAAAAGAAGTTACTGTGCAAAATTGGGAGTGTGACGTCACACTATTGCCGCGGAACCGCCGCATAAGCTAGGCTTATGCCGCGGTTCCGCCGCGCATTAGAGGGATCATGAGATAATTTTTGCGCCGTAATTCTTAGAATTCCCTGCTGAATTTTTTAAGCATTTTTAATCTGGAAAAAACCCAGTTTTTAGAAAAAGTCCAGAGAGCATTTTCCGGGTTAGGTTTTCGGTTCGATCGGGTTTCAAACGTCGTCTAGACTTAGACTTCGCCTAAGGCTCTAGCTAGGCTCTGATACCAATGAAAGGTTTCTAGGCAGACTAAGGAGGTCTCACAAGATATCAACCATGCCAATTTAAAAAATTAGAGGTGCCGAAAAACCCTAATACGGATCGTTGGCTAGATATATAGGCGATAACAATAACTAGTAAACAACTTTACTAATAAGTGACGGAAATACAACCTTTGTAGATCCGGTCCTCCACCTCCACGGCTCCGTAATGAAGTCCTCTCCGCTGTCCAAATGAAATCCCGGGCTCAAGCGTTGGCTTCATCGGAGAAAAAGCGGGCTAGGTCATCGACGACGATGCCGAAGATGATCTACGTCGAGGCATCACTAGATCAAGCTCGACCTTCACCAAGCCATGAAAACTTGTGAAGGAAACACCCTATACTACTTGGCAAGAAGTAGAGGATAAAGAAATAGGAAGTGGGTTCACTTTAGAATTGGATTTCTTACTCTTTTTCATCAATCACCATTGATGAAGTCAAGTTTTCTTCATTGAAGAAGATGAAGAAGAAGAAGAAGAAGAAGAAGAAGAAGATAAAGATATTGTTATGATAAGAATAGAATATAAAAATGAATTCTTATCATAATCTAACCATGGTCATGTGTAGAGAGTTAACTAGAGTTAGGTGAATGGTTAGGGTTTGGAGAAGAAGACAAAGTGGTCACTTGGTCAAAGCTTCATGAAGCTTCAACAAGCTTCATGTTTGAAAGCAACCCTTTTGTTTTTCTTTTCTCATTTTGTTTATCTAAAAATAAATAGATAAATGAATGATAGAATGAATAAATAAAACCCTAACCATTTACTTAACCTAGGTTTAATTCTTTACACAAACCATAGCAATCTTGCATCATCAAACATGATACAAACAAGTGAGAAAATCCTTTTAAAGTGAACCGATACTAGTTAATGCAAAGTAATATATCAAATATATAATTATGCATTAAATCATTAAATCAATACTTGATTCAATGATCCGGTCATATCGTATATATAACCGACTAATATCTATAGTAACAACTTATCGAATCAACACTTGATCCGATAACCCGGCTATATCGCATATAACCGATCAATGTCACAAATCGCGAGAATCGAATATAGTATCATATACTGGTATTATTCTCGGTCCCGCACATATCTCATATGCGCTCCTATTTCGTTTTGCTTGAGCCAGGAAACCTCTGTGTAGGACTCTAAAGACTCGTCAAAACGCCGGCAGCAGGTGATGATCATATCAAACACCCACAAGCCGCAAGCGGTCTGCTAAACGTAACGGCCACCCGGATATTGAGCGATCAGAAGATCGACGAGCAAGCCCGCTCATACTCTAGTGAATCCAACCAGTAACACTACCGTACAGTCCGGTCTTCGTCGTCTGATATGTCGCATATCTTGCCTAGGGATGGTAAACGTCAGACCCCAATAGCTCGATAAGTCGTGTCGATATGAGGTCTATAACAATTCGAGAAACTTCTGGTAACACTTACCAGTAAATCTCAGCAACCCTAGCCAGGGATTTCCGGTTATAGCCAATCGAACACAGTGCAACATCAACTCCCTATACCGGGAGAGACGAATCCCCTCCTATCGCTCATTGCCTCCATGTGATTCGGGACTGTACCCAAAAGCCACCGTTTTGCACGTCCTCTTGGACGTGGTAAGGTGGAAATCAAAGCACAGTGGGAACCACACAAGTCTCTATGACGATCTCGGATCAACAGACTACTCTGTACCAGTGTCACCAGAGAACTGCCATCTGACATAAGGTATAATACCATCTGGGAGTTCTCGGCGAGTCCGTCCAGTGTACCCAGTCTCTTCTGAGCACCCGTATATCATCTCCGATGTCAAACACCAATGGATATGGGATCATCCATCGCCCATCTGTATGGGTCGAGAAGGTATACGCTGGTCTACTCTGGTATATCGATGCCCCGTCTCGATACACCCACGACAAGGGACTTTGAAGGATGTACTTATGGACTACCATGTCCCTACTAGTATGATCCGCATCATAGTCCAGGTAGTCAAGTACACATCCTAAGGGCTTTACCAACATGTAACAGAGAGACAATCAATGTACACGTTAAGGTAAAGAATAACCAGATAGCATACTATCATGTCGAGCAAGAAAGTCCTCCCTATATATGTCCCAGCATCCACTACAATATACATCCTGTGTATAGTAATGGCCTCTAGGGCATACATATAATTAACAGTCCACCCGTCACCCAATGACAATAAGCATCATGTATGTAAAATATGAGGATATAAACAAAATCATAGAAAACATCATGAAACCTGTGCCTAGCTTCGGCACGAAAATCCTCATCTATCAGGCACTGTCACCAAGACTAGCCCTGATAGGTACGTATCATATGCTCCCTCGAAACCCGAGTGCCTAGCTTCGACCCTCGAATTTCGCCGTATCATACGTACATACTCCGGTCGGTATCCCCACGATAACCGCCGAGTCCAAATACTATCACCGGTAGGTAGTTGTTCAGACCATAATATTGCATTTATCATTCCCCTATTCTTACCCTTTTTATAAATAAACAGGTACTCTTGACGCACGTTTGTTGCATATTACAGGTTACAGGTTTCTGGAGCAAATACAATGAAAAAGACACAAAACAACAGAAAAAGGGACTTTTGACCAACAAGTAGACGGATCCTAATCAAGCCTAGTCGAAGAACAGTGCAAGGTCCAAAAAGTCAAGTGAAACGGTTAAAAAGCCCAATACGAATCTTCACTGAAAATCTGGAGTAGACTCAGAAGCCCAACAGAGGAAAGAAATATAAAAATATAAAGCCCAAGAAACAAGAAATAAAGCCCAGGAGTTTCACAAAATGAACCCACTGTTTGGCCGCGGATCCGCGGCCATCAAGCTCCCTTGTCGGTGGAAAATCTCTGGGTTGTTGCGACGATTCTGGTGTCAGGATTTTACGTGGGCAAATCTGTAATTGCGCATGTGCGAGAGCCTGTAACCCTAGGTTTCCTATTTTCCTATAAATTGTAATCTTAGATCTAAAAATTGTATGCCTCTTTTCAATCAATAAAATTCAGAATTTTTGGAGGTGACATTCAGATCTGTTCTTCTTGTTTGGAGCGAGCCGTCAACCTAGTAAGTCTTTTAATTCTTTTAATTATAATGTCTTCTCATCCCCTAATGAGCGAGTAGTCTCCTCGCTTGTTAGGGTTAGCCTTAGGGAAAGGGTTGAGAGATGAAATCTCTCACCCCTTTCAATGCCACTTTCACCTAATAAATTAGAACTTCACGCATACGAGCACAACCGCTCCCTGCGGCATCCTACCCTTCGAGGTAACGATGAACCGTAGTATAAAGGGCCGGTTCCGCGCGTTTTCCGTGAGGGTTAGGAGAATTATCAACAAAGGTAGGGTACAAATCTAGAGGAAGAAACATCTTCCCAAAAGATTTGTATCCACTTTATTGATAATTAACTTAACATCTAATAGATCTAAACAAAGTAGGCATTGAAAGCGGTGATGAAAAACTTTAATCTCCAAAACTTCCCTTAAGCCTAACCCTAGCAAGATTCTTAAATTAGATTAATTAGATCCAGTATTTTAGATTTCTATAAACCAACCAAAACTACAAATAGAATCAACTCGTTAAGACACAATAAAGAAATTTACCCGTCTCTGTGGATCGACCCGTACTCACCGGCTAGCTGCGAAGCGACGCCGTTTCTGATTGCGGTAATTACAAGTTTTGACACTAATCAAATGGCGCCGTTGCCGGGGATCGAACCCGGGTCACCCGCGTGACAGGCGGGAATACTCACCACTATACTACAACGACCCCCATATTCTGTTTTTCTATTTTTTTCTGACTGCACTACCCTTTAGTGTATGTTATCTTGGACTAGGGATACTAACGCCCGATTACTCCGTGTTTCGTTGGTACCGACCAACGAACCCTTCGACGAACCCCTTCGTCGATCTTCCGTCCACTTCCTTACCCCCAAACTCAAATTCTTTCACCGAAGGTATGTCGGGATTCAACCCCAACGATACCTTACCGACGGGAATGATTCCACCTCCGCCAGGTGCGAATAACCCGAATCTTCTGCCTGTTGTAGCGCCCACACGAGTCGCGCTCCAGGATTTCTTCTACCCCGTCCGCACTTCCTTACCTACATGTCTTTCACCCCCACCGGCAAATGGGGACAATTTTGAAATAAAACCACACTTCATCAATATGCTGCCTAAGTTTCATGGTTTGGAATCCGAAGATGCATATATTTTCATTAATAAATTCCAAAACGTTTGCGCCATGATGAAGACAACCCAATTAAGTGATGATGCAATAAGGCTAAGGGTCATTCCTTTTACCTTATGTGACCTAGCCGAGAAGTGGCTATACAGCACCGCATCACATTCCATTAGAAATTGGGACGAGTTTGTGAGAGCTTTTCTGAAAAAGTTCTATCCTCATCATAAAACTGCTAAAATCTGAAATGAGATTATACAATTTTCACAGCTTCCGTCCGAACCATTCTGGAAGTGTTTCGAGAGATTTAAAGACCTACTTGTTCAATGCCCTCATCATGGGATAGAAAAGTGGCAACTTTGCCAAACTTTATACGAGGGATTGAACGCAGCAACGAAGCAGTTGCTAGAAACAATTTGTCAAGGTCATTTTCTCTCCAAGTCTAGCGACGAAGCTTGGCAGTTTCTTGAGGACCTAAGTGAGCAAACAATTCAGTGGGAGAGTACCAAGACGACATCATCTTCTTCAGTTGGTCAATCTAGGGCAGGCATACATCAAATAGATATGTCGATTGCTATGAAGGCCGAGATGGCCTCACTTATGAAAAAGCTAGAAGCCATTGAGACCAAAATCTCATCGACTTCTCCTGCCCCTACTCTACCCACACGAACTGTTTGTGCTTGTTGTTCTAATCCATCACATCTCACCGAAGAGTGCCCTTATAATGCACCCATTCAAGGGTAGGATCAAGTCAATGCTGCATTCCAGCAAAGACAAAGAAACGATCCGTACTCTTCGACATACAATCAGGGGTGGAGGAGTCACCCAAATTTCGCTTGGAACCAAAATCAACAAGTCCAAGGGAATAACAATTTTCAAAGAGCTCCTCCACAACAACAACAAGCATCCTTACAAACTCAAATACAGCAACCTTTCCAACAACAACCTTATACAAATCAAACGAACAATTTGGCTCAACCAAATGATGATAAGGTTACCTCGCTTGAAAAGAGTCTAGATGCATTTCTTAAGCAAACTACAGAATCCGCAACAAGATTTGAATGTTATGTTCAATCTTTATTGAATAACAATGCCTCACATGATCAAAGTATCAAATCTATTGAGGCACAAATTGCACAATTAACTGCTGCGTTGAGCGAGAGAGAAAAGGGAAAGCTTCCATCTCAACCATTGCCCAATCCCGGTCACACACAAAACGCATATAACAATCACAATGTGAATGCGGTGACCACGTTGAGATCCGGAAGAGAGTTGCAAAATAATGTGGAAACTAATGATGACATCCCCGCCGGTGGTTCTTCTTCCCCTTCTTCATTTTCTTCACTTCCTTCTTCACCTTTTTCTTTAGAGCCTATTCTCCACCCTTCACACGGCTCTACTTCTTCTGACCCGAACGGACCCATTTCTCACAACACGAACACATCCACACTGGGATCCGTTCCTCCTCCACATTCTACTCCACAGACTTTTGACTCAACAAATTTTCAGAATGCTCCATTCCCAAACAGGTTGAGTCCTAATAAACCAAATACACAAGTGGAAAAAATTGTGGAGATATTTAAGCACGTTAGCATAAATATACCTCTCTTGGATGCTATCCAACAAGTCCCATCATACGCGAAAATCTTAAAGGGATTATGCACTTCAAAGAGAAAAGCATCTCAAGTACCCAAGAAAGTGCTAGTGGCTAGTGCAGTGAGCAATGCTATTAACCACCATCAAACCTTACCCCAAAAAAGAAAGGACCCCGGCTGTCCTACTATTTCAATTACAATTGGGGATAAGAACATTAATCGAGCACTTTTAGATCTTGGGTCTAGTGTTAACCTGATTCCTTACTCCGTGTACGAACAATTAGGGGTTGGAGAGTTGAAACCCACCCGTTGCACTCTCCAAATGGCTGATCGATCAATCACCTATCCAAGGGGTCAACTAGAGGATGTGTTGATCAAAGTCGGGGAATTCATATTCCCCGTTGATTTTATCGTTATGGATACGCAACCTGTTGCTAACCCAAGAAACCAAATTCCGGTGATTCTTGGTCGACCATTTTTGGCCACTTCCAATGCCGTAATAAATTGTCGCAATGGCTCCATGACTCTATCCTTCGGAAAGAGGTCTAGTGAGTTCAATATTTATAAGATGGGAAGTCTGCCCCCCGTGCCTAAAACTAGTACACGAGAAGTTTGCTCTATTCACGAAATCACGCAGGAGGACTGCGAGCTTGAAAGATTTCTATTTGATGAAAACAGCTTTGACGCCACTAGTGCGTCCCTCCTCGAGCCTACTACCGTTGACACAACCGATGTTGATTATGAATGTTTCACTTTTTTGGATGATGACGACTCACAGCCCGAATATGAGTCGTTTGAATTTTTGGATGAGTCAGTCGAACCATCCGAATCGGTTGTTTGCAGTGATTTCGAACCTGTGTTGGAGTCCTTTAAGTTCGAGGTAGATTCTGCAATGATTCTTTCGCCTCCGAAACTCGAACTAATGTCCTTACCGCCTCACCCTAAATATGCTTACATAGGTAAGAATGAGACTTTTCCCATTATCATATCAGCCTCTCTAGCCTTCGAGCAAGAGAACGCTATTTTAAAAGTCTTACAAGATATGCGGCAAGTTTCCAGTTGGACTATGGCGGACATCGAGGAGATAAGTTCCCTCGTAAGTGAATATCATACACATGTGATGGATGATGCCATGTCAATAGAGGACCCACAGGAACATCTTGGGGGTACTGTGGTGAGTCAACTTCCTCCCTTAGAAGTTGAAATACCCCCCTTTCTTTTAATAAGGTACGAGAATGCCAACACTCCACTAATTGCTGATCATTCGCATTCTCGTTTCGATGCATCACCATCACCTTTATATTTCCCTCCACACCTCCCATACCACTACTTCTATCTTCCCAAATTCTTTGCGGACCACCACAACTTATTTTTCCACCAACCAATATCCTTTACTAATAAATTTTTCAAATGGTTGGTGTTGACTTTTGGCCGATGCAAAGTTTGGCAGTAATGTCTAACATAGTTTAAATGAAGTTTGGGGGAGGGCCTTTTTGTACATATTTTTGTTTTTCTTAAATAAAATATAAAAATTATAAATAAATAAACAGGGAAGTGCCGGTATTTTGACCCTCTTGGTTTAGCATGACAGTGAGGACACTGTCAAGTTCAAGTTTGGGGGTATGCTCGGTACGTCTTCTTCCTTCGCATTCATTTGTACATATTTTTGCATTTGCATACTTATTTTAAAACCCATAAAAATTTGAAAAATTATAAAAATTATTGTATTCAATTTTGGCTAATTGACTAGAGTTTGACAAATAGGTTAACTAGCTAGGAAAAACTAGATCTTAGACTTAGTGAATTAAAAACCCTAAAAATAACATTCCTTAAAGTTTAACAGTAGAAAGTATATGCCTTGTGGTTTACTTAGAAATAGGCAAATTTTAGGTTCACTTCTTGGGCTAAGTCAAAATGAGGGAAGAGTATTGATGTTCTTATTAGAGTATAAGTTTGAAAAATAGTTCCTAGCTTAAGTCGAGAATCTGAAAACGTATACCCTACAATTTGCACAATCACGCACCTTGAAACTTGGAATAGTAGAAGAGACCTTGAAAGGCTCTTGTCTAAAGTCCTTAGTATGAAAAAGTGTGAATAAAGAAAAAAAAATGGACACTGGTTTTTGTGATTACTTAAGGCTGCAAAAATAGAAAAATATTTAGCGAGGGTGCTTCATCACCTAGTGCCTTAGACCAACTGGTTTGGGGGTCACTGCTAAAACCTTGGGTGTTGCAAAGACTAGGAAGTATGTTTTAAAGTGCAAACGCATTTTGTAATCGGTCGTTGGTACCTCAGGAAGTATTAACGGTCGCATGAAGGATGTGTAAGCAAATTTCATTTAAATTCACCACTAATTAGTACTTTGGACAACGGACAAGGGGTTGATTGCTTAATTTGAATTTCCAAGTGTAGGGGTGACTTATACACACACGTAGGGGTATGTGATTGGAATTTAGATGAGAGAAAGGAATGAAGAATAGAACTTGTATCTTTAATAGAGTTGATAGAAATTCCTAAGTGGAGATGGAACCCTAGAAGGAAAACTAAAGAAATGCCGAAAGCTAAGTAAGTCTACATAACATATATAATCTTAAGTTAAATAATGAGGAAGCGTGAAGAATATGGGTGGATAATTTACAAGTAGAAGATAATAGAATTCCTTATTAGAAGACCAAATTGGAGAACAAAAGTCAAAAGGCCGAGTTGATAGGATTTTGTGGGTAGTATCCGCTGAAAACCCTCAGGAGACAACACTCCTCCTACTAGGGACACCTAGAGGTTTAACGGCTTGTTGCACGAGCTCAGTGCAATCGCGTTTCCCTGCGAAAGTGCGGTTAGGATTTTTTAGAGAATAAAATAATAAGTTTGCTCGAGGACGGGCAAAAGGTAAGTTTGGGAGTATTTGTTCAGACCATAATATTGCATTTATCATTCCCCTATTCTTACCCTTTTTATAAATAAACAGGTACTCTTGACGCACGTTTGTTGCATATTACAGGTTACAGGTTTCTGGAGCAAATACAGTGAAAAAGACACAAAACAACAGAAAAAGGGACTTTTGACCAACAAGTAGACGGATCCTAGTCAAGCCTAGTCGAAGAACAGTGCAAGGTCCAAAAAGTCAAGTGAAACGGTTAAAAAGCCCAATACGAATCTTCACTGAAAATCTGGAGTAGACTCAGAAGCCCAACAGAGGAAAGAAATATAAAAATATAAAGCCCAAGAAACAAGAAATAAAGCCCAGGAGTTTCACAAAATGAATCCACTGTTTGGCCGCGGAACCGCGGCCAAACCCTACCTGGCGCCGCGGATCCGTGGTCATCAAGCTCCCTTGTCGGTGGAAAATCTCTGGGTTGTTGCGACGATTCTGGTGTCAGGATTTTACGTGGGCAAATCTGTAATTGCGCATGTGCGAGAGCCTGTAACCCTAGGTTTCCTATTTTCCTATAAATTGTAATCTTAGATCTAAAAATTGTATGCCTCTTTTCAATCAATAAAATTCAGAATTTTTGGAGGTGACATTCAGATCTGTTCTTCTTGTTTGGAGGGAGCCGTCAACCTAGTAAGTCTTTTAATTCATTTAATTATAATGTCTTCTCATCCCCTAATGAGCGAGTAGTCTCCTCGCTTGTTAGGGTTAGCCTTAGGGAAAGGGTTGAGAGATGAAATCTCTCACCCCTTTCAATGCCACTTTCACCTAATAAATTAGAACTTCACGCATACGAGCACAACCGCTCCCTGCGGCATCCTACCCTTCGAGGTAACGATGAACCGTAGTATAAAGGGCCGGTTCCGCGCGTTTTCCGTGAGGGTTAGGAGAATTATCAACAAAGGTAGGATACAAATCTAGAGTAAGAAACATCTTCCCAAAAGATTTGTATCCACTTTATTGATAATTAACTTAACATCTAATAGATCTAAACAAAGTAGGCATTGAAAGCGGTGATGAAAAACTTTAATCTCCAAAACTTCCCTTAAGCCTAACCCTAGCAAGATTCTTAAATTAGATTAATTAGATCCAGTATTTTAGATTTCTATAAACCAACCAAAACTACAAATAGAATCAACTCGTTAAGACACAATAAAGAAATTTACCCGTCTCTGTGGATCGACCCGTACTCACCGGCTAGCTGCGAAGCGACGCCGTTTCTGATTGCTGTAATTACAAGTTTTGACACTAATCAGTAGTGCTCCCGTGCCAGGCTCACCGTCTAACATATACGAATCTTCTTGTCCCGGGGTACCTTACCGGGTCTACCATGTACCCACAGACGGTACCTACCGCTCCTCGAATCGGGTTTCATATGCTACTCTCAGAACCGAGAAAGCACATGGTGGACGCACTGAAATATCATATCAAGGGAAACCGGGCTTTAAAGACAATACATATTCACAGTTGAAATAGCCACGGTTCCCAAATCCAGAAATATCATGGAAACAACATATCTCAATGCGTATAATCAGAAAGCATGATGTATGCGACATATAAACGAATATAAGCATATCGGTATATCATGCAACAAGGAATAGTGATATGCACATATTGGGGAAGCCGCTCTTTTAAAATGAATCAGTTTTAAAGAGTATCTTGCGGTTCCCAAATCTAGAAATATCATCTGTGTATGCGCAAACAAGTATGTGTACAAATATAAGTGTACAATGAGTATGTATACAAGTATGCCATGCAAGGATCGTATCCTGAATGCAACAGTACTACAGTGTAGTGACATGGCAATTATCGATGATGAAGTGTGTGAGCCGGCAAGCAAGTGTACGTGGAATATACGCATCTTCGATAATGGTGCTGGTGTCCTAACAGCATGATGGTAATAAAGCAATAACCAATGAAATGCAATGCGAATAGTACAGAAAATGCGGAATCGAATAATCAATGCGACAGTGAAGAATATACACCAATATGTACATGTCATGCAGTGGTGCCATTTGAAATATGACGAATCGGGGTTTTGGTAAAATAAGGGTTACAGTATTTTTAAGAATAGATACGTCTTTTGAAAATACCCGTAGAATCCCTTTACTTGTCTTTAAGTTATCCCCGATTCGTTAGTTTTGAAATAGGTATGACTTGGGTCTAGTCTAGCATCTACTAAGCCAAGTCCATCAGGAGGTGTATGGAAACCACCTAAATCTGAGTCGATATATATATAGTAGTCGATGATCCCGCCTCCGTAGTATCGCGTACGATACAGTATATCATATGACATCCTCAAGTCATGAGTGCGGATCTATCATCAATATAAAGATCGTACGGTAAATCGTCGTACGGCATCCCAATAGCTGGGTACGGGTCAATATCACAATCAGCTCATCAATTATTTGGTATTCTCATCATCATATCGCATAATCCGGGGTACTGATCTAAGTCTAGTACAACTGATACCATCAATAAAGTAGGGATACGGGGGGTAAACACACATCCCAAGCCCGCAAGAACCACAATTCGTATCCCAAATACGAATCATATCAAATCACCGATCTCACGGCACAATCCCAATATCATCGACTCATCTCCAATGTTGTCCAATATCATCAAACATAGTACAAGTATAATGAATATGCAAGGGTGTACGTGTAGGTGTAAATCTATTCTAGGGTTCGCGACTATGAACTACACTAGTTGCTTCTAACCCTAAACTATCCATAATACACCTAACACAATATCCACGACACACTATAACTATTATATATAATATATACATTATATCAACTACGGACTGCGGGGGTGCTATACGCCATCCACCCGACTTCCCCCCGTAGATATAATCTACTCACCTTGCGTCTTCATTTGTCGACGTCGCCACGTGCTTGCTTGTCGTCCCGAAATCTTCATGGGGTACCTACACATCAAAGTATCGCAAATGCGCATTAAAACCAAACCAAAGCTAAAACGGCACACGAAACCCAAAACGATACGATAAGGGGCCTATAGGTTAGAACCTACGGGCACGCCTTCAAAACCATCAATCAATCCTCGATATCGTCGTATAAACGCCAAGTAATCGAGGTAAAACGAAATACGCAAATTCAGAATTAAAAATATGGAATACGGAAACACGAATCCAAAACAACAACTAAGGAAATAGGCTCCAGATTTCACCCTAGGTCAATTTAGACAAATCTATATATACCAGGGGTCTAATCTATACATGTAGGAGCAGCAGAACCAAAACGAGGCAAAATGGTGCAGGTATGGCCGCAAATTGCGGCCAATGGGATTAAATCTACGGCCGGGTCATAGAGTTAGGGGCTAGGGTCTTGGTGGTAGCTTCTTGGGTGCCTGCACATGTCACTGTCCAATCAATTTAATTTTTAGAGTCTCGGGTTGATAGCAGATTCAATATACCCTTCCCAGATTTCACAAACTTTCCGATATCGGTTTCAAAATCCGTATTCCGGGTCTTAAGTCTCAGGTTTGGGTCCCAAATCATGCACTAGGGTGTTTATATAACCTCAACTGAGCTCAATTTCACATTATAACTCAAATTTTCCTCAAACCCTAACTAGGTTTTCTCTAAGTCCACAAAATCAAACAATATCGGTTTTATCACAACATGGGGGTATAAGGAATGCTAAAATTAAGCTAACGGTTCAGTAATTACCTCATTTGGCAACTCAAGAATTTTCTTGAGTTGCCCCTAGTGGCCAAAATCCATGCTTCTTTAGTCCAATGTGTAGATCTTGAGCTTGTACACACTTTTGATGAAATGGGGGTAGGGTTTTAGTGATGTTTGTGAGATGATTTGGGGCTTGAAGAGGGGAGGGAAATGAAAGAGCAGCAGCAGCAGGAGAAGGGGAAGAGGGAGACAGAAAATGAGAGGAAGAATAAAGAGAATGGCTAAGTGTTTGGTCAAAGAAGCCCATACCTCTCTCTCTCACACCATACTTCATTATCTTATTCCATTTTCCATTTTCTTTTCTTTTCTTTCTCTTCAAATTCCTTCTCACAAGAATAGTAACTCCAAAGTAAAACCATGGCAATAAAATGTAACACAAGTGTAGAAAAGATATGTGCATGTTTTGCACAAAAATTGCTAAAAACCTGATTAGCGATTTTTAATCGCGATTAGCACTAAATTAGCATATAACTAATCATAAAAACTTAAAAATGACATAATTCTATAAATTACCCTATTTTAGAATTTTCCATAATTTTTCTAAAATTTTTCCCATTTATTTGTATTTAATAATACCAAAATATTAAAATATTCAATAAAATAATATTAAATTATAAAAATTCCCAAAAATAATATTTTTTTTTTTTGAAATGTTACATGTGCATTCGTTCCCTGATTGTGCAAACTATATCTACAGTCGCCACTATCATCTCAGATCTAAGGAGTTCTCTATCTTCAACTTAATGGTGAACGATACTTCCTTCCATATAGAACTGCAAATGGTGCCATTTCAATACTTGCTTGGTAGCTGTTGTTGTATGAAAACTCCACAATATGTAGGTGATCTTTCCACGATCCTCCAAAGTCTAGTATACAAGCTCTTAGTAGATCTTCAAGTATCTGAATCGTTCGCTCAGACTGACCATCTATTTGTGGATGATAAGCTGTGCTAAAGTTCAGACTTGTTCCCAAGATAGCTTGCAGACTCTGCCAAAACTGCGATCAGAATCTGGTGTCACGATCGAAGAAAATGCAAACCGGCAGTCCACGTAAGCACATAATCTCATGCATGAGTTCATAGGTATCAGAAATAGTACATTATGAAGAGTTAAATCTTACTTAGATTCATACTTACTTCCATGTACTTCTTTGCTAGTGTCTCGGTAGATTGGCCAACTCGAAATGGGATGAAGTGAGCCAACTTTGTGAGTCGATACACAATAACCCATACAACATCGTTACCTTTTGTGCTGTGAGGAAGATCAGTCACAAAATCCATGGTAATGTGTTGCCACTTCCATTCTGGGATATGTAACGGTTGAAGTAAACCAGCAGTCCTGTGATATTCAGCTTTTACTTGCTGACACACCAAGCATTTGGCTACGCTTATGGATACTTCATGCTTCATTCCATGCCACCAGTAATGTTTCCACATATCTTTATACATCTTTGTACCACCAGGGTGTACTGAGTATGGAGAGCTGCGAGCTTCTTTCATCAACTCTTCCCGAACAGGACCTTGTAGTACACATAATCTACCGCCGTATCTCAAAGATCCGTCTTCGTGAATGATGAAGTCTGTTCGAAGTCCACTTTCTACTTGTTCTCTGATCTTTTGCAACTTGGCATCACTTGCTTGAGCTGCTTTGATCTGATTGATAATTGTAGACTGAACTTGTAAGTTCATCAAACTTAAAGCGTTACCTGACATGACCACTTCTATCTCCATCTGATGCAAATCTTGCTGTAGCTTCGATTGTGTGGTGAGATTCATTGATAGTGGTTGACGACTAAGTGAATCAGGTACTACATTCACCTTTCCTGGATGATATTGTAGATTGATGTCAAAGTCCGCCATGAGTTCTAACCATCTTCTTTGCCGCATATTCAACTCTTTCTGAGTAAACACATAATTCAGACTTTTATGGTCTGTGTAGATATCCACCCGTTCTCCAAGAAGATAATGATGCAAAATCTTGAGTGCAAAGATAACGACCGTCAACTCCAGATCATGAGTCGGATAGTTGCGCTCATGAATCATCAGTTGTCTTGATGCATAAGCTACAAGTTTACCGTGCTGATGTAGAACACATCCTAATCTCTTACCGGATGCATCGCAATGTACTACGAAACCTCCAGATTAGTCCGGTGTTACGAGAATAGGTGTTGATGTCAATCTTGACTTGAGTTCTACGAAAGCTTGTTCGCATACTTCTGACCATACGAATTCTTCATGTTTATGCGTGAGCTTGGTCAGGGGTGTTGCAATCTTTGAAAACCGTTCGATAAATTTTCTGTAATATCCTGCTAAACCCAAGAAACTTCAAATGTCCTTCACTTTCTTCGGTGTCGGCCATTCGCTTACTGCTGATACTCTAGCTGGATCTACATAGATTCCTTCACCTGAAACGATATGTCCAAAAAATCTGACTTGTTCTAGCCAAAACTCGCACTTACTGTACTTGGCGTAGAGTTGATGCTGTCACAAAGTCTCCAGGACAATTCGTAAATGTTCAGCGTGCTCTTTTCGATTCTTTGAATATATCAGAATATCGTCGATGAATATGACAACGAACTTGTCTAGGTACACTTGGAAAACTTGATTCATTAGGTTCATGAATATGGCTGGTGCATTGGTCACTCCAAATGGCATTACGAGAAACTCATAATGTCCATAGTGAGTCCTGAATGTCGTCTTTGGAATATTAGACTCTTTGACCTTCACCTGATGATAACCCGAACGAAGATCTAACTTTGAGAAAACGCAAGACCCACATAGCTGATCGAGCAGATCGTCGATCCGCAGTAGTGGATACGTGTTCTTTATCGTGACTTCGTTCAAAGTTCTATAATCAATGCACATTTTGTATGAACCTTCCTTCTTCTTCACAAGCAAAACTGGAGATCTCCAACTTGAAGTACTGGGACGAATCCATCCTTTCTGCAGAAGTTCGTCCAGCGGAGTATGGACCTCTTTCAAACCTTCAGAGCTTAATCGATACGGTAGTTTGATCACCGGTTGTGCACCAGGTACTAAATCAATTCCGAATTCAAGTGCTCGATCGGGAGGCAAACCTGATATATCTTCAGGAAATATATCGTCGAACTCTCGATTTACCTCTGGCTTAACTTCTCATGCTTGTAGAGTTGCAATCACCGCCTTCTTCGGTTTTGCTTTATATGTGCTAGGCTCCAGGGTACGGTCTTCACTTTTGAAATAAAAGACCGGATGCTCTAGAATTTCGAACACTACCCTCCTGTGATGACAGTCGATGGTAGCATAGAAAGTTCCTAGCCAATCCATATCCAAAACTACATCGAAGTTCGGTATGTCCAGCACCATGAACTCAGCATAGAATTCTCTACTGCAGACGACCAGTCGACACAGGTCGTATCCCATTGTTTCTTTTAGAACGTCATTCCCCGAACTGACATTCCAGCTGGATACGAGCGGTTTGACTGGAATCGCATGAGTTCGGACGAACCGTTGCGACATAAAGCAATGAGATGCTCCAGTATCGAAGAGTGCTAGTGCAAGAAGTGAGACAACTAGGATCGTACCTAAGTTATATGGGATATGGTTTAGGTATATGAAAAGATATATGGATGTAAACACGTATTGCACAGATTTTAAAGATGGGAAGTTACCAGTGATGACTTGGCCAGTGGCTTCAGCTTCTTCCACAGTCATTGTGAAAGCCTGTCGCCTAGGTACGTTCCTCCTTGTTGGGGGAACAATACTCTGTCCGTTCCTCTGTTCCTGAGGTAGGTTCCTTTGCGCTTGATGGAACTGATGAGGAGGAGGTGCAGTAGGTCCATAAGGAGGTGGAGCTGGGAGATCAAGTCGAGGAGCAGGTGCCTGGAAGTCGGCCGCTGTGGATAAGTGGTTGCCCTTCTGGGTGCAGAATTCTGATTGAGTCTTTGAGGACAAGACCCAATATCATGTGTGGATGAGCCACAGGCTAAGAAGAGGCGATTAGCACGCCTAAAATCCTTCGCCAGATGTCCATTCCTTTTGCAATAAAAGCAGAAATCTGGACTGGGCTGGTTGAATGGTACTCCCAGTCTCCTGGGTACAAACGGTGGCCTGGAAGAGGCTCCTCCTGCTATTGTAAGTCCATGTTACCTCTCCCAGTTCTTACGGGCTTGCGGAAATGATGAAAAACTATTTTTCAAGAGGTGGTAACATGGACTCAAAATACGGATCTTTGTTAAACAACTAACTAACAAACCTAACAAGAGTTTTACCTACTCGGTTAGGGGGTTATACCTTTCTTGAACTCCTACGTCTTCAACTCTTTCCGGTGTACGGATCGACCTCACCCCGTCGTCTCCTTGCGCCGAAGATGGATCCACCTGAAAGCTTCTACCTTTGGCTTCTTCTTCGAACTTGAAGAAACTAAAACACTTGGTTTGCTAAACCTTGTGAACTAGGATGAGTAGAGAAGTGAAATGGGTTTTCTTTTATCTCTAAGGCAATGTTTCTCAACTCATGAGAGGGTGTTGCCTTGAGCTAGAGAGAGAGCAAGAGGAAGAGCAAGAGGGAGAGAGAGAAATGAAATGAGAGAATGAGTAAGTCTTTTGCCATCTCATAATCCAAAACCATTATAACAAAAATAGTAATCAAGTATTATGTGATGGTTCAAGTCAAAATGGCTATATCATTTCATGCACTCATTTTGCAAAAAGAAACAAGCAAGCAAAAGTCTTTGCCATGAAATGATAGCCATTGTCATGAGGATGGTCAACTAGTCCAACCTAGTCAACCGGTCAACAAAGTCAACAAGTCAACAAAGTCAACCCCTCAACAACCATGTCACTATAATACTTAATTAATATTATTGTTAATCATATTTCTTATTCTCATTAGGGTTTAGCAAAAAGTCAATAGTCAACAGTCAACAGTCAACAGTCAACAACCCCAATGAGAATCCTCTGCCTCTGTCTCTCTGTCAACTGTGCATACACACCCGCATCCGCGTTCCGAGGAACACGAATACAAACGAGATAAAACCAATTCCAAAACGTACACTAGGATCTGGCTTAAACCAAAGTCCGTTAGTGTTAACTGTCCGGACACTGAACGTGCACAAGTGCACGGTTGTGACCGAACCCTATCGCAAAACCATGCGACCTGTCACAAAACCATGCGACCTCTACTCTTTTGCCTAAAGGCGAATATCTCTCTGTGTGGGACTCTAAAGACTCGACACTACGCTGGCAGTGTGTTTAACCACAGACCGCAAGCGGCACTAGCTGTGCGTAACGGCCCCCAGGTAGATTCCGATAAGAAGAAGGACGAGGTGAAACCCATCTGAACTCCTACTGAGCCTGAATGCGACAGTCTCCGTACAGTCCGGTCTGTTCGTCTGATAACATCGCATGGCGGGCCTAGGGGGCGGTAAACGTCAGTCCCCTAATAGCGATACAAGTCGTGTCGGAGTGTAGCCCAGAACACCCTGAGATAACACTGGAAACCTACCAGTATATCTCGCTTGCCCTGGCCAGGGACTACTCGTGTAATGGCTCTCCTAGACACAGCGCGATGTCAACCCCCAATACCAGGAGAGACGAATCCTGTCTAACCGTTACTGCCTCCAAGTGCTTTGGGACTGCACCCAACTACTACCTGTTTGCACGACTCCTTTGAGCCGTGGTAGGGTAGTAATCAAAGTACAGTGGGAACACACTCGAGGTGAAGTGACAGTGTCAAGTCAGCGGACTAAGCTGTACTCATGTCACCTGGGAACTGATAACTGACGATAGGTATAATACCAACCAACAGTTCCCGATGAGTCCTGTCCAGTGTACTAGTAACCTAACGAGCACCCGCATACTATCTCAAGTACGACGTACTGACGGCTGTGGGACAGACCGTCTCCCGAGCTGGGATGAGAAGCGCATACGCTAGTCTACTCCGGAGTATCGATGCCCTGTCTCGATAGTCCTACGACTAGGGACCTGCATAAGGATGTGCTTGTGGATTACCCAGCCCTCACGAGTGTGACTGCCATCACAACGTTGGTAATCAAGCAAAGATCCTAAAGGCTCCACTAATTTGTAAAGGCGATATGCTAAAAGAAACACATACACACATTAAAGCAGAGACAAACCAAGTAGCATACTACCATTTCGAGCAAGATTGTCTATACAACTGTGAATATCCCAAGCTTCCATCAAGTAATATACATACTAGTATGATACAGTAATGGCCTTTAGGGCATATACACTAACAATCTCCCATTTGCACTAAGGCCATGTACTGGCGTATCGAAGACTTATCATCTCGATCAGCCGCTCGAACTGAGTCTGGGGTAAGGCCTTCGTGAATGGATCTGCAGTATTATCTTCTGAAGCAACCCTCCGAACCTCGATCTCCTGGCGATCCACGATCTCCCTGATCAGGTGATACCGCCTCAAGATGTGTCTGAATTTCTGATGGGACCTGGGTTCTTTCGCTAAAGCTATAGCCCCGTTGTTGTCGCAATACATAGGTATTAGGTCAACAATGGACGGAACCACCTGAAGCTCTTTCAAGAACTTCCTCATCCAGACGGCTTCTTTTGCGGCATCAGATGCAGCGATATATTCCGCTTCCATAGTCGAGTCAGCAACGGTTTCCTGTTTGGAACTCTTCTAACACACCGCCCCTCCGTTGAGGGTAAAGACAAATCCCGACATGGACTTAGAATCATCCTTATCACTCTGGAAGCTGGAGTCAGCAAAGGCCTCGATCTAGAGGTCTTTTCCGCCATACACCAAGAACATCTCCTTAGTCCTTCTCAGGTACTTGAGAATGTTCTTTACCGCTATCCAGTGTTTCTCCCCAGTGTTTGACTGATACCGGCTTACTACACTCAGTGCATAAGCTACATCCGGTCAGGTACACAACATCACATATATTATAGAGCCTACCGCAGAAGCGTAGGGTATAATAGACATGCGATCCCTTTCCAAATCAGTCTTGGGAGACATCTCTTTGGAGAGGGTGATCCCGAGACAAGCCGGTAGATTACCGCGCTTGGAATCTTCTATACTGAATCTTTTCAGTATGGTGTCGATGTACCTGGACTGTGAAAGTCCTAATATCCTCTTAGATCTGTCACGATAGATCCGGATCCCCAGAATGTATGAGGCATCACCCAGGTATTTCATGGAGAACCTGTGTGACAAGAACCCTTTGACAGATTGTAGCATAGGAATGTCATTTCCTATTAAGAGAATGTCATCCACGTATAAAACGAGGAATACTACAGTTCTCGCTACAAATCTACTATAGATGCATGGTTCATCTGGATTTTTGATAAAGCCAAATTCTTTGACCGTCTCATCAAAACAGATGTTCCAACTCCGCGATGCCTGCTTTAGTCCATAGATGGACTTAAGCAACTTGCACACCTTTCCGCTGCTCCCACTCTGAATGAAACCTTCTGGCTGGTCCATATAGACACAGTCCTCTAAATTTCCATTTAGAAAAGCGGTCTTTACATCCATCTGCCAGATCTCATAATCGTGGAAGGCAACAATGGCAAGAAGGATCCGAATGGATTTCAGCATAGCCACTGGAGAAAAGGTTTCGTCATAGTCCAAGCCAGGTCTTTGACGAAAACCCTTTGCAACAAATCTAGCTTTATAGGTCTCAACCTGTCCATCTACACTAATCTTCCTTTTGAAGATCCACTTGCATCCTATGAGTTTTACCCCATCTGGAGCAATGTCCAACGTCCATACTTTTTTGGTGTACATGGACTCCATTTCGGTCCGCATTGCATCCAGCCATTTTACCGAGTCAACGCTCTGAATGGCCTGCTGGAAGCTAGTCGGCTCATCATAATTAATGATGCAATCCTCTCTATCCCCGTCTATGAGAAAACCATAGTATCTCTCGGGCGGATGAGACTGCCTACTACTCCTGCGGAGCGGCGTAGGAATGTCATGATCTTTCGAACCCTCTGGTTCTACTAAGCTTTCAGTAATAGCTCGTGGTTCTGGAATTTCTTCCAGTTCTATTACGCTCCCACTTATCTGATTCTCCAAAAACCGAGTTTCCAAGAAGTGGGCATGCCGAGAAACAAAAACCTTTTGTTCCTTTTCGCAATAGAAGAAATATCCCTTGGAGTTCTTTGGATATCCCACAAACTTGCACTGTACTAAGCGTGCCTCGAGCTTGTCCGCATGCTGCTTTTTGACAAAAGCTGAACTTCCCCATGTCTTAATGTGATTAAGATAGGGTCTCTTCCCACACCACATCTGATATGGTGTAGTAGGCACAGTCTTAGTTGGAACTCGGTTCAAAAGGTATGCAGCTGATTCTAGTGCATATCCCCAGAATGATCGTGGTAACTCAGCATTACTCATCATGGACCGTACCATATCCAATAGGGTTCGGTTCCGTCTCTCCGATAAACCGTTATGTTGCGGAGTGTATGGAGGAGTAAGCTGAGAGAGAATTCCATTCTCTTTTAAGTAATCCAGGAACTCGGAACTCAAGTATTCACCACCTCGATAAGATCTTAGTGTCTTGATACTTTTGCCGGTTTGTTTTTCTACTTCATTCTTATATTCCTGGTATTTTCCAAAGGCTTCGGATTTATGTTTCATTAAGAAGAAATAACCGTACCTTGAAAAGTCATCCGTAAAAGTAATGAAGTAAGAATAACCGCTTCGCGCATGTGTAGACATTGGACCGTACACGTCGCTGTGTACGAGTCCCAAGTGCTCGCTCGCTCTTACTCCGTGTCCAGTGAACGGAGTCTTTGTCATCTTTCCTTTGAGACAGGATTGACAAGTGGCATACGATTGATATTCGAACGGATCCAAATATCCTTCTGTATGTAAATTCGTCAACCTTCTCTCATTGATGTGACCCAGTCTACATGTAACCCTTCGAAAATCGTTTAGGCAGTTTTTCGGTAATCGGCTAATTTTTCGGCTTTTTCCGTAAAAAGTCAAAATAGGTATTTTTCATTGTAGACCTAATTATACAAAATTTAGATAAGATATTACTATAATTTTGTCACTAAAATGTCACTTATAATTTTCTAGTTAAATAAAAAAAAATTCGTAATTAATTATTTTTTTTTATTATTTTAAGCCTTTTTAAATACATTAAATTAGTGATAAATACAAATTTAATTAGGTAAATTTCATAATTAGGAGTCTTTATATGCTAAAATATGGTGTTAATAAAATTATATCATGTCTTGCAAACTTTTTGTTTTAGGGTGGGAAATTTAATGGAAAAATGGTGTAAAATGAGGTTTTTTTTTGTAAATTGTTGATATGAAAGCATTAAATGACAACATATGGTGTTTTGTTGACCTAGAAACTTCTCCAAAACTCCCCCCATCACCTCCTCTTGCTCCTAGCTGAGAGCAACTGCAGAAATCCCCCCATTTTCTCACTTCCTTTTTGCTATATTTTCATATCAAAATCCATTGAAATTTCACAAATTCTTTCTCCAATTCAAAGAAAAATCCAAATCCTATCTCTCCTCAACCCAAATTAGTTTAAGAACTTGAAGAAAGGAGGCTTCTTTGGTGGCTTGATCATGCTAGGGTTCCATTTGTGAGGTGAAATTCTAAACTAGTTTGTTAACTTGTAGTTAATTGTGATAAAAATTGATAATTGAAGCATTAATTTAGTTGTAAATAAATTGTTCATAAAAATTAAGAATGGGATTGATTTTGAACTAGGGTTTGAAGCATGGTTGATGGATTAAGTTAGGGCTTTGGTTACCTATTTGGTTAGAGTGGTTAATTGCGTAAGGTTGCGCTCGCTAAATCGTTAAATTGCGACGTTTGCATCGAATCGGTTTGAAATTTGCTTACTAGATTTTTACAAAAATTAGAATGCGATCAAATTGCGTTATGTTAGCGATATAATTAGCTTCGTATAGGACTATTAGAGTGCGCGAATGCGGGGTTTCGTCTAGTCGGGTTGTAGTTTTGTCGATTTCCCCGAAATGACGATTCTAGTTAAAGATTAGCGATTTTCGTGCGTTTTCCCGCGCACCGAGTGCATGTTATGATTAATTCGAGAGCGTCGATAATTGTATATTGTGATTTGCATCGTTTTAGGTTTTGTAATATTATGCTTGGTGTTGTGCAAATATAGGATCGGTCGGAGAAACATCGGACACGGCGCGTAAAGGCAAGGCGGTGGTCGGATCGGATTAGCGGGGATTTCAGGTGAGTAGATGTATTCATCTATGGGGGAATCGTCTGGATGGCGCGAGGCGCCCCCCTAGTTAGGATTACCCTACTTTTTGCAAGATTTATATTGTTAGCTAGCTTATCCATTCATGTACACTGCATACCCTTATAGCGAACAGTATATTAGATTGCATGGACATCCATCTATACTTATGCAATATCACTTCGTAGGACACGAACACCATTACCATTGGCATCTGCTGCACGCGCACTATTCATATGACACACACGCCTTTGGTAATTGCCATGCCATGTGCACTATAGAACCTGTTTAACTTAAAAACGCCATTTGCATTCACACATGATATATGGAATTGCATAGCATGCATATACCTCGCATTACCATCATATCTACAAAGATTTCTAGCCAAAACTCACATCATATACATTGATATCATAGACATTTATCATATTTAACATGTGGACACTAGGGTTTTCTTGAGGATTTCAGTTTTTCTGTGATTTCTGGATTTTTGGGGAAAACCGCAAGAATTTAACAAAAGCTTATATTTATCATTTTTAAAACAAGGTTACGGTTTTCTCGTGATGTATGTGTCGTCCACCATGAGTTTTCATGTTTTCTGTTGGATTTCGAGACCCGATTCGAGAAGTGGATGAACCGTCTCGGGTACATGGTGGGCCCGGTATGGTACCCCGGGGCAAGAAGATCGAGTTGTAGACGATGAGCCTGGCAGGGGAAGACTACCTACCGGTGATGTCTGGCGCGGAGGATATCCGGAGGATACCGACCGTTTTCGTGAGATTTTATGATATGGGCCGATCCGGACTGACGGAGCCCGATATTTGAGATATTGATACAGTGAGATATTGAGACAGATATGATTTCATATTTGGTGTCGATGCTTGACACGGGTTTTCAGATGATTTCTTGATGGTACTTAGCTATTATACAGATATTCATGTTCTAAAGTTAAGAATTCAATACCCTTAGCATTTAAAACACTTAGAGACTTAATAATGACATTGCATACCTGTGCATGCATACTAGAGATATTATATCACATATGGACATGCATGTTGTGGTGCATTGCGTGCATTCTTACGATTGCCTTACTAGATGTTATATTCTACTCACGAGCTGGCAACAAACCCCCGTTGTGCCACAGTGTCTTGCAGGTCAGACTCATCAGTCTTGTAGCGGCGGCTATCTTATTATCAGCTCCTTTTGCGCAGACTCGCGACATCGCCCGTAGGTGGGTTGCGAGCACACTTTATTTCTTTTGCTTTATCATTGTTTCTAGTATTCTCCATCTACCACTTTATATTGTATATGCGACCTAGTGATGAGACTGAGAGATTTGTATATTTGTGGTTTCTTTTGGGTCGAGCTCACTTGAGCCGGCGTTGTGTTTTCTGATATTTTGCGTTTCTTTATGCTCTTTTCTTGATATGGTTATTATATTGCATGTGGTTGTGATCCGCCTTGGGCGAAGAGCAGCTCCCGCTTGGGGATGACATTTTATGATTACAGGTTTATTATCTTGTTGTACCCATTTTGGGGGATAGAAAATACAGTGGAGACTCTGCCGAAATTTTCTGAAATCTATGATGTTTTTAAAAAGGGATTCTATGCAACTTAGTTGATGTAAAAACCGTTTTCATTTAAGGTTTTCCTTCACTCTCTTTTGTTTTTAGGTTAGATTTTCTGGGCTTTGGCTGACTTAGGTTACGGTACGCCTTTAGACGTCTCGTAATCTAAGTGCCAGTCACGTTCCGTACTTTCGGGTCGTGACACTACATGCCATAAGAAAGCCTGGTTTGTATCCGGAGACTTTCTTTTGTGTGTATTCTGGACATTGAAAATCTGTGGTTGGTTTAGTACGTATATACCATTGCTTAATGTACCTGACACAATCAAAACTTGATTAAGGTGAATGTTTACAACATTACTTACAAATGCAAATTCATAACCTTCTTTAGATAATAAAGATACAGAAATGATATTACAAGTTGCATTGGGTACAAAAAAGCAATTACGTAAAACCAAAACATGTCCATCTGATATTCCCAGGTGATAGTCCCCCACGGCTTTAGCATCCATGCTAGCTCCGTTTGCAACTTTGAGGGTCATGTCACCTGCCTTCAAAAACCTACGGTTTCTCAACGCCTGCAAAGAATTACAGATATGAGATCCTGATCCGGTATCCAATACCCAGGAAGTAGAGTTTATTGATAGACAGTTTTCAATAACATACACACCTGAAGCTGAAGCCGCAACTTGCTTCAGATCCTGTGTTCTGGCTTTCCAAGCCCTGCAATCTTTCTTCCAGTGTCCACTTTTGTGACAGTAAAAGCATTCTTCCTTTCCCACAAGCTTTCCCGCTACCTTTGTTGCTTTTGCCTTTCCCTTCGTATCCACTTTACTAACACCGCCCCTTGGTTTGGCGGGGGCTTTCTTCTTCTTTCCCTTGGCTTTCGCCTTGGACCTAGAAGAGAAGATCCTCCTACAAACAAAGTGGATGTTTCCCTACCTTTCTGTTGGGTGCCCTCTGCACTCCTCAGCATGTTGAGGAGTTCTGAAAGTTCAACTTCTTTTTCTTGTAAGTTGAAGTTCAGGATAAACTGGGCGTAAGTGGAAGGAAGGGACTGGAGAATCAAGTCCGTGTAGAGCTCGTTCTCTAACGTGGTCCCAAGGTCCGCGAGCTCTTCTATATAGCCAATCATCTTAAGCACGTGTTCCGCTACCGATGATCCGACGGCCAATCTTGCCGAAAATAGCTTCTTCGACACTTCGTATCTGGCGATACGAGATTGCTCTCCATACAATTCTTTTGTATGGAGAAATATGGATTCGAGGTCCATATTCTCGTGCCTCCTCTGATGTTCATTGTCCATAGAGGCAAGCACGAGGCACTTGGCCTTCGCGCAGTCGATTTCCCAGGTTTTACGGATTTCCTTATCCGCGAAGCTGGTTTTGGGACCTGGGACAGGGGGAGCTTTGGTGAAGATACCCCAACTTGTCATAAGTGATTGCCATTTTGACATTCCTGAGCCAATCTTTGTAGTTTGGCCCTGTCAGTATGTTTTTATCTAGTAATAACTTAAGTCCGGTCATGTCGATTGGTCACTGCAATTAGGAGAGAGAGAAGAAACACTTTAGCACGATGCTCTTGCAAGTTTAGAGTGGTTTTTAGTTTGTCTAAACAGGATGGCTCCCACTGTCTCTCGAATCCCTCCTCAAACCATAAAGGAAGAATTAGTCAGGATCAATCTCACCATACAATACTTGCTTAACCGTTCAGCCAGGCCAGTGTCGGTACTTCGAGGGAGGTTTTCCAACGCTTTCGCGAAGTTCCTTAATTAAATAACCTCTTTTCCCTGTGGGCGTAGCCCCGCTAACACCTTTCTAGACACCTACTTGGTTTATAGTATTGATCGTTAAGTGAGAAATTTCCCGAGGAGTAGCATATACTCACAATAGGATCGGGATCCAAATATCATCGCGTGACAAAACTAAAGGAATTCTACCAGAATCATCACACTCCAAATGGTATGCAGCACTAGAAAGTTTCAGTTCTTTTGAAACTCCCGATGTGGATTTTTGCCCCATGCTCTTATGACCTTGACTTTGGCCAAAATATCATAAGTCACATGTCAAGTTCTACCCGTCATTCTCCAGGTTAATTTGAGCCCACCCGCACATACCCTTGACTTTGGCCAACATGGTAGAACGACAGCCCCAAATCAACACATCTATCTATGCTGCACATGAATGCCCAATAGCTACCAATCACTATGCCTTGACTTTGGCCAACATACATAGCTTGAATACTTATTGACCATTCATATGAAACGATGGAGGGCTACGAATGGTTTTGGCAAAACCGCGAACGTAGTGAACTTGATATAATCGATGGAACGAGATAACTTACAAAAAGGAGTGGTTCATGCTCCGCATTTAAAAGTTTGGTTTTGAAAAGAACCGAGTGGTTTTCAAAGTGTTCCAACGACTTTTACTTGGTTTATTTTTCTTGCATTAATTTTAATGTGTCCCATCAATAAATCCTACCATTGCAAAAAACAACCAAAATATGACGTACGCTTATGCCATCCACATTCGCCATGGGGCCCTGTCATTACCCGTTAGAATACTTAACTAACGACAGAGCGGGGGCTGGACTAGCACGGATGCAAAACATAAGCAACGCCTAAATAGTTATCATATATAAATATATTGGAATGATAGCCATTTCAGATCACAGATGAACACATTGGATATACTAGGAATCCGCAATTCGTACGAGCCTGTAACGAAAAGCAGATTACACGGTCGCGGTGAATAGCCAATACCCCTACGGGTGCGGCAAACTACCCGCCAAGTACCCGAAGCGAAGCAACCTCCCTCAACACCGTGAGTAGGCCACTCGGCGCTTCGAGATACCCGGTAGTTTGTGCACCCCCTCCATGGGTCTATCCTAGGAGCAAAAATAGTAAAAGAAATTATACAATGACGGCTACAACCCCATCCCGGTTGTGCGGCCATATAAATAATATTACATCAATTACAAATTACATGAATTGAAAGAAAAGAAAACTCTCGTCTCACAACCCCCCGGCTATTCACCCGCGACAATCCAATGAATTCATATACACATACCATCAACATTACAGATCACAGATATGTATAACCCCCACTAATCGACGTATAGCGATTAGCAGACGTTCAATACATATATCACATCACAGATATAAACCCGTTAGCATTAGTCTTTAGAAGTTTGATCAAAATACGGTTTTTTAAGCCCTAAAAACAAATTTTGCTTTCTGGAAAATCTCGGCAGAAAAAACATATTGTAAAAATCCTAAAACAACCCCAGAAACACTCTGCAAGAAAACAGTGCCACGACCGAGTCAACTCGGCCGCGGTTCCGCGGCGGGAGCAAGCTCCTGCCGCGGTTCCGCGGCGCTTTGACCGAGTCAGTGGACCTGTTTTCTTGGGTGTCTTAACAAAAGCCTGAGCCAATTTTTCATGTATGATTTATTATGTTTTGAACAGAGGAAAAAATCGACAGAAACTATGCTATTCGAGTATGTTTCGTGATATTTTCTCCGATCGAACTTCTACTTACTTTGCTAACTTGTTAGATAGGTGTTTAACTAGGTTCTGATACCACTGTAAGTCCACGTTACCTCTCCCGGTACTTACGGGCTTGCGGAAATGATGAAAAACGATTTTTCAAGAGGTGGTAACATAGACTCAAAATACGGATCTTTGTTAAACAACTAACTAACAAACCTAACAAGAGTTTTACCTACTCGGTTAGAGGGTTATACCTTTCTTGAACTCCTTCGTCTTCAACTCTTTCCGGTGTACGGATCGGCCACACCCTGTCGTCTCCTTGCGCCGAAGATGAATCCACCTGAAAGCTTCTACCTTTGGCTTCTTCTTCGAACTTGAAGAAACTAGAACACTTGGTTTGCTAAACCTTGTGAACTAGGATGAGTAGAGAAGTGATATAGGTTTTCTTTTATCTCTAAGGCAATGTTTCTCAACTTATGAGAGGGTGTTGCCTTGAGCTAGAGAGAGAGCAAGAGGAAGAGCAAGAGGGAGAGCTCAAGCAAGAGAGAGAAATGAAATGAGAGAATGAGTAAGTCTTTTGCCATCCAAACTCTCATAATCCAAAACCATCATAACAAAAATAGTAATCAAGTATTATGTGATGGTTCAAGTCAAAATGGCTATATCATTTCATGCACTCATTTTGCAAAAAGAAACAAGCAAGCAAAAGTCTTTGCCATGAAATGATAGCCATTGTCATGATGATGGTCAACTAGTCCAACCTAGTCAACCGGTCAACAAAGTCAACACCTAAACAACCATGTCACTATAATACTTAATTAATATTATTGTTAATCATATTTCTTATTCTCATTAGAGTTTAGCAAAATGTCAACAGTCAACAACCCCAATGAGAATCCTTTGCCTCTGTCTCTCTGTCAACTGTGCATACACACCCGCATCCGTGTTCCGAGGAATACGAATACAAACGAGATAAAACCAATCCCAAAACGTACACTAGGATCTGGCTTAAACCAAAGCCCGCTAGTGTTAATTGTCTGGACACTGATCGTGCACAAGTGCACGGATGTGACCGAACCCTGTCGCAAAACCATGCGACCTGTCGCAAAACCATGCGACCTCTACTCTTTTGCCTAAAGACGAATAGCTCTCTGTGTGGGACTCTAAAGACTCGACACTACGCTGGCAGTGGGTTTAACCACAGACCGCAAGCGGCACTAGCTGTGCGTAACGGCCCCCAGATAGATGCCGATAAGAAGACGGATGAGGTGAAACCCATCTGAACTCCTACTGAGCCTGAATGTGACAGTCTCCGTACAGTCCGGTCTGTTCGTCTGATAACATCGCATGGCAGGCCTAGGGCCGGTAAACGTCAGTCCCCTAAGAGCGGTACAAGTCGTGTTGGAGTGTAGCCCAGAACACCCTGAGATAACACTGAAAACCTACCAGTATATCTCGCTTGCCCTGGCCAAGGACTACTCGTGTAATGGCTCTCCTAGACACAGCGCGATGTCAACCCCCAATACCGGGAGAGACGAATCATGTCTAACCGTCACTGCCTCCAAGTGCTTCGGGACTGCACCCAACTATTACCTGTTTGCACGACTTCTTTGAGCCGTGGTAGGGTAGTAATCAAAGTACAGTGGGAACACACTCGAGGCGAAGTGACAGTGTCAACTCAGCGGACTAAGCTGTACTCATGTCACCTGGGAACTGATAACTGACGATAGGTATAATACCAACCAACAGTTCCCGACGAGTCCTGTCCAGTGTACTAGTAACCTAACGAGCACCCGCATACTATCTCAAGTACGACGTACTGACGGCTGTGGGACAGACCGTCTCCCGAGCTGGGATGAGAAGCGCATACGCTAGTCTACTCCAGAGTATCGATGCCCTGTCTCGATAGTCCTACGACTAGGGACCTGCATAAGGATGTGCTTGTAGATTACCCAGCCCCCACGAGCGTGACTGCCATCACAACGCTGGTAATCAAGCAAAGATCCTAAGGGCTCCACTAATGTGTAAAGGCGATATGCTAAAAGAAACAGATACACACATTAAAGCAGAGACAAACCAAGTAGCATACTACCATTTCGAGCAAGATTGTCTATACAACTGTGAATATCCCAAGCTTCCATCAAGTAATATACATACTAGTATGATACAGTAATGGCCTTTAGGGTATATACACTAACAGCTATCTGAGTAGCAGGTCGTTTCATACTGGCAGATTGTGGTTTTCCCTTCTTCTTCACTACTGCCTCGTATCGACGGGCAGCTCTCAGAGCCAAATCGTGGGTTGGAAAATCCCCTGTAGCTAGAGCAGCTTGGATCTCCAGGTCCAACCCCTGCTGAAATCGTCTGGCCCTGATCTCAACAGTCAGTATGAGTTGTGCCGCGAACCTGTTGTGGTCTTGTGTTAGCTGTGTAATAGGTGATATTAGATAATCGAATATTTAAGACATATCTTATCTGCTTAACATGGTGAACTCAGCATCATACTTACCCACAGATTTTCTCCACATAGAGCCTTATTGTAGGTGGATGAATTGCTGCTCCATGTCGAATCGGGCAGTCTCTGGAAAATACTTCGCGTCGAACATGTCGCGAAATGTCTTCCATTCGATCGGCTGGGTAAGACGGCTTTCTTTCACTATCCACCATACTCAGGCGTTATCAGTAAGTTGCAGCTTTGCAACCCTTACCCAAGCAATGTCTGGCACTTAGGCTGCTGCCAGATCGTCCTCAATTGATTGAGCCCATTCTTCAGCTTCCAAAAGGCTCTCTTTTCCAGAAAATTGCTTCGGATGCAGTGCCCAGAATTGCTTCACTCCAGGTGTTTCCGCTTCTGGGCGGTTCAGTAGTATGGCGGTCTGTTGCTGTTGTCATTTCAGGAGGCTCTTAATTGCCTCAAGCAGTACTGTTTGCTCGTTGATCGGAGATAAAACCGTAGGTGTAAGTGGAAGAGGTGGTGGTGTGGTGTTGCCGATCACATTGGTGCTAGTATTGTTCGGGGAATCTATAGCCTTGAAAGAAAAATAGGGTTGGGATAGATTTAAGAAATATGAAATATAAAGAATGTTTAGTTGCCGAGTCTTATAATTCTTGTGTTATATTGCTTTGGTTTCCTTGCAGAACTGACCCTGCATGGTAGGGTTCCATGCAGAACTGACCTGCATAGGCCGCCTACAAAACCTGTCACGCCCCGCTTCCCGGTGTACGGATAAGGTGACATGACTGGCCCCGCGATGTATTTACTCAGAAGTAAACACGCTAAACGTATAGAAGAATTATAATGTAAAAGTACACAAGAAAGACAAGAGATGTAAATGAACAACAACTTTTTATTTATTAAACATTCTTTACAATAAAATGCTGGAAAGTAAATACAAGACTGGAACGCGATGCCTAAACAATGGCATGAAACTGAAAGTAAAAGTATATACAAGTGTCTAGAGCTCTGGCTCGTCGACGAAATGCTCTAAGTCTTCTGAGCTGGGCTCGACCCTAGAGTGTCGGGTCCCCCTGACAACATTCCAAAGAAAGAATAGAAAAAGAATGTCGTCAGCGAACAATCGCTCGGTAAGTCCTAAAGAGAGATGGAAATAGAATGAATAGGTAATGAGAATATAACTGGTATAATGTTGATAGTTATGTTAACGCAGTTGTTTGTAGCTTGGTATAGAATATACCAGTGTGTATGAGAGGAGTCCAGCTTACCCCGTGGACTATGGTATAAGGAGTACAAGGCCCCGTCAAAACCCATGGGACAACAGCAACGAATATTCAGGTTAGGTGTATTAAAGTGACCGTCTCTTGCCATTTTAAATTCATTCCATACCAATCTACCCTTTTAAACCCCATAATGTATTATTGTATTTTTTTGTAAATATAAGACTTGCCGAAACCATGATATCAATTGTTCATGTAAACAGATAAGGATATAAACGGATAGTCATGTAGACAAGTCAAATGTATATCCATGGATCGGTCAAATCAAGTCATGTTGATATAGATTGTATTCTGGTATAAAAGGATTCATGTTGCCTTGGAGTTATATTGAATTGTATATATGGGTAGATTGATTTCATATTAGACTGAGACTCCGACTGAGTCAGACACTTAAACAGAATTGAAGTCCTGAATTAGTTTTGGAGTTATCGGTAACTGCTACACATGAACGGCAGGATTTATGGCTTTTTTCAAGACAATTACTGTATTGATAACCCCGTTTTAGCTGTCTACCTTAAATAGGCAAGCACCAACATTCTCCAGCTCCTCGAGGCTCAAGAGAATTGGTCCCACTTAAACCTATGTTTTCCAAAGTCCTTATTATAAATTAATAAACTTGAGGGGTTTTTATGAAAAGTAGTTTTGATATATTTTCAAAATAAACCTCAAGTATTTAATTATCGTCTTTACGGTTTTCATAGATGTAATTTTTAAAGTGATGAGATATTCTAGTGGATATAAACTTAAATTGAATAGTATATGGTATTTTCATGTAATTTGACTTGTATTGATTTCGTGGGTATTTTCATGAACTTTTGTGATTCTTTTCATTTGATATAGGAAACATGGAATTATTAAATATATTTAAAAAATATATTTTGATAATATTTATATATATATATATATATATTAAAAATAGAATTTATTTATTAAATAGAAATCACGTTTTCTTAAAAATTGTAATAAAAATTCCATCGAGATCGTATGTTCCTTGAGGAGGTCTGCATCTCGCCTTACTAGTTCGATGGATGTGCGATAACCCGCACCAACCAAATCGGATTCCTCAAAATGGGTTGTAAGGACATAATTGTATGGAATTTAATTCAAACAATCTTAAAGAATACGGTTTTTAATAGTTTAGGGTATTTTATCGTAAAATTCTAGTAGTCCCAAAAATATTGTAAAGAGGCAATCGTGCAATGTCGTGATGAGTGTTGTAATGAGGTAGGTCATTACCTTGTGAGTTTTCTAAAGGTAATATGAGCTATATGATGAAGTAATGTCGAATAGAAAGTTTGTGTTATTTAACCGTAAAAGTGCAATAAAAGTGTTTTTTTTATGGAGTTTTGAATTGAAATTTGTTTATAATTATAGGTTAATGTTTAACAAACTAAGTACAATGATTTAGATAAATAGTTCTTAAGAAAAATTGTTAGTTTAAGAAGTTTTAGAGATGGATGTCGATATAACTCCACTTACCGATATCATTGAAAAGAAGAAGTTTTGAGAGGTGAAAAGAAGAGAGTAGAGAGGACTTACTGGATTAGGATAATGAGAAGAGATGGAGGAAGATTTTGAAAGCGTCATAGAGTCGCGGTGTCGCCGGATTTGTCCCGAAACGTCGCCAGAACTTGACCTTGGGCTAACTCCACTTGTACAACTTTTTAGACTTAGAAAATTTTGAGAGTTTTAACCAGAGATTTCAGAATGAGGAGGGCTAGGGTGTAGGGTGGTATTTATAGGAGAAATTAGGGTTTTGAGGATTGAAGAATGGAATTAAAATGCATTAACATTTTGGATTAATGCCTCATTTTAATTCTCTGTTAATGTGCAGGATAAACAAACAGACTAGGGTTAGTAGGGAGAGTCCAAGGGGTGCTAGGGCAAAAATTAGAGTTATTAAGGATGGGGGGGCCCGGCGGCGCCGGCCTAAAAGTGTATCTCGCCAGTCGTGGTGAGTGGGTTGGGGTCTGGATGCATGCTACATATCATGTTCAATGTTGATTTTAGTGACTTTTTATTTTTACGTGTTTTGCATGTGTAAGATTTTAGGCTTCCAAAAATTTTAAAAGAAAAATCATTAAAAATAATTTGGCTGAGGGGATTTGAACACAGGGGCTACGTTATTGCAGTGCAAGGCTTTACCTGTGAGCTACAAGAGTTTTCTTGCTGTTCTAAAATAATTGAAATACTTATAGCATACACAGGGTTGCAAATACTCCATTTAGTACCTTAATTTTAAACAATTATTTGTACATTATAAATAGAGTCGTTACACTCCTTGCCAGAGGCACATTCCTCTGCCCTTGGGGCATGTTTCTCTGTTCCTGGTGGAATTGATGAGGAGGCTGTGCTGGAGGTCCACGTGGAGGTGGAGCAGGGAGAGCTAAACGTGGTGCAGGAGCTTGAATAGCTGGCCGCTGCAGGACTGTGATTGCAGGACTAGGTGCTGGAGCTGCATTGATTCGATATGTATATGCTCCTATGGCGTGAGTGGATGCGCCACAAACCAAACACCGGCCATTTGCACGCCTGCAGTCTTTCGCCAGGTGTCCATTCCTCTTGCAGTAGAAACAAAAGTCTGGACTGGGCCGGTTAAATGATCCTCCCGGTCTCCTTAGAGCAAGAGTTGGCCTGGAAGAGACTCCTCCTACCATCTGTGTGGCAGGGTGTTTCATACCGGCAGTATGCGGTCTACCCTTCTTCTTCACAACTGCCTCATATCATCGGGCAGCCTTCAGAGCAAGCTCATGGGTTGGGAAATCCCCTGTAGCGAGTGCAGCTTGGATTTCCGGGTCCAGCCCTTGCTGAAATCGTCATTCCCGAATCTCAGCAGTAGAAATTAGGTGTGCCGTGAATCTGTTACGGTCTTGTGTTAGCAGTGTAATAAGTGATATCAGGATTTTGAATTTGAGACAATATCTTACCTGCTAAGCATGTTAAACTCAGCATCGTATTCATTCACGGACTTGCTCCATATCGAGCCTTGTTGTAAGTGGATGAACTACTGCTATATGTCAAGATAGGAAGTTTTAGGGAAGTACTTCGCGTCGAATATATCACGAAACGTCTTCCATTCAATCGGTTGAGCAAGATGGCTTTTTTCAGCCTTCCACCAGACTCTGACGTTGTCTGTTAATTGCAGCTTCACAACTCATCCAAGCAATCTCTGGCACTTGTGTTACTGCCAGATCATCTTCGATAGACTGAGCCCATTCTTTCGCCTCCAGGGGGTTCTCTTTTCCTGAGAAATGTTTCGAATGTAGTGCCCGAAATTGCTTGACTCCGGGTACCTCGAATTTTGGGCGATGCATGATGATAGCAGTCTGCTGCTGCTGACCCTCCAATAGGCTCTTGATTTCCTCAAGAAGTACTATTTGCTCGTTGATAGGAGCTGCAACGGTAGGTGGTGGTGGTAGAGTAGACGGTGGAGTGTTGCCATTGACTTTCATACTAGTGTTGTTCGGAGAATCCATGACCTTGATAGAAAAAGAAAAATTAAGATAGATTCAAGGAATTTGAAATGTAAGGAATGTATAGTTGCTGATTCTTATAATTCTTGTGATATATTGCTTAGGATTCCATGCAGAACTGACCTGCATGGGCCGCTAACAAAATCTGTCATGCCCCGCTTCCCAATAGACGGAAATGGTGACGTGGCGGGCCGCAACGTATTTACTAAGAAATAAATACGTTAAGCGTAATTAAGCAATATATATAAAATGCACAAGAATGACAAGAGATATAAAATAAACAACAACTTTTATTAACATTCATCTTTACAATACAACTGCTTTGAAAAAGAAAGCTACAATGATATAAAGTAATACCTAAATAGTGGCATACAAACTGAAAGTAAATACAAGAGAACTAGAAGTCCGGCTGGACAGTGAACTGGTCCAAGTCCTCCTGGCTCGGCTCGATCTATTCAGTGACCGGTCCTCCTGATGAATATTCTAAAGAAAGAAATAGACAGGAATGTCGTCAGCGAATTAGCGCTCGATAAGTCCCAAAAGAAAGAATGGAATAGAAAAGGTAATGTGAAATGAAACTAGTAAGTTGTACAGGTATATGCTTGTTATTCTAACGTAGTTGTTTGTAGCTTGGTACAGAAGGTATTTGTGTATATGAGAGGAGTCCATCTTATCCCGTGAACTATGGTAACATGTAGTAAAAGACACCGTCAAAACCCATGGGACAACGACACGAGAGTTCATGTATGTGTCTTTTAAGTGACCATCTCGTGCCATGCTATACGTTCCGTACCAATGTACCCCGTTATCCCCGTGTAATGTATTGTATAGATTGTATTTACAAGTCTTTCCGAAACCATGGATACAAGTTGTTCAAGTAACAGGTTCAGGATGTAATAATGTATTCAAGAAGTCATGTCAAGTTATAACCATAGTTCGGTCAAGTCAAGTCAAGTATTCATGTTTGGTATTGATGTTTGAATACAGGTATTCAGTTTAATGTTCAAGCATTCATGTTAGACTTTGGATTCATGTTTTAATTGGACTCTGATTTGAGTTTGGATTTAGGTTTGAGTTAGACTCAGCCTTGAGTCAGATACTTGTAACTGATTTAGATCCTGAATTAGCTTTAGGAGTCTTCGGTAACTGCCGCACATGGACGCAAGATTTGTGTCTTTTTCCAAGACAATTACCATTGATAACTCTGTTAAGTTTTCTATCTTAAATAGGCAAGCACTCACTTTCTCCGGCTGCCTGGGGCTTAAGAGAATTGATCCCGCTTAAACCTATATTTACTAAAATCCTTAAATATTGTTTTATATAACTCGAGGAGGTTTTATGAAAAAATATTTTTAATAGAATTAAAAATAAACCTCGAAAAGTTATTTATATTATTTAGAGTTTTCATGGATGTGAATTTTAAGGATTTGAGGTATTTTAGTGATAATAGCTTAGCTTGGAAAGTTCATGGTATTTTATTGTAAAACTTATTTTTTGTTGGTATCTTGATGGTATTTTGGTGAAACTTGTAATTCTTTCATTTAAGAAAATGTAAGTTTATAATATTTTAAAAATATATGGATTTTGTAATTTTATATAATTATTAAAAATTTAATTTTATTTAAGTAGAAAAATGCGTTTTTCTTAAAAACCGTATTTAAAACCTTTCGAGACCGAATGCTCCGTGAGAATGTTTGCATCTCGCTCTACTAGCCCAAGGATGTGCGATAATTCACACCATCCAATAGCGAGTCCCCTAAAGAGGGTTGTAGAGGCATATTCGCTAAGGAATTTAAAATACCGTTTTAAAAGAAACCGTTTTAAAGTGAATGGAATTTTAATGCAATCTTTTCCTCGAAACAAAAATTCATACAAAAGAGGTATCGTGATATGTAACTAAGTGTGTACGTGAGGGGTAGGTCATTACCTCGTGAAGTTTTCCTAAAGGTATGTTTAAGCAAACTAAAAGAGGTGATATTTAAAGTTCATGGTATTTAAATGCACAACTTAAATTAAAGTCTTTTTGCATGGAATTATAGGTTAAAATTTATTCTAAACATTTATAATTAAGATGACAAGTAATGTGTAAAATTTGGATGAACAATATGTAAGAAAAAGGGGATTTTTTAGGATTTAGAAGGTATCTATCGATATTAACTCCACTTATCGATATTCGTTTTAAAATGAATTTTTAAAGAAGAGAAATGGAGATTGGAAGGGACTTAGTCAAAGAAAGGTTGAAGAAGGAGAGTTGAACTTCGTGGCGTCACGGAATCGCCGAAATTTGTTTCGATACTTACCGGAAGTTGATTGCTTGTTAACTCCTCTTTTACTCCACTTGTACTTAAGAAATTTAAGAGTTTGGCTAGAATTTTCAGAATGATATTGAGCCAAAGGGTGGGGTGGTATTTATAGTGTAGAATTAGGGTTTTGGAATTAAAATGGTGAATTAAAATACATTAAAATTTGGTTTAATGGTGAAATGAAGGGTCTCTGTTTGATTGCAGGGCCATCAAACAGTGCAGGGGTGTTAGGGGTAGGGAAAGAGTTGAGTGTGCAAAGCCCGAGCATCATTTTCCACGGTTGAACCGTCGGCGCCGGCACTTATTTAATTTCCGCCGGCCGATCAGTGGAGTTGAGTCGCTGGATTTGTGCCACGTGTACAAGTTATTGTTTAAACCCTTTTGCACATGTTTGATTTTTGTGACTTTTCATTTTTATGTGTATTACATGTGTAAACTTTTGGGCTTCCAAAGAGTTAAAAAGAAAAAAATCAGAAAAATAATGTGTCTGATGGGGATCGAACACAGGGGCTACGTTACAGCAGTGCAAGGGCTTTACCAGTGAGCTACAAGTTTTTTCATGCTGTTATTTAACAAAATTAATTTATAACTCAATCTCAAGCTGTATAACTCATTTCTGTACATTAAACTGGAAAATTCCATACAGTAAATTCAGAGTCATTACATTGAATGTGAATATCTTTCTGTACATTTAACCGATCCTATTCTTACCACCAACCTATCCGATATACAAAACTATATTCAGCCTTCATCTCCCATATCTGGTTCAACAATGCTCGACCCCTAAATTTGTTTACCCATTTCATTACACAATTCTTCTCGTCTTCTTTCACTTCCACCGAGATTTGATGAATCACACTCCGATATTTCGAGTTCTATGATTCTGGAAAGACCACTTGATTTAGACACTTTTGAGAATGAAGGAGACGATCTTTTCGAGTTTTCTACATCTATAATTTCTGACAAATCAAGTGTTTTGAATCCTGATGCACAACACATTGACCATGAAACTTTCAACCTTTCAAATGAATTTGACTATTCCACTAATATAGATATCGATTTCTTTCTTTCCGATGAGATCATCGATGAAAGTTTCGAAAATATTTTCGCCAAAGAACTTGCGTTCCTTGAAGATTTGGATGCTGTGATGAATTAACCTCCATCGGAAATTCGTGCGCCTCTCTTTGAGGCTGAAAAGTTGAACCGCCACCCCTTCTTCTTATCACATACGAGAATATGACTATTCCACCCATTTCTTATCTTTCACATTCTCGTTTTCATTCATCATCATTTTTTCTTCTCAACTAACCGAGATGTAAAAATTTTCTATTACACCTCTTATCTTCCCCCTATTGTCATGACCCAAAAGTGGCATGTGACCAGCACTTAAATCACGTGACATCTAAAGACGTCGACGCGATCCAAGTAAGCCAGAACCCGGAATCTAAACCTTTTTAAGAAAATATGGGAGGTGAAGTTTTAAAAATAGTCATTATATTGAATCAGTTTAAATAAATGTGTTTGAAAAGCATCTATGACGTTTTAAAAATCGGAAGCACCACCTTTGTAAATTTTGAATAAAACCTGATACAAGCATAATAATATATAAAGCATCGTAAGGGGAGCCAGCTTCCACGCCCAAACGGCGGAGCAACCAAGCAGATAATATACAATGCATAATGGCGAAGAACAGAAAAGCGAAATAAAACCAACAAGTATAAAAGAGTCGAGTCCAACGAGTACGACGCCCAACAACACATAAACTCTAAATCTCACTTCCATGTCCACAATATACAAGTTCTAGGTCGATGGAGTTTTTAATTAGATACAAAAGAATACACACACACACACAAGTGTGGGTACGATACAACAGTAGCCCACCTACCAAAGCAATCACTGAAGAAAAGTGTGTGCCTCAAGTCGCTGATGATCCGAGCGGTATATCCTTTGAGAAATTGGGGCACAACGGGGGTGAGTTGCCAACTCAGTGAATAAAAGTATATCGTAAGGTAGAAATCGAAATGCATAACGATATACCTATGTCATAAAGTATAATACTATCATATCCTGAACATATATATATATATATATATATATAATGCATAAGTACAATAAATGCATCACTATCGATCGCATAAACCCGAAAATATATCATCTCGTATGTATATAACATGCATTCAGGTAAAAACCTATAAGGTATCCAAAATATGTATGTAAAACCTCTTATTTAAATAGCCGCGGGATACGTATGTCACAGCATAAGAAGCAGACGTAAAAGTATGAAGTATAATATGTAATTTATTGAAGATATATGTCTCGCTATTTAGTAAAGAGTTTTAAGAGGTTTACAGTTTAAAAGATCCTTGTGTCATCCTAGACACGTCAAAATAATGAGACTATAGCTCGTTTATAAACCCTTTTATATATATCAACAGGTAAAAATAGTATTCAGGTACTGTCCTCCGGATCAGTCCTGATCGGCTACTATAACGGCGTATCGCGAATGATCGTAAAATATCAATATATATGGGGGTCCAGCATTGACACCCTAAATCATCATATCTCTCGTGTCCATTACCGACACGTAAATTCATCAAATCCCTCATGTCCATCATCAACAAGCAAATCCAGATATCGTCGACACCGTCTCATTAGATCGGTCGCCCCTCGATATCCCTAGCCCCGGTCAGTATCCCCTGGATATCCACCGTGCTCACATCTATCTCCGGTATCGAGTGTCCTCGCCAGGCTCCCCGTCTCAAATACGGCTTTCCTGCCCCTCGGTCTCAATCGGGTCCACCATGTATTCGACTGTATACTCCTCCACTCAGTCCGGATATGTAATATGTCTGTAACCGTATAGCTCTCCCACTCGGTTCGAAATAAAATCAAATTAGAAAACATCTAGCTCATGGTGGACGTCAACTCATCGTATCCAGAAATATCAAGTAAGGAAGAATAATAATTGCATATATCTTTCTGATGATATAATCAATATATATATATATATATATCAGCGTCCTATACCACCGATATATATTATCGAAGGTAAAAAAATCATAAAAACTCATAACAATCAAATAAATTAAATAACAAGTAATAAAGGCATCGTACGCAAATATAGTCAGTCGTGCAAACAATCGCAATAGTCCTACTGTGTCATGGCAATAATAAAGATGTGTAGTGTAGCATATGCGTCTGTGCTCGTGCAGCATGGCAATCACTAGTATTTGTGCTAGTGTTCTATAAGTGTTTATAGCAGAATGTAATTATACCTATATCCATAGCATATAAATACAACCCAATTCCCCGGATATAGGGAATTCATAACACATCGTATCAGCATTTATATAGACATCGCATGGTATAGCGGTCCTACAGTGTCCTGGCAGTACCAATGAGGTATAGTGTAACATATACGTCTGTATTCGTGCAATATAGTACTCATTAGTAGATGTGCAGTATTCTATCGGTGCGTTCGTATAAAAGATAACGTATACAATCAGTAAGCGTATCGCAAACATATAAAGAAAATCTAAGTGTATCGCGTAATTATTAAACGTAACTAATTTCTATGAGCTATACCATTATCATTTAAAATGGAACGAAATGTTATTTTGAAATAAGGAAGATGCATTAATTTAAAATAGATATTCGTTTTGGAAATAGCATCACATTCTTGACATTTATCATTTAAAAGTGAAAACGAATCGTTGGTTTTTAAAAGAGTATAGCTCAATCAATCGTATTGTCCCAAGTCGGGATAACTTATGACTCTATGAGTCTAAATGAAACTTGGCTGTATACGGCACACTATCCTCGTCATCATAAGTACGGTATGATTTCCTTGTACTATATCCATCCAATATCATATCCATATCGTATGGACCAACCGTCACGTACGTCTATCCCCAATACCATATATCCAGGTATAACTATACCCATATGAAAACTACTAGGTACTTACCGTACACTAATATAATGTAACTAAGTTAGCTAACATATCACTTTACACTAGCTATATCATAACTATTCTATATAAGTGGTTGCGGGGATGCTATACGCCATCCACCCAACTTTCTCCGTAGATCTAAATCTACTCACCAACTTGTCGAGCTAGTCGGAATCCATGATTGCTTTGTCCGTCATTGTCGTCTCGGAAATCTCCACGATCGTACCTAAAATCGTAGTTATAACACATCGGCGTAAAAATCATATCAAAAATAAATTCAACGAGCTAAGTGGACATAGGTTAGAACCTATTGCTCACTTACTCTAAATAAGACCAAATACCCCTGACATTTACGTACAAACGTCAATAATTCAGTCGAGGTATAGAAATACGAAAAACTGTATCATAAATATCGGAAACATTGATAAAAAAATACTAAAACACTCTCAGATTTCTCTATATGAAATCTGGGACAAAAAAAACAATACAGTAGCTTAAATTATCACCAAATAAGGCTACTGACCAAAACCCAAAACACCTATACACTGAAAAACCGGCGGCGGTGGGTATATGGGGAAAACTGGAGGGTGAACTAAAGAATTAGGGGCTCGGGTTTTAGGGGTTGTCTCTTATTGGTCTCACCATGTTTTAGTAGTGTTAGTTTTTCTAGTGGATTAATCTAGTAGTTCCAGTTTCAAGTTTTGCATCACAAATATCACAAAAATTCTAGTTTCTGATATTTGCACACCGTTTCCCATGGAGAATCTGTTTACCGCCTGAAACAGAAATGAACTGGGGTAGATCGTCTTGCCTGAATATGAAGGCAGATGCTATTTGGATTTATCCTTCCACCTCTCCGAATATACCAAGTTAATTTATGGAACCATATATCGGAGGTTTGGACAGATTCGACCGTTGTAGCAGACTATATCAGATTCCCTTTCATTTTATGAGGAGTTTTTGATTGTGGGGACGCTCTTCCCTGAAGACGCAAGCCCTTGCAGTTAATTACGTTACCGTATTATGATAACCACTTTCTCCTTCTCCAGCAGTTCACTTCGTATCGTGTGTGTTTGTTTGTTTTGGTTGCCTGTGGATTGTATACGGAGACTGGTTTATGTCGTCGCTCGTAGGGCGTAGATTAGTCCAAATACGTATATTTTAGATTTGGGCTTGGGTCAAGAATTTGCTTGACGAGTTTTTGAACTTATGCTGTATATTCCTACAGTTCAAAAATATTTTAGTTTTCTTTTTAAGGATTGTTAATCTAGTTTGAGATTAAGATCAACTTAAATCTATAAGCGAGCATTTGGGCTCAGTTTGTTTTCGCTAAGTATACATTAGTCTTATTTGAGACTAAGATCAACTCAATAACATTTTAGGATCATTTTTACATAAGATCCATTAAAAGAGTATTTGGGCTCAGCTACAAGAAAACTTCAGAGAGTTAGCCATTTTGGGCTTAGTCTACTTATTCCTTTTCTTTTTTTATTCAAAAGTGCTAAGAACTTATTTGGGGCTCTGTTTAGTCAGCCCTTTTCTTTTTTTGTAAAAGTGCTAAGCACTTATTTGAGCTCTGATGCTCACATATATTTCATGTGAAGCATCCAGTCATGGGTACTGCCCAATAAATGTTGAACACTTTAGTCCTTTTGACTAAATGTGAAATGCTAATCACTTCTTATGGCGTCCATGTGAGGTGATGCCCAATTAATGCTCAGCCGTTTTGGCTATATGTGTAGTGCTAAGCACTTTTTATATGGCGCCCACGTGAGGAGCACGTAAGACGCTGGGCGCTGCCTAATCAGTACTAAGCACTCGGCCGTTTTGGCTGTATATAAAGTGCTGAGTATTTTTATTCAGCGCCCATGTGTGTTTCACGTGAGGCGCTGGCCTTCTGTTTTGGACGCTCGCGTGTTTTCACGTGAGGCACTAGGCGCTGGTAAAAGGGCGCCCATAAGGGAAACTCGTGAGACACTAGTCTTTTTTTCTATTTTAGAGATTAAATCTCTGTTAATGCCATTTTGACCATTAATGATCGCCAAGATCTTCATTTTTGAAGATGTGGGATGAGGTTTTTGTTTAAGAACTAAGTTCTTTATAAGTTCGTTTTCCTTTTGGACCTAGTTCTTTTATGAATCTTTGATTCTCAAGAACAAGATCTTCCCGATGAGAATTAAATTCTCAACTTGTGGGAGACTTGCTTTGTGGACCGAGAGAAAGAACTGAGTTCTTTGAAAATGGTTAAACCCTTAAAATAGGTAAAAGAGATATTTTTTATCTCTGTGTTCTCTTTTACCTCGGTTCTCTTTTTTTGAAAGGGAAGCCTTCCTCTTTGAGAATTAAATTCTCTATTGTTTTTAAAACTCTCTGTATTTTTTTAGAAGTTTGTAGGGGATTTTTTCTGTGGTCTCTCCTCTATTTCTTTGTCTCTGTCCCCTCTATAAGACTTGAAGTCTCGGGGCCTTTGTATAGTGAAGGCAAATTGTTAAATAGTTTTGAGAAAATCTCTCATTGAGAGATTCCAATTGATTTAATTGGACTCAAAATTGATTTGGGGAATTTTACCTACCGTTGGATCTTTGATCCAAGGACTTCTGTTTTACAGAATATGTTTTCTTGTTTTTAACAAGATTGGGAAAATATTTTCCCATATACAGAATTTATTTTGTAAAATGGTGATTTTTAATCACCATTGGATTTTTAATCCAAAAGTTCTCTGTTTTACAGAGATCAATCTTTTTTTGTTTAGAAAGATTGAGGGAATAGATTCCCAAAATAGAATTTTATTCTATTATTGGATCATTGATCCAACCGAGAGTAACTTTCTTATTTAGAAAGATTTGGGAGATATTTTCTCCTAATAGAATTTGATTATATATTTTGATGATTTACCATCTCCATTGGATTTTTGATCCAACGGCTCTGTTTAACTGAGAGTATCCCAAATTCTTATGTAGAATTTAATTTTGTTTATCTTGATTTGGGCGCTGGCGTTCACGTGTTGTGCACGTGGGCGCCGCTTAAGAATTTAATTCTTATGATGGGTACTCCTGTGCTTTGCACATTGGAGCCCGCATGATGAGCACGTGCGGCGCCGTATAAGAATTTAATTCTTACTTAGAAAGCGTTTCTGTGCTTTGCACATTGGAGCCCGCGTGATGAGCACGTGCGGTACCGTATAAGAATTTAATTCTTACTTAGAAAGCGTTTCTGTGCTTTGCACATTGGCGTCCGCGTGATGAGCACGTGCGGCGCCGTATAAGAATTTAATTCTTACTCATAAAGAGTTTTTGTGCTTTGCACATTGGTGCTGGCGCCCTCGTGAGGGCATGTGAGGCGCTGCCTCAACAAAATTTGACAGAGCTTAACTCTTTTTATATTGTTGAAATTTTAGGGGAACAAATTCCCCCCATCGTTGTTTCCACGTGGCTCACACGTGGGTGCAACGGTGTCACTTTTTTCACCGTTGGATTTTCTAGAGAGTTGAACCGTCCCTTCACATCTTATAAGTATGGCCTTTAGCCCTTGAGATGACTGCCGTTTCGTCATCTTCTTTTTTCTTCCTTGAGAATTTAATTCTCTTCTCATTGCTTAGATCTCTGACCAAATAAACTCTTAGAGTTGAACTCCGTTTAAGCAAATTTGTAAGGATTATGACCAACTTCTTAAAAGAAACTATTTTTTGGATTTTTACCCATTAACAAAGCTTGGCTCTTTTTCTTGAAATGATCCCTTAGAGATCTTAAAAAAACTTTATTTAGGTATACCGTAAGTCTTAGAGATCCTAGGATTTTACCCTATTATTAACTCTGATATTTGAGGGTTCTCTGGAATTTAATTCCAGTATATTTCCTATCGGAATTTCTGGGTTTTAATCCCATGATCGGAGGAATTTGATTCCATTTTATATGACAGAGCTTAGCTTTGGGAAATTTTGAAAATTTTATTCCTCTTCCCTTTTTAATTTTTAGGGTTTCTGTTGTAGATTTTTCTTACAGATTTGGACCTGTTGTAGGACACGTTCTTTAAGAACATTAGGAGTTTTGTACTCCACCGCTTAATGAGATTTCTCATTTAATGAGAATTCTTTTGGGATTCTTACAATGTGTGTGTCTCATCATTGATGAGGCGCCATCCTGATTTTGTAGGGCCCATTATCCCCCCTTTTTACTGCAGTGACTTTAATATGCCGCAGTGACTTTAATATGCCACAGTGGAGTACAGATGCTAAGGCCCTTAGTTGTAGTTAATTACATTATGCCGATAACTAACTCTCTATGGGTTTTTTTCCTTTCAGGTACTATGGCCTATGATTCCTTCTTTCCTTATGTCCATTTGGAAAGCGCTTTTGCTGATACGTCTACGAATCGGGATGTCTTTGCACTAATTCGAGACTATGACCCAGAGCAGAAGTCTCTTCATTTGTGGGGATCGTGGTACAGTTATATTATCCGGGGTCGGCGCAGCTTCACTTGTACGGTGCCGTCAGAGCAGATCCTGTCTATCCATTACGCTGACCCTCCGCAGGTCGCTTATGCAGTGGAAGAGGTTAACTGGACCTCAGAAGGTCATCTCCAACCTTCCATGGCGTCAATACCAGTGCAACCGCTGATGGCCCTAAACATTCTGGGGCGCCGCATATGCTAAGGAAAAGCGCGTCCTTGGGGCCAGGTCAATACGAGAGGAGTGACCCCCATCATCCGGCTGGTTATCTGCAGTGGGCCCGTTACATTTTGTCAGCCAAGAAGTCATAGCTGCTAAAGACCGGATTGTATCCAATGATTTACGCGTCCCTATTTTATTACCACACTCCTCTTGTGTGGTGGGTTAAATCCTTCCTGGAGCAATGGAATATTCTGACCCACACATTTCTCTTATCGGATCGGGAGGTATCAATTTCACTGGAGGAATTCACGGAGATATCCGGGTTACCCATCAGAGGAGAACATTACGAGGAGATACTTCCGCCTGATGAGTACATCTTCGCTACTGAATCAGTTGTTATGAGTCTTACCCCAGAAAATGCTGTTCAACACAAGTTTCCGAGCTTGATCAAAGTGTTGAACATATATGAAAGCTTATTCTTAGAGTCCGAGGGGTATGGAATTAACTTTACGGACTTTGTTGCCCGCTTTCTTCGTCCGGAGGCTCTATCGAATAAAGCTGCAAAGTTTGCCAAGCTCGATGATCCGTTCGGATTTGGTTTGGAAAAATTGCCGACTGCGGAGGCAGATTTACAGCAATTCTTTATTCTGGAGACTCCAGTCGTCCCTTTCGTAGAGATTGCCGCTCCAGACATTGATGAGGAGACGTTCTTCATGGGGTTCATCGGCTTGTGGCTGAGTTGGTTTGCGCTTCCAATGCACCCTCACTATATGAGACCATCTGTCTTTTATCCGGCTCATCGTATCGCTGCGGGGACAATAATGGCTATCGGGGTTGCAGGACTGGCTCACTTATATCATGGCCTGAGTATAGCGACATACACCACTCAGCCGGGTTTGAAGCCCGTAAATCTCCCATTGCACTACTTTACCTCGTGGGTCGAGATGCACGTGCTGGGTGCTTTTGGTGTGAATAAACGACCCAGATTTTATGAAGGATATAACTTTCCTCGGGTCATGCAATTGGTTGATGCTTCTTCTCCAGACCCAACACAGCGAGAAGCTCGGCGATTACTTCTTCTCCAGTGCATGGTTGGGGATAGAATGACCTTTGTCAACAGGGTCCTGACCATCGGTAAGGAATCTTCCAAAGTAATCCAGCCACTCCATGATGTCTTTAAGGATGGAGCTTCTGCGTTGAGGGCCCGGAAGATCATTCATTTATATTCCATTAGGCCGGGTTTTCTCGTATTTAGACAGAATGCTTCGGTGTTGTTTATGAGATATAACCCACACCGTTTTGCCCAGCAATCCGGTTACAACCAAGGCGTTCCTCTTGAAGCATTCCTTATTGACCTGGTTTCTACAGAAGAGAGCGTTCGCAACGCAGCGCTTCACTTCATGTGGCTAAATACGGGGCCTCATTTCCTGGTTAGTGAGCCGAGCCATATCCCGGAGGCCTCGAATGCTTTTATTGCTTGGTACCAGCATGCCACGGGTGCCGTCATCAAAGAGGAAAGGCGGATCTTCTCGACCATAAGGATTCTTTCCCGGCCAGTAATCACACGGTCCCGCTGAAGCGACAGGCAATTGTTCGTCCTTCTTTAAGAGAGGGTGCTACGGCTGTAATTCTGCGAGCCTTTCCGGCTAAGCTATGACCCGATATAAGTGCTCCTGTGACTGTGGTGGCTGTGGCATCCCCTGAGTCGGTTATCAGCTCGGAGATCAGAACTCGCCGTCCGAAGCAGCCCGTTAAGTGTAAACTTTTGTCATCGGGCGTTGGGGCCGGCTCGTAGAAGAAGAAGAAATCTTTATTTTCAGCTGACGTTGTATTCGGTCAGGAGCCGCATGCTCCTTATAGCGAAGGCTTAGCCGAATATGGCACCAACGCTGGTCTATTCGAAGCCTCTGTCGACGAGAATGCCACTATTGATCTTCAAGCCGCTATCGAAGCTTCTGAGAGATTAGCACGCGAGCAAGCAGCACTCGCTTCTCTTGCGGCATCCGGTATATTCCATTTACATTCTTCTGTACACATTTTTTTTTGAATTTCTTATATTTTATTAACGCTCTTTTCCTAACATGAATCTTTACTGAAGATGCTCTCATGGCGTCCCTCAAGACATTTAAGGAAGAGGAAAGGCTTCGTGCTTCCATGGGTCTCGGTATGATTCGTTTCGCGGTGCATTTACATATTTAATTCATTTTGTTCATGCCCTGACTCATTTCCTCTTACAGGAACCACCGTAACTCGTGTTGTTCCGAGTACAATGCCGTCCTCCGGTGGTGGTGCGGAGGAGCCTCCAGAGCCACTGGTTACGGTTGAGTTCACTCCAGGGCCGCCACGGGAGGTGTCGTTAAAGCAGCTGATGATGGATGTTGCAGATGATCCGGAGGCCGAGCCTAATTTAGACAAGTATGTTCCCCTACCAGAAGGCCCGAAGAGATCTATTTGTACAGCCAAAGCCGAGAGGAAGCGCAAAAAGCACACAGCAAGGGAGCGTCAGGCTAACTTGGCCGCATGCACTGGTTCGAGTGATGCCCGACTCTCTGACATTCCCATGGAAGACATTCCCTTTGCCCTATCCACTGCTCATAGGCTTGTTGAGCATGCGGCTCGTGAAGAGGCCAAGTGGTTACTTCAAGGTAAAACAGCGCACGATCCCTTATTGAAACTTAGTAGGACTTGTTTATTTTCCCAGGTTTCCTCTTATAGTAATTTTCCTCGAATTATAACACATTTGTCCTCGAATAATGCGACAGGTCCGAGTTTAAGTAGTAACGTAGCGGGTGAAGTGCCCGCGTTTGAAGAGTCTATGGCGTCGGGCCTTCCTGTTGAATCAGGGCCTGCTCTAACTGCCACTTCCTCCCCCTGTGGATCCCCGGCATCGGTAGGTGATGCGAGCATGACGATGACCCTTATTGATTCGGGGGACGAAGGTGTCGACGTTGAATCCATCTCCCCAGCGATGGTAGAAACCGAGGAAGCCGTCATAGTAAGTGGCGCTCCAGACACCGCTATAGTTTCTTCCCCGTCAGGTATTCCTTGTGTTATTTCTTTTGGGCTCTCAGTCTTGCCAAATGTATTTGCTGATATGTCTTTTATTCCGAATACAAACGCGGTAGACCCCAGCATTGTGCTGATTGAAGAATCACTTTCAGCCGCTGCCACGACTGTCACTGTTCCACATCTCTCTTTTGTGCCCCCCGAGTTCTTTCGGGTTTAATGACGGAAGGTAAAGATTTTTCCAATCCTTGTTTCAGTATAGATATTATTTCTTGGATTAATTTCTTTACCATGTATTGTTACAACATTGTAGGAGTGCTTTTTGACCGCCTATGCCAAATGCTAAGCTCACACTTCGCCTTCCAATCAGAATTCGTTCCTGCTTCGAGCGTCGGTCAGTATATTCTTCATCTCTCATTTCATCTTTTCATGAGTGATCTTTCTATTGCTAAGCTTTTCTCGTATTGGCTACAATATTACGGCTAGAGGGAGAGAATGAAGGAATAGTAGAGCCTCCTAAGCTTCCTGATTTGCCACTTTCGACTACTGGTATGCTAGGTCTCATTCATCATCATCCTTTTTAGTTCTTAGGTTGAAATCTGACCCTTTTTGTGCGTGCTTTATTCTACAGCAGCTACACCGGCTTTGGCTCCTCTTGAGTCTCGCATATTTATTCATGCGGGGCCGTTCGCTAAGCGTCAGTCCTCCAGGGGTGCGGCAAATAGCAGGCGGATGCTCAGTGAATTTATTGAAGACCTTAACGTTGAAGCTCTCACTTCTGCAGCGGACTTTGTGGATGGGGTCAACCCTATGCTGGCGACGCTTGTGAATTTTCACAACGAAGACTTCGTCGGCGTTTTGGTTGACTATTGTAGGCGAATTGAGGCTTGTCTCCACGAGATCGAACACAAGCATCTTACACCCAAAGCATTAAACTCGAAGGCTCAACTGATCGCATGGATCGAGCAAAGTATCGCTTCCCTTCAATATTTTGAGCAGAAGTTAGCCCTGAAGCAAAAAGAACATGAGACAGCTTCTGGAGAATCCAACCAATTGCGCGCTCAGGTCGAATCAAACGCCGCGCAACTACAACTTATTTTTGGGAATCTCCAGCAATGCGTTTATAAGGGGATGTCGCTGAGGCAGCACATCGACTCTACCGAGCGGGGAATGCGAGATTGCGAAGCGGCTAAGCAAAAAATTTCTGAGAAGCTTTCATCGTGCTTGCAACAATGAGCCCGAGTTGAAGTGATGCTGGCTGCAATAGTAGCGCGTGAGGTGGAGCTGCGGGAAGAGAGTGAGCGGGTCTCCATTTTATTGAAAGCCCCGCTTTCTTAAAGGCTAGAATTGTATTCCCCCTTCCTTTTTTTTATAAATTGTATATTTCAACACTTCGATTCATGAATAAAATATTTTTTTTGCATGCGCTCCTCCGTGTTTGATGTCTTACTTTAACGCTAATTAGTTTATTCACTCGTTTCAGAATTTCTAGTTTATTTACTCGTTTCGGAGTTTGCAGTTTATTCACACGTTTCCGAGTCTCTGGTTTATGTACTCATCTCAGAGTTTGTAGTTTATTCACTCATTTCGGAGTCTTTAGTTTATGTACTTATTTTAGAGTCTGTAGTTTATTCACTCATTTCGAAGTATCTTTAGGTTACCTCCCTTGGGTTTACAGACAAACTTGTCTTAACGTTGTATGTAGATGACCCCCATTCTTTACGACAGAGCTCCGTTAGGTTTGTGGAACTAGGGTTTTAGTCCGTGGTACCGTTGCAATGGCTGATGTATTCCACGATATGCAATCTTTAAGTTGTTGTTCGATTAGCCCCGCGACTGTCGTGTCTCTGATCCTTTCGGGGGCTGGACAAGACGTCTTCCAGTAATCTCCTTAGGACATATTACCGTTAGAAGAGCAAGCGTTAGGAATTTGCCATGACGCATTTTAGCTGAGATTAGCCTCAATTTGGATCCCCGATGAGTCATAACCGCACCCTTCTGTGGTGGGATGATCTCCAATGGTCTTTTAGGCTTTATATGAGTTGCCATCAAGACCCCAAGCTGGGAATTTATCGTCACTTCATTTTTTGCTTTGACGATGTCGCGCCGATTCTTTGCTGAAGTAGGGTAGACATCTATAGGACCTCTATGCTACATGTATTGAAATTGAAGTCCGGAGCTAGGAATATGCCATTGCTTCAATTTCATTTGATAGTCGCGTCCGCATCCTGCTGAAATGAGGAGAGCATCGGGGTGATCTTTAGGTTGTGTATGAACCGTCAAGACTTGGAGCTAGGATTTTCCGTCACTCCATTTCTATTTGACCCTTGGGTCTTTGTTAACATTGCGTCTGCATCTTGTTGACATGAGAAGCACGTCGAGCCGGAGCAAGGATTTTGCCATTAATCCATTTTTTCTTTGACCCTTGGGTCTTTTGTTACGTTGCATCTGCACCCTGCTGGAATGAGAAGAACGTCGGGGTGATCTCTAGGCTTTAGATGTTGCCATTAAGACCTGAAGCTAGGATTTTTCCGTCACTTCATTTTCATTTGATTGTTGTGTCTGCCCCTGCTGGGATGAGGAGGGGGATGCAGGGATAGTCCCGAGGTTGTATATGTACCGTTTAGACTCGGAGCTCTTTTCGACGAAGCATGGTGGGAAAATATGGTTCCTTTTTCATTTACACATGGATCGTATACAAGAGTCAATATAGACATACTTGTAGGGCAGAGGATATTTTATTTTATTTTTTATTTCTGTGATACTCTATCTTTTCAGCTTTTTATATTGCGGGAGTCGCGATTGCCCAATCATTTCGGCTATTTATCATGGTGCCCAATCATTTTGGATGTTTTTGTTTTTACTCGCTGCTTTTTATTGCGAGTTGCCCTATCATTTCGGCTTTTTTTTGGGATTTGAAATCTGACACCAATCTTGGCATTAGCATCGCTACCACTGGAATATTACTAGGAGTGAATCATCATTTGTCGTGAGAGAACTTAAAATTTGATATTTATTTAGGCATCAGCATCGCTACAACTAGGATATTATCATGAGCGAATCATCATTTGCCTTTGTCGATTTGAACAAAGATGGCTTAACAAATAGGGTTATGATCTTGTCGACTAAGGCCTTTTGACTTTATGAGACGTAAGTGTCTCATAAAGGTATTTCTCCCTATAAGTCATGAGGATCACGTAGGTGTATTTTATCGTTAGGAATCGTGAGGATTCCTAAGTGCGTTTTCTCTTACAAGTCGTAAGGATCTTACAAGAGTGTTTTCTCCTTGTAAGTCGAGAGGACTTACGAGTGTCGTTCACCATATGGGGACATTTCTCGCCATTGGTAGAACCTGGTGGGGGATATATTTATTTATGCCCATGGATTGTATACAAAGGTCAATATGGGACCGCCTATAGGGCAGTATTAGGGGAATATGACGGCTTAAGAACAGGTTCAGATCCCTGTAACTTAAGGCTTTTGAATCTTATGAGCCGTGAGGGTCTTATGGGGGGAATTCTCCTTATGATTCTTGAGGACCTCGTAAGTGTATTTTCTCCTTAGAAATCGTGTGGATTCTAAGCGTGTTGCTCCCTTATGAGTCGTAAGGATCTCACGCAGTTTTTTTTACAAGATTGCGCTCTTCCGGCGTTTTACAAGCTCGCTGGTAGCCCTGCTGTTTTCACTCACGGCGCCCTTTCGGGTTTTCATCCGTGCCCATTTTCCTTGTGGACATACCTTTTTTTGTTGAACGGTGAAACTCTCGAAAGTAGCTTCGTCACAGGTGACCCCTCTGTTTGCCAGTGGGACTTGGGGGTGGCTTCACCGCTGGAGTAGCTATGTAGCCGATAGGATTTGAGTTGTAACCTTCGTCGTTGGGGCTTCAATTGCAATATAGATCTCAAGGGAGCATATCACCGTATTTGGGGTGATGCACTAGTTTAGGGACATTTCGGTCCAATATTGCCATGTTTTAGGCGAATTTTTAGTTTAAGAACATCTCGGTCCATTTTTAATTTAGGGACATCTCGGTCCGTTGTCGCCATGTTTGAGACGGATAGTTAGTTTAAGGAATTCTAGGACCGTTGTTGCCATTTTTGAGGCAGACAATTAGTTTAAGAACATCTCGGTCTGTTGTCCTATGTTTGAGACGGACAATTAGTTTATGGACTGCTCGGTCCATTGTCGCCATTTTTGAAGCGGACAGTTAGTTTAAGGACTTCTCGGTCCGTTGTCGCCATGTTTAAGGCGGACAGTTAGTTTAAGGACTTCTCGTTCCGTTGTCGCCATTTTTGAGGCGGACAGTTAGTTTAAGGACTTCTCGGTCCATTGTCGCCATTTTTGAGGCGGACAGTTAGTTTAAGGACTTCTCGGTCCGTTGTCGCCTTGTTTGAGCCGGATAGTTAGTTTAAGGACTTCTCGGTCATTTGTCGCCATTTTTGAGGCGAAAGAGCTTTTTGGATACCACTTTCAGGGTTCTGACTCAGGAAGATAGCGAGTGGACACAAGCGTCGTCATCTATTATTGACCTAAGGCATGACTCTTCAAGCGTAGTATTTTTTGAGGAATCAGCCGTTTATTTGCCGGAAGGGTATTTCGCCATGCATATCCATGAGCAGGTAGGCTCCACCTTAGAAGACTTTGTCTATAATGCACGGGCCTTCATTGTTCGGCTCAACTTCCCCCGTTTTGGATGATTAGGGATCATTGGTCTTTTGACGACTAGCACGAGTTCGCCTTGGCGGAATGTTCTCGGCCTAGTCAGTTTTTCGTTTGACCGCGTCATCCTTGCCGTATAAGCTTCCAGATTTTGTTGTGCTATAAAGCGAGTTTCGTCGAGGGCATCGAGCTCCTAAAGCCGAAGATGAGCATTTTCTTCATCTGTCAGCTCGTATCGGACCGCTACTCTTAGAAAAGGGAGTTCTATTTCCAGGGGAAGCACTGCTTCCGTGCCGAATACCAACGCGTATGGTGTTGTATTCGTGGCCATTTTGAACATTGTTTGGTACACCCAGAGAGCTTCGTGCAACCTTTCGTGCCAGTCTTTTTTGTTTCTGGACACCGTCTTTTTTATAATCTTTGTCAAGGTCTTGTTGAAAGCTTCGGCTAGACTGATGGCCCGAGAGTTATAGACTGAAGAGTATCTCCAATCTATTTTATGTTGTGTGTGAAGCGGCTGATTTTATGACTTCTATAAGCTGGCCCATTATCCGAGATAAATCGTCGCGGAGTGCCGAACCGATAGATGACATGTGTCTTGAAAAAATGGAGGATGTTCTCCGTCTTCACTTCCCATAGTGGTATTGCTTCTGCCCACTTGGAGAAGTAGTCGGTCGTTGCCAGTATGAACCGATGTCCTTTGGAAAATGCCGGTTCAATGGGGCCAATTATATCGGTTCTCCACATTTCAAATGGTCAACTAGCCACTGTTGGGTATAGCGGATTTGGATGTTGGTGGATGAAGTCCCCGTGAATTTGGCATGAGTGACACTGCTTCGCATATTCGATGCAGTCCTGAATCATTGTGAGCTAATAGTAACCCATTCTTGTTATCTTCAGCTTCATCTTTGGCCTAGCTTGATGAGAACTGCAGAGTCCGTCGTGAGTTTCTCGGACGACTCTCTTCTCTTCTTCTGGTCCCAGGAATCTTAGCCGTAGATAGTCGAACGATCTCTTATATAGAGTATCATTGACGAAGGCGAAGGACAGAGCTCGTTTCATGAGATGATATTTAGATGACGCATTTTTGGGCGTTCGTTGGGATTTGAAATAGTTTATGAAGACTTCCCTCCAATACTTGACCTTTTCTTCATCCTCTATTTAAAGAGCTACTTGTCCTGTCATTTCTTTTCTTTCGGATGGCTCTATTAAGTCTTCCGAAGATATATCTGTTGGCGCGAGAATCCTGCGGATTTGTACAACGATCCTTATGTCATCAAGATCTTGATCAGCCAGTTCCTTAGCCAATTTGGCTAATGCATCCGCCTTGCTGTTTTCTGCACGTGGTATACTCTCCAAGATGTAGGAAGGGATTTGTGTCAGCAGTTGCTGCACTCTTTCGCCATACTTTATCAGCTCTGGTTTGCACGTCTGATAGTCACCACTTACTTGGCTAACGAACAGCTGGGAGTTTCCATCTATGAAGAGGTCTTTGATTCCCATGTCGATAGCGATATCGAGGCCTGTTATCAAAGCTTCATATTCAGCTTCTTTGTTTGTTCTTGGCTCCGTTAAGGAGAGAGCGTAATGCAATGTCCCTCCTTGCGGAGTCACGGAGATAAGTCCCACCCTGGCTTTGATTATGGGGATGTTCTTCTTTCGCCTCTTCATGGAAGATGCTCCATCGAAGTAGATTTTACACTGGGAATCATTTTCTTCCTTCTCTCCTTCGATTGTGTCGAACACATGTTCATCCGGCAACTCGCAATTTAAGAGGGAGTCGGTTGGTATCGGATGCTCCGCGAGAAAGTCAGCTATGGCTTGACCTTTTACTGCTTTAAGGGGTCGATATGTTACTGAGAACTCCATCAGGAGGATGGCCCATTTTGCAAGCCTTCCTGTTAGTATGGACGTTGAAATCAGATATTTGAGATGATCCATCTTTGATATGAGATGAACCTCATGTGCCAAGGCGTAATGTCTGAGTTTCGTTATCGCGAAGATCAGTGCCAGGCAATGCTTTTCGATTGGGGAGTAGTTGTTTTCTTCCCCTAGAAGAACTTGACTCAAATAGTACAGAGCTCTCTCCTTTCCCTGATCGTTCTCTTGTGCCCATAGAGCACTTAGAGAACCCTCAAGGGCTATCGTATATAGGATAAGGGGTTTTACTTTAACCGGAGTGGTCAATACCGGCGGATTTTGTAGGTATTGCTTGATTTCGTCTAGTGCATTTCGGCACTTTTGATCGCAGACGAACGGGGTCCCCTTCTTCAATAGATGACTGTAGGGACGGCATTTCCCGGAGAGGTTGGCTATGAACCGCCGGATATATGCGAGCTTTCATTGAAGAGATCGCAATTGTTTGAGAATTCTTGGCATGGCCATTTCCATAATCGCCTTGATCATTGAGGGATCGATTTCGATACCCCGATGCCGTATGATGAATCCAAGGAATTTGCCTGAGGAGACTCCAAACACGCATTTTAGAGAATTCATCTTCAGATTATACTTTCGAAGATTTCGGAATACTATTTTTAGATGTTTCCAATGTTCATCGTGAGATCTGCTCTTTACCATAAGTTCGTCAATGTAGCATCCGACGATCTCGTGTATGAGGTCATCGAAGATCTTTGTCATGGCCTTTTGGTAGGTAATGTTGGGTTGCGGTAGTGCCCCGGCCATCGAAACGCGGCCAAAATGCGGAACAAAAATTTCTGAAACCGGCGCTACCGCTACCCGAATCCCGGATCGACCTTAAACCCTAAACTAGCAAACTAACTAAGAGTTAGAATCATTATACCGAGTTGATCCGTATCCTTCGGTCTTCATTCTAAGCTCCTAGCGGTTCTTTGATGTGGTTTGGTTACCGGTCTTCCTCCATCTCCGATGATCCACCTGAGGGAAACGGCCCAAGCTCCAGCTTCGTCGAACGAAGCAACCGACGCTCCAAAGCTGCTAACGATAGAGAGTCGAGGTGCAGGAAAGTGTCACTATAATTTTCTCTCTTTTCTTGTGCTCAAAAGAGCAACCATAGAAGAAGAATGGAGTGAGGAAACCATGGCATGAACAAAGGAAATTTGGCTAAGTCTTTTGAAGCATGAGAGAGTGAGAGAGAGCTAGTGTGTAAATGTGTATTGAATCATCAAGCAAATGAAATTGAACCCCCCATCATAGTGGCCGCCCCCCTTTCTCTCATTCCAACAAAAAATCTCCACCATTCCCTTTTTTTAATTAAAACAATAAACAATGCCAACCATACTTTGTTCCATGCCATGAACATGCACAAACCCATGCTTGTGCCACCTCACACCCTCCACCTCATTTGTCAAACAAATGAATTTCCATAAATGGAAATTCATACAAATGAGGTGGCACCTTCTAGAAGCTATTCCGTAGAAAATACGGAATACTTCCCGGTACATGTATCGAAATACATATACGTGTATTCGTACAAAAATACGAATAGCCAAGAGAGAAAATAAATAGCAAACAATAATACTAGAATACATATATATAAATACATATGTAAATTATTAAATCAAAACCTGATTTAATAATCCGGCTTAATCCTAAGCCGCTAGTATTATCAACCGTCCGATTAAAGTCTGCGCAGCATGCACATATTTAATCGGACACCTGTATGTACCAACATACGCCATGTACACCAAATTGCCTGAACCGTGAAAACTCTCTGTGTGGGACTCTAAAGACTCGTCAATACGCTGGAAATGGGTTTAACCACAAGCACGTCAGCGGCACTAGCTGTACGTAATGGCTACTCAGGTATTGAGCGAAAGGGAGGCGGACGAGCAAACTCATCCTGAACCCCTACTGAGCCTGACAGTGACAATATCCGTACAGTCCGGTCTGTTCATCTGAGAGTATCGTATATCGAGTCTAGGGGGGTGGATAAAGTCAGACCCCTAATAACGCGATATTCAGTGTCGGCATGTAACCCATCACCACCTGAGAAACTATCGATCCTGGATCGGTAATTCTCGTTCACCATGGCCATGGATTTCTAGTGATGGCTGCCCGTACACAATGCGACATCAACCCCCAATACCGCGAGAGGCGAATCCCCGACGATCCGATCACTGCCTCCATGTGGCTCAGGACTGTACCCAACTAAAACCTGTTTGCACGACTTCTTTGAGCCGTGGTAGGGTAGTAATCAAAGCACAGTGGGAACTCACACGAGACAAATGACGATCTCGACAGACTAATCTGTACACATGTCACCTGGGAACTGCTATCTGACAATAGGTATAATAGCAACTAGCAGGTGTAAGTCGATGTACAACACCCCATGACTTGCGGGGAGGCGGAAAAATGAAAAACGATCTTGTTGTTTGCTTAAATATCGACTAACCGCATGAATCGAAGCTAAACGATAACTAACAACTAACATAGGAGTTCTAAACTACTATGTGAAGTGATTATACCTGTAGAACCGTGTCCTTCGTCTTTACGAACTCCACCTCCTCCTCGGCCTTCTCCAAATAGTAGACGATCCACCACGAGAGCTTTACTCCAAGCTTTGCCTCTAAACTTGAGGCAACTAGGTTTCTTTAAGTGCTAATCAAAGTATCTAGATGATATAAAGTGAGGGTTATGGATTAAGTAGTCTAACTAATCCTTGTACTCAACACATGAGAGGGGAGGATTAGGGTTTGAAGAGAGGAAGCTTGAGGAGAGAGAAGGTGAGAATGATAATTCATATGAGAAAATGAGTTATCATAATATATATGAAGCATTAAGATTTATCAATAAAATAAAATCAAATGATGAATAATCATGCTTCATAAATATCTAATGGTGATTCATTACCATAAGTCATTAAGCATTTATGATGCATTAATGGCATGGATGAATCACTCATATGACTCACTAATCTCATTCAATGTATATGCCACCTTAACCTCCTTAGTCACCATCTTCTAGAAGCTTCTCGCGCAATTACGAGAATGCCCCTCCTATCCGCGAAAACACGGAAAAACTTTAGACTGTATAAATCCAATAACCGGATACTAGTAACTGGCTTAAACCAAAGCCGACTAGTAAAAACTGTCCGGATGTCGTACGTGCGTAAACACACGTATGCGTCTGAACCCTTGTCGTAAAACCATACGACCTCTATATCGTTTCGCCTGGAGTAGGGAAACTCTCTGTGTGGGACTCTAGAGACTCGACTAATACGCTGGCAGTGGGTTTAACCACAGACCGCAAGTGGCACTAGCTGTACGTAACGGTCCCCAGGTAGATATCGATAAGAAGGCCGATGAGGAAACCCATCCGAACTCCTACTGAGTCTGATGTGACAATCTCCATACAGTTCGGTCCGTTCGCCTAAGACTATCGCATATCGGGCCTAGGGGGGCGGCAAGCGTCAGTCCCCTAATAGAGGTATAAGTCGTGTCGGAGCGAAGCCCATTACACCCTGAGAAACTACTGGAACCTACCAGTAAATCTCGCTTGCCCTGGCCAGGGACTTTGCGTAATGGCTCTCTGACACAGCGCGATATCAACCCCTAATACCGGGAGAGACGAATCCTGTCTAACCGCCACTGCCTCCAAGTGCTCGGGACTGCACCCAACTGCTACCTGTTTGCACGACTCCTTTGAGCCGTGGTAGGGTAGCAATCTAAGAACAGTGGGACACACTCGAGGCGAAGCAGCAGTGTCAAGTCTGCGGACTATGCTGTACTCATGTCACCTTGGAACTGTTCACTGACGACTGGTATAAAACCAACCAACAGTTCCTTGTGAGTCCTGTCCGGTGTACCCGTAGCCTAACGAGCACCTGCATACTATCTCCAGTACGACGTACTGACGGCTGTGGGACAGACCATCTCCCCAACTGGGATGAGAAGCGTATACACTAGTCTACTCCGGAGTATCGATGCCCTATCTCGATAATCCAACGACTAGGGACCTGAATAAGGATGTGCTTGTAGACTACCCAGCCCCCACTAGTGTGGCTACCATCACAACGCTGGTAGTTAAGTAAGATCCTAAGAGCTCTATCAATACGTATACTCACATATTAAGATAGAAAAACCAAGTAGCATACTACCATGCTTAGCAAGACTGTTATATACATGTGAATATCCCAAGCTTCCATTAAGTAATATACAAACTAGTATGATACAGTAATGGCCTTCTAGGGCATAAACACTAACAGCAGGTTCCCGGCGAGTCCGTCCAGTGTACTCATAACCCAATGAGCACCTGCATACTGTCTTAGGTGAACAAACTAACACCAATGGCTTGTGAGACATGGCCACCGCCCCTCGTCGGGGTCTCGATCAGTATACACTAGTCTACACTGGAGTATCGATGCCCGGTCTCGATACTCCTACGACTTGGGACATTTAAGGATGTGCTTATAGACCCCAGCTCCCACATATATGATCGCCATCATAATGCTGGCAGTCAAGAAAAATCCTATGGGCTCGATCAACATGATGATAAAGACAAACTAGATAGCATACTATCATCATGTGTAAGACTGTTTTATAGGTATAGGTCCTACCTCAATCATCATAAAAATCTGTCTGCGACTATGATAATTGCCTTGAGGGCACTATATCCAACAATCTCCCACTTGCACTTAAGTCCAATTATTGCATGTCGCATACTCATAGCCTGTGTGATACCGAACACCCAACTTCTCTACTAATCAGTTTCTAAAAGCCCGTTTGCGAAAATGATTGCGTTCGAGAAATAGCCTCAGTGAGTGGATCCGCTCCAATATTTCTTTCTGTATCTCTCCATATCTCAAATTCGAAGAGAAGACTATCTCCCGAAATGAGCAATACCTGTCTTAGAATTTGTCTGGATATTTGATGGGACCCAGTTCACAAAAGAACTCCAATTCCAACAAATTTCCTAGACTGTATCGTCCACTGAATTTAATGAGTATTCTGCGCCATGCCTTTCCTCAGTATCCGCTTGGACCAGCTGTCCAACATACTGTCCCTCAAAAGAGGGAAAAACTATATCTCTGACAGTCACTCTGTCATCCAGGTCACCTTGGATGACTGAAATGATAACCGTCTCTAGAAGGAGGCTGCCATAATCATTTCCCTAGAACATTCACTTATGTTCAAAACTGCTTCCCAATGTTTCTCCAGGATTGGATTAATATATCTGCATATTGCATCTAGTGCAAAAGCAATATCTTGTGTGGTACTTGACATTTCATGATTAACTCAATTGCCTAAGCAAGTGAAATGCTAATCATGCAAATCCCTCTCCCCTTTAGTTTGTAAGACACCTTTAGAAAGGGTGACTCCATCACCTGCAGGTACACTACCATGCTAGGAGTCGTCCATCCTAAAATCTCTTTAGAATAATGTCAAAGTACCCATATTGAGATACTTCCCAAATCTAGATCTAAAACCATAGATCTAGTAAACAGAAAACCTGATATTATATCCATATCCTATGTAGAGAAAACAACTTTGTGACAACCACAGTATAACCGATCGTACTATAGGAATATATCTTCCTAACAAGTGCATGTCATCCAAATACCTGGACATAACTCTCTACTACCTTCTTAGCAGATCCATCAACTATTCTGATGAAGTCAAAGCCTATGACTGTCACATCAAAATTAGACGATCTAATTCCGCTATACCTGATTTAGTCTATAAATAGACATAAGCTACATGCCCACAATGCTTCCGCTGCTCCCACTGACTAAAACAACCCTCTTGCAGAGTCATATACACGTGTACTTCTAAAGCTAGTTTAGAACAACGCTATACTCATCCTCCTGCCGGGTCTTATAGTCTAGAACAGCAGCAATGGCAAGTCTGGGTAAACAAGAACCTCCCTGAAAACCGTCTCTGAGAAAACCGAAGTACCTCTCGGGTGCCTGAGGATACCCACCAAATCTGCGGGGTGGCTAATGGAGCGTCAAAACCAATTGAATTCTCAGGTTCTATTAAATCTTCAGTAATCGTTTGTGGTTCTGGAATCATCCCAGTTCTACCATACTCCTACTTAAGTTTTCTGAAAAAATACATTTTACTAAAACTGTGGCGAGTCATGAACAATATCACTATTGATCTTTCTGATGGTAGAAAGTTAACCCTCATCAAAACCCGGGATAACCCAAAAACAGCCATTACTGAAACGTGCCTTGAGTTTATCCGGATTCTGGTTTTAAGCATCAGCCGGACAACTCCCTATACCTTAACATCGTTAAGATATAAATTGATTCTATATATATCTAATATAGAAACAAAAGCACTAATTTAATTGGAACCAGATTCAAAATCTTGCAGCTGTCTCCAGTGCATATCAACCAAATAGAAGGAGGCTATTCAGCATTACTCATCTAGGAGTGCATCCATATTTGAGTAACATGAAAGAGAAGCAAGTCCTCAAAACCATTACTATCAACGGAATACCAAACACAAGTATCTACATTTTCGACTTCCTCGAAGAATCCTGATACTTCCAACATATGGTTCTCTACTTTATTCTTATACTTATAACTTCTCAACATCTGGACTTTGCATTTCTACGAAATACTTGTCCAGAACTAGAGGAGTCACAAGTAAAAAGAATATAGTACGAGTACCAACCCCATTGTCCTAATGGATACTGGACAACATACAATACTTTGTACAAGTCCCCTGAGTTCAATAACTCAAACCCTGTGTGTCGTAGATTGAAAAACTGTACTATGGTTAAGAAGAATTACACCGCTGTTGAATGCACCTTACCTAATCACCAACTGATATAGGTAAATGTCACAGACATAATATCAGAAAGTTATATCTCACTTTATAAAAATAAACGTACATATATATCAGTTTGAAATTGGTGCATAACAACGGATATTCAAATCCATATATTTGCCATCCGGAAAAATCCAGATGATTTCCTCAAATATTACCAATTACAACGAATTCTGATATAATGAGGATCTAATCACCCAATTCCCAATATCTTACTCCTACTCACCATCTGTAATAACATACAGATGTGAAAAACTGATCTGGTAAATACATACCCTGGAGTTAGATTCCAATTGGGAAAACAATTTTCAATTAACATCGCACAGTCAAACTGAAACATGAAAATGTTTCAAAAGAGTTAACTGGTATTCCTAGTAACGCCTCTTCCATTATCCGGATTCACGACAGTAACCATATACTTACCTGCCCTCACTCCATTCCCTTTATTATGTCTTTACTTATTACCTTATGTACACCTTCTTTAGGCTAATTGGTTTTCTTCTTTCCCTACCCTTCGGCACCAGCCTAAGGTTTGGAAGAAGACTATCCAATAAGCGTAATAGGTGTACTCTCCTAATCCTAGGAGCCCTCGCAACCTGAGAGAAGGTAATGGGAAAAGACATCTGAATAATCCTATTCAATCTCTCCAGAACCAGAATCCATCCTAGAAAAAGTTCCTTCGAGTTCGTATATAACCATACGATGGATTTATCCAATGGAAGTGGATATCCGTAGTGATACGGAGTGTCCTAGAGAAAAGCAAAGTGGATGTAGGAGTGGCAGGGGTATACCCGGTCTTTGTCGTGAATGATGGTGATCGCAATTTCCTTTGCCATTGTTCTAATCCCTTTATATGGCTTTACTTATTACCTTCTGTACACCACACTTAAGCTTAATTAGTTTTCTTCCTTCCCTACCGTTCGGCACCTGTCTATGGTTTGGAAGAAGACTATCAAATAAGCTCAACAGGTGTACCCTCTCCTAATCCTAGGAGCCCTCACAACCTGAGAGAAGGTAAAGGGAAAAGACAACCGAATAATCCTATTCAATCTCTCCAGAACCAGAATCCATCCTCGAAAAAGTTCATTCGAGTTCGTATGTAACTATACGATGGATTTATCCAATGGAAGTGAATACTCGTAGTGATACGGGGTGTTCTGGAGAAAAGCAAAGGTGATATAGAAGTGGCAATGATGTATGCGACACCGTGACATTCCAAAAGCCAAAGTGTTTTAAGAAGCTTCGGTCAACTTGGTTTCATGAGTTTTAGTCAAAGGTCGGGTCATAGTCGCAGCCAGAGAGAGAGAAGAAACACTCAGCGTGCATTCTATCCTAGATCAGAATGGTTAATCAATTTATCTAATCTGGATGGCTCCCACTATTTCCTCGATTTCTCCTCCAAACCCAAAAGGAGAATTAGTCGGAATCACCCGATGAGTATTTCAACTCATCAGTGGGAATCGGGATCCAACTATCATCGCATGATGACTTGATGGAAGCCACTCAAGTCACCACACTCCAGAAGGTATGCGCAAACCTGGCAAGTTTCCTGTATGTTTGAAACTCCCGATATGTGTTTTTACCCCAAGGACCCAAGTGACCTTGACAATACCAACATATCAAAGAGTCCTAGTCAAGTTCAACCCGTCATTATCTTGATTGCGTTAAACCCACCCGTACGAGTCCTTGACAATGCCAACATAACCGTACGACTGTCCTAACCAATCCACATATCTATGCGACAGAAAAAGAATTACAGAGCTACCGAACACTACGCCTCGGCAATACACGACATACATAGCATGAATACTAAGCAATACTAATCTGAAATGACGGAGGGCTACGGCTGGTTTTTGGCGAAAAACCTTTAACGTAATGAACTTGATATCGTTGAAGGAACCGAGTGGTTTTATAAATATATAGTAGCGAAAACTTTTGCTAAAGAGGTCACTCCCGGTGAAGGGATCTCGGCTCTTTCCCCGTCGAATAGGGTGCAGGATATCCCAAACTGAATACCACGATGCAAAGCAAAAGTAATCGACTATTGTGAAGTTATTACGTTGACGCAAACTTTTACTCAAGGGGTCACTCCCGATGAAGGGATCTCGGCCCTTACCTCGTCGAATGAGGTGCAAAATATTCCAAATGAATACTACGATGCAAAGCAAAAGAAAACGTCTGTAATGTCAGTTTTTAAAAACTTGGTTCCAACAACATCATATATAGGTTTGTTTTATCCCTGCATTGATAAGAATCAATGCAGTCCCATCAATTAATCACACCAGAAAAGAACGAAAATAAAATGTACGTATATGCCATCCGCATTCGCCACTGGGTCCCGTCATCACCCGTTACGTTACTTAACTAATGACAGAGCGGGAACTGGGCTAGCGCGGGTGCAAAACATATACGACATCTACTAGTATATATAAATATATATAACAATCGTCCCAGGCATGATATAAGAAACATCATAAAAACATCACAGAAACATCATAGAATGGTGGATAATCTGGAGCCCCGGGTTTCACTTGAGCCGCAAGTGAGACCCGACGTTCCCTGTCGTGTGGATAGCATGTGCAACGAAAACTAGACCCCTACGAGCGCGGCAAGCTACCCGCCAAAACCAGAAGTGAGGCAGCCCCCTTTAGCAACGTGAATGGGCCACCCAGCACTTCACGGAATCCGGTAACTTGAGCACCCCTCCTGGGTCAACCTATACCCCCTATGAGTGCGGCGAATAGCCCGCCAATTCTAGAGTAAGGTCCCCTCCGTCTGAATGCCTTGAGATGCGGACCAGTTGCCCTCTAGAACCTGGCTATTCGTGCACTCCACCTCGGGGTAATCCTAGTACAGAAAATAAAATAATATACAAGGGTGACATCGACCTCAGCCCGGTCGTGCCCCAAAAGAATAATATGCAAACGGGCAGTGACGGCAGTCCACATGTCGGACACTCGCCCCGCAATATCAAATGTACAAATGAAATAAAACTGTACTAACATTGCACCATAGCTCTCCACGACGACGATCCAACCAACATCACAGCACAACACAGAACATCAACGTGAATGTCACGTTCGCAAACCCGTCTAAAAGACGTATAGCAGTTAGACGGGTTTACCGATCAAATGACATTCACGATCGCAGATTATAATGTATGTACTGTCAAACGCACGCTTAAAATATCGATCGACTAACCTCCAAATTGTCCACAATAGCAAAAACAGCACTGCACAGAAAAATGGGCCAAAACAGAATATCACAAAAATCACAATTCCAAGTAAATGAGCTACAGAAAAATTTTTGACGCCCGTTGCCACTAAGTGGCCGCTGAACCGCCGCCAATATGGCCTAAGTGCGGCGGTTCCGCGGCTCTTTAGAGGATTCATGAGCCCAAATTTTTTGTGCACTCCTAAAAAAGCCTGCATGAATTTTTAAGATGCCTGAAATAATTTTTTGACCACTTTTGAAAATTGACAGCAGATGCAAAAATGAAATCGTGATTTTGGCAATTTCCGTCGATCGATCTTTTAAGCACGTTTAAACAAGCTAGTAAGGGGTTTAAAGGGTGGCTCTAATACTATGTTGGGTTGCGGCAGCGCCCCGGCCATCGAAACGAGGCCAAAATGCGGAACAAAAATTTCTGAAACCGGCGCTACCGCTACCCGAATCCCGGATCGACCTTAAATCCTAAACTAGCAAACTAACTAAGAGTTAGAATCATTATACCGAGTTGATCCGTATCCTTCGGTCTTCATTCCAAGCTCCTAGCGGTTCTTTGGTGTGGTTTGGTTGCCGGTCTTCCTCCATCTCCGATGATCCACCTGAGGGAAACTGCGCAAGCTCCAGCTTCGTCGAACGAAGCAACTGACGCACAAAAGTTGCTAACGATAGAGAGTTGAGGTGCAGGAAAGTGTCACTATAATTTTCTCTCTTTTCTTGTGCTCAAAAGAGCAACCATAGAAGAAGAATGGAGTGAGGAAACCATGGCATGAACAAAGGAAATTTGGCTAAGTCTTTTGAAGCATGAGAGAGTGAGAGAGAGCTAGTGTGTAAATGTGTAATGAATCATCAAGCAAATGAAATTAAACCCCCCATCATAGTGGCCGGCCCCCCTTTCTCTCATGCCAAAAAAAAATCTCCACCATTCCCTTTTTTAATTAAAACAATAAACAATGCCAACTATACTTTGTTCCATGCCATGAACATGCACAAACCCATGCTTGTGCCACCTCACACCCTCCACCTCATTTGTCAAACAAATGAATTTCCATAAATGGAAATTCATACAAATGAGGTGGCACCTTCTAGAAGCTATTCCGTAGAAAATACGGAATACTTCCCGGTACATGTATCGAAATACATATACGCGTATTCGTACAAAAATACGAATAGCCAAGAGAGAAAATAAATAGCGAACAATAATACTAGAATACAAATATATAAATACATATATAAATTATTAAATCAAAACCTGATTTAATAATCCGGCTTAATCCTAAGCCGCTAGTATTATCAACCGTCCGATTAAAGTCTGCGCAGCATGCACATATTTAATCGGACACCTGTATGTACCAACATACGCCATGTACACCAAATCGCCTGAACCGTGAAAACCCTCTGTGTGGGACTCTAAAGATTCGTCAATACGCTGGCAGTGGGTTTAACCACAAGCACGTCAGCGGCACTAGCTGTACGTAACGGCTACCCAGGTATTGAGCGAAAGGGAGGCCGACGAGCAAACTCATCCTGAACCCCTACTGAGCCTGACAATGACAATATCCGTAGAGTCCGGTCTGTTCGTCTGAGAGTATCGCATATCGAGTCTAGGGGGTGGATAAAGTCAGACCCCTAACAACGCGATATTCAGTGTCGGCATGTAATCCATCACCACCTGAGAAACTATCGATCCTGGATCGGTAATTCTCGTTCACCATAGCCATGGATTTCTGGTGATGGCTACCCGTACACAATGCGACATCAACCCCCTATACCGGGAGAGACGAATCCCCGACGATCCGATCACTGCCTCCATGTGGCTCGGGACTGTGCCCAACTAAAACCTGTTTGCACGACTCCTTTGAGCCATGGTAGGGTAGTAATCAAAGCACAGTGGTAACTCACACGAGACAAATGACGATCTCAGGTCGACAGAGTAATCTGTACACATCTCACCTGGGTACTGCTATCTGACAATAGGTATAATACCAACTAGCAGGTTCCCGGCGAGTCCGTCCAGTGTACTCATAACCCAATGTGCACCTGCATACTTTCTTAGGTGAACAAACTAACACCAATGGATTGTGAGACCTGGCCACCGCCCCTCTTCGGGGTCTCAATCAGTATACACTAGTCTACACTGGAGTATCGATGCCCGGTCTCGATACTCCTACGACTAGGGACATTTCAGGATGTGCTTATAGACCCCAGCTCCCACATATATGATCGCCATCATAATACTGGCAGTCAAGCAAAAATCCTATGGGCTCTATCAACATGATGATAAAGACAAACTGGATAGCATACTATCATCTTGAGTAAGACTGTTTTATCGGTATAGGTCCTGCCTCAATCATCATAATCATCTGTCCGCGACTATGATAATTGCCTTGAGGGCACTATATCCAACAGGTAGCGCCAGCATTCTTTAAGCCGAAAGGCATCACCTTATAGTAGAATATGCCCAGCGGAGTCCGAAAGGCGGTATGTTTTTGGTCTTCAGGATGCATTTTTATTTGATTGTATCCTGAAGATCCATCCATGAAGGAGAAGACCTCATGGATAGACATGTTATCGATCATCAGCTCGGTAACAGGTAGTGGGAAATCATCTTTCGGGCAAGCTTTGTTGAGTTCCCGAAAGTCCATGCAAATGCGCACCGTCCCATTTTTCTTCATCACTGGAACGATTTTAGCGATCCAGCCGGGATATTGAACTTCTTGGATGAAACCGGAGTCGATTAGTTTCTTGACTTCAGCGTAGATACTCATCTCAAGTTCGAGCCGCATTCTTCTTGGCACCTGTTTCACTGGCTTTATGTCCGGTGATATGGCCAGTTTATGTACTACTATGTTTGGATCTAGACCTGGAATTTCAGAATAGTTCCATGCGAAGCAGTCTTTATATTGCATGAGAATGTCTTTTAACATGGCTACCTGTTTTTTAGATAGTAGCTCACTGACGAATGTCGGCCTCGGATCATTTTCTGTCCCTAAGTCAATTTTTCTTAGGTTGTCTGTGTATCCTATCTTCCAGCTCTTTTAGTGCTGGTGGAAACTCTGAGATCACCCCTTCTTCGTCTTCATTTGCGAAGCATATGTGGAAATCATCCATAGTTTCGTGCCCTCCCTCTTGTGAGAGTGTTATCATATGGAAGGTACGAGTTCGCTTCCACGCTTGATGTTGAGCTGGTCCCATTCTCATGTTATAGGTCCTCTTTGGCTCATACTTTTGCGGCGGGGTTACCCTCCAGCTGTCGGATAAAGTGAACCTTCCTTGTTGATATTGATCTTCTACCCGGTCCTTGAAGGTGAAGCGGTCTTCGAGGGGATGACCTATTACTTGGTGATAGGAGCAATAATCCGGATGATGGACCTCGTTTATTTGTTCGGGGTGCCGAGACTCCGGAAGTGTCATCATTTAGTGATTCATGACAAGGTTGAATATTTTCCTCGTCTTGTCTTGGGGGAAAGAGTTTTCCCGACCTATCTTCTTTATAAAGGACGGGTTCCAATCGACCTTTTCTCAATTGCACAGATTCTTAGATCCGCTTTGTTGTTTTCAAACGTTGTTTGCGTTCTTTGCCATTTTTTGCCACTATTTCGGGATTTTTCCACTTTCGCGAGGACATGCAGCGGGCTGGGGATGAAGAGCATTATAGTCTTCCTTCTCCGTAGATTGCTGGTTGAGGCGCTGCGTCCTGCCCTTTTCATAAATGGACATTTCGTGGCTGTGATTGTCCCGGATCTTTTAACAAGATTCTTTTATTAGCTTGTCAATTTGTTCTTCAAGTGACGGACTTAACGTTCTTAGAACGAGATTTTTCTCTGTTTCAACGTCACAGTCATTTGGCAGAGCATTTTCCCTTTCATTGGAGCTGTTTATGACGAGGCAACTGTGGAACTACTCCTGTTTCTTAGGGAGAACGTATCCGAGCCCAGTCATCTCAATCTTCCAGTTGGGCATCTTTTGCTGAGTCCCGGGAATAACCCAAATTCTTTTGTAGAATTGGGCTTGTCGAACAGTTTGTTTGAGGGGTACCTTGGCATCTTAACAGCCTTTTCAATCCCTCCGCATTGTATCTTGGTAGGCGGATTGGTTGAAGCCTGTTAAGTGCAAAATCGGCACCATCCCAAAATTCTTTGTCTACTTTGGTGTTCGTAGATTGGTAGAAGAGGATCGTCTTTTCATCTCTTCGCCTGGGAGGGATGTAGAAAGTTTGTAGTTCTTCTACGCAGTATATATCGAGCGCATCAAGTTCTTTGTAATGCTGAGGCAGAGCCATTGTGATTTGCAGACTCTGATCTGCTCCGGTGAGGGTTTGCAATGATGGGCGGATGGAGAACACTGCGTTGGTCTCGTTCTCAGAGTCGTTGCCAAAGTCCAGAATAGGAGTAGATGTACCTGGCCTATTGTTTTCTTTCTGGGGCTGTCCCGAATAGACTATTTCTTCATCTTCCTCGGTATCGCTCCCAAAGATTGGGATAGTAGCGACTGGCTTCTATTTATCCTCCGGCTTATGACCCATTTCCGTATTTTCGAAGTTTGGTAGGAAGTACTTTGCGTTATTATATTTTCAGACCTCGTTTACGGAGAACAAATTTAGCTCCCCTGTGACAGTGTATTCTAAGCCGTCTTTGAAATACTTCATACACTGATGTTGTGTAGAAGGGATGACGTTGTACTCATGTAATCAAGTCCTGTTGAGCAAAGCATTATAGCAAGTCTTGGCGTCAATGTCATGAAACTTGATGTCAGTGACGAGCAACCCGAAGCTCAACGTCAGTATCACGGACCCGAGTGTCCATGACGACTGTGAGTCGAACCCGGAGATGGTAATTTTGTCTCCGGCCAGGTGCTGAACGTTCATGCAAATCTCCTTCAGCACTCTCACGTTGAGAAGGTTGATGGAGGATCCGTTGTCGACAAGGATTTTCCTTATCTTAATGTCGTGGCAGTACCCGGTGATGTATAATGGGCGATTATGTTCATACGTACCGAGAAGGAGATCTTCATCACTGAATGTAATGTCAGCCGTGTGGAAGTCTGCCAGTTCATCTTTCAGCTTCTCTTCAGTGAGGAAAGCTTGGAACTGATCGAGCTCTTGTAACGCCTTGATCAGGGAATCTCGTGCCTCTTTGAACAGGAGGAGAGCATCCAATATGCTCAGTTATGAGGGAATTTTCCGCAAATGTGCTAGGACATTGTAATCCACCTTGTTTTTCCTAGGCGGGTCCCTTGCTGCGAGCTCTTTGAAAACTCCATCGTCGAAGGCAATTTCCTCAGAGATTTTTTCTTTCCTTTTGTCCTTTTTGCTCGAACCTTTTTTTGTAGGTCCGAGGTTCTTTTCAGGCAGCATGCGGTTACGCAGCTGAATATTCTCGCAGTTCTTCTTCTTCTCTTCTTTTTCCGAGGTGGAGTCTTTAAAGAGAGGGCTGAGTGGTATTTCATCCTTAGAATCTCTCCCGAAAGTAAGAACTTGGGGTTTCCCCCCTTCTGAACCGGTATCAACCATATGACAGTTGCCAGTCGTTTTTTCACACGCATCTGTCGTACTCTTTTGCCGTCGACGAGCTTCGCGCTTCATCCTCTTGAAGTTTTTTTGATGGGCAACGTATCCTTGCCACTACTTATTGAAGGTACAACATTCTACGGTGGGGTGGGTAACTCTCCGATGATATATGCAGTAGTTTGGACGTGAATCCTCTCCGTCGAGGCATATAACCCCGGGAGTGTTTCCTACGAGAGGTGGCAGCTTCATTCCTATTGACAGGGCTTTGGCGAACCGCTTCTCTGTTTTAATCCTGCACTTTTTTGTATCAGGTATGCTTTGGTTTGGTTGGAGTACTTTAGGACTCATCCTTGCCGCAGCTTCTTATTCATGGGGCTGATCCTTAGCCTTTTCGTATATGGTTGTTTCGTGTTCTCGGCCAGCTTTGGTTTTTTGAAAGGCTCCGTTTAATAGCCTATCGATCGGGTATTCTAGCAGGTTTGAGGATTTTAGCTCCGATCCTGTCCCTAGTTTCTCTGCGTTGTTTTCTGACGCCGAGGGAGTTTCTTCGTCATTTAACAACGAATAGGAGACCATATGGCAACTTCCTACACGGTCCTCGGTATCTCCTGATGAGTCATTTTCCTCATCGTTGTCACTATCTTCGTTCTCAAAAATATACTTGAGGAACTCTTCGAGCGTGACCAGTGTCCGCGCCTTATGGTTGTACTCCTCCAGCGTGTCAATGTAATTTTGTAGATCTGTGCGCTTGTCGTCATACTCGACAGGTTGCACAGGCTTCTTTGTCTTCTTATTTTTCGTCGAAGACTTAGAAGGCTTGACTTGGGGGTTTTTCCCTTTGTTAACAATTTTCGGTGCGGGACGAGATTTTAGCATCCTTTCGATGATTTTGGGTTTAAGTGGGCTTTTCCACCTGACTGCCGGACATGCTTGTAGATCCTTCAGCATTATTTTGGTTTTTGCTGAAAGAACGACTTCCCATGGAGTTTCTTCCATGAGTGAGCATGATGCCCCCGGCGCATCCATCATTTTGGGAGTGTGCTTCTGTGGTTGGTTTACCCTCCAGTTATCAGACATCGTGAATTTTTCCTGTTGATACTAATCTTCGACCCATTTCTTGAAAGACATATCAATCCTCAATTGGGTGGTTCTCCATTCTATGATAGGAGCAGTAGTTAAGGTTATTGCCGTTGCCGGGTTGCGGTGGATGCCGTGGGTCTGGAAATATGATGAGTTTGTTACGCACTGCCAATTCAAATAGTCTCCTTGTCTTATCGCAGGGAAACGAATAAGCGCGTCCCAGTCTTTCCTCCATGGATGGGCACAGACGCGCGTTGTTTTAGCGAACAGCCGGTTTTGGGCCACTCGGTTGTTGTTGTGTGTTAGAGACCAAGGCCGCTTTCCCTTTACCCTTGTTATTTCGAGGGTCCTTATTTGAGGAGGAAGGCCCGTGGCCCATCTGGTCCATTTGGGCCAGTTTATCGATCAGAGCCTGAAAGGTTGTTGGTTTGAAGAATGTCATGAACCGGGACACAGTCGTTTGAGGATGAAGGGTCCCGATGAACATACCCATGGCGAAATATTCTTCAATGCGCTGTTCGCACTTAGACCATAGGTTCTGCCACCGGATCGCGTATTGGACCTAAGTTTCTCCTGGCTTTACTCTGGCATTGATTAATTACGTGATCGGGGTGCGATCGCTTGCGCTGGCGAACCGCTGTGTGAACAGCAGTTCCATCTCTGTGAATTTCTTTACGGAGTCATTTGGGAGCTCCGAGTACCATTCAAAAGCCATTTTTGACAGGCTGCCAACAAACCGGCGAAGCAACAGTTTGTCGTCGCCTCTAGTGTTGCCGCACAGAGCTCTGAACTCCGCGACGTGCTGATGGGGGTTGCATGTCCATTTTTATACATAGAACTTGGGGATCGTATATCCCGGCGGGTACTTGATTTGATCATACCAGCCTGGATACAGTCGCCCAGTTCTGACGATTTGGCTAGCCGCTTCATTTTCTTGATGAGCTCATGTTTGTTGAGCAATATAATCATCATGAGAAGCTTTGGAGATCGCTTCCTCCTTGACTGTTGATAAAGCTGGAAGAGGGTTTGATATTTCCCCTCTGTCATCCTCGACGATTATCGGCGGATCCTTGGCTGGGGGTTTTGGTTGGATCATCATTCCAACCATATCCTGAAATAAGAGCGCCATCTGCTTCATGTTAGCAGCTTGTTCAGCAGCTTCTTTGTCTTTTCTTTCAAGCACCCTTCGCAGGAACTCTGTATCGGTCTCCTGCTCCTGGCGCTGTTTGGCCTCTTTGTCCGGACTTTCTTTCTATCCGGTAAGTGCTGCCATTTTGGCCAGCATTTCCTAGAGCTTCTGTTGTTGCTCCTGAGATTTAGTCAGCGACCGAGTTTGCGGTCGGTGACTCGCCGAAGCACGACTTTCTTCTTTTCCGAAAGCCATATGGACCGCATGTACGATCATACCCCCAGACTTGGGGCGTTTGGGCCCATCGCCTATGGAATTTGCCGCAGGCGGTGGGATTTTCTCCACCTCATTCTTTTGTGGGAGGTTGAAGTTGAAGGAGCCGTTGTAACAGGCTCCTGTATAGAGGAAGACCCTCGCTGTATGATGGGGGAGTGGTCCTTTTCTTGCCGAGCCATCAATTTCTTTGGTCGACGAGAGTAGTTCTGGTCAATCACAGAGTCCTAGACTTTTCGCCAGACTCTGTGAATTTGTGAGGAGAGACGCTGATAGGGCTGCACCGACTTTGCCTACACTGTGTCTTCTGTAGGCGGGGGTGATTTCATTAGCACCGCCGTTGGAGAGTTCATACGCACCCTCTTGAGCAGATCAAAGCTGTTACCGGTTGGAACAACAGCGTCAACTTCTACCATTGGAGCTGGTGGGGTAAGTCCAGAGGGGGAGTTGCTACCAGCTTTTCTCACTCGGTTCCAGTAGTGACGTCGAGCGTGTCTTGTAGAAGGTACCGCCTCAGATTTGGAAGCGGCTTCTTCATGCCCCCGGCTTTGCTGAGGGGACGTTTTTGGCGTCAACCTATTGAAGACAGACGTCCATGGCAGGGATTGAGGAGGGCCGGCCAATCTTTCAAAGATCGACTTTCTGGTAAGGGAAGCACCTTTGAAGACTTTGTCGGCTATAGTTCCCTCAAGTAAATTATTCTAATCGTAGACACGCGATTGTGATGATTGAGAGAGGACCTATACGGCTAGAACAGTCTTACTCGAGATGATACTATGCTATCTGGTTTGCCTTTATCATCATGTACATGTATTATGTGGTATTACAGATCACTATTATATGTTGATAGAGCCCATAGGATTCTTGCTTGACTACCAGCATTATGATGGCGATCATATATGTGGGAGCTGGGTGGTCTATAAGCACATACTTAAATGTCCTTTGTTGAGGGAGTATCGAGACTGTGCATTGATACTTCGGAGTAGACTAGTGTATACTTATCAAGACCCCGACAAGGGGCGGTGGCCGATCTCATAAGCCATTGGTGTCAGTCAGTCACCTAAGATAGTATACATGTACTCATTGAGTTATGAGTACACTGGACAAACTCGCCGGGAACATGCTAGATAGCAGTTCCCAGGTGACATGAGTACAGGTTAGTCTGTCGACCTGAGATCATAATTTGTCTTGTGTGAGTTCCCATTTTGCTTTGATTACTACCCTACCACGGCTCAAAGGAGTCGTGCAAACAGGTTTTAGTTGGGTACAGTCCCGAGCCACATGGAGGCAGTGAGCGGATCGTCGGGAATTCGTCTCTCCCGATATTGGGGGTTGATGTTATGCGGTGCATGGGTGGCCATCACCAGAAATGCTTGGCCAAGATAGTCGAGAATTACTGATTTGGATTAGTAGTTTTTCAGTGGGTGATGGGCTTCATACCGATATGAAATATCGCGTTATTAGGGTTCTGACTTTATCCATCCCTAGACTCGATATGCGATACTCTTAGACGAACAGACCAGACTGTACGGAGATTGTCACTGGCAGACTCAATAGGGGTTCAGATGAGTTTGCTCGTCGGCCTTCCTTTCGCTCAATACCTGGGTAGCCATTACGTATAGCTAATGCCGCTGACGTGCTTGTGGTTAAACCCACTTCCAGCGTATTGACGAGTCTTTAGAGTCCCATACAGAGGGTTTTCCTGGTTCTAGCGAAATGATGTAGTAGCCGTATTGGATACGTGCAGGATTCCGATTGAATGAGTGTACCAGTTACCCGGACTTTCAATCGGACGGTTGATAATACTAGTCGGCTCGGGTTTGAGCCGAAGTATTAAATCAGGTATTGATTTAATAATTTATGTATATATATTTCGATATGTATATTATAGTATTATATTCTTTTTTTTATTCTATCTTTTCGGGTATTCGTATTTCGGTACGAATACAGGTATGCATATACAATAGAATATAATCCGTATTTTTTACAGATAACATTTTAGAAGGTGGACAGCTCATTTAGTTTTTATCCATTTATTTATAAATGGAAATGAGGTGGATATAAAGAGAGGGGAGTATGGTGAGAGCCATGCTTGCATAGTGTTGCACAAATGAATTGTTAATTCATTTGTGCAAACTATTCAAGCATGGGCTTGATTTTTAATTGGAAAAATATGTTTTACAAAACCTAGCATGAGATTTTCTCTCTATGGATGGTTCATTTTTCTTTGAGCTTGCTTTATCACCATCATGCTTCACTCTCCTATCTAGCGTTTTTTCTTGAGCTTCTCCACCTTCAAACGCAACCCCCTCTCTACAATCTCATGAGTTGAGAATCAAGAGAGGAGGTGAGATAGATAAACACATGGATCCATTCACTACATCCTAGGCACTCTAAATTAGCAACCTAGAGTCTCTATTTGCTTCACTTGTTTATGGTGTGGAGCTAGAGTTATGAGCTACATCTCTCGGGTGGATCATCTTCGACGAAGGAAGACCGGCGGCCAAGTTCAATCGAGCACTCCTCAAGGAGCTAAGGAAGATGATGGAAGACCGAAGGACTTGGTTTGTTCTGTATAATAACTCTATCATAGTAGATTAGCTCTTGTTAGTTAGCTAGTATAGGTTTATGGTTCGATCTAGACGGATTCGTTAGCGCCAAGTTTTTAAACGCCAGTTTTTGTTCCGCACCGGCCACGGTTGATGGCCAGGACGCTGGTGTATCCCAACATGGTATCAGAGACACCCCATAAACCATTACTAGCTAATTTGCACAAAGTTAAAATCTCGATCGACCTATTTTTCCGAATTATTTTTCCATTTTGCCATGCTTGCTGCCGATTTTAAAACTTGTTCAAAAAATCTTTCAGAGCATCTTAAAAATACATGCAGGAAAATTTAGAGCTCCACAAGAAATTTGGGCACGTGAGCCCACAAAGTTACCGCGGAACCACCGTGTTTGATGCCTATTGGTAGCGGTTCCATGGCTCTTTTGAGGCCACATTGCGCCAAATTTCTTCTAGCACTCTACATGTTGGAAATATGATTTTTTGGATGTATGGTTTTGGCCCAAATTTGTTTGAGTGCTGGTTTGCATTTAGGGCCAATTTGGAAAAGTTTAGTTGATCAAAATTTTAAGTTCGTGTTTATCAGTGCATGTGAATATATCTACGACCGTGAATATCATTGAGCGGTACAACTGGACTAGTTGCTATATGTTCGACTAGACAGGTTTGCGATCGTGATATTCACGTTGATGTTCTGAGTTGTTCTGATATTGTGGTTGGATTGTCATGGTAGATAGGCAGTGGTGCAATTGTAGTAGTGCAGTTCAGATTCATTTGTATATTCAGTATTGCGGGGTGAGCGTCTGACATGTGGACAGCCGTCTCTGCCAGATTGTATATTCTTTTATTAGGACACGACCAGGTTGAGGTCGATGTCGCCATTGTATATATATATATATATTTTTCTTTTCTGTACTAGGATTACCTCGCGATGGAGTGCACGAATAGTCGGGTTCTAGATGGCAACGGGCCCGCATCTCATGGCGTTGAGACGAAGGGGGCTTCACTTTAGAATTGGCGGGCTATTCGCCGCACTCGTAGGGGATATAGGATGACCCACGGAGGGGTGCTCAAGTTACCAGATTCCGTGAAGTTCTGGTTGGCCCATTTACTTTGTTGATTGGGGTTGCCTCATTTCTAGGATTGGCGGGTAACTTGTCTCACTCGTAAGGTTCCAGGTTTTCATTGCAAGGGCTATCCACACGACCGGGAACGTCGGGTCTCATTTGCAGCTCAAATGAAACCCGAGGCACCAAGACTATCTACCATTCTATGTTGCTTGTTGATATTCTGTGATGTTGCTTATATCATGCCCGGGATGAATGTTATATATATATATATATATATATTTATATACTAGTAGATGTTGTATATGTTTTTCATCCACGCTAGTCCAGCCCCATTCTGCCGTTAGTTAAGTAACCTAACGGTGCATGACGAGGTCCCGTGGCGAATGCAGATGGCATATACGTACATTGTATTTTCGTTCCTTTTTGTGGTGTGATATGGATTAATTGATGGGACTGTGTTAACTTTGATTAATGCAAGGAAAAACAAACCTATATGATATTGTTGGAACTAATTTTTGAAAACTGTTATTACAGACGTTTCTTTTTGCTTTGCACTGTGGTATTCGGTTATGAATATCTAGCACCCCATTCGACGAGGCAGGAGCCGAGATCCCTTCATAGGGAGTGACCTCTTGGGCAAAAGTTTACGTCAGTATAATAACTTCACTATAGTCAATTCTTTTGCTTTGCATCATGGTATTCAGTTAGGAATATCCTGCACCTCATTCGATGAGGAAAGAGCCGAGATCCCTTCATAGGGAATGACCTCTTTAGCAAAAGTTTGCGTCACTATATATTTGTAAAACTGCTCGGGTTCCTTCAACGATATCAAGTTCATTATGTTAAAGGTTTTTCTCCAAAAACCAACCGTTGCCCTCCGTCGTTTCTTACAAGTATCACCTAGTATTCATGCTATGTATGTTGGCCTACGTCAAGGCATAGTGAATGATAGCTGGGTAATACTTGTTTGCTGCATGGATATGCGATTATTTAGGACAGTCGTACAGTTATTTTAGCATACGTTAAGGACTTGTACGGGTGGGTCTATGTTAATCCAGGATAATGATGGGTTGAACTTGACTAACGACTTATGATATGTTGGCCTACGTCAAGGTCATAAGTGTTAGGGGCAAAAACTACATCGGGAGTTCCAAATATATATGAAACTTTCAAGGCATGTGCATACCTTCTGGAGCATGGTGACTTGAGTGGCTTCCATCAAGTTATTATGCGATGATAGTTGGATCTCGATTCCCACCGATGAGTAGATACTCCTCGGGTGATTTTAGATGATCCCGACTAATTCTCTTTTTAGGGTTTGAAGGAGAATTCGAGAAAACGGTGGGAGCCATCCTGATTAGATAAAGTGATTAACCAATCTAATTTAGGTTAGAGTGCACGCTGAGTATTTCTTTCTTCTCTCTCTGGCAGCGATCATGGCCTGATCTTAAAAACTCATGAACCAAGTTAACCGAACCTTCTTAAAACAGTTTGGATTTAGGATTGTCATTTAGTCGCATATATCCCTGCCGCTCCTACTTCCCCTTTGCATATTTCTAGAACACTCCGTATCACTATGAAGATCCATATTGATTGGATATGCCATCGTATAGTTACATACGAACTCGAAGGTACTTGTTCCAGTTCAAGGATGGTTTCCGGTTCAGGAGAAATTGAATAAGGATTATTCGGTTGTCTTTTCCCTTTACCTTCTCTCAGGTTGTGGGGGCTCCTAGTATTAGGAGAGTATACCTATTGCACTTATTGGATAGTCTTCTTCCAAACCTTAGGCAGGTGCCGAAAGGTAGGGAATGAATAAAACCAAGTAGCCTAAGTGTGGTGTACAGAAGGTAATAAGTAAAGACATATAAAGGGATTGGAGTGAGGGCAAGGAAATATACGGTTGCTGTCATGAATCTGGATAATGGAAGAGGCATTACTAGGAATACCCGGTCACCCCTTCGAAACATTTTCGTGTTTCAGTTTCACTGTGCAGTGTTAATTGAAAACTGTTTTTCCCAATAAGTTTCTGACTCCAGGGTATGTATTTACCAGACTTGATTCTCACATCTGTATAGCGATACAGATGATGAATGGGAGTAAGATTCTGGGAATTGGGTGATTAGATCCTCATCATATCGGAATTCTTTGTAATTGGTGATATTTGAGAAAATCACCTGGGTTTTGCCTAACGGTAAATATTTGGTTTTGAATATCCGTTGTTATGCACCAATTTCAAATTGGTTATCTGTACGTTTATTTTATAAAGTGAGATATAAATTTTTGAAATTATGTCTATGACATTTACCCATATCAACTGATGGTTAGGTAAGGAGCATTCAACAGCGGTGTAATTCTTCTTAACCATAGCACAGTTTTCAACCTATGATACATAAAGTTTGAGATATTAAACTCAATGGACTTATACAGAGTATTGTACGTTGTCCGGTGTCCGTTAGGACAAAGGGGTTGGTACTCGTACTATATTATGTTTACTCATGACTTCTCTAGTTTTAGACAAGTATTTCGTTGAAATACAAAGTCCAGATTTTGAGAAGATATAGGTATAAGAATAAAGTAAAGAACCATATGTTGCAAGTATCAGGATTCTACAAGGTGATCGAAAATGTAGATACTTGTGTTTGGTATTCAGTTGTAAGTAATAGTTTTGAGAACTTGCTTCTCTCTCAGGTTACTCATGCATGGGTGTGCTCTTTGATGACCAATGCTGCTTGGCCTCCTTCCATCTAGTTGATATGCACTGAAAACGATTGCATATATTTTGATTCTGGTTTAAATTAAATTAGTGCCTTTGTTTCTATATTGGATATATAGAATGGATTCATATCTTAACGATGTTAAGGTATATGGAGTTGTCCGGCTTATGCTTAAAACCAGAATCCGGATAAACTCTAGGCACGTTTCAGTAATGGCAGTTTGTGGGTTATCCCGGGCTTTGACGAGGGTTAACACTCTACCATATGGAAGATCAATAGTTATATTGTTCTTGACTCGCCATAGTTTTAGTAAAATGAATTCTTTTCAGAAAACATTAGTGGGAGTATGGTAGAACTGGAAGTTATTCTAGAACCACAAACGATTACTGAAAATTTAATAGAACCTAAAGATTCAATTGGATTCGACAATTCATTAGCCACTCCGTAGATTTGGTGGGTAACCTCATGCACCCGAGAGGTACTTCGGTATCCTAAAAAACGGTGTCAGGGAGGTTTTTGATTACCCAAACTTGCCACTGCTGTTGTTCTAGACTATGCGATCTGGCAGGAGGATGAGTATAACGTCGTTCTAAATTAACTTTAGAAGTGCACATGTATATGACTCTGCCAGAGGGTTGTTGTAGTCAGTAGGTGCAACGGAAGCGTAGTGGGCAAGTAGCTTATGTCTATTTATAGACTAAAGCGGGTATAGCGGAGATAGACCGTCTACTTTTGATGTGACAGTCATAGAGTTTGACTTCATCAGAACTACAGATGGACAAGGTAAGAAGGTGGTAGGGAGTGATGTCCAGGTTTTGGATGATATGCTCTTGACAGGAAGTGATTTTCCTATACTACGATCGGTTATATTGTGGTTGTCACAAGGTGTTTCTCCACATAGGATCTGGATAAAATATCAGGGTTTCTGGTCACTAGATCTATGGTTTTAGATCTAAATTTGGGAAGTGTCCCAATTAGGTATTTGACACTATTCTAAAGTGTTTTAGAATGGACGACTCGTGGCGTGGTGGTTTACCCGCAGGTGATGGAATCACCCTCTCTAAAGAGATGTCTTCTAGACTTATTAGAAGAGGGATTTGCATGATTGGCATATCTCTTGCTTAGGCAATTGAGTCAATCATGAGATATCAAGTAGCACACCAGATATTGCTTTTGCACTAGCTGCAATAAGCATATATATTAATCCAATCCGGGAAAACGTTGGGAAGCAGTTATGAACATAAGTGGATATTCTTGGTATATGGTAATGGTAGTCTTATTCAGGAGGCAGTTATCATTTCAGGCTTCCAAGATGACCTGGATGATAGAGTGGCTGTTAGAGTTATAGTTTTTCCTCTTTTGAGGGGCAGTATGTTGGACAGGTGGTCCAAGCGTATACTGAGGAAGGCATGGCGCAGGATACTGATTAAATTCAGCGGCTGATACAGTCTAAGAAGTTTGTTGGATTTGGAGTTCATTTGTGATCTGGGTCCCATCAGATATCCAGACGAATTCTAAGACAGATATTGCTCATTTCGGGAGACAGTCTTTCTCCGCGAAGTTAAGATATAGAGAGATAAAGATAGAAACATTGGAGCGGATCTACTCACTGAGACTATTTCTCGAACGCAATAGTTTCGCAAACGGACTTTGCGAGACTGATTAGTAGAGAAGTTGGGTGTTCAGTATCACATGGGTTGTGAGTATGCGACACCGCAATAAGTAGCCAAAAGTGCAAGTGGGAGATTATGGGCTATAGTACACTCAAGTCAATTATTGTAATCGCAGGCACACGATTGTGATGATTGAGGGAGGACCTATACGGGTAGAACAGTCTTACTCGAGATGATAGTATACTATATGGTTTTCCTTTATCATCATGTACATACATTATGTGGTATTATAGATCACTATTACATATTGATAGATCCCATAGGATTCTTGCTTGACTGCCAGCATTATGATGGCGATCATATACGTGGGAACTGGGTGGTCTATAAGAACATCCTTAAATGTCCTTAGTCGAGAGAGTATCGAGACTGGGCATTGATACTCCGGAATAGACTAGAGTATACTTATCGAGACCCTGACGAGGGGCGGTGTCCGGTCTCACAAGCCATTGGTGTCAGTCAGTCACCTAAGATAGTATACAGGTGCTCATTGGGTTATGAGTGCACTGGACGGACTCACCTCGAACATGCTAGATGGTATTATACCTATTGTCAGATAGCAGTTCCCAGGTGACATGAGTATAGGTTAGTCTATCGACCTGAGATCGTCATTTGTCTCGTGTGCGTTTCTACTGAGCTTTGATTATACCCTACCACGGCTCAAAGGAGTCGTGCAAATAGGTTTTAGTTGGGTACAGTCCCGAGCCACATGGAGGCAGTGAACGGATCGTCGGGGATTCGTCTCTGCCGGTATTGGGGGTTGATGTCGCGCGGTGCACGGGTGGCCATCACCAAAAATCCATGGCCAAAGTAGTCGAGAATTACTGATTTGGATCAGTAGTTTCTCAGTGGGTGATAGGCTTCATACCGACACGAAATATCACGTTATTATGGGTCTGACTTTATCCACCCCTAGACTCGATATGCGATACTCTTAGACGAACAGACCGGACTGTACGGAGATTTTCTCTGACAGGCTCAGTAGGGGTTCAGATGAGTTTGCTCGTCGGCCTTCCTTTCGCTCAATACTTAAGTAGACGTTATGTACAGCTAGTGCCACTGACGTGCTTGTGGTTAAACCCACTGCCAGTGTATTGACAAGTCTTTAGAGTCCCACACAGAGGGTTTCCCTGGTTCTGGCGAAATGATGTAATAGCCGTATTGGATACGTGCAGGGTTCCGATTGAATGAGTGTACTAGTTATCCGGACTTTCGATCGGACGGTTGATAATACTAGCCGGCTTGGGTTTGAGCCGGATTATTAAATCAGGTATTGATTTAATAATTTACGTATATGTATTTCGATATATATATTCTAATATTATGTTCTTTGTGTTATTCTATCTCTTCGGATATTCGTATTTCGGTACGAATACATGTATGTATATACAGTAGAATATAATCCGTATTTTTTACAGATAACATTCTAGAAGGTGGATACCTCATTTAGTTTTTATCCATTTATTTATAAATGGAAATGAGGTAGATATAAAGATAGGAGAGTATGGTGAGAGCCATGCTTGCATAGTGTTGGAAAAATGAATTGTTAATTCATTTGTGCAAACTATTCAAGCGTGGGCTTGATTTTTAATTGAAAAAATATGTTTTACAAAACCCAGCATGAGATTTTCTCTCTTTATGGATGGTTCATTTTGCTTTGAGCTTGCTTTCTCATCATCATGCTTCACTCTCCTCTCTAGTGTTTTTTCTTGAGCTCCTCCACCTTCAAACTCAACCTCCTCTCTACAATTTCATGAGTTGAGAATCAATAGAGGAGGTGAGATAGATAAACACATGGATCCATTCACTACATCCTAGACACTCTAGATTAGAAACCTAGAGTCCCTAGTTGCTTCACTTGTTTATAGTGTGGAGCTAGAGCCATGAACTATATCCCTCGGGTGGATCATCTTCGACAAAGGAAGACCGGCGGTCAAGTTCAATCGAGCACGCCTCAAGAAGCTAAGGAAGATGATGGAAGACCGAAGGACTTGGTTCGTTCAGTATAACAACTCTATCATAATAGATTAGCTCTTGTTAGTTAGCTAGTATAGGTTTATGGTTCGATCTAGACGGTTTCATTAGTGCCAAGTTTTTAAACGTCGGTTTCTATTCCGCACCGGCCATGGTTGATGGCCAGGGCACTGGCGTATCCCAACATGGTATCAAAGACACCCCATAAACCATTACTAGCTAGTTTGCACAAAGTTAAAATCTCGATCGACCCATTTTTCCGAATCATTTTTCCATTTTGCCATGCTTGCTGCCGATTTTAAAACATGTTCAGAAAATCTTTCAGAGCATCTTAAAAATATATACAGGTAAATTTAGAGAACCACAAGAAATTTAGGCACGTGAGCCTACAAAGTTACCACGGAACCACCGCGTTTGATGCCTATTGGCAGTGGTTCCGCGGATTTTTTGAGGCCATATTGCGCCAAATTTCTTCTGGCACTCTACATGTTAGAAATATGATTTTTTAGATGTATGGTTTTGGAACAGATTTGTTTGAGTGTTGGTTTTCATTTGGAGCCAATTTAGAAAAGTTTAGTCGATCGAAATTTTAAGTTCGTGTTTATCAGTGAATATGAATATATCTGCGACTGTGAATATCATTAAGCGGTACAACCCGACTAGTTGCTATATGTTCGACTAAACGGGTTTGCAATCGTGATATTCACGTTGATGTTCTGAGTTGTGCTGATATTGTGGTTGGATTGTCGTGGTAGGTAGCCAGTGGGGACAGATGAGACCGTTGTAGCAGACCATATTAGATTCCCTCTCATTTTATGAGGGTTTTTTTTATTGTGGGGACGCTCTTCCCTGCAGACTCAAGCCCCTGCAGTTAATTACGTTACCACATTGTGATAACCACTTTCTCCTTCTCCAGCAGTTCACTTCGTGTCGTGTGTTTGTTTGTTTTGGTTGGCCATGGATTGTATACGGAGACTGGTTTATGTTGTCGCCCGTAGGGCGCGGATTAGTTTAAATCCGTATATTTTAAATTTGGGCTTAGGTTAAGGATTTGCTTGACAGGGTTTTGAACTTAGGTTGTATATTCCTATAGTTCAGAAATATTTTTGTTTTCTTTTTAAGGACCATTAATCTAGTTTAAGATTAAGATCAACTTAAATCTATAAGGGAGCATTTGGGCTCAGTTTGTTTTCGCTAAGGATACATTAGTCTTATTTGAGACTAAGATCAACTCAACAACATTTTAGGATTAATTTTACTTAAGATCCGGCAAAAGAGCATTTGGGCTCAGCTACAAGAAAATTTCAGAGACTTAGCCAATTTGGGCTAGTCTACTTATTCTTTTTCTTTTTCATTCAACAGTGCTAAGCACTTATTTAAGGCTCTTTTTGTTCAGCGCTTTTCTTTTTATGTAAAAGTGCCAAGCACTTATTTGAGCTCTGATACTCACATATATGTCATGTGAAGCATTCAGTCATAAGCCTGCCCAATAAATGTTGAACACTTTAGTCCTTTTGACTAAATGTGAAGTGCTAAGCACTTCTCATGGCATCCACGTGAGGTGCACGTGAGGCGTTGCCCAATCAATGCTCAGTCGTTTTGGCTATATATGGAGTGCTAAGCACTTTTTATATGGCGTCCATGTGAGGAGTATATGAGGCGCTGCCCAATCAGTGCTAAGCACTCAGCCATTTTGGCTGTATATAGAATGCTAAGCACTTTTATTCAATGCCCACGTGTGTTTCACGTGAGGCGCCGGCCTTCTGTTTTGGGCGCTCGCGTGTTTTTCACGTGAGGCACTAGGCGCTAGTAAAAGGGCGCCCATGTAGGAAACACGTGAGGCGCTAGTTTTTTTTTCCTTTTTTAAAGATTAAATCTCTGTTAATGGCATTTTGACCATTAATGATAGCCAAGATCTTCATTTTTGAATATCTGGGATCAGATTTTTCTTTAAGAACTAAGTTCTTTATAGGTTCTTTTTCCTTTTGTTTTCCTTTTAGACCTAGTTCTTTTCTGAATCTTTGATTCTCAAGAACAAGATCTTCCTGATGAGAATTAAATTCTCAACTTGTGAGAGACTTGCTTTGTGGATCTCTGATCCAGAGAAAGAACCGAGTTCTTTGAAAAGGGTTAAACCCTTAAAGTAGGTAAAAGAGATATTTTTTTATCTCTGTTTCTCTTTACCTCGGTTCTCTTTTTTTGAAAGGGAAGCCTTCCTCTTTGAGAATTAAATTCTCTATTATTTTTAAAGCTCTCTGTGTTTTTTTAGAAGCTTGTAGGGGATTTTTTCTGTGGTCTCGCCTCTATCTCTTTGTCTCTGTCACCTCTATGAGACTTGAAGTCTCAGGGCCTTTATATAATGGAGGCAAATTGTTAACTAGTTTTTATAAAATCTCTCATTGAGAGATTCCAATTGATTTAATTGGACTCAAAATTGATTTGGATAATTTTATCGACCGTTGGATTTTTGATCCAAGGACTTCTGTTTTACAGAATATGTTTTCTTGTTTTTAACAAGATTGGGGAAATATTTTCCCATATACAGAATTTATTCTGTAAAATGGTGATTTTTAATCATCGTTGAATTTTTAATCCAAGGGTTCTCTGTTTTATAAAGAGCAATCTTTTTTTTCAGAAAGATTGAGGGAATAGATTCCCAAAATAGAATTTTATTCTATTATTAGATCATTGATCCAACCGAGAGTATCTTTCTTAATTACAAAGATTTGGGAGATATTTTCTCCTAATAGAATTTAATTCTATATTTTGATGATTTATCATCTCCATTTGATCTTTTATCCAACGGCTCTGTTCAACAGAAAGTATCCTAAATTCTTATGTAGAATTTGATTCTGTTGATCTTGATTTGGGCGCTGGCACTCACGTGTTGTGTACGTGGACGCCGTTTAAGAATTTAATTCTTATGATGGGTACTCCTGTGCTTTGCACAATGGCTCCCGTGTGATGAGCACGTGCGGCGCCGTATAAGAATTTAATTCTTACTCAGAAAGCGTTTCTGTGCTTTGCACATTGGCACTGGTGCCCTCATGAGGGGTACATGAGGCGCTGCCTCAATAAAATTTGACAGAGCTTATCTCTTTTTATATTGTTCGAATTTTGGGGGAACACACTGTAACGTTTTGAAATTCGTTTAGGATAATTTCGCGTTAGTTAGTAATGATGCGTGTTTTTCATAAAAACCCGTAAAACTTATTTTTTTTGTAAACTAGCGCAAATTGTGGTGATAGATGTTTATATATATATTTGGGGTGTATTAATTATAATTTTTCTAGTGTCCACCTTAATTAAATTTTTATTTCCTTAACTGCTTTCTTAAGCTAGGTTAGTGTACACATGCACACTTATCCTTTTGTAACCCAGACAAGTGTAACATGTAAACCATTTTATTTTCTTATCTTGCATGGCTTATTTTTCCCCCCTAAATCAATTTAAAAACCCCTTTAAAATTCAAATTTAAATGAGGAAAGGGGAGGTAAGGTGGTTAGGTGAGAGGATTTGACTTTTTTGACCATTGTTTTCTCTCTCTTTTCCCTCCCCCTTACATTTTCTGCATTCTCGCCAGAATACAGCAGCAGCAACAGCAACATTATCATCATTTTCTTCTTCTTTCACTTCTCTTTTGATCCAAGCAAAAAACCCTACCCAAAACCTCATTTTCCTTCACACAAAACCTTGGAAAAATAGCTCTTTTGGAGGATCTTGGTGTCAAGTCAGTGGCTTGAGGGAAAAGGCTGGAAAATTGAGTTCCCTAGGATCTTTTGGAAGGTATTTAACTCACACTTAGCACCCTATATCATAACTTGTAGTATTTTTAGCAAAATATCGTATTTGATGCATTTTTGGTGCTAATGAGGGGATATTAGTGAAGTTTTTGTTAAAATTATGTTTTTTATGGCTTGCTTAGCTTATTGATGTGTTGTGAGTGTGGTTTTAACCAAGGGTTTGCTTCAGGTTTCACAAAAATACCTTAAGGTATCGATTTAACGTTAAAATGGCATTTTTAACAAGGAATTTAGGCTCTGTTGAATCTGCTTGTACCCCGTTGGCTTCAGAATAAAACTGTATTTACTGGAGCAAGTACACAAGGTTTAGAGAACACACACGAAGCACGGGAGCCAAACTCCCTACCCTGGCCGCCGGAATATTCATTCTGGCCGCAATTTACGGTCAGATGGGGGACCTGGGTACTGGGGTCTTCTCTGTAGGTGTCTGCTGCATTTTGAAGACTGATGGTATATGCAATTTTGTTAAATTCTTTCTGCAGAAAAATATGGGACCAATTACCCTATTTCTTGTATTTTTAACCTTCGCGACACGTGTGATACGTGTGTGGGTTTGGGGTTTTCTGCGTATCGCGACGTGTCGGGGTAGCTTCAGGCGCGTAATCACACGTTTTAGCGTATCGCACACACACGCGTTTGGTTTGAGACGCGGGTTCCTAGTTTGGCTTTAATGTCGTGTTTTTGTGGATTTAAGCTTATGTGTGATATTTTGTGAAATTCTAGGTTCGCAGCCAAGTACGACGGACGCCGCGAAAAAGGGGAAACAAGTCGTCGGCTACAGTTAGCAATAGACTACGGTGAGTAGATTTAACATCTACGGGGAAATCGCCCGCATGGCGTTATGCGTCAGGGCTGATAGGACCTTGTAGCAGCATATTACATTTACATACATTGACTGTTCATGGATACTGTTTGTTGCATACCGCATTCCCTGCTATATGTATATGAACTTAGAATTGGTAAAAACACCGCACTGTTACTAACGGTTCATGTTGCACGAGCACTAATCTGCATGTTACACACACACCGTTAGTAACTGCCATGACACTCACACTGTAGGATTGCCATGATCATCATACTGTAGTTCATCTCACATATGATTCGATATGATTATGATACTTGTGCACGTGTTCATTAACATATTCATACTTGTGCACGTACTCCTTCACATGTTCATACTTGTGCACGTACTCATTTACATATTCATACCGGTTCACGTACTCATCACATACTTATGCGTATTCAAACTGTGCCTACCTAGATAAGCTGATTTGGTAGAAACTGGGAGCCGCACGGTACCTTTTGAAAAACTGAAACTATTTTAAAAGAGCGGTTTCTCCCTTTTACTTATAGTATGACTTGATGCATATATCACATCGCATTGACTTACACATTGGTTTTGGATTTCATGTGATTTCTGGTTTTGAGGACCGTGGAGTTATTTAAGAAAATATGCACTATTTGAAAACCAGGTTCCTCTTGATATGATATTTTGGTGCGTCCACCATGCGTTTTCTCGGTTCTGAGACGTGTGACATGTGAACCCGAATCGAGGAGCTAGACGAGGCCGATTGCGGGTACATGGTGGACCCGGTATGGTACCCATGGGCAAGAAAGGGATGCTATGTATATAGACGGTGTTAGTTATGTATATGCCCTAGAGGCCATTGTTGTACATATGATGTATATTATAATGGATGCTTGGATATATAAAGAGATGACATTCTTGCTCGTCATGATAGTATGCTATTTGGTTTCACTTTATCTTAACATGTTGACTTACATTGTTTTACTGTCTTACTCTCACATGTTGATAAAGCCCTTAGGATCTGTACTCGACTACTGGGACTATGATGAGATCATACTAGTGGGGCCATGGTAGTCTATGAGTACATCCTATAACTGTTCCTAGTCGAGGGTATATCGAGACAGGGCATCGATACACCAGAGTAGACTAGCGTATACGTATCTTGACCCATATGATGGGCGATGGATGATCCCATATCCATCGGTGTTTGACATCAGAGATGGTGTACGGGTGTTCAGTGGAGACTGGGTACACTGGATGGACTCGCCGAGAACTCCCAGATGGTGATATACCACACGTCAGATGGCAGTTCTCCGGTGACACTGGTACAGGGTAGTCTGTAGCCCCGAGATCGTCATAATGTCTTGTGTGATTCCCACTGTGCTTTGATTTCCACCTTACCACGTCCAAAAGGGCGTGCAAAACGGTGGCTTTTCGGTACAGTCCCGAATCACATGGAGGCAATGAGCGATAGGAGGGGATTCGTCTCTCCCGGTATTGGGAGTTGATGTTGTGCTGTGTTCGATTGGCTATGACTGGAAGTCCCTGGCCAGGGCTGATATAGAGATTTACTGGTAAGTGTTACCAGAAGTTTCTCTACCCGTTATGAGCCACACATCGACATGACTTATCGGTTACTGGGGTCTGACATATACCACCCCTAGACTTGATATGCGACATATCAGACGAAGTGACCGGACTGTACGGGAGTGTTACTGATTGGATTCACAGGAGAACGTACAGGCTAGCTTGTTGATCTTCTGATCGCTCAATACCTAGGTGGCTGTTACGTTTAGCTGACCGCTTGCAGCTTGTGGGTGTTTGATATGATCATCACCTGCTACCGGCGTATTGACGATTCTTTAGAGTCCTACACAGTGGTTTCTTGGCTCAGGCAAAACGGAGTAGAGGCACATATGTGATATGCACAGGACCGAGGATAATACGATATGAGATACCGTATTATATTCTCGCGATATTTAGATATGAACCGGGACATCGGATCAAGTGTTGATTTGATGAATCGGTACATGATATATTAGTCGGTTATATTCGATATAGCCGGATTGTCGGATTAAGTGTTGATTCGATGATTTAATGTATAATAATATATATGATATATTGTATTACATTATCTAATATTGGCTCGCTTTATTATTTCATTTTCTCACTGGATAATACATTGATATATATGCGATATATGTTAATTGTATTATTTTCTTTTGTTGCAAATATATAATATATATGTGATATATATTATTGTGACATGATATGATTCATAATGGAACATGTTTAGTAGAGATTAAGCAAGGTTAGGGGTTGATTAGGGTTAGCTTCTTCTTGCACCATCTAGAAGCTTTCCTTTTGTCAAGTGTAAGATATTATGGTTGATATTATCTTATGGCTCATTCTTTTAACCTAACCAAACCCTACCCCTAGTTTATTCTCTATAATGGTTATCCTTGTCATCCTTGACCATGGTTCCATGATCAATCATATATTCATTTCTATTATTCATCACAAAGGGATTAACTCTTTTCATCATATTCTTCTAGCTTGAGTTTTGAGAAACCTTACTAGTTATTCATTTTGTGATGATTTCTTGTGGGAAAATGATATAAAAAGATAGCATAAATTCTACTCCATCATCCTCATCTAATCTAGCCCATTAGATTAGGGTGTTCACCTCATTAGAGTGAGAGAGCTTGAGTTATAGCAATTTCGACGTAGATCATCGGAGAAACAGAACACTACAAGCTAGCATGGATCGTTCGAGTCGTGGAGCCTCTCTTGAGTCCGGTAGATCATGGATCGCGGCGAAGGGACTTCTACTCGGAGCTTATGAAGCGAAGGAGCGGACTACAACGGTTGTAATCCCTCACACTTAGTAGTAAAGATATTTGCTTGCATGTTAAACCCTAATAATCTAGCAAAGATCCCGGCTTTGGGTTGTTCGGCACGTCTAAAATTTTATTCGGGCATGTTTGATTCCTTATGAACCCTCACAAGAGTTCCTAGGAACCCTACAGTGGTATCAGAGCCTAGCTAGAGCATTAGGCGACATGCATACGAAGTTAAAACTCCGAACGAACCCCGAAACTACGAAATGAACCCCTCTCTGGATTTTTTTTTAAAAACTGTGATTTTTCAGAATTAAAATTGCTTTAAAATACCAGCAGGAAAATAGAAGCATCACTGTGAAACACGTGTCAATGATCCGTACATTCCGCCGCGGAACCGCGGCAATACCTTGCTTCGGTCGCGGATCCGCAACCGTACAGACTTGTTATTGACTCGTTTTCAATGGTTATATCCGTAGGTGATTATGTATTTTTCTGGGTACTTTTAATCTGACTCAAGTGTTGAGTGTTCTGGGGTTTATTTTGTAATCGTTGATTCGATCGGAATATTTAATTTTATTATTATTTACGGATATTTAGAAACTGTTAAAATGTTTGAACGGATATCATTAAACTCACTTTTTCCCGGCATGAAAAACTTTCAAGTGTTGAATTTTTATCGGGTTTAAATCTTTCGGAAAATTGTGCAAGTAACGCGGTGGACCCTCTAGAAGAACACAAACCTTAACTCGATTATGTGACCGTCTTGAACTGCCTCTAAACCTTAGGGTTTGGGACAGTACGGCGTGCCACATGTGAGGCGTTGGCTTGACCCTTCTACGGCTGGATCATCGGTACTGTGACAGATTCTAGGATTATTTGAACTCCGCTCAAGTGTTGAGCTATTTAGGAAATTTTGGGTATTTGATTATCTGTTCAAAAAGTTTAATACTGTCTATTTATCTGGAATGTGATACAATATATGGAATTCATATAGTTAGGCATGAAATGCGAAGTATGTGATATTTCAGATTTACGATGTCTAAAGTGATTATGGATTCCAAATGTTGTAGTTTTACAATTTCTTTTATGTGACCGTAAGTGTAGTATGTAGTTGTATTGCCGGTCTTCGTTGCTATACATCTACGATGATCGGTGTATGCATACTTACTTACGTTGATGATATGTGATATTATGTGTTGCTGTGATATGTTATATTGGATCGTCGTGTTCTGAATAGCCGGGGGTTTTATGTGAGATGGGGGTTTTTATTTTCATTCATGTAAAATTCTATTGTATGTAATATTCTTTTATTGGGGCACTTCCGGGATGAGGTTGATGTCACCAGTGTATATTATTTACTTTTCCGCATTAGGTAGACCCAAGGAAGGGAGCACAAGTAACCGAGTTGTAGGGATCAGTGGGAGGCCATCTCGAGGAGTCGAGACCGGGTCTCCTAACCCTAGAACTGGCAGTGTTACTTGCCGCTCTCGTAGGGGTCTAGGGATGTGTGTTTGGCTATTCATCGCGACCGTGGAATCCGTGTTTTATACCGGCTCGTATTGAAAACATGGACATCCTAGTATATCCAATATTTCATATATGTTCTTCTGCTGCAATGTTCTGTGATGAGATCATATTACTTCCTGAGACGAATGCTTATACTATATATATATGCTGGTATATAAATATTACTGCTTTCGTTTCTTCTGTGATGCTTAGGAAGCATAAGCTGATGGGATTTATTAATGAGATTAATAAAAAGAAAAGAAACCTAAAAGATGTCGTAGAATCAAAACTTTATAAAAAAGGGTAGCTACAGTTTTGCTTTGCATAGCGGTATATATGATATACCCTGCACCTTATTCGATGAGGAAAGAGCCGAGATCCCTTCACCGGGAGTGACCTCTTTAGCGAAATTGGCAGATGCTACAAACTTACGGTTTAGTTTTTGACAGCTTCTATAGTTCTTGCTTTGCATAGCGGTATATATGATATACCCTGCACCTTATTCGATGGGGAAAGAGCCGAGATCCCTTCACCGGGAGTGACCTCTTTAGCGAAACTAGAAAAGCCTAAAAAACACTCATTTTCAAAAATTACTCGATTCTACGACGATATCAAGTTCATTACGCTCAGGGTTTTATGAAAAACCTGCGTAGCCCTCCGTCATTTCAGATAAGTAATATTTAGTATTCGTGCTACGGTAGTTTGGCATGCGTCAAGGCGTAGTGTACGGTAGCTGATTATTACTTATCTGTAGCATGAGATGCGATTGGATTAGGGTATTCGTACGGCGTTGTTTGGTATGTCGTACGGATGGGTTTAATTCAATCACGAAATGTACGGGTTGAACTTGACTAGCGGACTATGGGTTGTTTGGCATGCGTCAAGATCATAGCATGCTAGGGGTAAAAGAATTATCGGGAATTTCAAGTGTTGAAATTTGCAATGAGATTGCATACCTCCTATGAGATAGTTGGATCCCGATACCCACTGCGAGTAAGTGTTACTCTTGGGAGAGTTTTACACAAGACAATTAGCCGATCAAGTAGGTGTCTAGAAAAGTGTTAATGAGGTTACGCCTCTGGGAAAATGAGGTTTACTTTAATTAGGTCCGTGCGAAAGCACGGGGAACCTCCCTCAAGTACCGACACTGATCTGGCTGAAAGATTGACGAAATTGTAGGGTGTAATTAATCCCGGCTAATCTTACCTTGTAGGGTTTGAAGGAAGATTTGATAAAAACAGTGGGAGACATCCTGATTAGATAAGATAATAACCAATATAATTTTGCAAGAGCATACGCTAAAGTGTTTTCTTCTCTCTCTCTCCAGGTAGCGACCATGTCAGGCCATAATCAAGATAATAATATAGATGTATTGACTGAACCCGCTTATTATACTGAGCAGGGGATCGTTGGTCCCGTTCTTTCTTATAAGAGTTATAAGACTGAACAGGAAATAGGAGAATATCTGGATTCTCAAGCCGTCCAAAAGAACATGCATGCTGATGCATCTTCTTCAGGTGTGTTAGTTATAGAGAACTGTTTCTCAGTTCACCCTACGTCCTGGGTATTAGATACCGGATCAGGATCCCACATATGTAAATTGTTACATGGGCTACGTAATGGTAGAGAACTGGGAAAAGGTGATCATTCCGTTCAAGTAGGGAATGGGGAAAATATTGCAGCCAATGCAGTTGGCGAATATCACCTAGTATTACCAAGTGGTAATACACTGATTCTGAATGAGTGCTATTATATACCGAACATGATGTGCAACATTATATCAGTTTCTTTATTAAGTAAAGAAGGATATAATTTTGTAGTACAGAATAATGTTATGAACATATTCCTAGATCAAAAGTTGATTGCATCAGGCTCGTTACATAATGGCATATTCATTCTCAATCAAAATACAGTCCTCAATATACAAAACACACACAAGTGGAAGAGTTCATAAATGAACGAATCCTTCTTGTGGCATTGTAGACTTGGTCATATCAATGCGACACGACTAGCTAAGTTACATAAGGATGGATATTTGAATCCATTCGAATTATCTTCTTATGATACTTGCCATTCATGTCTCAAAGGAAAAATGACCAAAGCTCCGTTTAGTGGACACGGAGAAAGAGTTACGGAACTCTTAGGACTGGTACATAGTGATGTATGCGGTCCCATGTCTACGCATACCAGGAACGGTTCTTCCTACTTCATTACATTCACTGACGATCTCTCTAGATACGGACATGTGTTTCTGATGAAACACAAGTCTGAAGCTTTTGAGAAATTCAGAGAATATAAGCACGAAGAAGAGAACCAAACGGGCAAAAGTATTAAGATTCTTCGATCTGATCGAAGAGGAGAATATTTAAGCAATGAGTTCCTAGATTATCTAAAAGAGAATGGGATTCTCTCTCAGCTTACTCCTCCTTATACACCACAGCACAACGGTGTATCAGAACGAAGGAATCGCACCCTATTAGATATGGTGCGCTCGATGATGAGTACAACTGAGTTACCTATTTCCTTCTGGGGGTATGTGCTTGAGACAGCCATAGACTTATTGAATAGAGTTCCCACCAAATCTGTGCCTACTGTAAGTCCATGCTACCTCTCCCGGTACTTTCGGGAATACGGAATATGGTAAAAAACGATTTTTACGGAGGTGGTAACATGGACCTATAACCCGGATCTTGGTTAAACATCTATCTAACATCCTAACTATGAGTTTCTAGCTACTCGGTTTGGGGGTTATACCTTGCTTGTCTTGAACTCCTTCGTCTTCAAGCTCCGATGGTGGTCCGATGGCTTCTTCTCGTCGTCTCCGTACGCCGAAGATAGATCCACCTGAAAGCTCCAACCTTTAGCTCCTTCTTCGTTCTTTGAAGAAACTAGTTCACTTGGTTTGCTAAACCTAGTGAACTAGAATGAGTAGAGAAGAAATAGAATGGGATTTTATCTATGGTTCTTGATTCTCAACTCATGAGACAAGAGAACCATAGATTAAAGAGAGGGAGCAAGAGCAAGAGGGTGAGAGTAAAATGGAGAGCTCAAGAACAAGAGAGAGAATGAGCAAGAAAGAATGAGGCTCTCTTTTGTCTCGCACCCTCTCATAATCCAAAGTAATCATAACTCATCATATCAACAAAAGTCTTATGTGATGGTTGAAGCAACCATAACCATATCATATCATGCACTCATTTTACACAAATGAGCAAGCAAGTAAAAGTCTTTACCATGAAATGATGGCTATGGTTATCATGATGGTCAACTAGTCAAGTCTAGTCAACCGGTCAACAAAATCAACAAGTCAACAAAAGTCAACAAGTCAACAAAAGTCAACAACCATGTCACCATAATACTTAATTAATATAATAGTTAATCACATATCATATTCTCATTAGGGTTGATCAAAAGGTCAAATAGTCAACGGTCAACTGTCAACAACCCTAATGAGAATCCGCTGCCTCTGCCTCCCTGTCAACTGTGCATACACACCCGCATCCGCGTTCCGAGGAACACGAATGCAAACTGGATAAATCCAATCCCATAAAGTACACTAGGATCTGGCTTAAACCAAAGCCCGCTAGTGTAAACTGTCCGGACACAGTACGTGCACAAGTGCACGGATGTGACCGAACCCTCGCAAAACCATGCGACCTGTCGCAATACCATGCGACCTCTACTCTTTTGCCTAAAGGCGAAAATCTTTCTGTGTGGGACTCTAAAGACTCGACACTACGCTGGCAGTGGGTTTAACCACAGACCGCAAGCGGCACTAGCTGTGCGTAACGGTCCCCAGGTAATGCCGACAAGAAGACCGACGAGGCGAAACCCATTTGAACTCCTACTGAGCCTGAGTGTGACATTCTCCGTACAGTCCGGTCTGTTCGTCTGATACATCGCATGGCGGGCCTAGGGGGCGGTAAACATCAGTCCCCCAATAGCGGTACAAGTCATGCCGGAGCGAAGCCCAAAATACCCTGAGATAACACTGGAAACCTACCAGTATATCTCGTTTGCCCTGGCCAGGGACTACTCGTGTAATGGCTCTCCTAGACACAGCGCGATGTCAACCCCCAATACCGGGAGAGACGAATCCTGTCTAACCGTCACTGCCTCCAAGTGCTTCGGGACTGCACCCAACCACCACCTGTTTGCACGACTCCTTTGAGCCGTGGTAGGGTAGTGATCAAAGTACAGTGGGAACACACTCGAGGCGAAGTGACAGTGTCAAGTCAGCGGACTAAGCTGTACTCATGTCACCTGGGAACTGATAACTGACGATAGGCATAATACCAACTAGTCAGTTCCCGACGAGTCCTGTCCAGTGTACCCGTAACCTAACGAGCACCCGCATACTATCTCAAGTACGACGTACTGACGGCTGTGGGACAGACCGTCTCCCACACTGGGATGAAAAGAGCATGCGCTGGTCTACTCCGGAGTATCGATGCCCTGTCTCGATAGTCCTGCGACCAGGGACCTGCATAAGGATGTGCTTATAGATTACCCAGCCCCACTAGTGTGACGGCCATCACATCGCTGGTAATCAAGCAAAGATCCTAAGGGCTCCACTAATGTGTATAGGCGATATACAAAAATAAACACATGTACACATTGAAGTAGAAACAAACCAAGTAGCATACTACTATTTTGAGCAAGATTGTATATACAAGGTGAATATCCCAAGCATCCATTAAGTAATATACAAACTAGTATGATACAGTAATGGCCTCTAGGGCATATACACTAACAATCTCCCACTTGCACTAAGGCCATGTACTGGCGTATCGAAGACCTATCATCTCGATCAGCCGCTCGAACTGAGTCTGGGGCAAGGCCTTGTTGAATGGATCTAAAGTGTTGTCTTCTGAAGCGACTCTCCGAACCTCGATCTCCTGGCGATCCACGATCTCCCTGATCAGGTGATACCACCTCAAGATGTGCCTGGATCTCTGATGGGACCTGGGTTCCTTCGCTAAAGCTATAGCCCCGTTGTTGTCGCAATACAGAGGTATTGGATCAACAATGGACGGAACCACCTGAAGTTCTTTCAAGAACTTCCTCATCCAGACAGCTTCTTTTGCGGCATCAGATGCAGCGATGTATTCCGCTTCCATCGTCGAGTCTGCAACGGTTTCCTGTTTGGAACTCTTCCAACACACCGCCCCTCCATTGAGGGTAAAGACAAAACCCGACATGGACTTGGAATCATCCTTGTCACTCTGGAAGCTGGAGTCAGCAAAGGCCTCGATCTGGAGGTCTTTTCCGCCATACACCAAGAACATCTCCTTAGTCCTTCTCAGATACTTGAGAATGTTCTTTACCGCTATCCAGTGTTTCTCCCCAGGGTTTGACTGATACCGGCTTACCACACTCAGTGCATAAGCTACATCCGGTCTGGTACACAACATCGCATACATTATAGAGCCTACCGCAGAAGCGTAGGGTATAATAGACATGCGATCCCTCTCCAAATCAGTCTTGGGAGACATCTCTTTAGAGAGGGTGATCCCGTGACAAGCCGGTAGGTTACCGCGCTTGGAATCTTCCATACTGAATCTCTTCAGTATGGTGTCGATGTACCTGGACTATGAAAGTCCTAATATCCTCTTGGATCTGTCACGGTAGATCCGGATACCCAGAATGTACGAGGCATCACCCAGGTCTTTCATGGAGAACCTGTGTGACAAGAACCCCTTGACAGATTGTAGCATAGGAATGTCATTTCCTATTAAGAGAATGTCATCCACGTATAAAATGAGGAATACTACAGTTCTCGCTACAAATCTACTATAGATGCATGGTTCATCTGGATTTTTGATAAAGCCAAATTCTTTGACCGTCTCATCAAAGCAGATGTTCCAACTCCGCGATGCCTTCTTTAGTCCATAGATGGACTTAAGCAACTTGCACACCTTTCCGCTGCTCCCACTCTGAATGAAACCCTCTGGCTGGTCCATATAGACACACTCCTCTAAATTTCCATTTAGAAAAGCTGTCTTTACGTCCATTTGCCAAATCTCATAATCATGGAAGGCCGCAATGGCAAGAAGGATCCGAATGGATTTCAGCATGGCTACTGGAGAGAAGGTTTCGTCATAGTCCAAGCCAGGTCTTTGACGAAAACCCTTTGCTACCAGCCTAGCTTTATAGGTCTCAACCTGTCCATCTACACCAATCTTCCTTTTGAAGATCCACTTGCATCCTACGGGTTTTACCCCGTCTGAAGCAATGTCCAACGTCCATACCTTGTTGGTGTACATGGACTCCATTTCGGTCCGCATTGCATCCAGCCATTTCACTGAGTCAACGCTCTGAACGGCCTGCTGGAAGCTAGTAGGCTCATCATAATCTATGATGCAATCCTCTCTATCCCCGTCTATGAGAAAACCGCAGTATCTCTCGGGCGGATGAGACTGCCTACTACTCTTGCGGAGCGGCGCAGGAATGTCCTGTTCTGTTGAACCCTCTGGTTCCACTAACCTTTCAGTAATAGTCTGTGGTTCTGGAATTTCTTCCAGTTCTACTGCGCTCCCACTAATTTCCTTTTCCAAGAACTGGTGTTCTAGAAAGTGGGCATTACGAGAAACAAGGACTTTTTGTTCCTATGCGTAGTAGAAAAGATACCCCCTGATGTTCTTTGGGTATCCCACAAACTTGCACAGTACTGAGCGTGCCTCGAGCTTGTCCGCATGCTGCTTTTTGACAAAAGCCGGACATCCCCAGATCTTCAGATATTGAAGATAGGGTTTCTTCCCACTCCACATTTCATATGGTGTGGAAGGCACAGTCTTGGTCGGAACTCGGTTCAAAAGGTACGCAGCTGATTCTAGCGCATACCCCCAGAATGATCACGGTAACTCAGCGTTACCCATCATGGACCGCACCATATCCAATAGGGTGCGGTTCCGTCTCTCCGATACACCGTTATGTTGCGGGGTGTAAGGAGGAGTAAGCTGAGAGAGAATTCCGTTCTCTTTTAAATAGTCCAGGAACTCGGCACTTAAGTATTCTCCACTTCGATCCGATCTTAAAATCTTAATACTTTTGCCGGTCTGTTTCTCTACTTCATTCTTATACTCCTGGAATTTTCCAAAGGCCTCGGACTTATGTTTCATTAAGAAGACATAACCGTACCTCGAGAAGTCATCCGTAAAAGTAATGAAGTAAGAATGTCCGCTTCGGGCATGTGTAGACATTGGACCGCACACGTCACTGTGTACGAGTCCCAAGAGCTCGCTCGCTCTTACTCCATGTCCAGTAAACGGAGTCTTTGTCATCTTTCCTTTGAGACAAGATTGACAAGTGGCATACGATTGATATTCGAACGCATTCAAATATCCCTCTGTATGTAACTTAGTCAACCTTCTCTCATTGATGTGACCCAGTCTACAATGCCACAAGAAAGTCTGATTTATTTCTGGAGACTTTCTTTTGTGTGTATTCTGGACATTGAAAATCTGTGGTTGGTTCAATACGTATATACCATTACGCAATGTACCTGACCCAATCAGAACTTGATTAAGGTGAATGTTTACAACATTACTTACAAACGCAAATTCATAACCTTCTTTAGAAACTAAAGATACAGAAATGATATTACAAGTTGCATTGGGTACAAAAAAATAATTACGCAAAACTAAAACATGTCCATCTGACATTCCCAGGCGATAGTCCCCCACGGCTTTAGCATCCATGCTAGCTCCGTTCGCAACTCTGAGGGTCATGTCACCTGCCTTCAAAACCCTACGGTTTCTCAACGCCTGCAAAGAATTACAGATATGAGATCCTGATCCGATATCCAATACCCAGGAAGTAGAGTTTATTGGAAGACAGTTTTCAATAACATACACACCTGAAGCTGAAGCTGCAACCTGCTTCAATTCCTGTGTTCTGGCCTTCCAGGCCCTGCAATCATTCTTCCAGTGTCCTTTCTTATGACAATAGAAGCATTCTTCCTTATCCACAAGCTTCCCCGCTATCTTTGTTGCTTTACCTTTTCCCTTCGTATCCACTTTACTAACACCGCCCCTTGGTTTGGCGGGGGCCTTCTTCTTCTTTCCCTTGGCTTTCGCCTTGGACCTAGAAGAAGATGATCCTCCTACAAACAAAGCGGATGTTTCCCTACCTTTCTGTAGGGTGCCCTCTGCGCTCCTCAGCATTTTGAGGAGCTCTGAAAGTTCAACCTCTTTTTCTTGTAAGTTGAAGTTCAGTATGAACTGGGCGTAAGTGGAAGGAAGGGACTGGAGAACTATATCCGTATATAGCTCACTCTCCAATGTGATCCCTAGGTCAGCGAGCTCCTCAATGTAGCCGATCATCTTTAGCACGTGCTCGGCTACAGATGATCCGACGACCATTCTTGTCGAAAATAACTTTTTCGACGCTTCGTATCTTGCGATACGAGATTGCTCTCCATACAGTTCTTTTGTATGAAGCAATATGGATTCCAAGTCCATATTCTCGTGCCTCCTCTGATGTTCGTTGTCCATCAAGGCAAGCACGAGGAACTTGGCCTTTGCGCTATCAATCTCCCAAGTCTTGCGGATTTCCTTATCCGCGACGCTGGAAGTTGGACCAGGGACAGGGGGAGCTTTGGTGGTAAGAAGATACCCCAGCTTGTCGTAAGTGATTGCTATCTTGACATTCCTGAGCCAATCTTTGTAGTTTGGCCCTGTCAGTTTGTTTTTATCTAGGAGTAACTTAAGTCCAGTCATGTTGATTGGTCGCTGCAATTTGGAGAGAGAAGAAGAAACACTCAGCATGATGCTCTTGCAAATTTAGAGTGGTTTTTAATTTGTCTAAACAGGATGGCTCCCACTGTTTCTCGAATCCCTCCTCAAACCATAAAGGAAGAATTAGTCAGGATCAATCCCACCGTACAATACTTGCTTAACCGTTCAGCCAGGCTGGTGTCGGTACTTCGAGTGAAGTTTTCCAACGCTTTCACGAAGTTCCTTAATTAAAGAACCTCTTTTCCCTGGGGGCGTAGCCCCGCTAACACCTTTCTAGGCACCTACTAGGTTTATAGCATTGATCGTTTAGCGAGAAATTTCCCGAGGAGTAGCATATACTCACAGTAGGATCGGGATCCAAATATCATCGCGTGACGAAACTGAAGGAATCCTACCAGAATCATCACACTCCAAATGGTATGCAAATCTAGCAAGTTTCAGTACTTATGAAACTCCCGATGTGGATTTTTGCCCCATGCTCTTATGACCTTGGCGTGAGGTCAAAATGTCATAAGTCACATGTCAAGTTCGTCCCATCATTATCCAGGTTAATTTGAATCCACCCGTACATACCCTTGACGTAGGCCAAAATAGCAGTACGACTGTCTCAAACCAACGCATTCTATCTATGCAACAGATAAATATCCGGCAGCTACCAATCACTATGCCTTGGCGTGAGGTCAAAATACATAGCTTGAATACTACCGAATATTTAACTGAAATGATGGAGGGCTACGGATGGTTTTGGCAAAACCGTGAACGTAGTGAACTTGATTTAGTCGATGGAACGAGATAGCTTTTAAATGGAGTGGCTCAAACTCCGTATTTTAAAAGTTTGTTTTGAAAAGAACCGAGTGGTTTTTCGAAAGTGTTCCAACGACTTTAACTTGGTTTATTATCTTGCATTAGTTCTTTTAATGCGTGATATTCTTGCATTAGTTCTTTTAATGCGTCCCATCATTTAATCCTACCATTGCAGAAAACAACCAAAATATGACGTACGCTTATGCCATTTGCATTCGCCACTGGGCCCCGTCATTACCCGTTAGGTTACTTAACTAACGACAGAGCGGGGGCTGGGCTAGCGCGTCTGTAAAACATAAGCAACGCCTAAATAATATCATATATAGATATACTGCAATGATAAACATTTCAGATCACAGATGAATACATTGGATATACTAGGAATCTGTAATTTGTACGAGCCTGTAACAAAAACAGATTACACGGTCGCGGTGAATAGCCAATACCCCACCCAAGACCCCTACGGGTGCGGCAAACTACCCGCCAAGTACCCGAAGCGTAGCAACCTCCCTCATCTCCATGAGTAGGCCACTCGACACTTCGGCATACCCGGTAGTTTGTGCACCCCCTCCATGGGTCTATCCTAGGAGCAAAAACAGTAAAAAGAAATTATACAATGACGGCTACAACCCCGACCCGGTTGTGCGGCCATACAAATAATTATTACATCAATTTACAAATTTACATGAATTGAAAGATAAGAAAACTCTCGTCTCACAACCCCGGCTATTCACCCGCGACAATCCAACATATTCATATACACATTCCAGCACATTACAGATCACAGATTTGTATAACCCCCACTAATCGACATATAGCGATTAGTAGACATTCAATACAAATATCACATTACAGAAAAACCCGTTAGCTTAAGTCTTTTAGAAGTTCGATCAAAAATACGGATTTTCGGGACCCCAAAAAAAAAATTTCGTTCTGGAAAATCTGGGCAGAAAATATATATTCCAAAAATCCCAAAATACCCCAATGAGCAATCTGCAAAAAATAAAACCCATGACCGAGTCAACTCGCCCGCGTTTCCGCGGTGGGAGTGTGCTCCCGCCGCGGAACCGCGGCGCTTTGATCGAGTCATGGGCCCAAATTTTTGCAGTTTCTTTAAAAAACCCTGAGTCGATTTTTGGTGTTTTTCAAAAAAGTTTTCCAGCACTTTTAAAATCGACAGAAAGTTTAAAATTCCGGGGTTCGTTTCGGGACTTTTTCGTTGATCGATCTTCTAGTTACTTGCTAACATGTTAGATAGAGTTTAACTAGGCTCTGATACCACTGTAAGTCCATGCTACCTCTCCCGGTACTTTCGGAAATGCGGAATATGGTAAAAAACGATTTTTACGGAGGTGGTAACATGGACCTATAACCCGGATCTTGGTTAAACATCTATCTAACATCCTAACTATGAGTTTCTAGCTACTCGGTTAGGGGGTTATACCTTGCTTGTCTTGAACTCCTTCGTCTTCAAGCTCCGATGGTGGTCCGATGGATTCTTCTCGTCGTCTCCGTACGCCGAAGATAGATCCACCTGAAAGCTCCAACCTTTAGCTCCTTCTTCGTTCTTTGAAGAAACTAGTTCACTTGGTTTGCTAAACCTAGTGAACTAGAATGAGTAGAGAAGAAATAGAATGGGATTTTATCTATGGTTCTTGATTCTCAACTCATGAGATAAGAGAACCATAGATTAAAGAGAGGGAGCAAGAGCAAGAGGGTGAGAGCAAAATGGAGAGCTCAAGAACAAGAGAGAGAATGAGCAAGAAAGAATGAGGCTCTCTTTTGTCTCTCATCCTCTCATAATCCAAAGTAATCATAACTCATCATATCAACAAAAGTCTTATGTGATGGTTGAAGCAACCATAACCATATCATATCATGCACTCATTTTACACAAATGAGCAAGCAAGTAAAAGTCTTTGCCATGAAATGATGGCTATGGTTATCATGATGGTCAACTAGTCAAGCCTAGTCAACCGGTCAACAAAGTCAACAAGTCAACAAAAGTCAACAAGTCAACAAAGTCAACAAAAGTCAACAACCATGTCACCATAATACTTAATTAATATAATAGTTAATCACATATCATATTCTCATTAGGGTTGATCAAAAGGTCAAATAGTCAACGGTCAACTGTCAACAACCCTAATGAGAATCCGCTGCCTCTGCCTCCCTGTCAACTGTGCATACACACCCGCATCCGCGTTCCGAGGAACACGAATGCAAACTGGATAAATCCAATCCCATAAAGTACACTAGGATCAGGCTTAAACCAAAGCCCGCTAGTGTAAACTGTCCGGACACAGTACGTGCACAAGTGCACGGATGTGACCGAATCCTGTCGCAAAACCATGCGACCTGTCGCAATACCATGCGACCTCTACTCTTTTGCCTAAAGGCAAAAAGCTTTCTGTGTGGGACTCTAAAGATTCGACACTACACTGGCAGTGGGTTTAACCACAGACCGCAAGCGGCACTAGCTGTGAGTAACGGTCCCCAGGTAATGCCGACAAGAATACCGACGAGTCGAAACCCATCTGAACTCCTACTGAGCCTGAGTGTGACATTCTCCGTACAGTCCGGTCTGTTCGTCTGATACATCGCATGGCGGGCCTAGGGGGCGGTAAACGTCAGTCCCCCAATAGCGGTACAAGTCGTGCCGGAGCGAAGCCCAAAACACCCTGAGATAACACTGGAAACCTACCAGTATATCTCGTTTGCCCTAGCCAGGGACTACTCATGTAATGGCTCTCCTAGACATAGCGCGATGTCAACCCCCAATCCTGGAAGAGATGAATCCTGTCTAACCGTCACTGCCTCCAAGTGCTTCGGGATTGCACCCAACCACCACCTGTTTGCACGACTCCTTTGAGCCGTGGTAGGGTAGTGATCAAAGTACAGTGAGAACACACTCGAGGCGAAGTGACAGTGTCAAGTCAGCGGACTAAGCTGTACTCATGTCACCTGGGAACTGATAACTGACGATAGGCATAATACCAACTAGTCAGTTCCCGACGAGTCCTGTCCAGTGTACCCGTAACCTAACGAGCACCCGCATACTATCTCAAGTACGACGTACTGACGGCTGTGGGACAGACCGTCTCCCACACTGGGATGAGAAGCGCATGCGCTGGTCTACTCCGGAGTATCGATGCCCTGTCTCGATAGTCCTGCGACCAGGGACCTGCATAAGGATGTGCTTATAGATTACCCAGCCCCACTAGTGTGACGGCCATCACATCGCTGGTAATCAAGCAAAGATCCTAAGGGCTCCACTAATGTGTATAGGCGATATACAAAAATAAACACATGTACACATTGAAGTAGAAACAAACCAAGTAGCATACTACTATTTTGAGCAAGATTGTATATACAAGGTGAATATCCCAAGCATCCATTAAGTAATATACAAACTAGTATGATACAGTAATGGCCTCTAGGGCATATACACTAACACCTACCACTCCATATGAGATATGAAAAGGGAAGAGACCACATCTTAATTACATTAAGATATTGGGTTGTCCGGCCTATGTAAAAAGGCAAAATCCGGACAAACTCGAGGCAAGATCTGTCTTATGTAAGTTTGTAGGATATCCCAAAAATTCACAAGGGTATATCTTCTACCACCCCGAGGAACAAAAGGTGTTTGTTTCTCGACATGCCAATTTCTTAGAAAAAGGTTTTCTTATGAAACAGAATAGTGGCATTGAGGTAGAATTGGAAGAGGTTCCAGCAACACAAACTATAACAGAAGACTTGGTAGAACTAGAGGATTCAGTAGTACCCGACGAACCCCAGCCTCTCCGCCGATCTAGTAGGGTTTCTCATCCTTCTGAGAGATACTACGGTTTTCTCATTGATGGTGGAAGCGAGGATTGCATCATGGAAGATGATGACCCAACTAGTTTCGAGCAGGCCATCACGAGTGGTGACTCTGTGAAATGGCTGGATGCAATGCGATCTGAGATGGAATCCATGTACACCAACAAAGTATGGACTTTGGAAAATGCTCCTGAAGGGGTAAAACCCATTGGGAGCAAGTGGATCTTTAAAAAGAAATTTGGTGTAGATCGAAAAGTTGAGACTTTCAAAGCTAGACTTGTTGCAAAGGGTTTTCGTCAAAGACCAGGTGTGGATTATGACGAAACCTTTTCTCCAGTGGCTATGCTTAAGTCCATCCAGATCTTACTTGCCATTGCTTCATACCATGACTACGAAATCTGGCAAATGGATGTTAAGACCGACTTTCTAAATGGTGATTTAGAAGAGTGCGTGTACATGACTCAGCCAGAGGGCTTCGTAGATAGTGGGAGCAGCGGAAAGGTGTGCAAGCTGCTTAAATCCATTTATGGATTAAAGCAAGCATCGCGGAGTTGGAACATCTGTTTTGATGTAGTAGTCAAAGAGTTTGACTTCATCAAAAATATAGATGAACCTTGTATCTATAAGAAGGTAGAAGAGAGTAAGGTTGTCTTCCTCGTATTGTACGTGGATGACATACTCTTGATAGGAAATGATATTCCTATGCTGCAATCAGTCAAGCTCTTCTTATCACAAAGATTCTCAATGAAAGATCTAGGTGATGCCTCCTGCATATTGGGAATCAGGATCTATAGAGATAGATCTAAGCGGATACTGGGATTGTCCCAATCCAGGTACATTGACACCATACTAAAAAGGTTTAGTATGGAAGAATCCAAGCATGGGAACCAACCCACGATCTCTGGACTCACTCTCTCCAAAGAGATATCTCCCAAGACTGATTTAGAGAGAGCTCGCATGCAAGGGATACCCTATGCTTCGGCAGTAGGCTCTATCATGTATGCGATGCTATGTACCAGACCAGATGTAGCATACTCGCTAAATGTAGTTAGTCGGTATCAAGCAGATCCTAGAGAGATTCACTGGACAGCTGTGAAGAACATTCTCAAGTACTTACGAAGGACTAGAGACATGTTCTTGGTGTATGGTAATGGAAAACTCCGGGTGGAGTCCTTTACCGATTCCAGCTTCCAAAGTGATAAGGACGACTCTAAGTCGCACTCGGGTTTTGTCTTTACCCTCAATGGAGGGGTGGTATGTTGGAAGAGTTCCAAACAGGATATCGTTGCAGACTCGACGATGGAGGCTGAATACATCACTGCCAACGATGCTGCCAAAGAAGCTGTCTGGATAAAGAAGTTCATTAGTGAACTTGGTGTGGTTCCATCCATTGAACATCCAATACCTCTGTATTGCGATAACAATGGAGCAGTGGCTTTGGCCAAGGAACCCAGGTCCCATCAAAAGTCCAGACATATTCTGAGGCGGTATCACCTGATCAGGGAGATAGTTGATCGCCGGGAGATCGAGGTCAGGAGAGTAGATACGAAGGAAAACACTGCGGATCCACTCACGAAGTCCATTCCCCAGATACAGTTTGAGAGATTATTCGGGATGCTAGGTATGAGATACTACAGCAGCTGGCCTTAGTGCAAGTGGGAGATTGTTAGTTATGTATATGCCCTAGAGGCCATTGTTGTACATATAATGTATATTATAATGGATGCTTGGATATATATAGAGATGACTTTCTTGCTGTCATGATAGTATGCTATTTGGTTTCACTTTATCTTAACATGTTGACTTGTATTGTTTTACTGTCTTACTCTCACATGTTGATAAAGCCCTTAGGATCTGTACTCAACTACTAGGACTATGATGAGATCATACTAGTGGGGCTATGGTAGTCTATGAGTACATCCTATAACTGTTCCTAGTCGAGGGTATATTGAGACAGGGCATCGATACACCAGAGTAGACTAGCGTATACTCATCTTGACCCATATGATGGGCAATGGATGATCCCATATCCATCGGTGTTTGACATCAGAGATGGTGTACAGGTGCTCAGTGGAGACAGGGTACACTGGACGGACTCGCCGAGAACTCCCAGATGGTGATATACCACACGTCAGATGACAGTTCTCCAGTGACACTGGTACAGGTTAGTCTGTAGACCCAAGATCGTCATAGAGTCTTGTGTGATTTCAACTGTGCTTTGATTTCCACCTTACCACGTCCAAGAGGGCGTGCAAAATGGTGGCTTTTCGGTACAGTCCCGAATCACATGGAGGCAATGAGCGATAGGAGGGGATTCATCTCTCTCGGTATAGGGAGTTGATATTGCGCTGTGTTCGATTGGCTATGACTGGAAGTCCCTGGCCAGAGCTGATATAGAGATTTACAGGTAAGTGTTACCAGTAGTTTCTCGACCCATTATGAGCCACACATCGACACGACTTATCGGTTACAGGGGTCTGACGTATACCACCCCTAGACTTGATATGCGACATATCAGACGAAGAGACCGGACTATACGGGAGTGTTACTGATTGGATTCACAGGAGAACGTACAGGCTAGCTTGTTAATCTTCTGATCGCTCAATACCTGGGTGGCTGTTATGTTTAGCTGACCGCTTGCAGCTTATGGGTGTTTGATATGATCATCACCTGCTACCGGCGTATTGACGATTCTTTAGAGTCCTACACAGAGGTTTCTTGGCTCAGGCAAAATGGAGTAGAGGCACATATGTGATATGCGCAGGACCGAGGATAATACGATATGAGATACCGTATTATATTCTTGCGATATTTAGATATGAACCGGGACATCGGATCAAGTGTTGATTCGATGAATCGGTACATGATATATTAGTCGGTTATATTCGATATAGCCGGATTGTCGGATCAAGTGTTGATTCGATGATTTAATGTATAATAATATATATGATATATTGTGTTACATTTTCTAATATTGGCTCGCTTTATTATTTCATTTTCTCACTGGATAATACATTGATATATATGCGATATTTGTTAATTGTATTATTTTCTTTTGTTGCAAATATATAATATATATGTGATATATATTATTGTGACATGATATGATTCATAATGGAACATGTTTAGTAGAGATTAAGCAAGGTTAGGGGTTGATTAGGGTTAGCTTCTTCTTGCATCATCTAGAAGTTTTCCTTTTGTCAAGTGTAAGATATTATGGTTGATATTATCTTATGACTCATTCTTTTAACCTAACCAAACCCTAGCCCTAGTTTATTCTCTACAAAGGTTATCCTTGTCATCCTTGACCATGGTTACATGATCAATCATATATTCATTTCTATTATTCATCACAAAGGGATTAACTCTTTTCATTATCTTCTTCTAGCTTGAGTTTTGAGAAACCTTACTAGTTATTCATTTCGTGATGATTTCTTATGGGAAAATGATATAAAAAGATAGCATAAATACTACTCCATCATCCTCATCTAATCTAGCACATTAGATTAGGGTGTTCACCTCATTAGAGTGAGAGAGCTTGAGTTATAGCAACTTCGACGTAGATCATCGGAGAAACGGAACACTACAAGCTAGCATGGATCGTTCGAGTCATGGAGCCTCTCTTGAGTCCGGTAGATCATGGATCGCGGCGAAGGGACTTCTACTCGGAGCTTATGAAGCGAAGGAGTGGACTACAAAGGTTGTAATCTCTCACACTTAGTAGTAAAGATGTTTGCTTGCATGTTAAACACTAATAATCTAGCAAAGATCCCGGCTTTTGGTTGTTCGGCACGTCTAAAATTTTATTCGGGCATGTTTGATGCCTTATGAACCCTCACAAGAGTGCCTAGGAACCCTTCAGACGGTGAGCCTGGCAGAGGGATTACTACCTACCGGTGATTGGTTGGACCTGACGGTTATCCGGAGGATACTGACCAGAGTCGATAGATGGATATGGGATGACTCATACTGCCGGGGCCGAGGGCCAATACTGCAGACGGAGCCCATGGGCCGATCCGGACTGACGGAGCCCGATATATGAGGATTTACGTGTCGATGCTGGACACGATTATTTCATGATATTTTGAGTGCCGATGTTGGGCACTCGTGATTCTCAGAGATTTACAGGATTTGAGGGCCGATGAGAGTGTCGGCGCCTGAGTTGTTGGGATCTGGGTGCATTGATGGGCACCAATTATATTTTCCACGTTGAAATTCCGTGTAGATGTTATATTTCCCATGCTCAGCATTCATTATTTTGCATCTCATCCTGTAGTTATTTTACCTGATAGAGTACTTATGCATGATTATTGCACATACTGATTATCGCATATAGATATTAACTGCCGGCATATGATAGAGTAGCGCAGTACGTACATGCTCGCGATTACCTTTATATGTTATCTTCTATTCACGAGTTGGCAACTCACCCCCGTTGTGCCACATTATTTGCAGGTTGCCCTCAGAGTAGTCACGGCAGGCTGCTTTCTTATATCTTTTTGACTACAGATACCACTATAGTTGGTGCGTGAGCTATTTGCTGTTAGGTGGGTTATGGTATCTGGTTATTTACATTGTACACATTTTTGTATCTAGTATTCTCCATCTACCTTTATATGTATTTGACTTAGAAACAATGTGAGGATGATGATGTATATTATTTGTATTCTGGTGTCGAGCTCGTGTGAGCCGACTTTACTTATGCAGTTATCATTCTATGATGTTTTTCACTTATTGCTTATTTCTTCGCTTCGGCGCCATATATTACTCTTGTGGTGTTTGATTCCACCGTTGGGCGTGATTGCTCCCATTTGGGATGCTGTACTATATTGTTATCATTTATTTCATGTCATATCTTGTACCCGATTTCGGGGTTAGTTTTTGCAAAGGAAATGCTGCCAAAATTGTTAAGATAATAACTTAAACTTTAAAGATTGTTATTAAACTACTTAAGGTTTTCCAAATGTTTTAAACTAATGTTTTCAACACTCACTACTGTTAATGGTTTTGATTTTTGGGTTTCGGCTTACTTAGTCGCATCACGCCTGTAGACGTTACGTGGTTAAGTGTCGGTCATGAGTCGAACTACGGGTCGTGACAAAGTTGGTATCAGAGCGTAGGTTTTACCTTTCGGAGTGTAGGATGACCTTGGTATGATGGAGTAGGTAGCTGAAGCAGAGTGGCGTAGCGTGTGTATGTTCCGCGGCATACTCACGACACGGTACTCCGCCTAAGCGACCTTATGACTTATTAATTTAAATTCCTTCATGAGTATATACATTCTTGCGATTCGATTTCCGTATTCTTATCGAATCCTATTTTCCTTTCAGCCATTATGCCGCCAAAAACTACGATGGCGCAGAGAGCGGCCTCGAGGGCCGAGATTCGAGTTGACTCGTCCGAGACGAAGACTGATCTGGGTAATACACCGGTTGTACCCGAGCAGGCTGTTCCTCATACGACAGATCGGATCGCCATGCTAGGGGCTGGTATGCAGGAGATGCGCCAGACGGTGGGATCCAGTATGCAGGAGATCCGCCAGATGATGGGGTCGCTAGTTGAGACACTTCGAGCGCAGCGACCAGAGGTAGTTCCACCCGTTGCAGGGACCGCGATTGTACCTACAGTGCAAGCAGTTGCCCCTACATCTACAGAGGTCATTACTGTATTGCTATCAGAGTTTATGAGGTTGAAGCCTCCGGTCTTCACAGGCACCGATGCAGCCGAGGACCCACAGTCTTTCATTGATAGGATGGCTCGGATATGTCGTTCACTTAGATGCGCAGATGCGAGATGGGTAGAGTTCGCGAGCTTTCGCCTGGAAGGTCTTGCGCAGAAATGGTGTGAATCGGTCGAGAAGGGTAGAGCAGCAGGTCTTCCTCCTATGACCTGGACAGAATTCGTGACGATATTCCTTGCCCGTTTTCTTCCACAGAGTGTCAGAGATGCTAGAGCACACAGGTTTGAGTCCTTACGTCAGACTCCGGAGATGACAGTGGCAGAGTACGATGTGTTGTTCACAGAGCTATCAGCTTATGCCCCATACCTAGTGGCTACTGAGGAGATGCGAGTCAAGAGATTTGTCCGGGGCTTGCTTACACCACTGTTCCTTGCGATCAGCGCCCAGCATTGCGAGACTTATGCAGCAGCTGTAGACGCGGCCTTATTAGTCGAGGAGCGCCTTGCTAAGACTTCGGTAGTTCCAGAGCCGAAAAGAGTTCGTGCAGATGCATCAGTACAGAGACAGTCGTTTAGGCGCCGCGATAGGTTCCGTTCAGGTACGAGGGTTAGCAGGGGATCGGGACGAGGTCAGCTATTCAGCACTTATCCCCAGGAGAGTTATCCAGCACCATCTAGATGTTTCCGATGTGGGAGTTCTTATCATCGTGTTCGAGATTGTCCTGAGATACCCCGGAGAGAGAGAGAGACGGCACTGCATGTCACGTTACCACCTTCACCACCCCAGAGGGCATTCCCTATTGTACCTACTGTTACTCCGCGTCAGACTCATGCACAGAGAGGTCGTGGTCGCGGAGGATTTGCACATAGAGGATGAGGTGACCGAGGCAGAGGACAACCAGCTGCCGGCAGGGGACAGTCAGTCGCAGGTGGAGAACAGGCACGGGTTTTTGCTTTGACGCATCAGGACGCGCAGGCGTCCAATGCGGTGGTCTCAGGTATCCTTCCAGTATGTTCTGTTGATGCACACGTGTTGTTCGATCCCGGATCCACGCACTCGTACGTTTCCACAAATTTTGTGCCGAGTTTGGGTAGAGAGTCCTGGTTGCTTGATCAGCCGCTTGTTGTGACCACTCTTGTGGGAGAGTCGTTTGTTACTAGGCATGTGTTCCGATCCTGTACTGTCCGTATTGGCGAGAGAGAGCTGCCTGTCGATTTGATCCTTCTTGAGATGTTGGACTTCGACGTTCTTTTGGGCATGGATTGGTTAGCCACGTGCTATGCGTCTGTGGACTACCACGAGAAGATAGTTAGATTTTGTTTTCCAGGTGAGTCAGTTTTTGTTGTGTTGGGGGACCGTGGTGCCGCCCTTCACAGTTTGATTTCTTCTTTTCGCGCTGGAGAGCTTTTGAGGAAGGGATGTCAGGGATTTCTTGCCTATGTTTGCGATACTAGAGCTACAGAGGTTCCGTTGGATCAGGTTCCGGTTGTTAGCGAGTTCACTGACGAGCTTCCAGGGCTACCGCCTGAGCGCGACATTTCTTTCTGTATTGATTTGATTCCCGGTACGGGGCCTATTTCCATACCGCCTTATCGGATGGCCCCGACGGAACTTAGAGAATTGAAGGGTCAATTGCAAGATTTGCTGGATAAGGGACTTATTCGACCCAGTGTTTCTCCTTAGGGTGCTCCGGTCCTGTTTGTTAAAAAGAAGGACGGCAGTTTGCGTCTGTGTATCGACTACCGCCAGCTGAACAGGGTTACAGTGCGGAACAGGTATCCTTTGCCACGCTTCGACGACTTGTTCGACCAGCTTCATGGGGCAGGGTACTTTTCGAGGATCGATTTGCGATCAGGCTACCATCAGCTGCGGGTTCGACAGGAGGACATTCCTGGGACAGCTTTCCGCACGCGCTACGGCCGTTATGAGTTTTTGGTGATGTCGTTCGGACTCACCAATGCGCCAGCAACATTCATGGACTTGATGAACCGTATTTTCCAGCCGTATCTTGATCTGTTCATCATCATATTCATTGACGATATTCTGGTGTATTCTCGGAGTATAGAGGAGCACGAGCAGCACTTGCAGATTACACTGCAGACTTTGAGGGAGCACCAGCTTTCCGCAAAATTCTCCAAGTGCGCATTCTGGCTGGCCAGCGTAGACTTCTTGGGTCATGTGATTACACGAGATGGTATGTGTAGACCCGAGGAAGATCGAGGCCGTTCAGCGTTGGCCCAGACCCACATCAGTTACGGAGATTCGCAACTTTTTAGGGTTGGTCGGCTACTACAGGCGATTCGTGCAGGACTTCTCACGTATTGCTACACCTTTGACCGGGTTGACTCGGAAGGGAGTTCCTTTGGTTTGGACAGAGGAGTGCGACACAGTTTTCAGCAGCTACGGACTCGACTGACTACGATGCCGATGTTATCATTGCCTTCAGGATCGGGTGGATTTGTGGTCTATTGTGATGCTTCTCGAGTGGGGTTAGGGTGCGTATTGATGCAGCATGACAGAGTGATCGCGTATGCTTCGCGGCAATTGATGAAACATGAACAGAATTACCCCACTCACGATTTGGAGATGGCTTCAGTGGTCTTTGCACTTAAGATATGGCGACATTACCTATACGGCGAGTCGTGCCAGATATTCATAGATCACAAGAGCTTAAAGTATATATTTCAGCAGCGAGACCTTAATCTTAGACAGCGCCGTTGGATGGAGTTAGTGAAGGACTACGATTGTGAGATCTTGTATCACCCGGGCAGGGCTAATGTAGTGGCGGATGCTTTGAGTAGGAGGCCCAGGGGTAGTCGATAGATCGGCAGATTTTATGCGACAGCCGAGTGCAATTCGAGTTTACGCCGATCGAGGGACAGATTGCGCATGTTCGTGCACGCCCACAGTTGCTTGACCGTATACATGAGGCACAGCACAGTAATGACCGATGTTCAGAGATCAGGGCACAGATTGGACATGGAAGATTTTCCGAGTTCGTGATCGATGATCAGTGGATACTGCGGTTTGGGACTAGACTATGCGTACCAGATGCTGAGGGACTGCGGCGTGAGATTTTTGAGGAGGCACATCGATCGGTATACAGGTCCATCCAGGTTCCTCCAAGATGTACCATGATATGAGAGATGTTTACTGGTGGGACGGAATGAAGAGGGACATCGCAGATTTCGTGTCGAGATGCCTGACTTGTCAGCAAGTCAAGGCCGAGAATCAGAGGCCCGCGGGAGAGCTACAGCCGTTACCCATTCCGGAGTGGAAATGGGAGCAGATTTCTATGGATTTCATTGTGGGTCTACCCAGGACTAGTCGAGGGTATGACTCCATCTGGGTGATCGTGGATCGTTTGACGAATGCGGCTCACTTCCTGCCGGTGAAGACGACTTTCGGTTTTGCTCAGTATGCCCAGATTTACATCGACGAGATTATACGACTGCATGAAGTTCCGACGTGTATCGTGTCCGACAGAGGCACCCAGTTTACCAGCCGACTATGGCAGAGGCTTCAGGAGGCTTTGGGCACCCGCTTGAGTTTCAGCACAACATTTCATCTGCAGACCGACGGCCAGTCAGAGCAGACTATTCAGACTCTCGAGGACATGCTCCGAGCGTGCGTATTAGATTTTGGAGGTAGCTGGGATCATCATTTACCCTTAGTAGAGTTCTCCTACAACAACAGCTACCAGGAGACCATTCAGATGGCACCATTCGAGGCTCTATATGGTAGGAGATGCAGATCACCCGCCTGTTGGACAGAGCTCAGCGAGAGCAGTATCTTAGGGCCGCATCTTGTTGAGGAGACGACCGCGAAGATCCAGTTGATTCGCGATAGGATGAGGGCAGCCCAGAGTAAGCAGAGATCTTATGCGGATCGTCGTCGACGCAGACTTGAGTTTACAGTTGCTGATCATGTTTTCTTGAGGGTCTCCCCAATGAAAGGTGTGATGAGATTTGGGAAGAAGGGGAAGCTTAGTCCCAGGTACGTGGGCCCCTTCGAGATCCTCGAGCGTGTTGGTGCGGTTGCATATCGTTTAGCCCTTCCGCCCAGTTTTCCATATGTGCACCCCGTATTTCACGTTTCGATGCTCCACAAGTATCTTCATGATCCTTCGCATGCAATTCATCACCGGACGATCCAGCTTGAGCGCGACCTTTCCTATGCAGAGCAGCCAGTGGTCATCTTGGACCGACAAGTGAAGAAATTAAGATCGAAAGATATACCGTCCGTCAAGGTACTTTGGCGTGGCCCGGGCAGCGAGGAGGTCACTTGGGAGACCGAGAGCGAGATGAGGAAGAAATATCCCCATCTCTTTGAAGGTACGTGTAGCTAGATTTTTAAATTCGGGGACCGAATTTCTTTAAGGGGGGTAGATTGTAACGTTTTGAAATTCGTTTAGGATAATTTCGCGTTAGTTAGTAATGATGCGTGTTTTTCATAAAAACCCGTAAAACTTATTTCTTTTGTAAACTAGCGCAAATTGTGATGAGAGATGTTTATATATATATATATATTTGGGGTGTATTAATTATAATTTTGCTTGTCTCCACCTTAATTAAATTTTTATTTCCTTAACTGCTTTCTTAAGCTAAGTTAGTGTACACATGCACACTTATCCTTTTTTAACCTAGACAAGTGTAACATGTAAACCATTTTATTTTCTTATCTTGCATGGCTTATTTTTCCCCCCTAAATCAATTTAAAAATCCCTTTAAAATTCAAATTTAAATGAGGAAAGGGAGGTATGGTGGTTAGGTGAGAGGATTTGACTTTGTTGACCATTGTTTTCTCTCTCTTTTCCCTCTCCCCCACATTTTCTGCATTCTTGGCAGAATACAACAGCAACAACAGCAACATTATCATCATTTTCTTCTTCTTTCACTTCTCTTTTGATCCAAGCACAAAACCCTACCCAAAACCTCATTTTCCTTCACACAAAACCTTGGAAAAATAGCTCTTTTGGAGGATCTTGGTGTCAAGTCAGTGGCTTGGGGGAAAAGGCTGGAAAATTGAGTTCCCTAGGATCTTTTGGAAGGTATTTAACTCACACTTAGCACCTTATTTCATAACTTGTAGTATTTTTTAGCAAAATATCGTATTTGATGCATTTTTGGTGCTAATGAAGGGATATTAGTGAAGTTTTTGTTAAAATTATGTTTTTATGGCTTGCTTAGCTTATTGATGTGTTGTGAGTATGGTTTTAACCAAGGGTTTGCTTCAGGTTTCACAAAAATACCTTAAAGTATCGATTTAACGTTAAAATGGCATTTTTAACAAGGAATTTGGGATCTGTTGAATCTGCTTGTACCCCGTTGGCTTCAGAATAAAACTGTATTTATTGGAGCATGTACAAAAGGTTTAGAGAACACACACGAAGCACGGGAGCCAAACTCCCTACCCTGGCCGCCGGAATATTCATTCTGGCCGCAATTTGCGGCCAGATGGGGGACCTGGGTGCTGGGGTCTTCTCTGTAGGTGTCTGCTGCATTTTGAAGACTTATGGTATATGCAATTTTGTTAAATTCTTTCTGCAGAAAAATCTGGGACCAATTACCCTATTTCTTGTATTTTTAACCTTCGCGACACGTGTGATACGTGTGTGGGTTTGGGGTTTTCTGCGTATCGCGACGTGTCGGGTAGCTTCAGGCACGTAATCACACGTTTTAGCGTATCGCACACACATGCGTTTGGTTCGCGACGCGGGTTCCTAATTTGGCTTTAATGTCATGTTTTTGTGGATTTGAGCTTATGCATGATATTTTATGAAATTCTAGGTTCGCAAGCGAATACGACGGATGCCGCGAAGAAGGGAAAACAAGTCGTCGGCTACACTTAGCAAGAGACTACGGTGAGTAGATTTAACATCTACGGGGAAATCGCCCGCATGGTGTTATGCGTCAGGGCTGATAGGACCTTGTAGCAGCATATTGCATTTACATACATTGACTGTTCATGGATACTGTTTGTTGCATACCGCATTCCCTGCTATATGTATATGAACTTAGAATTGGTAAAAACACCGCACTGTTACTAACGGTTCATGTTGCACGAGCACTAATCTGCATGTTACACACACACCGTAAGTAACTGCCATGACACTCACACTGTAGGATTGCCATAATCATCATGCTGTAGTTCATCTCACATATGATTCGATATGATTATGATACTTGTGCACGTGTTCATTCATATATTCATACTTGTGCACGTACTCCTTCACATGTTCATACTTATGCACGTACTCATTTACATATTCATACCGGTTCACGTACTCATCACATACTTATGCGTATTCAAACTGTGCCTACCTAGATAAGCTGATTTTGGTAGAAACTGGGAGCCGCACGGTACCTTTTGAAAAACTGAAACTATTTTAAAAGAGCGGTTTCTCCCTTTTACTTATAGTATGACTTGATGCATATATCACATCGCATTGACTTACATATTGGTTTTGGATTTCATGTGATTTCTGGTTTTGAGGACCGTGGAGTTATTTAAGAAAATATGCACTATTTGAAAACCCGGTTCCTCTTGATATGATATTTTGGTGCGTCCACCATGCGTTTTCTCGATTCTGAGACGTGTGACATGTGAACCTGAATCGAGGAGCTAGACGAGGCCGATTGCGGGTACATGGTGGACCCGGTATGGTACCCCGTGGCAAGAAAGGGATGCTGTGTATATAGACGGTGAGCCTGGCAGAGGGACTACTACCTACCGGTGATTGGTTGGACCTGGCAGTTATCCGGAGGATACTGACCAGAGTCGATAGATGGAAATGGGATGACTCGTACTGCCGGGGCCGAGGGCCGATACCGCAGACGGAGCCCATAGGCTGATCCGGACTGACGGAGCCCGATATATGAGGATTTACGTGTCGATGCTGGTCACGATTATTTCATGATATTTTTTGTGCCGATGTTGGGCACTCGTGATTATCAGATATTTACAGGATTTGAGGGCCGATGAGAGTGCCGGCGCCTGAGTTGTTGGGATCTGGGTGCATTGATGGACACCGATTATATTTTCCACGTTGACATTCCGTGTAGATGTTCTATTTCCCATGCTCAGCATTCATTATTTTGCATCTCATCCTGTAGTTATTTTACCTGATACAGTACTTATGCATGATTATTGCACATACTGATTATCGCATATAGATATTATCTGTCGGCATATGATAGAGTAGCGCAGTACGTGCATGCTCGTGATTACTTTTATATGTTATCTTCTATTCACGAGTTGGCAACTCACCCTCGTTGTGCCACAGTATTTGCAGGTTGCCCTCAGAGTAGTCGCGGCAGGCTGCTTTCTTGTATCTTTTTGGCTACAGATACCACTATAGTTGGTGTGTGAGCTGCTTGCTGTTAGGTGGGTCGTGGTGTCTGGTTATTTACATTGTACACATTTTTGTATCTAGTATTCTCCATCTACCTTTATATGTATTTGACTTAGAGACAGTGTGAGGACGATGATGTATATTATTTGTATTCTGGTGTCGAGCTCGTGTGAGCCGACTTTACTTATGCAGTTATCATTCTATGATGTTTTTCACTTATTGCTTATTTCTTCGCTTCGGTGTCATATATTACTCTTGTGGTGTTTGATTCCGCCGTTGGGCGTGATTGCTCCCGTTTGGGATGTTGTACTATATTGTTATCATTTATTTCATGTCATATCTTGTACCCGATTTGGGGGTTAGTTTTTGCAAAGGAAATGCTGCCAAAATTTTTAAGATAATATCTTAAACTTTAAAGATTGTTATTAAACTAAAGGTTTTCCAAATGTTTTAAACAAATGTTTTCAACACTCACTACTGTTAATGGTTTTGATTTCTGGGTTTCGGCTTACTTAGTCGCGTCACGCCTGTAGACGTTACGTGGTTAAGTGCCGGTCACGAGTCGAACTTCGGGTCGTGACACACACACTAAAACCGATATTTAACAAAACAAGACTTGAAAGAAGGAAGAAGATGTACCTATAGAGATGGTGCATAAAGAATTCCAGCTCATGAATTGGTTGCTTGAGCTTTCTTGAAGTTGTAGTGGCTCTAGCTTTATGGTATGCACAAATTTGATGAAGGATTCATGGTTTTTGAGTGAAGGGCTAAAGTTTAAGATGAGGATGAAGGAGAAGAATTATTTTGTTCAGTTTGAGAATTGAGAGATTATCATAAGTGTTGTGATAAAATGGAAGGAGGAGGTGTGAAGATTTGGTGTAGAGAAAGTAGGATGTGGAGGGATGTGAGGGTATGTGTGGGTGTGGTGAGCATGAAGGTTTATTCAAACCTAAACATTTACCCAACCCTCATTACAAAAATAAAAGAAAAACCTTTTAAAAATAAATACCTTCATATTACACTAAATCTCAATTCATGTTTTTAAAAGAATTAAAACACTTATCATAAAACTTAAATACCATAATCATTATAATAAAATCTCATATCATTTTAAAAACAAAACACTTATCATTTTATAAGATATCACATATATCTTATTTTCTCCCAAGTAATTACATTTTTGCAGATATCAATCCGATACCAAAACTCCTATGCGATATCATTTTTTTGTAAACTCATTATATCCATAATTTAAATTATAAATTATTATTTATAATTTTCCAAAATGTTACAATTTCCCCTCCTTAAAGAAATTCGGTCCCCGAATTTAAATTTAACCCCCATCTTATAACATTTTTCCAAGTCAAATCAAATCAAATCAATTCAATTCAAATCAAATCACCAGGGTCCAATTTTTTTAAAACATATAGTCCGCTCAAATTAACGAAACTCCGAAGTCCTACACGAGCTAAGACGTATACTAACGCAACCCGTGCGCGTGAAAACTAAAAAATATAAAACTCGCATAACTGTAACTCTAGCGGCTGCTATGAGAATTACACCAGTTATGATACAAAATTCCAACTGCGAAATCAACTGTGTACATCAGGTACATGATTATTGCCATAGCCGTAGTGCAATATCTATACCACACGACCAAGCAAAAATATCATATCAAATCTATAATATACCTAATCAAGTGCAATACACGAAAACGAAATCAGCCTAACGGGTTTGCACGAAAACCCAAACCGCATGCCATGGGCATGCATGAAAACAAAAACAGCGCCAAGTGCAATAGGTGTGCACGACAACAATATCCACTGCATCGAATGTGCATGGAACAATTATTAAGTGCTTCTACAGCACATGAAATCAACATCGGGTGCATCGGGGTGCACAAAATCAACATCGGGTGCATCGGGGTGCACAAAAATCAATATCAAGTGCATCGGGGTGCACAAAATCAACATCAAGTGCATCGGGGTGCACAAAATCAACATCAAGTATGTCTAGAGTGAATAAAAATCTCAATTAAATGCAACTGATGTGCATGAAAATACCAATCTAGTGTATCTGGTGTGCACAAAACGCCAATCAAGTGCAGTTACTGTGCACGGAAATCTCAAACAAGTGCACCTAGTGTGCACAAATTATATATGTGACCCTCAAATCCTCAAAACACATAAGTCAAAATAACTAACGTCGAGTTATCCTTTCTTCAACGTCGAAAAAGCGATATTCGGATCATCAAAAGCGCAAATAAAAAACAAATGACACTGAAGTCACCTTCTTCAATATCGAACGGTGTCTATACATTCAGAACTGGCAGAGCAAGGATTACCACTTGTCTTCTGCCAACGGTCTAGCGTTCTCTGTCTCTGGATTCTTATTCTCTCTGCGGATCACTAAAACCATGGCTTCTTTATACAATCGTCTGGTGAGAAGTAGCGACGCGAACAATCCTATGCTGACACTTCTCAAGATACTTCCTTGCCAAGTAGCCTGGTCTTTCGCAATGTAACACGTCGATGACGGCGATCTCTAATCCTTTGAGTATTCGTCATACAACTGACCTTGGATCCAATCTCAATCATTGTAGAATCCTGGAAAGAACCCGTCATGACTCCTGCTGATCTCATCTATCCAATCTGTCTAGAACTAGCACTCCTTAATGAATCCACTTCTGTTTCGGAACAATAGCAATCTCATCATGATTTTTCCTCTAAAAGTGTGGTCGTGCACAATGACTCTGCATACATATCGAATCTCCAGTATCAATGGAGGACAACAATTGTACATTGAGACTTCGCACAAATCTATTTTTCCATTACTCTTCAGTATCGATCGAATAAAGAGCGTATCGCGATAGCTACGCGAACTGCAAGTCATAATCGGCTATGATCAAGCCCGGAGTCTTACACAAAAGCTCGAAAATACGAATTCGGCATCTCTGAAACTCTGTGGAAGAATCTGGCTAAGCCCACCATCGAGAACTCGTCCCAATTCGTCAGAGAAAGACTCACTACACGGTCTCTCTTGAGCGACTCACATCAGGTCTGAGCAAGTCCCATCAAAAGAAGCTATTCAACTTCACCGATCTTGCATCAGAGCACCATAATGAATTAAATATCTTAGCCATCATACCCATGAAAGAATAAAAATCTTCTGGCACATCTATACTCATAAACACCAGCGACTTTAGCTTCATGAACTCTGGAAGTGACGCTTCGATCATTTCAGCAATGGCTGGTACTACTGTTTGAACACTAGGCAACACAATGATCTTCGGAGTAGGGTAAACAACATCATGCCTCCAAGTCCGGTTGGTCTCCAGCGATGACCCGACCCTCTGGTACAGATCCCAAAGTAACTCGCTTCAAAACTAGAAATACGACCATATAAAGATAAACAACAAGTTCTTATGTCACCGGAATATCACCCTGGTCAGTCCTCGTCCTAGACAAGTCTGCGCTGACCATGTTTCTAATAGCAGCCCTCTCGGCTTGCGTAGACATGGTTACCAGAACAACCAACATGTATCGATAAGGATATCAATTGAACGAATCGAGATCTCAAGATATATATCCAAAGGTAACTTAGGCGGAATATCGTATCGTAAATATGCCACGGAACATATGTACGGTACGTCACTCTACTTAGTACCTACTCCATCAACCAAGGTCAACCTACGTAACGAAAGTTCGGGTATAAGACCTCCAAAATCAAGTCTAAGTTCCGTAAGGTCAAGCCTAGGTAACGAAAGTGTATGCCTAGACTCCACATAGTCAAACCTAGACTAGAACAAATGTTAAACCAAACGCTCTGATACCAACTTTGTCACAACCCGAAAGTAGCACGTGACCGGCACTTAAATCACGTGATATCTAAAGACGTCGACGCGATCCAAGTAAGACAGATCCCGGAATCTAAACCTTTTTACGAAAATATGGGAGGTGAAGTTTTAAAACTAGTCATTAGATGGAATCAGTTTAAATAAATATGATTGAAAAGTATCTATGAAGTTTTAAAAATCGGCAGCACATCCTTTGTAAATTTTGAATAAAACCTGATACAAGCATACTAATATATAAAGCATCCTAACGGGAGATAGCTTTCACGCCCAAACGGCGGAGCAACTACACAGATAATATACGATGCACAATGGCGAAGAACAAAAAAGCGAAATAAAACCAACAAGTATAAAAGAGTCGACTCTAACGAGTGCGACGCCCAAAAACACATAAACTCTAAGTCTCGCTTCTAAGTCCACAATATACAAGTTGTAGGTCAAAGGAGTTTTTAACTAGATAAAAAAGAATACACACACACACACACTAGATACAAAAGAATACACACACAAGTGTGGATACGATACAACAGTAGCCCACCTACCAAAGCAATCACCGAAGAAAAGAGTGTGCCGCAAGCTACTGATGATCCGAGCGGTATATCCTGCAAGAAAATGGGGCACAATGGGGGTGAGTTGCCAACTCAGTGAATAAAAGTATATCGCAAGGTAGAAATCGAAATGCATAATGATATATCTAGGTCATAAAATATAATACTATCATATCCTGAACTAATATATATATATATATATAATGCATAAGTACAATAAATGCATCAATATCGATCGCATAAACCCGAAAATATATCATCTCATATGTATATAACATGCATTCAGGTATAAACCTAAAAGGTAGCCGAAATATGTATGTAAAACCTCTTTTTTAAATAGCCGCGGGATACGTATGTCATAGCATAATAAGCAGACGTAAAATTATGAAGTATAATATGTAATTTATTGAAGATATACATCTCGCTATTTAGTAAAGAGTTTTAAGAGGTTTACAGTTTAAAAGATCCTTGTGTGATTCTAGACACGTCAAAATAATGAGATTATAGCTCGTTTATAAACCCTTATATATATATATATCAAGAGGTAAAAATAGTATTCAGTACTGTCCCCCGGATCAGTCCTGATCGACTTCTATATCGCATAAACTATAACGGCATATCACGAACGATCACAAAACATCAATATATATGGGGGTCCAGCATCAACACCCTAAATCATCATATCTCTCTTGTCCATCACCGACACGCAAAATCATCAAATCTCTTGTGTCCATCACCGACACACAAATCCAGATATCGTCGACACCGTCTCATCAGATCGGTCTCCTCTCGATATCCTTGCCTCGGTCAGTATCCCCTGGATATCCGCCGTGCTTACATCTATCTCCGGTATCGAGTGTCCTCGCTAGGCTCCCCGCCTCAATTGCGGCTTTCCTGTCCCTCGGTCTCGACCGAGTCCACTATGTATCCGACTGTATACTCCCTCACTCAGTCCGGATATGTAACATATTTGAAACCGTATTGTTCCCCCACTCGGTTCGGAATAAAATCAAATATGAAAATATCAAGCTCATGGTGGACATCAACTCATCGTATCCAGAAATATCAAGTAAGGAAGAATAATAATTGCATATATCTATCTGATGATATAATCAATATATATACACACACACCACTGATATATATCATCGAAGGTAAAAACATCATAAAAACTCATAACAATCAAATACGAATACCCATGGTAATGGTATTTGCAATTAAACAACAGGTAATAAAGGCATCGTACATAAATAATCAGTTGTGCAAACAATCGCAACGGTCCTATTTGTTATGGAAATAATAATGATGTGTAGTGTAGCATACGTGTCTGTGCTCGTGCAGTATGGCAATCATTAGTATTTGTGCAAGTGTTCTATAAGTGTTTATAGCAGAATGTAATTCTACCCATATCCATAGCATATAAATATAACCCAATTCCCCGGATATAGGGAATTCATAATGCATCGTATCGGCATTTATATAGACATCGCATGGTATAGCGGTCCTACAGTGTCATGGCAGTACTAATGAGGTATAATATAACATATGGGTCTGTGCTCGTGCAACATAGTACTCATTAGTAGTTGTGCAGTGTTCTATCAGTGTGTTCGTATAAAAGAGAACGTATACAATCAGTAAGTGTATCGCGAACATATAAAGAAAATCTAAGTGTATCGCGTAATTATTAAACGTAACTAATTGTTATGAGATATACCATTATCATTTAAAATGGAACGAAACATTATTTTGAAATAAGGAAGCTGCATTAATTTAAAATAGATATTCGTTTTGGAAATAGCCTCGCATCCTTGTCATTTATCATTTAAAAGTGAAAATGAATCGTTAGTTTTTAAAAGAGTATAGCTCAATCAATCGTAACGTCCCAAGTCGGGATAACTTATAACTCCACGAGTCTAAATGAAACTTGGCCGTATTTGGCACACTATCTCGTCATCACAAGTACGGTATGATTTCCTCGTACTATATCCATCCAATATCATATCCATATCGTACGGACCTACCATCACGTATGTCTATCCCCAATACCATATATACAGGTATAACCATACCCATATGAAATCTACTAGGTACTTACCATACACTAATATAATGTAACTAAGTTAGCTAACATATCACTTTACACTAGCTATATCATAAATATTCTATATAAGTGGTTGTGGGGGTGCTATACGCCATCCATCCGACTTCCCCTGTAGATATAAATCTAATCACCAACTTGTCGAGCTAGTAGGAATCCATGATTGCTTTGTCCGTCATTGCCATCTCGGAAATCTCCGTGATCGTACCTACAAACGTAGTTATAACACGTTGGCATAAAAATCATATCAAAACGAAATTCAACGAGCTAAGCACACATTGGTTAGAACCTATAGCTCACTTACTCTAAATATGACCAAATACCTCTGACATTAACGTACAAACGTCAATAATTCAGTCGAGGTATAGAAATACGAAAAACTGCATCATAAATATCGGAAACATTGTTAAAACAATACTAAAACACTCCCAAATTTCTCTATATGAAATCTGGGACAAAACAAACAATGTAGTAGCTTAAATTATCACCAAATAAGGTTACTGACCAAAACCCAAAACACCTATACACTGAAAAACTGGCGGCGACAGGTATCTGGGGAAAACCGACGGTTGAACTAAAGAATTAGGGGCTCGGGCTTTAGAGGTTGTCTCCTATTGGTCTCACCATATTCTAGTATTGTTAGTTTTTCTAGTGGATTAATCTTGTAGTTCCATATTCAAGTTTAGCATCACAAATATCACAAAAATTCTAGTTTCGATATTTTCACACTAAAACCGATATTTAACAAAACAAGACTTGCAAGAAGGAAGAAGATGTACCTATAGAGATGGTGTACAAGGAATTCCAACTCATGAATTGGTTGCTTGAGCTTTCTTGAAGTTGTAGTGGCTCTAACTTGATGGTATGCACAAGTTTGATGAAGGATTCATGGTTTTTGAGTGAAGAGCTAAACTTTAAGATGAGGATGAAGGAGAATGAATTATTTTGTTCAGTTTGAGAATTGAGAGATTATCATAAGTGTTATGATAAAATGAAAGGAAGGAGGTGTGAAGATTTGGTGTAGAGTAAGTAGGATGTGGAGGGATGTGAGGGTATGTGTGGGTGTGGTGAGCATGAAGGTTTATTCTAACCTAAACATTTACCTAACCCTTATTACAAAAATAAAAGAAAAACCTTTTTAAAATAAATACCTTCATATTACACTAAATCTCAATTCATGTTTTTAAAAGAATTAAAACACTTATCATAAAACTTAAATACCATAATCATTATAATAAAATCTCATATCATATTAGAAACAAAACACTTGTCATTTTATAAGATATCACATATATCTCATTTTCTCCAAAATAATTACATTTTTACGGATATCAATCCGATACCAAAATTCATACACGATATCATTTTTTTGTAAACCCATTATATCCATATTTTAAATTATAAATTAATATTTATAATTTTCCAAAATGTTACACCTACTTAATCTCTTATCCTTACTCTTTCTGTTTCTTCTACTCAAGACACGATACAACCTCCATTCTTATATAGTCTCAAGTTTTCTTCACGTCTATCTGTTACATGATTTTACAACAATCATGGTGTTACCCTGATAAAATATTTGAATGGTCGGTGTTGGTGTTTGGGCTTTGTAAAGCTTTGTATATACTAATGTGGTTTTCTTCTCTCTTACTTTGAACTTCAAATGCTTAAATAGCGGAAACACGGTTTTAATTCAGTTTGGGGGGAAGAAAAATATTTTTTGGCTTTTGAATGAAAGAAATTTTTTTTGCACGATTGTGAGTCAAAAATAAGTTTGGGGGAGGATTTTCACTGTCATTAACTCTGTTCCCATTTACTAATTTTTGAGAACTTTTCCTTCCAAATCTACAGATTTTGAGCTTATATGACAATATCAGTGAGGACACTGCTGCAAACAGGTTTGGGGGGAGGTTTGTGCTTATTCACGTATCATTTTTCACTATAAAAATAAAGCACTATAAAAAAAATTGAAAATAAAAGTTAGAAGGTGAAAAATACATATAAAGATAGAAAGAGATTTTAGAAATGCAAAGAAATTAGATATTTTAAAACTAAGCTAGTAATACGTAGTCATGAACTTTTGTCCCAAGGGTTAGTAAAATGAAGGAATTACTAGTCTGCGGATAGAAACAAATCTGAAAAATAGTCCCCCTGTTGAGTCCAAACTTCTGAAAGTTGATATCCTACTATATGTACTTACACACATCTTGAAACTTGGGATAGTAGTGGATACCTTAAAATACTCTTGTTTAGAAGCCTTAGTTTGAAGGAAAAAATATAAATTAACAAAAACTAAAATTTAAAAGAAAAATGAACACTGGTTTTGTAATTATTTAAGGCAGCATAAAAAAATATAGCGATGGCGCCTTATCACTTAGTGCCTTAGACCAACTAGTTTGGGAGTCATTGCTAAGCTTAAGTGTTGCAAGATTAAGATATTTCTAATTACGCCTTTATAAGTAAGCACATTCGGTAATCGGTTGGTTAGTACCTCAAGAAGTATTAACAGTCGCATGAAGAATGTGTAGTGACTCAATCTAAAAATATCTCCAACTAAAAAGTACTAAGGAATATGGACAAGGGTATGATAGCTTGAATTGAATTTTCTAAGTGTAGGGATGACTTTTACATACACGTAGGGGTATATGATCGATATTTGGAAGAAGAATAGGGTGGAAGACTAAAAAAGATATTTTATTGAGGGAGGATGTGATTTCTGACATTTTTTTCATGACTATTAAGATAGGGTTCATGACAACTTAAAAGCTAGTGTAGTTTGAAACTCTTATTTTCAAGTTTTTTCTTTTCTATGTTTTTATCTTTGCATGTAATTTTTGTCTTCTTTCCTTTATTGTAAGATTTTGTAGGTGTAATCCGCTGAAAACTCCCAGGAGACAATACTCCTCCTATTAGGGACACCTAGAGGTTTAACGGCTTGTTGCATGAGCTAGGTGCAATCGTGTTGCCTACGAAAGTGTGCTAGGTTTTTTCTTAATAAAATAGTTTTCCCGGGACGATCAAAGATATGTTTGGGGGTATTTAATCAGTCAAATATATTGCACATTTGTATGGACATTTTCCCTATTATTATAAATTAATAAAAGGTGTTATTTGTAAATAAAAAACATACGTGTGTTTATTTTTAAAAAGATTATTATCATATGTTTCTTCATTTATAATTAATATAATTAGGGAAATATATGAATATAATATTTAAATAAAATATCATGAGATCATTATTAAAATATGCATATCATATCAAATATTCCTAATCAATATTCTTAAGATATCATATCAATCAATTGGTTAGAATAATATCGCAAATAAAATAAGTGCTACTAACAAGATGATTTGAGATATTATGCAGGTATTATAAAATATTAGCTTAGGTCTGGATTATGAGTAGGAAATCTACAGCAAATCGAAGTATCAAACCAAATCTGCTGAATATTAGGAGCAAATCGAAGAATCTCGCAACGGCAGAGACTAAGAGCAATATTTTCAGAATCTTTTTATTAGAAGGATCTCCAAATATCGAGAGAAGAAGCCACGAGAAATTTGGAGGCGCAAACTCACTAGAAGGCGGCGGATCCGCGGTTAAATAGGGGTATAGGCGGCGATTGCGCGGTTCTATGGTGGCCGTAGGATCTGAAATTTTAGGGGTATGATCGTAATGTCACATACTTCAATATGGTATCTAGGGTTTCTAATTCCAGAGACTATATAAAGGACCGAGAGCTATCTATCAAAGCATTCAACATTGAATTGAACATTCAATTCAAAATTTCAATTCAATTCAAGAGAGATCTAGCGAGAAACTAGGGTTTTTGTAATTTACTTTTTCAGCGGGCAATTTTCTAATGCAATAGTTAATTAATAAAGATAGTTCTTTCTTGTAATCTTTTCGCATTTACTTTCTGCATTTTAATTTCTGCACTTTACTTTCCACATTACTTTCTGCAATTACATTATGTATTTACTTTCTGCGTTTTCGATTTTAATTATGAGTTCCGTATTCTTCCACCTTTCTTCTACTACGCTAATATCCATGAGCGAGTAAATTCTTGCTTGCTAGGGTTGTAGGATAGGGTATGGATGAATGATATTTCTTAAATTCTTTTGATGCTTTAATTTTTATAAACTTTAGCAAAATGAATGTTAATCCTCTTATCGGGCGTGCTATCCATTCATGATAGTCATGACCATAATTTGAGATTAGTTAATGATTGTTTGGTTAAGGTCTAGAGAAAAATAGAGATCAATAAAAGGACAAGGGGCAATAGAGGGAAACCCTAATTCTCTCTAACAAGCCTAATCCACATTCATCACTATTCCTCTAGTATTAAATAATTAAAAGGATAAAAAGAATTATCTTTAAAATTCCATCCATTAACTATCAAGTCCTATAAACCCTACAAGCCCTTCTATCTTAAACTTTTCAAACTTTCGTAGTAATAAAAAATAACAAAACTCCATCTTTCTTCTATCAACTCGTCTAAAGCAAGAAAATCATTTCACCGTTTCTCTTTGGATGACCCGTACTCACTATCGTCAAGCTATTGCGATACCGTTATCGATTGCGGTAATTTACAACACACATAGAAACACTTTGTCGCGATCAATAAAAAGCCATGCTTCATGTCATCTCATTCTTTTCTGCCTCATTTTCTATTTTCAACAAAATAGAAAACTGCATGATGAGGTGTCATCTTCTAGAAGGTATTTTGTATAAATACAAAATACTTTCTACCGTATATACATATCCTTATTTGTATCAAAATACGAATACCCAAGAGATAGAATAATACTAGTAATATAATACTAGTATTAAATCAATATATGATTTAATAAACCGGTTTAATCCTAAGCTCGCTAGTATTATCAACCGTCCGATCGAAAACCTGGATAATACTAGAATATACATATCGAAATATGTGTATGTAAATTATTAAATCAATACTGGATTTAATAATCCGGCTTAATCCTAAGCCGGCTAGTATTATCATTCGATCGGAACCCTGCTCGATCGAAAACATGGATGACACTAGAATATACATATCGAAATGTGTATATGCAAATTATTAAATCAATACCTGATTTAATAATCCGACTTAATCTTATGCCGGCTAGTATTATCGTTCGATCGAAACCCAGCATATATAAACATACGGCCAGCACATCGTTTCGCCTGAACCAGAGAAACCCTCAATGTAGGACTCTAAAGACTTGATAGTACGCTGGCAGTGGTTTTAACCACAAGCACGTCAGCGACACTAGTTGTATGTAACAGGTACCTAGGTACCTGTCGAAAAGAAGGCCGATGAGCAAGCTCATCCGAACCCCTACCGAGTCTATCCGTGATAATCTCCGTACAATCCGGTCTCTTTTTATAAGAGTATCGCATACCGGGTGTAGGGGTTGGTAAACATCAGACCCCTACTGACCTGATAAGTCGTGTCGATTTAGTTTAGGACTAATCCGAGAAACCACTGATCTAATCATCAGTAAATCTCAACTGTCTTGGCCAATGTCTTATGGTTCTGGCCAATCGGACACAGTGCGATATCGACTCCCAATACCGGGAGAGACGAATTCCTGACAATCAATCACTGCCTCCATGTGGATCGGAACTGTACCCTACCAAAACCTGTTTGCACGACTCAGTAGAGCCGTGGTAGGGCAGTGATCAAAGTACAGTGGGAACTCATACGAGATAAATGATGATCTCAGGTCTAAAGACTAACCTGTACTCATGTCACCTGAGAACCGCTATCGGACGATAGATATAATACCATCTAGAGGTTCTCGGTGAGTCCATCCAATGTACTCACCCCCAGTAATGTCACGACCCGAAATATTAGCTCGTGACCAGCACTTAATTCACGCAACGTCTAAAGGCGTAATGTAATTCAAGTAAGCTGAAACCCAGAAATCTAAACCTTTTTAAGAAAATAAAGGAGGTGAAGGTATAATGAAATCAAGTTTTCTTGATGCATAGAAAAGGAACATGAAAATGCAAGTGGGTTATGCAAGTTTAAAAACATGTTTCGTCCTTTTTGAAAATTTGGGCAGCACATCCTTTGTATATTTTGATCAAAAACCACATATACAAGATAATGATAAAGGCATCCCCAAGCCGAAGCTAGCTCTTCGCCAAACGGCAGATCACAACCACGCAAGACAATATATATAAGTATACGATGCCCAACGGCGAAGATCACCACAAAGATAAAGAAAAGCAAGAAATAAAAACCACAAGTAGCGGAAAACCCCTCGCTTTAAGTTTCGCAACCGCAATCCCACTAAGTCTCATTACTTATACAATTTACTAATTTTGATTGATGGAGTTGACTAGTTACAATATGAAATATAGATACAAGAGCGGGTATGATACAAATGTCCCACCTAACAATGCAAAACACTCGAATGCAATTGTATGTCAGCGAAGCAGCTACTTATCCAAGCGGTCAACCAGCAAGAACTGTGGTACAACGGGGGTGAGTTGCCAACTCGTGAGTAGAAAAATATCAACAGATAGAAATCGAATAAACAACAACTCCTAGGTCAACAATATCATAAAGGTAATACTATGATATCTAGGGTGACCGGGTCATCATATGTGCCAACAATGTAATCAATACCTAGATGTATGCGGATATAATCCAACAATATAATCAATGTATGTATGCACGTGGATCTCGTCCAACCATATAATCAATGTATGTATGTATGTGGATCTCTTCCAACCATAATCAATGTCTGTGAATATCATAAAAGCATATGGATGAAAGTTTGAGGATATAAATCAACGGGGGTCCCTCGCGACACATCAAAATCATAGAACCTGAGTGTCCAGCATCGACACTCGAAACATCATGAAAACAGTGTCAAGCATCGACACGTAAATACTCATATATCGGGCTCCGTCAGTCCGGATCGGCCCACGGGCCCCGTCTGCGGAATCGGCCCTCGGCCCCGGCAGTACGGGCCGGCCCGTATCCGTCTCTCGTCTCTGGTCAGTATCCTCCGGATAACCGCCAGGTCCAACCAATCACCGGTAGACAGTAGTCCCTCTGCCAGGCTCATCGTCATCCACACGAAATCTCTCTCTCGCCCCGGGGTACCATACCGGGTCCACCATGTACTCGCAAACGGAATCATCCGCCTCCTCGAATCGGGTTTCACATATCACACGTCTCAGAACCGAGAAAACGTATCGTGGACGCACTGAAATATCATATCAAGAGAAACCGGGTTTTTAAAACAGTACGTACTTTCTTTTGAAATAGCCACGGTTCTCAAATCCAGAAATCTCATGAAAACATCATATCTCAATGCGTAAAATCATAGAGCATGATGTATGCGACATATAATAGAAATATAAGCATATCCGTATATCTTGCAACATGGAATAGTGATATGATATATTAAGGGAAAACCACTCTTTTAAATGATTCCAGTTTTTAAAATATAACATGCGGTTCCCAATTTCCCAATAAAACTGGTTATCTATGTAGGTACAATATGTATATCATGATGCAACAACCCTACTGTGTAGTGACATGGCAATTATCGATGATGAAGTGTGTAAGCCGGCAAATCTGTGTACGTGTAACATACGCATCATCGATAATGGTGTAAGTGTACTAACACAGGTATATGCAATGCAATGATAATATCATGAATGCAGCATAAGGTAAATCATCAGCTAAAAGCTATAAGGTATATGTAACTATCATATGTCTGAGTCGGTGAATCTATCGATCGGCATCCAGCCTCATAACATCGCGTACGGTATAATCCATCGTACAGCAACCTCTAGTCAAGGGTAAGGATCAATCAACAAGTCAAACTCATCACGCACGGAGAATTATCGTACGGCGGCATTAAGCTATCAAGGATCCTATCATCCTATAAGACGAGGAGGGTACAGACCTAACGTCACGTACGGCCTATCATCCATGATTCACAACCTTCTATATATATATATATATATATATATCTATGTCCCAGGTCACATCTATAACGATCTAATATCAGGGGACCGATAAGGTATCAATCATCTCAATCAACTCGCATCCGTATACCAACATATCATCAGAACATCATATTCGTCTTATATTCTTTTCATCGCATTTATATCTCACATCAAGTCAGGTTTACATAAACATTCTATCTCTACTATAAGTATAAGTATCTAATCTAACATACACACCCGAACCAGACAATCAGATTTTTAAAGAACCGAATCGTAGTTTTGTAAATAGGGGTTACGGTGTTTTTAAGGGAAAGATATCATTTGAAATTCCGTAACGTACCTCAAGGTATCTGTTTAAAAGATGCATACGATTCTTCAGTTTAGAAATATGTATGGTTCGGATGACACATCTACGTCGACTATCTAGTCCTATAGAATCCTAAACGGCAATATCGTCAAATATCATCCTCAAATCCCGTCATCGCATATTAGCCGTATTATATCACTTATAACTATCCTTAGTTTCTAATATGGTTTCACTAACTATCATTTAAATCTAACCCTAGTTTCCAAATCTAGGTTTTCTTAACCATTTTTTCTATAAATCATTTTCCATCAAAACTTTGCGGGGGTGCTATACGCCATCCACCCGAATTTCCCCATGGATATAGATCCACTCACCTTGTTCTTGCTTGCCGATATCGATGTCGCCATCTTCTTCTTCACCGTCTTGAAATCCTCGTGGGGTACCTACATATCATAACACATCACAATTGCGTAATAAAATCAAGTCGGAAACCAAAACGGCACAAGTTTCGCTCATAGGTTAAAACCTATAGTTTCGCATGCAAAGCACAACTAAAAATCCTAGTCGTTGACGTTCAAACGCCACACTACCAAATAAAAATCCCAATATCAAAACCAAGCATCCCAAAATACGGAAAACATAGCCAAAAACACCCTAATGTGCTCCCAGATTTTAGCCTAGGCCAAATTGGTCAATTCTGCACCTATGGAGGGTCTAATTTACTGAAGATAAAGCCCTGGAACCAACGTGGATCAAATTCACCCTACTCTGGCCGCAAATTGCGTCTAGAATGATTAAATCTGCGGCCATTTGGTGGAGTTGGGGTCTCGGGTCTCTGTGGTAGCTTTCTGGGTGCCTGCATGTGTCACTGTGTTCGCTAAATTATTTTTAGTGCCCCCGGGTTACTCCAGATTTCCATATACCCTCACAAATCAACACAAAAACGACATAATCAATCCTAAATCCGTATTTTGTTTTCTATACTAAATCCCAGGTCTTAAACCGCCACTTAATCACCACCAATCCACAATTTCACTCAAACCCTCACTAGGATTTTCTAATTTCCACAAATCACCACTAAACGAGTTCTAAGCTAAACTAAAAGCTAGGAATTTAAACTAAACCAACATGGAAAGAGATATACCTCATGGATGTCTCTTAAGCAAACCCTAGAAGTCCCAAAGTTGCCAAAATCCCATTTTGCTTGGTTCAATGTGATGAGCATGAAGAGGGGATCATTTTTTGTGAAAGGGGTTTAGGGTTTTTGGGATTATTTGGAGATGGATCTAGGGATTGAAGGTGGAGGGAGATGAGGGTGAGTAAAATGAAGAAGGGGATGAAAATGGTGGAGGAATGAAGATGGAGGCAGCCCCCCCTCTCTCTCAATTATTCTCACACTCTCTCTCTCTCTCCAAGTCATCATTATATCTCCCTTCTCTCTCCTCACTCATCATGACACCTTTTCTTTCTCTTTTCTCACCAAAACACATACACCCATATAAAACAACACCATGAAATAACATGTAACATGTCATGGTGTATTTACCATGAAAAACTGTAGAAACACGGATTCGGCTTAATCGCGATTAGCAGTGCACTAATCGGGTTTTTATCAAAAGTGCATATAATAAATTTTAAAAATGCCAAATCTTTTAAATATATTTTTAAATGAATAAATCATTTTAATTTCCAATTATTTCATAATTATTGGTATATATTTATACCCTTTTCCGAAAACCCCAATTTCGCAAATCGGGCAGTTTTCGGGAAAAATATTATTTTAATATTAAATTCCAAAAATAATATTTTATATTTTATATTTTCTGAAATGTTACAGTCTTCCCCCCTTAAATAAATTCGGTCCCCGAATTTAAATTTAAACCCCTAAATACCAAAACATTTCAATAATCAACTCAAATCAATGGGGCTCCGAAATCATGGAAAATGCAGAAATAACACAGCGCATCGTGTGCGCCTGAAAACGAATACAAAATTCAAAATCCGAACTCCATCAAGCATCACGCAAATCATCTGATTTGCACGCATATCGTCGGAGTTACAATGAAGATACAGATCTCCAAATCCACTACTGAAATCCAATATACACTAGTCAAGTACTATAACACGTGTATAGTACGCATCTTTGGAAAACCTTAAAACAGAATACAACATATGAAAAAATCTTTTCTAAATTGCCGTTTGATGCGTAACTCACGGCACAAGTGACGGACGCTCATTTATAAAGTAATAGATATACCTTCATATCTGTTTTTATAAATATGCGTTCCGTCATTCCAAAATATCCAAAAGGTTTTCTTTTAAAAACGTTTGCGTCTCTCACGGACACGTAGAAAATAGAGAGACTATAACTCCTTTGAAAATCTCTTGGTAAGCTATTAATGCATGGAAGTACTCAGGTATTGTCTTCAGATCAGCCCTGTTTGGCTACTATATAACATAGTTCCCAAAACGAAAACAAGTGCTCAAAAGCAAATCAGCCTCAGAAGGCGTATCCAACAATCTGGTGCGCACGGAAATAAAATCCAAATACGGGTGCCACAATATACACAAGAGCAAAACTAAGTGTTGGGTAGTGAGAGCACCCTGGCCATCGAACCGTGGCCAAATGCGGAACAAAAATTTCATAAAACCCGGCGCTACCATTACTCGATTTACAAGATCGAAACCATTAACCCTAAAACTAGCAATCTTACAAAAGGAGATAGATAGGTTATACCTAATGAACCAAGTCATTCGGGTTTTCAACCATTTCCAAACTCCAAGTGATGCGGATCGACTTTGGTCACCGGTCTTCTTTCATCTCCGATGATCCACCCGAGGGAAACGGTGCAAGCTTCAGGTTCGCCGAGCGAACCAACCGACTCTTCAAAATTGCTAGTAGTGGAGAGTGGGGAGTGTAGGATAGTGTCACTATAATTGTTTCTCTCAACCATGAGCTTAAGTAAGCATCAAGTGAAGATGAAGAAGATGTTAGTTGTATGTATGCCCTAGAGGCCAGTATTGTACAGATGATGTATATTATATTGGATGCTTGGACATATATAGAGATGACTTTCTTGCTCGATATGATAGTATGCGATCTGGTTGCTCTTTATCTTAACATGTATACTAGTCTCTTTATACTGTCTTATAGTTACATGTTGGTAAAGCCCTTAGGATGTGTACTTGACTACCTGGACTATGATGAGGATCATACTAGTGGGGACATGGTAGTCTATAAGTACATCCTTCAAGGTCCCTAGTCGTGGGTGTATCGAGACGGGGCATCGATATACCAGTGTAGACTAGCGTATACGCTTCTCGACCCATGAGATGGGCGATGGATGATCCCATATCCATTGGTGTTTGACATCAGAGATGGTATACGGGTGCTCAGTGGAGACTGGGTACACTGGACGGACTTGCCGAGAACTCCCAGATGGTATTATACCTCACGTCAGATGGCAGTTCTCAGGTGACACTTGTGCAGGTTAGTCTGTAGACCCGAGATCGTCATAGAGTCTTGTGTGATTCCCACTGTACTTTGATTTCCACCTTACCACGTCCATGAGGGCGTGCAAAACGGTGGTTTTTGGGTACAGTCCCGAGTCACATGGAGGAAATGAGCGATAGGAGGGGTTTCGTCTCTCCCGGTATTGTGGGTTGATGTTGCACTGTGCTCGATTGGCCGTAACAGGGAAGTCCCTGGCCAGGGCTGATTAGAGATTTACCGGCAAGTGTTACCAGTAGTTTCTCGACCCGTTATGAGCCTCACATCGGCACGACTTATCGGTTATTGGGGTCTGACGTTTACCACCCCTAGACTTGATATGCGACATATCAGACGAGGAGACCGGACTGTACGGGAAGTGTTACCGGTTGGCTCGACGGGAGTTGTAGCAGGTTCGCTTTTTCTCTTATGATCGCTCAATACCCGGGTGGCCGTTACGTTTAGCTGACCGCTTGCGGCTTGGGGGTGCTTGATATGATCATCACCCACTGCCGGCGTATTGACGAGTCTTAGAGTCCCACAATGGAGTTTCCTAGTCCAGGCGAAACGTTGTGGTGCGTGTATGTGATATGCGCATGGACCCGATTAAAATGCGCGTATGGGATACCGTATATTGATCGGGCGGCTTGCTTTTGGTGGGGTCATATGTGATATGGCCGGATTGATAAATCAAGTGTTGATTTATCATTTAACCATTAGTTTTCTCACTTAAAACCTTTTCTTGTATATGATGGATGTATGCATGCATGTATGTTTTTCTATCTTTCTTTTAGTATCATGCACATATGGATGTGCATACATACATACATACACCATCTATTATGGTTGATTACACATGGAAAATGGTGGCAATATAAGACTCACACCATGGTTAAATGAATGGATTATTATTTGATTTTTGCTTAAAACAAAAGGAATAAAGAAAAGGATAATTCTTGCTTAGCTTCTACACTCTTCTTTAAACCTAACCATGCTCACCTACTTCTAACCATGAGTTATCCTTCTCTTTGTGTTTTAAAACTCAAGTTAAATAATGTCTCCGTCATCTAACCATGGTTTGAGATGAGGATTAGAAAATATATATACATATATTTTCTTTTTACTTCACATGAGTTATCATTTTTACACTTGTTAAAAGAAAGCCACCATCTTCTTCCTCCTTCACCATTTGCTCTCTAGACTTTTGTAGGGAGCATAACACACATCAAGAAAGGTTTTTGAAGTGAGAATCACAACCACAACATCATTCTACACAAGTTTAGCCAACTTGTTTAGAGTGTTCTCTTCATTTCTCATCTTGAAAAGTGAAGTTGCGAGCTTGGACTAGGAGCTTCGGGTGGATCGTCGTGGACGCGAGAAGACTTCAAGAGGACCTTCCTCCAACACTCAAGAAGCCAAAGAGTCTAGCGAAGGGAGATACAAAGGTTGTACTCTCGAAACCCTAGCCTTTGTCGCTTGTAAAATCATAAACCCTAATTTTCTAGGATAAGATCCTTTGTATGCTTGCTTAGCACCATCAAAACTTGAACTTTGTGACATGTGATGCTTCCAAACTCTACATAGGGTGCTAGGTAAACCTTTCAATGGTATCATAGCCGACCTAGAACATTAGGCGACATTTCTACGAAGTAAAAATCCCGATCGGATCAAAATACGACTTTTCGAGACCCTCTCTGGACAAATTTTAAAATCTGACTTTTTTCAATATTAAAAATACTTAGAAAATACAGAAGGAAAAACTATGAAACACAGTGAAATTCGATGACCTGAACAGTACAAACCGCCATGGAACCGCGGCAATTCCTTGCTTAGGCCGCGGTTCCACGGCCGTACAGAGGCATCATTGCATAAAATTTACAATGTAATTCTTAGAACTGCTTGTACAGTGTTTTAGGTATGTTTAATCTGAATATAGTACTGCATTTTCTGGAGATGGTTTTGGACCCGTAGATTCGACTGGAATTTTCATTTCGTTGCTTTTCCGGGTAAATTAGAAAGTATTGAAGTGTTTGAACGAGTATCATTTGCTCACTATTCACGGGGTTTAAATACTTTGGAGATACGTGCAAGTCTTTTTTGTGGTGGACCCTCTAGAAGACAACAAACCTTAACTCGATTATGTGACCGTCTTGAACTGCCCTTTAAACCTTAGGGTTTGGGGCAGTACGGCGTGCCACATATGAGGCGTTGGCTTGACCCTTCTACGGCTGGACCGCTACTACTGTGTCACACTTCGGATTTTTGAACCCTGCTCAAGTGTTGAGCTTTAGTGAATCTTGGGTACTTAATCGTTCGTTCGAAAACTTTAATGCTGTCTGTTTATCTGGATTGTGATGCAATGTATGGAATTCATATTACTAGACATGAAATACGAAGTATGTGATATTTCGCATTTGCGATGTCTAAAGAGAATGTGGATTCCAGATATTGCAGTTTTACACTTTCTTTTCTGTGACCGTAAGTGTAGTATGTCGATATCGCCGGTTTCGTTGCTATACATCAACGACAATTGGGGTACGCATACTTACTTACGTTGATGATATGAGGTATTATGTGTTGCTGAGATATGATGTGCATGATTGTCACGATTGAATAGCCGGGGGGGTTATGTGAGATGAGAGTTTTGTATTTTCATTCATGTAAATTCAAATGTAATGTAATATTCTTTTATTTGGGGCACTTCCGGGTTGAGGTTGCTGCCACCAGTGTTGTATATTATTTACTTTTCCGCATTAGGATGGACCCAAGGAGGGGAGCACAGGTGACCGGGTTCTGGGGTTCAGTGGGAGGCCATCTCGAGGAGTCGAGACAGGGTCTCCTAAACTCCAGAATTGGTAGGGTCACTTGCCGCTCTCGTAGGGGTCCAGGGTGTGGGCTTGGCTATTCATCGCGACCGTGGAATCCGTATTTTCTATTATTGGCTAAATACTAAATACGGACGTCCTAGTATATCCCACATTATATCTATGTTTCTGCTGCGATATCTGTGATGTGATCATTGGATATGTTGTGATGGATACAGTATATAGTATATATGATATATTATATAGACGTTACTTATGTTTTACACCCGCACTAGCCCTGCCTTGCTCTGTCGTTAGTTACCTAACCTAACGGTGCACGAGGGGACATCGAGGCGAATGCGGATGGCATAAGTGTACGTCGTATTTATCTGTGATGTTTAGGTGACTTAAATGATGGGACTTCATTAATGTGATTAATGAAAGAAAAGAAACCTAAAAGATGTTGTAGAATCAAATTTTAATAAAAAGGGTAGCTACAGTTTTGCTTTGCATAGAGGTATATATGATATACCCTGCACCTTATTCGATGAGGAAAGAGCCGAGATCCCTTCACCGGGAGTGACCTCTTTAGCAAAACTGGCAGATGCTACAAAACTCGGTTTGGTTTTTTATTGCTTTTGGAGTTTTTGCTTTGCACAGTGATGTATATGATATATCCTGCACCTTATTCCATAAAGAAAGAGCCGAGATCCCTTCACCGGGAGTGGCCTCTTTAGCAAAACTAATAAAAGCCTCAAAATCACTCCATTTCAAAATTCACATGATTCTACGACGATATCAAGTTCATTACGCAATAGGTTTTCAGAAAAACCTGTCGTAGCCCTCCGTCATTTCAGATAAGAACTGTTTAGTATTCGTGCTGCGTTTGTTGGCTTTTGTCAAGGCGTAGTGTACGGTAGCTAAATGGTGCTTATCTGCTTATGCATATGATGCAGATTGTTTTGGGGTAGTCGTACGACCTTGTTGGCCTTTGTCAAGGGTCGTGCGGGTGGGTTTGATTCAATCAAGAAATGACGGGTTGAACTTGACCGACATCCTATGATTTGTTGGCCTTTGTCAAGGTCATAGGGGTTAGGAGCAAAATATTATCGGGAATTTCAAGTGTTGAAATTTGCAATGAGATTGCATACCTTCTATGAGATAGTTGGATCCCGATACCCACTGCGAGTAATTGTTACTCCCGGGAGAGTTTTACACAGGACAATTAGCCGATCAAGTAGGTGTCTAGAAAGGTGTCAACGGGGTTACGCCTCTGGGAAAATGAGGTTTACTTTAATTAGGTCTGTGCGAAAGCACGGGGAACCTCCCTCAAAGTACCGACACTGGCCTGGCTGAAAGATCGGCGAAGTTGTAGGGTGTAATTAATCCCGGCTAATCTTTCCTTTTAGGGTTTGAAGGAAGATTTGATAAAAACAGTGGGAGCCATCCTGATTAGATAAGATAATAACCAATCTGATCTTGCAAGAGCATACGCTAAAGTGTTTTCTTCTCTCTCTCTCCAGGTAGCGACCATGTCATGCCTTAATCAAGATAATAATATGGATGTATTGACTGAACCCGCATGTTATACTGTGCTGGGAAACGTTGGTTCCGTTCTATCTTATAAGAGTTATAGGAATGAACAGGACATAGGGGAATACCAGGATTCCCATGCCACCCGAATGAAGAAAGTACATGTTGATGCATTTTCTTCGGGTGTGTTCGTTACAGAGAACTGTTTCTCCATTTGCCCTACGTCCTGGATATTAGATACCGGGTCAGGATCCCATATATGTAATCAGTTACATGGGCTCAGGAAATGTAGAGAACTTGGAGAAGGTGCTAAATACATTAGAGTTGGAAATGGTGCAATTGTTGCAGCTAAGACTGTCGGGGAATATCACCTTGCATTACCAACCGGTAATACATTGGTTCTGAACGAATGCTATTACATGCCGAACCTGATATGAAACATTATATCGGTTTCTTTGTTGAGTAAAGAGGGATATAATTTTGTATTACAGGATAATGTTATGAACATTTTCCATAACCAAAAGTTGGTTGGATCAGGCACGTTGTGCAATGACATTTATGTTCTAAATCAATCAACAGTTCTGAGCATAACAAACACACACAAGAGGAAGAGTTCAGAACTGAACGAATCCTTCTTGTGGCATTGTAGACTGGGTCACATCAATGCGACACGACTGGCTAAGTTGCATAAGGATGGATATTTGAAACCGTTTGAATTTTCATCTTATGACACTTGCCAGTCATGTCTCAAAGGCAAGATGACCAAAACTCCGTTTACGGGACACGGAGAAAGAGTTACCGAACTCTTGGGACTAATACATAGTGATGTATGCGGTCCTATGTCTACACATGCCAGGGATGGTTCTTCGTACTTCATTACATTCACTGACGATCTCTCTAGATTCGGATATGTGTTCCTGATGAGACACAAGTCTAAAGCTTTTGAGAAATTTAGAGAATTTAAACAAGAAGTCGAGAACTAAACTGGAAAAAATATTAAAATCCTACGATCTGATCGAGGAGGTGAATACTTGAGCAATGAATTCCTGGACTTCCTAAAAGAGAATGGGATTCTCTCTCAGCTGACTCCTCCATATACACCACAGCACAACGGTGTATCTGAACGGAGGAACCGCACCCTATTAGATATGGTGCGCTCTATGATGAGCACAGCTGAGTTACCTATTTCCTTCTGGGGGTATGCGCTGGAAACTGCGGCATACCTATTGAATCAAGTTCCATCTAAATCTGTACCTACCACACCATATGAGATATGGAGTGGGAAGAGACCATGTCTTAAACGTGTTAAGATATGGGGTTGTCCGGCCTATGTTAAAACACAAAATCCGGACAAGCTCGAGGCATGGTCAGTTCTATGCAAGTTTGTGGGATATCCCAAACATTCACATGGATATCTTTTCTACCATACTGAGGAACAAAAAGTGTTTGTTTCTCGACATGCCACCTTTTTAGAAAAGGAATTTCTTACAAAAGAAATTAGTGGCGACAAGGTAGAACTGGAAGAAATTCCGGCTACACAAACTCAAACTGAAGATTTAGTGGAACCAGAGCATTCAGTAGCTCCCAACGAACCTCAGCCTCTCCGCCGATCTAGTAGGGTTCCTCGCCAACCTGAGAGATACTACGGTTTTCTCATGGACGGTGGGAGCGAGGATTGCATCATGGAGGATGATGACCCAACTAGCTTTGAGCAGGCCATCACGAGTGGGAACTCAGTGAGATGGCTGGATGCAATGCGGTCCGAGATGGAATCCTTGTACACCAACAAAGTGTGGACTTTGGAAATTGCTCCTGAAGGGGTAAAACCCATTGGGAGCAAGTGGATCTTCAAGAAAAAACTTGGTGTAGATGGGAAAGTGGAGACTTTCAAAGCTAGACTTGTAGCAAAGGGTTTTCGTCAAAGACCAGGTGTGGACTATGACAAGACCTTTTCTCCAGTGGCTATGCTTAAATCCATCAGGATCATGCTTGCCATCGCTGCATATCATGATTACGAAATCTGGCAAATGGATGTTAAGACCGCCTTTCTAAACGGTGATTTAGAAGAGTGCGTGTACATGACTCAGCCAGAGGGCTTCGTAGATAGTGGGAGCAGCGGGAAGGTGTGCAAGCTGCTTAAATCCATTTATGGATTAAAGCAAGCATCGCGGAGCTGGAACATCTGCTTTGACGTCGTTATCAAAGAGTTTGATTTCGTCAAAAACGTAGATGAACCTTGTATCTACAAAAAGGTGACAGAGAGTAAGATTGTCTTCCTCGTATTGTACGTGGACGACATACTCTTGATAGGAAATGACATTCCTATGCTGCAATCGGTCAAGCTCTTCTTATCACAAAGATTCTCAATGAAAGATCTTGGTGATGCCTCCTGCATATTGGGAATTAGGATCTATAGAGATAGATCAAAACGGATATTGGGATTGTCCCAATCCAGGTACATTGACACCATACTAAAGAGGTTTAGAATGGAAAAATCCAAGCGTGGGAATTTACCCACGATCTCTGGAGTCACTCTCTCCAAAGAGATGTCTCCTAAGACTGATTTGGAGAGAGCTCGCATGCAAGGGATACCCTATGCTTCGGCTGTAGGCTCTATCATGTACGCGATGCTATGTACCAGACCCGATGTAGCATACTCACTAAGTGTAGTGAGCAGGTATCAAGCTGATCCTGGAGAGAGTCACTTGACAGCAGTGAAGAGCATTCTCAAGTACTTACGAAGGACTAAAGAGATGCTCTTGGTGTATGGTAACGGAGAACTCCAAGTGGAGTCCTTTACCGATTCGAGCTTCCAGAGTGATAAGGACGACTCTAAGTCGCGGTCGGGATTTGTCTTTACCCTTTACGGAGGGGCGGTTAGCTGGAAGAGTTCCAAGCAGGAAACCGTGGCAGACTCGACGATGGAGGCTGAATACATCGCTGCCAACGATGCTGCCAAAGAGGCTGTCTGGATCAAGAAGTTCATTACTGAACATGGAGTGGTTCCATCCATTGAGCATCCAATACCTTTGTATTGTGATAACAATGGAGCGGTGGCTTTGGCCAAGGAACCCAGGTCCCATCAGCGATCCAGGCATATTCTGAGGCGGTATCACCTGATCCGGGAGATAGTTGATCGCCGCGAGATCGAGGTCAGGAGGGTTGACACGAAGAATAACACAGTGGATCAACTCACGAAGGCCATTCCCCAGACACAGTTTGAGAGACTCTTCGGGATGCTCGGTATGCGATACTACAGCAGCTGGCCCTAGTGCAAGTGGGAGATTGTTAGTTGTATGTATGCCCTAGAGGCCAGTATTGTACAGATGATGTATATTATATTGGATGCTTGGACATATATAGAGATGACTTTCTTGCTCGATATGATAGTATGCTATCTGGTTGCTCTTTATGTTAACATGTATACTAGTCTCTTTATACTGTCTTATAGTTACATGTTGGTAAAGCCCTTAGGATGTGTACTTGACTACCTGGACTATGATGAGGATCATACTAGTGGGGACATGGTAGTCTATAAGTGTTAGTTATATGTATGCCCTAGAGGCCATTACTGTACATACGATGTATATTGTAGTGGATGCTTGGACATATATAGGGAGGACTTTCTTGCTTGACATGATAGTATGCTATCTGGTTGTACTTTATCTAAACATGAACTCTGATTGTCTCTATATTACATGTTGATAAAGCCCTTAGGATATGTACTCGACTACTGGGACTATGATGAGATCATACTAGTGGGGCCACGGTAGTCGACGAGTACATCCTATAATTGTTCCTAGTCGTGGGTGTATCGAGACAGGGCATCGATACACCAGAGTAGACTAGCGTATACGCATCTTGACCCATATGATGGGCGATGGATGATCCCATATCCATCGGTGTTTGACATCAAGGATGGTGTACGGGTGCTCAGTAGAGACTGGGTACACTGGACGGACTCGCCGAGAACTCCCAGATGGTATTATACCACACGTCAGATGGCAGTTCTCCGGTGACACTGGTACAGAGTAGTCTGTTGACCCGAGATCGTCATAGAGTCTTGTGTGATTCCCACTGTGCTTTGATTTCCATCATACCACGTCTAAGAGGGCGTGCAAAAAGGTGGCTTTTGGGTACAGTCCCGAATCACATGGAGGCAATGAGTGATAGGAGGGGATTCGTCTCTCCCGGTATAGGGAGTTGATGTTGTGCTGTGTTCGATTGGCTATAACCGGAAATCCCTGGCCAGGGTTGCTGAGATTTACTGGTAAGTGTTATCAGTAGTTTCTCGAACTGTTATAGACCTCATATCGACACGACTTATCGAGCTACTGGGGTCTGACGTTTACCACCCCTAGGCGAGATATGCAACATATCAGACGACGAGACCGGACTGTACGGGAGTGTTACTTTTTGGATTCACAGAAGAAGTTACAGGCTTGCTTGTTGATCTTCTGAGCGCTCAATACCTGGGTAGCTGTTACGTTTAGCTGACCGCTTGCAGCTTGTGGGTGTTTGATATGATCATCACCTACTGCCGGCGTATTGACGATTCTTTAGAGTCCTACACAGAGGTTTCTTGACTCAGGCAAAACGAAGTAGGAGCACATATGTGATATGTGCGGGACCGAGGATAATGCGATATGTGATACCGTATTATATTCTCGCGATATTTGATATCAGCCGGGTCATCGGATCAAGTGTTGATTCGATGAATCGGTACGGATAAATATTAGTCGGTTATATGCGATATAGCCGGATTGTCGGATCAAGTGTTGATTCGATAATTTAATGTATAATAATATATTTGATATATTAAATTACATTAACTAATATTTGCTCACTAAAAGATTCTTTTTCTCACTCGGGTAATACATTGATATATATGCGATATATGTTAATTGTATTATTTTATTTTGTTACGATAAATATTATATATGTGATATATAATATTGTAACATGATATGATAAATAATGCAACTTATTTAGTGCAGTTTAAACATGATTAGGGTTTGGATTAGGGTTAAACTTTCTAGATGTTTCTAGAAGGTTTTCTTTTTGTTTTGGAAAAGATATTTGTAAGTGACTCATGCTTTAACCCAACCCAAACCCTAACCCTTGTTAATTCTCTACAAGAGTTTGCTTGACCATGGTTGCATTATCTATCATATTATTCTTTTCCTATTCATCACAAAAGGATTCATAACATTATTCATCTTCTTCTTCCTTGGGTTCTTCTTGAAAAGCTTTCTTGCTTTGATAAAAGTGATGAATAAATATGAGAAAAAGATAAATAAAGAGAGCAAAAATCCTACTTCATCATCCTCATCTTCCCTTGCCATTTAGATGAGGGTGTTCACATCATTTCATGAGTGTTAGCTTGTGTTAAAGAAACTTCAAGGTAGATCATCTTAGTATCGAAGATCGGAAGCAAAGGTTGCGTCTTTCTCTTCGTGGAACCTCTCGAGAGTCCGGATCCCGATGATCGCAGCGAAGGGACCACAACACGGAGCATATGAAGTGAAGGACCGCTACAAAGGTTGTAATCCCTCTCACTTAGTGTTAAAGTGTTTAGCATGCCTGTTTTCGCCTAATCTCTAGTTTAAAGTTCCGTATTCGGGTTGTTCGGCACGGCTAAATTTTAAATCGGGCATGGTTGATGCCTCGTAGACCCTTGTACGCGTGCCTAGCAACCCTACAGTGGTATCAGAGACAAGCTAGAGCTTTAGGCGAAATCTAGACGAAGTTTAAAGTCCGATCGAACCCGAAACCCCGACTCCAAAATGCTCTCTGGAAATTTTCTGAAAATTTGGATTTTTGCCAATTAAAAATTTCTAAAAAATTCAGCAGGGTTTTATTAGAATTACTGTGAAATTCGAGGGGCTAATTCGTCAAAAGTGCGGTGGAACCGCGGCAGAAGTCTGGCTTCTGCGGCGGTTCCGCGGGCATTTGATGACGTCACCCCTCCTATTTTGCACAGTAATTCCTACTATACAGTGCTGAGTTCTCTGGGAATTTTTAATGTTTATTCTACAGTTGAGTTTTCTGGGGTTGTTTTGGGGATTCGATGTTTCGATCGAAGTATTAGATTTTGTCTATGTGCCTTTCCGGATAAATTTTAGAAACTGTTAAAAAGTTCGAACGGATATCAATAACTCACTTTTTCCCCTGTCGGAAATTTTTTCAAAAGTTAGATTTTTTCTCTTGTTTAAGAATGTTCTAAGTCATGCAAGTAACTCGGTGGACCCTCTAGAAGACAACAAACCTTAACTCGATTATGTGACCGTCTTGAACTGCCTTTTGAACCTTAGGGTTTGGGGCAGTACGGCGTGCCACATGTGAGGCGTTGGCTTGACCCTTCTACGGCTGGACCATTGGTACTGTGGCATGTGATGGACGTTTTTAAACTGATTTCAAGTGTTGAGATATATTGGGGAAATCTTGGGTGCTTGATGATTCGATCGGAAAGTTTAACTTTTTCTATTTATCTGGAATGTGATACAATAATTGGAATCCACAAATAGTTATGAGATAACTAATTTGAATATTATAAACATAGCAGTTTAGTCTCAGATGATCGGTTGCCACGGAATTTTGATGTGATCAAAAGTCCGTCGCAATCACGTAGAGTACGCGGATACTCGCCGGGTAAACTTAATAGATAGCCTCACTCCATAGCCCCGACCAAGTGACTGTAGGAGAACCCCGTCGCCGAAAGCATCCATTCGGGTGCTCCCGGTAGCGGTGTTCCTCCTTGGTGCACTTCGTCGACGGTATCGGGGGTGCGGCCGTCTACTAAAGTTTGCGACGAGCATTCGATCAGGACGTCAGGAATCTTGTTGAATTGCCCGACTTGATATTGAAAAGAGTTTTCGATAATGAGACTAAAATGCGGAGTTTATAATTGTTAGGCATGCGATGTCTAAGGAATTCATTTGGTTAGGCATGCGATGTCTAAGAAGGTTGCGGATTCCAACTGTTGTAGTTTTACACTTTCTTTTCTGTGACCGTAAGCGTAGTATGTGGTGTATCGCCGGCTTCGTTGCTATACATCAACGACAATCGGGAAACGCATACTTGCTTACGTTGATGATATGAGATATTATGTGTTGCTGTGATATGTTATATTGGATCGTCGTGTTTGAATAGCCGGGGGTTTTATGTGAGATGAGAGTTTTTCTTTTTCATCCATGTAAAATTCATTTGTATGTAATATTCTTTTATTGGGGCACTTCCAGGTAGCGGAAGATGTCACCGTTGTATATTATTTACTTTTCCGCATTAGGTAGACCCAAGGAGGGGAGCACAAGTAACCGGGTTCTAGGGTCCAGTGGGAGACCATCTCGAGGAGTCGAGACCGGGTCTCCTAACCCTAGAATTGGCAGTGTTACTTGCCGCTCTCGTAGGGGTCTAGGGATGTGGGTTTGGCTATTCATCGCGACCGTGGAATCCGTGTTTTATACAGGCTCGTATTAAAAACACGGACGTCCTAGTATATCCAATATTTCATATATGTTCTTCTGCTGCAATGTTCTGTGATGAGATCATATTACTGCCTGTGACGAATGTTTTATATTATATATATGAGATATATGTTATATTGAAGATTTCGTTTTCAAAAGAGATGCTTACGAAGCATAATTAAAATGGGACTTCATTAATGAGATTAATGAAATAAAAGAAACCTAAGATGTTATAGAAACTTGTTTATAAAAACTGGTAGCTCTAGTTCTTGCTTTGCATAGCGGTGTTCCTTGTAGAACATCCAGCACCTTATTCGATAAGAAAAGGACCGAGATTCCTTCACCGGGAGTGACTCCTTTAGCAATAACTGGCAGATGCTACAAACTCGGTTTGTCTTTTGATTGCTTTTATAGTTCCTGCTTTGCACAACGGTATATATGATATATCCTGCACCTTATTCGATGAGGAAAGGGCCGACGATCCCTTCACCGGGAGTGACCCCTTTAGCAAAACTAGAAAAGCCTCAAAAACACTCCATTTAAAATCACTCGATTCTACGACGATATCAAGTTCATTACGCAATAGGTTTTCTTAAAAACCTGTCGTAACCCTCCGTCATTTTAGGAAGTAGAGTACTTAGTATTCGTGCTGTGTTTGTTGACCATAGTTAAGGCACAGTGTGCGGTAGCTAAGTGATGTCTTCCTATATAGAATATGATGCGATTAGTTAGGACAGTCATATGACTTTGTTGACCTTAGTTAAGGGTCATGTGGGTGGGTCTAATTAATCAAGAAATGATGGGTAGAACTTGACTAGTGCTTATGATTTGTTGACCATAGTTAAGGTCATAAGTCACTAGGGGCAAAATATTATTGGGGATTTCAAGTATTGAAATTTGCAATGAGATTGCATACCTTCTATGAGATAATTGGATCCTAATACCCGCTGCGAGTAAAAGTTACTCCTGGGAGAGTTTTACACATTACAATTAGCCGATCAAGTAGGTGTCTAGAAAGGTGTTAACGGGGTTACGCCTCTGGGAAAACGAGGTTTACTTTAATTAGGTTCGTGCGAAAGCACGGGGGACCTCCCTCAAAGTACCGACACTGGCCTGGCTGAAAGATTGACGAACTTGTAGCGTGTAATTAATCCCGGCTAGTCTTTCCTTTTAGGGTTTGAAGGAAGATTTGATTAAAACAGTGGGAGACATCCTGATTAGATATATTAGATAACCAATCTAATCTTGCAAGAGCATACGCTGGGTGTTTTCTTCTCTCTCACTCCAGATAGCGACCATATCACGCCTTAATCAAGATAATAAAACGGATATATTGACTGAACCCGCTTGTTATACTGAGCTGGGGAACGTTGGTCCCGCTCCAACTTATAATTGTTATAAGACAGAGCAGGAAATTGGGGAATACCAGATTTCCCGTGCCGCCCAAACGAAGAAAGTGCATGCTGATGCATCATCTTCGGGTGTGTTCATTACACAGAACTGTTTCTCATTATCCTTTACGTCCTGGGTATGTGATACCGGATCAGGATCCCGTGTATGTAATTTGTTACATGGGCTACAGATAGGTAGAGAACTGAGAACGGGTGATAAGTTTCATGAGACAGAAAACGTTGCAAGTGTTGCAGCCAAGTCTGTTGGTCACTATCACCCTGTATTACCTGAATACATTGATTCTGAACAAATGTTATTAGATACCGAACCTGATATACAAAATCATATCAGTCTCTTTATTAGTAAAGAAGTGGTATAATTTTGTATTATTGGATAATGTTTTGAACATTTCCTATATCAAGAGTTGATCGGTTCAGGCACGTTATCTAAAAGCATTGACGTTCTAAATCAAACTACAGTTCTTAGTATACAGAACACACACAAGAGGAAGAGTTCAGAAATGAACGAATCCTTCTTGAGGCATTGTAGACTAGGTCATATCAATGCGACCCGACTGGCTGAAGTTACATATAGATGCATACTTAAATTAGTTTGAATTTACATCTTGTGAAACTTGCCGGTCATGTCACAAAGATAAGATGACCACAGCTCTGTTTGTTGGAAACAGAGAAAGAGTTAGTGAACTTTTGGGATTGATACATGCTGATGTATGAAAGTCCCCTGTCTACATATGCCAAGATCGGTTCTTTGTACTTCTTTACATTCTCTGATAATCTCTCAAGATTCAGACATATGTTCCTGCTGAAACACAAGTCCGAAGCTTTTGAGATATTCACAGAATATAAGTTAGAAGTAGAGAACCAAAATACGGGTATAAGTATTATGTCCTTTGATGAGATCAAGGAGGAGAATACTTGAGCACGGAATTCCTGGACTATTCTAAAGGAGAATGAGATTCTCTCTCAGCATTACTCCTCCGTATACACCACAGCACGTCGGTGTATCGGGGCAGAGCAATAGCACCCTATGTGATATGGTGTGCTCTATGATGAGTACTACTGAGTTGCTTATTTCCTTTTGGGAGTTATGCACTTGAGAAGCTGCATACCTATTGAATAGGGTTCAAATCAAATCAGTTGCCTACCACTTCATATATGATATGGAAAGGGAAGAGCCCATATCTTAAGCTTGTTAAGATTTGGGGTTGTTCGGACTATGTCTAAAAGCAAAATCCGGACAAGCTCGAGGCAAGGTCTGTTATGTAGAACTGGAAAGGTTCCAGCTATACAAACTGCAGCTGATGATTTGGTAGAACCAAAGGATTCAATAGTTTCCAACGAACCTCAGCCACTCCGCCGATCTAGTACGGTTTCTCACCCACCTGAGAGATACTTCGGTTTCTCTATGACAGTGGGAGCGAGGATTGCATCATGAGATGATGACCTAACTAGTTTCGAGCTGGCCATCAGGAGTGGGACTCTGTAAGAATGGCTGGATGCTTATCGATCTGAGATGGAATCCTTATACACCAACAAAGTATGGACTTTGGTTGCTTTATCTAAAGGGTTAAATCCCCATCAGGAGTAAGTATATCTTAAGAAGATTACTTGGTGTACATGGAAAACTTGAGACTTTCAAAGCTAGACTTGTCAAAGGTTTGCATCATAGACCAGGTATGGATTATGTTGAAACCTTTTCTAAGGATCTATGCTTAAGTCCATCCAGATCCTACTTGCCACGGCTACATACCATGACTATGATATCTGGTGGTTGGGTGTCATGACTGCTTTTCTAAATGATGTTTTAGAAAAGAGCGTCTATAAGTACACAGCCAGAAAGCGTAGATAGTGGGAGCAGCGGAAACGTGTGCAAGTTGTTTTATGTGATAAAGCAGGCATCGCGGAGTTGGAACATCTGTTTTGATGTGGTAGTCAGAGAGTTTGACTTCATCAAAATGGTAGATGAACCTTGTATATACGAAAAGGTAGTAGAGAGTATGGTGGTGATCCTCGTAGAGTACGTGGATGATATACTCTTGATAGGGAAGGAGTTTCCTATGCTACGCTCGGTCAATCTCCGCTTATCACAAGGATTCTCCATTTAGGATCAAAGTGATACCTCCTAAATCCTGGGTTTTGGATCTATGAGATAGATCTAATTGGATGTTAGGATACTCACTAGTTGTAGTGAGATGGTATCAATCGATCCTGGGGAGAATCACTGGAAGGGTTCCAGGGTGATAAGGACGACTGAATGTCAGTCGCAGGCTTGTCTATGCCCTCAATGGAGGGACGGTATGTTGGAAGAGTTCCAAGCTAGATACTGTGACATACTAGATGATTAAATGCAAGATACATAGTTACCAAGGATGCTACCAAAGAGGCAGTCTGGATATATATAAGTTCATAAGATGAACTTCGTTCCTACCATTGTGTGACAATGGGGTTATGGCTTTAGCCAAGGAACTACCGTCCCATCAGAAATCCAGATATAATTCTTAGGCAGTATCACCTGATCATGGAGATGGTTGATCTCCAGGGAGATCGAGGTTAGGAGAGTAGACACAGAGGACAACAGCACGGATCCATTCACAAAAGGCCTTTTTCCCAGTAGAGACTTTTATGGGATGGTTGAGTATGGATACTTCAACCGTAGCTAATTGTTGGGTATGCGATACCATAGAAGATGGCCCTAGTGCAAGTGGGAGATTGTTAGTTATATGTATGCCCTAGAGGCCATTACTGTACATACGATGTATATTGTAGTGGATGCTTGGACATATATAGGGAGGACTTTCTTGCTCGACATGATAGTATGCTATATGGTTGTACTTTATCTAAACATGTACTCTGATTGTCTCTATATTACATATTGATAAAGCCCTTAGGATATGTACTCGACTACTGGGACTATGATGAGATCATACTAGGGAGGCCACGGTAGTCGATGAGTACATCCTATAATTGTTCCTGGTCGTGGGTGTATCGAGACAGGGCATCGATACACCAGAGTAGACTAGCGTATACGCATCTTGACCCATATGATGGGCGATGGATGATCCCATATCCATCGGTGTTTGACATCAAGGATGGTGTACAGGTGCTCAGTAAAGACTGGGTACACTGGACGGACTCGCCGAGAACTCCCAGATGGTATTATACCACACGTCAGATGGCAGTTCTCCGGTGACACTGGTACAGAGTAGTCTGTTGACCCGAGATCGTCATAGAGTCTTGTGTGATTCCCACTGTGCTTTGATTTCCATCATACCACGTCCAAGAGGGCGTGCAAAAAGGTGGCTTTTGGGTACAGTCCCGAATCACATGGAGGCAATGAGCGAGAGGAGGGGATTCGTCTCTCCCGGTATAGGGAGTTGATGTTGTGCTGTGTTCGATTGGCTATAACCGGAAATCCCTGGCCAAGGTTGCTGAGATTTACTGGTAAGTGTTATCAATAGTTTCTCGAACTGTTATAGACCTCATATCGACACGACTTATCGAGCTACTGGGGTCTGACGTTTACCACCCCTAGGCGAGATATGCAACATATCAGACGACGAGACCGGACTGTACGGGAGTGTTACTGTTTGGATTCACAGGAGAAGTTACAGGCTTGCTTGTTGATCTTCTGAGCGCTCAATACCTGGGTAGCTGTTACGTTTAGCTGACCGCTTGCAGCTTGTGGGTGTTTGATATGATCATCACCTACTGCCGGCGTATTGACGATTCTTTAGAGTCCTACACAGAGGTTTCTTGACTCAGGCAAAACGAAGTAGGAGCACATATGTGATATGTGCGGGACCGAGGATAATGCGATATGTGATACCGTATTATATTCTCGCGATATTTGATATCAGCCGGGTCATCGGATCAAGTGTTGATTCGATGAATCGGTACGGATAAATATTAGTCGGTTATATGCGATATAGCCGGATTGTCGGATCAAGTGTTGATTCGATAATTTAATGTATAATAATATATTTGATATATTAAATTACATTAACTAATATTTGCTCACTAAGAGATTCTTTTTCTCACTCTGGTAATACATTGATATATATGCGATATATGTTAATTGTATTATTTTATTTTGTTACGATAAATATTATATATGTGATATATAATATTGTAACATGATATGATAAATAATGCAACTTATTTAGTGGAGTTTAAACATGATTAGGGTTTGGATTAGGGTTAAACTTTCTAGATGTTTCTAGAAGGTTTTCTTTTTGTTTTGGAAAAGATATTTGTAAGTGACTCATGCTTTAACCCAACCCAAACCCTAACCCTTGTTAATTCTCTACAAGAGTTTGCTTGACCATGGTTGCATTATCTATCATATTATTCTTTTCCTATTCATCACAAAAGGATTCATAACATTATTCATCTTCTTCTTCCTTGAGTTCTTCTTGAAAAGCTTTCTTGCTTTGATAAAAGTGATGAATAAATATGAGAAAAAGATAAATAAAGAGAGCAAAAATCCTACTTCATCATCCTCATCTTCCCTTGCCATTTAGATGAGGGTGTTCACATCATTTCATGAGTGTTAGCTTGTGTTAAAGAAACTTCAAGGTAGATCATCTTAGTATCGAAGATCGGAAAAAAAAGGTTGCGTCTTTTTCTTCGTGGAACCTCTCGAGAGTCCGGATCTCGATGATCGCAGCGAAGGGACCACAACACGGAGCATATGAAGTGAAGGACCGGATCTACAAAGGTTGTAATCCCTCTCACTTAGTGTTAAAGTGTTTAGCATGCTTGTTTTCGCCTAATCTCTAGTTTAAAGTTCCGTATTCGGGTTGTTCGGCACGGCTAAATTTTAAATCGGGCATGGTTGATGCCTCGTAGACCCTTGTACGCGTGCCTAGCAACCCTACAATAAGTACATTTTTCAAGGTCCCTAGTCGTGGGTGTATCGAGACGGGGCATCGATATACCAGTGTAGACTAGCGTATATGCTTCTCGACCCATGAGATGGGCGATGGATGATCCCATATCCATTGGTGTTTGACATCAGAGATGGTATACGGGTGCTCAGTGGAGACTGGGTACACTGGACAGACTCGCCGAGAACTCCCAGATGGTATTATACCTCACGTCAGATGGCAGTTCTCAGGTGACACTTGTGCAGGTTAGTCTGTAGACCCGAGATCGTCATAGAGTCTTGTGTGATTCCCACTGTACTTTGATTTCCACCTTACCACATCCATGAGGGCGTGCAAAATGGTGGTTTTTGGGTACAGTCCCGAGTCACATGGAGGCAATGAGCGATAGGAGGGGTTTCGTCTCTCCCGGTATTGGGGGTTGATGTTGCACTGTGCTCGATTGGCCGTAACAGGGAAGTCCCTGGCCACGGCTGATTAGAGATTTACTGGTAAGTGTTACCAGTAGTTTCTCGACCCGTTATGAGCCTCACATCGGCACGACTTATCGGTTATTGGGGTCTGACGTTTACCACCCCTAGATTTGATATGCGACATATCAGACGAGGAGACCGGACTGTACGGGAAGTGTTGCCGGTTGGCTCGACGGGAGTTGTAGCAGGTTCGCTTTTTCTCTTATGATCGCTCAATACCCGGGTGGCCATTACGTTTAGCTGACCGCTTGCGGCTTGGGGGTGCTTGATATGATCATCACCCACTGCCGGCGTATTGACGAATCTTAGAGTCCCACAATGGAGTTTCCTAGTCCAGGCGAAACGTTGTGGTGCGCGTATGCGATATGCGCATGGACCCGATTAAAATGCGCGTATGGGATACCGTATATTGATCGGGCGGCTTGCTTTTGGTGGGGTCATATGTGATATGGCCTGATTGATAAATCAAGTGTTGATTTATCATTTAACCATTAGTTTTCTCACTTAAAACCTTTTCTTGTATATGATGGATGTATGCATGCATGTATGTTTTTCTATCTTTCTTTTAGTATCATGCACATATGGATGCGTATACATACATACATACACCATCTATCATGGTTGATTACACATGGAAAATGGTGGCAATATAAGACTCACACCATGGTTAAATGAATGGATTATTATTTGATTTTTTTCTTAAAACAAAAGGAATAAAGAAAAGGATAATTCTTGGTTAGCTTCTACACTCTTCTTTAAACCTAACCATGCTCACCTACTTCTAACCATGAGTTATCCTTCTCTTTGTGTTTTAAAACTCAAGTTAAATAATGTCTCCATCACCTAACCATGGTTTGAGATGAGGATTAGAAAATATATATACATATATTTTCTTTTTACTTCACATGAGTTATCATTTTTACTCTTGTTAAAAGAAAGCCACCATCTTCTTCCTCCTTCACCATTTGCTCTCTAGACTTTTGTAGGGAGCATAACACACATCAAGAAAGGTTTTTGATGTGAGAATCACAACCACAACATCATTCTACACAAGTTTAGCCAACTTGTTTAGAGTGTTCTCTTCATTTCTCATCTTGAAAAGTGAAGTTGCGAGCTTGGACTAGGAGCTTCGGGTGGATCGTCGTGGGCGCGAGAAGACTTCAAGAGGACCTACCTCCAACACTCAAGAAGCCAAAGAGTCTAGCGAAGGGAGCTACAAAGGTTGTACTCTCGAAACCCTAGCCTTTGTCGCTTGTAAAATCATAAACCCTAATTTTCTAGGATAAGATCCTTTTTATGCTTGCTTAGCACCATCAAAACTCGAACTTTGTGACATGTGATGCTTCCAAACTCTACATAGGGTGCAAGGTAAACCTTTCAGAAGAGGTGAGCTAAACTAGTGGCATGAGCTTAGAAAATTAGCTAAGTGTTTTTGGTGTGAGTGTGTATATCAAAATGAGCAATCCTCATCCCCTAAAAGAAGTGGCCAGCCCCCCCAAAAATATGCACACCAAAAACCCTTTGCTAATTAACAATAAACAAATGAGACCATACCAATCTCTACATGAACAAAGTCCATGCTTTGACCAAAAGACCCATGCCTTTGCCATGTCACCATTTCCACCTCATTTAAACATGTGATTTTATAAATAAAATCAATAATGATGTGGTATCTTCTAGAAGTCATTCCACACAAATACGGAATACTTCCCGGTACATGTATCGAAATACACATACGCGTATTCGTACGAAAAATACGAATAGCCAAAGAGAGAAAATAAATAGTGAGCAATAATACTAGAATAAATATATATAAATACATATGTAAATTATTAAATCAAAACTTGATTTAACAATCTGGCTTAATCCTAAGCCGCTAGTATTATCAACCGTCTGATTAAAGTCTGTGCAGCCTGTGCATATATCCAATCGGACACCCGTATGTATCAACATACGTCACCTACACCATATCTCCTGAACCGTGAAAACCCTCTGTGTGGGACTCTAAAGACTCGTCAATACGCTAGCTGTGGGTTTAACCACAAGCACGTCAGCGGCACTAGCTGTACGTAACGACTACCCAGGTATTGAGCGAAAGGAAGGCCGACGAGCAAACTCATCCGAACCCCTACTAAGCCTGTCAGTGAAAATATCCGTACAGTCCGGTCTATTCATCTAAGAGTATCGCATATTGAGTCTAGGGGGGTGGATAAAGTCAGACCCCTAACAGCGCGATAATTCGTGTCGGTATGGAACCCATCACTACCTGAGAAACTATCGATCCTGGATCGGTAGTTCTCACATACCCCGGCCGAGGATTTCTAGTGATGTCCACCCGTGCACTGCGCGACATCAACCCCCAATACCGGGAGAGACGAATCCCCGACGATCCGCTCACTGCTTCCATGTGGCTCGGGACTGTACCCAACTAAAACCTGTTTGCACGACTCCTTTGAGCCGTGGTAGGGTAGTAATCAAAGCATAGTGGGAACTCACACGAGACAAATGACGATCTCAGGTCGACAGACTAACCTGTACACATGTCACCACGGAACTGCTATCTAACTATAGGTATAATACCAACTAGCATGTTCCCGGCGAATCCGTCCAGTGTACTCATAACCTAATGAGCACCTGCATACTATCTTAGGTGAACAACTAACACCAATGGCTTGTGAGACCGGCCACCGCCCCTCGTCAGGGTCTAGATAAATATACACCAGTCTACACTGGAGTCTCGATGCCTAGTCTCGATACTCCCACAACTAGGGACATTCAAGGATGTGCTTATAGACCCCTAGCTCCCACGTATGTGATCTCCATCACAATGCTGGTAGTCAAGCAAGAATCCTATGGGCTCTATCAACATGTACATGATGATAAAGACAAACCAGATAGCATACTATCATTTTGAGTAAGACTGTTTTATCGGTATAGATCCTACCTCAATTATCATAATCACGTGCCTGCGACTACGATAATTGCCTTGAGGGCACTATAGCCAACACTAAGTGCAACAGGTGCGCACGAAAGCATCTGTCCAGTGCAACGGGTGTGCACGACAACAATATCTGGTGCATCTATTATGCACGAAAATCTCAAATCCGGTGCATCAAATGCGCGAAATACAAGTACGGTGCAACCAATGCACGAAAATCTCAAATCTGGTAACACAAATGCTCAAAGAAGTAAATCAGGTGCAACCATGGTACGGAGTATAAATCCAGTGCGACAAATGCACAAATACCCGTCCGGTGCAAGAAATGCAAGAAATGCAAATCTAGTGCAACTAATGTACGAAATACGAATCTGATGCAGCAAATGCACAAAATACAAGTACAGTGCATCCAGTGCACGAAATACGAATACAGTGCATCCAGTGCACGAAATACGAATACGGTGCATCCAGTACACGAAATACAAATTCATAACGCAAATGCGTATAAAAGCAACACCGAGCGTACCAAGGTGTATAGAATCATAAACGTGTGCAACTGCGTGCACAAAACACATATCAATGCACTACAAGCACATATATGCTATACCGAGTGCAAAAATCACATCATCTATATGAAATCCACGAAATCATAAACACAAGCCACGAAGGTACAAAATCGACATCAAATGTAATAGATATGCACAAATCGCAAATCAACACAACGGTGTATAAAATATATATCAGGTGCGATACCTATGCGCAAAATGTAAATACCCAGTAGGTGCAGCTATGGTGCACGAAAATGATATTATGAAACTCAATCCTCAAAACTCAAATCCAAGCGATATAAGCGTGGTACTCGGATCACAAACGCAAATCGCAACAAATGACATTGAGGTACACCTCCTACAATGTCGAAAAATAAATCGGTGCTCCTAAACCGGCAGAACAAGAACATCCGCTTGCCTTCTGCTCACGATCTGGCGTCCTCGGTCTCTGGGTCCTTATCTTCTCTGTGGATTTACCAATCTCCCAATCCATCGGCTTATCGGCCCTGTCAGGTGTGCTAATGGGGATGATTTCGTCCTGGCGCTTCTCTGGTCATCTCTCGGTCAATCATCACGGCCACTCGTAAAGCAGCACGTTACTAGCTTCGGCTTCTGGTCCTCTAAATACACGTGACACGACTGATCCTAGGTGTAAATCTCATTGCAGCAGTGTCCTGGAAGGAATCCTGCTCAAGGTCTCTTCCGATCTCGCCTATGCCGAACTTTATGGAGGCTGGTACTCTTACATAATCCTTTCTCGTTTTCTGGACATTTGCGTTCTCAGCATAACATCTCCTCGGGAACTGGCTGTATCTCTACGCCTCTGCATACACCTCAGATCTCTAATCTCGACGGGGAGTAGCAACAGCTCGTCAGCATCGCGCATGAACCTCTGGCTCCACTCGTCTTTATCATCGTCCGCTTCGACTTCACGTCTTGCTGTCTGCATATTGCTACTGTCCTCAGCCACGATCAATCCGAAGTCTCTCACACAGACTCGAAATCACGAACTCGGTATCTTCATCACTCTGTAGAAGATCTCTAGCCGAACATGTCCTCGGGAACTCGTTCCAACCATCGGAGGAATACTCAATACTCGTCCGTTCTCGATCAACTCACAACACATCTGGGTGAGGTCCTCTATCCGAAGCTGGTCAGCTTACTGGTATCCTATCACATGGTATCTGGACGACGTTAAACTTTTCGATCGAGTCATCGAGGTCCCAAAATTTCACGAAAGCTCAACACCTGAGCACAGTCTAAAATATCTGGTACCTACCATAGTACCTCTGGACCAGCCGTAGAAGGGCAAACCCAAGCCTCACTGATGGCACTGCTAAACTGCCACAAACCCTAAGGTTCAAAAGCGGTTCCATGGTCATCATGTCGAGTTAGGGTTTCATTCTTCTAGAGGGTCCACAGAATCACTTGCATGTTCTTCCGAACACTTTAAACTTGGGAAAAATGGTTTTCTGACACTCGTTCGAACTTTTTAGCTTCGCCTATATAACATATGAATATTCTTCGCCCGCATGCTAAACAATGCTTCAATCTTCCAGGAAAGATGGTGCATCACGGTCATCTCTGGATCGGTCATCTCTAGACCTGAGTAAGACTCTCCACACTGGAAATCTTCAACTCAACTGGGCCTGCGTCGACGCATCAATCTGACGAATCACCTTTGTCTCTCAACTCGGGATTGAATAGCTATCACCTGTCGCATTTCTTCCCGGAAGCTCCGGCGATCTCAGCTCGTAAGCTCTGGAAGCGACATCCTATCAATCTCAGCAACAGCTGGGTCATCTGTCTGTACGGTAGGCGACATCACAATCTCCAAGGTATGTTGTACATCAATAGTTCTCTCGTAACTGGCAGTTCTAATAGTGGCCCGTTCATCCGGTGTAAAACCAAGCACTCGCATCCACAAGAGGTCAAAACATAACGCTACATCGAGACGTCCCCATGTCACCAGAAAACACAATGGTCAGCCCTCGTACCAGACGAGCTCGCCCTGACCGCAACACTAGCAGGAGCTCAATCTGCGCTCAAACCATGGTGACAGAAATCTCAATCGAGTATCAAAGAAAACAGATCAAAGGCATACAAGGAAACAACAGATCCAGAATGGATACATGATCATAAGAAGGAACAACATCAATGAGAGTATGATCATGGAAACGAATAGAATCGAAGATCTCAAATATGTACATCCTAAGGTCTCTTAAGTGGAGTATCGTATCGTAAATATGCCGCGGAACATACGTACGGTACGTCACTTTACCCAAGCTACCTACTCCATCAATCAGGGTCAACCTATGTAACGAAAGTTCGGGTCTAATACCCACCCCCCCGTTCAAGTCTAAGTTCTGTAAGGTCAAGCCTAGGTTCCAAAATACAGGCCCGTCCTAGACTCCGCATAGTCAAACATAGACTCGAACCAAGGTTAAACCTAGCGCTCTGATACCAACTTTTTCAGGACCCGAAATATTAGCTCGTGACCATCACTTAATTCACGCAACGTCTAAAGGCGTAACGTAATTCAAGTAAGCTGAAACCCAGAAATCTAAACCTTTTTAAGAAAATAAAGGAGGTGAAGTTTTGAAATAAAGGTATAATGAAATCAAGTTTTCTTGATGCATAGAAAAGGAACATGAAAATGCAAGTGGGTTATGCAAGTTTAAAAACATGTTTCGTCCTTTTTGAAAATTTGGGCAGCACCTCCTTTGTATATTTTGATCAAAAACCACATATACAAGATAATGATAAAGGCATCCCCAAGCGGGAGCTAGCTCTTCGCCAAACGGCGGATCACAACCACGCAAGACAATATATATAAGTATACGATACCCAACGGCGAAGATCACCACAAAGATAAAGAAAAGAAAGACATAAAAACCACAAGTAGCGGAAAACCCCTCGCTCTAAGTCTCGCAACCACAATCCCACTAAGTCTCATTACTTATACAATTTACTAATTTTGATTGATAGAGTTGACTAGATACAATATGAAATATAGATACAAGAGCGGGTATGATACAAATGTCCCACCTATCAATGCAAAACACCCGAATGCAACTGTGTGCCAGCGAAGCCGCTACTTATCCAAGCGGTCAACCTGCAAGAACTGTGGCACATCGGGAGTGAGTTGCCAACTCGTGAGTAGAAAAATATACACAGATAGAAATCGAATAAACAACGACTCCTAGGTCAACTATATCATAAAGATAATACTATGATATCTAGGGTGACCGGGTCATCATATGTGCCAACAATGTAATCAATACCTAGATGTATGCGGATATAATCCAACAATATAATCAATGTATGTATGCACGTGGATCTCGTCCAACCATATAATCAATGTATGTATGTGGATCTCGTCCAACCATAATCAATGTCTGTGAATATCATAAAAGCATATGCATGAAAGTATGAGGATATAAACCAACGGGGGTCCCTCACGACACATCAAAATGATGGAACCTGAGTGTCCAGCATCGACACTCGAAACATCATGAAAACCGTGTCAAGCATCGACACGTAAATCCTCATATATCGGGCTCCGTCAGCCCGAATCGGCCTACGGGCTCCGTCTGCGGAATCGGCCCTCGGCCCCGGCAGTACGGGCCGGCCCGTATCCATCTCTCGTCTCTGGTCAGTATCCTCCGGATAACCGCACGTCCAACCAATCACCGGTAGGTAGTAGTCCCTCTGCCAGGCTCATCTTCATCCACACGAAATCTCTCTTTCGCCCCGGGGTACCATACCGGGTCCACCATGTATCCGTAAACGGAATCATCCGCCTCCTCGAATCGGGTTTCATATATCACACGTCTCAGAACCGAGAAAACGCATGGTGGACACACTGAAATATCATATCAAGAGAAACCGGGTTTTTAAAACAGTACGTACTTTCTTTTGAAATAGCTACGGTTCTCAAATCCAGAAATCTCATGAAAATAACATATCTCAATGCGTAAAATCATAGAGCATGATGTATGCGACATATAATAGAAATGTAAGCATATCCGTATATCATGCAACATAGAACAGTGATATGACATATTAAGGGAAAACCGCTCTTTTAAATGATTCCAGTTTTTAAAATATAACATGCGGTTCCCAATTTCCCAATAAAACCGGTTTTTTATGTAGATACAATATGTATATCATGATGCAGCAACCCTACTGTGTAGTGGCATGGCAATTATCGATGATGAAGTGTGTGAGCCGGAAAATCTGTCTACGTGTAACATACGCATCATCGATAATGGTGTAAGTGTACTAACACAGGTATATGCAATGCAATGATAATATCATGAATGCAGCATAAGGTAATCATCAGCTAAAAGCTATAAGGTATACGTAACTATCATATATCTGAGTCGGTGAATCTATCGATCGGTATCCAGCCTCACAACATCGCGTACGGTATAATCTATCGCACGGCAACCTCTAGTCAAGGGTAAGGATCAATCAACAAGTCAAACTCATCATACACGGAAAATCATCGTACGGCGGCATTAAGCTATCAAGGATTCTATCATCCTATAAGACGAGGAGGGTACGGACCTAACGTCACGTACGGCCTATCATCCATGATTCACAACCTTTTATATATACATATATATATATATATATATACCTATGTCCCAGGTCACATCCATAACGATCTCATATCAAGGGACCGACAAGGTATCAATCATCTCAATCGACTCGCATCCGTATACCAACATATCATCAGAACATCATATTCTTCTTATATTCTTTTCATCTCATTTATATCTCACATCAAGTCGAGTTTACATAAACATTCTATCTCTACTATAAGTATAAGTATCTAATCTAACATACACACCCGAACCATACAATCAGATTTTTAAAGAAGCGAATCGTAGTTTTGAAAATAGGGGTTACGGTGTTTTTAAGGGAAAGATATCATTTGAAATTCCGTAACGTCCCTCAAGGTATCTGTTTAAAAGATGCATACGACTCTTCAGTTTAGAAATATGTATGGTTCGGATGACACATCTACGTCGACTATCTAGTCCTATAGTATCCTAAACGGCAATATCGTCAAAAATCATCCTCACATATTAGCCGTATTATATCACTTCTAACTATCCTTAGTTTCTAATATGGTTTCACTAACTATCATTTAACTCTAACCCTAGTTTCCTAATCTAGGTTTTCTTAACCATATTCTATAAATCAGTTTCCATCAAAACTTTGCGGGGGTGCTATACGCCATTCACCCGACTTCCCCCGTAGATATAGGTCCACTCACCTTGTTCTTGTTTGCCGATGTCGATGTCGCCATCATCTTCTTCACCGTCTTGAAATCCTCATGGGGTACCTACATATCATAACACATCGCAATTGTGTATCAAAATCAAGTCGGAAACCAAAACGGCACAAGTTTTGCTCATAGGTTAAAACCTATAGCTTCGCGTGCAAAAAACGACTAAAAATCCTAGTCGTTGACATTCAAACACCGCACGACCAAATACAAATCCCAATATCAAAACCAAGCATCCCAAAATACCGAAAACATAGCCAAAAACACCCCCAATGTGCTCCCAGATTTTACCCTAGGCCAAATTGGTCAATTCTGCATCTATGGAGGGTCTAATTTACTGAAGATAAAGCCCTGGAACCAAAATGGATCAAATCCAACCTACTCTGGCCGCAAATTGGGTCCAGAATGATTAAATCTGCGGCCATTTGGTGGAGTTGGGGTCTCGGGTCTCTGTGGTAGCTTCCTGGGTGCCTGCATGTGTCACTGTGTTCGCTAAATTATTTTTAGTACCCCCGGGTTACTCCAGATTTCTATATACCCTCACAAATCAACACAAAAACGACATAATCAATTCCTAAATCCATATTTTGTTTTCTATACTAAATCTCAGGTCTTAAACAGTCACTTAATCACCACCAATCCACAATTTCACTCAAACCCTCACTAGGATTTTCTAATTTCCACAAATCACCACTAAACGAGTTCTAAGCTAAACTAAAAGCTAGGAATTTAAACTAAACCAACATGGAAAGAAATATACCTCATGGATGTCTCTTAAGAAAACCCTAGAAGTCCCAAAGTTGCCAAAATTCCATTTTGCTTGGTTCAATATGATGAGCATGAAGAGGGGATCATTTTTTGTGAAAGGGGTTTAGGGTTTTGGGGATTATTTGGAGATGGATCTAGGGCTTGAAGATGGAGGGAGATGAGGGTGAGTAAAATGAAGAAAGAGATGAAAATGATGGAGGAATGAAGATGGAGGCAACCCCCCTCTCTCTCAATTATTCTCACTCTCTCTCTCTCCAAAGTCATTATTATGTCTCCCTTCTCTCTCCTCATTCATCATGACACCTTTTCTTTCTCTTTTCTCACCAAAACATATACACCCATATAAAACAACACCATGAAATAACATGTAACATGTCATAGTGCATTTACCATGAAAAACTGTAGAAATACGGATTCGGCTTAATCGCGATTAGCAGTGCACTAATCGGGTTTTTATCAAAAGTGCATATAATAAATTTTAAAAATGCCAAATCCTTTAAATATATTTTTAAATGAATAAATCATTTTAATTTCCAATTATTTCACAATTATTGGTATATATTTATACCCTTTTCCGAAAACCCCAATTTCTCAAATCGGGCGGTTTTCAGGAAAAATATTATTTTAATATTAAATTCCAAAAATAATATTTTATATTTTATATTTTCTGAAATGTTACAAGTAAGAACCTGTATACAATCTTAGGTGATCACACCAATGGCTATTGGACCAACCACTGCCCCTCGTCGCGGTCTAGAAATGTATACATAAGTCTACTCTGAAATATTGATGCCCGGTCTCGATATTCTTGCGACTTGGGACCTTTAAGGATGTGCTTATGGACTACCCTGCTCCCAAAAGTATGATCGCCATCATAACGCTGGTAGTCAAGCAAAATCTCATGGGCTTTATCAACATGTATTCGCCATGTGTGATATCGACTATAACATATGCACATGTTAAGATAAAGTCAAACTATAATAATATACTACTGTATCGAGTCTTTATCAATATGTGCAAGCAATATAAAGCAACAATAGAAATAAATACACATATTAAGATAAAGACAACTCAAATAATATACTATATACAACCGAGCAAGATTGTCCTGTATATACATATCCCTAACATCCTATACAATACAGGCCTCTAGGGCATACATATCCAACAATCTCCCACTTGCACTAATACCTATAATTGGCGTACCGAATACCCAACGTCTGCTCTAGGGCCAGTTGTTGGCGTACCGCATACACAACATCTCAAAAAGTAACTCGAACTGCGCTTGAAGGAGGGTCTTGGTAATTGGATCCGCCATGTTGTCTTTTGTATCTACTTCCGGACCTCGATCTCCTGGCGATATACGATATCTTTGATCAGGTGATACCACTTCAAGATGTGTCTGGACTTCTGATGGGACCATGGTTCCTTCGCTAAAACTATAGCCCCATTGTTATCAAAATACAAAGGTATCGAATTAACAATGAACAGAACCACCTCAAGTTCAGTAATGAACTTCTTCATCTAGATTGCTTCTTTTAGGGCATCGTTTGCAGTAATGTATTCAGCTTTCATTTTCGAGTCTGTGACGGTTTTCTGTTTGGATATCTTCCAACAGTCCGCCCTTCCGTTGAAGGTAAAAACAAAACCCGATACAGACTTGTTGTAATCCTTGTCACTCTGGAAGCATGAGTCGGTAAAGGACTCGACCTGAAGGTTTCAATTACCATACACCAAGAAAATCTCCTTATTCCTTCTCAGGTACTTGAGAATGTTCTTCACAGCTGTCCAATGATTCTCACCTGGGTTCGACTGATACCGGCTCACTACGCTAAGCGCGTATGCTACATCTGGTCTGGTACACAGCATCTCATATATTATAGATCCTACCGCCGAAGCGTAGGGTATAGTGCTCATACGAACACTCTCCTTATCAGTCTTGGGAGACATCTCTTTGGAGTGGGTGATTCCTTGCAATGCAGGTATATTACCGCGCTTAGAATTTTCCATATTAAATCTCTTTAGTATGGTCTCTATGTACTTGGACCATGAAAGTCCCAACAATCTCTTAGATCTATCTCTGTAGATCTTAATCCCCAGAAGGTAGGAGGCATCACCTAGGTCCTTCATGGTGAACTTTTGTGGCAAGAACTACTTGATCAATTGCAGCATAGGAATACCATTTCTTATCAAGAGAATGTCATCCACGTACAAGACTAGGAATACAATAGTTCTCCCTACAATCTTCTTATAAATACATGGCTCATCTTCATTTTTGATGAAGTCAAATCCCTTGATTGTTTCATCAAAACACATGTTCCAACTCCGCAATGCCTGCTTTAATCCATAAATGGATTTAAGCAACTTGCACACCTTCCCGCTGATCCCACTGTTTACGAATCCCTCCGGCTGATCCAAATAAACACATTCTTCTAAACTTCTATTTAGAAAATCCATTTTAACGTCCATCTGCTAGATATCGTAGTCATGGTAGGCAACAGTGGCAAGTAGGATCCGAATGGATTTCAGTATAGCCACTGAAAAAAAGGTTTCATCATAGTCCACTCCTGGTCTTTGACAAAAACCTTTTGCAACAAGTCTATACTTATAGGTTTCTACCTGTCCATTTGCATCAATCTTATTTTTGAAAATCTACTTCCATCCAACTGGTTTTACCCCAGGAGGAGCAATATCCAAAGTCCAAATTTTGTTGGTGTACATGGACTCCATTTCGGATTGCATAGCTTCAAGCCATTTTATAGAGTCTCTACTGTTAATGGCCTACTCAAAACTAGTAGGATCGTCATTTTCCAAGATGCAATCCTTTCGATCCCCATCTATGAGAAAACCGTAGTATCTCTCGGGCGGACGAGAAATCCTACTGACCTGCGGAGTGGCTGAGATTCGTTCGGGATTACTGAATTTTCTGGTTCTACCAAACCTTCAGTTTTAGTTTGTGGTTCCAGAATTTCTTCCAGTTCTACCTTGCTTCCACTAATTTCTTTTGCAAGAAATTCCATTTCTAAGAAAACGGCGTGCTGAGCAACAAACACCTTTTGTTCCTCGGTGTGGTAGAACAGATATCCATAACCATTCTTTGGATATCCCACAAACTTACATAAAACTAACTGTGCCTCTAGTTTGTTCGGATTATGCTTTTTAACGTAAGCCGGACAACCCCATATCTTAAATCTTTTTAGATACTGCCTTTTACCATTCCATATTTCGAATGGTATCTTAGGTACGGATTTGGATGGAACATCATTCAATAGATATGCTGCTGTCTGAAGCGCTATCCCCAGAATGAAAGAGGCAGACTAACACTACTCATCATGGAGCGAACCATGTCCAAAAGGGTACGGTTCCTCCGCTCTGATACACCGTTATGCTGTGGAATGTATGGAGGAGTAAGTTGAGAGAGAATACCATTCTCTTTTATAAAATCATGGAATTCCATACTCAAGTATTCCCCTCTTCGATCAGATCAAAGGATCTTGATATTTTTGCCAGTCTAGTTCTCTACCTCGTTCTTATATTCTTTAAATTTCTCAAAAGTTTCAGATTTGTGTTTCAAAAGATACACATATCCGAACCTAGAGAGATCGTCAGTGAATATAATGAAGTATGAGAACCCACCTCTCGCATGTATAGATATTGGAGCACATACATCACTGTGTACGAGTCCCAAGAGCTCTGTAGCTCTTTCTACGCGTTCGGTGAACGGAGTTTTGATCATCTTTCCTTTGAGACAAGACTGACAAGTTTCATAAGATGAAAATTCGAACGTATTCAAATATCCATCTTTATATAACTTAGATAATCTTTTTTCATTGATATGACCAAGTCTACAATGCCACAAGTAAGCTTCATTCGTATCTAAACTCTTCCTCTTGGGTGTGTTTTGTACATTGAAAACTGTATTTTGATTAAGAACATAGATACCATTAAAAAGTGTATTTTCTGCAACCAATACACGATTAAGGTAAATGTTCATGATATTTCTATCTAGAAAAAAGTTATATCCATCTTTATCAAGTGAAGAAACCGATATGATGTTGCAGAGCATGGAAGGTACATAGTAACAATTGTTCAAAATCATAGTATTGCCGCTTGGCAATACTAGGTGATATTCACCGACAGCAACAACATCAACTTGTGCTCTGTTCCCTACTCTGAGGGACATATCACCCGGTTCAACCATTCTACTTTTTCTCAGTCATTGTAATAAATTATATATGTGAGATCCTGATCCGGTATCTAGTACCCAGGAGGTAGGGTCGACCGAAAAACAGTTTTCAATAACAAATATACCCGAAGAAGATGCATCAGAATGCTTCTCCTTTAATGAGGTCATCTGGAATTCCTTATAGTCCTCTTTCCCTTACCCATACTCGTGACGGTTGTCACAAGTTTGAGCCGAACCGACGTTTCCCAGCCCAGTGTAATAAGCTGGTTCGGTCAAATCAAACATTTTATTATCTTGATTAGGGCGCGAAATGGTTGCTACCTGGAGAGAGAAAATAAATACTCAGTGTGCGCTCTTGTAAGATTAGATTGGTTATTATTTTATCTAATCAGGATGGCTCCCACTGTTTCCCGGAATTCTCCTCCAAATCTTAAAAGGAGAATTAGTCGGGATCATTTGCACCTTACAAGTTCACTAACCGTTTTGCCAGGTGAGTGTTGGTGCTCCGAGGGAGGTTTCTCGTGCTCTCGCACAAACCTAATTAAAATAAACCTCATTTCCGCAGAGGCATAACCCCATTAACACTTTTCTAGATGCCTAATAGGTTAGCTAATTGTGAAGTGAAAAATATCTCCCAAGAGCAATCTTACTCATCAGTGGGATCGGGATCAAACTATCATCGCGTGATAACCTAGATGGAAGTCACTCTAGTTACCACACTCCAGAAGGTATGCAACACTAGCAAGTTTTCTGTATATTTGAAACTCCCGATGTGGTTTTTGCCCCTAACGACATAGACCTTGACTAGGTCAACAAACCATAAACCGCTATTCAAGTTCAACCCGTTATTTTCTTGATTGTATTAAACCCACCCGTACGTGCCCTTGACTAGGTCAACAAGGCTGCACGACTGTCCTAACCAATCACATTACAATGCACAGAAAAGCACCATTTAGCTACCATACATTACGTCTTGACTAGGTCAACAAACGCAGTATGAATACTAAATACAACTATTCTGAAATGACGAAGGGCTACGGCTAGTTTTTGGCGAAAAACCTTTAATGTAATGAACTTGATATCATTGAAGGAACCGAGTAGTTTTGAAAAGGAGTGGTTTAGGCTCCGCTTTTGAAAACTAGTGGTTTTGAAGAAAACCCAGTATTCTATAGTAACATAATCTTTTGCTCAAGAGGCCACTCTCCGTGAAAGGATCTAGGCTCTTGCCTCCTCGAATGAGGTGCTGGATATTCCTAACCGAATACCACTATGCAAAGCAAAGGAATATAGCTATAGTTTTTCGAAATTTGTTCCAACAACCATCTTTTAGGTTTATTTTTCTTGCATTAATCAAAATCAATGTAGTCCTATCAATTAATTCCTATCACACCAGAAAAGAACGAAAATACAATGTACGTATGCCATTCGCATTCGCCATGGGGCCCAGTTATGCACCGTTAGGTTACTTAACTACCGGCAGAACGGGGCTTGGACTAGCGCGGATGCAAAACATATACAATATCTACTAGTATGTGTGTGTGTGTGTATAACCATTCGTCTCATGCATGATATAAGAAACATCACAGAACATCAATAAGCGACATGGAATAGCGGATAATTTAGTAGCCCCGGGTTTTATTTGAGCCGCAAATGAAACCTGACGTTCCCTGGCCGTGTGGATAGCTTGTGCAATAAAGATCCTAGACCCCTACGAATGCGGCAAGTTACCCGCCAATCCCGAAAGTGAGGCAACTCCAATCAACAAAGCGAATGGGCCACCCAGCACTTCATGAAATCCGGTAACTTGGGCACCCCTCCATGGGTTATCATATATCCCCTATGAGTGCGGCGAATAGCCCTCCAATTCTAAAGTAAGGCCACCTCCGTCTCAACGCCATGAGATGCGGGCCCGTTGCCCTCTAAAACCCAGCTATTCGAGCGCACCTCCGTGGGGTAATCCTAGTATAGAAAAGAAAAAAATTATATATATACAATGGTGACATCGACCTCAACTCGGTTGTGCCCAAATAAAAAAATATACAAACTGGCAGAAACGGCAATCCACATGTCGGATGCTCGTCCCGCAATAATGAATATACAAATGAATCTAAACTGTACATCAAACATTGCACACAAGGCTATCCATCACGACAATCCATCCATAATATCAATGCAACACAGAACATCAACGCGAATATCATGTTCGTAAACCTGTCTGATTGTACATATAGAAACCAGTCGGATTATACCGCGCTATGATATTCACAGTCGTAGAATCAAATGCACAGAAAACCAAGAATTTAAAATTTTAATCGATTAAAAACTTTCCGCATTGGCCCAAAGTCCAAAACCAGTACACAAATGAATCTCGGCCAAAACAAAATATTCCAAAAATCACATTTCCATGATTAGAGCACCAGAAAAAATTTAGGGCACTGGAGCCAAAATTAGGCCGTGGATCCGTGGCTAAATGGCACATTTGGAGGCGAATTAGCGGTCTAATTTTGGGCTTAGGTGCCCAAATTTTTTTCCGGTCTCTAGTTTTTCCTGCACGTAATTTTAATGTAACCCGAAATTTTTTTTGAATAACTTTAAAATTCGAACAGCAAGCATGGATTTGGAAATGCGATTCGGAAAATTCCGTCGATCGAAACTCTAAATTAGTGCAAACTAGTCTAATTAAGATTTATGGAGTGGATCTGATACCATGTTGGTGAGTTGTGCTCACTCTACATCGAAGTAGAGAGGCGGAATGCACAAAAATTAAATTTTTAAGCAAGCACAACCAATTTAACCCAAATGATCAAACCATAACTCTAAACGAGCAACTACTAGGAGTTTTATCTACTATGAAAGAAGAGTTATACCAGAAGATCCGTGTCTTTCGGGTCTTCACTTCTCTACTTAAGCTCCTTGGGGTCTCCTAAATCAACTTTAATGGCCGGCCTCCTCGGTCCTAGATGGTCCACTCGAGAGTTTATGTTCCAAGCTTAGCTTCACTAATGAAGCAATTCAATAACCTAGTTTGCTAATCTAGGTTGCTAAGATGATATTGTGAGTGTTTAGTAGTAGTTTTCTATCTCAAATCCTTTGTTCTCAACACATGAGAATGATAAGGATTTGCACAAGAGAATGAACTCAAGAAGAAGAAGAGAAGAGAGCAAGTGAAGAATCATAACATGAAGAATGGCTAAATGTTTTTATGAGCATTTTCTCTTCTTTTAAAATCACAACTCCAATAGTATTTGCAATAAATACAAAGTCATGCTTCATCCATGCTTCATGTCATCTCATTCTTTTCCACCTCATTTTCTATTTTCAACAAAATAGAAAATGCATGATGAAGTGTCATGTTCTAGAAGGTATTTTGTATAAATAGAAAATACTTTATACCGTATATACATACCCATATTCGAATCAAAATATGAATACCCAAGAGATAGAATACTGGTACTAATATAATACTAGCAATAAATCAATATCTGATTTAACAAACCGGCTTAATCCTAAGCTCGCTAGTATTATCAACCGTCCGATCGAAAACCTGGATAATACTAGAATATACATATCGAAATATATATATGTAAATTATTAAATCAATACCTGATTTAATAATCCAGCTTAATCCTAAGCCGGCTAGTATTATCATTCGATCGGAACCCTGCTCGATTGAAAACCTGGATGACACTAGAATATATATATCGAAATTGTTAGTGTATATGCCCTAGAGGCCATTACTGTATCATACTAGCTTGTATATTACTTAATGGAAGCTTGGGATATTCACAGTTGTATAGACAATCTTGTTCAAAATGGTAGTATGCTACTTGGTTTGTTTCTACTTCAATATGTGCATGTGTTTCTTTTAGCATATCGCTTATACATATTAGTAGAGCCCTTAGGATATTTACTTGATTACCAGCATTGTGATGGCAGTCACACTAGTGGGGGCTGGGTAATCTACAAGCACATCCTTATACAGGTCCCTAGTCGTAGGATTATCGAGACGGTGCATCGATACTCCGGAGTAGACTAGCGTATACGCTTCTCATCCCAGCACGGGAGGTGGTTTGTCCGACAACCATCAGTATGTCGTACTGGAGATAGTATGCGGGTGCTCGTTAGGTTACGAGTACACTGGACAGGACTCGTCGGGAACTGATGGTTGGTATTATACCTATCGTCAGTTATCAGTTCCCAGGTGACATGAGTACAGCTTAGTCCGCTGACTTGACACTGTCACTTCGCCTCGAGTGTGTTCCCACTGTACTTAGATTACTACCCTACCACGGCTCAAAGGAGTCGTGCAAACAGGTAGTAGTTGGGTGCAGTCCCGAAGCACTTGGAGGCAGTGACAGTTAGTCAGGATTCGTCTCTCCCAGTATTGGGGGTTGACATCGCGCTGTGTCTAGGAGAGCCATTACACGAGTAGTCCCTGGCCAGGGCAAGCGAGATATACTGGTAGGTTTCCAGTGTTATCTCAGGGTGTTCTGGGCTACACTCCGACACGACTTGTACCGCTATTAGGGGACTGACGTTCACCATCCCTAGGCCTGCCATGCGATGTATCAGACGAACAGACTGGACTGTACGGAGATTGTCACATACAGGCTCAGTAGGAGTTTGGATGGGTTTACCTCATCGGCCTTCTTATCGACATCTACCTAGGGACCGTTACGTACAGCTAGTGCCGCTTGCGGTCTGTGGTTAAACCCACTGCCAGCGTAGTGTCGAGTCTTTAGAGTCCCACACAGAGAATTTCCCTGCACTGAGCGAAACGTGTAGAGGCCGTATGGTTTTACGGCAGGGCTGCGATCACTTACGTGCACTTGTGTGCGTATGCTGTTTGGGCAGGCAATACTAGTGGGCTTTGGTTTAAGCCAGGTCCTAGTATTGCACGGATGGATTTGTTTTGTCTTCTGTGCATTCGCATTCTACGGAATGCGGATGCGGGTGTGTATGCACAGTTTTGAGGAGCGAAGAAGGAGGAGGTGCCACATTAGGGTTTTAGCAGTTGGTTCGGCCAAAACCGTTATGTGGCAGGCTCATTAAGGTTTTGGAAATTCGTTCGGTCAAAACCATTATGAGCCGCGGACATTACTTACCAATCTTTTCAGTGATAATTTTGTGATGGCTAATTGCTTTGACCATTTGACCACCTTGACCACTCTTGACTTTGTTGACCCGTTGACCAAAGTTGATCTTGACCTTCATGAGAGGTCTACACTCTTCTTTGGTTTTCTTTTTCTTTTTGGACTATGAAAATGGTCAATTCAATGTAGCCATCAACTTTATAATGATAGGATTTGTAATGATGGTGTTTAGTATTATTGCAACCATGGTGCCCTTTTTTCTTTGGTTGATAATTCATTTTCTTATTCTCATTCTCTCTCTTGAAAAGAAAAAGAGAAAGCTCCATGGTTGCAAGCTCCTTCTTCCTCCTCTAGATTTATTCTTTTGATCTCATGTGTTGAGAGAAAAAGGATCCACATAGACAAACACCTCCATCTTTCTCTTCTACACAACCTAGGACATCAAGACTAGCGATCTTGTTGCCCTAGTTGCCTCGGCTCGAGGTGGAGTTCGGTGTACATCTCTCGGGTGGATCGTCTTCGACTCAAGAAGGCCGCGGAGGTAACCAAGGTCCGGATCGACCCTCGGAGCGTGGACGGACGAGTAGGACAGCGGAATGAAGACCCAAAGGACCGGTGTCGTGAGGTATAATTTCTACGGCATAGTAGTTAACGCCTCTAGTAGTTTGCTAGTTTCTAGTTTAGCAAAGATCCGGCTTTTAGTCCATGTTGCATTTGCGCTAAATAATTGTTTTTCGCCGTTTCCGCCTCCCCGTAAGAACCGGGGTGAGCAACGTGGACTTACAGTGGTATCAGAAACTAGCTAAACATAAACTAGTAAGTTAGCAAAGTATTTAGAATATCGATCGGAAAAAAGTCGCAAAACACGCCCGAAAAAACCATGTTTCTGTCGATTTTTTATACTGCTCAAAAGGTAATTTAACATATATGAAAAATCGTCTCAGGGTTTTGTAAAAACACAGCACAAAAATGGTCCACTGAGTCGGTCAAAGCGCCGCGGTTCCGCGGCCGAGTTGACTCGGCCGTGGACCGGGTTTTGTGCAGTGTTTTTATTTGGCTGTTTTGGGATTTTTAGTACATGTTGTTTCTACCCAGATTTTCCAGAGAACAAATTAACTTTTGGGGTGGTTACAAATCCGTATTTTGATCGATATTCCGTAGACTTTGGCTAATGGATATTATCTGTGATGTGATATATGTATTGAATGTCTGTTAATCTCTATACGTCGATTAGTGGGGGTTATACATATCTGTGATCTGTAATGTTGATGGTTTGTGTATATGAACTCGTTGGATTGTCGCGGATGAATAGCCAGGGTGGATGTGAGATGAGAGTTTCTTTTTCTTTCATTCACGTAAAATTTGTAAATTGATGTAATATTATTTGTTTGGCCGCACATCCGGGATGAGGTTGTAGCCGCTATTGTATAATTTCTTTTTACTGTTTTTGCTCCTAGGATAGACCCAAGGTGGGGTGCACAAACTACCGGGTATCTCGAAGTGCCGAGTGGCCTACTCACGGGTTGAGGGAGGTTGCTTCGCTTCGGGTACTTGGAGGGTAGTTTGCCGCACCCGTAGGGGTCTAAGGTGGGGTATTGGCTATTCATCGCGACCGTGTAATCCGCTTTTCATTGCAGGCTCAAACGAATCGCGGATTCCTAGTATATCCAAAGTGTTCATCTGTGATCTGGATTGACTATCATTGCTATATATCTATATATGATATCTATTTAGGTGCTGCTTATGTTTTGCATCCGCGCTAGTCCAGCCCCCGCTCTGTCGTTAGTTAAGTAATCTAACGGGTGATGAAGGGGCCCCGTGGCGAATGCGGATGGCATAAGCGTACGCCATATTTTGGTTGTTTTCTGCAATGGTAGGATTAAATGATGGGACGCATTAAAATTAATGCAAGAAAATAAACCAAGTAAAAGTCGTTGGAACACTTTTAAAACCACTCGGTTCTTTTCAAAAACCAGCTTTTTAAACGCGGAGCTTGAACCACTCCTTTTAAAAGCTATCTCGTTCCATCGATTATATCAAGTTCACTACGTTCACAGTTTCGCCAAAACCATTCGTAGCCCTCCGTCGTTTCATATGAATATTCAACAGTATTCAAGCTGTGTTTGTTGGCCCTAGTCAAGGCACAATGTTTGGTAGCTGGTGGGTATTCATATGTTGCATAGATAGATGCGTTGGTTTGGGACAGTCGTATTACTTTGTTGGCCATAGTCAAGGGTATATACGGGTGGGTTCAAATCAATCTGGACAACGACGGGTAGAACTTGACATGTGACTTATGATTTGTTGGCGTCAAGGTCATAAGAGCATGGGGCAAAAATCCACATCGGGAGTTTCAAAAGAACTGAAACTTACTAGCGCTGCATACCATTTGGAGTGATGATTCTGGTAGGATTCCTTCAGTTTTTTCACGCGATGATATTTGGATCCCGATCCTACTGTGAGTATATGCTACTCCTCGGGAAATTTCTCACTTAACGATCAATGCTAAAAACCAAGTAGGTGTCTAGAAAGGTGTTAGCGGGGCTACGCCCATAGGGAAAAGAGGTTACTTAATTAAGGAACTTCGCGAAAGCGTTGGAAAACCTCCCTCGAAGTACCGACACTGGCCTGGCTAAACGGTTAAGCAAGTATTGCACGGTGAGATTGATCCCGACTAATTCTTCCTTTAAGGTTTGAGGAGGGATTCGAGAGACAGTGGGAGCCATCCTGTTTAGATAAATTAAAAACCAATCTAAACTTGCAAGAGCATCATGTTGAGTGTTTTCTTCTCTCTCTCTTAATTGCAGCGACCAAGTGACCATACCTAAGTTACATCTAGATAATAAAATGACTGAATCTGACTGTTGTGACTGGCAAAGGTCTGTCTAGATGTCCATTACCCATGACAAGCTGGGACACCTCTTAACTGATCCAACCCCTGCCGTCTCAGGTCCAGTTTCCCCTGTCACGGATATTGATATCAGCAAGACATCGGAAAAAGACTGTGCGAAAGCCAAGTACCTCGTGTTAGCCTCAGTTGATGGTGCATACCAGAGGCAGCACGAGAAGATGGACTTAGTTTCTATCTTCCTCCATAACAAAGATTTATATGGAGAGCAATCTCGTATCGCAAGATATGAGACCTCGAACGAATTGCTTCCAGCGAGGTTGGCTATCGGGTCATCTGTAGGGGGCAACGTTCTTACAGAGACCAGCTATTTTGAGCTCACGGACCTGAAGACCAGCTAATTCGTTACAGGCTCTGAGAAACCGTAGGGTTTTCAAGAAAGGTGATATGACTCTCAGGGTTGCTAACGGAATGGGCATGTACGCTGAATCCGTATGGGAATATCATCTTGGACTGACAAATGGGCAGATATTGATTCTGCGTGACTGTTTTTATGTACCAGATGCGACTTGTAATATCATATCTGTATCCTTACTTTCTAAGGAAGGATATGATTTTACTTTTGTAAGCGATGTAGTAAACATCCACCTAAATCAAGTTCTGATTGGGTCAGGTACATTGAAAAACGGAATATACGTACTGAATCAACCTCAGGTTTTCAGTGTCCAGAACACACTTAAAAGAAAGTCTCCGGAATTAAATCAGGCTTTCTTATGGCATTGTAGATTGGGTCACATTAATGAGACACGGTTGACAAAGTTACATAAAGAAGGATACTTGGATCCGTTCGAGTACCAGTCTTATGCCACTTATGAATCTTGTCTCATGGGAAAGATGACAAAGACTCCGTTCACTGGACACGGAGAAAGAGCAAGCGAGCTCTTGGGACTCATACACAGTGGCGTGTGTGGTCCAATGTCTACACATGCGCGAAGTGGTTATTCATACTTCATTACTTTCACAGATGATTTCTCTAGGCATGGACATGTCTTCTTGATGAAGCATAAATCCGAGGCCTTTGAGAAATTTCGGGAATACAAGAATGAAGTTGAAAAACAAACAGGCAAAAGTATCAAGACACTGAGATCTGATCGAGGTGGTGAATACTTGAGTGCCGAGTTTCTGGGCTACTTAAAAGAGAATGGAATTCTCTCTCAGCTTACTCCTCCATACACAGCACAACACAACGGTGTATCGGAAAGGAGGAATTGAACCCTATTGGATATGGTTCGTTCCATGATGAGTAAAGCTGAGTTGCCGCGATCTTTCTGGAGTTATGCACTAGAAACAGCTGCATATCTTTTGAACCAAGTTCCTACTAAGTCAGTGCCTACCACACCATATCAGATGTGGAGTGGGAAGAAACCCTGTCTTAAACACTTTAAGACATGGGAGTGTCCAACTTTTGTTAAAAAGCAGCATGCGGACAAGCTCGAGGCACGTTCAGTACAGTGTAAGTTTGTGGGATACCCAAAGAACTCCAAGGGGTATCTTTTCTATTACGCAGAGAAACAAAAGGTTTTTGTTTCTCGTCATGCCCGCTTCTTGGAAACTGAGTTTTTGGAAAATCAGATAAGTGGGAGCGCAATAGAACTGGAAGAAATTCCAGAACCACGAGCTATTACTGAAAGCTTAGTAGAACCAGAGGGTTCGAAAGAACAGGACATCCCAGCGCCACTCCGCAGGAGTAGTAGGCAGTCTCATCCGCCCGAGAGATACTACGGTTTTCTCATAGACGGAGATAGAGAGGATTGCACTATGGATTATGATGAGCCTACTAGCTTCCAGCAAGCCATTCAGAGCGGTGACTTGGTAAAATGGCTGGATGCAATGCGGACCGAGATGGAGTCCATGTACACCAACAAAGTTTGGACTTTGGACTTTGCTCCAGAAGGGGTAAAACCCGTAGGATGCAAATGGATCTTCAGAAAGAAGATTGGTGTAGATGGGCAGGTTGAGACCTATAAAGCTAGACTTGTTGCAAAGGGTTTTCGTCAAAGACCTGGTTTGGACTATGACGAAACTTTTTATCCAGTGGCTATGCTGAAATCCATTCAGATCCTTCTTGCCATTGCTGCCTTCCACGATTATGAAATCTGGCAGATGGACGTAAAGACGGCTTTCCTAAATGGAAATTTGGAAGAGTGCGTCTATATGGATCAGCCGGAGGGATTCATTCAGAGTGGGAGCAGCGGTAAAGTGTGCAAGTTGCTTAAGTCCATCTATGGACTGAAGCAGGCATCGCGGAGTTGGAACATCTGCTTTGATGATACTGTCAAGGAATTCGACTTTATCAAAAACCCAGACGAACCATGCATTTACAGTAAGATTGTAGGGAGAACTGTGGTATTTCTCGTCTTGTACATGGATGACATTCTCCTAATAGGAAATGATATTCCAATGCTACAGTCAATCAAAGGATTCTTGTCGCAGAGGTTCTCCATGAAGGACCTGGGCGATGCCAACAACATTCTGGGGATCCAGATCTATCGTGATAGATCCAAGAGGATGCTGGGATTTTCACAGTCCAGGTACATCGACACCATACTGAAAAGATTCAGTATGGAAGATTCCAAGCGCGGTAATTTACCGGCTTGTCACGGGATCACCCTTTCCAAAGAGATGTCTCCCAAGACTGATTTGGAAAGGGATCACATGTCTATTATACCCTACGCTTCTGCGGTAGGCTCTATAATGTATGCGATGTTATGTACCAGACCAGATGTAGCATACGCATGGAGCATTGTAAGCCGGTATCAATCGGACCCAGGAGAGAAACACTGGATAGCGGTAAAGAACATTCTCAAGTACCTGAGAAGGACTAAGGAGATGTTCTTGGTGTATGGCGGAAAAGACCTCCAGATCGAGGCCTTTGCTGACTCCAGCTTCCAGAATGACAAGGATGACTCCAAGTCCATGTCGGGTTATGTCTTTACCCTCAATGGAGGGGCGGTTTGCTAGAAGAGTTCCAAGCAGGAGACCATTGCTGACTCAACTATGGAAGCGGAGTACATAGCTGCTTGCGATGCCGCAAATGAAGCTGTCTGGATGAAGAAGTTCCTCATGGAGCTTCAGGTGGTTCCTATCATTGTTGATCCAATACTGCTGTATTGCGACAACAACGGCGCTATAGTTTTAGCGAAGGAACCCAGGTCCCATCAGAAGTCCAGGCACATTTTGAGGCGGTACCACCTGATCAGGGAGATCGTAGATCGCCGGGAGATCGTAGATCGCCGGGAGATCGAGGTGAAGAGAGTAAATTCGGAGAATAACACTGCAGATCCACTCACGAAGCCCCTACCCCAGACTCAGTTCGAGCGGCTAATCGAGATGATAGGACTTCGATACGCCAGTACATGGCCTTAGAGCAAGTGGGAGATTGTTAGTGTATATACCCTAGAGGCCATTACTGTATCATACTAGCTTGTATATTACTTAATGGAAGCTTGGGATATTCACAGTTGTATAGACAATCTTGCTCAAAATGGTAGTATGCTACTTGGTTTGTTTCTACTTCAATATGTGCATGTGTTTCTTTTAGCATATCGCTTATACATATTAGTAGAGCCCTTAGGATCTTTGCTTGATTACCAGCGTTGTGATGGAAGTCACACTAGTGGGGGCTGGGTAATCTATAAGCACATCCTTATACAGGTCCCTAGTCGTAGGATTATCGAGACGGGGCATCGATACTCCGGAGTAGACTAGCGTATACGCTTCTCATCCCAGCACGGGAGGTGGTCTGTCCCACAGCCATCAGTACGTAGTACTGGAGATAGTATGCGGGTGCTCGTTAGGTTACGAGTACACTGGACAGGACTCGTCGGGAACTGATGGTTGGTATTATACCTATCGTCAGTTATCAGTTCCCTGGTGACATGAGTACAGCTTAGTCCGCTGACTTGACACTGTCACTTCGCCTCGAGTGTGTTCCCACTGTACTTAGATTACTACCCTACCACGGCTCAAAGGAGTCGTGCAAACAGGTAGTAGTTGGGTGCAGTCCCGAAGCACTTGGAGGCAGTGACGGTTAGACAGGATTCGTCTCTCCCGGTATTGGGGGTTGACATCGCGCTGTGTCGAGGAGAGCCATTACACGAGTAGTCCCTGGCCAGGGCAAGCAAGATATACTGGTAGGTTTCCAGTGTTATCTCAGGGTGTTCTGGGCTACACTCCGACACGACTTGTACCGCTATTAGGGGACAGATGTTCACCACCCCTTAGGCCCGCCATACGATGTATCAGACGAATAGACCGGACTGTACGGAGATTGTCACATACAGGCTCAGTAGGAGTTCGGATGGGTTTACCTCATCGGCCTTCTTATAGACATCTACCTGGGGACCGTTACGTACAGCTAGTGCTGCTTGCGGTCTGTGGTTAAACCCACTGCCAGCGTAGTGTCGAGTCTTTAGAGTCCCACACAGAGAGTTTCCCTGCACTGAGCGAAAAGTGCAGAGGCCGTATGGTTTTACGGCAGGGCTGCGATCACTTACGTGCACTTGTGTGCGTATGCTGTTTGGGCAGGCAATACTAGTGGGCTTTGGTTTAAGCCAGATCCAAGTATTGCACGGATGGATTTGTTTTGTCTTCTGTGCATTCGCATTCTACGGAATGCGGATGCGGGTGTGTATGCACAGTTGTGAAGAGCGAAGAAGGAGGAGGTGCCACATTAGGGTTTTGGCAGTTGGTTCGGCCAAAGCCGTTATGTGGCAGGCTCATTAGGGTTTTGGAAATTCATTCGGTCAAAACCATTATGAGCCGTGGACATTACTTTCTAATCTTTTCAGTGATAATTTTATAATGGCTAATTGCTTTGACCATTTGACCACCTTGATCACTCTTGACTTTGTTGACCCGTTGACCAAAGTTGACCTTGACCTTCATGAGAGGTCTACACTCTTCTTTGGTTTTATTTTTCTTTTTGGATTATGAAAATGGTCAATTCAATGTAGCCATCAACTTTATCATGATAGGATTTGTAATGATGGTGTTTAGTATTATTGCAACCATGGTGCCCTTTTTTCTTTGGTTGATAATTCATTTTCTTATTCTCATTCTCTCTCTTGAAAAGAAAAAGAGAAAGCTCTATGGTTGCAAGCTCCTTCTTCCTCCTCTTGATTTATTCTTTTGATCCCATGTGTTGAGAGAAAAAGAATCCACATAGACAAACACCTCCATCTTTCTCTTCTACACAACCTAGGACATCAAGACTAGCGATCTTGTTGCCCTAGTTGCCTCGGCTCGAGGTGGAGTTCGGTGTACATCTCTCGGGTGGATCTTCTTCGACTCAAGAAGGCCGCGGAGGTAACCAAGGTCCTGATCGACCTTCGGAGCGTGGACGGACGAGTAGGACAGTGGAATGAAGACCCGAAGGACCAGTGTCGTGAGGTATAATTTCTACGGCATAGTAGTTAACGCCTTTAGTAGTTTGCTAGTTTCTAGTTTAGCAAAGATCCGGCTTTTAGTCCATGCTGCCTTTGCGCTAAATAATTGTTTTTCGCCGTTTCCGCCTCCTCGTAAGAACCGGGGTGAGCAACATGGACTTACAGAAATGTGTATATGAAAATTATTAAATCAATAACTGATTTAATAATCCATCTTAATCTTATGCCGTCTAGTATTATCGTTTGATCGAAACCCTGCACGTATAACATACGGCCACCATATCATTTCGCCTGAATCAGAGAAACCCTTTATGTGGGACTCTAAAGATTCGACAGTACGCTGGCAGTGGGTTTAATTACAAGCACGTCAGCGGCATAAGCTGTACGTAATGGCTACCCAGGTACCTGTCGAAAAGAAGGCTGAAAAGCAAGATCGTCTGAACCCTTACTGAGCCTATCCATGACAATCTCCATACAGTCCGGTCTCTTCGTCTAAGAGTATCGCATACCGGGTCTAGGGGGTGGTAAACATCAGACCCCTACTGACCTGATAAGTCATGTCGATTTGGCACAGGACCAATCCGAGAATCTACCGATCTAATCATCAGTAAATCTCAACTGTCTTGGCCAAGGTCTTATGGTTTTGGTCAACCGAACACAGTGCGATATCGACTCCCAATACCGGGAGAGATGAATCCCTGACAATCACTCACTGCCTCCATATGCCTCGGGACTGTACCTAACCAAAACTTATTTGCACGACTTAGTAGAGCTGTGGTAGGGCAGTGATCAAAGTACAGTGGGAACTCGCACGAGACAAATGATGATCTCAGGTCTAAAGACTAACATGTACTCATGTTACCTGAGAACCGCTTTCTGACGATAGGTATAATACCATCTAGAGGTTTTCGGCGAGTCCGTCCAGTGTACTCACCCCCAGTGAGCACCTGTATACAATTTTAGGTGATCACTCCAATGGCCGTAGGATCAACCACCGTCCCTCGTCGGGGTTTAGAAACGTATACATAAGTCTACTTTGGAATATCGATGCCCGGTCTCGATATTCCTGCGACTTGGGACCTTTGAGGATGTGCTTATGGACTACCCAGCTCTCACAAGTATGATTGCCATCATAATGCTTGTAGTCAAGCAAAATCCTATGGGCTTTATCAATATGTATTCGCCATATGTGATATCAAGTATAACATATGCACATGTTAAGATAAAATTAAACCATAATAGTATACTACTGTATTGAGTCTTTATCAATATGTGCAAGTAATATAAAGTAAGAATAGAAAAATATACACATATTAAGATAAAGACAACTTAAATAATATACTATATACAACTGAGCCAGATTGTCTTGTACATACATATCTCTAGCATCTTATACAATACAGGCCTCTAAGGCATACATATCCAACAATAATTACGGGATAATCTATGCGACGTGACAACGTCACATTATTTCTCGGTTTTGACCTTATTTTCATATAATGAATCGAACCAAGAAATATGGATACACTTAAGAGTTATATCTTCATCGATCTGGGATCTGAAGGGTGCTGCTCCAGTTAGACTGTTGAGCGACAGCAATATGCGGTTATATGTTTTTTCTACTCGATATTTTAAGCAGTTGGTTATGCGGAAAGCGAATGTTTTATGTTTGCTAGTACGTTTGAGTAACTGAGGCTTAAGCTTTAATCGCCAGGGGCGATAGAACCAAGAGTGTTGATGATATGTTGACGAGGTCAACAGTGCGCAAGGGAGAGTGTTCTAGCGCAAGAAAAGTTCAATCGAGCTACGAAAACAGAAATAACGCCCAGAATAACTTAAGTGATATGAAATGGAGAAATGTGCTGGCAATATTGGATATAATAAGTCCAACTGTTCACCGCCGAAAGACCGGACCGAGACGTTGGGACGTCTAGCCTGAATTTGGGGGCAGATACTATTTGGACTTATCCACCCGCCTCTCCGAAGATACCAAGTTGATTTTTGGTACCGTACATCGGAGGTTTGGATAAACATGACCATTGTAGTAGACTTCATCAGATTCCCCTTCATTTGTGAGGGGTTTTTGATTGTGAGGACACTCTTCCCTGCAGGCACAAGCCTCTGCAGTTAATTACGTTATCGCGTTGCGATAACCACTTTCTCCTGCTCCAGCAGTTCACTTCATGTCGTGTTATGTTTGTTTTTATTTTGGTTGCCCGTGGATTGTATACGGAGACTAATTTATGTCTTCGCCCATAGGGCGCGGATTTGTCCAAATTTGTATATTTTATATTTGTGTTTGGGTCAAGGATTTGCTTGACGGGGTCCACGTTGGTAGCTTGGTTTGCCAACGGGAATGAACTTAGGACACATATCTCATATAAATGAGATCCATCCGTTCATAAGATATTTGGGTTTGATCTAAGGATCATTAATCATATTTGAGACTAAGATCAACTTAGAAACAAATGAGCATATGGGCTCATTTATATTAATTAAAGGACATCAAGGTCCATTATCGCCGTGTTTGGGGGCGAATATTAGTTTAAGGAAATTTCGGTGCAACGTTCCCATTTTGGGGATGAGTATTAGTTTAAGGACATTTCGGTCCAACAATCCTATTTTGGGGATGAGTATTAGTTTAAGGATATTTGGTCCAACATTCCCATTTTGGGGACGAAGTATTAGTTTAAGGACATTTTGGTCTATTATTCCTCTTGCGTGCACGTGTATTTGTTACATAGCGGAGTGAACGATGGTAACTTGGAATGCACCCAATTTGGGGTGCGATCCGATTTAAGGTGTGCACGACAATTTTGAAATGTATCAATGTGGGATGTATCATTCCCTGTCTTGATGAAATTTTATATCAAGTTGAGACGAGAAAAGAGTTGTTGGTTGTCGGGACCCGCCACCTCTCTGATAACGTTGAGGAATTACAACGATATATATCAGAGGTGTGGAGAGATGTGCCTTTGAACCAAATCCGTATTTGAGTGAAAAGACCATAGAGGATCATCTAAGAATCTTTCGTATTATTTAAGACTAAGATTAATTTAGAAGATATGGGATGAAGATCGTCAGTCATGTGTGGGACTAAGATCAGTTTGGATATCAGTTTGAATATCACGAACATAAGCTTAGCCAATTTGGGCTAAGATTGGGTTTCTGTAACACCCAACAGTGCTAAGCGCTCAGTTGCATATAGAGTTCACGTGTGTTTCACGTGAGGCACTGAAATAGTGCTAAGCACTAGTCTTTTGTGGCGCTCATATGTGTTTCACGTGTAGTGCTGAGCGTCTGGCGCTCACGTGTGTTTCACGTGAGGCGTTGCACTAATGTTAAGCACTAAAATTTTCTGTTTTCTGGCGCTTACGTGTGTTTCACATGAGGCGTTGAGCGTCTGATGCTCACGTGTTTCACTTGAGGCGCTGAGTTCTTTAGAGTTTTAATCTCTGTTAATATTCTTAGAGAATTTAAATCTCTGTTAATGGTATTTTGACCATTAACGATCACCAAGATCATTATTTTGAGGATCTTGGATCGGGTTCTTGTTGGATATGTATGCCCTAGAGCCCATTATTGTATATGTATACATATGGATGCTTTGACATATGTATGTACAGGACAATCTTGCTCGATATGATAGTATGCTATCTGGTTTGTCTTTATCTTAACATGTGCATATGTTTTACTTGTTATTACGTATCATTTATACATATTGATAAAGCCCGTAGGATCATTGCTTGACTACCTGCGTTGTGATGGCGATCATACTTGTGGGAGCTGGGTAGTCGATAAGCACATCCTTAAAAGTGTCCCTAGTGGTGGGAGTATCGAGAAAGGGTATCGATATTCCGGAGTAGACTAGTGTATACGTTTCTAGACCCCGATGAGGGGCGATGGTTGGTCCTACAGCCATTGGTCTTTCGCACCTAAGATCATATACAGGTAGTTACTGGGGGTGAGTATACTGGAAGGAATTGTCGAGAACTTCTAGATGGTACTATACCTATCGTCAGATAGCAGTTCTCAGGTGATATGAATACAGGTTAGTCTTCAGACCTGAGATCGTCATTTGTCTCATGTGAGTTCCCAATGTACTTTGATTACTATCCTACCACGGCTCTACTGAGTCATGCAAACAGGTTTTAGTTTGGTACAGTCTCGAACCACATGGAGGCAGTGAGTGTTTGTTGGGGATTCGTCTCTCCTGGTATAGGGAGTCCATATCGCACTGTGTTCAATTGGCCAACACCATAAGACCTTGGCCAAGGCAGTTGGGATTTACTGATAGGTTGATCAGTAGTTTCCCGGATTGTTCCTGAACCACATCAGCACCATATGAATATCTTGTTAGTTTAAAAAGATTGGAATTTTATTCTATCATATGAATATCTTTTTAGTTCAACAAGATTAGGAAGATATTTTCCTAATATAGAATTTAATTCTATCATATGGATATCTTATTAGTTTAACAAGATTGGGAAGATATTTTCCGAAAATAGAATTTAATTATATCATATGGATATCTTGTTAGTTTAACAAGATTAGAATTTTATTCTGTCATATGAATATCTTATTAGTTTAACAAGATTAGGAAGATATTTTCCTAACATAGAATTTAATTCTATCATATAGATATCTTGTTAGTTTAACAAGATTAGGAAGATATTTTCCTACCATAGAATTTAATTCTATCGGATGGTTTAAGTGATTTTATCACCATTGGATTTTAAATCCAAGATTCTCTGTTAGAGAAGATCTTTCCATATTAGAAAGATCAAGGAAAATATTTCCCAAATAGAATTTACCATTTGATGATTTATTATCATCATTGGATCTTTGATCCAACGGCTCTGTTTAACAAAGAATATCTCAGTTTTTTGGAAAATATTCCCCATGTAGAATTTAATTCTACCATACTTAATTTAGACGCTGACGCTCGCGTGCTATGCATGTGGGTGCCGCCTAATAATCTAATTCTTTTATAAATAGCCACTCACGTGCTTTGCACGCCGGTGCTCATGTGTGTTCCACGTGAGGCGTCACTATAGGATTTAATCCTAACAGAGGCTAGCGCTGGCGCTTATGTGGAGAATACGTGAGGCGCTCAAGGATTTAATCTTATATGAGGCGATACTTATATACTTTGCATGTGGGTATACGTGTTTAACACGTGGAGCTTTCCCTTTATTTTATAAGGGAACGCAAGCTCTGAGCCAAAAATTTTTGGCGGGAACAAATGTCCCCCACTGCTTTGCCCACGTAAGTTTGTACGTGGGTTAAGTAGTGCAAAATAATGCATTACTATAGAATTGATGGCTTATGAGACAAGTTTAGGATCCTTGTCGCCTAAGATTTTTTCATCTTCATGAGCCGTAAGGGTCTCAAGATTGTTTTTCTCCCTATGAGTTGTGAGGATCTCATAGGTGCGTATTCTCCCTAGAAATCATGAGGATTCATAAGTGTCTTTCACCTCCGTGAGTCGTAATGATCTCACGCAGGTATTTTCTCCTTACGAGTCGAGGGGACCCGCAAGTGGCTTCTTCACTTCATTGGCATGTAACTTTGACGATTGTGGCCCATGGATAGTATACACGAGTCCATCTTGACGTTCTTGTAGGGAAACAATGGATTAGGAAACAGGTTTTGATCTGTCACCTAAGGCTTTTCAACTTTATGAGCCGTGAAGGTCTCATAAAAATATTTCTTCCTACTAGTCGAGAGAATCTCGTAGGTGTATTTTCTCCTTAGGAGTCGTGAGAACTTCTAAGTGTGTTTTCTCTTGAGAGTTTTAAGGATCTCAAAAGAGAATTTCCCTTTACCAGTCGAAAGGACTCGTAAGTGGTTTCTCCTCCTCATCGGTATGCGACTTTGGAGAATGTGGCCCGTAGATAGTATACAAGAGTCAGTTTGGACCTACTTGTAGAGCCATAGTGCTTAGAAAACTGGTTGATATCCCCGTCTTCTAAGGCATTTCACCTTCATGAGACGTGAGGGTTTCATGAAGATTTTTTTCCCTACGAGTCGAGATGAGTTGAGATAGGTGTATCCTAACGTGAAATATAGATAACCCCTTTTTTGATAAAGGTCCGTTAGGTTTGTGGTACTAGGTTTAAGTCCATCGTACCATCGCGTTGGCAGATATATTCCTCGATATGCAGTCTCTAAGCCGCTGTTCGAGTATCCCCGCGACTGTCGTGTCTCTGATCCCTTCGAGGGCTAGACAAGTTGCCTTCAAGTAATCTCCTTAGGTCATATTACCGTCGGAAGAGCAAACGTTAGGAATTTTCCATGACACTCTTCACTTGAGGTTAGGCTTAATTTGGAGCCACGATGAGTCATAATTGCACCCTTCTAGGGTGGGATGTGTAAGTCTACGTTAGCGCCCCGGCCGTCTACAGACGCCAAATGCGGAACAAAAACTTTTAAACTGGCGCTATCGTATACTTTACCCCGGATCTGCCATTATTGCTAAACTAACAAACTGTAAAGAGAGTAGAAAGGTTATACCGAACGATCCGAGTCCTTCGTTCTTTAACCATCATCCCACGCTCTGTTGCGGCTGCTCCGATCTCGTCGATCTCCGATCTCCTCGTCCAGGTGGCACCACGTCAACGATTCTTTAAACGGGCTCCCGCCTCTGACTCGAGGCAACTCGGTCGTCAAGTTTGCTAAAAGAGACGACCAAGATTGATGTAGAGAATGAGTAGAAGACTTTGTCTCGTTCCGTCCAAAGCTATGGACGAACGGTTAATGAAGTTGTCAATTGATTCGGGTGATGGAATGAAATGAGCAATGAAATTTCCATACACCCCAAAACTATCATAATCTTTTCACAAATGAATCTCAAGTGAGTGGGAGAGAGGGGGAAGGGGCCGGCCATATATATAAGAGTGGGGGGGTGAGTGTAGGAGAGGGGGAGGTGACAATAAGTATAAATATCTAGTGTGAACACAAAGTGTGAACACAAGAAAATATCTACTGTGAACACAAAGTGTGAACACAATAAATGCAACGATGAGTCACCCGCCACCTCATCATCCTAGTCACCATTTCTAGAACCTTCTAGAAGCATGACTCACCCTCATCCAAGAAAAGATAAATCCGTCTTTAACCGAATGTTAAAAGACGGCTGATAGAAAACTGGAAACTGACAACTTCCAAAAGTGATCCCGAAACGAATTTCAGGATAACCCCGTAACTGTATAAATATACCCGCATTTGTATTACGACCGAATACAAATGCAACTGAGACAAAGATATTATATCTACTCAATATAATACTCGGATCCGGCTTAAACCAAAGCCGACCAGTATCATCTGCCTGAAATCTGACACGTGCGTAAACGCACGTGCATTTTCCGAACCCTGCCATAAAACCATACGGCCTCTACAACGTTTCGCCCGAACTTGGGAAACTGTCTGTGGGGGACTCTAATGACTCGTCAGTACCCTGGCAGTGGGTTTAACCACAAACCGTCAGCGGCACTAGCTATGCGTAACGGCTGCCCATGGACTGACCTCAAGGGAGGCCGATGAGCGAACTCATCCGGAAACCCTACTGAGCCTAACAGTGACAATGTATATACAGTCCGGTCCGTTCGTCTATGAGTATCGCATATCTTCCTAGGGGGCTAGTAACGTCAGACCCCCAATAGCAGTATAAGTCGTGTCGGAGTGTAGCCCAATAACACCCTGAGATACTACTGGAGTACCTACCAGTAAATCTTCTGCCACGGCCGTGGGCTTTGTGTAATGGCTCTCCTAGACATAGCACGATCTCTCCCCCAATACCGGGAGAGACGAATCCCCTGCCGATCCGCTCACGTGCCTCCATATGGCTCGGGACTGTACCCAAAAGCTACCTGTTTGCACGACTCCTTTGAGCCGTGGTAGGGTTGAAATCAAAGCACAGTGGGAACTCACACGAGACAAATGACGACCTCAGGTCGATGAACTAACCTGTACACATGTCACCAGGGAACTGCTATCTGACAATAGGTATAGTACTAACTAGCAGATTCCCGGCGAGTCCTGTCCGGTGTACTCATAACCCAATGAGCACCTGTATACATCTTAGGTGATCCGACCGACACCAGTGGCTTGTGAGACCGGCCACTGCCCCTCGTCGGGGTCTCGACTGTATACACTAGTCTACTCCGGAGTATCGATGCCCTGTCTCGAAACTCCCACGACTAGGGACCACAATTAAGGATATGCGTATAAACCACCTAACTCTCACGTATATGATCGCCATCTTACTGTTGGTAGTAAAGCAAGATCCTAAGGGCTCTATCAAGGTGTAACATGTAATCAGTCACCTGAACATGTACACGACTGATAAAGGCAAACCAGATAGCAAACTATCATCTCGAGTAAGACTGTCCTCCCGGTATAGGTCCTCCGCAATCATTGCAATCACGTACTTGTGATCTAATAATTGACTCTGAGGGCACTATCACCAACAATCTCCCACTTGCACTCAAGGCTAATTATTGCGATGTCGACTACTCACAGCCCGTGTGAAACCGAACATCCAACTCCTCTACTAATCAGTTTCACAAAGCCCGTTTGTAAAACTATTGTGTTCGAGAAATAGCCTCAGTGAGTGGATCTGCCTAGATGTTCCTTTCTATATCTCTCTAAATCTCAAGTTCGCGGAGAAAGACATCTCCCGAATTGAGTAATACCTGTCTTAGAATATGTCTGGATATCTGATGGGACCCTGTTCATAAATGAACTCCAAATCCAAACTTCTTAGACTGTATCGATCACTGAACCTAATCAGTATCCGGCACCATGCCTCCCATAGTATCCTCTTGGACCACCTGTCCATAATACTGTCCCATGTCAAAGGGAAAACTATAACTCTGACAATCACTCTGTCATCTATGTCACCTCTGAAGCCTGGAATGATAATCTTCTCCCGAAGGAGGCTGCTGTCATCAAATCCGTAGAACATGTACTTATGTTCTAAAACTGCTTCCTTATGTTTCTCCAGGATTGGATTAATACAAACTTATTGCATCTAATGCAAAAACAACATCTGGTGTGGTACTTGACATCTCATGATTGACTCAATTGCCTAAGCAAGTGATCTGCCAATCATGCACATCCCTCTCCCCTTTAGTCTGTAAGACACCTTTAGAGAGGGTGACTCCATCACCTGCAGGTACACCACCATGCCAGGAGTCATCTATTCTAAAAACCATTAGAATACTGTCAAAGTACCCACATTGGGAAACTACCCAAATCCAGATCTAAAACCATAGATCTAGAAACCAGAATGTCAAATATTATATCCATATCCTGTCTGGAGAAACAACTGTGTGACGACCAAAGTACAACCGATCGTAGTATAGGAATTTTACTTCCTATTTTGTCTATGTCATCCAAATACTATGACATCACACCCTACTACCTTCTTAACAGATCCATCCCCTATTCTGATTGAAGTCAAACCCATGACTGTCACATAAAAAATAGATAATCTATCTCCGCTATAACTGCTCAAGTCTATAAATAGACATAAGCTACTTTCCCACTAACCTTCTGCTGCTCCCACTGACTACGACAACCCTCCTATCGGGTCTCATAGCCTGGAACAACAATAGTGTCAAGTCTGGGTAGATAAGAACCTCCCTGTCACCGTCCTTGAGGCTACCGGAGTACCTCTCGGGTGTCTGAGGTTACCCACCATATCTGCGGAGTGGCTAATGGAATGTCAAACCTGATTAAATATATAGGTCCTATTAAATTTTCCGTAATCGTTCGCGGTTCTGGAATCACTTCCAGTTTTACCATACTCCCACTACTGTTTTCTGAAAAAATCCATTTTACTAAAACTGTGGCGAGTCAAGAACAATATCACTATTGATCTTTCAGATGGTAAAATATCAACCCTCGTCATAGCCAGGGTCAACCCACAAACAGCCATTACAGAAACGTGCCATGAGTTATCCAGAGTCTGGTTTTAAGCATAAGCTGGACAACTCCCCGTACCTTAACATATTTTAAGGTACGAACTATTCTATATCCAATATAGAAACTTTCGCATTTTATTTAATTGGAACCAGATTCAAATCATGCAGCTGTCTCCAGTGCATATCACCTTAATAGAAAGAGGCTAATCAGCATTACTCAACTTAGGAATCCATCCAATTATGAGTAACGTGAAAGAGAAACACGTTTCTCAAAACCATCACTATCAACTGAATACCAATCACAAGAATCTACATCTTCGATCTCTTTGAAGAATCCCGATACTTGTGACACCTGGTTCTCTACTTTATTCTTATACCCATAACTTCTCAAAACTTAGACCTTGTATTTCTACGAAACACTTGTCTAAAAACTAGAGAAGTCATAAGTAAACAGAACATAGTACGAGGACCTACCCCTTTGTCCTGATGGACACTTGGACAACATACAATACTCTGTATAAGTCCACTGAGTTAAACAACTCAAAACCTGTGCGTCGTAGGTTGAAAACTGTACCCTGGCGATTTCCTCAAATATCACCAATTACAATGAATTCCAATATAATGAGGATAATCACCTAATTCCCAATAACTTACTCCTGCTCATCATCTGTAAAACCATACAGATATGAGAATGAAACCTGGTAAACACATACCCTTGGAGTAAGTATCTAATCGGAAAAACAGTTTTTCCTTTAACAATGCACTGAAACATGAAAATGTTTTGTAGGGGTATCCTGGTATTCATATCAATGCCTCTTCCATAATCCAATTCATGACTATAACCGTATATTTCTTTGCCATCTCTCCAAATCCCTTTATTTGTCTTTAGTCATTACCTTCTGTACACCATCGTTAGGTTAAATGGTTTTCTTTCTTCCCTACCGTTCGGCACCAGCCTATGGTTTGGAAGAAGACTATCCAGTAAGCATAATAGGTGTACCCTCCTAAACCAAGGAGTACTCGCAACTTGAGAGAAGGTGATGGTAAAAGACAACTGAATAATACCTTATTCTTTTAAAGGTGGAATAGGAGTGGCGACGATGTACGCGGTTTGGTCGTGAATGATAACGGTCGCAATTTACTTTGCCCTCTTTCTAATCCCTTTATTTTGTCTTTAGTTATTTCCTTCCGTACACCCTACTTAGGCTAATTGGTTTTCTTCATTCCCTACCTTTCGGCACCTGCCTATGGTTTGGAATAAGACTATCCAATAAGCGTAATAGGTGTACTATCCTAAACCAAGGAGCCCTCGCAACCTGAGAGAAGGTGATAATAAAAACAACTGAATAAACCAATTCTATTTCTCCTGAACCTTGATCCATCCTCGAAGAAGTCCCTTCGAGTTCGTATATAACCATACGATGGACCTATCCAATGGAAGTGGATGTCCGTAGTAATACGGGGTGTTCTGAGAAATGCAAAGGGTAAAAGAAGGAGTGGCAATGACTTATGCAACTCAGACAATCCAAAAGTCAGTATTTTAAAAAAAGTTCGGTCAACATGGTCACTGAGTCATGGTCTAGGGTCGGTCAAAGGTCACTGCCAAAGAGAGAGAGAAAAGAAACACTCTGCGTGCACTCTAACCTAGATCAGAATGGTTATCACTTTATCTAATCCGGAAACCTCCCACTGTCCTGTCAAATTCTCCTCCAAACCTGAAAGAAGAATCAATCGGGATCACCCAAAGAGTACACCAACTCATCAGTGGGAATCGGGATCCAACTCTCATCGCATGATAACGTGATGGAATGCATCCACGTTACTCATACTCCAGAAGGTATGCGCATACTTGGCAAGTTTCAGTTTCTTTAGAAACTCCCGATAAGATTTTTGCCCCATGCTCTTATAACCTTGGCTTTGGTCAAAATGTCATAAGTCACATGCCAAGTTCTACCCGTCACTATCTTGTCAATTTGAACCCACCCGCACATGCCCCTGGCTTTGGCCTAATGGCAGAACGACTGTCCCAAACCAACTCATCTATCTATGCAACAAATAAATACCCAGCAGCTACCAAACACTATGCCTTAACTTTGGCTAAAATGCATAGCTTGAATACTACTAAATACCTAAAAGAAGTGACGGAGGGCTACGGCTGGTTTTTGGCGAAAAACCTTTAACGTAACGAACTTGATATCGCTGAAGGAACCTGATAGCTTTTTAAAATATAGTGGCGAAAACTTTTTGCTAAAGAGGTCACTCCCGGTGAAGGGATCTCGGCTCTTTCCTCGTGGAATGAGGTACAGGATATTCCACTGAATACCGCGATGCAAAGCAACTTGTAATCGACTATAGTGAAGTTATTACCCTGACGCAAACTTCTGCCCAAGGGGTCAGTCCCGGTGAAGGGATATCGGCCCTTGCCCCGTCGAATGAGGTGCAGGATATTCCACTGAATACCGCTATGCAAAATAAAAGGAAACGTCTTTGCAATAACACTTTTTAAATTTGTTCCAACAACTCCAAACAGGTTTGTTTTCCTTTGCATTGATCAGAATCAACGCAGTCCCATCATTAATCACACCAGAAAAGAACGAAAATAAAATGTACGTATATACCATCCGCATTCGTCACTGGGTCCCGTCATCACCCGTTAGGTTACTTAACTAACGACAGAGCGGGGACTGGACTAGCGTGGGTGTAAAACATATACAACATCTAATAGTATATAAACCAATATACAATAATCGCTCCAGGCGTGATAATATGCAACATTACAGAAAAGTATTAAGCATCACAGAACAATACAGATAATCTGGGATCCCCGAGTTTCACAGAGCCGCTGCTGAAACCCGACGTTCCCCTGTTGTGTGGATAGCGTGTGCAATGAAACCTAGACCCCTACGGGTGCGGCAAGTTACCTGCCAAAACCTGAAGCGAGGCAGCCCCCTACAGCAAAGTGAATAGACCACCCAGCACTTCACGGAATCCGGTAATCTTGGGCACCCCTCCTTGGGTCAACTTGTACCCCCTGCGAGTGCGGCGAATAGCCTGCCAATTCTAGAGTGAGGCCCCTCTGCCTCTCAAAGGCATGAGATGCGGACCCGTTGCCCTCCAGAACCCGGCTATCCGTGCACTCCGTCGCGGGGTAAAACCTAGTACAGAAATGGAAAAATAGTACAACAGGTACATCGACCACAACCTGGTCGTGCCCCAAAAGAATATTATACAACAGGCAGTGATAGCAGTCCACATGTTGGACGCTCGCCCCGCAATATCAAATATACAAATAAATCCAAACTGCACTACCATTGCACACTGCTATCCACCACGACAAATCCGCAACATCACAGCACAACACAGAACATCAACACGAATGTCACGTTCCCAAACCCGTCTAAAAGAACTATAGCAATCAGACGCGATTTACCGATCAAATGACATTCCTGGTCGGAGATATAATGTAAGCACTGTAAACTAACATGTTTAAATTTCGATCGACTAAATATCACGAAGTGGGCCCCACGAACATCTGTTGAACAGTAACAAAATCTGGGCCCAAAAGATATATACCAAAAACCCCAAATTCCAGAGAAGAAGACACTGTGCAAATTTGGGGGCATGATCACACAGAATGGCCGCGGATGCGCGGTCAAACTATAGGTTTGACCGCGATTCCGCAGCAGTCTTGTCGAATCATGTGCCCAAATTTGTACGGTGTTCTTAGAAAACCCTGCACAGATTTCTGTGATATGTAGAATAATTTTTGGAACCCTTTAAAAATCAACAGAAACTGTCAACTAGAATTTTTGCAGTTTTTGATATTCGGTCCGATCGATGTTTTAAACGCGTTAGCACAAGTTAGTAAAGCAAAATGGTGAGGCTCTGATACCACTGTAAGTCTACGTTAGCGCCCCGGCCGTCTACAGACGCCAAATGCGGAACAAAAACTTTTAAACTGGCGCTATCGTATACTTTACCCCGGATCTGCCATTATTGCTAAACTAACAAACTGTAAAGAGAGTAGAAAGGTTATACCGAACGATCCGAGTCCTTCGTTCTTTAACCATCATCCCACGCTCTGTTGCGGCTGCTCCGATCTCGTCGATCTCCGATCTCCTCGTCCAGGTGGCACCACGTCAATGATTCTTTAAACGGGCTCCCGCCTCTGACTCGAGGCAACTCGGTCGTCAAGTTTGCTAAAAGAGACGACCAAGATTGATGTAGAGAATGAGTAGAAGACTTTGTCTCGTTCCGTCCAAAGCTATGGACGAACGGTTAATGAAGTTGCCAATTGATTCGGGTGATGGAATGAAATGAGGAATGAAATTTCCATACACCCCAAAACTGCCATAATCTTTTCACAAATGAATCTCAAGTGAGTGTGAGAGAGGGGGAAGGGGCCGGCCATATATATAAGAGTGGGGGGGTGAGTGTAGGAGAGGGGGAGGTGATAATAAGGATAAATATCTAGTGTGAACACAAAGTGTGAACACAAGAAAATATCTAGTGTGAACACAAAGTGTGAACACAATAAATGCAACGATGAGTCACCCGCCACCTCATCATCCTAGTCACCATTTCTAGAACCTTCTAGAAGCATGACTCACCCTCATCCAAGAAAAGATAAATCCGTCTTTAACCGAATGTTAAAATACGGCTGATAGAAAATTGGAAACTGGCAACTTCTAAAAGTGATCCCGAAACGAATTTCAGGATAACCCCGTAACTGTATAAATATACCCGCATTTGTATTACGACCGAATACAAATGCAACTGAGACAAAGATATTATATCTACTCAATATAATACTCGGATCCGGCTTAAACCAAAGCCGACCAGTATCATCTGCCCGAAATCTGACACGTGCGTAAACGCACGTGCATTTTCCGAACCCTGCCATAAAACCATACGGCCTCTACAACGTTTCGCCCGAACTTGGGAAACTTTCTGTGAGGGACTCTAATGACTCGTCAGTACCCTGGCAGTGGGTTTAACCACAAACCGTCAGCGGCACTAGCTATGTGTAACGGCTACCCATGGACTGACCTCAAGGGAGGCCGATGAGTGAACTCATCCGGAAACCCTACTGAGCCTAACAGTGACAATGTATACAGTCCGGTCCGTTCGTCTATGAGTATCGCATATCTTCCTAGGGGGCTAGTAACATCAAACCCCCAATGGCAGTATAAGTCGTGTCGGAGTGTAGCCCAATAACACCCTGAGATACTACTGGAGTACCTACCAGTAAATCTCCTGCCATGGCCGTCGGCTTTGTGTAATGGCTCTCCTAGACACAGCACGATCTCTCCCCCAATACCGGGAGAGACGAATCCCCTGCCGATCCGCTCACGTGCCTCTATATGGCTCGGGACTGTACCCAAAAGCTACTTGTTTGCACGACTCCTTTGAGCCGTGGTAGGGTAGAAATCAAAGCACAGAGGGAACTCACACGAGACAAATGACGACCTCAGGTCGATGAACTAACCTGTACACATGTCACCAGGGAACTGCTATCTGACAATAGGTATAGTACTAACTAGCAGATTCCCGGCGAGTCCTGTCCGGTGTACTCATAACCCAATGAGCACCTGTATACATCTTAGGTGATCCGACTGACACCAGTGGCTTGTGAGACCGGCCACCGCCCCTCGTCGGGGTCTCGACTGTATACACTAGTCTACTCCGGAGTATCGATGCCCTGTCTCGAAACTCCCATGACTAGGGACCACAATTAAGGATATGCGTATAAACCACCCAACTCTCACGTATATGATCTGTTGGAGATAGTGCCCTCTGAGTCAATTATTGGATCACAGGCACGTGATTGCAATGATTGAGGGAGGACCTATCCCGGTAGGACAGTCTTACTCGAGATGATAGTATGCTATCTGGTTTATCTTTATCATCGTGTACTGCTTTAGGTGACCTGACATGTCGCTATTACACGTTGATAGAGCCCCTAGGATTCTTGCTTGACTACCAACAGTATGATGGCGATCATATACGTGGGAGCTGGTAGTCTATAAGCACATTCTTAAAAGGTCCCTAGTCGTGGGAGTTTCGAGACAGGGCATCGATTCTCCAGAGTAGACTAGTGTATACAGTCGAGACCCCGACGAGGGGCGGTGGCCGGTCTCACAAGCCACTGGTGTCAGTTGGTTCACCTAAGATGTATACAGGTGCTCATTGGGTTATGAGTACACCGGACAGGACTCGCCGGGAACATGCTAGTTGGTCTTATACCAGATGTCAGGTAGCAGTTCCCTGGTGACATGTGTACAGGTTAGTTCATCGACCTGAGATCGTCATTTGTCTCGTGTGAGTTCCCACTGTGCTTTGATTACTACCCTACCACGGCTCAAAGGAGTCGTGCAAACAGGTTTTAGTTGGGTACAGTCCCGAGCCACATGGAGGCAGTGAGCGGATCTTCAGGGGTTCGTCTCTCCCGGTATTGGGGGTGAGGTCGCGCTGTGTCTAGGAGAGCCATTACGCAAAGCCCTCGGCCGAGGCAGGAGATTTACTGGTAGGTATTCCAGTAGTATCTCAGGGCGTTCTGGGCTACACTCCGACACGACTTGTACCGCTTTTGGGGGTCTGACTTTTACCAACCCCCTAGGCCCGACATGCGATACTCATAGACGAACGGACCGGACTGTACGGATATTGTCACTGACAGGCTCAGTAGGGTGTCAGGATGAGTTCGCTCATCGACGTCCCTTTTGGTCAATAGCTGGTGGCCCGTCACGTATTGGCTAATACCTCTGACGTGCTAGTGGTTAAATCCACAGCCATAGTATTGACGAGTCTTTAGAGTCCACCACACTTTCAGTTACTCAAGCTTTCGGGCGAAACGCTGTAGAGGCCGTATGGAGATATGGCAGGGTCCGATCAGATACGTGCGGTATTGCACGGATCAGGATCGGACAGTTTTGTACTAGTGGCCGTATAGCTATATGACAGGGTTCGATCTGATACGTGCGGTATTGCACGGATCAGGATCGAACGGATATTACCAGCCGGCTTTGGTTTAAGCCGGATCCTAGTTTAGTACAGTGTAGATTTTGTCTCATTGCATTTGTATCCGGACGGAATACAGATGCGGGTGTGTATGCACAGTATCGGGGTTTTCCTGTAATTTATTACGGGACCAGTTTTCTGGAGTTGCCAGTTTGCATTCCGTTCCGGCCGGTTTTCCTTTGTTCTTTCCCAGCCGGACTTTTCCGATGGAGGGTGTTATTTGCAAGTTTGCAAATAACATATTGTGGAGGTTTTATTTGTAAGATGATTAATTATGATGGCATCTTTTCTTTTGCACCATCACTTGCATTAATTGTGATATGAGAGGGTATGGTTTGGATGTAAGTTTGTAATGATAGTGTTTGGATGTGGTCACCCTCCACCTTTATCCTACACTCACCTCCCTTCTTGTTATGGTTGATATTCTCATTCCTCCACCATCTTCTTCTCACTACATGAGAGAAAGCTTCACTTGAGAGAAAGAAAAGAATGAGAGAGTTCATCTTTGTTATGTGAGGAATTCTTCATCTCCTTCTTCTTCTTGTTTTGGAAAAATGAAAGCACCATTTTTCCTAACCCCATTCCTCCATCAAGGCAACTACAAACCCCAAATGAGACTAGAATGATCTACTACACTTTCTACAGCATATCTTGAGCATGTCGAGTTGCCGGCTTCATGCCCGAGTTGCCTCGGTATCGAGGCGGGAGCCCGTAAAAGACGCAGGCGATGTGGTGCCCTTCCGGCGAGGAGGCGACGATGTGTAGACAAGACTTTCCGCGGGAGATCGGGACGATGACGAGAAGACCGGAGGACTCGGATCACTCGGTATACTTCTCTTCCCATCTCTTGTTAGCTAGCATTAGGTTAATGGTTACGATCCGGGTATATTGTCCGCGGTAGCGCCAGTTTAAATGATAAGAAATTTTTGATTCCGCATTTTGGCCTCGGATAGACGGCCGGGGCGCTGCCGTGGCGCAACATGGTATCAGAGCCATGCCATTAACCTTGCCTAGCTTGTTCTAATGCGTTTTACTTATCCGATCGAACAAAATCCCAAAAACCTCATTTTTGTTCACATCAGTTTCTGTTGAAAATTTTTGGTGTCTAAAAATTTTTCAGGTTGTATAAAATTATTGTACTGGAAATCCTAAGACTTCTGTATTCGACACATTCAGTCGACAACCCTAGCGCGGAACCGCGGCCAAACCCCCCTGGGGCCGCGGTTCCGCCGCACATTGTTGTCTTCTCTGTGTCAAATTTGTACAGTGGGCTTGTGGGCTAATTTTAGAGGTTTTGGGATATTAAATTTGGGCCCAGATTTTCTGTGACTGCTACAGTATTACTTTGGGGCCCACTTATTAATTTTTGATCGATTGGATATTTTAAACACATTATTTCACAGTATTTACATTATATCTGCGACCGTGAATATCACTTGATCGGTAAATCCTGTCTAACTGCTATAGCCCGGTTAGACGGATTTGCGAACGTGATTTTCACGTTGATGTTCTATGTTTATGCTGTGATGTTGCGGATCGGTCGGTGGGGATAGCCTGGATGCAATGCTAGTACAGTTTTGTTTTATATGTACATTTGATATTGCGGGGCGAGCGTCCGACATGTGGACTGCCGTCACTGCCTGTTTGTATTATTCTTTTGGGGCACGACCTGGTTGCGGTCGATGTACCCGGTGTATGTATATTTTACTTTCTGTACTAGGATTACCCCGCGGAGGGGTGCACGGATAGCCGGGTTCTAGAGGGCAACGGGCCCGCATCTCATGGCATTGAGACGGAGGGGGCTTCACTCTAGGATTGGCGGGCTATTCGCCGCACTCGTAGGGGGTACAGGTTGACCCAGGAGGGGTGCCCAAGTTACCGGATTCTATGAAGTGCTGGGTGGTCCATTCACGGTGCTGAAGGGGGCTGCCTCGCTTCAGGTTTTGGCGGGTGACTTGCCGCGCCCGTAGGGGTCTAGGATTTCATTGCACAGGCTATCCACACGACCAGGGGAACGTCGGGTTTCAACAGCGGCTCTGTGAAACCCGGGGCTTCCAGATATCTGTATTGTTCTGTGATGCTGTACATTTCTGTGATGTTGCATTTTATCACGCCTTGAGCGAATATAATATATTGGTATATATATTAGTATATGTTGTATATGTTTTGCATCCGCGCTAGTCCAGTCCCCGCTCTGTCGTTAGTTAAGTAACCTAACGGGTGATGACGGGACCCAGTGGCGAATGCGGATGGCATATACGTACATCATTATTTTCGTTCTTTATTGGTGTGATCCATTGATGGGACTGCGTTGATTCGGATCAATGCAAGATAAACAAACCTATTCTGATGTTGTTGGAACACTTTTCAAAAAGCTGTTATTGCAAGGTCGTTCACTTTTGTTTTGCATCGTGGTATTCATTTGGAATATCTTGCTCCTCAGTCGACGAGGCAAGGGCCGAGATCCCTTCACCGGGAGTGACCCCTTGGACAGAAGTTTGCGTCAGGGCATTAACTTCACTATAGCCGATTACTTTTGCTTTGCATCGTGGTATTCAGTTGGAATATCCTGCACCTCATTCTACGGGGAAAGAGCCGAGATCCCTTCACCGGGAGTGACCTCTTTAGTAAAGGTTTTCGTCACTATATTTTTATAAAAGTTATCCAGTTCCTTCAACGATATCAAGTTCATTACGTTAAAGGTTTTCGCCAGAAACCATTCGTAGCCCTCCGTCATTTCGGATTAGTATTGCATAGTATTCGCGCTACGTTTGTCGTTGCTATTCGCCGAGGCGTAGTGTGCGGTAGCTCTGTAATGCTTTCTGTCGCATGGATATGTGGATTGGTTAGGACAGTCGTGCGACTTTGTTGATTATTCGTCAAGGGTCGTGCGGGTGGGTTTAACGCAATCAAGATAATGACGGGTTGAACTTGACCAGGACCTTTTGATTTGTTGATTATTCGTCAAGGTCACTTGGGTCCTAGGGGTAAAAATCACATCGGGAGTTTCAAAAGAACTGAAACTTGCCAAGCATGCGCATACCTTCTGGAGTGTGGTGACTTGAGTGGATTCCGTCAAGTCATCATGCGATGATAGTTGGATCCCGATTCCTACTGATGAGTTGGTTTACTCCTCGGGTGATCCCGACTAATTCTTCTTTTAGGTTTGGAGGAGAATTTGAGGTACAGTGGGAGGTTTCCAGATTAGACAAAGTGATAACCATTCTGATCTAGGTTAGAGTGCACGCTGAGTGTTTCTTTTCTCTCTCTCTCTGGCTGCAACCATTGACCCGACCCTGGACTATGACTCAGTGACCAAGTTGACCGAACCTTCTTAACACAAGCTTTTGGATTGTCAGAGTTGCAGACCTCATTGCCACTCCTACTTTTACCCTTTTCTCCAGGACACCCCGTATTACTACGAACGTCCATTTCCATTGGACAAAACCATCGTATGGTTATATACGAACTCGAAGGACTTCGAGGATGGTTTCTGGTTCTGGAGAAAACGGATAGGACTATTCAGTTGTCTTTTCTTTTCACCTTCTCTCATTGCGAGTACTCCTTGGTTTAGGAGATGGTACACCTATTACGCAAATTGGATAGTCTTCTTCCAAACCTTAGGCTGGTGCCGACCGGTAGGGAATGAAGAAAACCAATTAGCCTAAAAGGTGTGCAGAAGGTATTAAGATTAAGACAAAGTAAGGGATTAGTAAGAGGGCAAAGTAAATTGCGACTGCTATTCACGACCGAACCAAGTATTTCTTCGCCAATCCTAAATCACCTTTGTATTTCTCCAGGACACTCCGTATCACTACGAAGATCCACAGTTTATTTGGATACTCCATCGTATGGTTATATACGAACTCGAAAGGAACTTGTTCCAGTTCGGGGATGGATTCTGGTCCAGGAGAAATAGGAATACAGTTTATTTGGTTGTCTTTTATCTTCACCTTCTCTCGCTTTGCGAGTGCTCCTAGGATTATGACAGTACACCCATTATGCTTATTGGATAGTCTTCTTCCAAACCATAGGCTGGTGCCGAACGGTAGGGAAGGAAGAAAACCATTTGGCCTAAAGGGGTGTGCAGACGGTAATGACTAAAGACATATAAAGGGATTTGGAGAGATAGCAAAGAGATATACGGTTACAGTTGTGAATCTGGATAATGGAAGAGGCATTACTAAGAATACCGGAATACCCCACCGAAACATTTCAATATTTCAGTTTCACTGTGTACTGTTAAAAGAAAACTGATTTCCCGATTTGACTTTTGCTCCAGGGTATGTATTTACCAGGTTCGATTCTCACATCTGTATGGTTTTACAGATGATGAGTGGGAGTAAGTTATTGGGAATAGGGTGATCATCCTCATTATATCGGGATTCGTTGTAATCGGTGATATTTGAGGAAGTCACCTGGGTTGTTGGCCGGACGGCAATTATTTGGTTTTGAATATCCGCTGTTATGCACCAATTTCAAATTGATATATCTGTACGTCTATTTTCATAGAGTGAGATATACCTTTTTGATATTATGTCGATGACATTTGCCTATATCAGTGGATGGTTAGGTAAGGAGCATTAAACAGCGGTGTAATTCTTCTTAACCATAAGTACAGTTTTCAACCTACGACACACAGTGAAAGAGTTGTTAGACTCAGCGGACTTATACAGAGTATTGTATGTTGTCCAGTGTCCATTAGGACAGAGGGGTTGGTCCTCATACTATATTCTGTTTACTTTTAACTTCTCTAGTTCTTAGACATGTGTTTCATGGAAACACAGGGTCTAAGTTTTGAGGAGTTATAGGTATTTGAATAGAGTAGAGAACCAGGTATAGCAAGTATCGGGATTCTTCAAAGTGATCGAAGATGTAGATACTTGTGTATGGTATTCAGTTGATAGTAATGATAAAGAGAAGTAGCTTCTCTTTCAGGTTACTCATAATTGGAAGCATTCCTAAGTTGAGTAACGCTGATCGGCCTCCTTCCATTTAGTTGACATGCACTGGTGACAGCTGCATGATTTGAATCTGGTTCAATTAAATCAGTGCCTCTGGTTCTATATTGGATATAGAACAGTTCATATCTTAACGTTGTTAAGGTACGGGGAGTTGTCCGGCTTATGATTAAAACCAGACACTGGACAACTCAAGGCACGTTTCTGTAATGGCTGTTTGTGGGTTGACCCAGGCTATGACGAGGGTTGATTTTCTACCATCTGGATGAACAATAGCAATATTGTTCTAGACTCGCCACAGTTTTATTAAAAGTAGTGGGAGTATGGTAGAACTGGAAGTGATTCCAGAACCGCAAACGATTACTGAAGATTTGATAAGGAACCTAAAGATTCAATCTGGTTTGACATTCCATTGGCCACTCCGCAGATAAGGTGGGTAACCTCAGGCACCCGAGAGGTACTCCGGTAGCCTCAAGGACGGTGGCAAGGAGGTTCTTTTTTACCCAGACTTGCCATTGTTGTTGTTCCAGGCTGCGAGACCCGGCAGGAGGATGAGTATAGCGTCGTTCTAAACTAGCTTTAGAAGTGCACGTCTATATGACTCTGCCAGAGGGTTGTCGTAGTCAGTGGGAGCAGCGGAAGCATTGGTGGACATCAGGCTTATGTCTATTTATAGACTAAAGCAGATGTAGCGGAGATAGATCATCTATTTCTGATGTGACAGTCATAGGTTTGACGTCATCAGAATAGGGGATGGATCTGTTGAGAAGGTAGTAGGAAGTGATACTCCTATACTACGATCGGTTATACTTTGGTTGTCACACAGTGGTTTCTCTACACAGGACTTGGATATTATATCAGACATACTGGTTACTAGATATATGGTTTTGGATCTAGATTTGGGTGGTTTCCCAATCTGGGTACCTTGACAGCATTCTATGAGTATTTAGAATGGACAACTCCTGGCACGGTAGTGTGCCTGCAGTTGATGGAGTCACCCTCTCTAAAGGTGTCTTATAGACTAAAGAGGAGAGGGATACTCATGATTGGCAGATCACTTGCTTAGACAATTGAGTCAATCATGAGATGTCAAGTACCACACCAGATGTTGTTCTTGCAGTAGATGCAATAAGTTGACATTGATCCAATCCTGGAGAAACAGTCGGAAGCAGTTTTAGAACATAAGTGGATGTTCTAGGGATATGATAACGACAGCCTCCTTTAGGAGACGGTTATCATTCCAGGCTTCCAAGGTGACCTGGATGGCAGAGTGGCTGTCAGAGTTATAGTTTTCCTTCTGACGAGGGGCAGTATTTTGGACAGGTGGTCTAAGGCAATACTGAGGATGGCATGGCGCAGGATACTGATTAAGTTCAGTTGACGATATAGTCTAAGAAGTTTGGATTTGGAGTTCATTTATGAGCTAGGTCCCATCAGACATCCAGACATTCTAAGACAGGTATTGCTCATTTCGGGAGATGGCTTTCTCCGCGAACTTGAGATATAGAGAGACATAGAAAGAAACATCACAGCGGATCCACTCACTGAGGCTATTTCTCGAACGCAATAGTTTCGCAAACGGGTTTTGTGAGACTGACTAGTAGAGGAGTTGGGTGTTCGGTATCACACGGGCTGTGAGTATGCGGCATCGCAATAATTAGCCTTGAGTGCAAGTGGGAGATTGTTGGATATAGTGCCCTCAGAGTCAATTATTGGATCACAGGCACGTGATTGCAATGATTGAGGGAGGACCTATCCCGGTAGGACAGTCTTACTCGAGATGATAGTATGCTATCTGGTTTATCTTTATCATCGTGTACTGCTTTAGGTGACCTGACATGTCGCTATTACACGTTGATAGAGACCCTAGGATTCTTGCTTGACTACCAACAGTATGATGGCGATCATATACGTGGGAGCTGGTAGTCTATAAGCACATCCTTAAAAGGTCCCTAGTCATGGGAGTTTCGAGACAGGGCATCGATTCTCCAGAGTAGACTAGTGTATACAGTCGAGACCCCGACGAGGGGCGGCGGCCGGTCTCACAAGCCACTGGTGTCAGTTGGTTCACCTAAGATGTATACAGGTGCTCATTGGGTTATGAGTACACCGGACAGGACTCGCCGGGAACATGCTAGTTGGTCTTATACCAGATGTCAGGTAGCAGTTCCCTGGTGACATGTGTACAGGTTAGTTCATCGACCTGAGATCGTCATTTGTCTCGTGTGAGTTTCCACTGTGCTTTGATTACTACCCTACCACGGCTCAAAGGAGTCGTGCAAACAGGTTTTAGTTGGGTACAGTCCCGAGCCACATGGACGCAGTGAGCGGATCTTCAGGGGTTCGTCTCTCCCGGTATTGGGGGTGAGGTCGCGCTGTGTCTAGGAGAGCCATTACGCAAAGCCCTCGGCCGAGGCAGGAGATTTACTGGTAGGTATTCCAGTAGTATCTCAGGGCGTTCTGGGCTACACTCCGACACGACTTGTACCGCTTTTGGGGGTCTGACTTTTACCAACCCCCTAGGCCCGACATGCGATGCTCATAGACGAACGGACCGGACTGTACGGATATTGTCACTGACAGGCTCAGTAGGGTGTCAGGATGAGTTCGCTCATCGACGTCCCTTCTGGTCAATAGCTGGTGGCCCGTCACGTATTGGCTAATACCTCTGACGTGCTAGTGGTTAAATCCACAGCCATAGTATTGACGAGTCTTTAGAGTCCACCACACTTTCAGTTACTCAAGCTTTCGGGCGAAACGCTGTAGAGGCCGTATGGAGATATGGCAGGGTCCGATCAGATACGTGCGGTATTGCACGGATCAGGATCGGACAGTTTTGTACTAGTGGCCGTATAGTTATATGGCAGGGTTCGATCTGATACGTGCGGTATTGCACGGATCAGGATCGAACGGATATTACTAGCCGGCTTTGGTTTAAGCCGGATCCTAGTTTAGTACAGTGTAGATTTTATCTCATTGCATTTGTATCCGGACGAAATACAGATGCGGGTGTGTATGCACAGTATCGGGGTTTTCCTGTAATTTATAACGGGACCAGTTTTCTGGAGTTGCCAGTTTGCATTCCGTTCCGGCCGGTTTTCCTTTGTTCTTTCCCGGCCGGACTTTTCCGATGGAGGGTGTTATTTGCAAGTTTGCAAATAACATATTGTGGAGGTTTTATTTGTAAGATGATTAATTATGATGGCATCTTTTCTTTTGCACCATCACTTGCATTAATTGTGATATGAGAGGGTATGGTTTGGATGTAAGTTTGTAATGATAGTGTTTGGATGTGGTCACCCTCCACCTTTATCCTACACTCACCTCCCTTCTTGTTATGGTTGATATTCTCATTCCTCCACCATCTTCTTCTCACTAGATGATAGAAAGCTTCACTTGAGAGAAAGAAAAGAATGAGAGAGTTCATCTTTGTTATGTGAGGAATTCTTCATCTCCTTCTTCTTCTTGTTTTGGAAAAATGAAAGCACCATTTTTCCTAACCTCATTCCTCCATCAAGGCAACTACAAACCCCAAATGAGACTAGCATGATCTACTACACTTTCTACAGCATATCTTGAGCATGTCGAGTTGCCGGCTTCATGCCCGAGTTGCCACGATATCGAGGCGGGAGCCCGTAAAAGACGCAGGCGATGTGGTGCCCTTCCGGCGAGGAGGCGACGATGTGGAGACAAGACTTTCCGCGGGAGATCGGGACGATGACGAGAAGACCGGAGGACTCGGATCACTCGGTATACTTCTCTTCCCATCTCTTGTTAGCTAGCATTAGGTTAATGGTTACGATCCGGGTATATTGTCCGCGGTAGCGCCAGTTTAAAAGATAAGAAATTTTTGATTCCGCATTTTGGCCTCGGATAGACGGCCGGGGCGCTGCCGTGGCGCAACATGATCGCCATCGTACTGTTAGCAGTAAAGCAAGATCCTAAGGGCTCTATCAAAGTGTAACATGTAATCAGTCACCTGAACATGTACACGACTGATAAAGGCAAACCAGATAACAAACTATCATCTCGAGTAAGACTGTCCTCCCGGTATAGGTCCTCCGCAATCATTGCAATCACGTACCTGCGATCCAATAATTGACTCTGAGGGCACTATCACCAACATGATGATCTCCAATGGTCTTTTAGTTTTTATATGAGTTGCCATAAAGACCCGAAGTTAGGAATATGCCATCACTTCATTTTTTTTACTTTGATGATGTCGCGCCGATTTTTTGCTGAAGTCGGGAAACATGTATATGATCTCTATGCTGAATGTATTGCAATCGAGATCTGGAGTTAGGGATATGCCATTGCTCCAATTTTATTTGATAGTTGCGTCCGCATCTTGCTGAAATGAGGGGGAACGCCGAGATAGTCTCTGGGTTGTATATGAACCGTCAAGACTTGGAGCTAGGATTTTTCCATTACTCCATTTTTATTTGACCCTTGGGTCTTTATTGACGTTGCATCTGTATCCTGCTGGCATGAGAAGTACGTCAAGCTAGAGTTGGGATTTTTCCATTACTCCTTTTATTTGATCCTTGGGTCTTTGTTGACGATGAGTCAACGTTAAGAAGGAACGTCGAGCTGGAGCTAGAATTTTTCCATTACTCCATTTTTGCTTTGACTTTTGGGTTCTCTTTTTTTTGACGATGACGTTACGTCTGTCTCCTGCTGGAATGAGAAGGAACACTGGGATAGTCTATAGGTTGTATATGTACCGTCGAGACTTGGAGCTCTTTTTGATGAAGTGTGATGGGAAAATAGGGTTCCCTTTCTTTTATTTGTACCCATGAGTCAATATGGATATACTTGCAGGGTAGAAAAGTTTCATTTTCATTTTATTTTATTTATTATTTCCCACGACGCTCTATCATTTCTGTTTTTTATATAGCGAAAGTCGCGATTGCCCAATCATTTTGGCTATTTTTTGCGGTGCCCAATCATTTCGGCTATTTCATTTATTATTTTTTTTGCTCGCTGATTTTTGTTGCGAGTCGGGGACTTGGGTCCTGATACCAATTTTGGCATCGGTATCGCTACAACTGGAATATTACCAGGAGCGAATCATCATTTGCCTTTGTTAATTTGGATAAAGGTGGCTTAGCAAACAGGGTTAGGATCCTGTCGACTAAGGCTTATGACTTTATGAGCCGTAAGGGTCTCATAAAGGTATTTCTCCCTACGAGTCGTGAGGATCTCATAGGTGTATTTTCTCCTTAGGAATCGTGGGGATTCCTAAGTGGTACTTTCCCTCGTAAGTCGTAAGGATCTTACAAGAGTGTTTTCTCCTTATAAGTCGAGAGGACTTACAAGTGTCGTTCTCTTTATGGGGATATTTATCACCGTTGGTGGAACTTGGTGGGGAATTGTTTATTTGTGCCTGTGAAATGTATACAAGAGTCGATATTAGATTACTTGTAGGGCATCTTGGGGGATATGATGGCTTAAGAACAGGTTTAGATTCCTGTAACCTAAAACTTTAGAATTTTATGAGCCGTAAGGGTCTCATAGGGGGGATTCTTCTTACAAGTCATCAGGATCTCGCAAGTGTAATTTCTCCCTAGGAATCGTATGGATTCCTAAGTGTGTTGTTCCTTTGTGAGTCGTAAGGATCTCACCCAGGTTTTTTTAACGAGTTCGCACCCTCTCGGGTTTTCACTAGCTCGCTGGCAGTCCTGCTGTTTTTACGCACGACGCCTTTTTGGGTTTTCATCCGTGCCCATTTCGCTTGTGGACATACCCCATTTTTTTTAGGCGGCTCATAAGGTAACACACCATTAGCTGTAAGTCTCGATCTCCTTCAAAGAACTACCATGTGGGACCTGAAAGAGTTATGAATCGTTTACGCCCGTGGATTGCATACGGTAGTCGATATGGGGATTCACCGTAGGGCTAAACGTGTTAGTTTAAGGATATGACGGTCCTTTTTCGCCGTATTTTGGGACGAAATGCTAGATTAGGGTCTTTCCGATCCAACATTCCTGTTTTGGGACGAACATTAGTTTAAGGACATTTCAGTCCAGCATTAGTTTAGTGACGTCTCGGTCCATTATTAGTTTAGGAACGTTTCGGTCCAACATTCCCGTTTTGGGACGGATATTAGTTTAAGGACATTTCGGTTCAGCATTAGTTTAAGGACGTTTCGGTCCATTATTAGTTTAGGGGCGTTTTGGTCCAACATTCCCGTTTTGGGACGAATATTAGCTTAAGGACACTTCGGTCCAGCATTAGTTTAAGGACGTTTTGGTCCATTATTAGTTTATGGACGTTTCGTTCCAATGTCGTCGTATTTTGGGGATGAGTATTAGTTTAGGGACATTTCGGTTCAACATTCCCGTTTTGGGGACGAGTTTTTTTTTTGGTACTACTCTCAAAGTTCTGACTCAGGAAGATAGCGAGAGGACATAAGCATCGTCATAAGTCATGACTTGTCAAGCGTAGTATTTTTTTAGGAATCGATCGTTTATTGGTCGGAAGGATCTTTCGCCATGCATATCTATGAGCAGGTAATCTCCACTTTGGTAGACTTTGTCTATGATGTACAGGCCTTCATAGTTTGGCTTGAACATCCCCCATTTTGTACGATTGGGGATCATTGGTCTTTTGACGACTAGCATGAGTTCACCTTGGCGGAATGTTCTCGGCCTGGTCAGTTTTTCGTATAACCATGTCATCCTTTCCTTATAAGCCTCCAGATTTTGTTGTGCTATAAGGCGAGTTTCGTCGAGGGCGTCGAGCTCGTCAAGCCTAATGTGAGCATTTTCTTCATCTGCCAGCTCGTATCGAACCGCTACTCTTAGAGAAGGGAGTTCTATTTCCACCGGGAGCACCGCTTAGATGCCGAACACCAATGCGTATGGAGTTGTACTCGTGGCCATCTTGAACGTTGTTCTGTATGCCTAAAGAGTTTCATGCCAGTCTTTTTTTAATTTCTGGACACTGTCTTTTTTATAATCTTGGTCAAGGTCTTATTGAAATCTTCAGCTAGACCGTTAGCCCGAGGATTATAGACTGAAGAGTATCTCCAATCTATTTTATCCTGCTGTGCGAAGCGGCTTATTTTATGGCTTCTGTAAGCTGGCCCATTATCAGAGATTATTCGTCGTGGAGTGCCGAACTGATAGATGACATGGGTTTTGAAGAAGTGGAGGATATTCTCCGTCTTCACCTCCCTTAGTGGTACTGCTTCTGCCTACTTAGTGAAGTCGTTAGTTGTTGCTAGTATGAACCGATGTCCTTTAATTGATGCCGGTTTGATAGGGCCAATTATATCCGTTCCCACATTTCGAACGGCCATCTAGTCACTGTCGGGTGTAGAGGATTTAGATGTTGATGGATGAAGTCCCCGTGAATTTGGTACGAGTGACACTGCTTCACATATTCGAGGTAGTCCTGGATCATCGTGGGCCAATAGTAACCCATCCTTTTAATCTTGAGCTTCATCTTTGGCCCAGCTTGATGAGAACCGCAGAGTCTGTCGTGAATTTCTTTGACGACTTTCTTTGCTTCCTATGGCCCCAGGCATCTTAGCCATAGATAGTCGAACGATCTCTTATATAGAGTATCATTGACAAAGGCGAATGACAAAGCTCATTTCATGAGCTGATGTCTAAACGACACATTTTCGCGCGTTCGTCGGGACTTAAAGTAATCTATGAAGACTTCCCTCCAGTCCTTGACCTTTTCTTCGTTCTCTATTTGAAAGGCTACTTGTTTGGTTGTTTCTTTTCCTTCGGATGGCTTTCTCAGGTCTTCCGAAGATATATATGTTGGCGCAAGAACCTTACGGTTTTGCACAATGATCCTTTCGTCATTAAGGTCTTCATCGGCCAATTCCTTAGCCAATTTGGCCAATGCATCTGACTTGCTGTTTTCCACACGCGGTATGATTTTCAGGGTATAGGAGGAGATTTATGTCAGTAGTCGCTGCACTTTTCACCATATTTTATCATCTCTGGCTTGCATGTTTGATAGTCGCCATTTACTTGGCTAACGATCAGCCGGGAGTCTCCATATATAAGGAGGTATCCGACTCCCATGTCGATAGCGATCTTGAGACCTTCTATCAAAGCTTCGTATTTGGTTTCGTTGTTAGTCCTTGGCTCCGTTAAGGAGAGGGCATAACGTAATATCCCTCCTTGCGGGGTCACGAAGATAAGGCCCACCGCAGCTTTGATTATGTGGGTGTTTTGCTTTCGCCTCTTCATGGAAGATGCTACATCGAAGTAATGTTCCCATTGGGAATCATTTTCTTCTTCGATTGCATCGAACGCATGTTCGTCTGGCAACTCACAATTTAAGGGAGAGTTGACTAGTATCAAATGCTCCGCTAGAAAGTTGGCTACGGCCTGCCCTTTCACCGCTTTGAAGGGATGATATGTTTTGAGAACTCCATCAGGAGGAGGGCCCATTTGGCAAACCTTCCTGTTAGTATGACCCTTGACATTAGATATTTGAGAGGATCCACCTTTGATATAAGATGGACCTCGTTTGCAAGGCATAATGTCTAAGCTTCGTTATTGCGAAGATCAACGCCAGGCAATACTTTTCGATGGGGGAATAGTTGCTTTCTGCCCTTAGGAGAACTCAACTCAAATAGTACAGAGCTCTCTCCTTTCCCTGATCATTCTTTTATGCCCATAGCACGCCTAAAGAACCCTCAAGGGCCGTTGTATATAGGATAAGGGGTTTTCCCTTAACCGAAGCAGTCAATACCGAATGATTTTGCAGGTATTGCTTGATTTCGTTCAGTGCATTTTGGCACTTTTGATCCTAGACGAATGGGGTCCCCTTCTTCATCAAATGACTGTAGGTACGGAATTTTCCGGAAAGGTTGGCTATGAACCGCCAAATATACGCGAGCTTTCCTTGGAGAGATCGCAGTTATTTGAGGGTTCTTGTCATGGTAATTTCCATAATTGCCTTGATCTTTGAGGGTTGATTTTGATACCTCGGTGACATATGATGAATCCTAGGAATTTTCCTGAGGAAACTCCAAACATGCATTTTAGAGGATTCATCTTTAGATTATACTTCCGAAGACGTTGGAACCTTATTTTTAGATGTTCCCAATGTTCCTCATGAGATTTTCTCTTTACCACAAAGTCGTCAATGTAGCATTCGACAATCTAATAGATAAGGTCATCGAAGATCTTTGTCATGGCCCTCTGGTAGATAGTGTCAGCGTTCTTCAAACCGAAGGGCATTACCTTATAGCAGAATATGCCCAGCGGGGTTCAGAAGGTAGTATGCTTCTGGTCTTCACGGTGCATTTTTATTTAGTTGTATCCTGAAGATCCATCCATGAATGAGGAGACCTCATGGGTAGATGTGTTATCGATCATAAGCTTGGTAACGGGCACTGGGAAGTCATCTTTCGAGCAAGCTTTGTTGAGATCCCGAAAGTCCACGCAGATGCGAACCTTCCCATTTTTATTCATCACTGGAACGATGTTAGCGATCCAATCAGGGTATTGAACTTCTTGGAAGAACCCGGAGTCAATTAGTTTCTTGATTTCAGCGTTGATACTTATCCCAAGTTCGAGTCGCATCCTTCTTGGTGTCTGTTTGATTGGCTTTATATCTGGTGATATAGCCAGTTTATATACTGCCACTTTTGGATCTAGACCCGGCATTTCAGAGTAGTTCTAGGCGAAGCAATCTTTATACTATATGAGCACGTCTTTCAACGTGGCCACTTGTTTTTCAGATAGTATCTCAATGACGAATGTTGGCATCGGATCATATTCTATCCCTAAGTCAATTTTTCTTAGATTTTCCGCTGTAGTGTGTATCCCATATTCTAGCTTTTTTGGTGCTGGTGGAAACTACAAGATTAGCTCGTCCTCGACTTCATTTGCGAAGCTCCTGTAGAGGTCATCCGTAGTCCCGTACCCTCCCTCTTTTGAGTTGTTATCATACGGTAGGTACAAGTTCGCTTCCATTCTCGATGTTGAGCTGGTCCTATCCTGATGGTATTGGTCCTCTTTGGCTCATGCTTTTGTGGCGGGGTTACTCTCCCGCTGTCGGATAACGTAAACATGCCTTGTCGGTACTGTTGGTCTACCCAGTCTTTGAAAATGAAGCAGTCTTCAAGAGGATGACCTATTACTCGGTGATAGGAGCAATAATCTGGATGATAGACCTCGTTTATTTTTTCGGGGTGTCGAGAATCCGGGAGCGTCATCATTTGGTGCTTCATGACAAGGTTGAATATTTTCCTTTTCTTGTCTTGGGGGAAAGAGTATTCCCGACCCATCTTTTTATAAAGGACGGGCTTCAATCAAGCTTTTCTCGATTGAATGGCGTCTTTGATCCGCTTTGTTGTTTTTGAATGTTATTTGCGTTCTTGGCCCTACTTTTTCCTCCATTTCGTGGTTTTCCCCTTTTGCGAGAACATACTGTGGGCCGGGAATGAAGAGCACTGTGGTCTAGTTTCTCCATACATTGCCGGGTGAGACACTGCGTCTTGGCCTTTTCATAAATGACCATTTCACGGCTATGGTTGTCCCGGCTCGTTTGACAAGCTTCTTTTATTAACTTGTCGATTTGTTCTTCGAGCGACGGACTTAACGTTTTCAAAGCGGGATCTTTCTCCGATTCGATGTCACAACTACTTGGGAGAGCGTTTTCCGCTTCACTTGAGCTATTTACGACACGGCAACTGTAGATTTGCTCCCGTTTCTTGGACTGAACGTATCCGAGTCCGGTTGTCTCCATTTTCCCGTTGGGCATCTTTTGCTCAGTTCCGGGAATGTCCCATATCTTTTTGTAGAATTGGGCTCTTCGAACAGTTTGTTCGAGGGGTACGCCTTGTCGTCTTAACAGCTCTTTCAATCCTTCCATGTAATATCTTGGTAGACGGATGGGTTGAATTCTGTCAAGTGTAAAATTGGTATCATGCCAGACTTCTTTTTCTACTTTGGTCTTTGTAGATTGGTAGAAGAGGATCACCTTTTCACCCCTTCGCCTAGGAGGTACGTAGAAAGTTTGTAGCTCTTGTACGCTGTATGTATCGAGTGCATCAAGTTCCATATAGTGCCAAGGCGGAGCCATTGTAATTTGTAGACTCTTGTCTGCTCCGGCAAAATTTTGCATTGGTGGGAGGAAGAAGAACACTGCGTTGGCCTCGTCCTCTGAGTCACTGCCAAAGACAAAAATAGGATTAGATGGTTCGGGCTCATTGCTTTACCTTTGGGGTAGTCCCGAGTAGACTATTTATTCATCTTCCTTGGTATCGCTCCCAAAGATCGGGATAGTGGCAATGGAGTTCTGTTTATTCACCGGCTTATGACACCTTTCTGTATCCTTGAAGTCTGGTAGGAAGTACTTTGCATCTTCGTATTTTCGGACTTTATTTACCGAGAACATATTTAGCTCTCCCGTGATGGTGTACTCCGAACCATTCTTGAAATACTTCATACATTGATGTTGTGTAGAAGGGATGACATTGTACTCGTGTAACCAAGGCCAGCCGAGAAAAGCGTTATAGCAAGTCTTGGCGTCAATGACGTGAAATTTGATGTCAGTGATGAGCAGTCCGAAGCGTAGCATCAGTATTACGGAGCCAAGCATCCCTGACGACTGTGATTCGAACCCGGAGATGGTAATTTTATCTCGGGAAAGGTGATGAACGTTCATGCAAATTTCCTTCATCACTCTCACATGGAGAAGGTTGATGGAGGATCCGTTGTCGACAAGGATTTTCCGTATCTTGCTGTCATGGCAGTACTCGGTGATGTATAACGGGTGATTATCTTCGCATGTACCGTGGAGGAGATCCTCATCGCTGAATGTAATATCATCCGTGTGAACTTCTGCCAATTCATCTTTCATCTTTTCTTCTGCGAGGAAAGATTGAAACTAATCGGGCTCTTGTAATGCCTTGATCAGGGAATCTCATGCCTCTTTAGAAAGGAGGAGAGCATCCAATATGCTCAGTTGTGAGGGTATTTTCCTCGGATGTGTCAGGACGTTGTAATCCACCTTGTTTTTCTTAGAAGGGTCATTTACAGCGAGCTCTTCGAAAACTCCATCATCGACGGCAATTTCCTCAGGGATTTTCCCTTTCCCTTTCTCTTTTTTGTTCGATCCTTTGTTTGTAGGTCCGAGGTTCTTCTCAGGCAGTGTGCGGTTACGCAGTTGAATATTCTCGCAATTCTTCTCCTCTTATTCTTTTTTAGAGGCAGAGCCATTGAAGAGAGGGTTGAGGGGTATTTCTTCCTCAAAATCGCTCCCAAAGATAAGAACTTAGGGTTTTTCCCTTTCCGAACTGGTACCAACCATATGATAGTTGCCGGTCATTTTTTCATGTGTGTTCGTCCTACTGTTTTTTCGTTGACAAGCACGAGCTTCGCGCTTCATCTTCTTGAAGTGTTTTTGACGGGTAACGTATCCTTCCCACCACTTCTTGAAGGCATTGCATTCCTCGGTGTGGTGGGTGACCCTCCGATGATATAGGCAGTAGTTTGGATGCGATTCTTCTCCATCGAGGCTTATGATCCCAGGAGTGGTCCTTACGAGTGGAGGCAGCTTCATCCCCCTTGACAGGGCTTTGGCGAACCACTTCTCTGTTTTGATACTGCTCTTATTTGTAGCAAGTGTGCTTTGGTTTGGTCGGAGTACTTTATGACTCATCCTCGTCGCAGCTTCTTTATCTTGATGCTGATGCTTAGCCTTTTCATATATGGCTGTCTCGCGTTCTCGGTCAACTTTGCTTTTTTTAAAGGCTTCGTTTAACTGCCTTTCGATCGGGTCTTCTGGCAGTTCCGGGGATTTTAGCGCCGATTCTGCCCCCAGTTCTTCTGTGTTGTTTTCTGACATTAAGGGAGCTTCTTCGTCATATAACGACGAATGGGAGACCATGTGGCAACTTGCTATACGGTCTTCGGTGCTTTCTGATGAGTCATTTCCCTCATCATTGTCACTGTCTCCATCCTCAAGAATATGCTTCAGGAACTCTTTGAGCGTGTCTGGTGTCTGCGCCTTCTGGTTGTATTCCTCCAGCGCGTCAATGTATTTTTGTAGATCTGTGCACTTTCGTCATACTCGGCAGGTTGCACAGGCTTCTTGGTCTTCTTCTTTTTTTCAAAGACTTCGAAGGCTTGACTTGGGATTTTTTCCCTCGTCAACAATTCTTGGTGCGGGACGAGGTTTTAGCATCCCTTCGATTATTTCGGGTTCAAGTGGGCTTTTCCACCTGACTGCCGGATATACTTGTAGATCCTTCAACATTATTTTAGTTTTTACTAAAAGCATGACTTCCTATAGAGTTTCTTCCACCAGCGAGCATGATTCCCCCTGCGCATCCTCCTTTTTGGGAGTGTGTTTCTGGGGCGGGTTTACCTTCTGGTTATCAGACAGCGTGAATTTCCCATGTTGATACTAGTCCTCGACCCAGTTTTTGAAGATGTAGCAACCTTCAATTGGGTGGCTTACCATTCTGTGATAGGAGCAGTAGTTAGGGTTGTTGACGTCGCTGGGTTTCGGTGGACGCCACGGATCTGGCAATGTGATGAGTTTATTACGCATTGCCAATTCGAACAGTCTCCTCGTCTTGTCGTGGGGAAATGAGTAAGCGCGTCCTATTCTTTCCTCGAAGGATGGGCGCGGACGTGCATAATTTTGGCGAGCGGCTGTTTTCGGGCCACTTGGCTGTTGTTGAGTATTGGCAATGAAGGCCACTTTCCCTTTACCCTTATTATTTCGAGGGTCCTTACTTGAGGTGGAAGGCCCGTGGCTCATCTGGTCCATTTAGGCCAGTTTATCTATCAGAGCCTGAAAGGTTGTGGGCTTGAAGAACGTCATGAGCTGGGAAACAGTCGTTTGAGGATCAAGGGTCCCGATGAACATGCCCACGGTGGGAGACTCTTCAATGCGCTGTTCGCACTTAGACCACAGGTTCCGCCACCGGATCGCGTATTGGACCCAGGTTTCTCCCGACTTTACATTGGCATTGATTAATGCCGTGATCGGAGTTCATTCGCTCGCGCTGGCGAAACGCTATGTGCAAAGCAGTTCAATCTCTGTGAATGTTTTCACGGAGTCATTTGGGAGCTCCAAGTACCATTCAAAGGACGTTTCTGACAGGTTGCCAATGAACTGGCGAAGCAACAATTTGTCGTCGCCTCCAGTGTTGCCGCACAGAGCTCTGAATTGCGTGACGTGTTGGTGAGGGTTGCATGTTCCTTTGTATACAAGGAACTTGGGCATCATATATCCTGGTAGGTACTTGGTTTGATCATACCATCCTGGATATGGTCGCCCGGTCCTGACAATCTGGCCGGCGGCTTCATTAGCTTGATGAGCTTTTATTTGTTGAGCAATGTAATCATTAAGGGTGGCCTTAGAGATCGTTTCTTCTTTGGCCGCTGTTAAGGCCGGAGGAGGGTTTGATGTTTCCCTTCTATCATCCTCGATGATTATCGATGGATCTTCGGCCGGGGATTCTTGCTGGATCATCATTCCAACCATATCTTGGAACAAAAGAGCCATTTTCTTTATCTTAGCAGCTTGTTCAGCGGCTTCTTTTTCCTTCCTCTCGAGCACCCTTTGCAAAAACTTTGTATTGGTCTCCAGCTCTTGGCGCTATTCATCTTCTTTGTCCGGGCTTTCTTTCTATCCGGTAAGTGCTGTCATTTTATTCAGCATTTCTTGGAGCTTTTGTTGTTGCTCCTGAGCCTTTGTCAGCAACCGAGTTTGCGATCGGTGACTCACTGAAGCATGGCTCCCTTCTTGTCTATTGGTCATATAGACGGTATGGACGGCAGGCTTGGGGCCATCGCCTTTGGAATTTTCCACGGGCGGTAGAGTTTTCTCAAGTCTTATTCTTTTATGAGAGATTGGAGTTGAAGGAACCATTGTGAAAGGCACCTGTTTAGGAGAATTCCTTCGTTGTATGGCGGAGGAGTGGTCTTTTTTTTGTCGAGCCTTTGATTTCTTATGCCGACAAGAGTGGTTTTGGTCAATCACAGAGTCTTGGACTTTTTGCCAGACCCTATGAATTTGCGAGGAGAGCCGCTGATAAGGCCGCTCCGGCTTTGCCTGTACTGCAACTTTTGTAGGTGGGGGTGATTTTTTTAGCACCGCCGTTGGGGAGTTTTTGCGCACCATCCTAAGTGGATCAAAGATGTTCCCGGTTGGAACTGTAGTGTCGACTTCCACCATTAGAGCTGGTGGGGTAAGTACAAAAGGGGAGTTGCTCCCAGCTTCTCTCATTCGGCGCCAGTGGCGACGTCGAGCGTGCCTTGTTGAAGGGACCGCCTTAATTTTGTAAGCGGCTTCATCATGCCCCTGGTTTTGCTGAGGAGTTTGAATCGGTGCCAGCATGTTGAAGACCGACGTCCTTGATGGAGTTTGAGGAGGGCCGGCCAATCTTTCGAAGACTGATCGCCTAATGGCTTCACCTACAGTAAGAGTAGGGAGAGCTAGCCATTTTAGGGTACCTCCCTCTAGTATCACGAGCTTCTTTATAGGCCCGTTTGAGTTCTTACTCATCCTGTTGAAGACTGAGACGCAAGATTTGGATGGTCCATTGAGAGGGGTCGTTATGGTTGTCAGTCAATCAAAGTCCGACCTTCTAGGAGCTTCTTCTTACGGCGCTGAGACACCGAAACTCACAGGTAGGAGCATGGTCCCAAAGAATGATCCAGTAGTGGCATGTGTGACTTGCCCCACTGGCATTAAGAAAATAGAGGCCATGTTGGGCCCATAGGTCACTCCTCCAGTTAGGGTGGAGCGGGTGTTACTGTTGCATGCAGTGCATTGAGAATTCATTGATTTTCAGCACAGGAGCAAGGAACCAAGTTTCAGTACCTCGAGTCCAAGGGCAACCATAGCGAACCGCGATTTTTCTCGCAAAACACGACACACGAAGTGTGGAGTAGAAAGTGGAAAAGGTCTCACCGGGCGTGCCAAAATCTGTTCAACGCTGAAAGTCCGAACTGAGATGTTGGGACGTCTAGCCTGAATTTTGGGGCAGATGCTATTTGGACTTATCCACCCACCTCTCTGAAGATACCAAGTTGATTTATGGCACTGTATATCGGAGGTTTGGATAGACGCGACCGTTGTAGCAGACTTCATCAGATTCCCTCTCATTTGTGAAGGGTTTTTGATTGTGGGGACGCTCTTCCCTACAGACGCAAGCCCCTGCAGTTAATTACGTTAACACGTTGCGATAACCCCTTTCTCCTGCTCCAGCAGTTCACTTCGTGTCGTGTTATGTTTGTTTTTATTTTGGTTGCCCGTGGATTGTATACGGAAACTAATTTATGTCGTCTCCTGTAGGGCGCGGATTAGTCCAAATCCGTATATTTTAGATTTGGGTTTGGGTCTAGGATTTGCTTGACGGGGTCTACATTGATAGCTTAGTTTGCCAACGGGAATGAACTTAAGATGCAGATCTTATATAAATGAGGTCCATCCGTTCATAGGATATTTGGGTTTGATATAAGGATCGTTAGTCATATTTGAGACTAAGATCAACTTAGAAACAAATGAGCATATGGGCTCACTCATATTAATTTAAGGACATCACGGTCCATTATCGCCGTGTTTGGGGGCGAATATTAGTTTAAGGAAATTTCGGTCCAACGTTCCTATTTTGGGGATGAGTATTAGTTTTAGCACATTTCGGTCCAACATTCTCATTTTGGGGACGAAATATTAGTTTAAGGACATTTCGGTCCATTATTCCTCTTGCGCGCACGTGTATTTGTTACGTAGCGGAGTAAACAATGGTGACATGGAATGCACCCAATTTAGGGTGCGATCCTATTTGAGGTGTGCACGTTAATTTGGAAATGCATCAATGTGGGATGTATCATTCCCTATCTTGATGAAGTTTTATATCAAGTTGGGACGAGAAAAGAGTTGTTGGTTGTCGGGACCTGCTACCTCTCTGAATACATTGAGGAATTACAATGACATATATCATAGGTGTGGAGAGATGTACCCTTGAACCAAATCCCGTATTCGAGTGAAAAGACCATGGTGGATCATCTAAGAATCGTTAGTCTTATTTGAGACTAAGATTAACTTAGAAGATAAGGGATGAATATCGTCAGTCTTGTATGGGACTAAGATCAGTTTGGATATCAAGAACATAAGCTTAGCCAATTTGGGCTAAGATTGGATTTCTGTAACACTCAGCAGTGCTAAACACTCAGTTGCATATAGCGTTCACGTGTGTTTCAAGTGAGGCACTGAAATAGTGCTAAGCACTAGTCTTTTGAAGCGCTCACATGTGTTTCACGTGAGGCGCTGAGCGTTTAACGCTCACGTGTGTTCCACATGAAGCGTTGCACTAGTCTAAGTGCTAAACTTTTCTGTTTTCTGACGCTCACGTGTGTTTCACGTGAGGTGCTGGCGTCTGACGCTCACGTGTGTTTCACGTGAGGTGCTGAGTTCTTTGGAGATTTAATCTCTGTTGATGTTTTTAGAGATTTTAAATCTCTATTAATGGTATTTTGACCATTAACGATCACCAAGATCACTGTTTTGAGGACCTTGGATCGGATTCTTTAAGAACTAAGTTCTTGATTTAGAGGAGCTAAGTTCCTGAAGTATTATGGACTCCATCTTCTCTATGTTCTTTTATCCATGTTCTTTTGTACATGTTTTCAAAGAGATTAAATCTCTGTTGATGGTATTTTGACCATTAGCGATCACCAAGATCACTATTTTGAGGATTTAAGATTAAGTTCTTTAAGAACCAAGTTCTTGTTTTATGAAGGAACTAACTTCCTGGATTCTAAAACTCTATCTTCTTTCTTTTCAATTTTGTTCTTCCCTGAATCTTTGATTCTCAATAACAAGATCTTCCCGATGAGAATTAAATTCTCAACTTGTGAAAGACTTGTCTTGTGGATCTCAGATTCAGAGAAAGAACTAAGTTCTTTTAAAAGAGTTAAACCCTTCAATAGGTAAATGAGATGTTTTGATCTTTGTTTTTTTTATTTACCTAGGGTTTTGAGAAGGAAGATCTTCTTCTTTTCTTATCGAGAATTAAATTCTCTGTTGTTTTGTGGAAGCTTGTGAGAACCGTTTGGATATTTTTACAGAAGTTTTTGGGGGTGGTCTCTTCCCTATTTTTTTTTTATCCAGTTCCCTCTTTTTCCTCATTTTTTTTGATTAATCTCTTTGCTCCTATTTATAGTAGAAGAGAAAAATCAATTTGTTGAGAAAATCTCTCATTGAGAGATCATGATTGATTTCATAATCAATCAAAATGATCTTTTAGATCAATTTGTGAATTTTATTCACCGTTGGATTTTTAATCCAAAAGCTCTCTGTTTAACAGAGAAGATTTCTTGTTTGTTTAATAAGATTAGGAAATATTTTCCTAAAATAGAATTTTATTCTATCATATGAATATCTTGTTAGTTAAAAAAAATTAGAATTTTATTCTATCATATGAATATCTTGTTGGTTTAAAAAGATTAGAATTTTATTCTATCTTATTCTATCTTATTAGTTGAACAAGATTAGAAAGATATTTTTCTAACATAGAATTTAATTCTATCATATGGATATTTTGTTAGTTAACAAGATTAGGAAGATATTTTGCTAACATAGAATTTAATTTTATCATATGGATATCTTATTAGTTTAACAAGATTAGAATTTTATTCTGTCATATGAATATCTTGTCAGTTTAACAAGATTAGGAAGATATTTTCCTAACATAGAATTTAATTCTATCATATGGATATCTTGTTAGTTTAACAAGATTAGGAAGATATTTTACTACAATAGAATTTAATTCTATCCGATAGAATTTAATTCTATCGGATGGTTTAACTGATTTTATCACCAATGGATTTTAAATCCAAGATTCTCTGTTAGAGAAGATGGATTTTAAATCCAAGATTCTCTGTTAGAGAAGATATTTTCATATTAGAATGATCAAAGAAAATATTTCCTAAATAGAATTTATCATTTGATGATTTATTATCACCATTAGATCATTGATCCAACGGCTCTATTTAACAGAGAATATCCCAGTTTTTAGGGAAATATTGCCCATGTAGAATTTAATTCTACCATCTTTAATTTGGGTGCTGACGCTCACGTGATATGCACGTGAGCGCCGCCTAAAAATCTAATTCTTTTATAAATAGTCACTCACATGCTTTGCACGCCGACGCTTACGAGTGTTCCACGTAAGACGCCATTATAGGATTTAATCCTAACAGAGGCTGGTGCTGGCGCTCATGGGGAGAACCCGTGAGGCACTCAAGGATTTAATCCTATCTGAGACGATACTTACATGCTTTGCATGTGGGTACACATGTTTAACACGTGGAGGTTTCTCTTTATTTTTTAAGGGAACATCAAGCTTTGAACCAAATTTTTTTGGCGGGAACACCAACGTTTGACTGTGGGAATTTGAACCGCTCCACTCGTCAGGGTTCTGAGTGGAAATAGGTATTCTGCTTGGAGCAGAAAAGTTTTTGGAAGCAAATCTTTTGTCGAGGACACATGAGTCAATTCTGTATCGGGAATGCAGATAGCTATCCACAAATCATCTTTCATTCGGTTACAGTTTCAGTTTCGGCTTTGGATATTTGGATAGCTTAATGGGACAATTTGTTTTATGAGTTTCTTATGGTTTTGAGTATTGACCACCCTTCTATAAATGTCATGAGTGGCATGATAGATTAGGTCAATAGATAAATGGGATGACTTAACCACCTTGGGTGGATGAGTTGGCATTTGAGCCAAAGTCAAATCATCTACTTGTTAGAGTTATCTTGGAGGCAAAACTACCAAAGTAAAACCATTTGGATATCCATTATAGATAATTCACTCCGATAGATACGAACCAATAAACGTGAAGACACGTAGTGGAGTTTCCAAATTCGACACCTTCATTAATAATTACACGATAGGCTACTGATCTCACACGGAACTGAAGCGTTGATTTGTATCAAGCGCTGTATCAGTAAAGTGTAGAGTCAGCTCACATAAACATAGTTGTACGTTTTTCTTTTGGAGTAGTTCTGGGAACTGTAAGTAAGCCATGTGTATTTATTTTAACAGTTCAGGGAACTGAATGAAGGAAAAGGAATCGTTAGATAGCTGACGACACCGTAAACTCTACAACAAGATGATTTGTGGAGAGAAGAATTAGGAAACTGCTAGATGTGACAAAGAACATGATGGTAAAGGCCAATCTTGCATATTGTTTGGGAGAGGCACTGTTGACTGCTGCTTATGTTCTTAGTCATGTGTTTTTAAGGACAATATAGTGAACACTTTATGAGTAATGGATGAACGAGAGACCTGGGAGGTCACTTGTGTCTATGAGTATGTTATAAGACCGTGACTAACATTTAGTACTGCGACGTTGATTTTCTCGGAGAGGAAACAATGAACGATTTTCTTAGGGAAGAAACATCGAGAGATTTTCTTAGGAAGTAATTTTTGCAAAAGGCATAAATAGGTCGGAATTTGAGATTTTACGAGATTGAGGAGTCTCCTAGTCGGTCAGCGGTGCTGTAACAACCGAGTACAGTTATGCTAATCTCTGTTTCCGTATTTGTTTGTATGTGGTATTTTATTGATTTATCAAGTTCGGATGAATGGTAGTTTACTTTTACATTGCATTTGACCCGACCCGCTTGCTTGAACTGGTTGATTCATATTTATAGACTACCCTGGCTTGTTAAATAGACATGTGCATCTAGTGTAAAGTGCATATTGGCATTTCATCTAGCATCGCATATTTTATCATATAACATTTTAGGTTATGTAAAATAAATTAAAATTGTATTTCATAACCTGCATGATACCCCTAACCCTATGGTAGCATCCATGCATCTTGTTCTCGTCCTGTTCAGTGAAACGGACGTGTTTGGATGGCTACGCGCACGTACGTGCATCCGTTCTTGAGGGTATGCTTTTTAGTTACCTAATCATTCATTTTAAAATTTGGAAGTCGCATTTAATTTTCGTTTTTTTAAATCTAAATTTTTGGACCCGTCCCGGGCGCGTTTTGGAATATTTTTGTATCCGCCTAAATTCAAATTTATTAATTTTATTTTAAACTTTTCCTTTAAAAATTTCGTTAACAGAACAAATCCTTTTGGTTTTAAAAATATAAAATCTTTTAAATTTTGTTAACCAATCCCCAACCTCTCTTTCCTTGCGCCGGCCCCACACTCCAGCTCTTTCTCATCTTTCTTTCCTTTCTCTCTCTCTCCTCTCGCGCATCCCTCTCTCTCTCTCTTCTCGGTATCACTGTTGGCTTCTCGAGTGTGGTCACCGCGGCCACGCTATGGTCACCTCCCTCCTTATTTCTCTCTCTCTTCTCTATTTAAACCCCCGAGCTCGCCATGAGAAACCCACGCAAACTCTGCCGCCTCCTCAAACCCTAACCCTAACTCCTCTACTCTCAACCCTGCTCCTTAACCTCGTCACCATCTCCTTCTCCTCCTCCTCTTCTTCTTCTTCTTCTTCTTTACCCATTCCCGAGCACCTCCTGCAACTCCTCAACCCACAGAACCCATCACCGCTGATCACCTCTTCTGCTCGCCTCCATCTTCATCACCATCTCATCATCTCTATCTCCTTCTTCCCTCTTCTCCCCTACACCAGATCCCTGCACCCAGGAACCCCAGCCAACAAAACCCGAGACCAAACCCAATCCACAGAAAACCATAGACACCAAACCCTAGCTTCGCCGGAGATCGTTCACAGCCGTCGACACCCTCACGACCCCTCTCTGCAAACCCTGTGAGCAACCCCTCTTCTTCTCATTTCTCTTCCTCCTCTTTTCTTTCTTCTCATTCTTTCTTTTCTTGCTTTTCTTTTCTTTAATTCTTGTTTTCTGTAGTTCGCCGGAGCTGTGACGACGTCGACGATCCCGACGATCCAGCGAGCATATCTGACCCATGTGATCCCCTTGTACGTTGTTTGGATCCGTTCCGTATACCGTGCGTGCGTCGCGACTTTTCCCGCCGACGTGTGACGTTCCATATACCCGTTTCTTGATCTGTCGAGGCAAGTAAAACTTGCTACATGCTATTCATATTATTTTATACTTAATTGCATATTAAACCTGTAGATTAAATCTAATATCACATGTTCCATTTTAATATTCTGATGTTTCATTTATATCACTTGTAGATCTAGAACCTGAAACATTTCATATTGCATATTAGATTGCGATACACGATACCCATGTCCATATTTAAATCACATAATGATTATCTGTATAGCCCATATTACCATTTTAAATAGTTTATAACTTTCGGATACCTAGTTGCATCCTTTTAGCCTATTTTATATACAATTGCATCCCTAGATCATTTAATACATAATAACGAGATTTTAACATTCCATATTTGATTAAGTGTATTTTACTTAGTATTGGAACCATAACCCAAACTCAAATCGATAACCGTGCATCCATATATTTTAATCTGTACCTATTTGCATACCGCATTACAATGTTCCATTTTATTGTTCCATTAGTACCCCATACTTGTTTGTATGCCCATGCTTATTTTTAGTTTGATTATGATCACCTACGTGACATGTTGTGCACCCCTGACATGACTTGATACATCCATTACTTGACACGATGTGATACCGTGCACTTTTTGACTTGACATGATAACTATATATTACCTGACTTGACTCGAGGTACCATGGCTTTCTCTATTACCTGATCTTGTTACTAATACCAACAAAGCTGACCTGTTGTCCCTACGGACATTTCTTGTTGTCTATCCAGACAAACCTATACCTGCCTGATCCTGTGTTGGCATTAACTCCAGATTATTTAATACCTGACTTGAACATATATAACTTGGGGGTATGGGGAAATCAATGATGAAACCTGACTTGTAACTCGACAGTTCGATACCTTTTCTGATCAGTCTTACGGGCTAGGCCAGCCCAGGGGTGATGCTGCTGACATCACTCGTCATTACCTACTACCCTTTTACTGCTTTGCGGCACGTCTCGGATTCACCCCGAGAGTCATAGACCGTGATCCCGGGCACGCACGGGATACTATTGAGTTACATCGATGATTCATCAAATTGATTTCAAAGACTTGAGAGTAGTTAACCCAGTAGACCAGTCTAGATTACTCACTGCACATCACCTATGCCTTACTCTTCACTGTCCTATTTATATTACTGTTATACCTGTTTGACCGTTCATACTCATGCCTGCATGACTCGTTACCCCTGATTATATTATTATTGATGTTATGACGCACTGACGTCTGGGTTTTGCATGGCCTAGATCATCTACCTTTGTCGCAGGCTGATCAGGAGTACTGCCGCTGTTAGACCGAGCAGTGAGGATCCTGTTGGTATCCAGTTTTACTTTCCAGGTGTTTTATTTATTGGATCTTTTGCTTCCGCATATTATATTATTTCTTGACTCATTTATTCTGGCTCATGGACATGTACTAGACAGTTTAGTTTACTTTCTTGTTCTTGATATCTCTACAGCCGTAATGTGACTGTGGAGGGATTTTTCCTATCCACGGGTAGCATGGTTGGCTCTGTCACGTACCTATCTTAGCGTACTCTGGGATACGGGGCGTGACAGGGTTTGTTTGGTATCAGAGCCATTGGATTTAGGTTAATCGGGTTTGATTCTTTTGTAGTTCGGTATTGGACCCAATACACGAATCGGAATACTCGTGATTAGAACATGTCCGGCCACTTTACCATCCTGCCATTCTTGAATCTTAACCTCCTCCTGATTATACTTTTACGATATGCAAACCTCCCTTGCATATCGACTCGAAACCTGGTTTCCTTTTGTTATCTCTAGAACTTAGACGACTTGGGTGGAGTTATGTAATTGTAGCTATGATACCGCGGCATGGTTACAATGCGGTACTCTATTTAAGTAACTTGGAGTTCTAGCCTTGATTCATATCCTTGATCTATATTTTGATTCTGTTATCATGCTAATCCTTTGGGTGCTTTGATTTCAGGAACATGGCAGGAAAGAATCTGAAAACGTACCAGAGGCGTGTTGACGAAGCCGCGATGCTTGGAGTAATACGTGGGATGTTGGAGAACCAAAAGCGACAGACCGAGCTGCTCCAGCAGCAAGCTGAATCTTTTCAGGAAGTTTTTCGGACTGTTCAGCAGTCCGTGAACAATGTGGTGGCCAGACCAGTTGATCGTGTGGGTACCGTAGCGGATTTCAGGAGACAAGGTCCGTCTGTCTTTACTGTCCTGGAAGAGCCGTTGCCAGCGAAGCAGTGGCGGGTTGACACGGAGAATTTAATCATTGCGGCACAGATTCCAGAGGATAAGAGGGTGGATGTGGTACACATCCAGTTGGTGGACTATGCCCGTGTTAGTTATATGTATGCCCTAGAGGCCATTACTGTACATAGGATGTATATTGTAGTGGATGCTGGGACATATATAGGGAGGATTTTCTTGCTCGACATGATAGTATGCTATCTGGTTACTCTTTACCTTAACGTGTACTCAGATTGTCTCTCTATTACATGTTGGTAAAGCCCTTAGGATGTGTGCTTGACTACCTGGACTATGATGCGGATCATACTAGTGGGGACATGGTAGTCCATAAGTACATCCTTCAAAGTCCCTAGTCGTGGGTGTATCGAGACGGGGCATCGATATACCAGAGTAGACTAGCGTGTACCTTCTCGACCCATACATATGGGCAATGGATGATCCCATATCCATCGGTGTTTGACATCAGAGATGATATACGGGTGCTCAGTAGAGACTGGGTACACTGGACGGACTCGCCGAGAACTCCCAGATGGTATTATACCTTACGTCAGATGGCAGTTCTCTGGTGACACTGGTACAGAGTAGTCTGTTGACCCGAGATCGTCATAGAGTCTTGTGTGGTTCCCACTGTGCTTTGATTTCCATCTTACCACGTCCAAGTGGGCGTGCAAAACGGTGGTTTTTAGGTACAGTCCCGAGTCACATGGAGGCAATGAGCGATAGGAGGGGATTCGTCTCTCCCGGTATAGGGAGTTGATGTTGCACTGTGTTCGATTGGCTATAACAGGAAGTCCCTGGCCAGGGCTAATCAGAGAATTGCTGGTAAGTGTTACCAGTAGTTTCTCGACCCGTTATGAGCCTCATATCGACACGACTTATCGAGCTATTGGGGTCTGACGTTTACCACCCCTAGGCAAGATATGCGACATATCAGACGACGAGACTGGACTGTACGATAGTGTTACTGGTTGGATTCATAGGAGTGTGAGCGGGCTTGCTCGTCGATCTTCTGATCGCTCAATACCCGGGTGGCCGTTACGTTTAGCAGACCGCTTGCGGCTTGTGGGTGTTTGATATGATCATCACCTGCTGCCGGCGTATTGACGAGTCTTTAGAGTCCTACACAGAGGTTTCCTGGCTCAAGCAAAACGAAATAGGAGCGCATATGAGATATGTGCGGGACCGAGAATAATGCGTGTATGTGATACCGTATTCTATTCTCGCGATTAATGTGTCGAATGGTTGTATGCGATGTAACCTAGTTATCGAATCAAGGATTGATTCGATAAATCGATACATTGGATATTAGTCGGTTATATGCGATATGACCGGATCGCTAAATCAAGTGTTGATTTAATGATTTAATGTATAATTATATATTTGATATATTACTTTGCATTAACTAATATTGGTTCACTTTAAATGGATTTTCTCGCTCGGATATGCACATTGTATATTCGATATAGTTTTGTGCACTTGATTGTATCATGTTTGATGATACATGTTTACTTGTGTATGTGTGAAGATTGAACCATGGTCATATGAATGGTTAGGGTTATGATTATTTATTCATTCATTTATTTATTTATTAGTTTTGGAAAATAATAGCAAAAGAGAAAAATGGTGGCTTTCTTTGTTCTTTCTTGAAGCTTCATGAAGACTTTGACCAAGTGATCATTTTGTCTCATGCTTAACCCTAACCATTCCACTCAACCATGATTCATTCTCTACACTTGACTATGGTTATATTACGATAAGTATTCATTTTATTTTCTTTGAGGATAATAATTATCATAAGATAATATTCATCTTCTTCTTCTTCATCTTCAAAGAAGAAAGCTTGCCTCATCAATGGCAAGTGAAGAAAATGAGTGAGAAATCCAATTCTAAAGTCTACCCGCTTCCTATTTCTTCATCCTCAACCTCTTGCCAAGTAGTAGAGTGTGTTTCATTCACAAGTTTTCATGGCTTGGTGAAGGTGGAGCTTGATCTTGTGATGCCTCGACGTAGATCATCTTCGGCACGTAGTCGATGACCTAGCCCGTCTATTCTCCGATGAAGCAGACGCTAGAGCCCGGGATCCATTTTGAACAGCGAGGAGACATCATCACGGAGCTATGGAGGTGGAGCACCGGATCTACAAAGGTTGTATTTCCGTTTATCTTATAGTTTAGTTGTAAACTAGCTCGTTTTATCGCCTAAACTACTAGCCAACGATCTAGTCTAGGGTTTCTCGGCACCGTATTTTTGAAATTGGCATGGTTGATGCCTCGTGAGACCTCCTTGGGGTGCCTAGGAACCTTTCACTTGTATCAGAGCTTAGCTAGAGCCTTAGGCGATGCGTAGACGCAATTTGAAGCCCGAACGAACCCGAAACCCTAAACCAAACATGCTCTCTGGAATTTTTCTAAAAACTGGGATTTTTCCAGATTAAAAATTGCCAAAGAATTCAGCAGGGAATTGTATGAGTTACTGTGAAGCACGTGATGCTAACTCCACGAAAGAGGCGCGGAACCGCGGCCCCCACCATGGGCTTCGCGGCGGTTCCGCGGCCACTTTGTTGAGTTACACCACGTGGCTTGCACAGTAATTCTTGTCTTGTAGTGCTGAGTCTTCTGGAAATTTTTAATATTTTATTCAAGAGTTGAATTTTCTGGGGTTGTTTTGGGGATTCGGTGTTTCTATCGGGGTATCAGATTTTGTCTATGTGGCTTTCCGGATAAATTTTAGAATATGTTAAAAAGTTCGACCGGATATAAATACCCAATTTTTCCACTGTCGGGAAATTTCCAAGTGTTGGATTTTTCCGTAGTTTAAAGACGTTCTAAGTAGTGCAAGTAACTCGATGGACCCTCTAGAAGACAACAAACCTTAACTCGATTATGTGACCGTCTTGAACTGCCCTTTGAACCTTCGGGTTTGGGGCAGTACGGCGTGCCACATGTGAGGCGTTGGCTTGACCCTTCTACGGCTGGACCGTTGGTACTGAGGCACGAACTGAATGTTTTTTAGACTTGTTTCATGTGTTGATCTGTATCGGGAAAACTTGGGTGTTCGATTGTTCGATCGGAAAGTTTGACATTTTCTATTTATCCGGAATGGGATACAATAATTGGAATTCACAATAAGTTATGAGATAACTGAATGAATGTTATAAACATAGCAGTTTAGTCTCACTTGATCGGTTGCCACGGAATTTTGATGTGATCAAAAGTCCGTCGCAATCACGTAGCGTACGCGGATACTCGCCGGGTAAACTTAATAGACAGCTACACCCCATAGCCCCGACCAAGTGACTGTAGGAGAACCCCGTCGCCGAAAGCATCCGTTCGGGTGCTCGCGGCAGCGGTGTTCCGCCTTGGTGCACTTCGTCGACTGTATCGGGGGTGCGGCCGCCTACTAAAGTTTGCGACGAGCATTCGATCAGGATGTCGGGAATCTTGTTGAATTGCCCGACTTGATATTGAAAAGAGTTTTCGATTTTGAGACTAAAATACGGGGTTTATAAATGTTAGGCATGCGATGTCTAAGTAATTCATTTGGTCAGGCATGCGATGTCTGAGGTGGTTGCGGATTCCAACTGTTGTAGTTTTACACTTTCTTTTCTGTGACCGTAAGTGTAATATGTGATATCGCCGGTTTCGTTGTTATATGTCAACGACAATTGGGATGCGCATATTTACTTACGTTGATGACATGTGATGTTATGTGTTGCTGGATATGTTATATTGGATCGTCGTGTTTGAATAGCCGGGGGTTTTTATGTAAGATGAGTGTTTTTCATTTTCATTCATGTAAAAACTTGTATGTAATATTCTTTTTTTTGGGGCACTTCCAGGTTGCGGAAGATGTCACCGTTTGTATATTATTTACTTTTCCGCACTAGGATAGACCCAAGGAGGAGGGCACAAGTAACCGGGTTCTGGAGTCCAGTGGGAGACCAACTCGAGGAGTCGAGTCCGGGTCTCCTAACTCTAGAATTGGTAAGGTTGCTTGTCGCTCTCGTAGGGGTCTAGGGGTGTGGGTTTGGCTATTCATCAAGACCGTGGAATCCGTGTTTTATACTGGCTCGTATTGATAACACGGACGTCCTAGTATATCCAATATTTCATATGTTTCTTCTGCTGCGATATCTGTGATGTGATCATGTGATGTTCTATGATAGATACAGTATATAGTATATATGATATATTATATAGACGTTACTTATGTTTTACACCCGCGCTAGCCCTGCCCCGCTCTGCCGTTAGTTACCTAACCTAACGGTGCACGAGGGGACATCGAGGCGAATGCGGATGGCAAAAGTGTACGTCATATTTATCTGTGATGATTAGGTACTTAAATGATGGGACTTCATTAATGTGATTAATGAAATAAAAGAAACCTAAGATGTTGTAGAATCGAATTTCAAAATTAAAACAGGTAGCTACAGTTCTTGCTTTGCACAGCGGTGTATATGATATATCCTGCACCTTATTCGATAAGGAAAGGACCGAGATCCCTTCACCGGGAGTGACTCCTTTAGCAATAACTGGCAGATGCTACACACTCGGTTTGTCTTTTGATTGCTTTTAAGAGTTTTTCTTTGCACGGTGATATATATGATATATCCCGCACCTCATTCGACGAGGAAAGGACCGACGATCCCTTCACCGGGAGTGACTCCTTTAGAAAAACTAGAAAAGACTCAAAGACACTCCATTTCAAAATTCATTCGATCCTACAACGATATCAAGTTCATTACGCAATAGGTTTTCAGAAAAACCTGTCGTAGCCCTCCGTCATTTCAGATAAGTTGTATATAGTATTCGTGCTGCATTTGTTGGCTTTCGTCAAGGTGCAGTGTGCGGTAGCTATATGCTGCTTATCTGCCAGCATACGATGCGATTGGATTAGGGTAGCCGTGCGGCTTTGTTGGCTTTCGTCAAGGGTCGTGCGGGTGGGTTTAATTCGATCAAGAAATGTACGGGTTGAACTTGACTAGCGGGCTATGGTTTGTTGGCTTTCGTCAAGGTCATAGAACGCTAGGGGCAAAATATTATCGGGAATTTCAAGTGTTGAAATTTGCAATGAGATTGCATACCTTCTATGAGATAGTTGGATCCCGATACCCGCTGCGAGTAATTGTTACTCCTGGGAGAGTTTTACACATTACAATTAGCCGATCAAGTAGGTGTCTAGAAAGGTGTTAACGAGTTACGCCTCTGGGAAAACGATGTTTACATTAATTAGGTCCGTGCGAAAGCACGGGACACCTCCCTCAAAGTACCGACACTGGCCTGGCTGAAAGATTGGCGAACTTGTAGTGTGTAATTAATCCCGGCTAGTCTTTCCTTTTAGGGTTTGAAGAAAGATTTGATAAAAAGCAGTGGGAGCCATCCTGATTAGATAAAATAATAACCAATCTATTCTTGCAAGAGCGCACGCTGAGTGTTTTCTTCTCTCTCTCTCTCCAGGTAGCGACCATATCACGCCTTAATCAAGATAATAATACGGATTATTGACCGAACCCGCTTGTTATACTGAGCTGGGGAACGTTGGTCCCGCTCCAACTTATAATTGTTATAAGACAGAGCAGGAAATAGAGGAATACCAGATTTCCCATGCCGCCCAAACGAAGAAAGTGCTTGATGATGCATCTCCTTCGGGTGTATTCGTTACAAAGAACTGTTTCTCAGTATCCTCTGCATCCTGGGTATATGATACCGGATCAGGATCCCAGATATGTAATCTGTTACATAGGGCTACAAAAGGGTAGAAAAACTGAGAACGGGTGATAAGTTTCATGAGGCAGAAAACGGGGCAAGAGTTGCAGCCAAGTCTGTCGGTCACTGTCACCCTGTATTACAATACATTGATTCTGAACGAATGTTATTAGATACCGAACCTGATATACAAAATCCTATCAGTCTCTTTATTAGTAAAGAAATGATAAAATTTTGTATTGTTGGATAATGTTTTGAACATTTCCTATATCAAAAGTTGATCGGTTCAGGCACGTTATCTAAATCCATTGATGTTCTAAATCAAACTACAGTTCTTAGTATACAGAACAACACAAGAGGAAGAGTTCAGAAATGAACGAATTCTTCTTGAGGTATTGTAGACTAGGTCAGATCAATGTGACCCGACTAGCTAAAGTTACATTTAGATGCATATTTAAATCAGTTTGAATTTACATCTTGTGAAAAACTTGCCAGTCATGTCACAAAGATAAGATGACCATAGCTCTGTTTATTGAAAACAGAGAAAGAGTTAGTGAACTCTTGGGATTGATACATGTTGATGTATGTAAGGTCCCCTGTCTACACATACCAGGATTGGTTCTTTATACTTCATTACGTTCTTTGATGATCTCTTTAGATTCAGACATATGTTCTTGTTGAAACACAAGTCCGAACCTTTTGAGATATTCACAGAATATAAGTTAGAAGTAGAGAACCAAAATACGGGTATAAGTATTATGTCCTTTGATGTGATCATGGAGGAAAATACTTGTGCATGGAATTCCTGGACTATTCTAAAGGAGAATGAGATTCTCTCTCAGCATTACTCCTCTGGATACACCATAGCACGATGGTATATCAGGGCGGAGCAATCACACCCTATATGATAAGGTGTGCTCTATGATGAGTACTACTGAGTTACCTATTTCCTTTTGGGAGTTATGCACTTGAGAAGCTGCATACCTATTGAAAATGGTTCAAATCAAATCAGTTGCCTACCACTTCATATTTGATATGATATGGGAAAAGCCCATGTCTTAAGCTAGTTAAGATTTAGGGTTGTCCGGCCTATGTCTAAAAGCAAAATCCGGACAAGCTCGAGGCAATGTCAGATATGTAGAACTGGAAAGGTTCCAGCTATACAAACTTCAGCGGATGATTTGGTAGAACCGAAAGATTCAATATTAACCAACGAACCTCAGCCTCTCCGACGATCTAGTAGGGTTCCTCACCCACCTGAGAGATACTTTGGTTTCTCGATGACAATGGGAGCGAGGATTGCATCATGAGATGATGACCCAACTAGTTTCGAGCTGGCCATCAGGAGTAAGACTCTGTAAGAATGGCTGGATGCTTAGCGATCTGAGATGGAATCCATGTACACCAGCAAAGTATGGACTTTGGCTACTATATCTGAAGGGTTAAATCCCCATCAGGAGCAAGTATATCTTGAGAAGATTACTTGGTATAGATGGAAAAGTTGAGACTTTCAAAGCTAGACTTGTTAAAGGTTTTCGTCGTTGACCAGGCGTGGATAATGATGAAACCTTTTCCAGTACCTATGCTTAAGTCCATCCAGATACTACTTGCCACGGCTACATACCATGACTACGATATCTGGCGGTTGGGTGTCATGACTGCTTTTCTAAATACTGATTTAGAAGAGTGCGTCTATAAGTACACAGCCAGAGGGCCTCGTAGACAGTAGGAGCAGCGGAAACGTGTGCAAGATGCTTTATAGGATAAAGTAGGCATCGCGGAGTTGGAACATCTGTTTTGATGGATTAGTCAAGGAAGTTGACATCATCAAAATGGTAGATGAACCTTGTATATACAAAAAGGTAGTAGGGAGTATGGTGGTGATCCTCGTAGAGTACCTGGATGACATACTCATGATAAGGAAGGAGTTTCCTATGCTACGCTCGGTCAATCTCCGCTTATCACAAGGATTCTCCAGATAGGATCAATGTGATACCTCCTCCATCCTGAGTTTTCATCTATGAGATAGATGTTATTTGGGTGTTAGTATACTCACTAGTTGTAGTGAGATGGTATCAATCGATCCTGGGGAGAATCATTGGAAGGGTTCCAGGGTGATAAAGACGACTGAATGTCAGTCGCAGGCATTGTCTTTACCCTCAGTAAAGGGACGGTATGTTGGAAGAGTTCCAAGCTAGATACCGTGGCATACTAGACGATAAAGGCTGGATACATCGCTACTTAAGATGCTACAAAAGAGGCTGTTTGGATGTATATTAGTTCATAAGATGAACTTAGTTCCTACCATTGTGTGACAATGGAGTTGTGGCTTGTGCCAGGAACCCCCGTCCCATCAGTGATCCAGACATATTCTAAGGCAGTATCACTTGATCATGGAGATGGTTGATCTCTAAGGGATCGAGGTTAGGAGAGTAGACTCAGAGGACAACACGGCGGATCCACTCACGAAGGCCTATTCCCAAAGAGAGACTTTTATGGGATGGTTGAGTATGAGATACGACAACCACTGCTACAGATGGCCCTAGTGCAAGTGGGAGATTGTTAGTTATATGTATGCCCTAGAGGCCATTACTGTACATAGGATGTATATTGTAGTGGATGTTGGGACATATATAGGGAGGACTTTCTTGCTCGACATGATAGTATGCTATCTGGTTACTCTTTACCTTAACGTGTACTCAGATTGTCTCTCTATTACATGTTGGTAAAGCCCTTAGGATGTGTACTTGACTACCTGGACTATGATGCGGATCATACTAGTGGGGACATGGTAGTCCATAAGTACATCCTTCAAAGTCCCTAGTCGTGGATGTATCGAGACGGGGCATCGATATACCAGAGTAGACTAGCGTGTACCTTCTCGACCCATACAGATGGGCGATGGATGATCCCATATCCATCGGTGTTTGACATCAGAGATGATATACGGGTGCTCAGTAGAGACTGGGTACACTGGACGGACTCGCCGAGAACTCCCAGATGGTATTATACCTTACGTCAGATGGCAGTTCTTTGGTGACACTGGTACAGAGTAGTCTGTTGACCCGAGATCGTCATAGAGTCTTGTGTGGTTCCCACTGTGCTTTGATTTCCATCTTACCACGTCCAGGAGGGCGTTCAAAACGGTGGTTTTTGGGTACAGTCCCGAGTCACATGGAGGCAATGAGCGATAGGAGGGGATTCGTCTCTCCCGGTATAGGGAGTTGATGTTGCACTGTGTTCGATTGGCTATAACAGGAAGTCCCTGGCCAGGGCTGATCAGAGAATTGCTGGTAAGTGTTACCAGTAGTTTCTCGACCCGTTATGAGCCTCATATCGACACGACTTATCGAGCAATTGGGGTCTGACGTTTACCACCCCTAGGCAAGATATGCGACATATCAGACGACGAGACCGGACTGTACGGTAGTGTTACTGGTTGGATTCACAGGAGTGTGAGCGGGCTTGCTCGTCGATCTTCTGATCGCTCAATACCCGGGTGGCCGTTACGTTTAGCACACCGCTTGCGGCTTGTGGGTGTTTGATATGATCATCACCTGCTGCCGGCGTATTGACGAGTCTTTAGAGTCCTACACAGAGGTTTCCTGGCTCAAGCAAAACGAAATAGGAGCGCATATGAGATATGTGCGGGACCGAGAATAATGCGTGTATGTGATACCGTATTCTATTCTCGCGATTAATGTGTCGAATGGTTGTATGCGATGTAACCTAGTTATCGAATCAAGGATTGATTCGATAAATCGATACATTGGATATTAGTCGGTTATATGCGATATGACCGGATCGCTAAATCAAGTGTTGGTTTAATGATTTAATGTATAATTATATATTTGATATATTACTTTGCATTAACTAATATTGGTTCACTTTAAATGGATTTTCTCGCTCGGATGTGCACATTGTATATTCGATATAGTTTTGTGCACTTGATTGTATCATGTTTGATGATACATGTTTACTTGTGTATGTGTGAAGATTGAACCATGGTCATATGAATGGTTAGGGTTATGATTATTTATTCATTCATTTATTTATTTATTAGTTTTGGAAAATAATAGCAAAAGAGAAAAATGGTGGCTTTCTTTGTTCTTTCTTGAAGCTTCATGAAGACTTTGACCAAGTGACCATTTTGTCTCATGCTTAACCCTAACCATTCCACTCAACCATGATTCATTCTCTACACTTGACTATGGTTATATTATGATAAGTATTCATATTATTTTCTTTGAGGATAATACTTATCATAAGATAATATTCATCTTCTTCTTCTTCATCTTCAAAGAAGAAAGCTTGCCTCATCAATGGCAAGTGAAGAAAATGAGTGAGAAATCCAATTCTAAAGTCTACCCACTTCCTATTTCTTCATCCTCTACCTCTTGCCAAGTAGTAGAGTGTGTTTCCTTCACAAGTTTTCATGGCTTGGTGAAGGTGGAGCTTGATCTTGTGATGCCTCGACGTAGATCATCTTCGGCACGTAGTCGATGACCTAGCCCGTCCATTCTCCGATGAAGCCGACGCTAGAGCCCGGGATCCATTTTGGACAGCGAGGAGACATCATCACGGAGCTATGGAGGTGGAGCACCTGATCTACAAAGGTTGTATTTCCGTTTATCTTATAGTTTAGTTGTAAACTAGCTCGTTTTATCGCCTAAACTTCTAGCCAACGATCTAGTCTAGGGTTTCTCGGCACCGTATTTTTGAAATTGGCATGGTTGATGCCTCGTGAGACCTCCTTGGGGTGCCTAGGAACCTTTCAGCCCGTGAATGGTGGCTTGTGGAAGAGACCCGCTTGCCCAAGCCGATCAGTTGGGCGGATTTTTCGAAGAGTTTCTTGGAGAAGTTCTACCCGCAGACTGCACAGGAGGAAATGGAAGAAAAGTTCGTCAGTTTGAAGCAGAACGGCGCACCTGTAGATGTACATGCAGCTAAGTGGATACGGCTCAGTAGATTCGCTGGACCTTTGGTTGCCAACAATGCTGATAGGGCAAGGAGGTTCATGCGCAGTTTGGATGTGCACATCCAGAGGCAGATTGTCTCCCTGGGTTTGACCACTTTCTCACAAGTACTTATAGTAGCCCGAGAGCAGCAGAGACTATCTATGAAGACTGGGAGTACACAGCAGCCAGCAGTTACAGTACGAAAGCCGGCATTTGCACCGAACCGAGCACATGGACACAGAGGTATTCCAGTGAACCGTCGTGGCGTAACACCGATGAAGAAGCCTGTTGTTGTTGATCAGAGGAGGACCGTGATTTGTGACTACTGCCATTTACCTGGGCACGTGCAAAGGGAATGTCGAAGGAGGCAGGGACTCTGTTTGGTGTGTGGTTCGGCGGATCATACTATCAGCACTTGTCCGTCGAAGCTTCGCACAAAGGATGATGTTCAGAAGCCACCGCAGAAACCGTTTCAGGGACAGAAGCAGCTGACTAAGGGATCCAATCAAGCTCGAGCATTTACCCTGACGGCTGAGGAAGCTAGGGCTTCAGGGGAAGTTGTTTCAGGTATTCTACTTGTTCATGGTTTTCCCGCATTAGCGTTATTCGATTCTGGTGCATCCCATTGTTTTATGTCGTCCAAGTTTATTGCTACACACTCGATTACTTGCACGACCATGTCTAGTTGTTGGGACATACACACTGGGAATGGAAAGATCATATCTAGTAGAGAATGTAAGGATTGTGCAGGTGTTGTTTGCGGATGGGAGCTGTTTGCAGATTTCTTGGTGATTGCTATAGGCAGCTATGAAGTCGTCTTGGGAATGGATTTTCTCGGCACTTTCCATACTCACATCGATTGTAGGGCAAAGAAAGTAATTTTCCAGATTCCCGGACATCCAGAGTTTATCCTTACTGGAGGAAGCAGTTCTGTCGGGCCAGTCGAGTTTAGGGCTAGGCCGACAAATAGTGTTCTTTCGTCGATGGAGGTTTCTAAAGATGAAGCGCCAGTGGTTGTTCGAGATTTCATGGACGTGTTCGAGGACATATCAGGTTTACCGCCGAAGCGAGACGTAGAGTTCGCGATTGATCTTGTTCCTGGTGCAGCGCCAGTTTCTAAAGCGTACTATCCAATGGCACCAGTGGAGTTGGAAGAAGTCAAGAAGCAGGTTACTGAATTACTTAAGAAGGGTTGGATTCACAACAGTAACTCGCCTTGGGGAGCTCCAGTTTTTCTAGTCAAGAAGAAAGATGGCACAAGGAGGATGTGCATCGATTATCGAGAATTAAACCGGGTGACTATTAAGAACAAGTACTCGATCCCTCGCATTGGCAAATTATTTGAGCAGCTTAGTGGCACGAGGGTATTCTCGAAACTGGATTTGCGGTCTGGATATCATCAGGTCCGAGTTAAAACAGAAGATATTTGCAAGACGGTGTTCCGAACTCGGTATGGACATTACGAGTATTTAGTGATGCCCTTCGGAGTAACGAATGCACCGGCGATATTTATGGACTTGATGAACCGAATATTTTCACCATTCTTGAACCAGTTTATAGTGGTGTTTATTGATGATATTCTGGTCTACTCCAAGAGTATTGAAGAGCATGCTGAACACTTAAAGATCGCACTGCAGACGTTGAGACAAGAAAAATTGTATGCAAAGATGAGCAAGTGCGAGTTTTGGCTGGAAGAAGTGAAGTTTTTGGGGCATGTCGTGTCTGGAGATGGAATCGCAGTTGATCCCGAAAAGATTGCAGCAGTTCGAGATTGGCCGATTCCGAAGAACGTTGCAGAGATCAGAAGCTTTCTTGGACTTGCCGGGTACTACAGGAGGTTCGTGGAGAACTTTGCTCGTCTGGCGGAGCCTTTGACCAAGCTTACGCGCAAAGAAGTACCATTTGTGTGGACGGATAAGTGTGCGTCAGCTTTTGAGGCGTTGAAACAGAGGTTGATAACCGCTCCTATTCTGACCGTGCCAGACAATTCCGGAGGATTGGTGATTCACAGCGACGCATCTGGAAAAGGTTTGGGATGTGTTTTGATGCAGCATGGGAAGGTTATAGCGTACGCATCGAGACAACTGAAAACCCATGAGAAGAATTACCCAACTTATGACTTGGAGCTAGCAGCTGTGATTTTCGCTTTGAAGATTTGGAGATACTACTTATTGGGCGAAAGGGTCGAAGTATTCACCGATCACAAAAGCCTAAAGTATGTGTTCACACAGAAAGAGCTTAACATGAGGCGGCGTAGATGGTTGGAGCTGATGGCTGACTACGATCTTGACCTAAAGTACTATCCGGGGAAAGTTAATGTTGTGCCGGATGCGCTTAGTCAGTTGCCAGCAATTCAGATGTTGACTGCACAGAAGGAACTTATTGAAGACTTTCGGAGATTCGAATTGGAGATTGTGCTATCACATTCTTCGAGACAGTTGATGCAGCTGCAAGTACAGTCGTCGTTGATCGAGAATATTAAAGCAACGCAGTCGCAGGACCCTAAATTGCAAAAGTTTCGAGAACAGGTTGAAGCTGGACTTTGAACAGACTTACTGATCCATGAAGATGGTTCGTTGTGTTATGGTAGCCGTTTGTGTGTACCAAAGGGAGATATTCGCGAAGAGCTTATAAAGGAGGCGCACAGTTCAGCATACTCTGTACATCCAGGAGGGACGAAGATATACCGAGATATACGATAGCATTTCTGGTGGGAAGGAATGAAACGGGAGATTTCCCGCTTTGTGGCAAAGTGCTTGGTGTGTCAGCAAGTTAAGGCTGAACATCAAAGGGTTGCCGGTTTATTGCAACCACTTTCGATCCTTCAATGGAAGTAGGAACATATAACCATGGATTTCGTGACGGCTCTACCGCGGAGTCCAAAGGGAAACAATGCAGTTTGGGTGATTGTTGATCGATTGACCAAGGCAGCTCATTTCATACCTTTTCGAGTTGGTCAATCAACAGAAACTTTGGCAGAATGGTACATGCAAGAGATTGTAAGATTGCATGGTGTACCAGTGAGTATCGTGTCCGACCGTGACACTCGTTTCTTATCACACTTTTGGAGGACCTTATAGGAAAGTTTGGGGACTTGATTGAAGTTTAGCACAGCTTATCATCCTCAAACAGATGGCCAGTCGGAGAGAACGATCCAAACTCTTGAAGACATGTTGAGAGCTTGCATGTTAGACTTCAAGGGTTCATGGGAGGATCATCTACATTTGGTGGAGTTTTCTTACAATAACAGTTTCCAGACGACTATTCAGATGGCTCCATTCGAAGCTTTATATGGTTGCAAGTGTCGTTCACCTGTTTGTTGGGACGATGTTGGTGAACGAAGATTGTTGGGACCAGATTTGGTTGTGCAGACTGTTGAGAAGGTTAATACTATCCGGAATCATATGAAAGCAGCACAAGACCGACAGAAGAGTTGGGCTGATACATCGAGAAGACCTCTAGAGTTCGCCGTGGGTGATTTGGTATTCTTGAAGTTATCACCGACTAGAGGGGTGATCCGTTTCGGAAGTCGAGGAAAGCTTAGTCCTCGATTCGTTGGACCTTTTGAGATTTTGGAGCATGTTGGAGAAGTGGCGTATCGATTGGCGTTACCGCAATCCTTGGCGAATGTTCATGACGTGTTTCATGTATCTCAACTCCGTAAGTATGTTCGAGATGAAACACATGTGGTGGATCATTTTGAGCTGACTGTACGAGAAGATTTGACTTTTGAGGAGTGACCGATGTCGATTATGGATCGAAGAGAAAATGTTCTTAAGAACAAAGTTATCCCTCTTGTACTTGTTCCTTGGGGTAATCGCTCACATGGAGAATCAACTTGGGAACGAGAAGATGAAATCCGGCAGAAGTTTCCACATCTATTCTTGTAGTTTGTTGTTTGTTTAACCTTTCTTGTTCTTGGAATTTCGAGGACGAAATTCTTTTTGTAGTTGGGTATAATGTAATAACCGAGTTCAGTTATACCAATCTCTGTTTCCGTATTTGTTTGTCTATGGTATTTTATTGATTTATCATGTTTGGATGCGAATGGTAGTTTACTTTTACATTGCATTCGACCCGACCCGCTTGCTTGAACTGGTTGATTCATATTTATAGACTACCCTGGCTTGTTAAATAGACGCGTGCATCTAGTGTAAACTGCATATTGGCATTTCATCTAGCATCGCATATTTTATCATATAACATTTTAGGTTATGTAAAATAAATTAAAATTGCATTTCATAGCCTGCAAGATACCCCTAACCCTGTGGTAGCGTCCATGCATCTTGTTCTCGTCCCGTTCAGTGAAACAGACGTGTTTAGATGGCTACGCGCACGTACGTGCGTCCGTTCTTGGGGGTATGGTTTTTAGTTACCTAATCATTCATTTTAAAATTTGGAAGTCGCATTTGTTAGTTATATGTATGCCCTAGAGGCCATTACTGTACATAGGATGTATATTGTAGTGGATGCTGGGACATATATAGGGAGGACTTTCTTGCTCGACATGATAGTATGCTATCTGGTTGCTCTTTACCTTAACGTGTATACTGATTGTCTCTCTGTTACATGTTGGTAAAGCCCTTAGGATGTGTACTTGACTATCTGGACTATGATGCGGATCATACTAGTGGGGACATGGTAGTCCATAAGTACATCCTTCAAAGTCCCTAGTCGTGGGTGTATCGAGACGGGGCATCGATATACCAGAGTAGACTAGCGTATACCTTCTCGACCCATATAGATGGGCGATGGATGATCCCATATCCATCGGTGTTTGACATCAGAGATGATATACGGGTGCTCAGTGGAGACTGGGTACACTGGACGGACTCGCCGAGAACTCCCAAATGGTATTATACCTTACGTCAGATGGCAGTTCTCTGGTGACACTGGTACAGAGTAGTCTGTTGACCAGAGATCGTCATAGAGTCTTGTGTGGTTCCCACTATGCTTTGATTTCCATCTTACCACGTCCAAGAGGGCGTGCAAAACGGTGGTTTTTGGGTACAGTCCCGAGTCACATGGAGGCAATGAGCGATAGGAGGGGATTCGTCTCTCCCGGTATATGGGGTTGATGTTGTGTTGTGTTCGATTGGCTATAACAGGAAATCCCTGGCCAGGGTTGCTGAGATTTACCGGTAAGTGTTACCAGTAGTTTCTCGAATTGTTATAGACCTCATATCGACATGACTTATCGAGCTATTGGGGTCTGACGTTTACCACCCCTAGACAAGATATGCGACATATCAGAGGACGAGACCGGACTGTACGGTAGTGTTACTGGTTGGATTCACTGGAGTGTGAGCAGGCTTGCTTGTCGATCTTCTGATCGCTCAATACCCGGGTGGCCGTTACGTTTAGCAGACCGCTTGCGGCTTGTGGGTGTTTGATATGATCATCACCTGCTGCCAGCGTATTGACGAGTCTTGAGAGTCCTACACAGAGGTTTTCTGGCTCAAGCAAAACGAAATAGGAGGGCATATGAGATATGTGCGGGACCGAGAATAATACCAGTATGTGATACTGTATTCGATTCCCGCAATTTTTAACATTGATCGGTTATATGCGTTATAGCCGGGTTATCGGATCAAGTGTTGATTCGATAAGTTGTTACTATTGATATTAGTCGGTTATATGCGATATGACCGGGTCGTTAAATCAAGTGTTGATTTAATGATTTAATGTATAATTATATATTTGATATATTACTTTGCATTAACTAGTATTGGTTCACTTTAAATGGGTTTTCTCACTTGGATGTACAAGTTGTATATGTGATATACTTTTTGTGCAAATGATTGTATCATGTTTGATGATACATGTTTACTTGGTTAAGTGTAAAGAATTAAACCATGGTTAAACATATAATTAGGGTTTTATTTTTCCATTACTTATTTATTCATTTATTTATTTGTTTATACATTTTGGAAAATAAATGGCATAAAGAGAAAAGAATGGTGGCTTTATTTGTAGTGTAGTTGACGCTTCATGAAACTTTGACCTAGTCCACCATTCTTGTCACTTGCTTAACCCTAACCATCATATCTAACCATGGTCTATTCTCTACACTAAAATAAGGTTAGTATTATGATAAGTATTCATTTTCCTTTTCATTCTAATAACTTATCATAATATTATCTTCTTCTTCTTCATCTTCAAAGAAGAAAAGCTTGCCTCATCAATGGCAAGTGATGAAATCATGTGAGAAATCCAATTCTAAAGTGAACCCACTTCCTATTTCTACATCCTCTACCTCTTTCCAAGTAGTATAGGGTGTTTCCTTCACAAGTTTTCAAGGCTTGGTGAAGGTGGAGCTTGATCTAGTGATGCCTCGACGTAGATCATCTTCGGCATCGTCGTCGATGACCTAGCCCGCTTTTTCTCCGATGAAGCCGATGCAAGAGTCATGGTTCGATTTGGACAGCGGAGAGGACTTCATCATGGAGCTATGGAGGTGGAGAAATGGATCTACAAAGGTTGTATTTCCGCTCTTTTAGTTTAGTTGTAAACTAGTTTCTTTTTCGCCTAAAAATCTAGTTAACGATCTAGTCTAGGGTTTCTCGGCACCGTTAAATTTTCATATTGGCATGGTTGATACCTTGTGAGACCTCCTTAGTGTGCCTAGGAACCCTACAGTGGTATCAGAGCCTAGCTAGAGCCTTAGGCGAAGTCTAGACGATGTTTGAAACCCGATCGAACCCGAAACCCCATTTTTCCACGCTCTCTGGACTTTTTCTGAAAATGTGGATTTTTCCAAATTAAAAATTCTTAAAAAATTCAGCAGGGAATTCTAAGAATTACGGTGCAAAAATTACCCAAAGATGCCTCTAAAGTGCGGCGGAACCGCGGCATAAGCAAGGCTTATGCGGCGGTTCCGCAGCCGTATTGTCAGATTGCCACATAATTTTTGCACAGTAATTCCTCATTTCTGGTGTTGGATTTTCTGGGATTTTTTAATATTTATTCAAGAGTTGAATTTTCTGGGGTTGTTTTGCGGATTCGGTGTTTCGATCGGAGTATCAGATTTTGTCTATGTGGATTCCGGATAATTTTTGAATATGTTAAAAAGTTCGACCGGATATAAATACCCAATTTTTCCCCTGTCGGGAAATTTCCAAGTGTTGGATTTTTCCGTGGTTTAAAGACGTTCTAAGTAGTGCAAGTAACTCGATGGACCCTCTAGAAGACAACAAACCTTTACTCGATTATGTGACCGTCTTGAACTGCCCTTTGAACCTTCGGGTTTGGGGCAGTACGGCGTGCCACATGTGAGGCGTTGGCTTGACCCTTCTACGGCTGGACCGTTGGTACTGAGCATGAACAGAATGTTTTTAGACTTATTTCATGTGTTGATCTGTATCGGGAAAACTTGGGTGTTCGATTGTTCGATCGGAAAGTTTGACATTTTCTATTTATCCGGAATGGGATACAATAATTGGAATTCACAAGAAGTTATGAGATAACTGAATGAATGTTATAAACATAGCAGTTTAGTCTCACTTGATCGGTTTCCACGGAATTTTGATGTGATCAAAAGTCCGTCGCAATCACGTAGCGTACGCGGATACTCGCCGGGTAAACTTAATAGACAGCCTCACTCCATAGCCCCGACCAAGTGACTATAGGAGAACCCCGTCGCCGAAAGCATCCGTTCGGGTGCTCCCGGTAGCGGTGTTCCGCCTTGGCGCACTTCATCGACGGCATCGGGGGTGCGGCCGCCTACTAAAGTTTGCGACGAGCATTCGATCAGGCTGTCGGGAATCTTGTTGAATTGCCCGACTTGATATTGAAAAGTGTTTTCGATAATGAGACTAAAATGCGGGGTTTATAATTGTTAGGAATGTGATGTCTAAGGAATTCATTGATTAGGCATGCGATGTCTAAAGAGATTGCGGATTCCAACTGTTGTAGTTTTACACTTTCTTTTCTGTGACCGTAAGTGTAATATGTGATATCGCCGGTTTCGTTGCTATATGTCAACGACAATTGGGATGCGCATATTTACTTACGTTGATGACATGTGATGTTATGTGTTGCTGGATATGTTATATTGGATCGTCGTGTTTGAATAGCCGGGGGTTTTTATGTGAGATGAGTGTTTTTCATTTTCATTCATGTAAAAACTTGTATGTAATATTCTTTTATTGGGGCACTTCCAGGTTGCGGATGTTGTCACCATTTGTATATTATTTACTTTTCCGCACTAGGATAGACCCAAGGAGGAGGGCACAAGTAACCGGGTTCTGGAGTCCAGTAGGAGACCAACTGTCACGACCCGAAAGTACGGAACATGACCGGCACTTAAACTACGAACGTCTCGAGGCGTAAGTAATCTAAGTAAACCGAAAACCCAGAAATCCAAACCAAGAAAAGTAGTAGAGTGCAGGAAAACCAATTTAAAACAAGTAGTTTTAATAGCATAGGCCGAATTATGCGGTTTTTAAGAACATCAAAATTTACTGAAAATTTCGGCAGAGTCTCCTTTGTAAAAACTGGCTCCCAAACGGAATACAACATGAATAGTATACGAAATCAATAAAAAGGCATCCCCAAGCGGGAGCTAGCTTTTCGTCAATCGACGGTCACAACCACACAAGCAATATAATATACAACGCCAAAGGCGAGGATCAAAACTCAAAAGGAACTCAAAACCACCAGAAATATAACGAGCGACTCTAAGGTCGAAAGAATAAACAGCACTGGTCTCTATCTCAAAATAAATACATGTTTGGTTGATGGAATTTACTAGATACAACTGAAATATATTATACAAGGTAATATGATGGGTAAGATACAAGAAAAACCCACCTACTAGCAAGTCACCCGAATGAAACTGAGCCCGCAACGCCGTAATGAAACCTGTACGGCAAACCTGCAAGAAACTGGGGCACAACGGGGGTGAGTTGCCAACTCGTGAATAGAAAAACATCTACGCACAGAAATCGCATAAATAACGCAACCTAGGTCAATGATCCTAATATATCCTCAAAAATATACATAACAAGCAGCCTATAACAATGGCTAGGGTAATATCTAACCGAGTGAAATCTCATGTGCCCGTGTCAGTGCCTCAGGTAGCAATATATCATATGAATGAGGTATGAATGCATGAAAACAGAATACATGTAAATGAAGAAACTGTTTTCATAAATTAGTGAGATTTCCTTCGTATTTTTAAACTGAGGTATCATAATGAAATCAGTATCAACAGTGTCTAGCATCGACACGAAACATAAATCTCACTGTCTCGAAATATCAATGTCTCAATCTCAATATCTAGGGCACCGTCAGTCCAGACCGGCCCCTACCATCCATCTCAAGACCACGACGGTATCCTCCGGATATCCGATGCGTCGGGTAATATCACCGGTAGGTAATCTGTCCCCTGCCAGGCTCAACGTCAACACCACATTCATCTTGCCCCGGGGTACCATACCGGGCCCACCATGTACCCGTGACGGTTCCTCCACTCCTCGACACGGATCTCGAAAACCACAGCAAACTCATGGTGGACGACACTTACATCACTAGAAAACCGCAATTTACATATTTTAAAAGGTTAATAAGTTTAGAAATTTTGCGGCTTTCCCCCGAAATCCAGAAATATCATAAATCTCAAGAAGTCATCACAAGTGCATATGTCAATACTAATGAATGTATATGGTATCAATAACCAAGTTGCAATGTATGATTAATAACTAGGCATGAACAACGGAATAACAGTATGCATGAAGTGACAAGTAATAACCACAATGTCTAAACTGGCATATAACCCAGGTACACTAATATCGTATCAACTACTAACTAACAAGCTAAGCCAAGCAATAGTATTTTCTAAGTGTACGTGACATGGCAATTACCGATGAAGATGTGTGTGAGTCGGCAAGTAAGTGTATGTGGTACATACGCATCATCGGTAATGGTGTTGGTGTCCTAACAGCATGATATCAATAATGGAGTATGCAGCAAAATAAGTATGCGGGGCAGAGCGAACAACAATAATGTGCGGAAGCAGAATACTAGACACAACGATAACTAATCAGTATTAAACTAATATAAGTCCTACAAATGGTGCCTTTTGAAATAACACGAATCATGGGGTTTTGAAAATAGGGGCTACGGTGTTTTTATGAAAAGATACGTCTTTTGAAATATCCGTAGGATCCCTTGGGCTGTCTTTTAAAATACCCACGATTCGTTGGTTTTTGAAATAGGTAAGAAGTCTAATCTAATCTAACAACTACACTAAACTATACGGCTGAATTACAGGTAAGGGAACCGCCTATCATCTGAGTCGATACATATACATACCTGTATATGTATAGTCGGTGATCCCGCCTCAATAATATCATATCCGATACCATATCTATAACCAGGCATCCCAAGTCAAGAGTGCGGATCAATCATCAATATAGCTCGTACGTAAATCCGTCGTACGGCATCCCAATCTGGGTACGGGTCAATATCACATTCATCATACTATTCACCTGGTATCCTCTTTATCAATTATCATGATCGGGGTACTGATCTACGTCTAGTACCATACTGATACCGCCTACGTATGCATGGACGTGTGTGAAACACTACGTCAAGGACCCGCTACAACGTCATGTCGTATCTAAGATACGAACCCTGCTATATCACCGATCTCACGGCCTCAAATCGAATCTCATCGACTCAGCTCAATCCCAAGTATCATCCTCAAATCCGTATGTGAACACATAGTCCCATACCCATGTGAACACATACTATAAAGAATCCCATGAGCACATATCAATAGGAATGTATGCAAGTATGTATGTGTGTATGTATAGTGCAACACTTCCCTAGGGTTCGCAACACTAAAATAATCCAACACACCAATATCCATCCTAAGCATCGTTATTAATCCCAAATAACATATAATAATTGTTGGTGTGTATACGCATCCGTATACACCACCACGGACTGCGGGGGTGCTATACGCCATCCACCCGACTTCTCCCCGTAGATATAAATCTACTCACCTGGCCCTCGCTCGACGGTGCCGACGTCGCCAGGCGCTTGCTTGTCGTCCCGAAGTTCACATGGGGTACCTATATATCATAACGCACCATATCGCATTAAAACTAAATTCGAAATCGAAACGGCATACGAAAATCAAATCGGCACGCGTATCACGCATAGATCCAAACCTATCGCCTACGCATGCAAGAATAGTCAAACCAACCCCCGATGTCGATGTACAAACGTCAAACCATCGAGAAAACCCAAACACACCAATCGTGATTTCAAAACTCACTAATTATATAAGAAATAGGGTTTAGTTCATCAAAACCATAAAATTAAACAATTCGTTTTATTTTCCAAAAACCCAGTTAGCACAAATTCCCATTTCGGTTCAAAACTTGATGTTTTACCCAAACTAAATATTTTGACGATTCTAATGGCCAAAATGCTCACTTAATATCATAATTAGGTCATACAAATCACCTCCATATTTTTAATCTCACGAATTAGCATTAACTCAAAATTCAAGTTTGCAACAAATATCGATTTTAACACTTTTCAAAGTAAAATTCACAATTTATCAATTAAGCATGGTTTTGCATGATCAAAGTCGCTAAACAACAAATTAAAATGCTAATAAAGTCATCAAAACCTTAATTACATTTTAAATCTCAATTTTATATGTATTTCACTAAAACCTAGTTTGCAAATTACATAATTAATACAACTTTAAATTTAACAAAGATATAAACTACCAACTAGATTAGTTTTAGCATAATAACAACATGTTAAACTACACAATTTTCCCATGATCAATTATAAGAACCCCAACTTAATTTCACAACCCTAATCTAGAATTTCATAATCATACAATTGAACCCACATAAAACCAAATTAACACTTAATTAAGCTAACTACAAGCAATTAACAACGATTTAAGCAAAAGGGTTAGAATTTACCCAAACAAATTGAAGATCCCACAAGCACACAAAAACCTCCAAAATGCTCCCTTGTCACCAAAATCCATGCGATAAGGGCTAAGCAAAAATGGGTAGGAGTCGGATTTGGGTTTTGGGATTTTTTTGATGGATTTTGGGGCAATTTTTGAAGAAGTTTTGAAGAGAAAAGAGAAGGGAAAAAGGGGGGGCTGTTGCTGCTGTAGGAGAGGGAGGGGTCGGCCAGAAATTGAGGGGGGGGAGGAGAGAGAGGGAGGTAGAGAAAGTGGGGAAAAGTCAAGGTCAAGGTAAGGTCAAAAGTCCACCTAATTCACCCATTTTCTTTTCTTTTCTTTCATATCTTTTCCTTTGAAAATCAAGTGGGGAAAAATATGGTGGCTACTGAATACAGCCATGGGGAGGAGTAAGTGGGGGTGTGTGGGTGTGGGTACGGGTGTGGGGTGATGAAAAATGATAAATACAATACCCCAAGCATCCATTTACGCTAAAAAAAGCCTTTTTTTCTTCAATAATTTCTAAACCGTTTTGGCAAATGATTTCGTTCCAAAAACCACATGATAAAATTTTATTTAATGTTTTATGATGCACAAAATTTGTTTCAACTCATTCCAATTTGTAATTTTCCCTAATTAAATGTATTAGTGACGGCTTAAAATAATAATAAAATAATATTTTTTTCAGAAAATTTGAAATTTCACCAGCGGCTCAATAAACACCAAATAATAGCAATTACATAGCTAGAATATGTATATTTAATTTTTATAATAAGATATTTGTATTTTTATTTTTTACAGAAAACCCCCTTATTTTACCGTTTTTTCGAAATTTCACCGAAACGATTTTCAAAACGTTACACCAACTCGAGGAGTCGAGTCCGGGTCTCCTAACTCTAGAATTGGTAGGGTTTCTTGTCGCTCTCGTAGGGGTCTAGGGTTGTGGGTTTGGCTATTCATCACGACCGTGGAATCCGTGTTTTATACTGGCTCGTATTGAAAACACGGACGTCCTAGTATATCCAATATTTCATATGATTCTTCTGCTGCGATATCTGTGATGCGATCATGTGATGTTCTGTGATAGATACAGTATATAGTATATATGATATATTATATAGACGTTACTTATGTTTTACACCCGCGCTAGCCCTGCCCCGCTCTGCCGTTAGTCACCTAACCTAACGGTGCATGAGGGGACATCGAGGCGAATGCGGATGGCATAAGTGTACGTCGTATTTATCTGTGATGTTTAAGTATTTAAATGATGGGACTTCATTAATGTGATTAATGAAATAAAAGAAACCTAAGATGTTGTAGAATCGAATTTCAAAATAAACAGGTAGCTACAGTTCTTGCTTTGCACAGCGGTATATGTGATATATCCTGCACCTTATTCGATAAGGAAAGGACCGAGATCCCTTCACCGGGAGTGACTCCTTTAGCAATAACTGGCAGATGCTACACACTCGGTTTGTCTTTTGATTGCTTTTAAGAGTTTTTGCTTTGCACAGTGATATATATGATATATCCCGCACCTCATTCGACGAGGAAAGGACCGACGATCCCTTCACCGGGAGTGACTCCTTTAGCAAAACTAGAAAAGCCTAAAAAACACTCCATTTCAAAATTCATTCGATCCTACAACGATATCAAGTTCATTACGCAATAGGTTTTCAGAAAAACCTGTCGTAGCCCTCCGTCATTTCAGATAAATCCTGTTTAGTATTCGTGCTGCGTTTGTTGACCTTGTCAAGGCGCAGTGTGCGATAGCTAACCAGTATTTATCTGCTTATGCATATGATGCAGATTGGGTTAGGGTGGTCGTGCGGCCTTGTTGACCTTGTCAAGGGTCGTGCGGGTGGGTTTGATTCAATCAAGAAATGACGGGTTGAACTTGACTTGCGGTCTATGGTTTGTTGACCTTGTCAAGGTCATAGATCCTTCGGGGCAAAATTATCGGGAATTTCAAGTGTTGAAATTTGCAATGAGATTGCATACCTTCTATGAGATAGTTGGATCCCGATACCCGCTGCGAGTAAGTGTTACTCCTGGGAGAGTTTTATACATTACAATTAGCCGATCAAGTAGGTGTCTAGAAAGGTGTTAACGAGGTTACGCCTCTGGGAAAACGAGGTTTACATTAATTAGGTTCGTGCGAAAGCACGGGGGACCTCCCTCAAAGTACCGACACTGGCCTGGCTGAAAGATTGGCGAACTTGTAGTGTGTAATTAATCCCGGCTAGTCTTTCCTTTTAGGGTTTGAAGGAAGATTTGATAAAAAGCAGTGGGAGCCATCCTGATTAGATAAAATAATAACCAATCTATTCTTGCAAGAGCGCACGCTGAGTGTTTTCTTCTCTCTCTCTCCAGGTAGCGACCATATCATGCCTTAATCAAGATAATAATACGGATTATTGACCGAACCCGCTTGTTATACTGAGCTGGGGAACGTTGGTCCCGCTCCAACTTATAATTGTTATAAGACAGAGCAGGAAATAGGGGAATACCAAGATTCCCATGCCGCCCAAACGAAGAGAGTGCATGCTGATGCATCATCTTCGGGTGTGTTCATTACAAAGAACTGTTTCTCAGTATCTTCTGCATCCTGGGTATTTGATACCGGATCAGGATCCCAGATATGTAATCTGTTACATAGGGCTGCAAAAAGGTAGAGAACTGAGAACTGGTGATAAGTTTCATGAGGCAGAAAACGGGGCAAGTGTTTCAGCCAAGTCTGTTGGTCACTGTCACCCTGTATTACATATACATTGATTCTGAACGAATGTTATTAGATACCAAACCTGATATACAAAATCATATCAGTCTCTTTATTAGTAAAGAAATGATAAAATTTTGTATTGTTGGATAATGTTTTGAACATTTCCTATATCAAAAGTTGATCGGTTCAGGCACGTTATCTAAAAGCGTTGATGTTCTAAATCAAACTACAGTTCTTAGTATATGGAACCCATAAAAGAAGAAAAGTTCAGAAATGAACGAATCCTTCTTGAGGTATTGTAGACTAGGTCAGATCAATGTGACCCGACTAGCTAGAGTTACATAAAGATTCATATTTAAATTAGTTTGAATTTACATCTTGTGAAACTCGCCAGTCATGTCACAAAGATAAGATGACCATAGCTCCGTTTACTGGAAACAGAGAAAGAGTTAGTGAACTCTTGGGACTGATACATGATGATGTATGCAAGGTCTCCTGTCTACACATGCCAGGACTGGTTCTTTACACTTCATTATATTCTCTGATGATCTTTCGAGTTTCAGACCTATGTTCCTATTGAAACACAAGTCCGAACCTTTTGAGATATTCACAGAATATAAGTTAGATGTAGTGAACCAAAATACGGGTATAAGTATTATGTCCTTTGATGTGATCAAGGAGGAGAATACTTGAGCACGGAAATTCCTGGACTATTCTAAAGGAGAATGAGATTCTCTCTCAGAATTACTCCTCCGTATACACCATAGCACGATGGTATATCGGGGCGGAGCAGATACACCCTATTTGATATGGTGTGCTCTATGATGAGTACTACTGAGTTACCTTTTTCCTTTGGGAGTTATGCGCTTGAGTAGCTGCATACCTATTGAATAGGGTTCAAATCAAATCAGTTGCCTACCACTTCATATGTGATATAGAAAGGGAAGAGCCCATATCTTAAGTTCCTTAAGATTTGGGGTTGTCCGGCCTATGTCTAAAAAGCAAAATCCGGACAAGCTCGAGGCAAGGTCAGTTATGTACAACTGGAAAGGTTCCAGCTATACAAGCTACAGCTGATGATTTGGTAGAACCGAAGGATTCAGTAGATGCCAACGAACCTCAGCCTCTCCGCCGATTTAGTAGGGTTCCTCACCCACCTGAGAGATACTTCGGTTGCTCTATGACAGTGGGAGCGAGGATTGCATCATGAGATGATGACCCAACTAGCTTCGAGCTGGCCATCAGGAGTAAGACTCTGTAAGAATGGCTGGATGCGTAGTGATCTGAGATGGAATCCATGTACACCAACAAAGTATGGACTTTGATTGCTATATCTGAAGGGTTAAATCCCCATCAGGAGCAAGTATATCTTGAGAAGATTACTTGGTGTAAATGGAAAAGTTGAGACTTTCAAAGCTAGACTTGTTAAAAGTTTTCGTCATTGACCAAGCGTGGATAATGATTAAACCTTTTCCGGTACCTATGCTTAAGTCCATCCAGATACTACTTGCCACGGCTACATACCATGACTCCGATATCTGGCGGTTGGGTGTCATGACTGCTTTTCTAAATGATGTTTTAGAAGAGTGCGTCTATAAGTACACAACCAGAGGGCCTCGTAGATAGTGGGAGCAGCGGAAACGTGTGTAAGATGCTTTATAGGATAAAGCAGGCATCACGGAGATGGAACATCTATTTTGATGAATTAGTCAAAGAGTTTGACATCATCAAAATGGTAGATGAACCTTGTATAAACAAAAAGGTAGTAGGGAGTATGGTGGTGATCCTCGTAGAGTACGTGGATGACATACTCTTGATAAGAAAGGAGTTTCCTATGCTACGCTCGATCAATCTCCGCTTATCATAAAGATTCTCCATATAGGATCAAAGTGATACCTACTAAATCCTGGATTTTGGATCTATGAGATAGATCTAATTGGATGTTAGGAATCTCACTAGTAGTAGTGAGATGGTATCAATCGATCCTGGGGAGAATCACTGGAAGTGTTCCAGGGTGATAAAGATGACTGAGTGTCAGTCACAGGAATTGTCTTTACCCTCAGTAAAGGGACGGTATGTAGGAAGAGTTCCAAGCTAGATACCGTGACATACTAGATGATAAAGGCAGGATACATCGCTACTTAAGATGCTACCAAAGAGGCTGTTTGGGTGTATATTGGTTCATGAGATGAACTGCGTTCCTACCATTGTGAGACAATGGAGTTGTGGCTTATGCCAAGGAACGCCGGTCCCATCAGTGATCCAGACATATTCTAAGGCAGTATCACCTGATCATGGAGATGGTTGATCTCCAAGGAGATCGAGGTTAGGAGAGTAGACTCAGAGGACAACACGGCGGACCCACTCACGAAGGCCTATTCCCAGAGAGAGACTTTTATGGGATGGTTGAGTATGAGATACTACAACCACTGCTGTACAGATGGCCCTAGTGCAAGTGGGAGATTGTTAGTTATATGTATGCCCTAGAAGCCATTACTGTACATAGGATGTATATTGTAGTGGATGCTGGGACATATATAGGGAGGACTTTCTTGCTCGACATGATAGTATGCTATCTGGTTGCTCTTTACCTTAACGTGTATACTGATTGTCTCTCTGTTACATGTTGGTAAAGTCCTTAGGATGTGTACTTGACTATCTGGACTATGATGCGGATCATACTAGTGGGGACATGGTAGTCCATAAGTACATCCTTCAAAGTCCCTAGTCGTGGGTGTATCGAGACGGGGCATCGATATACTAGAGTAGACTAGCGTATACCTTCTCGACCCATACAGATGGGCGATGGATGATCCCATATCCATCGGTGTTTGACATCAGAGATGATATACGGGTGCTCAGTGGAGACTGGGTACACTGGACGGACTCGCCGAGAACTCCCAGATGGTATTATACCTTACGTCAGATGGCAGTTCTCTGGTGACACTGGTACAGAGTAGTCTGTTGACCCGAGATCGTCATAGAGTCTTGTGTGGTTCCCACTGTACTTTGATTTCCATCTTACCACGTCCAAGAGGGCGTGCAAAAAGGTGGTTTTTTGGTACATTCCCGAGTCACATGGAGGCAATGAGCGATAGGAGGGGATTCGTCTCTCCCGGTATAGGGGGTTGATGTTGCGCTGTGTTCGATTGGCTATAACAGGAAATCCCTGGCCAGGGTTGCTGAGATTTACTGGTAAGTATTACCAGTAGTTTATCGAATTGTTATAGACCTCATATCGACACGACTTATCGAGCTATTGGGGTCTGACGTTTACCACCCCTAGGCAAGATATGCGAGATATCAGACGACGAGACCGGACTGTACGGTAGTGTTACTGGTTGGATTCACAGGAGTGTGAGCGGGCTTGCTCGTCGATCTTCTGATTTCTCAATACCCGGGTGGCCGTTACGTTTAGCAGACCGCTTGCGGCTTGTGGGTATTTGATATGATCATCACCTGCTGCCAGCGTATTGACGAGTCTTTAGAGTCCTACACAGAGGTTTCCTGGCTCAAGCAAAACGAAATAGGATCGCATATGAGATATGTGCGGGACCGAGAATAATACCAGTATGTGATACTGTATTCGATTCTCGTGATTTGTAGCATTGATCGGTTATATGCGTTATAGTCGGGTTATCGGATCAAGGGTTGATTCGATAAGTTGTTACTATTGATATTAGTCGGTTATATGCGATATGACCGGGTCGTTAAATCAAGTGTTGATTTAATGATTTAATGTATAATTATATATTTGATATATTACTTTGCATTAACTAGTATTGGTTCACTTTAAATGGGTTTTCTCACTTGGATGTACAAGTTGTATATGTGATATACTTTTTGTGCAAATGATTGTATCATGTTTGATGATACATATTTACTTGGTTAAGTGTAAAGAATTTAACCATGGTTAAACATATAATTAGGGTTTTATTTTTCCATTACTTATTTATTCATTTATTTATTTGTTTATATATTTTGGAAAATAAATGGCATAAAGAGAAAAGAATGGTGGCTTTATTTGTAGTGTAGTTGAAGCTTCATGAAACTTTGACCTAGTCCACCATTCTTGTCTCTTGCTTAACCCTAACCATCATATCTAACCATGGTCTATTCTCTACACTAAACTAAGGTTAGTATTATGATAAGTATTCATTTTCCTTTTCATTCTAATAACTTATCATAATATTATCTTCTTCTTCAAAGAAGAAAAGCTTGCCTCATCAATGGCAAGTGATGAAATCATGTGAGAAATCCAATTCTAAAGTGAACCCACTTCCTATTTCTACATCCTCTACCTCTTGCCAAGTAGTATAGGGTGTTTCCTTCATAAGTTTTCAAGGCTTGGTGAAGGTGGAACTTGATCTAGTGATGCCTCGACGTAGATCATCTTCGGCATCGTCGTCGATGACCTAGCCCGCTTTTTCTCCGATGAAGCCGATGCAAGAGTCATGGTTCGATTTGGACAGTGGAGAGGACTTCATCATGGAGCTATGGAGGTGGAGAAACGGATCTACAAAGGTTGTATTTCCGTTCTTTTAGTTTAGTTGTAAACTAGTTTCTTTTTCGCCTAAAAATCTAGTTAACGATCTAGTCTAGGGTTTCTCGGCACCGTTAAATTTTCATATTGGCATGGTTGATGCCTTGTGAGACCTCCGTGGTGTGCCTAGGAACCCTACAGCATTTAATTTTCGTTTTTTTAAATCTAAATTTTTGGACCCGTCCCGGGCGCGTTTTGGAATATTTTTGTATCCGCCTAAATTCAAATTTATTAATTTTATTTTAAACTTTTCTTTTAAAAATTTCGTTAACAGAACAAATCCTTTTGGTTTTAAAAATATAAAATCTTTTAAATTCTGTTAACCAATCCCCAGCCTCTCTTTCCTTGCGCCGGCCCCACACTCCAGCTCTCTCTCCTTCTCTCTCCTCTTTCTTTCCTTTCTCTCTCTCTCCTCTCGCGCATCCCTCTCTCTCTATTCTTTCTCTCTCTTCTCGGTATCACTGTTGGCTTCTCGAGTGTATTCACCACGGCCACGCTATGGTCACCTCCCTCATTAATTCTCCCTCTCTTCTTTATTTAAACCCCCGAGCTCGCTACGAGAAACCCACGCAAACTCCGCCGCCTCCTCAAACCCTAACCCTAACTCCTCTGCTCTCGACCCCGCACCTCAACCTCGTCACCATCTCCTTCTCCTCCTCCTCTTCTTCTTCTTCTTCTTCTCCCATTCCCGAGCACCTCCTGCAACTCCTCAACCTACAGAACCCATCGCCGTCGATCACCTCTTCCGCTCGCCTCCACCTTCATCACCATCTCCTCCTCTCTATCTCCTTCTTCCCTCTTCTCCCCTATACCAGATCCCTGCACCCAGGAACCCCAGCCAACAAAACCCGAGAACAAACCCTATCCACAGAAAACCCTAGACACCAAACCCTAGCTTCGCCGGAGATCGTTCACAGCCGTCGACGCCCTCACGACCCTTCTCTGCAAACCCTATGAGCAACCCCTCTTCTTCTCATTCCTCTTCCTCCTCTTTTCTTTCTTCTCATTCTTTCTTTTCTTGCTTTTCTTTTCTTTAATTCTTGTTTTCTGTAGTTCGCCGGAGCTGTGACGACGTCGACGATCCCGACGACCCAGCGAGCATATCTGACCCGTGTGATCCCCTTGTACATTGTTTGGATCTGTTCCGTGTACCGTGTGCGTGTCGCGACTTTTCCCGCCGACGTGTGACGTTCCGTATACCCATTTCTTAATCTGTCGAGGCAAGTAAAACTTGCTGCATGCTGTTCATATTATTTTATACTTACTTAATTGCATATTAAACCTGTAGATTAAATCTAATATCACATGTTCCATTTTAATATTCCGATGTTTCATTTATATCACTTGTAGATCTAGAACCTGAAACATTTCATATTGCATATTAGATTAAGATACACGATACCCATGTCCATATTTAAATCACATAATGATTATCTGTATAGCCCATATTACCATTTTAATTAGTTTATAACTTTCGGATACCTAGTTGCATCCTTTTGGCCTATTTTATATACAATTGCATCCCTAGATCATTTAATACATAATAACGAGATTTTAACATTCCATATTTCATTAAGTGTATTTTACTTAGTGTTGGAACCATAACCCAAGCTCAAATCGATAACCGTGCATCCATATATTTTAATCTGTACCTATTTGCATACCACATTACAATGTTCCATTTTATTGTTCCATTAGTACCCCATACTTGTTTGTATGCCCATGCTTATTTTTAGTTTGATTATGAGCACCCACATGACATGTTGTGCACCCTTGACATGACTTGATACATCCATTACTTGACACGATGTGATACCGTGCACTTCTTGACTTGACATGATAACTATATATTACCTGACTTGACTCAAGGTACCATGGCTTTCTCTATTACCTGTTCTTGCTACTAATGCCAACAAATCTAACCTGTTATCTCTACGGACATTTCCTGTTGTCTATCCAGACAAACCTGTACCTGCCTGATCCTGCGTTGGCATTAACTCCAGATTATTTAATACCTGACTTGAACATATATAACTTGGGGGTATGGGGAAATCAATGATGAAACCTGACTTGTAACTCGACAGTTCGATACCTTTTCTGATCAGTCTTACGGGATAGGCCAGCCCCGGGGTGATGCTGCTTACATCACTCGTCATTATCTACTATCCTTTTACTGCTTTGCGGCACGTCTCGGATTTAGCCCGAGAGTCATAGACCGTGATCCCGGGCATGCACGGGATACTATTGAGTTACATCGATGATTCATCAAATTGATTTCGAGGACTTGAGAGTAGTTAACCTAGTAGACCAGTCTAGATTACTCACCGCACATCACATATGCCTTACTCTTCACTGTCCTATTTATATTACTGTTATACCTGTTTAACCTTTCATACTCATGCCTGCATGACTCGTTATCCCTGATTATATTATTATTGATGTTATGACGCACTGACGTCTGGGTTTTGCATGGCCCAGATCCTCTACCTTTGTCGTAGGCTGATCAGGAGTACTGCCGCTGTTAGACCGAGCAGTGAGGATCCTGTTGGTATCCAGTTTTACTTTCCAGGTGTTTTATTTATTAGATCTTTTGCTTCCGCATATTATATTATTTCTTGACTCATTTATTCTGGCTCATGGACATGTACTAGACAGTTTAGTTTACTTTCTTATTCTTGATATCTCTACAGCCGTAATGTGACTGTGAAGGGATTTTTCCTATCCACAAGTAGCATGGTTGGCTCTGTCACATGCGTATCTTAGCGTACTCTGGGATGCGGGGCGTGACAGGTGCAGAAGGAATAATTTCCTTCAATGGCTGGTGACAGTGGGAGCGATACTTCCACTGATGGCTCGGAGCCAATCACGGATCGTCAAGAAACTTGTAGATAGTGTTGTGGATTGATACCCCGACGATATTTCGATATCGAAGGAGAGATGTCTATGGTAACTCCGCATTGGTTGTCGAACCCAAGTCATATGAGGATGCTACTTATAGGCCTGTTGTGAAGGAGTGAATAATGACAATAGAAGAGGTGCAAGAGTCGGCGTTAGAGAATCAAGTCTGGGATTTGGTCAAATTATCATACCAGACAAAAGACTATTGATAAAAACTGGGTTTTTTTAAAGTCTTGCGAAAGAAGGGGAATATTGTAGAGAAATACAAGGAGCGCTTATTGGCGAAGAGATTCACCTAACTTGGGTGGACAACGAATAGAAAATTTTCACCCGGGGTGATGATTGCCTCTATTTCTCCTTCCTTTACACATCGTTGCACATAAAGATCTTAAGTTAGTCCTGGGGACTTAAATCGTATTGTCGATGGAGATTTGGATAAGGAGATTTAGGAGATCTGCCTACCGATTTCAAAACCAAGGAGACTCGAGTCGACTCAAAGAGTCCATTTATGGCTTGAAACACTTATCCTCTATATTGGATATGGACCAACGATGATTGAATGTGACAACTGTAAGTTCAGAGATCTTGTTGTGAACGATGTTGTGATGACCAAAAGTGACTTGGAGACAATAAGTGCCACTTGGAGTGGTTGTTCTGTTTATAGAGGTCACATAAGATGTTGAGTTTGTGCTTGGGAATTAGATCTATGAGGAGCCGTTTCAAGAGCATCCTATGTTTGTCTTCGGAAACTCACATGAGGTATTTCTTAAAATGGTTCAGCCCGCACAGTCACTCTACAGTTTATTACTCTAGTGACTAATGAATATATTTTAAGCCTTGAACTTGAAAGGTTTACCTTGCACCCTTTGTAGAGTTTGGAAGCATCACATGTCACAAAGTTTAAATTTTTATGGTGCTAAGCAAGCATACAAAGGGATCGATCCTAGAAAATTAGGGTTTCAAAAGTTAAAGGCAATAAAGACTAGGGTTTCGAGACTACAACCTTTGTAGCTCCCTTCGCTAGACTCTTTGGCCTCTTGGGTGTTGGAGGAAGGTCCTCTTGAGGTCTTCTCGCGTCCACGATGATCCACCCGAAGTTCCTAGTCCAAGCTCGCAACTTCACTTTTCAAGATGAGAAATGAAGATAACACTCTAAACAAGTTGGCTAAACTTGTGTAGAATGATGTTGTGGTTATGATTCTCACTTCAAAAACCTTTCTTGATGTGTGTCTTGCTCACTAGAAGAAACTAGAGAGCAAAAATGGTGAAGGAGGAAGATGATAGCTTTCTTTTAACAAGAGTGAAAAGATAACTCCTGAAAAGAAATGAAAATATATCCTTATATATTTATTTCTTCTCATCTCAAACCATGGTTAAATATTTGAGTTATTATTTAATTAGAGTTTAAAACAAAGAAGGAAAGATTAATCCATGGTCAAGGGTAGGTGAGGATGGTTAGGTTAAAGAAGAGTGTAGAAACAAGTCAAGAATTATCCTTTCCTTTATATCTTTTGTTTTAATAATAAATCAAATAATAATCCATATATTCAACCATGGTGTGAGTCTTATATTGCCATCATATTCCATGTATAAGCAACCATGAAGGATGATGCATGTATGTATGTGTGTATGCACATCCATATGTGCATGAAACTAGAAGGAGAGAAAGAAAAACATACATGCATGCATACATTCATCATATACAAGAAAAGGTTTTAAGTGAGAAAACTAATGGTTAAATGATAAATCAACACTTGAATTATCAATCCGGCCATATCACATATGACCCCACCAAAAGTAAGCCGCCCGATCAATGTGCGGTATCCTATACGCGCATTTTAATCGGGTCCATGCGCATATCGCATACGCGCACCACAACATTTCGCCTGGACTAGGTAACTCCTTTGTGGGACTCTAAGACTCGTCAATACGCCGGCAGTGGGTGATGATCATATCAAGCACCCCCAAGCCGCAAGTGGTCAGCTAAACGTAACGGCCACCCCGGTATTGAGCGATCAGAAGAAAACAAGCGAACCTGCTACACCTTCCGTCGAGCCAACCGGCAATACTACCGTACAGTCCGGTCTCTTCGTCAGATATGCTGCATATCGAGCCTAAGGATGGTCACATCGACCCCAATAACTCAGTAAGTCGTGCCGGTGAATGGTCTATAACAGATCAAGAAACTACTGATAACACTTATCAGCAAATCTCAACAGCCCTGGCCAGGGACTTACTGATATAACCAGTCGGGCACAGCACAGCATCAACTCCCAATACCGGGAGAGACGAAACCCCACCTATCGCTCATCGTCTTCGAGTGTCTCGAGACTGTACCCAACGGCCACCTGTTTGCACGACTCAGTAGAGCCGTGGTAGAGTGGCAATCAAAGTACAGTGGGAGAACACACAAGACTCTATGACGATCTCGGGTCTACATACTAACCTGTACCAGTGTCACCTGAGAACTGCTATCCGACGATAGATATAATTCCATATAGGAGTTCTCGGTGAGTCCGTCCAGTGTACCCAGTCACCACTGAGCACCCGTATATGATCTTGATGTCTAACATCGATGAATGTGGGAACATTCATCGCCCATCGTATGGGTCTAGTATCATATACGCTAGTCTACTCTGGTATATCAATGCCCCGTCTCGATATACCTATGACTAGGGACATTCCAGGATATACTAATAGACTACAGATGTCCCGCTAGTATGATCTCCATCATAATCAGAGTAGTCAAGCTGATATCCTCAGGGCTTTATCAGCATGTATGAATGAATAAAAGCATGATCAAATCAACATGTCAGATAAAGAAGAACCAGATAGCATACTATCATGTCGAGCAAGAATGCACACTGAATATATATATACATGTATAGATACATCCACTATCATATAATGGCATCTACGGCATACATATATCCAACAATCTCCCACTTGCACTAAGGCCAGTTATTGGCGTATCTCATACCCAACATCTCAAAAAGTCGCACATGCTGCGGCTGAGGGAGGGCCTTGGTGAATGGATCCGCGGCGTTATTCTTTGTGTCTACTCTCCTAATCTCGATCTCGCGGCGATCTACATTCTTCCGGATCAAATGAAAACGCCTCAGGATGTGTCTGGACCGCTGATGGGATCTGGGCTCTTTGGCTAACGCCATAGCCCCATTATTATCACAATACAAAGGTATTGGATTAATAATGGTTGGAACTACTCCTAGCTCCGAGACGAACTTCTTCATCCAGACGGCTTCCTTGGCAGCATCATTCGCAGCAATGTTCTCAGCTTCCATCGTTGAGTCTGCAACGGTATCCTGTTTGGAACTCTTCCAACTTACCGCCCCTCCACTGAGAGTAAATACAAACCCAGAGATAGATTTGTTGTCGTCCTTATCGCTCTGGAAGCTCGAATCGGTAAAGGCCTCCATTTGGAGATCTGTATTACCATACACCAAGAACAATTCTTTAGTCCTTCGTAAGTACTTAAGAATGTTCTTCACAACTGTCCAGTGGTTCTCCCCTGGGTTGGATTGATACCTGCTTACAACACTAAGTGCATAAGCTACATCTGGGCGTGTACATAACATCGCATACATTATAGATCCTACTGCCGAAGCATAGGGTATAACACTCATGCGAGCACTCTCTTCATCGGTCTTTGGGCAAGAATCCTTAGAGGGAGTGACCCCATGGCAAGCGGGGAAGGCACCCCGCTTGGAGTCTTCCATATTAAACCTTTTTAGGATGGTGTTAATGTACCTGGTTTGGGACAATCCTAATAACCTTTTGGATCTATCCCTATAGATCCTTATGCCCAGAATGTATGTGGCATCACCCAGGTCCTTCAAGGAGAACCTCAGTGATAAGAAAGATTTGACCGACTGTAGCATAGGAATATCATTTCCTATCAAAAGAATGTCATCCACGTAAAATACGAGGAATGTGACAGCTCTCCCTACAGTCTTCTTATAAACACTAGGTTCATCTGGATTTTTGATGAAATCAAACTCTTTGATAACATCATCGAAACAGATGTTCCAACTCCAAGATGCCTGCTTTAACCCATAAATGGATTTAAGCAATTTACATGCTTTCCCGCTGCTCCCACTGTCAATGAAGCCCTCTGGCTGATCCATATAAACGCATTCTTCTAAATTTCCATTTAGAAATGCAGTTTTAACGTCATCTGCCAGATTTCATAGTCGTAGTGAGCAGCAATAGCAAGTAGGATCCGAATGGATTTAAGCATGGCTACGGGAGAAAACGTCTCGTCATAGTCCAAACCTGGTCTTTGACGAAAACCCTTCGCCATAAGTCTTTCCTTATAGGTCTCCACCAGCCCATCTACACCAATCTTTCTTTTAAAGATCCATTTGCACCCCACAGGTTTTACCCCAGGGGGTACAATGTCTAAAGTCCATACTTTGTTGGTGTACATAGACTCCATTTCGGATCTCATGGCATCCAGCCACTTCACAGAGTCTCCACTCGTGATAGCTTGCTGAAAACTGGTAGGATCATCATCATCCATGATGCAATCTTCTCCGTCACCATCAATGAGGAAACCGTAGTACCTCTCCGGTGGGCGAGAAGTCCTACCGGACCTACGGAGTGGCCGAGGTTCCTCAGTTTCTATTGCAACAGCCGATTCAACCAAATCGTCATTAGTAGTTTGTATTTCTAGAACCTCTTCTAGATCCACCACCTTGCCATCATCTTTATCTGTGAAAAACTCTTTTTCTAAGAATGTGGCATACTGAGAAACAAATACTTTTTGTTCCTCTTTGTGGTAGAATAGATATCCATAAGAATTCTTTGGATATCCCACAAAGTTACACATGACTAACCGTGACTCGAGTTTGTCCGGATTCTGCTTTTTAACATAGGCCGGGTAACCCCAAATCTTAATTCTCTTAAGAGATGGTTTCTTCCCATGCCATATCTCATATGGCGTGGTAGACACGGCTTTGGATGGAACTCTGTTTAGTAGAAACGCTGCAGTCTCCAATGCATGCCCCCGAAACGAGACTGGTAACTCAGCGTCACTCATCATGGACCGGACCATATCTAATAGGGTCCTATTCCGTCGTTCTGACACACCGTTGTCCTGTGGTGTGTAAGGAGGAGTGAGCTGAAAGAGAATCCCATTCTCTTTTAGGAAGTTTGCAAATTCTGTACTGAGATACTCACCACCTCGATCTGATCATAGCATCTTGATACTCAAGCCGGTTTGTTTTTCTACTTCTTTTTTATATTCAATGAATTTCTCGAAAGCTTCGGACTTGTGCTTTAATAAAAATACATGATCGAATCTTGAGAAATCGTCAGTGAATGTAACGAAGTATGAAAAACCGCCTCTAGCCTGTGTAGACATTGGCCCGCATACATCACTATGTATGAGGCCTAGGAGCTCAGTAGCTCTTTCTCCGTATCCGGTAAACGGAGTTTTGGTCATTTTACACTTGATACAAGACTGGCAAGTCGCATAAGATTTATATTCAAAAGAGTTTAAATATCCATCTTTGTGTAACTTGTTTAGTCTTGTTTCGTTATTATGACCAAGTCTACAGTGCTAAAGAAAAGCTTCATTTAATTCTGAAAATTTTCTTTTATTAGTGTTTTGTATACTGAAAACTGTGTGTTGATTTAGGACATATATTCCGTTATTAAGCGTACCATACCCAACCAACATTTGATTCAGGTGAATGTTCATAACATTGTTCTGCAATACAAAATTATATCCTTCATTGTCTAACAAAGAAACGGATATTATATTACAAAGCATACTGGGTACAAAATAACAAGGATTCAAAACCAAAATACATCCAGATGGCAACCCCAAGTGATACTCTCCCACTGCGACTGTATGTACATTGGAACCATTTCCAACGCGGAGAGTATGGTCACCTGTCTTCAAAACTTTGCTATTTCTCAGCACCTGCATAGAATTGCAAATGTGAGAACCTGAACCGGTATCCAATACCCAGGAAGCAGAGTTTATTGAAAAACAGTTTTCTGTCACAAACGCACCTGAAGCAGAAGCATCCACATGCTTCTTCTTGAGACTTAAGTACTCCGTGCAGTTGCGCTTCCAATGTCCTGTCTTGTGGCAATGAAAACATTCGCCTTTCCCCGGGTCTCCAGCTTTGGACTTTTCCTTTCCCTTCACCTTTCTAACTCCACCCTTAGGATTGGTGGGCTTCTTCTTTTTCTTTCCCTTGGCCTTAGCCTTTGGGCGAGAAGAGGAAGACTGTCCAACAGTCATAACGGGAGTTTTTACTGACTTCATAGTGCTCTCTGCACTCCTTAACATATTAAGGAGTTCAGGTAGCTCCTTCTCCATGCCATGCATGTTGAAGTTGACTATGAATTGAGCAAAGGTGGAGGGGAGGGACTGCAGAATAATATCAATATATTGTTAATTGTCCATCGTCCATCCAAGGTCCTCAAGCTCTTCTATAAGAGCTATCATCTTCAGAACATGGTCTCCTACTGATGTGCCAGGGGCCATTCGCATCTGAAACAATTTCTTTGATGCTTCGTATCGTAATACGCGGGATTGCTCTCCATACAACTCCTTTGTATGGAGAAATATACCGTGAATGTCCATATCCTCGTGCTGCTTTTGATGTGTGTTATCCATCGATGCAAGCGCGAGGCATTTTGCCGTGGCACAGTCAGCGTCCCATGTCTTGCGAACTTCAATGTCCGCAACTGAGGATTTTGGACCTGGGACGGGCGGGGCTGAAGCCGTGAGGACATATGATATTTTATCATAAGTCAAGGCTATTTTCAGATTCCTCAGCCAGTCTTTATAATTGGTCCCATTCAGTTTTTTTTTATCTAGTAGAAGCTTGAGTCCAGTCATGGGTATCTTCCATTAAAAGAGAGAAAAGAATACACTCAGCGAAAGCTCTTGCATAGATCAAATTGGTTATTATCTTGTCTAATCGATGTCTCCCACTGCTTTAATCAAGTTTTTCTTTCAAACCTTAAAAAGAAAACTAGCCAGGATTAATTACAGCCTACAACTTCGCTAACCGTTCAGCCAGGCCAGTGTCGGTACTTGAGGGAGGTTCCCCGTGCTTTCGCACGGACCTAATTAAAGTAAACCTCATTTTCCCAGAGGCGTAGCCCCGTTAACACCTTTCTAGACACCTAATGAGTTAGCTAATTGTAAACTGCAAAACTCTCCTAGGAGCAACTATTGCCCACAGTGGGATCGGGATCCAACCATCATATGGAAGGTATGCAATCTCATTGCAAATCTCAACACTTGAAATTCCCGATGTGATTTTTACCCCTAGTACTTATGTCCTTAACTATGGTCAACAAATCATAAGTACCAGTCAAGTTATACCCGTCATTTCTTGATCAATTAGACCCACCCATATGACCCTTAACTAAGGTCAACAAAGTCGCATGAATGTCCTAATTAATCTGCATCATATGCAGTGTAGGAAGACATCACTTAGCTACCGTACACTACGCCTTAACTAAAGTCAAAAAACGTAGCACGAATACTAAGTACTCTACTTCCTAAAATGACGGAGGGTTGCGGATGATTTTTAAGAAAATCTTTAACGCTTTGAACTTGATATCGTTGTAGAATCAAACAGTTTTCAAAAAGGAGTGGCTTGTGCTCCGCAGTTTTGAAATATAGCTTTTTCATAAAGAGCCGAGTGGTTTTCAAATCTGATTCTACAACATCTTTTTAGGTTTATTTTCTTTACATTAATCATATTAATGTAATCCTATCATTTAAGTCCTTAAGCCAATCACAGAAAAGAAACGAAAATAACACGTACGCTTATGCCATCCGCATTCGCCGCAATGTTCCGTTATGCACCGTTAGGTTACTTAACTAACGGCATACCGGGACGGGACTAGCGCGGGTGTAAAACATAAGCAACGCCTACTATATATCATATATATAATATGTCATTCGTCTCAGATATCACAGAACACAGGAAACAGAAACATAGATATAATGTGGGATATATTAGGACGTCTGTATTTAGTATTTAGCCAGAATAGAAAATACGGATCCACAGTCGCGATGAATAGCCAAGCCCACACCCTGGACCCCTACGAGAGCAGCAAGCGACCCTTCCAATTCTAGAGTTTAGGAGACCCGGTCTCGACTCCTCGAGATGGCCTCCCACTGAACCCCAGAACCCGGTCACCTGTGCTCCCCTCCTTGGGTCCATCCTAATGCGGAAAAGTAAATAATATACAACACTGGTGACACAACCTCAACCCGGAAGTGCCCCAAATAAAAGAATATTACATTACATTTGAATTTACATGAATGAAAATATAAAACTCTCATCTCACATAAAAAAACCCGGCTATTCGATCGCGACAATCCTGCACATCATATCTCAGCAACACATAATATCTCATATCATCAACGTAAGTAAGTATGCGTACCCCGATTGTCGTTGATGTATAGAAACGAAACCGGCGATATCGAACATACTACACTTACGGTCACAGAAAAAAAAGTGTAAAACTACAATATTTGGAATCCACATACTCTTTAGACATCATAAATGCGAAATATCACATACTTCGTATTTCATGCCTAAATTATATGAATTCCACATATTGTATCACATTCTAGATAAATAGACAGTATTAAACTTTTCGAACGAATATTCAAACACCCAAGATTCCCTAAAGCTCAACACTTGAGCGGAGTTCAAAAATCCGGAGTGTGACACAATAGTAGCGGTCCAGCCGTAGAAGGGTCAAGCCAACGCCTCACATGTAGCATGTCGTACTGCCCCAAACCCTAAGGTTCAAAGGGCAGTTCAAGACGGTCACATAATCGAGTTAAGGTTTGTTGTCTTCTAGAGGGTCCACCACAAAAAGACTTGCACGTATCTCCAAAATATTTAAACCCCGTGAATAGTGAGCAAACGATACTCGTTCAAACACTTCACTACTTTCTAATTTACCCGGAAAAACAACGAAATGAAAATTCCGATCGAATCGACGAGTCCAAAACCATCTCCAGAAAATACAGTACTAGATTCAGATTAAACATACTTAAAGTAACATACAAGCAGTTATAAGAGTTACTGTGTAAATAGGAGGCAATGAGGACACTGTACGGCCGCGGAGCCGCGGCCTAAGCAAGGATTTGCCGCGGTTCCGCGGCAGTTTGAAGGAATCATGACTTCGTATTTCACAGATGTTCTTAGTTTTTCCTGCTGTATTTTTTAAGTATTTTTAATTCTGAAAAAGGTCAGATTTTAAAAAATGTCCAGAGAAGGCTTCGAAAAGTCGTATTTTGATCCGATCGGGATTTTTACTTCGTAAAACTGTTGCCTAATGTTCTAGGTCGGCTCTGATACCAATGAAAGGTTTACCTAGCACCCTTTGTAGAGTTTGGAAGCATCACATGTCACAAAGTTTAAATTTTTATGGTGCTAAGCAAGCATACAAAGGGATCGATCCTAGAAAATTAGGGTTTCAAAAGTTAAAGGCAATAAAGACTAAGGTTTCGAGACTACAACCTTTGTAGCTCCCTTCTCTAGACTCTTTGGCCTCTTGGGTGTTGGAGGAAGGTCCTCTTGAGGTCTTCTCGCGTCCACGACGATCCACCCGAAGTTCCTAGTCCAAGCTCGCAACTTCACTTTTCAAGATGAGAAATGAAGAGAACACTCTAAACAAGTTGGCTAAACTTGTGTAGAATGATGTTGTGGTTATGATTCTCACTTCAAAAACCTTTCTTGATGTGTGTCTTGCTCACTAGAAGAAACTAGAGAGCAAAAATGGTGAAGGAGGAAGATGATAGCTTTCTTTTAACAAGAGTAAAAAGATAACTCTTGAAAAGAAATGAAAATATATCCTTATATATTTATTTCTTCTCATCTCAAACCATGGTTAAATATTTGAGTTATTATTTAATTAGAGTTTAAAACAAAGAAGGAAAGATTAATCCATGGTCAAGGGTAGGTGAGGATGGTTAGGTTAAAGAAGAGTGTAGAAACAAGTCAAGAATTATCCTTTCCTTTATATCTTTTGTTTTAATAATAAATCAAATAATAATCCATATATTCAACCATGGTGTAAGTCTTATATTGCCATCATATTCCATGTATAAGCAACCATGAAGGATGATGCATGCATGTATGTGTGTATGCACATCCATATGTGCATGAAACTAGAAAGAGAGAAAGAAAAACATGCATGCATGCATACATTCATCATATACAAGAAAAGGTTTTATGTGAGAAAACTAATGGTTAAATGATAAATCAACACTTGATTTATCAATCCGGCCATATCACATATGACCCCACCAAAAGTAAGCAGCCCGATCAATGTACGGTATCCTATTCACGCATTTTAATCGGGTCCATGCGCATATCGCATACGCGCACCACAACATTTTGCCTGGACTAGGTAACTCCTTTGTGGGACTCTAAGAATCGTCAATACGCCGGCAGTGGGTGATGATCATATCAAGCACCCCCAAGCCGCAAGCGGTCAGCTAAACGTAACGGCCACCCGGGTATTGAGCGATCAGAAGAAAACAAGCGAACCTGCTACACCTCCCGTCGAGCCAACCGGCAACACTACCGTACAGTCCGTTCTTTTCGTCAGATATGCTGCATATCGAGCCTAAGGATGGTCACATCGACCCCAATAACTCAGTAAGTCGTGCCGGTGAATGGTCTATAACAGATCGAGAAACTACTGATAACACTTATCAGCAAATCTCAGCAGCCCTGGCCAGGGACTTACTGATATAACCAGTCGGGCACAGCACAGCATCAACTCCCAATACCGGGAGAGACGAAACCCCTCCTATCGCTCATCGTCTTCGTGTGTCTCGGGACTGTACCCAACGGCCACCTGTTTGCACGACTCAGTAGAGCCGTGGTAGGGTGGCAATCAAAGTACAGTGGGAGAACACACAAGACTCTATGACGATCTCGGGTCTACATTCTAACCTGTACCAGTGTCACCTGAGAACTGCTATCCGACGATAGATATAATTCCATATAGGAGTTCTCGGTGAGTCCGTCCTGTGTACCCAGTCACCACTGAGCACCCGTATATGATCTTGATGTCAAACATCGATGAATGTGGGAACATTCATCGCCCATCGTATGGGTCTAGTATCATATACGCTAGTCTACTCTGGTATATCAATGCCCCGTTTCGATATACCTACGACTAGGGACATTCCAGGATATACTTATAGACTACAGATGTCCCACTAGTATGATCTCCATCATAATCAGAGTAGTCAAGCCAATATCCTCAGGGCTTTATCAGCATGTATGAATGAATAAAAGCATGATCAAATCAACATGTCAGATAAAGAAGAACCAGATTGCATACTATCATGTCGAGCAAGAATGCACACTGAATATATATATACATGTATAGATACATCCACTATCATATAATGGCCTCTAGGGCATACATATATCCAACAATCTCCCACTTGCACTAAGGCCAGTTATTGGCGTATCTCATACCCAACATCTCAAAAAGTCTCTCATGCTGCGGCCGAGGGAGGGCCTTGGTGAATGGATCCGCGGCGTTATTCTTTGTGTATACTCTCCTAATCTCGATCTCGCGGCGATCTACAATCTCCCGGATCAAATGAAAACGCCTCAGGATGTGTCTGGACCGCTGATGGGATCTGGGCTCTTTGGCTAACGCCATAGCCCCATTATTATCACAATACAAAGGTATTGGATTAATAATGGTTGGAACTACTCCTAGCTCCGAGACGAACTTCTTCATCCAGACGGCTTCCTTGGCGGCATCATTCGCAGCAATGTACTCAGCTTCCATCGTTGAGTCTGCAACGGTATCGTGTTTGGAACTCTTCCAACTTACCGCCCCTCTATTGGGAGTAAATACAAACCCAGAGATAGATTTGCTGTCGTCCTTATCGCTCTGGAAGCTCGAATCGGTAAAGGCCTCCATTTGGAGATCTGTATTACCATACACCAAGAACAATTCTTTAGTCCTTCGTAAGTACTTAAGAATGTTCTTCACAGCTGTCCAGTGGTTCTCCCCTGGGTTGGATTGATACCTGCTTACAACACTAAGTGCATAAGCTACATCTGGGCGTGTACATAACATCGCATACATTATAAATCCTACTGCCGAAGCATAGGGTATAACACTCATGCGAGCTCTCTCTTCATCGGTCTTTGGGCAAGAATCTTTAGAGAGAGTGACCCCATGGCAAGCGGGTAAGGCACCCCGCTTGGAGTCTTCCATACTAAACCTTTTTAGGATGGTGTTAATGTACCTGGTTTGGGACAATCCCAATAGCCTTTTGGATCTATCCCTATAGATCCTTATGCCCAGATTGTATGTGGCATCACCCAGGTCTTTCATGGAGAACCTCAGTGATAAGAAAGATTTGACCGACTGTAGCATAGGAATATCATTTCCTATCAGAAGAATGTCATCCACGTACAATACGAGGAATGTGACAGCTCTCCCTACAGTCTTCTTATAAACACAAGATTCATCTGGATTTTTGATGAAATCAAACTCTTTGATAACATCATCGAAGCAGATGTTCCAACTCCGAGATGCCTGCTTTAAGCCACAAATGGATTTAAGAAATTTACATGCTTTCCCGCTGCTCCCACTGTCAATGAAGCCCTCTGGCTGATCCATATAAACGCATTCTTCTAAATTTCCATTTAGAAATGCAGTTTTAATGTCCATCTGCCAGATTTCATAGTCGTAGTGAGCAGCAATAGCAAGTAGGATCGGAATGGATTTAAGCATGGCTACGGGAGAAAAAGTCTCGTCATAGTCCAAACCTGGTCTTTGACCAAAACCCTTCGCCACAAGTTTTTCCTTATAGGTCTCCACCTGCCCATCTATACCAATCTTTCTTTTAATGATCCATTTGCACCCCACAGGTTTTACCCCAGGGGGTACAATGTCTAAAGTCCATACTTTGTTGGTGTACATAGACTCCATTTTGGATCTCATGGCATCCAGCCACTTCACAGAGTCTCCACTCGTGATAGCTTGCTGAAAACTGGTAGGATCATCATCATCCATGATGCAATCTTCTCCTTCACCATCAATGAGGAAACCGTAGTACCTCTCCGGTGGGCGAGAAGTCCTACCAGACCTACGGAGTGGCCGAGATTCCTCAGTTTCTATTGCAACAGCCGGTTCAACCAAATCGTCATTAGTAGTTTGTGTTTCTAGAACCTCTTCTAGATCCACCACCTTGCCATCATCTTTATCTGTGAAAAACTCTTTTTCTAAGAATGTGGCATACTGAGAAACAAACACTTTTTGTTCCTCTTTGTGGTAGAATAGATATCCATAAGAATTCTTTGGATATCCCACAAAGTTACACATGACTGACCGTGTCTCGAGTTTGTCCGGATTCTGCTTTTTAACATAGGCCGGGTAACCCCAAATCTTAATTCTCTTAAGAGATGGTCTCTTCCCATGTCATATCTCATATGGCATGGTAGACACGGCTTTGGATGGAACCCTGTTTAGTAGAAACGCTGCAGTCTCCAATGCATGCCCCCAAAACGAGACTGGTAACTCAGCGTCACTCATCATGGACCGGACCATATCTAATAGGTTCCTATTCCGTCGTTCTGACACACCGTTGTGCTGTGGTGTGTAAGGAGGAGTGAGCTGAGAGAGAATCCCATTCTCTTTTAGGAAGTTTGCAAATTTTGTACTGAGATACTCACCACCTCGATCTGATCGAAGCATCTTGATACTCAAGCCGGTTTGTTTTTCTACTTCTTGTTTATATTCAATGAATTTCTCGAAAGCTTTGAACTTGTGCTTTAATAAAAATACATGACCGAATCTTGAGAAATCGTCAGTGAATGTAACGAAGTATGAAAAACCGCCTCTCGCCAGTGTAGACATTGGCCCGCATACATCACTATGTATGAGGCCTAGGAGCTCAGTAGCTCTTTCTCCGTGTCCGGTAAACGGAGTTTTAGTCATTTTACCCTTGATACAAGACTGGCAAGTCGCATAAGATTTATATTCAAAAGAGTTTAAATATCCATCTTTGTGTAACTTGTTTAGTCTTGTATCGTTATTATGAACAAGTCTACAGTGCCAAAGAAAAGCTTCATTTAATTCTGAAAATTTTCTTTTATTAGTGTTTTGTATACTGAAAACTGTGTGTTGATTTAGGACATATATTCCGTTATTAAGCGTACCATATCAAACCAACATTTGATTCAGGTGAATGTTCATAACATTGTTCTGCAATACAAAATTATATCCTTCATTGTCTAACAAAGAAACGGATATTATATTACAAAGCATACTGGGTACAAAATAACAAGGATTCAAAACCAAAATACATCCAGATGGCAACCCCAAGTGATACTCTCCCACTGCGACTATATGTACATTGGAACCATTTCCAACGCGGAGAGTATGGTCACCTGTCTTCAAAACTTTGCTATTTCTCAGCCCCTGCATAGAATTGCAAATGTGAGAACCTGAACCGGTATCCAATACCCAGGAAGCAGGGTTTATTGAAAAACAGTTTTCTGTCACAAACGCACCTGAAGCAGAAGAATCCACATGCTTCTTCTTGAGACTTAAGTACTCCGTGCAGTTGCGCTTCCAATGTCCTGTCTTGTGGCAATGAAAACATTCGCCTTTCCCCGGGTCTCCAGCTTTGGACTTTTCCTTTCCCTTCACCTTTTTAACTCCACCCTTAGGATTGGTGGGCTTCTTCTTTTTCTTTCCCTTGGCCTTAGCCTTTGGGCGAGAAGAGGAAGACTGTCCAACAGTCATAACGGGAGTTTTTACTGACTTCATAGTGCTCTCTGCACTCCTTAACATATTAAGGAGTTCAGGTAGCTCCTTCTCTATGCCATGCATGTTGAAGTTGACTATGAATTGAGCAAAGGTGGAGGGGAGTGACTGCAGAATAATATCTATATATTGTTCATTGTCCATCGTCCATCCAAGGTCCTCAAGCTCTTCTATAAGAGCTATCATCTTCAGAACATGGTCTCCTACTGATGTGCCAGGGGCCATTCGCATCTGAAATAATTTCTTTGATGCTTCGTATCGTAATACGCGGGATTACTCTCCATACAACTCCTTTGTATGGAGCAATATACCGTGAATGTCCATATCCTCATGCTGCCTTTGATGTGTGTTATCCATCGATGCAAGCGCGAGGCATTTTGCCGTGGCACAGTCAGCGTCCCATGTCTTGCGGACTTCAATGTCCGCAACTGAGGATTTTGGACCTGGGACGGGCGGGGCTGAAGCCGTGAGGACATATGATACTTTATCATAAGTCAAGGCTATTTTCAGATTCCTCAGCCAGTCTTTATAATTGGTCCCATTCAGTTTGTTTTTATCTAGTAGAAGCTTGAGTCCAGTCATGGGTATCTGCCATTAAGAGAGAGAAAAGAATACACTCAACGAAAGCTCTTGCATAGATCAGATTGGTTATTATCTTGTCTAATCGATGTCTCCCACTGCTTTAATCAAGTTTTTCTTTCAAACCTTAAAAAGAAAACTAGCCAGGATTAATTACAGTCTACAACTTCGCTAACCGTTCAACCAGGCCAGTGTCGGTACTTGAGTGAGGTTCCCCATGCTTTCGCACGGATCTAATTAAAGTAAACCTCGTTTTCCCAGAAGCGTAGCCCCGTTAACACCTTTCTAGACACCTAATGAGTTAGCTAATTGTAAACTGCAAAACTATCCTAGGAGCAACTATTGCCCACAGTGGGATCGGGATCCAACCATCATATGGAAGGTATGCAATCTCATTGCAAATCTCAACACTTGAAATTCCCGATGTGATTTTTACCCCTACTACTTATGACCTTAACTATGGTCAACAAATCATAAGTACCAGTCAAGTTCTACCCGTCATTTCTTGATCAATTAGACCCACCCATATGACCCTTAACTAAGGTCAACAAAGTCGCATGAATGTCCTAATTAATCTGCATCATATGCAGTGTAGGAAGACATCACTTAGCTACCGTACACTACGCCTTAACTAAAGTCAAAAAACGTAGCACGAATACTAAGTACTCTACTTCCTAAAATGACGGAGGGTTGCGGATGATTTTTAAGAAAATCTTTAACGCTTTGAACTTAATATCGTTGTAGAATCAAACGGTTTTCAAAAAGGAGTGGCTTGTGCTCCGCAGTTTTGAAATATACCTTTTTCATAAAGAGCCGAGTGGTTTTCAAATCTGATTCTACAACATCTTTTTAGGTTTATTTTCTTTACATTAATCATATTAATGTAATCCCATCATTTAAGTCCTTAAGCCAATCACAGAAAAGAAACGAAAATAACACGTACGCTTATGCCATCCGCATTCGCCGCAATATTCCGTTATGCACCGTTAGGTTACTTAACTAACGGCATACCGGGACGGGACTAGCGCGGGTGTAAAACATAAGCAACGTCTACTATATATCATATATATAATATGTCATTCGTCTCAGATATCACAGAACACAGGCAGCAGAAACATAGATATAATGTGGGATATACTAGGACGTCCGTATTTAGTATTTAGCCAGAATAGAAAATACGGATCCACAGTCGCGATGAATAACCAAGCCCACATCCTGGACCCCTACGAGAGCAGCAAGCGACCCTACCAATTCTGGAGTTTAGGAGACACGGTCTCGACTCCTCGAGATGGCCTCCCACTGAACCCCAGAACCCGGTCACCTATGCTCCCTTCCTTGGGTCCAGCCTAATACGGAAAAGTAAATAATATACAACACTGGTGACACAACCTCAACCCGGAAGTGCCCCAAATAAAAGAATATTACATTACATTTGAATTTACATGAATGAAAATATAAAACTCTCATCTCACATAAAAAAAACCCGGCTATTCGATCGCGACAATCCTGCACATCATATCTCAGCAACACATAATATCTCATATCATCAACGTAAGTAAGTATGCGTACCCCGATTGTCGTTGATGTATAGCAACGAAACCGGCGATATCGAACATACTACACTTACGGTCACAGAAAAGAAAGTGTAAAACTACAATATTTGGAATCCACATACTCTTTAGACATCATAAATGCGAAATATCACATACTTCGTATTTCATGCCTAAACTATATGAATTCCACATATTGTATCACATTCCAGATTAATAGACAGTATTAAAGTTTTCGAACGAATATTCAAACACCCAAGATTCCCTAAAGCTCAACACTTGAGCGGAGTTCAAAAATCCGGAGTGTGACACAATAGTAGCGGTCCAGCCGTAGAAGGGTCAAGCCAACGCCTCACATGTGGCACGCCGTACTGCCCCAAACCCTAAGGTTCAAAGGGCAGTTCAAGACGGTCACATAATCGAGTTAAGGTTTGTTGTCTTCTAGAGGGTCCACCATAAAAAGACTTGCACGTATCTCCAAAATATTTAAACCCCGTGAATAGTGAGCAAACGATACTCGTTCAAACACTTCACTACTTTCTAATTTACCCGGAAAAACAACGAAATGAAAATTCCGATCGAATCGACGAGTCCAAAACCATCTCCAGAAAATACAGTACTAGATTCAGATTAAACATACTTAAAGTAACATACAAGCAGTTATAAGAGTTACTGTGTAAATAGGAGGCAATGAGGACACTGTACGGCCGCGGAGCCGCGGCCTAAGCAAGGATTTGCCGCGGTTCCGCGGCAGTTTGAAGGAATCATGACTTCGTATTTCACAGATGTTCTTAGTTTTTCCTGCTGTATTTTCTAAGTATTTTTAATTTTGAAAAATGTCAGATTTTAAAAAATGTCCAGAGAAGGCTTCGAAAAGTCGTATTTTGATCCGATCGGAATTTTTACTTCGTAAAAGTGTCGCCTAATGTTCTAGGTCAGCTCTGATACCAATGAAAGGTTTACCTAGCACCCTTTGTAGAGTTTGGAAGCATCACATGTCACAAAGTTTAAATTTTTATGGTGCTAAGTGAGCATACAAAGGGATCGATCCTAGAAAATTAGGGTTTCAAAAGTTAAAGGCAATAAAGACTAGGGTTTCGAGACTACAACCTTTGTAGCTCTCTTCGCTAGACTCTTTGGCCTCTTGGGTGTTGGAGGAAGGTCCTCTTGAGGTCTTCTCGCGTCCACGACAATCCACCCGAAGTTCCTAGTCCAAGCTCGCAACTTCACTTTTCAAGATGAGAAATGAAGAGAACACTCTAAACAAGTTGGCTAAACTTGTGTAGAATGATGTTGTGGTTATGATTCTTACTTCAAAAACCTTTCTTGATGTGTGTCTTGCTCACTAGAAGAAACTAGAGAGCAAAAATGGTGAAGGAGGAAGATGATAGCTTTCTTTTAACAAGAGTAAAAAGATAACTCTTGAAAAGAAATGAAAATATATCCTTATATATTTATTTCTTCTCATCTCAAACCATGGTTAAATATTTGAGTTATTATTTAATTAGAGTTTAAAACAAAGAAGGAAAGATTAATCCATGGTCAAGGGTAGGTGAGGATGGTTAGGTTAAAGAAAAGTGTAGAAACAAGTCAAGAATTATCCTTTCCTTTATATCTTTTGTTTTAATAATAAATCAAATAATAATCCATATATTCAACCATGGGGTGAGTCTTATATTGCCATCATATTCCATGTATAAGCAACCATGAAGGATGATGCATGTATGTATGTGCGTATGCACATCCATATGTGCATGAAACTAGAAAGAGAGAAAGAAAAACATACATGCATGCATACATTCATCATATATAAGAAAAGATTTTAAGTGAGAAAACTAATGGTTAAATGATAAATCAACACTTGATTTATCAATCCGGCCATATCACATATGACCCCACCAAAAGTAAGCCGCCCGATCAATGTACGGTATCCTATACGCGCATTTTAATCGGGTCCATGCGCATATCGCATACGCGCACCACAACATTTCGCCTGGACTAGGTAACTCCTTTGTGAGACTCTAAGACTCGTCAATACGCCGGCAGTGGGTGATGATCATATCAAGCACCCCCAAGCCGCAAGCGGTCACCTAAACGTAACGGCCACCCGGGTATTGAGCGATCAGAAGAAAACAAGCGAACCTGCTACACCTCCCGTCGAGCCAACCGGCAACACTACCGTACAGTCCGGTCTCATCGTCAGATATGCTGCATATCGAGCCTAGGGATGGTCACGTCGACCCTAATAACTCATTAAGTCGTGCCGGTGAATGGTCTATAACAGATCGAGAAACTACTGATAACACTTATCAGCAAATCTCAGCAGCCCTGGCCAGGGACTTACTGATATAACCAGTCGGGCACAGCACAGCATCAACTCCCAATATCGGGAGAGACGAAACCCCTCCTATCGCTCATCGTCTTCGTGTGTCTCGGGACTGTACCCAACGGCCACCTGTTTGCACAACTCAGCAGAGCCGTGGTAGGGTGGCAATCAAAGTACATTGGGAGAACATAAAAGACTCTATGACGATCTCGAGTCTACAGACTAACCTGTACCAGTGTCACCTGAGAACTGCTATTCGACGATAGATATAATTCCATATAGGAGTTCTCGGTGAGTCCGTCCAGTGTACCCAGTCACCACTGAGCACCCGTATATGATCTTGATGTCAAACATCGATGAATGTGGGAACATTCATCACCCATCGTATGGGTCTAGTATCATATACGCTAGTCTACTCTGGTATATCAATGCCCTGTCTCGATATACCTACGACTAGGACATTCCAGGATATGCTTATAGACTACAGATGTCCCACTAGTATGATCTTCATCATAATCAGAGTAGTCAAGCCGATATCCTCAGGGCCTTATCAGCATGTATGAATGAATAAAAGCATGATCAAATCAACATGTCAGATAAAGAAGAACCAGATAGCATACTATCATGTCGAGCAAGAATGCACACTGAATATATATATACATGTATATATACATCCACTATCATATAATGGCCTCTAGGGCATACATATATCCAACAGAACTTTGCTATAAGACTCTTGACACAGAGAGACAGATTTTGTGGGTTCCATTTTGCATAGTTAGTAGTCTAATGTATGCATAGTGTGTACTTGATAAGACATATAACCCTTGCCGATTGGACTTAGTAGTAGGGTCTGCTTGTTAGGATGAAGTGACGAGAATTTTCAGGTATTTATGTAAGATGACCCACAATACATAGTACTATGAGGAATCAGGTTTGCAGTCATGTGGACATATAAATGCCGACTGGGCCGGCAATATGGGTATGCGTACATCCACATATGCACATGCTTTCTTGCATAATGGCAGGGCCATCACTCTGAGTAGCAAGAAGCATGAGGTGTAGCTTTTACACTATGGGGGTGGAATATGTGACTACCTCTGTAGCATCAAAGGGGCTGCTAGGCTGACGTGATTCCTTGGGAGTTTGCGCATGATTTCGCATGTAAGGGAAAAATGGTTTCTCTTTATCATGACATCAGGTCGACGATAGTATACTCAAATGATCTCATATATATGGAAAATTGAAGCACTTACCATCTGGCGACATTTCATCAAGGTGTAAGTGGCATGAGAAGGCGGTCTAAGCTATAAGTTTTTCTTTCAGGTCAGACGATCGAGAATCCGATGACGAAGGAAATAGCTGAGTAACGCTATTGTGTGTTTGATTTTTGTCCTGAGTGACGTATTGCATTTCAGATAGCTTGATAGACCTTACTCTTATGTTTGGCATTATTACAATGGATGGCGACATTTTATAAATGTATATTTTGAGATTAATTATGTATTGCTTTCTTTCTTTATGATCTGGGATGGATATGTCTATATTTTTGTGTGACTATTTCAGGCATGGAGTACAAGTGAACAGGGTACACGAAGTGTACGGAATACATGATGTGTGCAAGGCACACATTTGATAAAGATACGTCAGCAGGTAGGAACTCTCCCTTACATGAGAGATCCCCTTTATGCTAGGGAAGTATACGAAGGTGAGACTAAGTGCCAAAAGTCATCTTCTCAGAGCAGTGACTGTTTTTTGTTTCATACTGGGTATGGCGACAGTAGGAGCACTTAATAGAGACACTCTGACCTGGTCAAGATGATGTTGCAATGTGCTAGAGGCCGAGCGACTGAAGTGGTTATCTAATTGGTGTGAAAAAGTGTTTGTAGTTACCGCAATCAACACGGAGTCGCGTGTAGCTAGCTGTGGTGAGAACGGGTCATCTGTAGGGATGCGTAGAACTTTTAATCTTACTTTAGACGAGTTGATTAGAAATAGGTGAGATTGGTTGTAGTTACGGATATACTACGGATGTAAGTTATATAAAGAAGATGCTTATAGGGTTCATAGAATTTGGTAGTAATGGATGATTAACTAAAGATTACTCCTTTTATCTTTTAATAGATTTAAAACTAGATCTATAGTGATGCATGTAGATTAGGGTTTTTGGAGAGAATAGGGTTCCCACTCTTAAACCTTATCTTTATATGGATCTCCATTCATGTCTAGCCTTTACCAAAATAATTGTTAATCTAATCTCAAATCGCGGTCGAGACTATCAATGAATTGCTAGCGCACCCGATTACGATGTTAACAATTCTTTTACTAAAGTTTATAAACTTTATAAGATGTAAAAGGAGTTATAATATTTTATCATCCATTGATCTACCCTAATTCTACGAACCCTAGTAAGTGCAGAATTACTCACGCATATTTTGAGAAGAAGAAGAAAGGATAAAGAAGGAAATCATAATGCAGAATTTAAATGCAGAAAGTAAATGAGAAATAATTAAGCAAATGATCTACCTTTATTAATCAACGTTACAAATACAAATCCTTTGAATTTAGATTACAAGAAAAAGTTGCTCTCGATCTCTGCCTCATAGGAAGTAGATGCTCCGTCGATATCCACGTCATTCTATCACGTCGAAACGCAGACCTGTCGTGGATCTCTTGTTTTTTATGGTGATTTGCTTCGTGTTAAAGGTGATAATTCTCTAAGTTGAGCCCTCGGACTTTTATATAGCCCTAAAAGCAGAAGCCCTAGATCTCATAGGTTAAGATATGCAATCACGATCCAACTCCCAAATTTTCAGATCCTACGGCCATTAAATGGCCACGGATCCGCCGCGGATTGTGCCTATTGGCCACGGAAGAGCGGTGGTTTGGGGAGATCAGGGTTCCAAATTTCAGGTGCTCTCATATTGACACGTGGAGATTTCTTCAATACCTGGATTTTTCAAATATTTCATGAGTCTCTGCCATTATTGATTTTACGATTTTATCGACAGATCTTGCTCCTGACATCTCGAATATCTCGATCTCCGGACCTAAGGTAATTCTGCATAATATCTCCATGAATAATATTAGTAATATTTGTTCTATTAGAGATATTATCTTAATCATTTTATATGGTATTAAATCTTTAAGAAATTTGATTAAGAATCTTTGATATCATATGCATAATAAAAATATTATATGCATATATTTTCCTTCATAATGTTAATTATAATATATAAACATATGATAAAGAGTATTTTGCAGATAAACCCACATATGCACTATATTTATAATAAACACCTTTAAATATTTAACAAAAGTAAGGAAAATGTTTCATCAAATGTGCAATAATTTTGACAGAACAAATACCCCCAAACTTAATTTTGATCGTCCCGAGTAAACTAGTTATTCAAGAGAGGGAGAAAAGGAAAAAAATACCTAGCACACTTTCATAGGCAATCATGATTGCACTTAGCACGTGCAACTAGCCTTTAAACCTCTAGTTGTCCCTAGTAGGAAGAGTGTTGTCTTCTGAGGGTTTTCAGCGGATTACACCCACAAAATCCCATAATAAAAGAAAGAATATGAAAGTTACATACTAAGATAAGAACTATAAAAGAAAGAACTTGAAAATAAGAGTTTCCAATTACACTATCTTTTCGGTTGCCATGAGCCCTATCTTAATGGTCGTGAAAAGATTTTAGCAATCATATCATCCCTCAATAAAACATCGCCTTTAGTCTTTCTCCCTACATTTCTTTCAAACATCAATCATATACCCCTACGTGTGTGTAAAAGACATCTCTACACTTAGAGAATTAAATTCAAGCTATCATACTCTTGTCCATCTTCCTTAGCATTTTTTAGTCGGTGAATATTTCAAATGGAATTGCTCACACATCCTTCATGCGACCGTTAATAGTTCTTGAGATACTAACCGACCGATTACTAAATGTGCTCACATATTAAGGCGTAATTAGCAATTTTCTCGTCTTGCAACACCTAAGGCTTAGCAGTGGCTCCCAAACCAGTTGGTCTAAGGCACTAGGTGATAAAGCACCCTCGCTATATTTTTTTATACCGCCTTAATCAATTACAAAACCAATGTTCATTTTTCTTCACCATTTTATTTTTTTTTCATTTATATTTTTGCTTATCTTCATACCAAGGCTTTTAGATAAGAGTATTTCAAGTTATCCTCTACTATCCCAAGTTTCAAGATGTGTGCAAGTGCGTATAGTAGGGTATCAACGTTCAAATGTTTGGCCTCAAGAATAGGGACTATTTTTCAGACTTATTTTTATTCTCAGATTAGTAATTTCCTTCATCTTACTAACCCTTGGGACAACAGCTCATAACTAATTATAACTAGCTTTGTTTAAGAAAACATCTAAATTTCTTGCTTTTCTCAAACTGTTCCTATCTTTCATATGTAATTTTTCACTTTCAAACTTTCATTATAAAAAAAATTGTGCTTATATTTATGATAATGAAAAATAATGCGTGAATAAGCACAAACCTCCCCCAAACCTGTTTGCAGCAGTGTCCTCACTGATGTCATCTGTTAAGCTAAAAAACCTGTAGACTTGGGAGAAAAAGTTATTAAATGGGACAAGAAATAATGACAGTGAAATCCTCCCCCAAACTTATTTTTGGCTCAAAATTTTGTAAAAATTTATTTTAAAGAGCCAAAAATATTTTTCTCCCTCCCCCCCCAAACTTGAGTAAACAGTATTAAGCATTTTAAAATTATAAAGAGAGGGGGTAAAGTTATTGGTCAATATAAAGCTTTACAAAGACCAAAAACCAACACCAACCATTCAAATATTTTATCGATGTAACGCATTGGTTGGTGGAAGATCATGTCACCTATAGACATGAAGAAGTTGGGAGAGATAAGAAGTGTAATAGAACGGGTTTACGTCTCAGTTTATAGAGACGAAACAATAATGATGGATTACTCGCATTCTCATTCTTGATAAGACGAAGAGGTGGCGGTTCAACTTCTTTGGGTTGGGGTTGATTCATCACAACTCCCATGTCTTCTAAGAATGCAATTTTTTCGGCGAAAATGTATTCAAAACTTTCATCGATACTCCGAATGATAATCTCATCGGAAAGAAAGGTATGATCCTCGGACTCCATAAAAAGTTCATATTTAGCGTAAGATGTTGACCCGGACAGCTCGACTAACTTATTCGACAAGTCAAAGGATTCGGACTTGGGTATGGACTTGTCGATAGAAGGGTTCTCATATGTATCATAAATAGCAGGATTAAACAACAACACACTAGTGGAGTCGAGATAAGTATCATGAAGCTTTTCAAGTTCGCTGCAGTCAGAACTATTGTTTCGATAGAACATACTTGAGCTTAGGGTTCGGAGGGTTCACTTCCCAACCTGTAAATGTTAAGCTCAACTGACATCTTCCCGAAGGATAAGGTCATAGAACCGTTTCGGCAATTGATTATTGCGTTGGAAGTCGCTAGGAAAGGTCGACCTAGAATCACCGGGATTTGGTTTTGGGGGTTTGCTACAAGCTGTGTATCAATAAATATGAAGTCTATAGGGAATATAAATTCCCCGACTTTGATTAACACGTCCTCTAGCTCACCCCTAGGTTCGGCGATAGATCGATTGGCCATCCGAATAGTGCAGTGCATCAGCTTTAACTCTCCGATGCCTAATTGCTCATAGACAGAATACAGAAGCAAGTTAACACTAGCACCTAAATCGAGTAGAGCACGATTGTTATTTTTACCCCCAGTAGCAATAGATATTGTAGGACTCTCGAGGTCCTTTCGTTTCTTGGGTATTTGTTGGGTAAAAGTAGTGCTCACATTACTCGCTAGGAAAACTTTTTTAGGCACTTGAATTTTCCTTTTCCTAGTGCACAAGTCCTTTAGAATTTTTGCATAGGACGGAACTTGTTGGATAGCATCTAGAAGAGGAATTTTTATGTTAACTTGCTTAAAATTTTCCACAATTTTCTCCATTTGTGGACTTGGTCTGTTGCCCCTTAACCTATATGGATAAGGAGCTTTATCAATAAGGGTTTGGTCCAACATTTATGGAGAATTTTATGGAGATGGAATAGGTTCCAGAATTGGAGTTGGGATCGTTTGAGGTTGACTCGAGAAAGTGGGCTGCGATTTTGAGCTTAGTGGAAAACGGAGAATAGGCTCGGAAGAAGGTGGTGGACTAGACGAATTAGGATTAGAAGTAGAAGCCAGAGTATCATCAATATCATCAACATCAACATGTTCACCCACTTGGTTATTCAGCACTCTTCCCGATCTCAACGTGGTTACGGCACACATATTATGACTTTGTGAGTGGCCAGAATTCGGTAGAGCTTGAGATGGAAGTTTCTCTTTCTCTCTCTCACTCATCGCGACATTTAACTATGCAAGTTGTGCTTCTATCGATTTTATGTTTTCACCGTGGGAAGCGGTGTGCTGCACTAACGTTTGGATAGAAGATGTTAAATTAGCCGTCGTTTGTGTAGATTGGTTAATGAACGTTTCTAAGTTACGTTCGAGTGCAGAGGTTTTATTGGTACAGGCCGTTTGGAAAGAACTATTATAAGGTGCAAAATTGTTGGCCGGATTTTGAAAAGTTTACGGTTGAAAAGGGTGCTGACTCGGTTGTGGTGGTTGCTGTTGCTATGGAGGAGGCCTTTAGTAATTTCTTGGGAACTGGTTTTAATTTTGAATTTAGTTTTGGTTCCTAGAAAAATTAGGATGATTTCTCCATCCCTGATTGTATGTGGAAGAATAAGGATCATTTCTAGGTCGTTACTGAAAAGTAGCATTAATTTGTCCTTGATCTTGAAACGGTGGACTCAAAGGACATTCTTCCGTCAAATGCAATGGGTTGGAACAACAACCACATATGGTTTTGGGAAGCGTAACTTAGTTTAAGGAGGCAGATAAGAATTTGTTTTCGATAGTATCGAGTTTCTTTTGCATCGCGGCCAATTCGGATTTCACTGTGATGGAAACGTCGAGCTGATGGATATCTCCCCTAGATGAAGTTGGTTTAACGCTTTCCCACTGTAAAGTTTGTTCGGCGAGATCATCGAGAAATTGCCAAGCTTCCCCATCGTCTTTAGTCATGAAATGACATTGACAAATGGTTTCAAGTATCTGTTTTGTGGCAGGATTAACACCCTCATATATAATTCGGCAAAATTGCCATTTATCAATTCCGTGATGGGGGTATTGTAAAAGAAGATTCTTGAACCATTCAAAGCATTTCCAGAATGGTTCTTTGGGAAGTTGGGTAAACTGGTTAATCTCGCTTCGAACACGGGCGATTTTGTGATTGGGATAAAATTTCTTAAGGAATGCTATAACGAATTCGTCCTATTTGGCGATAGAGTGTGCGACGGTGCTATAAAGCCTTCTGCTAGGTCGCACAAAGTAAATGGGAGAAGACGTAATCGCATAGTATCCACAGAAAGTTGTGTAGTGCCCATTATTGTGCATACGTTTTCGAATTTGGTTATAAAAACGTATGCGTCTTCGGATTCAAGCCTGTGAAATTTAGGCAACAGGTTCATGAAGTGGGGTTTAATTTCAAAATTACCCCCATTGGCTGGTGGAATAGATAGACAAGTAGGAAGGGGACCGTATATCGGGTAGCATCTTTCTTGGAGAGAGATGCACGATGTATTCTGTACACCTATGGGTGGTGGCAGGGGTGTGTTGGTAAAATCTGATGGAGAACCGTCCATCTCGGTTGATGTAGTGGGTAGAGGGGGAAAAGAAGATGAAGAAGTACCGACTTTGGAGTCGATAGCAGAAACGCGGACAAGACGGGCACTAGAATCCCGTGTCCAGCCGATCATGCACTAAGCGGGTACAGCGCAAGTGGCAGCGTATGTGAGAACAATTTAAATGGTTTGTTTTGAAAAAGTGCCGGACGTGAGGCTTGACTCGAAAAATCACAGAATGCACAATCAACCCTAGAACTAAGGACACCTAAGTCAAGAACTAGACTGCTCCTAGACTTTCAAAGGACAAGCCGCAGTATCAATCATCTACCGCCTCTTTATCACTCTTGTGACCAAATAAGTGCCAGGTAAGTGGAAGGTATCCGCTATACAAATCACCGAAAATAGCGAGTCTAATTAAGTAATCACTTTTCTTAGTCTCACTTGCCTAGACACCACAAAAGAAGTGCAGATAAGCGATAGATTACCCACGACCCTCCTCTGTCCTAATTGAGCGCTACAATCCTTAGAGTCTTGGTCTAGATATTTTTTAATTAATGTAGGGTCATAAAAATGCTTGTTTTGTGATTTTTGGAGCCTAGGATGGATGATTAAATCCCCACCTAATCTAAATTTTGGTTTTTTTCCCCATAATGTCCAGTTAAAAGTATGCAAAAACAAACCAATAACAAAATACGCAAAAGATTTTTGAGCGGCGATATTTTGCAAAGAATCCTACAGAAAATCAAATTATTGGATTTTTAAAGGAGAGAAAAAAATCAGGAAAATATACCATAGGAGTTTGGCGCTCCAATTCCTCTACTCCGCCGCCCTTCCGCTGCCAAAGCCAAGCTTAGGCCGCGGTTCCACCGCAATATGGAGAGATCTGTTGCTTATTTTCCTTCAGTTGCTTCCTAAGCTCCTCTGGACTTTGCTTGATGTCTCGGAATCTCTAATTGCTCGTTCCAGTGACTTCAGATCCCCTTGTAAAATTTGCACAATAATCGTTAAATATGCGAGTTGCGGTTTTGTTTTATTTTTATGATATGGATCAGATAAGAATTCAACCTGAACAGCAAGAAAAAAATTATTACGCTCGTATCCCCGGCTGCGGCGCCATTTGATTGGTGTGAAAAAGTGTTTGTAGTTACCACAATCAATACGGCGTCGCGTGTAGCTAGCTGTGCTGAGAACGGGTCGTCCGTAGGGATGCGTGAAACTTTTAATCTTGTTTTAGCCAAGTTGATTAGAAATAGGTGAGATTGGTTGAAGTTACGGATATACTATGGATGTAAGTTATATAAAGAAGAGGCTTGTATGGTTCATAGAATTTGGTAGTAATGGATGATTAACTAAAGATTACTCCTTTTACCTTTTAATAGATATAAAACTATATCGATGGTGATGCATATAGATTAGGGTTTTTGGAGGGAATAGGGTTTCCACTTTTACCCTTATCTTTACATGGATCTCCATTCATGTCTAGCCTTTACCAAAACAATTGTTAATCTAATCTCAAATCACGGTCGAGACTATCAATTAATTGATAGCGCGCCCGATTAGGATGTTAACAATTCTTTTGCTAAAATTTATAAATTTTATAAGATGTAAAAGGAATTATAATATTTTATCATCCATTGATCTACCCTAATTCTACGAACCCTAGCAAGCGCAGAATTACTCACGCATGTTTTGAGAAGAAGAAGAAGAAAGGAGAGAGAAGAAAATTATAATGCAGAATTTAAATGCAGAAAGTAAATGCGAAATAATTAAGCAAATGGTCTACCTTTATTAATCAACGTTACAAGTACAAATCCTTCGAATTTAGATTATAAGAAGAAATTGCTCTCGATCTTTGCCTCGTAGGAAGTAAATGCTCCGTCGATATTCACGTCACTCTATCACGTTGAATCGCGGACCTGTCGTGGATCTCCTGTTCTTGATGGTGATTTGCTTCATGTTAAAGGTGATGATTCTCTAAGTTGAGCCATCGGTCCTTTATATAGCTCTCAAAGCAGAAACCCTAGATCTCATAGGTTAAGATATGCAATGACGATCCAACTCCCAAATTTTCAGATGCTACGGCCATTAAATGGCCGCGGATCCGCCGTGGATTGTACCAATTGGCCGTGGAAGGGCGGCGGTTTGACGAGATCAGGGTTCCAAATTTCAGGTGCTCTCTCATGTTGATGTTAGTGATATATGCCCTAGAGGCCATTATTGTATAGTACTAGTTTGTATATTACATTTTGGAGGCTTGGGATATATACACAGATTTATGACAATCTTGCTCAATATAGTAGTATGCTACTTGATTTGTATCTATCTAAATATGTGTATATATTTCTTATAACGTATCGCTAATACATATTGATAGAGCCCTTAGGATCTTTTGCTTGACTACCAGCGTTGTGATGACAGTCATACTAGTGAGGGCTGGGTAGTCCGCAAGCACATCCTTATACAGGTCCCTAGTCATAGGATTATCGAGACAAGGGCATTGATACTCCAGAGTAGACTAGTGTATACGCTTCTCATCCCAGCAGGGGAGATGTTCTGTCCCACGGCCATTAGTACGTCGTACTGGAGATAGTATGTGTTTCCCCCCAATAAGAGAGCAAAGCTCTGTTCAAAATTTGAACTGAGGCAGCGCCTCACGTGCAAGGCACGAGAGCGCCAGCGCCAAGAGTTAAAAACTATGAGGCAGCGCCAAGAGTTAAAACTCTGAGGCAGTGCCTCACATGCAAGGCACGAGTGCGCCAGCGCCAAGAGTTAAAAACTCTGATGCAGCGCCAAGAGTCAAAAACTCTGAGGCAGCGCCAAGAGTCAAAAACTCTGAGGCACCACCTCACATGCAAAGCACGAGGGCGCCAGCGCCAGAAATAAAAGTTCTCTACCATTGGATCAAAAGTCCAACGGAGATGATAAATCATCAGAGCACAGAATTAAATTCTGATTGAGGAAATAGTCCTCAAATCTTTCTAAACAAGAAAGATTGTGCTCTGTAAATCAGAACACCGTTGGATCAAAGATCCAATGGTGATTAAAAATCACCAAAATGCAGAATTAAATTCTGCTTGAGGAATACTCCTCAGATCATTCTAAACAAGAAAGATTGTGCTCTGTAAATTAGAGCACCGTTGGATCAAAGATCCAACAGTGATTAAAAATCACCAAAAATATAGAATTAAATTCTGATTGAGAAAATACTCCTCAAATCTTTCTAACAAAGAAAGATTGTGCTCTGAAAATCAGAGCACCGTTGGATCAAAGATCCAATGGTGATTAAAAAATCACCAAGATACAGAATAAGTTCTGTATGGGAAAATATTTTCCCAATCTTGTTAAAAACAAGAAAAATGTTTCCTGTAGAACAGAAGTCCTTGGATCAAAGATCCGACGGTGAATAAATTCCCCACATCAATTAACAAATCTCTCAATGAGGGATTTCCTTAATTGAATCATCAAATCATCCTCCCCTATATAAAGGACCCAAGACTTCAAGTCTTGTACAGAAGAAACCCCCCCCCCCATAAACATCGATCTTAAAGAGAAGAGCCAAAAAAAAGGAAGAAGAGAAAGCTTTAAGAAGAAGAGTTGTCTTCAAAGTAAATAAAATAAAGATCAGAGTATCTCAAGGGTCTAACCCCCATAAAAGAACATAGTTCATTCCTCGGATCTGAGATCCATGAGACAAATCTCCCCCAAATGAGAATTCAGTTCTTACGAGGATGAATTTGTTCTTAGGGATTGAAGATCCAAGAAAGAATAATACACAAGAAAATCCCAACGCCAAGCACTACTCAATAAAAGAGTGCTTAGCACTCAATGGTTGGCGCCAAGCACCAAGCTACTCAATAAAAGAGAGTGCTTAGCACTCTGGCGCTCAACGCCAAGCGCCTCTCGTGCCCCTCACGTGGGCGCTGCTCAATAAGGAGCGCTCAACACTCAAATGCCGGCGCTCAGCACCAAGCGCTCCATGTGCCCCTCACGTGAGCGCTGCTTAATAAAGAGCGCTTAGCACTCAATGGTTGGCGCTCAGCGCCAAGCGTCTTACGTGCCCCTCGCATGGGTGCTGCTTAATAAGAAGTGCTTAGCACTCAAATGCTAGCGCTCAGCGCCAAGCGGCCCATGTGCCCCTCATGTGGGCGCTACTTAACATTGAGCGCTCTACACTCCTCAAGAAGAGCCTAGCTCCATAAAGAGTGTTCAACACTCATGTAAAAAAAAAAAGAAAGTGGGAAAAGCGAAGCAAAGTGTGAGTGTCAGTACTTACATAAATGTTTAGCATTATGTGCCCTAGTAAGTGTCTAACACTTTATTGAAATAGGAAACGACAGAGACTCAGCGGGCTGAGCCTAAGTTAGTCAAATTCCTAATCAACCGAGCCTATATGCTCTTTATTTTTCCAAACTGGTCTTAGTCCCAAAAAAGACCAACGATCTTTTGAAGAATATCTATTGGTTCAAGGGTACATCTCTCCACACCTCTGATACATGTCATTGTAATTCTTCAACATCTTTAGAGAGGTGGAGGGTCCCAATAACCAATAGATCTGGGTATACCCCCAAACCAACAAACCATAAACTCCTTGGACCGCAACGTCCTTAAAACTAAATTGTGGACCACAACGTCCTTAAAACAAAATTGCGGACCGAAACGTACCTAAAAACTAAATTCCACGGACTATGATGTCCTTAAACTTCAGACCGTAATGTCCCTAAACTAAATTCCATGACCGTAACGTCTTTAAACTAAACCCTTTGGACCACAACGTCCCTAAACTAAACTCTATGGACTATAATGTCCTTAAACTCTACGAACTATGATGTCCTTAAACCCAACGAACCGTAACATCCCGAAACTAAAATGATAGAGCCCAAATGCTCTTTCAATGGATCAAAAATGATCCCAAACCCCCGTTAAGTAGACCTTAGTCTAAAATTAGACTAACGTGTCCTTACCAAACATTTAAGTTGATCTTAATCTCAAATGAGGTTAACGAACCTTAAATCAACCAAACCCAAATCTAAGAGAATACAGATTTGGACTAATCCACGCCCTATGGGTGACAACATAAATTAGTCTCCGTATACAATCCACGGGCAACCAAAAAATAAAACAAACACACACGACATGAAGTGAACATCTGGAGCAGGAGAAAGTGTTTATCGCTGCGCGGTAATGTAATTAACTGCAGGGGTTTGCGCCTGCAGGGAAGAGCGTCCCCACAATCAAAACCCCCTCGCCAACGACAGGGAATCTGACGTAGTCTGTTACAACGGCTGCATCCGCCCAAACCTCCGATGCACGGTGCCATAAATCAGCTTGGTATCTTCGGAGAGGTGGACGGATAAATCCAAATAGCATCTGCCCCCAAATTCAGGCAAGACGACCTACGCGGTTTCGTCTCTGTCTCCGGCGGTAAACAGATTCTGGCACACCCGGTGGGACCTTTTCCTCTTTCCACTCCACACTTCGTGTGTCGTATTTCGCGAACAAATCGCGGTCTGCTATGGTTGCCTGTGGATTCGAGGTACTAAGATTTGGTGTCTTGCTTCATGCAGAAGAGAAGATGGCGTCAATAGCTTCTAACTGAACCAACTGCAGCAACAACTCCCCTCCGCCCCGTCTGGAGGAGTAACTTACGGGCCTCAAGCAGCCTCCATCTACGCAATGCCGGTGGAACAGGTGACACAGGCCACCATGGGATTGTTCTTCGGGACCATGCTCCCACCAATGAGCTCAACGCCCCAGTGCCATCACAGGAAGCTCCAAAAAAGTCGGTCATTGATCGGCTTACCACTACCACGGCCCCTCTCAACGGGTCATCCAAGTCCAACGCCTCGGTCTTTAACAAACTGGGCCAAAGCTCAAGCAGGCCCGTGAAGAAGCCTGCAATACCCGAAGGAGTTATCCCAAAGCGGATAGCCATTCCAGCTATGGTAAACGAAGTCATCAGAGGGGCTTCTCCTGCTAAGGGGTCGGTCTTTGCAAGACTGGCCATCCCAATTCCTGCTTCGGGTGAGGTCGTTACAAGTGCTTCCCCTGCCCAAAAGTCGACCTTCGCGAGATTGACCATTCCCCCTCAACGGACGTTTGTCTTCGATAGGCTGACGCCGACAACAACTTCTCATCAGATCAGGGGGCATGATGAAGCTACCCAATAACAGAGATGATCCCGGTTACACGATATGCTCGACGTCGTCACTGGCGCCGGGTGAGTAAAGCTGGGGGCAGTTCCCCTTCTGGACTTACGCTACCAGCTCCAATAGTGGAAATTGATGCTGTTGTTCCAACTGGGAACAGCTTTGAGCCGCTCAGGAGGGTGTGCAAGAACTCTCCAACTGTCGTATTGAAGAGGTCTCCTCCACCTGTGTAGAACATTACAAAGGCAAACCCGGAACAACCCTCTCAGCAGCTGTCCCCCAAAATCCACAGGGTCTAGCGAAGAGTCCAAGACTCTGTAATCAACAAAGACTACTCCCGCAGATCGAAGAAAATGAAAGCCCGACAAGAGGAGGGTCATCCCGCCGTCGTACCATAGAAATTATCGTCTGCAACAGCCCCCTCAACTTCGACCGCCTATAAAAGGAGAAGGCCAGAGAAAATCCCCATGCTTACGACAAATTTCAAGGGTACTGAACCTAAATGCCCCAAGTCTAGGGGCATGGTAGTGCACACCGTCTACATGGCTTCCGGAAACGAGGAAAGCCGTGCTTCTGGGGGTCATCGACCACTTACACAATCAGTAACAAAGGCTCAGGAGCAACAACAGAAACTCCAGGAGATGCTGACGAAGATGGCCGCACTTACTGGGCAGAAGGAAAGTCCGGAAATATCGTCGGATCAACGCCATGAACAGGAAACCGACGCTGAGTTCCTCCGAAGAATGCTCGAAAAGAAACATTAAGAAACCGCGGAACAAGCGGCTAACATAAAACAAATGGCGCTCCTGTTCTTAGATATGGTGGGGATGATGATCCAGCTGGACCCTCCAGCCGAAGATCTCCCAATAAACATTGAAGACGACAGAAGGGAGACATCAAACCCTCTCCCGTCTTTATCAGCAGCCAGGGAGGAAGCGATTTTGAAAGCTGCGCTTAATGACTACATAGCTCAGCAAATACGAGCTCATCAGACAAGTGAAGCAACTGGCCAAATCGTCAGAACTGGGCGACCCTATCCAGGCTGGTATGATCAAATTAAGTACCCGCTGGGATATACGATCCCTAAATTTCACGTGTACAAGGGGACAGGCAACCCCCATCAGCACGTCGCTCTGTTCAGGGCTCTCTGCGGCAATACTGGAGGTGACGACAAATTGATACTTCGCCAGTTCGTCGGCAGTTTAGCGGATACAGCTTTTGAATGGTACTCAGAGCTTCCAAACGACTCCATCAAAATGTTTACAGAAATGGAGTTGCTATTCAGCCAGCGTTTCGCAAGCACCAGCAAACGCACTCCGATCACGGCATTGATCAATGCCAGGGTGAATCCAGGAGAGACCTGGCTTCAGTATGCAATTCGGTGGCGGAACCTGTAGTCGAGATGCGAACAACACATAGAAGAAGCTCCTGCTGTGGGCATGTTCGTGGGAACCCTCGATCCGCAAGCAACTATATCCCAATTCATGATGTTTTTCAAGCCGACCACCTTCCAGGCCTTGATCGACAAGCTGGCCTAAATAGACCAGATGGGCCATAGACCGCCCTCCTCGAAAACGGAGCTTCGAAATGAAAAGGGTAAAGGAAAAGCGACCTTCGTCGCCAACGCTCAGCAACAGCCGAGTGATCCAAAACCAGCTGCTCGCCAAAACGATAAACAGCAGACACTCGGAGAAAAGCCGAGACGTCCTTACTCATTCCCTCAGAATAAAACTAAAAGACTGTTCGAACTGGTGGTGCGCAACAGGCTTATCACTCTACCAGATCCGAGATGCCCGCTGCAACCGGGCAACGTCAACAATCTCAATTACTGCCACTATCACCGAATAGTAGGCCACCCAATCGAAGATTGCTTCGTCTTCAAAAACTGGATTGAGGACCAGTACCAACAAGGAAAATTCGCGCTGTCTGAAAATTGGAGGGTGAACCCGCCACAACCGCACGCTCCTAAAAAGGTGGACACTCCGGGGGCATCATGATCATTTATAGAAGAAGCTCCATGGGAAGTTTTTCTTTCCAACAAGACTAAAAGAATGCTGAAAGACCTTCAAGCATGTCCGGCAATTAGATGGAAAAGCCTTCTGAAGCTAGATATCACTGAGGGAATGCTGAAACCGCGCCCAACACTGAGAGTTAGTAGCGATGGGAAAAATGCCCATACCCAATCGTCGAAGTCTTCGAAAAAGAAGAAGAAGAACAAAAAGCCCGCACAGTCTGACGACAAACGCACGGACCTACAAAAGCATATTGACGAGCTGGAAGAATATAATCAGAAGGCGCGAACCCCGGTCACACTTCAAGAGTTTCTCAACCATATCCTTGAGAGCGGAGATAATGACAATGATGAGGGAGAAGACTCGTCAGAAGAACCCGAGGATTATGTGGCAAGTTGTCACATGATCTCCCATTCACCAATAAATGACGAAGAAGCTCACTCGGCATCAGAAGATAGTATAGAGGGGCTGGGGGCAGGATCGGTACCAAAATCCCTAGAACCGTCAGACGAGATGATTGATATGCTGCTGAACGAAGCCCGTCAGAAGAGCAAAGCCAATCAAGAGCGTGAAATGGCCATATTGGAAAGAGCCAAAGTGTCGGCATCAAGTTGAAGAAGTCATGGTAGGGATGAGTCGCAAAGCACTCCAACCAGGTCAAAATACGCCCGCGGCAGACAAAAGCAGGCTTAAGACAAGAAAATAGTTCGCTAACGCCCTGTCGATGGGAATAAGGCTGCCACCTTTCAAAGAAAATACTCCTGGAGGTATACGCCTTGACGAAGCGGATGTGCATCCTAACTACTGCTTATACCATCAGAGGATTACACATCCCACTGAAAAATGCAATGCCTTTAAAAAGTGGTGGCAAGGATACGCTGCTCACCGACAACATTTCAAGCGGATGAAGCGCAAAACTCATTGGGAGAAGAGAACCACGACAGATGAGCATAAAAGAACTGCCGGCAACTGTCATGTGGTTGATACCAGGGGATTGCAAGTTCTCACCTTTGGAAGCGATTCCAATGAAGAAATAGCCATCGGCCCTCTTTTCAAAGAATCCACCTCAGGGAAAGAGGAAGAGATGAAGAACTATGAGAGTATTCAGCTGCGCAATCGTACGTTGACCGAAAAGAATCTCGAACCCACAGACAAGGGGTCAAACAAAAAGGATAAGGGGAAGGAAAATGTTCCTGAGGATATCGCTCTCGATTATCGAGTCATCGAAGAGTTGGCAGCCAAGGACCCGCCCAAGAAAAACAAAGTGGATTACAATGTCTTAGCACACCTGAGGAAGATACCCTCACAGCTAAGCGTTTTGGATGCCCTTCTGTTATCTAAAGAGGCACGAGATTCCCTGATCAGGGCATTACAAGAGCCCGAGCAGTTTTAAGCTTTCCTTGCCGAAGAAAAAATGAAGGATAAGCAGGAAGAAGTGCACACAGCTGACATCACTTTCGTCGATGAAGATCTCCTCCTCGGAACGTGCGAGCACAATCGTCCCCTGTATGTCACCGGGTACTGCCATGACATCAAGATAGGGAAGATCTTAGTTGACAACAGGTTCTCTGTCAACCTCCTAAATGTGAGGGTGTTAAAAGAAATCTGCATGAGCGTTCAGCATCTCGCTCGGGATAAAATCAACATCTCCGGGTTTGCCTCCCAGTGATCATAGACGCTCGGGTCTGTAATACTGACGTTACGCTTCGGGCTGCTCGTCACTGACATCAAATTTCATGTCATTGACGCCAAGACCTGCTACAACGCTTTGCTCGGCAGGCCTTGGTTACATGAGTACAACATCATCCCTTCTACACAGCATCAGTGTATGAAGTATTTCAAGGATGGTCTCGAGTATACCGTGACGGGGGAACTAAACCCATTTTCCGTAAATGAAGTCCGAAAATACGAAGATGCAAAGTATTTCCTGCCAGATTTTGAAGACACGGAAAGATGCCATAAACCGGAGAATAAGCAAAAAGCTATCACCACTATTCCGGTCTTCGGGAGCGATACATAGGAGGAAGAAGAGATTGTCTATTCGGGGCCACCCCAATGCCACAACCCGGGACCATCTGCCCTTATTCTGGTCTTTGGCAGTGACTCTGAAGACGAAGTCAACACAGTGTTCTCAGCCCGTCCATCAATCCAGGCCCTCACTGGAGATGATCAGAGTATGAAAATCGCCATGGTGCCACGACAGCACTACAAAGAGCTTGATGCGCTTGAGACAAATAGTGTGCAAGAGCTGCAGACATTCTACATCCCTCCCAGGCGAAGAGGTGAAAAGGCGATCCTATTCTATCGATCCACGGAGACTAAAGTCGAAAAGGAAGTCCGGCATGGTGCCGATTCTTCGCTCAACAGGCTCCAACCCATCCGTCTGCCCAGATACTACACGGAGGGATTGAGAAGGTTATTAAGATGCCAAGGCGTACCTTTCAAACAGACTCCTTGACAAGCTCAGTTCTTCAACAGGATTTGGAACATCCCCGGAACTCAACGAAAACTGCCCAACGGAAAAATGGAAACGATCGGGCTTGGATATGTCCAGTCTAAGAAACGAGAGCAGTTCCATGGCTACCATGCCATAAATGATCTCGATGAAGGAGGGGATGCTCTTTTAAAAGACGCTGACGTTGAACCATAATGAGGTCCTGCCATAAAAATGCCGAGCTCGTCGTTTGAGGAACAGATTGACAAGCAAATGAGAGAAGCAGGTCAAAGTCTTCGGGATGACCACAACCGCGAAATGGCCATTTACAAAAAAGCCAGGATGCAACGTGTCATTCAGCAGGCTGCAAAGGATGACAATGCCCTTCACCGTCAGCCCGCCACGCATTCCCAAGACAAGAAAAAGGTCCGACGCAGAGGCAACAACAAATCAAAGAACGAAAAAACATTCGACAGCGGCAAAATGGATCCAAAATGCCACGCAATCGATAGAAGGTCAGCCGAAATCCATCACTGTTGAGGAAGATGGATCGGGAATATTCCTTTCCTCGAGACAAGACAAAGAAGATATTTGACCTTGTCATGAAACATCAAATGATGACACTCCCGGAGTCTCGGCATCCCGATCAAGCAAACGAGGTTCATCACCCGGATTATTGCTCCTATCATCGAGCGGTAGGACATCCTCATGAAGACTACTTCACCTTCAAAAACTGGGTCGAAAACCAATATCAACTCGGCAGGTTCGCTTTATCTAACAGTTGGAGGGTAGCCTCACCGCAAAGGCATGTGCCAAAAGCAATGTATATGGCGGGAGTAGAACCATATCAACATCGGTCTTGGAAACGAACTCGTACCTGTCACGTGATAACGCTGTCGGAAAGAGGAATGTAGGAGAATATGGATGACCTCTCCCAGTGCTTCGAAAATGAGGAGGAAGATGAGTTGATCTCAGAATTTCCACCGGCGCCAAAAGAATTGGAAGATGGGATGCACACCACGGCAGACAACCTGAAAAAGATCGACTTGGAGACGGCAAACGACCCGCGACCAACATTCGTCAGTGAGTTGTTGTCTAAAGAGCAGGTGGCTAAGCTAAAATACGTGCTCATGCAGTATAAAGAATACTTCACATGGAACTATTCCGAGATGCCGGGGCTAGATCCAAAAATCGCTGTGCATAAATTGGCGATATCTCCAGACATCAAGCCAGTCAAACAAGCACCAAGAAGAATGCGGCTCGAACTTAAGATGAGTATCAATGCCGTAGTCAAGAAGCTAATCGACTCTGGCTTCATCCAAGAAGTTCAATACCCTGACTGGATCACTAACATTGTCCCGGTGATGAAGAAAAATGGGACGGTGCGAATCTGCGTGGACTTTCGGGACCTCAACAAAGCCTGTCCGAAGGATGACTTTCCCATACCGGTTACCGAGCTGATGATAGATAACACGTCCACTCATGAAGTCTTCTCCTTCATGGACGGATCATCGGGGTATAATCAAATAATGATGCATCATGAAGACCAAAAGCATACCGCTTTCCGGACTCTTCTGGGCATATTCTGCTACAAAGTGATGCCTTTCGGTCTGAAGAACACCGGTGCTACCTATCAGAGGGCCATGACGAAGATTTTCGATGACCTCATACATGAAATCGTCGAATGTTATATTGACGACCTCGTGGTGAAAAGAAAATCGCACGAGCAGCATTGGGAGCATCTGAAGATAGTGTTTCAGTGCCTTCGAAAATACAACCTGAAGATGAACCCTATGAAATGCGTGTTCGGAGTCTCCTCAGGCAAATTTCTAGGGTTCATCATACGACACCGGGGTATCGAAATAGATCCATTTAAGATCAAGGTGATTATGGAAATGCCCACTCCAAGAACTTTAAAACAATTGCGGTATCTATAAGGGAAGCTTGCGTATGTCCGGCGGTTCATAGCCAACCTCTATGGAAAATGCCGTCCCTACAGTCACCTGATGAAGAAGGGAGCCCCGTTCGTTTGGGATCCCGAATGCCAAAGCGCATTGGACGAAATCAAGCAATACCTACAGAATCCGTCAGTACTGACCGCTCCAGTCAAGGGAAAGCCCCTCATCTTGTACACAACAGCCCTCGAAGGTTCATTAGGTGCGTTATGTGCGCAGGAGAACGACCAAGGGAAAGAGACAGCCCTAAACTATTTGATTCGAGTTCTCCTGGAGGCAGAAAACAACTACTCTCCTATCGAAAAACACTGCCTGGCGTTAATCTTCGCAATAACGAAGTTTCGGCAATATGCTTTGGCGCATGAGGTCCATCTCATATCAAAAGTGGACCCCCTCAAATATTTGATGTCAAGAGCCATACTAAGGGGACGTCTCACTAAATGGGCCGTACTCTTAATGGAATTATCGATAACATACCGACCTCCTAAGGCAGTGAAAGGCCAGGCCATCGCCGACTTCCTTGCTGAGCATCCGATACCTGCGGATTCACCCCTAAATTGGGAATTGATAGACGAGCACGCGTTTGACACGATCGATGGGGAGAGAGGAAGGAGTGATACTTGATGGAAACTCTACTTCGATGGGCATCTTCCATGAAGAAGAGAAAGCACACCTCCCCTATAATCAAATCTGGGGTAGGCCTCATCTTCGTGACTCCCCAAGGAGGGATAATGCGCTTTGCCTTCTCCTTAACAGAGCCGAGGACAAACAATGAAGTAGAATATTGTTCAGTTGATAAAACTGCATATTTAATATGACATTTTTCCTACTATTTCTATATAATAAAAGGTGTTTATTATAATATATGACACATATGAGGGTTTATCTGTAAAAATACTATTTTCATGTGTTTATATATTATAATTAACATTATGTAGGAAAAAGTAAGCATATAATATTCATGTAACATTTGGCCCATTTAAATATGCTTACCTTATTAAATACCTTTGACCAATTCTTAAAACTAAAATATCATGACAAATAGTTAAAGATAATATCTCAATAAAAACAAATTCTAACTAACATCATTTATTGAGATAATTGTGCAGGAATTAAATCATGACTAAAATCAAGGAAATCCGAGTTGGCAAGATCAAATCTGCCGAAGATATTCAAGTAAATTGAGAAAACTAATTCTGGCAGAAATGTAGAGAAGATTTTCAAAGTCTAGATACTCAAAAGATTACCAAGTGTTATAGATATGAAGCTACAAAAATTAAAGGCTATGATCCCACCAAAAGGGGGCGGACCGCGGCCAAACATATCCAATGACCACGGTTCCGCCGCGGATTTAAGGAGTTGAGATATGGGATTTTGGTTGTTAGGATCCTAACAATTAGTTTCCATATTAGGAAACTAGGGTTCTGGCTCTGTGACTATAAATAAAGACCGAGTGCCTCTTGGAAAAATGATCACACCGACTCGATCATGAAGTTCACAATGGCTCAAGAATCCTGGTTGATCATCAACAGTTCATCTACCTCCTTAGAAGAAATCGAGAAGCAAACTAGCATTTTGTAATCATTTTCTAAGGGAACAAAGTGTAATTGTTCTTGTTGATTAATAAAGGTAGTTGTTTTCTTATTCTATTTCTTTGGAGTTTTTAATATGATTTCCCTCTCTATCTCTTCTTCTCCCAACATGCGCGAGTAATTCTTTGCTTGTTAGGGTTGATAGGATTAGGGTAGATTAATGGATAATGAAGATCCTTAAACTCTTTTTACATCCTATAAAGTTTATAAATTTTATCAAAAGAATAGTTAACATCCTAATTGGGCGTGCTATCAATTCATTGATAGTCACGACCACGATTAGAGATTAGATTAACAATTGTTTTGGTAAAGGCTAGACATGAACGGAGTTCCATGTCGAGATAAGGGTTAAGAATGGGAACCCTTTTCCCTCCAGAAACCCTAATCTACATGCATCACTGTCGATCTAGTTTTAAATCTATTAAAGGATAAAAAGAGTAATCTTTAATTAATCATCCATGACTACTAAATCCTAATGAACCCTACAAGCCCCCTTTTTATATAGAACCTACAGACATTCTTCACCATTCTTTATTCTCCATTTCTAATCAACACGCCTAAAGTAAGATTAAAAGGTTCCACGTTTCCCTGAGGACGACCCGTACTCACCTCGGTCTAGCTACGCGTGACACCATTATTGATTGCGGTTACTACAAACACTACTTCAAAACAATCAATCAAATGGCTCCATTGCCGGGGAAACGTTCGTAATATTTTATTCTTACTATTTATGTTGAATTCTTATTCGATCTATATCATAAAAATAAACAAAACTGCAAATTGTATATTTAACGATTATTGTGTGAATTTTGCGAGGGAATCTGGAGTCACAGATTTGAGGAAACAGAGATTCAGAGACATTCATCAAGATCCAGAGGAGCAAAGGAGGCCACGTAGCAAAAATCTTCATCGGATCTTCCTAGTCGGCGGCGAAACCGCGGCACAAAGAGCTTATTGGAGGCGGAACCGCAGCTTATTGAGGGATTTAGGGTTGCAAACTTCTCTAGTATCTTTTCTATATCTTTCTCTCTCCTCTGAAATCCAATAAAATATCTTTTCTGCAGGATTCTTTGCAAAATTTTGCCGCTCAAAAATCTTTTTGCAAAATTTTGTAATTGGTTTGTTAATTCATATTTTAATAAGGATTTTTAAGGGGCAAGACCAAAATTCAAATTAAGTAGGGATTTTACCACCCTTCCTAAGCCCCACAAATCACAAACCGAGCATCTGCATCAACCCTACATTAATTTAAAAAATATCTAGACAAGACTCTGAGGATTGTCGCGCTCATTAAGGACAAAGGAAGGTCGTGGGTAATTTATCGCTTATCCGCATTACTTTTGTGGTGCCTAGGCAAGTGTGTCTAAGGCAAGTGGTTATTTAATTAGGCCCGCTATTTTCGGTGATTCGTATAGCGGATACCTCCCACTTACCTGGCACTTTTCTGGCCACAAGAGTAGTAAAGAGGTGGTAGAGGATTGATCCTACGACTTTCCCTTTGGAAGTCTAGGAGCGGTCTAGAGACTTAACCTAGGTAACCTTAGTTCTAGGGTTGTTTTTGCATTTTTGTGTGATTTGTCTAAGTCCGACACACTTTTCAAAACAGGCCATTTTTAAAAGTACACACGCTACCACTTGCGCTAAAACCGTTTAGTGCATGCTCGGCTGGACACGGGATTCTAGTGCTCGTCTTGTCCGCATTCCTGCTATCGACTCCGAAGTCGGTACTTCTTCATCTTCTTTTTCCCCACCACCCACCACATCGACCAAAATGGACGGTACTCTATCAAATTATAATACCACCCTGCCACCGCCCGCAGGTGAGCAGAATACACCGCGCATCTCTCTCCAAGAAAGATGTTATCCTATACGTGGTCCACTTCCTATTTGTCTATCTATTCCACCAGCCAACGGGGATAATTTTGAAATTAAACCCCACTACATCAATCTTTTACAAAAATATCACGGTCTCAAGTCTGAAGACGCATACATCTTTATTACCAAATTTGAAAATGTATGCGCTATGATGGGTACTTCACAGCTTTCCGTAACGAAATAAATCAATTTACCCAGCTTCCCAATGAACCATTTTCGAAGTGTTTTGAACACTTCAAGGATCTGTTAGTTCAATGTCCTCATCACGGAATCCCTAGATGGGATCTGTGCAGAATCATATATGAGGGCATTAATCCTACAACAAAACAGATACTTGAATCCATGTGTCAAGGTACCTTCATGACTAAAGATAATGGTGAAGCCAGGAGATTTTTAGAAGATTTCGCTGAAAAAACTTTACAGTGGGAGAGTGTAAACTAACCATCGTCTAGGGGTGGTATTTACCAATCTGATGTTTCCATAGGAGTTAGAGCTGAAATGGCAAAAATACAAAAGAAACTCGAAGCTATGGAACATAAATTTTTAGTAGCCTCCCTAAATCAGATGACACTCCCTAAAACTGTCTGTGGATGTTGTTCTGATCCATCACATCTTACGGAAGAATGTCCTTTGAATTCTCTATTTCAAGGTCAAGAGCATACCAATGTTGCTTTTCAACAAAGACCTAGAAACGATCCGTATTCTTCCACTTATAATCAGGGTTGGAGGAATCACCCTAACTTTGCTTGGAACCAACAACAAACTCAAAACACGGTTCCAAACCAAAATAACTTTCAAAGGGTCCCTCCACCACAACATCAACCACTACAATTGAGTCAGCACACCTATCAATCACAAAACTTTCAAAATCCGGTCAACACTTCTACACCGTATAACAATTCTTTGCAATTGATCAGTACTAATAACTCCTCTTCACTCGAACAAATCATGAATTTGCTTCTGACAAAATTCATGCAAGTTTCGGCTGAGATGAGGTCTTCTATCGATGACATAAAAAAGAACTCTGTATTCCAAGGTGAGAGTATAAATCGATGGAAGCACAAATTGCACAATTAAAAGCCGAAATAAGTGCTAGAGAGAGGGGGAAACTTCCAGCTCAACCTGTACCGAATCCTGGCTACTCACATCATGTGAATGCTATTACCACATTGAGATCTGGAAGAGTGCTTAACAGCCATGTCGGTGAAGAGATTGACATTACTAATGATGAATCAATTGATGATACCCCTGCTGAGATTTTTCCTTCCACTTCTTCTTCTACTTCTGACTCCAGTTCGTCTACCCCACCATTTTCTTCCGAGCCTATTCTCCGTTTTCCCCAAGGCTCGAACCCTCAGCACACTTCTTCTAGTCCACCAAAGACGATCCCCACTCCTATTCTGGGATCTTTCCAACCCACACCACCTTCTCCACTGTTGGACCCAACTATTATTGCTAAAGCTCCTTATCCGAATCGGTTAAGGGGAAACAAACCGAGTCCGCAAATGGAGAAGATTATTGACATCTTTAAGCAGGTTAACATCAATATCTCTCTCCTAGATGCTATACAACAAGTCCCGGCTTATGCGAAAATTCTCATGGACTTGTGCACTAGGAAGAGGAAGACTCAAGTGCCAAAAAAGGTGTTCATGTCGAGTACTGTAAACACAGCTTTTCCCCAACAATTACCAAGGTAACGTAAGGACCCCGGCTGTCCTACAATTTCTATTTCTATTGGGGGTAAAAATATTAACCGTGCTCTACTTGACCTTGGCGCAAGTGTTAACCTGCTTCCTTACTCAGTTTATGAGCAGTTAGGGATCGGAGAGTTAAATCCCTCGAACACAACTCTCCAGATGGCCGACCGATCAATCACCAAAACTAGGGATGAGCTTGAGGATGTGTTAATTAAAGTCGGGGAATTTGTATTCCCTATGGACTTTATTATTCTCGATACACAGCCTGTAGCGAACCCACGGAACCAAATTCCGGTGATTCTCGGTCGACCCTTTTTGGCCACTTCCAATGCTGTAATCAACTGTCATAATGGCTCTATGACCCTATCCTTCGGGAAGATGTCAATAGAGCTTAACATTTACAAGTTGGGGAGTGTACCCTCCGAACCTTCTGCTCAAGCATGTTCTGTCGAATTAATGGATGTCGACAACAGCGAATTTGATCAGCTTCATGATACTGATCTAGACTCTTTTCATATGTTGTTGTATGACCCAACCATCTATTATACACATACAGACTCTTCCATTGAGTTACCCGGGTCAACATCTAACACTGATTATGAACCTTTCATGGAGTCTGACGATCACCCCGTTTTTTCTGATGAGATTATTCTTCGGGGTATCGATGAAAGGTTTGAGGAAATATTCGCTGATGAACTCGCATTTTTAAAAGACACGGGTGTTGAGATGAATCAACTCCAAGATAAAGAAATTGAACCCGCACCCCTTCTTCTGGACAATCACAATAATGCGAGTAATCCATCATCACTATCACTGTGTCGTCTCTCCAAATTGAGACTCAATCCTTTTCTTTTACACCCCTTATCTCTTCCCCACTTCTTCCTGGCTCCCTACAACATGTTCTTCCACCAACCGATGCGTTTCACTGATAAAATTTTCGAATGGTTGGTGTTGACTTTTGGTCTTTTCAAAGCTTGGCATTGACCAGTAATTTTGACCCCCCTCTTGTGATTTTAAAAGCTTAATATTGTTTAACTCAAGTTTGAGGGGGATATTTTGGCTCTTGAAAGAAAATGATTTTTACAAAATTGTGAGCCAAAAATAAGTTTGGGGGAGATTTTCATGATCATATTTCATGTCCCCATTAATAAATTTTTCCTCCCAAGTTTACAGGTTTTTGCGATTTAACAGATGGCAACAGTGAGGACACTGTTGTAAACAAGTTTAGGGGAGGTCTGTGCTTATTTACGCAACAATTTGCATAATACTTTGCATAAGCACAACATTTTCAAAAAATTTAAAAATTTTCTTTATAATAAAATATTAGAAAGTGAAAAAAATTACATCCAAAGGATTAGAAAAATTTAAGAAAACCAAGAAAGTTGGAAGTTTTCTTAAACGAAACTAGTAATAAGTAGTTATGAGCCTCTGTCCCAAGGGTTAGTAAGATGAAGGAAATCGCTAATCTGAGGATAAAAATAAGTCTGAAAAATAGTCCATATTCTTAAAGCCAAACATTTGAACGTTGATACCCTACTATACGCACTTACACACATCTTGAAACTTGGGATAGTAGAGGATACCTTGAAATGCTATTGTCTAAAAGCCTTAGTATGAAGGAAAATAAAAAAAAATATATAAGTGGTGATGAAAAAAATGAACACCGGTTTTGTAATTACCAAGGCAGCATAAAAAAATATAGCGAGGGTGCTTTATCACCTAGTGCCTTAGACCAACTGGTTTGGGAGCCACTGCTAAGCCTTAGGTGTTGCAAGACGAGGAATTACACCTTAATACGCAAGCACATTTTCTAATCGGTCGGTTAGTACCTCAAGAAATATTAACGGTCGCATGAAGGATGTGTGAGCAATTTCATAAAAAAATTCACCAACTAAAAAGTACTTTGGAAGATGGACAAGAGTATGATAGCTTGAATTGAATTCTCTAAGTGTAAGGATGCATTTTACACACACGTAGGGGTATATGATCAATGTTTGGAAGAAAGATAGGGAGGAAGACTAAAGGCGATGTTTTAATAAGGGATGATGTGATTTCTAACATCTTTTCATGACCATTAAGATAGGGCTTATGACAACTGAAAAGCTGGTGTAGTTGAAAACTCTTAGTTTCGAGTTCTTTCTTTTATAGTTCTTATCTTTATATATAACTTTCACCATCTCTCTTTTATTATTGGATTTTGTGGGTGTAATCCGCTGAAAACCCTCAGGAGACAACACTCCTCCTACTAGGGACACCTGGAGGTTTAACGGCTTGTTGCACGTGCTCAGTGCAATCGTGTTGCCTACGAAAGTGTGCTTAGCTTTCTCGTTTCTTTTTCTCTTTCTCTTGAATAAACTAGTTTTCTCGGGACGATCAAAGATAAGTTTGGGGGTATTTGTTCAGTTGATAAAACTGCACATTTAATATGACATTTTTCCTACTATTTCTATATAATAAAAGGTGTTTATTATAATATATGACACATATGAGGGTTTATCTGTAAAAATACTATTTTCATGTGTTTATATATTATAATTAACATTATGTAGGAAAAAGTAAGCATATAATATCCATGTAACATTTGTCCCATTTAAATATGCTTACCTTATTAAATACCTTTGACCAATTCTTAAAACTAAAATATCATGACAAATGGGTAAAGATAATATCTCAATAAAAACAAGTTCTAATTAACATCATTTATTGAGATAATTGTGCAGGAATTATATCATGACTAAAATCAAGGAAATCCGAGTTGGCAAGATCAAATCTGTCAAAGATATTCAAGTAAATTGAAGAAACTAATTCTGGCAGAAATGTAGAGAAGATTTTCAAAGTCTAGATACTCAAAAGATTACCAATTGTTACAAATATGAAGCTACAAAAATTAAAGGCCATGATCTCACCAAAAGGGGGCAGATCCACGGCCAAACCTATCTAATAGCCGCGGTTCCGCCGCGGATTTGAGGAGTTGAGATATGGGATTTTGGTTGTTAGGATCCTAACAACTAGTTTCCATATTAGGAAACTAGGGTTCTGGCTCTGTGACTATAAATAAAGACCAAGAGCCTCTTGGAAAAATGATCACACCGACGCAATCACGAAGTCCACGACGGCTCAAGAATCCTGGTTGATCATCAACAGTTCATCTACCTCCTTGGAAGAAATCGAGAAGCAAACTAGCATTTTGTAATCATTTTCTAAGGGAACAAAGTGTAATTGATATTGTTGATTAATAATGGTGGTTGTTTTCTTATTCTATTTCTTTGGAGTTTTTAATATAATTTCCCTCTCTATCTCTTCTTCTCCCAACATGCGCGAGTAATTCTTTGCTTGTTAGGGTTCATAGGATTAGGGTAGATTAATGGATAATAAAGATCCTTAAACTCTTTTTACATCCCATAAAGTTTATAAATTTTATCAAAAGAATAGTTAACATCCTAATTGGGCGTGCTATCAATTCATTGATAGTCACGACCACGATTAGAGATTAAATTAACAATTGTTTTGGTTAAGGCTAGACATGAACGGAGTTCCATATGGAGATAAGGGTTAAGAGTGGGAACCCTTTTCCCTCCAGAAACCCTAATCTACATGCATCACTGTCGATCTAGTTTTAAATATATTAAAGGATAAAAAGAGTAATCATTAATTAATCATCCATGACTACTAAATCCTAATGAACCCTACAAGCCCCCTTTTTATATAGAACCTACAACCATTCTTCACCATTCTTTATTCTCCCTTTCTAATCAACACGCCTAAAGTAAGATTAAAAGGTTCCACGTTTCCCTGAGGACGACCCGTACTCACCTCGGTCTAGCTACACGCGACACCGTTATTGATTGCGGTTACTACAAACACTACTTTAAAAAAATCAATCAAATATGAAGCTTTGATAGAAGGTCTTGAGATTGTTGCCGACATGGGAATCGAAAATCTCCTTATACACGGAGACTTCTAGCTGGTCGTTAGCCAAATAAACGGTGACTATCAGACATGCAAACCAGAGTTGGTAAAATATGGCAAAAGAGTGCAACAGTTACTAACTCAAATTCCCTCCTACGTCCTGGAAAGCATACCGCGTATAAAAAATAGCAAAGCGGACGCATTAGCCAAACTCGCTAAGGAACTGGCTGACGAAAACCTCGATGACGTAAGGATCATTGTACAAAGCCGTCGGGTTCTTGCACCAGCAGAAATATCTCTGGAGTCTTCTGAAGAAAAGGAAGTGACCAAGCAAATAGCCCTACAAACAGAGGACCAAGAAAGGGCTAAGTATTGGAGAGAAGTCTTTATAGACTACTTCAAATCCCGTCAAACACCAGAAGATGCATCCTCAAAACATCAGCTCATGAAACGAGCTCTGTCTTTCGCCTTCGTCAATGATACTCTCTATAAGAGGTCGTTCGACTCTCTGTGGCTGAGATTCCTGGGACCGAAAGAAGCAAGGAGAGTCGTTCAAGAAACTCATGACGGACTATGCGGTTCTCATCAAGCCGGACCGAAGATGAAGCTGAAGATCAAAAGGATGGGCTACTATTGGCCCACGATGATTCAGGACTGTCTCGAATACGCGAAGCAATGCCATTCGTGCCAAATTCATGGAGACTTCATCCACCAGCATCCAAACCCGCTACACCCAACAGTGGCTAGCTGGCCGTTCGAAATGTGAGGAACCGACATAATCGGACCCATCGAACCAGCATCGTCTAAAGGACATCGGTTCATATCGGTGACAACTGATTACTTCTCTAAGTGGGTAGAAGCGGTACCGCTAAGAGAAGTGAATACGGAGAATATTCTTCATTTCTTCATGACACACGTCATCTATCGGTTCGGCACTCCGCGACGGATTATCTCCGATAACGGGCCGGCCTACAGAAGTTACAAAATCAGCCGCTTCGCACAACAAGATAACATATACTGGAGATACTCTTCGGTCTATAACACCCGAGCTAACGGTCTAGCTGAGACTTTCAACAAAACCTTGACAAAGATCATAAAGAAGACGGTGTCCAAAAATAAAAAGGACTGGCACGAGAAACTGCATGAAGCTCTCTGTGCGTATCGAACTACGTTCAAAACAGCCACAAATACAACGCCATTCGCGTTGGTATTCGGCACGGAAGCAGTACTCCCCTTGGAAATAGAGCTACCCTCTCTACGAGTGGCGGTTCATTATGAGCTAACAGATGAAGAGAATGCTCATCTTCGGCTCGAGGAGCTCAGCGCCCTCGATGAAACTCGTCTCATAGCGCAGCAAAACCTGGAAGCTTACGAAGCGAGGATGACGCGCTCATATGAAAGGTTGACTAGGCCGAGAACATTCCGCCAAGGCGAACTCATGCTAGTGGTCAAGAGACCTATGATCCCTAAGCATGCCAAACGGGGGAAATTCGAGCCAAACTATGAGGGCCCGTACGTCATAGACAAAGTCTACCAAGGTGGGGCTTATTTTCTCATGGATATGCATGGCGAAAGACCATTCCGGCCAATAAATGGCCGGTTCTTTAAAAAATACTACACCTGACAAGTCATGACTCGGGTCAATGATAGATGACGATGCCTATATCCGCTCGATATCTTCTTGAGTCAAGACTCTAAAAGTAGTATCCAACGATACCCTGTCCAAGAACACGAAAAAAATGGACCGTAATGTCCTTAAACTAGCTACGGACCGAAACGTCCCTAAACTAAAAACGGACCGTAATGTCCTTAAACTAGTTACGGACCGAAACGTCCCTAAACTAAAAATGGACCGCAATGTCCTTAAACTAGCTACGGACCGAAACATCTTTAAACTAGTACAAACCGCAGCATCCTTAGGCTAACACGGCAAAAAAAATGTCCACAAGCGAAATAGGCACGGATGAAAACCCGAAAGGGCTCCATGAGTAAAAACGGTAGGGCTACCGGCGAGTTTGTGAAAACCCGAAAGGGTGCAGACTCTTAAAAAAAATTCATGCACACTTGCAAGGACCTCTCGACCTTATAAGGAGAAAATATCTACGTGAGATCCTTACGACTCATAAGGGAGCAACATACTTAGGGATCCCCATGATTCCTAAGGTGAAATTACACTTATGAGATCCTCACGACTCGTAAGGAAAACCCTCTTATGAGACCTTCACGGCTCATAAGATTCAAAAGCCTTAAGCTAAAGGATCTGAACCTGTTCTTAAGCCATCACATTCCCCAGATTGCCCTACAAACGATTCAACATTGACCCTTGTATACAATCCACGGGCACAAATAAACGTTCCCTCACCAAGTTCCACCAATGGTGCGAAATGTCCTCAGGTGAACGACACTTGTAAGTACTCTCGACTTATAAGGAGAAAACACTCTTGTAAGATCCTTACGACTTATAAGAGGACATACACTTAGGAATCCTCATGATTCCTAAGGGGAAAATGCAACCACGAGATCCTCATGACTCGTAGGGAGAAACACCTTCATGAGACCCTTACGGCTTATAAAGTCAAAAACCTTAGTCGACAGGATCCTAACCCTGTTCTCTAAGCAACCTTTGTTCAAATCGACACAGGCAAATAAGGATTCGCTCCTAGCAATATCCCAGTGGCAGCGATGCTCATGCCTAGATCGGTAACAAATTCCAAGTCCTTTCAAGGCAAATGATGATTCGCTCCTGAAAATATTCCAGTCGCAGCGATGCTGATGGTAAGATTGGTATCAGGTCTTGAGTACCATACTCGCAACAAAATCGGCGAGCCAAAATTGCATATGAAATAGCCGAAATGATAGGGCAATTCGCAATAAAAATCAGCGAGTAAAATATATGCATACAAAAATAGCCGAAATGATTGGGTAACTCGCAATAAAAAGCAGCGAGTAAAAAGAAAAATAGCCGAAATAATTGGGCACCGCGAAAAATAGCCGAAATGATTGGGCAATCACGACTTTTGCGATATAAAAAGCTGAAATGATAGAGCATCGCGGAAAGGAATAAAAAATTGAAAGAATGAAACTTTTGCCCTACATGTGAGTCCATACTAACCCCTGTATACAATCCATGGGCATAAACGGAAAGGTAACCACATTTCCCCACCAGACTCTGTCAAAGGGAAGCCAGATCTCAACGGCAACATCTACAGCCTAAAGATCACCACGATGTTTCTTGTCACTCCAATCAAATGCAGACGTAACATCAACAAGCGACCTTAGGGTCACAACGAAACGGAGCCACGACAAAGTCCCTAGTTCTAAGACTCTATAGTTCAAGACAACCTAGAGTCAACCATGAAACCACAGAATGCGGAGCAAGTCAATCCTGACACCGCAGAAAGCAGAGCAAGTCAACACCAACACCGCAGAAAGCAGAGCAAGTCAACCCCGATACCGCAGAAAGCGGAGCAAGTCAACCCTGACACCGCAAAAAGCGGAGAAAGTCGACCACGACACCGCAGAAAGTGGAGCAAGTCGACCCTGACACTGCAGAAAGCGGATTAAGTCGACCCCGACACCGCAGAAAGCGGAGCAAGTCGACCCCGACACCGCAGAAAGCGGAGCAAGTCGACCATGACACCGCAGAAAGTGGAGCAAGTCGACCCCGACACCGCAGAAAGCGGAGCACGTCGACCCCGACACCGCAGAAAGCGGAGCAACTCGACCCCGACACCGCAGAAAGCGGAGCAAGTCAACCACAACACCGCAGAAAACGGAGCAAGTCAACCCAGACACCGCAGAAAGCGGAAACAAGTCAGCCAATGACCTCCGTCTCCGAAACAAGTCAGTCAATGACCTCCGTCTCGGAAACACATCAGCTAATGACCTCCGTCTCGGAAATAAGTCAGCCAATGACCTCTGTCTCGGAAACACGTCATCCAATGACCTCCGTCTCAGAAACAAGTCAGCCAATGACCTCCGTCTCGGAAACAAGTCAGCCAATAACCTCCATCTCGGAAACACATCATCCAGTGACCTCCATCTCGGAAACAAGTCTGCCAATGACCTCTGTCTCAGAAACAAGTCAGCCAATGACCTCCATCTCGGAAATAAGTCAGCCAATGACCTCCGTCTCGGAAACACGTCAGCCAATGACCTCCGTCTCGGAAACAAGTCAGCCAATGACCTCCGTCTAGGAAACAAGTCAGCCAATGACCTCCGTCTCGGAAACAAGTCAGCCAATGACCTCCATCTCGGAAACAAGTCAGCCAGGGACCTCCGTCTCGGAAACAAGTCAGCCAGCGACCTCCGTCTCGGAAACAAGGCAGCCAATGACCTCCGTCTCGAAAACAAGTCAACCAACCCCCAAGAAAATTAGTGTCCTTGGCAAAAACCTCTCGATTCATGGAAATCAGCGCCCGTGGCGAGAATCTCTCGATTCGTCTCAACCCGCAAGAAAATCAGTGTCTTTGCGAGAATCTCTCGATTCGTCTCGACCTACGGGGAGATTAGTGTCCCTGCGCATAAAGAAAATTCTCTTGTAGGATCCTTACGATTCTCGAGAGAAAAACGCACTTAGGAGTTGTCACGAACCCTAAGGAGAAATTACACCTATGAGAATCTCTCGACTCGTAGGGAGAAAAGTCTTTATGAGACCCTCACGGCTCATAAAGTTGAAAAGTCTTAGGCGGCAGATCTGAACCTGTTTCCTAAGCCATCGCTGCCCTGTAAGAAGATCAAGATAAACTACATATGGGCCACATTCACCAGAGTTGTACGCAAACATGAGATATAAAAAAAATAATATGTCTTTTATTCATGAATTCAAAATGAATACAAGATACATGTCATAAAAGAATTAAAATGAATACATTTTATTCATATACCACAAGTTTACAATAAAAAAAAAGGGGGATACAAAGACGGTTATTGAGGAGGAGGAGTTTTTAACAAATCGACCAGCTGCTCACGCACTCCTCTCAATCCTTTCTCACAATCGGCCGGCACGGCGAGCTCCGCTTCGACTCGGGCCCGCTGTTGCAAACAAGACGAAAGCTTTTCATCAGTTCCCAGCATGACAGCTTCACGGTCCTGCACGACCCGCTCCGCAAAGTCAAGTTCCCGTCTCAGCGTCAACCCATCCGAAATGCATCGCTGGAGATTTTCAAAGACAGCCTTCAACTGCGCAGCATTCGCTTTAACCTGGGCGCGCAGTCGGGCAGATTCGCTTGAAGCTACTTCATGTTCCTTTCGCCTCAGGGTCGCCTCTTGTTCAAAATGGCGGATGAAAGGAACACTACACTCGACCTACGCAGCCCACTGGGAGTTCAAAGCTAGTACTTCAGGAGCAGGACACTTGAGCTCAATCTCATGCAGGTAGGGCTCAATCTCATGCAGGTAGGCCTCGATCTTTCTGCAGTAATTAACCCAAGACTCAACGACACCTTCGTCATGGAAATTCACAAGTGTCGCCAGCATAGGATTAACTTCAGCAGCAAAATCTGCAGCGAATGCGAGAGCCTCGGAGTCAAGATCCTCGACGAACTCGCTCAACATTCGCAGGCTAGTCGCAGCGCCCCGGGAACGTGGGCGTCTAGCAAAAGGCCCTGCCGGCATTGGGATGCGAGACTCAAAGGGAGCTGGAGCCGGTGCGATTGCTGCAAAATAAATTATGGTCAAATGTCGACTCGGAAGGTAAAGAAAATACACGAGCAATGGAGTCTACTATACCGGTTGTCGCAGGTGGCAAAATTGGGAGTACAGGAGGCACGGCTATTCTCTCGTCCCCTCCTCCGATCCGTGACACTGCGATCAATACAAGGAAGACCTAGCAATGATAGGGTTATTCATAAAAGAAAGAAGGAGACAATAGCTGAAAGATATACTAACCAGTACCAGCAGGCGGAATGACTTCCGATTAGAAGGAGAAATGCGGGTTCAACACCTGGTATAGATGGTCGAAAAGGACTCCTGCAATGTTGTGACAATATACTGTCAGTACAAGGAGGATCATACCCACAATGAAACCGATAAATCGCAAACCTATACCTTTCAGCATTCCGGAGGGCATAGGAGAAGGTGACGGAACAACAACCTTCGTAGCGGCGACCGGAGGCGCTTCAGATGGCGCAATCTCAGCGTTCGCTACACCTACAAACAAAATATCGTCAGAAGAAGCTGAAAGGAATTGAGAAATAAAATAGTGACTCAAGACTTACTTAATGGGTCATCGACCAAAACCGCGACGGAAACATCTCCAAGCATAGCGGCTTCTTCACTCTCCTTCAGTGGGATAGTTTCTGCGCCCATTGCTTCATCCCCTGATTCGAAAAGGGCAATCGTGGCGCTTGCGATGCCCACCGATACCAGGGAGCCACAAGGGGAAAGAGCGGCGGTTTGGGCAGTCCTAGACTCCCGAGAGAGAGTAGCCACTTCGGGTTCTGTGGTCGCCATCGTCTTTCCTGCCATCTCACCGCCAGGACTTGGCCCTGCAGGATATAGTATATAAGAATTTACAGAGCGAGTTTTAACAAAAATACCGGGCATTACGTTACCTTGTGATAGACTCTCGGTTGCCTCCCGAGCCATGCGCGCAACCTGTCTAAGGGCGGTAGACAGGGCAGCTGGAGCACCCTCTGAATGAATAGCGACAGATGGGGTGGTGCTTGAGCCTGCACCTACAGCCAAGGCGGCATCACGTTCCTTCGCTGCATGCTTCCTGCGTTTCTTTTTGGTCTGGGCTGTGAGAACTGACCTCCTCAAGACCTCCGACAAAGGGATGCCGTCGTCTGAATCGATCTATGCCTCCGGCACCGTTACGGCGTCCATCATCGGCTACTTTAGCAAAGCCTCCTACGGTAATGTTGGAGGAGCGGGATCCACAATAGATGGCTCTGGAAGCGTCGCTGCACTACCACTCAGGATCAGTACCGCACTCGGAATAACCCGAGTCAAGGTAGTCCCTACAACAAAATAAAAGAAAGGGTCAGAGCACGAATAAAGAAAGGGACAATGGCATAGCGAACGGAATTTTACCAAGGCCCAAAGAAGCGCGGAGCCTCTCCTCCTCTTCAAATGTTTTGAGGGAAACCGCGAGAGCCTCTTCGGCGGAGATACCCGTTAAAGAAGAAAGCGTCAGTAGAAGCATAATAAAAGAAGATAACCGTAGAAGAATGTAACTGAAGTGTACCTGACTTCGCGATAGTGATTAGTGCCGCTTCATTGCGAGCCAGTCGCTCAAAAGCCACAAGGGCAGCCTGGAGATCAGTATCATCCGCAGGCATGATGAATAGACCCTCATTGGTCCCGTACTCACACAAGCCTTCACTGTAGGGAGTATGGGGCTCCTGACCGAGTACAATGTCAGCAGAAAAGAGCAATTTCTTCTTTTTCTGTGAGCGAGCGCCGGAAGCCGATGACAGGAGCTTGCGCTTGGCAGGCAATTTTGGGCGACGAGTCCCGATCTCTGTACCAACGCCAGACTCTGGGGATGCTACAGCTGCCGTTTCTGTAGGAACACAGGGTAGAGGCTTCTTGGAGAAGGCGCGTAGGACCACAACCGCAGCAGCTTCTCTTAAGGAAGGACGAACAATGGTCCGTCGCTTTAAGGGGACAGCCGGATTACCAGCAGGGGATGCACCCTTGCGATCGAGCAATAACCGCTTTTCTTCCCTAATAACAGCACCCGTCCCATGCTGGTACCACGCCACATAAACATTCGAAGCTTTCGGCACGTAGCTTGGCTCGTTGATGAGAAAGCTAGACCCCGTGTTCGGCCGCATAAAGTGGTGCAGTGCGCTGCGGATACCCTCTTCCGTATCAACCGGCTCAGCTAAGAAAGCCTCGAGCGGGACACCCTGATCGTAACCCGACTGTTGAGAAAAACAGTGCGGGTTATACCTCATGAACAATGCCGAGGCGCCTTGCCTGAACACTAGAAATCCTGGTCTGATCGAATATAAATGCAGGATCTCCCGAGCCTTCAACGTAGAAACCCCGTCTTTGAAAGTATCGCGCAGCGGTTGCACTGCCTTGGTGGATTCCTTGCTGATAGTTAAGGCTCTATCAAAAAAAGTCATACTATCCCTGACCATACACGGGCGAAAGGCCAGGGGTCGAGCCTCTCACTGCGACGGATCTAATGCGGAAGTGTCCACCAGAAACATGACCTGGGGAAAGTTATAGCTGTCATAGAAGCGGGGCCGTTTGTGGACTCCGAAAGCACCAAGCACGTGCATTTCGACCAAGGACATAAAGTCGTGCAGCGGAAGATGTACAGGTTCTACTCCAGGTTGAGTAGTATCCGCTGCTAAGCTCAGGCCGTGGTATAGATGAACCAGCCCCGAAATCCCAACTGCCACACACGTCCCCGCAACCATGCGGTGGGCTGGGTAAAAGACTGATGGCCTCATATAGCGAGGGTGCATCGAAAGCATGAACTAGTTCAACCACAAGCCAATAAACCCCAGGAAGAACGTCTCTTCATCGACGTCTGAAGCAGCAATCTCTGTGAAAGAAATGATTGGGGTGTCCGGAATGAAAAATATTTTTAAATCTGCTTCCGTCGTAGGCTGGTTATCCAAACCAAAACCAAACGGGTCGTCAAGGTTGGCGAATTTCGCAACTTGTTTTGATAAGAATTCCGGGAGAAGAAAGCGAGCGATGAAGTCTGTGAATCTGACTCCATGCCCTCCAGACTCTAGAAATAGACTCTCGTAAATGTTCAACACCTTGATCAGGCTCGGGAATCGATGTTGAATGGAATTCTCCGGGGTAAGGCCCATCACCACTGATTTGGTGGCGAAGATGTTCTCGTCAGGGGAAAGTATCTCCTCGTAATGTTCCCCTCTGATGGGTAAGCCGGAGATCTCCGCGAACTCCTCCAAGGAGATTGAAACTTCCTGATCTGATAGAAGAAAAGTGTGAGTCGGGATGTTCCATTGTTCCAAGAAAGTTTTTACCCACCACACAGGGGGCGTGGAATACTGGAAAAGAGATGCATAAATTACGGGGTACAACCCGAGCTTCAGCAGCAGTGACTTCTTGGCCGACAAGATATATCGAGCCCACTACAGATATTCGGCTGAGTTGCGAGGAGTCAAGTCAATCATATACGTTTGTCCCCAGGGGCGCGATTCTCCTTGACATATGCGCTGCCTCAAAATATCCAAAACCATCGGCGGCTGTACAGGTATTGAGGCCATAGAAGGCTGAAGGCGACCCTCTGAGGTCCATTTGACCTTCTCTACGGCGTAATTCACCTGGGGCGAGTCGGCGTAGTGAATCGCTGAAATAATCTCTGAGGGTACTGCACTGGAGAATCTACGCCGACCTTGGATGATTTGATTGTACCACAACCACCATAAATGAAAAGATTTCTTTTCCGGGTCATGATTTTTAATAAGCGCGAAGGCTTCCCTATCCACGAGCGCGTCAGCAAAAGCGCTCTCCGAGCGAACGAAAGGAAAAGAAGTGTCAAAAGACATAGTACCTGCGCGAAAAAGAACAAGGGTTAGCTGTCAATGCTAGAGTCCAAATTCTGACACTTGGTACTTTAAATTTGTACCATACTGCAATACAGTAGAAAAGGACCAAAGGGGGCCCACAAAATCAAGGTGACGGCTCATCATTGATGAGACAATCACTCATTAAAGAGGAAATCCTGAAAGGATTCTCATTTAATGAGAGACTCCTTGGACCAAGGAGTTAAACTCCCTTGAGAGCAGCGCTCTGCAACAGAAATCACATCTGTCATTACGACGAGAATAAAAATTCCTCAAAAATTCTAAAGAGCTATGCTCTATGAAAACGATGGAACAAGCTATCAGAACCCTAAAAGGTAAAGCTTTTTACAGAGGTAAAACCCTAAGATCTTTAGAAGATCTGAAATACAAATCTTAGAAACTCTAAGAGTTATTCATTAAAGGGTTAAGAAACCCTAAAAAAGATTTCTGTAGATCTATGATCTAAGAAGAGCAAAGCTCTGTTCTAATTAACGGTTTAAAGAAACCCTAAAATACATCTTAAAAGATCTACGATCTTAGAAGAGCAAAGCTCTGTTAAGGGGTTCAATTATCGTTACCAAAAATTGGGCAGAATTCTAACTCTAGGCAGAGTTTCTTAAGGCAGAGAACTAAGCTCTGAAAGGGGGAGAATTATATTCTCAGAAATGAAAAGAGCAAAGGAGAAGATGAACAGTGGTCATCTCAAAGGGCCAAAGGCCCTATTTATAGGCAGGGAAAGCCGATCCAACTTCCAAAAAGATCCAACGGTGGAAAGGCTGCCACCGCTGCACTCACGTGTGAGCCACGTGAGCGCAACGGTTAGGGGGCATTTGTTTCCCCCCAATAAGATAGCAAAGCTCTGTTCAAAATTTGAACTGAGGCAGCGCCTCACGTGCAATGCACGAGAGCGCCAGCTCCAAGAGTTAAAAACTCTAAGGCAGCGCCTCACATGCAAAGCACGAGATTGCCAGCGCCAAGAATTAAAAACTCTGAGGCAGCGCCTCACGTGCAAAGCACGAGAGCGCCAGCGCCAAGAATTAAAAACTCTGAGGCAGCGCCAAGAGTTAAAAACTCTGAGGCAGCGCCAAGAGTTAAAAACTCTGAGACAACGCCTCACGTGCAAGGCACGAGAGCGCCAGTGCCAAGAGTTGAAAACTCTGAGGCAGCGCCTCACGTGCAAAGCACGAGGGCGCCAGCGCCAGAACTAAAAGTTCTCTACCCTTGGATCAAAGGTCCAACGGAGATGATAAATCATCATAGCGCAGAATTAAATTCTAATTGGGGAAATACTCCTCGGATCTTTCTAAACAAGAAAGATTGTGCTCTGTAAATCAGAGCACCATTGGATCAAAGATCCAATGGTGATTAAAAATCACCAAAATGCAGAATAAAATTCTGGTTGAGGAAATACTCCTCAGATCTTTCTAAACAAGAAAGATTGTGCTCTGTAAATCAGAGCTCCGTTGGATCAAAGATCCAATGGTGATTAATAATCACCAAAAATACAGAATTAAATTCTGATTGAGAAAATACTCCTCAAATCTTTCTGACAAGAAAGATTGTGCTCTGTAAATTAGAGCACCGTTGGATCAAAGATCCAATGGTGATTAAAAAATCACCAAGATACAGAATAAGTTCTTTATGGGAAAATATTTTCCCAATCTTGTTAAAAACAAGAAAAATGTCTTCTATAGAACAGAAGTCTTTGGATCAAAGATCTGACGGTGGATAAATTCCCCACATCAATTAAGAAATCTCTTAATGAGAGATTTCCTTAACTGAATCAACAGATCAGCCTCCCCTATATAAAGGACCCAAGACTTCAAGTCTTGTACAGAAGAAACCCCCCCCCTAAACTTCGATCTCAAAGAGAAGAGCAAAATAAAAAAAAAGAAGAGAAAGCTTTATGAAGAAGAATTTTCTTCAAGGTAAATAAAATAATGATCAGAGCATCTCAAGGGTCCAACCCTCATAAAAAGAACATAGTTCTTTCCTCGGATCTGAGATCCATAAGACACCAAATGAGAATTCAGTTCTTACGAGGATGAATTTGTTCTTAGGGATCGAAGATTCAAGTAAGAACAGAGAATTGAACTCTTCAGAAAATAATACACAAGAAAAACCCAACGCCAAGCGCTACTCTATAAAAGAGTGCTTAGCACTCAATGGTTGGCGCTCAGCGCCAAGCATCAAGCGCTATTCAATAAAAGAGTGCTTAGCACTCAATGGTTGGCACTCGGCGCCAAGCGCTACTCAATTAAAGAAAGTGCTTAGCACTCAATGCTGGTGCTCAGCATCAAGCGCCTCACGTGCCCCTCACGTGGGCGCTGCTCAATAAGGAGCGCTTAACACTCAAATGCTGGCGCTCAGCGCCAAGCGCTCCACGTGCCCCTCACGTGGGCGCCACTTAATATAAGAAGTGCTTAGCACTCAAACGCTGGCCCTCAGCGTCAAGCACCCCGCGTGCCCCTCACGTAGGAGCTACTTAACATTGAGCGCTCTACACTCCTCAAGAAGAACCAGCGCCATAAAAAGTGTTCAACACTCATGTAAAAAAACAAAAAGAAAGTGGGAAAAGCGAAGCAAAGTGTGAATGTCAGTACTCACATAAATGTTTAGCATTATGTGCACAGAGAAAGGACTGTGTCCTAGTAAGTGTCTAACACTTTATTTAAATAGGAAACGACAGAGACTCGGCGGGCTGAGCCCAAGTTAGCCAAATTCCTAATCAACCGAACCCATGTGCTCTTTATTTTTCCAAACTGATCTTAGTCCCAAACAAGACCATCGATCTTTTGACAAATATCCATTGGTTCAAGAGTACATCTCTCCACACCTCTGATATATGTCTTGTAATTCTTCAACGTCTTCAGAGAGGTGAAGGGTCCCAATAACTAATAGCTCTGGGTATACCCCCAAACCAACAAACCATAAACTCCTTGGACCGCAAAGTCCTTAAAACTAACTTGTGGACCGCAACGTCCTTAAAACTAAATTGCGGACCGCAACGTCTTTAAAAACTAAATTCCACGGACTATGATGTCCTTAAACTTCGGACCGTAATGTCTCTAAACTAAATTCCATGACCGTAACGTCTTTAAACTAAATCCTTTGGACCGCAACATCCCTAAACTAAACTCTATGGACTATGATGTCCTTAAACTCTAAAGACTATGTTGTCCTTAAACCCAACGGACCGTAATGTCCCTAAACTAAAATGATAGAGCCCAAATGCTCTTTCACTGGATCAAAAATGATCCCAAATCCCCGTTAAGTAGGCCTTAATCTAAAATTAGACTAAAATGTCCTTAACAAACATTTAAGTTGATCTTAATCTCAAACGAGATTAACGAGCCTTAAATCAACCAAACCCAAATCTAAGAGAATACGGATTTGGACTAATCCACGCCCTACGGGCGACAATATAAATTAGTCTCCGTATACAATCCACGGGCAACCAAAAAATAAAACAAACACACACGACACGAAGTGAACATCTGGAGCAGGAGAAAGTGGTTATCGCTGCGCAGTAACGTAATTAACTGCAGGGGCTTGCGCCTGCAGGAAAGAGCGTCCCCACAATCAAAAGCCCCTCGCCAACAAGGGGGAATCTGACAAAGTCTGTTACAACGGCCGCATCCACCCAAACCTCCGATGCACGGTGCCATAAATCAGCTTGGTATCTTCGGAGAGGTGGACGGATAAATCCAAATAGCATTTGGTCCCAAATTCAGGCAAGACGACCTACGCGGTATCGTCTCTGTCTCCGGCAGTAAACAGTATGCAGGTGCTCGTTAGGTTACGAGATACACTGGACGGGCTCGTGGTGAACTGTTGGTTGGTATTATACATATCGTCAGATAGCAGTTCCCAGGTGACATGAATACAGCATAGTCCGTTGACTTGACACTGATGCTTCACCTCGAGTGTGTTCCCACTGTTCTTAGATTACTACCCTACCACGGCTCTATTGAGTCATGCAAACAGTTAGTAGTTGGGTGCAGTCCCGAAGCACTTGGAGGCAGTGGCGGTTAGATATGATCCGTCTCTCCCAGTATTGGGGGTTGATATCGCACTGTGTTCGGGAAGTCACTACACAAAGTCCCTGGCCATGGCAAGTGAGATTTATTGGTAGGAACTCCAGTAGTTTTTCAGAGTGTTTTGGACTCTCCCCCAGCATGACTTATTGCGCTATTAGGGGTCTGACGTTTACCGCCTCTCTAGGCTCGATATGCGATACTCTTAGACGAACAGACCAGACTGTACGGAGATTGTCACAGACAGTCTCAGTAGGAGTTCGGATGAGTTATGCTCATCGGCTTTCTTATCAACATCTACCTGGGGACCGTTACGTACAGCTAGTGCCGCTTGCGGCCTGTGGTTAAACCCACTGCCAGCGTAGTGTCGAGTCTTTAGAGTCCCACACAGAGGATTTCCCTGCATTGGGCGAAATATGTAGAGGTCGTATGGTTTTACGACAAGGGTTCGGTCACGTACGTTTATTTAGCATCATCAAAACAGATGTTCCAACTCCGCGATGCCTACTTTAGTCCATAAATTGACTTAAGCAGCTTGCATACTTTACCGCTGTTCCCACTCTGAATGAATCCCTCTGGCTGATCCATATAGACGCTCTCTTCCAAATTTCCATTTAGAAAGGCCGTCTTTACGTCCATCTGGCAGATCTCATAATCATGGAAGGCAGCAATAGCAATAAGGACCCGAATGGATTTTAGCATAGCTACTGGAGAAAAGGTTTCGTCATAGTCCAAACCAGGTCTTTGACGGAAACCCTTTGCAACATGTCTAGCTTTATAGGTTTCAATCTGTCCATCTATACCAATCTTCTTTCTGAAGATCCATTTGCATCCTACGGGTTTTACCCCATCTGGAGCAATGTCCAAAGTCCATACCTTGTTAGTGTACATGGACTCCATTTCGGTCCGCATTGCATCCAGCCATTTTACCGAGTCACCGCTCAGAATGGCTTGCTGGAAGCTAGTAGGCTCATCATAGTCAATGGTGCAATCCTCTCTATCCCCGTCTATGAGAAAACCGTAGTATCTCTCGGGCGGATGAGACTGCCTACTACTCCTGCGGAGTGGCGTCGGGATGTCCAGTTCTTCTTGAACTTCTGGTTCTACCAAACTTTCAGTTGTGGTTTGTGGTTCTGGAATTTCTTCCAGTTCTACTGCGCTCCCACTTTTCTGATTTTCTAAAAATTCAGTTTCCAAGAAGTGGGGATGCTGAGAAACAAAAACCTTTTGTTCCTCTGCGGAATAGAAAAGATACCCCCTAGAGTTCTATGGGTATCCCACAAACTTACACAGTACTGAGCGTGCCTCGAGCTTGTCCGTATGCTGCTTCTTTACAAAAGCTGGACATCCCCATGTTTTAAGATACTTAAGACAGGGTTTCTTCCCACTCCACATCTGATATGGGGTGGTAGGCACAGTTTTGGTTGGAGCCTTGTTTAAGAGATATGCAGTTGTTTCTAGTGCATAACCCTAGAAAGATCGCGGCAACTCAGCTTTACTCATCATGGAACGAACCATATCTAATAGGGTTCGATTCCTCCTTTCCGATACACCGTTGTGTTGTGGTGTGTATGGAGGAGTAAGCTGAGAGAGAATTCCATTCTCTTTTAAGTAACCTAGGAACTCGGCACTTAAGTATTCACCACCTCAATCAGATCTCAGTGTCTTGATACTTTTGCCGGTTTGTTTTTCCACTTCATTCTTGTATTCTCGGAATTTCTCAAAGGCCTCGGATTTATGCTTCATTAGGAAGATATATTCATACCTAGAGAAATCATCTGTAAAAGTAATGAAGTATGAATAACCACCTCGCGCATGTATAGACATTGGACCGCACACATCACTGTGTATGAGTCCTAAGAGCTCGCTTGCTCTTACTCCGTGTCCAGTAAACGGAGTCTTTGTTATCTTTCCTATGAGACAAGATTCACAGGTAGCATAAGATTGATATTTGAACGGATTCAAATATCCTTCTCTATGTAACTTAGTCAACCTTCTCTCATTGATGTGACCTAGTCTACAATGCCATAAGAAAGCCTGATTTGTTTCCGGAGACTTTCTTTTAAGTGTGTTCTGGACACTGAAAATCTGAACTTGATTTAATACGTATATTCCATTTTCTAATGTACCTGACCCAATCAGATTTTGATTTAGGTGGATGTGAACCACATCTCTTGTAAAAGTAAAATCATATCCTTCCTTAGAAAGTAAGGGTACTGATATGATATTACAGGTCATACCTGGTACATAAAAACAGTTACGTAGAATCAATATCTGTCCAGTTGTCAGTCCAAGATGATATTCCCCTACGGATTCAGCGTTCATGCTCATTCCGTTAGCAACTGTGAGGGTCATATCTCCTATCCCGATAACCCTACGGTTTCTCAGAGCCTGTAATGAATTACAGATGTGAGTTCATGATCCGGTATCCAATACCCAGGAAGTAGGGTTAACTAACATACAGTTCTCTATCATAAACACACTCGAAGTTGAAGCCACAACATGCTTCGTATCCTGGCTACTGGCTTCTAAAGCCCTGCAATCATTTTGCCAATGCCCAATCCCATAACAATAGGAATCTCCCTCAATAGGGTGGCCCATCTTGTTATAGGCAATGGATATCTGGACAGACTTTTGCCAGTCAGATTCAGTCAATTTATTATCTAGATGTAACCTATGTGTAGTCATAAGGTCGCTGCAATTAAGAGAGAGAGAGAAGAAAACTATTAGCATGATGCTCTTGCAAGTTTAGAGTGGTTTTTAATTTATCTAAACAGGATGGCTCCCACTGTTTCTCGAATCCCTCCTCAAACCATAAAGGAAGAACTAGCCAGGACTATTCTCACCGTACAATACTTTCTTAACCGTTCAGCCAGGCTAGTGTCGATACTCGAGGGAGGTTTTCTAACGATTTCGCGAAGTTCCTTAATTAAATAACCTCTTTTCTCTGGGGGCGTAACCCCGCTGACACCTTTCTCGATACCTACTTGGTTTATAGCATTGATCGTTAAGTGACGAATCTCCTGATAAGTAGTATATACTCACAGTAGGATCGGGATCCAAAATATCATCGTATGATAATGTTGAAGGAATCCTACCTACATTCATCAAATTCCAAAATGGTATGCTCTTTCTTCAAATTTCAGTTTCTTTAGAAATTCCCAATATGGATTTCTGCCCCATGCTCTTATGACCTTGACGAAGGTCAACAAATCATAAGTCACATGTCAAGTTCTACCCGTCATTGTCCAGGTTAATTTGAACACATCCGTATATACCCTTGACGAAGGTCAACAAGGTAATACGACTGTCCCAAACCAACGCATCTATCTATAGTACATATGAACACCCAACAGCTACCAATCACTATACCTTGACGAAGGTCAACAAACATAGCTTGAATACTATTGAATATCCGTATGAAATGACGGAGGGCTACGACTAGTTTTGGAAAAACCGTGAACGTAGTGAACTTGATATAATCGAAGGAACCTGATACTTTTATAAGGAGTGGTTAAAGCTCCGCAATTAAAATTTCTGCTCTTTTAAAATAACCGAGTGGTTTCTTTTTAAATTTGTTCCAACGACTTAACTTTGGTTTATTTTCTTTGCATTATAATAATGTGTCCCATCATTTAATCTTATCATTGCAGAAAACAACGAAAATACCACGTCCTCTTATGTCATCCGCATTCGCCACGAGGTCCCGTCATCACCCGTTAGGTTTCTTAACTAACGACAGAGCGGGGGATGGGCTAGCGCGGGTGTAAAACATAAATGACGTCTAATAGCTATTTATATATAGATATTGTACATTCGTCAGATGCAATAATAAGCATTCCATATCACAGATGAACTTTATTGGATATTCTAGCAATCCGCATTTTGTTTTGAGCCTGCAATAAAAGACGGATTACACAGTTGTGATGAATAGCCATTACCCCACCCCAGACCCCTACGAGTACGGTAAACTACCCGCCAAGTACCAGAAGTGAAGCGGTCTGCCTCAACACTTCAAAGTACCCGGTAGTTTGTGCACCCCACCTTGGGTCTATCCTAGGAGCAAAAACAGTAAAAAGAAATAATACAACGGTGGCTACAACCGCAACCTGGATGTGCCCCGCAAAATAATATTACAACTTATTACATTTATATCGAATGAATTAAATAATAACCCATCACAAAACCCCGGCTATACATCACAACAGTCCAACACAGTTCATATACACAAACAGATAAAATACATTACAGAAATGTGCAGCCCCCTGCCAACCGACATACTAGCAGTTAGGGGAGGTTTACGAACATATTATACAAACACAGATATAATCATATTAGCAAACATCGTAAAATTTCGATCGTGCAAACACATTAGATTCTACTCCAATACTTCTCTGTGCACCTGACACTTGAGCAGAAAAATAAACATCCCAGAAAACACAAAAATATCACAGAAGAATTACTGGTGAAAATTGGGTTGAATCGGCCCCAACTCGGCGGCGGATCGGTGGGATCGGCCGCGGTTCCGCGGTCGTTTGGCCGATTCAGGAACCCATTTTTCACCAGTTTTCTTAAAATTCTCTGTAGGTTATTCTGAAGCACCCTGAAAAATTTTTAGAGCTTGTTTAAAATTCGACAGAAACTTGTGATATCGATGTCGTTTTCTGGTTCGTTTTGCGTTCGAAATGCATACGACTTTGCTAATGAGTTAATTATTGTTTAGCGAGGCTCTGATACCACTGTAAGTCGATGTGCAACACCCCATGACTTGCGGGGAGGCGGAAATATGAAAAACGATCTTGTTCTTTGCTTAAACATCGACTAACCGCATGAATCGAAGCTAAACGATAACTAACATCTATCATAGAAGTTCTAAACTACTATGTAAAGTGATTATACCTAATGAACCGTGTCCTTCGTCTTTACGAACTCCACCTCCTCCTCGGCCTTCTCCAAGTAGTAGACGATCCACCCGAGAGCTTTACTCCAAGCTTTGCCTCTAAACTTGAGGCAACTAGGTTTCTTTAGTTGCTAATCAAAGTACCTAGATGATATAGAGTGAGGGTTATGGTTTAATTAGCCTATCTAATCCTTGTACTCAACACATGAGAGGCGAGGATTAGGGTTTGAAGAAAGGAATCTTAAGGAGAGAGAAGGTGAGAATGATAATTGATATGAGAAAATGAGTTATCATAATATATATGAAGCATTAAGATTTATCAATAAAAGAAAATAAAATGATGAATAATCATGCTTCATAAATATCTAATGGTGATTCATCTCCATGAGTCATTAAGCATTTATGATGCATTAATGACATGGATGAATCACTTATATGACTCACTAATCTCATTCAATGTATATGCCACATTAACCTCCTTAGTCACCATCTTCTAGAAGCTTCTCGCACAATTACGAGAATGCCCCTCCTTTCCATGAAAACACGGAAAAACTTTAGACTGTATTAATCCAATAACCGGATACTATTAACTGGCTTAAACCAAAGCCGACTAGTAAAAACTGTCCGAAAGGCGTACGTGCGTAAACGTACGTACGCGTTCGAACCCTTGTCGTAAAACCGTACGACCTCTATATCGTTTCGCCTGGAGCAGGGAAACTCTCTGTGTGGGACTCTAAAGACTCGACACTACGCTGGCAGTGGGTTTAACCACAGACCGCAAGCAGCACTAGCTGTACGTAACGGTCCCCAGGTAGATGTCGATAAGAAGGCCGATGAGGAAACTCATCCGAACTCCCACTGAGCCTGATGTGACAATCTTCGTACAGTCCGGTCTGTTCGTCTAAGACTATCGCATATCAAGCCTAGGGGGCGGCAAGCATCAGTCCCCTAATAGCTGTATAAGTCGTGTCGGAGAGAAGCCCATTACACCCTGAGAATCTACTGGAACCTACCATTATATCTCGCTTGCCCTAGCCAGGGACTTTGCGTAATGGCTCTCTGACACAGTGCGATATCATCTCCTAATACCGAGAGAGACGAATCCTGTCCATCTACTACTGCCTCCAAGTGCTCGGGACTGCACCCAACTGCTACCTGTTTGCACGACTCCTTTGAGCCGTGGTAGGGTAGCAATCTAAGAACAGTAGGACACACTCGAGACGAAGTAGCAGTGTCAAGTCTGCGGACTATCCTATACTCATGTCATCTGGGAACTGTTAACTGACGATGGGTATAATACCAACCAACAGTTCCCCTGCGAGTCCTGTCCGGTGTACCCGTAACCTAACGAGCACCTGTGTACTATCTCCAGTACGACGTACTGATGGCAATGGGACAAACCATCTCCCCAACCAGGATGAGAGGCGTACACACTAGTCTACTCTGGAGTATCGATACCCTGCCTCGATAATCCTACGACTAGGGACAAGTATAGGATGCTGCTTATAGACTACCCAGCCTCCACTAGTGTGACTGCCATCACAACACTGGTAATCAAGCAAAGAACCTATGGGCTCTACTAATATGTATAAGTGATACGTCACAAGAAACATATGCACATATTAAAGTAGACTCAAACCAAGTAGCATACTACCATTTTCAGTAAGACTGTATATACAAATGTGAATATCCCAAGCTTCCATTAAGTAATATACAATCTAGTATGATACAATAATGGCCCCTAGGGCATATACACTAACAATGAATGCATATGATTAACATTTATATGCAAAGGCATTTTTATTTAAACTTAAACTACGAGCATATCACGCCATCCATACAAAATCCCGCGGTAGATGTTTAGTCTACTCACCGGAATATGTCGTATTTTACTCAGAAATCACCAATCCCTTTCCTTTCCTTGCGGCCTCCGAAGTTCCCGTACTCGAATCTAACATCGACATTAATTTGTATAAGAAACGGCTAAACTCCGATACGGCGAAATATGAAAATTCGAGTTTTACGTACTAACTATACTATGTACGACTATTGTAAACTATCTAATACCTATACTAACTGAATTTTAACCCCTCGCTGTCTGCAACAGAAAACTGTTCATAACAGATTTTTGCATTTTTATATCGCTCATTCTTAATCACATTGCATATAAATAGGTGTTTTTGATCAATGTCTGCTAAATAGTTGCAGGTTACAGGTTCTCAGCTCTTGACAGTGAGATTCGTGATAAGTCACAACAAATATGGGACTTCGACCAATAACAGATGAATACCAATCCGCATGATACCGCATACCAGTTCAAGCGGAGTTCAAGGCAAAAGTCCACTGCTGAATATCTGGCAGAGAATTGAAGAGATTCTGAGAAACCAAATGAAGAAAACAGAAAATAAAAGCAACATGAAGAAACCCTGAAGAAATGGGCCTATGACTCCACCAAACGGCCGCGGAACCGCGGCCAAACAAGCACTTCTGCCGCGGAACCGCGGCCATGTTATCACGTGTCGGTGCTTTGACTCGGTCTTTAGGGTTGTTTTGTAATTTCATGTATGGATCAGAATGTAAATCTAGGGTTTTTCCTATCTATAAATAGGAGGGCTCAAAGCCAAATAAAGTGTGCCTCTTTTTGGGTGCCTCTTTGGAGGAAGCTTCTTTTTATTTCTAGATCTAGAATTTAATTCTCCATTGTAATGAGCTTTTAAGAGGTATCAATAAAAAGTAAGTTCCTTTATTTTTCTCTCATTTTTCTTATCGTATTTTATTATCTGCAATTATTATTTGTTAATCTAGTTAAAGAATTTAATCTGCATTTTTCTTATCTTGAATTTTACTGTCACCTTCCTAATGAGTGAATAATTCCTCACTTGTTAGGGGTAGGATAGCGAAGGTTTGAGAGAAGGAAATCCCTCTCACTCCTTTCTTTGTCCAAATAATTTTAAATACGGACTCCCTTTAAATCAACCATAATCTGCTCACTACGGCACCCTATCCTACATGATAGCGGTGATTCCCAAATTAGACCGGTTATGGTTGAATTAACAGGAGGTTAGGGCTAAGAGCCAAGAACGGACGGACAAGGACCAAAAGGAAGAAACTAAGTTTCTTCCCAGTCGTGCTAATCCCCGTTGTTGCCGATTACCCTAACACCTTTATTCACAACTAAGGCATTGAAAGAAGTGAGAAGATCCCTATTTCGAACTAACCTAATCCTAACCCTAGGAAGCTTTTTATCAACTTATTCTTATTCATAGATCTTAAAACAAACCACCAACTTTTTGGACTTAACTCGTTAGAACATAAAGAAAAGAACTCCTTCTCCCTGTGGATCGACTTGTACTCAACCGGCTAGCTACCAAGCGACACCGTCTTGATTGCGGTAAATTTAAACATAGAAAATCTCTATCAATCAAATGGCGTCGTTGCCGGAGAGAAGCTAGTCTCTTTCTTTGTGTAATTTCGGGTTAAAAAAAATTAAAAATTATAAAAAATTGAAAAATTTTAAAAACAAAAAAATAAAATATAAAAATCATCTTGTTATTTTTGAAAGGTTTTTGTGCGAGTGTGCAGGTTTGGAGAAAAATTCTGATTCAGATCTGGAGAAAAATCAGTGAACAAATCAAGAATCAGGGGATCTAAATAGAAAGAGGAGAACAAACTCGGCACAGGAAACGAAATTGAAGCAGTCAACCATCTGTTTGACAGCGGAACCGCGGCATAAGCATCTGTTTGACCGCGGAACCGCGGTAAAAGGGTGACTTCAACAGCCCTATTTCTCTGTGAGTATTCTAACCCTCTCCTTCTCTCCCCTGAACTCCACTGAAATAATTTCCTGCAGGCTTCTTTGCACAGCAACCTCTTCTCCCTCTCCAATAAAATATTTTTGTGCAGGATTCTTTGCGCTGCCAAATAAAAAAAATAAAATTTTGCAAGTGTTTTAGACTTTTGGTGTGTTACTGCTTTGCATAATTAATACGGAATCTAAGGAGCTATAACACCAATCAAGATTGGGTACGGATTTCATTACCCTTCCTAAGGCCCCAAAAATCATTAAAAGCATATGCATCACTCTTGAGTTAATTAAAAAATATCTAGACTCAGCCAACTAAGGACTGTCGTGCTCATTAGGACAGAGGAAGGTTGTGGGCATTCAATCGTTTATCTAAACTTGACTGTGTGATGCCTAGGCTAGACAAGTGAGAAAGGTAACTTTAAAAGGCCCGTCTCACGGTGATTCGTGAGCGGAACCCTCATTTCTTCATTTGTGCTTACCTGGCCACAATTGGCAGTGAAGAGGCGATTTGAGAGATATCTCACAACTTGTCATTTTGGAACAGTTAGGAGCAGTCTAGTTGACTTAGGAGACCCTAGCTCTAGGTTTGATTATGCATGTTTAAATTGTAATTGTTTAAAATTGTGCCGTAGTTCCGTACAAATATTTGCAAAACTCTTTCTAAAAAAACGCTTTCAAAAATTTCAAAACTCTAAAAACAAACAATTTTTTTAAAAAATATATAAAATTAAAAATTAAAAAAAATTCACATTCTTTTCCTTTCTCTCATCACATCATGGGTACCCCACCTCGCAAAACTCTTGCCGAACTTTGGTACCCTCAACCAGACATTACTTCTTACGCTTTTTGTTTTGGTCGAATTTCGAACGACCCCTCCATGCCCAAAATTTCTTTGAAAGATCGAATAGACGCGTCTAGGACAACCAATTGGACTCCGCAATCCACCTTGTATCAACCATTTCAACCTTCACCACCTTCTTACGTTGATATTCCTTTTTCAAGTCCTGGTGTAACTCCGAAACCCATGTCTATTGCTGAACATATTGAACAATCTCGTAACCGATCTTTCACTCCTTTCACCGCTGCGAATTCTTTGGATCAACAATTCCATTCACCTTCTTATCCAAATATTGATCGTACTCCTTTCCAACCATTCAATTCCTACCAGTCCTACCCGACTTTTGCACCTTCCCTAGACATTACTTCTACACAGCCATTTGGGAGTTTCACGTATCCAAACAACTTTGAATCTTTTACTGAAACTCAGTCACAACCCATGTCTAGTCTGGAACAGTCATTGGAAGACTTTATGGTAGCGTCATATCAACAGATGAGGGATTTGAATGCGTCCATGGCCGTCCTTATACAACCTAGTGACCCGGTAGCTAGTTTCCAACTAGCTCCAAATTTTTCAATGTATGATGAGGCGGTTGGACAGATTGAGAATTTAAGTGGTGAGAGTGAGTTGTACACCCTTCCAAATCAAACCTACCCATCCCCAATTGAATCCCACAACTCCGGTTTTGAATGTCTATCAAGTGTTCCAAATGATTCACCAGTTGAAAATAGAACGTTTAATGAGTTATAAGACATTGTAGTGTTTGATTTACCTAATTGTGAAGGGTCCCTTTCGAGTAAAACCATCACCAATCCTTTTGACCTCTACACCTCCACTCTAGAATCTGAATTGATTGATATCCATGCTTTTGATGAGGTGTCTGAGAAATTTAATTTTCACTTGAACGAGGATATTGACGCTGGTAATATTTTGGATGATGAACCCACAGATTTGGATGACTTTCTCTCTCCAATTCATCATCCCGAGTCATTAGCTGTTTTTCCCGAACTTCATATGCGTCTGGATTTTGATGATAATTGCATGGATGAGATAACTTTTGAGGGGAATTATGATGATAGTATTGAGGATGAACCAGTTTTGTTTGATGAGTCGGATTTTCCAATTCATCATGTCCCTTCCACTGACTGTGTACACCCTCCTGAACCTTTAACTGTTACACTTCCTAAAGCACTCCCCTTCATCCTTTCCATCGTTCCGACCGCGCAAGAAACCATATCACTTTCATTTTCAATATCTGGTTTACCAAGTTCGACGTACCCATGTTTTCTCACGAATCTTAAGGGATTTGACCTCATTTCTCAGTGGGTTGATAGATTAGCACAATCGCGTTTTACACATCGGTCATTACAAATTGTGCTAATTTATACACTCCATTTCCACCCACAAGTTCATATCCCACTTCTTTCTCCCACTTTCTCTGGTTCTTTTTCTAATCTTCCTTTAATGATAGCAAGTGTTAATGAATCACAATCCGATATTTTGAATTCGATAATTCTAGAAAAACAACTTGATTTAGACTCTTTTGAGAATAAGGTAGATGAGCCTTACGAGTCTCCTACCTCCATAATTTTTGAAAAATCAAGTGTGTTGAATTCTGCCGCGACACTTATTGATATTGAAACGTTCAATCGGACCATCGATGAAAGTTTCGAAGATATTTTCGCCGACGAACTCGCATTCCTAAACGACACAGATTTTGTGATTAATCAACCTCCACCTAAAGAAATCGAACCACCACCATTTTTTCTTATCCCATACGAGAATGTGACCATTCTTCCCATTCCTAATCATCCACATTCTCGTTCACCATTATGGTTTTGTCTCTACAAATCGAGACGTAAATCTTTTCTTTTACACCACTTATCTCTTCCCCACTTCTTCCTGGCTTCATACAACATGTTCTTCCACCAACCGGTGCGTTTCACTGATAAATTCTTCGAATGGTTGGTGTTGACTTTTGGTCTTTGCAAAGCTTGGCATTGACCGGTTACTTTGACCCCTTCTTTAAAAGCTTAGTATTGTTTAACTTAAGTTTGGGGGCATAATTTGGCTCTTGAAAATAATTTTTTTAACTCAAAGTGGTGAGCCAAAAATAAGTTTGGGGAAGATTTTCACAATCATATTTCATGTCCCCGTTAATAAATTTTCCTCCCAAATTTACAGGTTTATGAGATTTTAAAAAAAAATTACAACAGTGGAAACACAGTTTCACTTAAGTTTGGGGAGGACCTTTTTCTGTATATATTGTTTTCTTTTTCTGTTAATAATAAAAAAAATATAAAAAATAAATAAATAATAAACAAACAAACAGAGGAGTACTGGCAATTTTGACCCTCTTGGTGTAGCCTGACAGTGAGGGCACTGTCAAGTTTAAGTTCGGGGGTGTGCTCGGTAAGCTTTCTTCCTTCGCATTCATGTGTATATTTTTGCATTTGCATACTTATTTTAAAACCCATAAAAATCAAAAAATTTGAAAAAAAAATTTTGAAAAGTTTAATTTTGGCATATTTGACTTAAGTTCAACATGACGGTTGACTAGTTAGGAAAAACTAGATCCTAAACTTAGTAAATTAAAAACCCTAAAAATAACCTTTCTTAAAGTTTAACTGTAGAAAATATACGTTCTTGTAGTTTATTTAGAAATAGGCAAATTTTGAGTTCAGTTTTTGGGCTAAATCGAAATAAGAGAAGAATATTGAAAGCTCTATTTGAAGTATAAGTCTGAAAAATAATTCTGAACCTTAAGTCCAAATTTTGAAAATATATACCCTACTATACGTACTTACACACATCTTGAAACTTGGGATAGTAAAAGATACCTTGAAATGCTCATGTCTAAAATCCTTAGTATGGAGGAAAATAAAATAAAAGTATAAGTGGTGAATAAAGAGATAAAAAAAATGAACACTGGTTTTGTAATTACTTAAGGCAGCATAAATAAAAAATATAGTGAGGGTGCTTTATCACCTAGTGCCTTAGACCGACTGGTTTGGGAGTCACTGTTAAGCTTTAGGTATTGCAAGACGAAGAATTACGCCTAAATACGCAAGCACATTTTGTAATCGGTCGTTTAGTACCTCAAGAAGTATTAACGGTCGCATGAAGAATGTGTGAGCAATTTCATCTAAAATTCACCAACTAAAAGTATTTTGGAAGATGGACAAGAGTATGATAGCTTGAATTGAATTTCCAAGTGTAGGGGTGATAATTACACACACGTAGGGATATATAATTGGAGTTTGGAAGAGAGGTAGGAATAAAAGATAGGGCTTATATCTTCAGTAGAGATGATAAAAATTCCTGAGTTAAGATTGCACCTAAGAAGGAAAACTTAGGAGATGCTGAAAGCTTTATAAATTTGCAAAACTTATATGATCTTAAGTTAAATAAAAAGGAAGCGTGAAAAATACGAGTTGATGGTTTCTAAGTTGAAGATGATAGATTTTCTTGCTAGAATACTGAATTTAAAAATTAGAGTCAACAGCCTGTAGGGTTCCTAGGCACTCTTATGAAGGTTCTAAAGGCATCAAACATGCCCGGATTAAATTTTAGACGTGCCGAACAACCCAAAGCCGGGATCTTTGCTAGATTATTAGGGTTTAACATGTAATAAGATAACTTTTATCTAAGTGTGAGGGATTACAACCTTTGTAGTCCGCTCCTTCACTTCACAAGCTCCGAGTAGAAGTCCCTTTGCCGCGATCCACGATCTCTCGGACTCATGAGAGGCTCCACGACTCGAACGATCCATTCTAGCTTGTCGTAATCCAAAACTCCGATGATCTACCTTGAAGTCGCTTCGACTCAAGCTTTCTCACTCAAAAGAGAAGAACACCCTAATCACATGGGCTAGATGAGATGAGGATGAGAGAATAGTGATTTTGCTTTCTTTTAATATCATTTTCTCATTTTATTTCATCACTTAAGGATTTTCAAGAGAGCTTCTTCAAGAAGAAGAAGAAGAAGATAATGGAAAATCAATAATGAGATTAAAAACCTTTTGTGATGAATAGAAAGAAACATATGATTGAATTATTAACCATGGTCAAGGATGATTGGATGAGAACAAGTAGAGAAACAACTAGGGTTAGGGTTTGGTTAGGTTAAATGAATGTGTCATTCTAAATATCTTAAGAATGACAAAATAAGAAAGCTTCTAGAAGGAACTTGAAGCATCCAAGCCTAATCAAACCTTAACCTCAATTAATCATCCTTAAACATGTTTAACAATTAATCATATCATGTCACAATAATATATATCACATATATATTATATATTTGCAACAAAAGAAAATAATACAATTAACATATATCGCATATATATCAATGTATCATCCCGTGAGAAAATGAAATATTAAAGCAAGCCAATATTAGTTAATATAATAATATATCATATATATTATTATATATTAAATCATCGAATCAACACTTGATCCGACGATCCGGCTATATCGAATATAACCGGCTAATATATCATGTACCGATTCATCGAATCAACACTTGATCCGATGACCCGGTTCATATCTAAATATCCTGAGAATATAATACGGTATCCCATATCGCATTATTCTCGTTCCTGCGCATATCACATATGTGCCACTACTCTGTTTCGCCTGAGCCAAGAAACCTCTGTGTAGGACTCTAAAGAATCGTCAATACGCCGGTAGCAGGTGATGATCATATCAAACACCCACAAGCTGCAAGCGGTCAGCTAAACGTAACAGCCACCCAGGTATTGAGCGATCAGAAGATCAACAAGCTAGCCTGTGCGTTCTCCTGTGAATCCGATCAGTAACACTCCCGTACAGTCCGGTCTGTTCATCTGATATGTCGCATATCAAGTCTAGGGGTGGTATACGTCAGACCCCAGTAACCGATAAGTCGTGTCGATGTGTGGCTCATAACGGGTCGAGAAACTACTAGTAACACTTACCAGTAAATCTCTATATCAGCCCTGGCCAGGGACTTCCAGTTATAGCCAATCGAACACAGCACAACATCAACTCCCTATACCGGGAGAGACGAATCCCCTCCTATCGCTCATTGCCTCCATGTGATTCGGGACTGTACCCAAAAGCCACCGTTTTGCACGCCCTCTTGGACGTGGTAAGGTGGAAATCAAAGCACAGTGGGAATCACACAAGACTCTATGACGATCTCGGGTCTACAGACTACCCTGTACCTGTGTCACCGGAGAACTGCCATCTGACGTGTGGTATATCACCATCTGGGAGTTCTCGGCGAGTCCGTCCAGTGTACCCAGTCTCCACTGAGCACCCGTACACCATCTCTGATGTCAAACACCGATGGATATGGGATCATCCATCGCCCATCATATGGGTCAAGATGCGTATACGCTAGTCTACTCGAGTGTATCGATGCCCTGTCTCGATATACCCTCGACTAGGAACAGTTATAGGATGTACTCATCGACTACCGCGGCCCCACTAGTATGATCTCATCATAGTCCCAGTAGTCGAGTACAGATCCTAAGAGCTTTATCAACATGTGAGAGTAAAACAGTAAACCAATACAAGTCAACATGTTAAGATAAAGTGAAACCAAATAGCATACTATCATGACGAGCAAGAAAGTCTTCTCTATATATAACCAAGCATCCATTATAATATACATCATATGTACAACAATGGCCTCTAGGGCATATACATAACTAACACAGCCAAATTGATCGGATTTTGTGGGTAGTATCCGCTGAAAACCCTCAGGAGACAACACTCTTCCTACTAGGGACACCTAAAGATTTAACGGCTTATTGCACGAGCTCAGTGCAATCGCGTTCCCTGCGAAAATGAGGTTAGGATTTTTCGAGAATAAAATTGGTTTTGCTCGGGACGAACAAAAGATAAGTTTGGGGTATTTGTTCATATAAGATTTTTGCAATTTTATATCGCTCATTCTTAACCACATTGCATATAAATAGGTGCTTTTGATCCATATCTGCTAAATAGTTGCAGATTACAGGTTCTCAGCTCTTTACAGTGAGATTCGTGAAAAGTCGCAACAAATGTGGGACTACGACCAATAACAGATGAATACTGATCCGCATGATGCCGCATACCAGTTCAAGCGGAGTTCAATGAAAAAGTCCACTGCTGAATATCTGGAAGAGAATTGAAGAGATTCTGAGAAACCAAGTGAAGAAAACAGAAAATAAAAGCAACATGAAGAAACCTTGAAGAAATAGGCCTATGACTCCACCAAAAGGCCGCGGAACCGCGGCCAATGTAACATTTCCAAAATAATAAAATATTATTCTCGGGAATTTTTATAATTTAATATTATTTTAATGAATATTTTAATATTCGGGTGTAATTAAATACAAATAAATGGGGGGAAATTTTGGAAAAATTTTAGAAAATTCTAAAATAGGTTATTTTATGGAATTATGCCATTTTAAAGTTTTTAAGACTAGTTATATGCTAATTTAGTGCTAATCGCGATTAAAAATCGCTAATTGGATTTTTAGCTTTTTTGTGCAAAATGTGCACATATCTTTTTTTGACATTTGTTACACTTGTGTTACACTTCTTTTGTTGCCATGGTTCTTTTGGATGCACTATTGGGGTGAGAAGGATAAGAAAAAAGAAAAGGAAAGGAAAAAGTAAGTAATGATGAGAGAGAGAGGGTAGGTAGAGGTCAACCTTTTCCTTTTGAAACCATGCTCCCATCATTCCTTCACCCTCATTTTTCTCTCCCCTCTCCCTTGTGCTGCTGCTGCCCTCTTCCCTCATTCTCCCTCTTCACTAAAACCCTAGATCCACCATGAAACTAAAGCCAAAACCCCACTCCCACTTCACAAAACTTACTCCCAACCTCACTAGCTTCACATTGAGCCTAATAAGATTGGATTTGGAGGACTTTGAGCAACTCAAGAATTTTCTTGAGTTGCCAAAGGAGGTAATTTCTGCACCTTTTAGCGTAATATCTCATTTCTTTTGCATTCAATCTAGTTTCATATCGATATTGTGTCGTTTTGTGGATTTTGGAGACTTCAAGTTAGGGTTTAGGGTAAAACTAAAACTAAGATGAAATTGAGGCTTGTTGAGACCCTAGAAACCCTGGTGTGATGCTAAATTGAACCCAAACCTGAACTTGAAAACAGAATACGGAATTTTGGAATCGATATCGGGGAAAACAGGAAATCTGGGACTGTTATGTGGAATCTGCTATCACCCCGAGACCCCTAAAATAAAACTGAGTTGACAGTGAGATGTGCAGGCACTATTGAACCAACACACCAAACCCTAGCTCCCCACTCCATTTCCTGGCCGCCAATTCTCCCATTCTGGCCGCAATTTGCGGCCAGAGCATGGTGGAACTGCCTCGTTTTCTGTGCATGGCCCCATTTCCTATAGTTTAGACCCTGGGTATATCTAGTTCTGACAGATTCCATCTAGGGTGAAATCTGGGATGATTTTTCCTATGTTGGTGCATGATTTGAGACTTGTTTTAGCATGGATTTTGGTTTTTGGTGATTCATTCCTGTCGGGTGGCGTTTGGACGTCAACGACGGGTGGATATTGATCGTGTTGACATGCGAAGCGATAGGTTTCTACCTATGCGAGTAGCGTGTGTTGTTTTAGTTTCCGATGTGATTTTCATGTGCTTTAGCGTGTTTGATATCCTTGTAGGTACCCTACGAGAGGTTGAGGCAAAGATGATGAAGATGGCGACATCGGCACAGACACACGAGAAGCGAGGTGAGTAGATTTATATCTACGGGGAGAAGTCGGGTGGATGGCGTATAGCACCCCCGCAGTCCGTGGTGTTGTATACGAATACGTATACACACGTATATTTATTATGTGTTGTTTAGAATCATTGTTAGCAATAATGATATTATTGATGATAAGAATATATGGTTTTAGTATAGTGTGAACCCTAAGGTAGTGGTTGCACTCACACCTATACTTACACACATTCTTGCATTCATTCTTTCATTTGATGGTGCGTATATCTACACATGGGTATGGGACTATGTGTTCATATACGGGTTGATGGTGATACGTGGGTTTGAGGTGATATTTGAGGCGAGGCCGTGAGATCGGCGATGTGACATAGTTGCTTTTGAGGTGCGATATGATAGTTTTAGCGGGCCTTTGGACATGTGCTTTACCCGCATTCATATTTTTATAGATGGTATCGATTTGTACTAGACTTACAGTAGTACCCCAGATGGTGTGATCTGATGATAAGTGATACCTGATATGTGATGAGATAGTGTGATTTTGACCCCTACCCAGCTATTGGGATGCCGTACGACGATGTACCGTACGAGCCGATATTGATGATAGATCCGCACTCATAACTCGAGGATATCTTACGATATGATATTGAGGCGAGATCACCGACTATCATATCTATATACATTGACTCAGATTAGATGGTTTCATACCCCTCCTGTCTATATTACTTAGTAGACATTAGACTAGACCGAGTCATACCTATTTCAAACTAACGAATCGGGGATATTTTAAAGATAGGCAGAAGGGTCATACGGATATTTTCAAAGGATGTATCTTTTCTCAAAACACCGTAGCCCTTGTTTTACCAAAAGCCCCGATTCGTCTTATTTCAAATGGCACCCCTGCATGACATGTACAGATTGGTGTAGATTCTTTACTTTTGCGTTGATTGTTCGATTCCGCATATTCATGCTATTTGCATTCAGTATATGATCCTTGCATGACATGATGATACGCATACCTTCCTTTACATGTCGCATACTTCGTGCTTTTGATTATACGCATTGAGATATGTTGTTTCTATGATATTTCTGGATTTGGGAACCGAGGGTATTTCAAAAGAGAATGTGTCATTGCTTTAAAAACCCGGTTACCCTTGATATGATATTTCAGTGCGTCCACCATGTGTTTTCTCGGTGCTGAGAGCGACATGTGAAACCCGAATCGAGGAGTGAATGAGCCGATTGCGGGTACATGGTGGACCCGGTATGGTTCCCCTCGGCAAGATGATCGATGAGCTTTGCCGATTGAGCCTGGAGGCGGGCGAGTACCTACCGGTGATTGGTTGGACCTGGCGGTTATCCTGAGGATACCGACCAGAGTCGATAGATGGTTTGGGCATACTGCCGGGGCCGAGGGCCGATACCGCAGACAGAGCCCGCGGGCCGATCCGGACTGACGGAGCCCGATATATGAGGATTTACGTGCCGATGCTGGGCACCGTTTTCATGATGTTTTCGGGTGTCGATGCTGGGCACCCTGGTTCCATGATTTTGACGTGTCGCGAGGGACACCGATGGTTATATCCTCATATTATTTCCCATGCACATGATTTATGATATTTACATGCATGGTGGTTATTGTCAGTGGGTGACGAGTGGACGGGATCCACGTGTATGCAAATTTGATTACATTGTTTATACCTCATATTCATGGCATGCTATTACCTGAGGCACTAGCACGAGCACTTGGCACTACACTCATGTATAGAGATTATATTGCCAGTTTAGCATGCTTCAGCTTTATTCATATTGAGGTTTATTTATATCTGATCGTATTGACCTAGGTTGGGTCATGCATTCGATTTCTTCTTGTAGATATCTGTCTATTCACGAGTTGGCAACTCACCCCCGTTGTGCCCCAGTTCTTGTAGGTTTGCCGTACAGATTCTCTAGCGGCATTTCTGGCGCACTGCTTCCTTATGGGTGACTTGCTTGGATAGGTGGGTTCTTTTGTATCAGAACCGCCATTGTTCATGTATTAATTATTGTATCTAGAATTGTCCATCAACCAAAACTTGTATTTTGTTTCAGACTTAGAAAGCAGTGTTGTATTATTTCGACCTTAGAGTCGCGCTAGTAGTAATACGGTTTTCTGGCTGTTTGAGTTTCTTTTTGAGTTGATCCTCGCCCTTTGGCGTTGTATATTATTATTGCTTGGGTGGTTGTGACCGTCGATTGACGAAGAGCTAGCTCCCGCTTGGGGATGCCTTTTATCATGTCATATATATTATTCTTGTTGTACCCCGTTCGGGGCCAGTTTTTTCAAAGGAAACTCTGCCGAAATTTTCAGGAAAAAATTACACATTTTAAAAATTCATATTCGGCTTAGTTATTTAAAAACTTGATTTTCAAACATGTTTTCCTTATCTCTTAAAACTAGTTTTTCCTATTTACTCCTTAAATGGTTTTAGATTTCTGGGCTTTTGGCTTACTTGGATCAGATGGAGTCCTATAGACTTCATATGGTTCGAGGGCCAGTCACGTGCTCTTTCGGGTCGTGACAAAGTTGGTATCAGAGCGCTAGGTTGACCTTGATTCGAGTCTGAGTTTGACTATGTGGAGCCTAGGGCGTTATTTATATACGGAACTTAGGCTTGACCTTACGGAACTTAGACTTGGTCGAGGGGGTATTAGACCCGAACTTTCTTCGCGTAGGATGACCCTTGGTTGATGGAATAGGTGACTAAAGTAGAGTGACGTACCGTTGGTATATTCCGCGGCATACTTACGACACGCCACTCCGCTTAAGAAACCTTAGGTTGTACATTTCCTTGCACTGTATTATATTCCTTCCTATGATCTATCTTCATCGATACTGGTTATGGTTTTGCTGCCACGTTTGCACGGGCAGGGTGAGCTACGGCTCGAGTTGTCAGCATGAGCTCGTCGTGGACGAGGACTGACCAGGGCGTGATTCCCGAGGCATACGATTGCATATTGAGGCGTCGTCTTATTGTGTTTTCCGCACTTTGAGCGTTTGACAGATCGCTGTTGCGAGATTTCTAGGACGTACCGGTCGGTACCAGAGGATTGAGCCACTGATAGAGGCTAGCCAGGTTGTGATGACCGTTGATATTATCGCTTATTCAGGATGATTGAGGCGCTGTTCAGCTTACGGACGAATGAGCCAGTTGTTGCTGCGAATGATGAGATATCGCCCAGATGATTGGAGCTACTGCAGCATGAGCATATTCTTGAGATATGATGGTGAGTCGCTAGTCACCGATGATGAATGACTAGGACATGTGGTTCGTTCACTTACCCCGATGCGAGGTCTTCAGGTAGATTGATTCCAGCTAGAGGCGACTTCACGCTGATTCGTTGAGAGTCGATTGAGACGATCGAATGTCAGGAGCCTATTTTCCAAGTTTAAAGTATTCGGAAAGACATGCAGGTGATTCTATGGACCCTCTAGAAGAATGAAACCGTAACTCGACTTAATGACCGTGTGAAAGCCTTTGAACCTTAGGGTTTGCGGCGGTTCCGCGGCGCCATTAGTGAGGCTTGGGTTTGCCCTTCTACGGCTGGACCACCGAGGCTGTGGCATGTACTCGATACTATTAAATTGTACCCGAGATGTTGAGCTCTTGGGGGATTGTGAGGTTCTGACAAGTCGGTCGGATGGTTCGACATCTTTCGGACATCATGTGATGGGACACTGCTTGGGAGACTCCAGATACGAGCATAGCCGTTGGAGCGCAGTCCGTGTAGCCATGATGAGATGAGTCCGAATCAGTCGATATTGAAGCAGGGTGGAGTAAAGAGTTTGCACGAGATTTCGACGAGATGACGTTCTACTCCGCTGACATCAGAGATGCGATATGCACGCTGAGGACGTGTTCGGCTAGATATCTTCTACTGAGAAGGGAAGATACCGAGTTGTGATTTCGAGTCCGCGTGAGGGACTTCGGATGGACCGTAGCCGAAGGCATTGCAGTGCGCAGATAGAGACGCGATGTCGAAATGGACGATGATACAGACTAGCGGGATAAGAGGTTCGTGCGAGACGCTGATAAGCTGTCATTACTTCCCGTCGAGAACAGAAGCCTGATATGCTTACAGGGGCGTTGGGATGCGACCAATTCCCGAGGAAATGCTGTGCTGAGGACACAGATGTCCGTTGAATGAGAAAAGACTATGCTAGAGTACCAGCCTCCGTACAGATCGATATAGGCAAGATCGGCAGAGACCTTGAGCAGGATTCCTTCCAGGGCACCGTTGCAATGATGTTGCACCCAGGATCAGACGTGTGATGTGCATTCAGAGAGCCGGAGGCCGACGTAAGAGATATATTGCTTTACGAGCGGTCGTGAGGATTGACCGAGAGATTACCAAAGAAGTGCCAGAACGGAATCGTTCCTGTCAGCACACCTGACCGGGCCGGTGAGCCGATGGATTGCGAGATTGGTAATCTACAGGAAAGATCAGGAACCAGAGGCAAAGGACGCCAGCCGCGAGCAAGAGGCAAGTGGAGATCCTGCGCTGCTAGAATTGGATGTACCGGCACCTTCTCGGCTTCGAGGGAGGATATACCGACGACAGTATTTATGATTGGTGATTTTGTGATTCGATTATCGTGTATCTGTCACTTTGGATTTCGGTGTTTTGGCGATCTATTTGCATGATTGGTTTTGCTGGCTGAGTTCTATGATTTCTGTTTTCGTGCACCATGGTTGCACTTATTGGGCATTTATACCTAGCGCATCATTATTATTCTTGAGGTATTGATTGTGATTTCGTGCCTATTATGTGCCGGTGATTTGATTTACGCTTCCAGCAGAGTTTTCATGCATTTCTAGTGTTTTGATTTGATTTGTGCACGCTGATGCACACGGTTGGGGATTTCCTTTGCGGTACACTTGATTTTGATTGAGCCGCATTATATCGTCGACTTTTACCCTGATATTTATGATTGACTCTTGCACTCCGTGCTTGTGATGTGACTTACGCATGTTCGGCGTTGCTTTTGGATTTCGTGATTCCGTGCATGTTGAGTGCGCAGGGTTTAGATTTTTATTCGTGCACGATGGATGCACCGATTTGGATTTCCGCGCATGTTGGGCGCATGTTTTGAGATACGATTTTGGTGCACACCCGATGCACTAAATCGAGGTTCTTCGTGCATGTCAGATGCACCGGATTTTTGGCTGTCAGGCACACACGTTGCCTATGACAGATGCTTCGTGCACACCCGTTGCACCTAGATGTTGTTTTGTGCACCTGTTTGGCACATACATGGATTTTGATTTTCGTGCGCACCAGACGCACAGGGTGGTGTTATGTATATTTTTGAGATTTATTCTCTTTGGAGCAGTACTTTTTATGATGTTGGATTTTGCTTTCATACTGAGCAGGACTAGTCAGAGGACAGTACCTGGATATATTTTGCATGCATCGATAGTTATCGAAGGGATTTCCAAAGAGCGAGCTATAGTCTCAATATATATACCTACGTGTCCGATATGACACGAAACGTTTTAAAAACAAGGAAACCCTTCTGATTGTTTTCAAAACGGCGGGACGTGCTTATTAAACAAAGGATATATATACATATATAGTTATTTTCTTATGAAAAACGTCCGCCACTGTGCAATGTTAGGTACATCGCACAGCGACTTAAAAGGATTTGGCATGCTTTTACATCAACTATTCACATGTATAGATTGGATGTCTACATGTGTAGTTCTGATCCGTATCATATCGGTTTTGTATTGGATTAGACATTGTGTCTTTACCTTGACTCCGATGATTGCGGGATGCTTGATGGAGCGTTGTTTTTGAGTTATCTGCTCAGTACTCATGCGCATGCGTCGCGCTGTGACATTCTCTGTGTTGATGATTTCGGAGCCCCGACGACTTGAAATTGTATCGAAATGTTTTAGAATTTGGGGTTTTAAATTTAAATTCGGGGACCGAATTTCTTTAAGGGGGGTAGATTGTAACATTTCCAAAATAATAAAATATTATTCTCGGGAATTTTTATAATTTAATATTATTTTAATGAATATTTTAATATTCGGGTGTAATTAAATACAAATAAATGGGGAAAAATTTTGGAAAAATTTTAGAAAATTCTAAAATAGGGTATTTTATGGAATTATGCCATTTTAAAGTTTTTAAGACTAGTTATATGCTAATTTAGTGCTAATCGCGATTAAAAATCGCTAATTGGATTTTTAGCTTTTTTGTGCAAAATGTGCACATATCTTTTTTTGACATTTGTTACACTTGTGTTACACTTCTTTTGTTGCCATGGTTCTTTTGGATGCACTATTGGGGTGAGAAGGATAAGAAAAAAGAAAAGGAAAGGAAAAAGTAAGTAATGATGAGAAAGAGAGGGTAGGTAGAGGTCAACCTTTTCCTTTTGAAACCATGCTCCCATCATTCCTTCACCCTCATTTTTCTCTCCCCTCTCCCTTGTGCTGCTGCTGCTGCCCTCTTCCCTCATTCTCCCTCTTCACTAAAACCCTAGATCCACCATGAAACTAAAGCCAAAACCCCACTCCCACTTCACAAAACTTACTCCCAACCTCACTAGCTTCACATTGAGCCTAATAAGATTGGATTTGGAGGACTTTGAGCAACTCAAGAATTTTCTTGAGTTGCCAAAGGAGGTAATTTCTGCACCTTTTAGCGTAATATCTCATTTCTTTTGCATTCAATCTAGTTTCATATCGATATCGTGTCGTTTTTTGGATTTTGGAGACTTCAAGTTAGGGTTTAGGGTAAAACTGAAACTAAGATGAAATTGAGGCTTGTTGAGACCCTAGAAACCCTGGTGTGATGCTAAATTGAACCCAAACCTGAACTTGAAAACAGAATACGGAATTTCGGAATCGATATCGGGGAAAACAGGAAATCTGGGACTGTTATGTGGAATCTGCTATCACCCCGAGACCCCTAAAATAAAACTGAGTTGACAGTGAGATGTGCAGGCACTATTGAACCAACACACCAAACCCTAGCTCCCCACTCCATTTCCTGGCCGCCAATTCTCCCATTCTGGCCGCAATTTGCGGCCAGAGCATGGTGGAACTGCCTCGTTTTCTGTGCATGGCCCCATTTCCTATAGTTTAGACCCTGGGTATATCTAGTTCTGACAGATTCCATCTAGGGTGAAATCTGGGATGATTTTTCCTTTGTTGGTGCATGATTTGAGACTTGTCTTAGCATGGATTTTGGTTTTTGGTGATTCATTCATGTCGGGTGGCGTTTGGACGTCAACGACGGGTGGATATTGATCGTGTTGACATGCGAAGCGATAGGTTTCTACCTATGCGAGTAGCGTGTGTTGTTTTAGTTTCCGATGTGATTTTCATGTGCTTTAGCGTGTTTGATATCCTTATAGGTACCCTACGATAGGTTGAGGCAAAGAAGATGAAGATGGCGACATCGGCACAGACACACGAGAAGCGAGGTGAGTAGATTTATATCTACGGGGAGAAGTCGGGTGGATGGCGTATAGCACCCCCGCAGTCCGTGGTGTTGTATACGAATACGTATACACACGTATATTTATTATGTATTGTTTAGGATCATTGTTAGAAATAATGATATTATTGATGATAAGAATATATGGTTTTAGTATAGTGCGAATCCTAGGGTAGTGGTTGCACTCACACCTATACTTACACACATTCTTGCATTCATTCTTTCATTTGATGGTGCGTATATCTACACATGGGTATGGGGTTATGTGTTCATATACGGGTTGATGGTGATACGTGGGTTTGAGGTGATATTTGAGGCGAGGCCGTGAGATCGGCGATGTGACATAGTTGCTTTTGAGGTGCGATATGATAGTTTTAGCGGGCCTTTGGACATGTGCTTTACCCGCATTCATATTTTATAGATGGTATGGATTTGTACTAGACTTACAGTAGTACCCCAGATGGTGTGATCTGATGATAAGTGATACCTGATATATGATGAGATAGTGTGATTTTGACCCCTACCCAGCTATTGGGATGCCGTACGACGATGTACCGTACGAGCCGATATTGATGATAGATCCGCACTCATAACTCGAGGATATCTTACGATATGACATTGAGGCGAGATCACCGACTATCATATCTATATACATTGACTCAGATTAGGTGGTTTCATACCCCTCCTGTCTAGATTACTTAGTAGACATTAGACTAGACCGAGTCATACCTATTTCAAACTAACGAATCGGGGATATTTTAAAGATAGGCAGAAGGGTCATACGGATATTTTCAAAGGATGTATCTTTTCTCAAAACACTGTAGCCCTTGTTTTACCAAAAGCCCTGATTCGTCTTATTTCAAATGGCACCCCTGCATGACATGTACAGATTGGTGTAGATTCTTTACTTTTGCGTTGATTGTTCGATTCCGCATATTCATGCTATTTGCATTCAGTATATGATCCTTGCATGACATGATGATACGCATACCTTCCTTTACATGTCGCATACTTCGTGCTTTTGATTATACGCATTGAGATATGTTGTTTCTATGATATTTCTGGATTTGGGAACCAAGGGTATTTCAAAAGAGAATGCGCCATTGCTTTAAAAACCCGGTTACCCTTGATATGATATTTCAGTGCGTCCACCATGTGTTTTCTCGGTGCTGAGAGCGACATGTGAAACCCGAATCGAGGAGTGGATGAGCCGATTGCGGGTACATGGTGGACCCGGTATGGTTCCCCTCGGCAAGATGATCGATGAGCTTTACCGATTGAGCCTGGAGGCGGGCGAGTACCTACCGGTGATTGGTTGGACCTGGCGGTTATCCGGAGGATACCGATAGATAGTTTGGGCATACTGCCGGGGCCGAGGGCCGATACCGTAGACAGAGCCCGCGGGCCGATCCGGACTGACGGAGCCCGATATATGAGGATTTACGTGCCGATGCTGGGCACCGTTTTCATGATGTTTTCGGGTGTCGATGCTGGGCACCCTGGTTCCATGATTTTGACGTGTCGCGAGGGACACCGATGGTTATATCCTCATATTATTTCCCATACACATGATTTATGATATTTACATGCATGGTGGTTATTGTCAGTGGGTGACGAGTGGACGGGATCCACGTGTGTGCAGATTTGATTACATTGTTTATACCTCATATTCATGACATGCTATTACCTGAGGCACTAGCACGAGCACTTGGCACTACACTCATGTATAGAGATTATATTGCTAGTTTAGCATGCTTCAGATTTATTCATATTGAGGTTTATTTATATCTGATCGTATTGACCTAGGTTGGGTCATGCATTCGATTTCTGCTTGTAGATATCTTTCTATTCACGAGTTGGCAACTCACCCCCGTTGTGCCCCAGTTCTTGCAGGTTTGCCGTACAGGTTCTCTAGCGGCATTTCTGGCGCACTGCTTCCTTATGGGTGACTTGCTTGGATAGGTGGGTTCTTTTGTATCAGAACCGCCATTGTTCATGTATTAATTATTGTATCTAGAATTGTCCATCAACCAAAACTTGTATTTTGTTTCAGACTTAGAAAGCAGTGTTGTATTATTTCGACCTTAGAGTCGCTCTAGTAGTAATACGGTTTTCTGGCTGTTTGAGTTTCTTTTTGAGTTGATCCTCGCCCTTTGGCGTTGTATATTATTATTGCTTGCGTGGTTGTGACCTTCGATTGACGAAGAGCTAGCTCCCGCTTGGGGATGCCTTTTATCATGTCATATATATTATTCTTGTTGTACCCCGTTCGGGGCCAGTTTTTACAAAGGAAACTCTGCCGAAATTTTCAGGAAAAAATTACACATTTTAAAAATTCATATTCGGCTTAGTTATTTAAAAACTTGATTTTCAAACATGTTTTCCTTATCTCTTAAAACTAGTTTTTCCTATTTACTCCTTAAATGGTTTTAGATTTCTGGGCTTTTGGCTTACTTGGATCATATGGAGTCCTATAGACTTCATATGGTTCGAGGGCCAGTCACGTGCTCTTTCGGGTCATGACAGCCAAACAGGCACTTCTGCCGCGGAACCGCGGCCGTGTTATGCACGTGTCGGTAGGGTGTCGGTGCATTGACTCGGTCTTTGGGGTTGTTTTGTAATTTCATATATGGATCAGAATGTAAACCTAGGATTTTTCCTATCTATAAATAGGAGGGCTCAAAGCCAAATAAAGTGTGCCTCTTTTTGGGTGCCTCTTTGGAGAAAGCCTCATTTAATTTCTAGATCTAGAATTTAATTCTCCATTGTAATGAGCTTTTAAGAGGTATCAATAAAAAGTAAGTTCCTTTATTTTTCTCGCATTTTTCTTATCGTATTTTATTGTCTGCAATTATTATTTGTTAATCTAGTTGTAGAATTTAATCTGCATTTTTCTTATCTTGAATTTTACTGTCACCTTCCTAATGGGTGAGTAATTCCCCACTTATTAGGGGTAGGATAGGGAAGATTTGAGAGAAGGAAATATCTCTCACTCCTTTCTTTGCCCAAATAATTTTAAATACGCACTCCCTTTAAATCAACCATAATCCGCTCACTACGGCACCCTATCCTACATGATAGCGGCAATTCCCTAGTTAGACCGGTTGTGGTTGAATTAACAGGAGGTTAGGGCTAAAAGCCAAGAACGGACGGGCAAGGACTAAAAGGAAGAAACTAAGTTTCTTCCCAGTCGTGCTAATCCCCGTTGTTGCCGATTACCCTAACACCTTTATTCACAACTAAGGCATTGAAAGAAGTGAGAAGATCCCTATTTCGAACTAACCTAATCCTAACCCTAGCAAGATTTTTATCAACTTATTCTCTTTCATAGATCTTAAAACAAACCACCAACTTTTTGGACTTAACTCGTTAGAACATAAAGAAAAGAACTCCTTCTCCCTGTGGATCGACCCGTACTCAACCGGCTAGCTGCCAAGCGACACCGTCTTGATTGCGGTAAATTTAAACACAGAAAATCTCTATCAATCAAAAACTGAAACGTGTCACGAAACATACGTATCGTGTTTTAGAATTTTAACCCTTTTTCAGATATTAGCTTCCAGATTTCATATACTGTTAAAATAACTTAAACAAACAATACTAAATATCTTAATCCATATACAAAGACCTACCCTAAAAACCATAACACCCAACTCCACTAAAAATCCGGCGAGATCAGATTTTTCCCATATGTCGCCAGCCAATATCCGAGCAAATGGGTTCGTCTTTCTAGGTTTAATATATAATATGTATGTACTGTTTGGTTAGGTAAATTATTGTCTAAGCTACAACAGATTCAAGACAGAGCCTAAACTTGTAAAAATACGATATTACCGATATTTGATTTCTACATGTAAACAGTTACCGAACTAAAATCCTACAGTGTTTAAGAATTATACCTACAGCAAGATCACTGGAAAACTCCCTCCAAGAAGCACAAGCTCTTAGCTCCTAGCTTGATGGTAATGGTGAAAGTCCTTAGCCCTTAGCTCCCTTCTCTTCTTTCTTTCCTTTTCTCTTGTTGTGTTCTAGTGTTTTTCTTTTTCTTTCTAACTCAGTTTCTATTTTCCTAACCCAATATATCAACTGAACACATTATAACATTAAAAAGATAAGGGGATAAGGTAGTAGGTGGTGTCATCATATAAGATGGTGGGGGTTTCATACAAGGAAGAGGTGTGGCCATTAGGTTAACCAAGGGTGTGGTGTCTAGTAGGTACATCTTAACCTTAACCATCTTCTAACCCTATTTGCATAAACACCCTCACACAACTCTAATTTGCATAAGGAACTAAACTTTTTCACATAAACCACTCATTACATATGTTATTATATAAACACTATTTTCTTTACTACTTTAATTCTACTTCAACTTAAAAAGCCCTCTTTACTACAATAAAAATTAAATAACATCATCTATTTAACTAAATAATTTAATTAATTATCTAAAATATTTCAAAATGTTACATATACATTCTAAATCAAACCACAGTTCTTAATGTACAAAGCACACACAAGAGGAAGAGTTCAGAAATGAATGAATCCTTCTTGTGGTATTGTAGACTATGCCATATCAATGCGACACGACTAGCTAAGTTGCATAAGGATGGATATTTGAATCCGTTCGAAATTTCATCTTATGACACTTGTCAGTCATGTCTCAAAGGCAAGATGACCAAAACTCCGTTTAGTAGACACGGAGAAAGAGTTACAGAACTCTTGGGACTGATACATAGTGATGTATGCGGTCCCATGTCTACACATGCCAGGAATGGTTCATCGTACTTCATTACATTCACTGACGATCTCTCAAGATACGGACATGTGTTCTTGTTGAAACACAAGTCTGAAACTTTTGAGAAATTCAAAGAATATAAGCACGAAGTCGAGAACCAAACGGGTAAAAGTATTAAAATTCTTCGATCTGATTGAGGAGGAGAATACTTGAGCAATGAGTTCCTGGACTATCTAAAAGAGAATGGGATTCTCTCTCGGCTTACTCCTCCGTATACACCACAGCACAACTGTGTATCGGAGCGGAGGAATCGCACCGTATTGGATATGGTGCGCTTTATGATGAGCACCGCTGAGTTACCTATTTTCTTTGGGGTATGCGTTTGAGACAGCCATACACCTATTGAATATGGTCGCTACTAAATCTGTGCCTACCACTCCATATAAGATATGGAAGGGGAAGAGACCGTGTCATAATTATATTAAGATATGGGGTTGTCCGGCTTATGTTAAAACGCAAAATCCGGACAAACTCGAGGCAAGGTCGGTTTTGTGTAAGTTTGTTGGATATCCCAAAAATTCACGTGGATATATCTTCTACCGTTCCGAGGAACAAATGGTGTTTGTTTCTCGCAATGCCACCTTTTTAGAAAAGGAATTTCTTGAAAAAGAAATTAGTGGCGAGGAGGTAGAACTGGAAGAAGTTCCAGCAATACAAACTATGACAGAAGATTTGGTGGAACTAGAGGATTCGATAGTTCCCAACGAACCCCAGCCTCTCCGCCGATCTAGTATGGTTCCTCATCCACCTGAGAGATACTACAATTTTCTCATTGATGGTAGGAGCGAGAATTGCATCATGGAAGATGATGACCGAACTAGCTTCGAGCAGGCCATCACGAGTGGGGGCTCTGTGAAGTGGCTGGATGCAATGCGATCTGAGATGGAATCCATATACACCAATAAAGTATGGACTTTGGAAGTTGCTCCCTAAGGGGTAAAACCCATTGGGAGCAAATGGATCTTTAAGGAGAAACATGTTGTAGATGGAAAAGTTGAGACTTTCAAAGCTAGACTTGATGCAAAAGGTTTTCGTCAACGACCATGTGTGGATTATGATGAAACCTTTTCTCCAGTGGCTATGCTTAAGTCTATCCGGATCCTACTTGCCATTGCTGCATACCATGACTACGAAATCTGGCAAATGGATGTTAAGACCGCCTTTCTAAATGGTGATTTAGAAGATAGCGTGTACATGACTCAGCCAGAGGGCTTCGTAGACAGTGGGAGGAGCGGAAAGGTATGCAAGCTGCTTAAATCCATCTACAGGTTAAAGCAGGCATCGTGGAGTTGGAACATCTATTTTAATGTGGTAGTCAAAGAGTTTGACTTCATCAAGAACGTAGATGAACCTTATATATACAAGAAGGCAGCAGAGAGTAAGGTTGTCTTCCTCGTATTGTACGTGGATGGCATACTCTTGATAGGAAATGATATTCCTATGCTGCACTCGGTCAAGCTCTTCTTATCATAAAGATTCTCAATGAAAGATCTAGGTGATGCCTCCTACAACCTAGGGATTAAGATCTATAGAGATAGATCTAAACGGATACTGGGATTGTCGCAATCCAGGTACATTGACACTATACTAAAGAGGTTTAGTATAGAAGAATCCAAGCATGGGAATTTACCCACGATCTCTGGACTCACTCTCTCCAACGAGATGTTTCCCAAGACTGATTTGGAGAGAGCTCGTATGCAAGGGATATCCTATGCTTCGGCAGTAGGCTCTATCATGTACGCGATGCTATATACCAGACCCGATGTAGCATACTCACTAAGTGTAGTGAATAGGTATCAAGCAGATCCTGGAGAGAGTCACTGGACAGCTGTGAAGAATATTCTCAAGTACTTGAGAAGGACTCAAGAGATGTTCTTGGTGTATGGTAATGAAGAACTCCAAGTGGAGTCCTTTACCGATTCGAGCTTCCAGAGTGATAAGGACGACTCTAAGTCGGTCTCGGGATTTGTCTTTACCTTCAATGGAAGGACGGTTTGCTGGAAGAGTTCCAAGCAGGAAACCGTGGCAGACTCGACAATGGAGGCTGAATACATCGCTGCCAACGATGCTGCCAAAGAGGCTGTCTGGATGAAGAAGTTCATAACTGAACTTGGTGTGGTTCCATCCATTGAGCGTCCAATACCTTTGTATTGCGATAACAATGGGGCAGTGGCTTTGGCCAAGGAACCCAGGTTCCATCAGAGATCCAGGCATATTCTGAGGCGGTATCACCTGATCCGGGAGATAGTTGATCGCCGGGAGATCGAGGTCAGGAGAGTTGACACGAAGGACAACACTGCGGATCCATTCATGAAGGCCATACCCCAGATACAATTTGAGAGACTCTTCGGGATGTTGGGTATGAGATACTACAACAACTGGCCTTAGTGCAAGTGGGAGATTATTAGTTATGTATATGCCCTAGAGGCCATTATTGTATATGTGATGTATATTATAGTGGATGCTTGGACATATATAGAGAGGACTTTCTTGCTCGACATGATAGTATGCTATCTGATTGCTCTTTGTCTTAACATGTTGACTTGTATTGTGATACTGTCTTGCTCTCACATATTGACGAAGCCCTTAGGATGTTTACTTGATTACTAAGACTATGATGGAGATCATACTAGTAGGGCCAGGGTAGTCCACAAGTACATCCTATAATAGTTCCTAGTCGAGGGTGTATCGAGACAGGGCATCGATACTCCAGAGTAGACTAGCGTATACGCTTCTTGACCCATATGATGGGCAATGGATGATCCCATATCCATTGGTGTTTGACATCAAAGATGGTATAGGGTGCTCAGTGGAGACTGGGTACACTGAACGGACTCGCCGAGAACTCCTAGTTGGTATTATACCTATCGTCAGATAGCAGTTCTCTGGTGACACTGGTATAGGTTAGTCTATAGACCCGAGATCGTCATAGAGTCTTGTGTGATTCCTACTGTGCTTTGATTTCCACCTTACCACATTCAAGAGAACGTGCAAAACGGTGGCTTTTGGGTACAGTCCCGAATCACATGGAGGCAATGAGCGATAGGAGGGGTTTCGTCTCTCCCGGTATTGGGGGTTGATGTTGCGCTGTGCCCGATTGGCTATAACTGGAAGTCCCTGGCTAGAGCTGCTATGGAGATCTACTGGTAAGTGTTATCAGTAGTTTCTCGACCCATTGTGAGCCTCACATCAGCATAACTTATCGGTTACTGTGGTCTGACGTTTACCACCCCTAGACTGGATATGCGACATATCAGACGAAGAGACCGGATTGTACGGTAGTGTTACTGACAGGCTTTACAGGAGTTAGAGCGGGATTTCTTGTTGATCTTCTGATCGCTCAATATCCGGGTGGCCGTTACGTTTAGATGATCGCTGACGGCTTGTGGGTGACTGATATGATCACCACCCACTGCCGGCGTATTGACGAGTCTTTAGAGTTCTACACAGAGGTTTCCTGGCTCAGGCGAAACGGAGTAGGAACACATATGCGATATGTGTGGGACTGAGAATAATACGAGTATGTGATACCGTATTCTATCCTCGCGATATATGATATCGACCGGTTATATGTGATATTGCCGGATCATCGGATCAAGTGTTGATTCGATGAAATGATACATTTTATATTAGTCGGTTATATGTGATATAGCCAGATTATTAAATCAAGTGTTGATTTGATAATTTAATGTATAATTGTATATTTGATATACTAATTTGCATTATCTAATATTAGCTCACTTGTGTATTTCTTTTAATCACTATTGGACACTTAATATATATGTGATATATATTAATGTGTCATGCTTGATTATATATGCAACATGAGTGTATGAGAGTTACACCATATATCAGATAATATTAAGGTTTTTATTTATTTAAGAAATTCAAAATTGAGTGGAATTTGTCATGGTTAGGAGCTTGGAGAAGCTTTGGATAACCATTGACTTAGTCCACCCATTTTTTTTCCTTTGATATTTATTAACCTAACCATTATCTACAACTATGGTTTATTCTCTACATGGATTATATGAGATATTTTCTCACCCATGGTTTCCGTTCACTCTCACAACATTATCTCTCTTCATCTTCTTCTTCAAGCTCAAGAGCTCAAGAGCTCTCTAGCTTTTGTGCAAGTGAGGAAAAATAGTGAGAAAAAGAATTTTAAAGTGAGCAAAATTCCTACTTCATCTTCCTCTTCAATACTAGCCATATAGTTTAGGGTGTTAGCTTCACTAGTTCCATATTAGTGAAGAGATAGCTTGGGTTTATGTCTCCTCAAAGTAGATCATCTTCGGCTTTGAAGATTTCGAACAAGTTTGCATCTTTCGTCTTGTGAAGCCTCTCAAGAGTCCGAGAGTTCTTTGATCGCAGCGAAGGGACCACTACTCGGAGCATTTGAAGTGAAGGACCGGTCTACAAAGGTTGTATTCCGCAAACACTTAGTTGTAAAGTTGTTTACATACCGTATTGTCTAAATTTTTAGTTAAGATTCTAGGGTTAGGGTTAACTAGCATGGCAAATTTTTGAAAATGGCATGGACAATGCCTCCCAAAACCTTGTTGTTGTGCTAAGTAACCCTACAATTTGTTGAAAATACAACTCTTTTACTAATTATTCATTGTGATTTATCTCATGAATAATAGAAAGTGTTCAGTTCACAACAAAAAGAATAGACTCACTTCTATTTTCATTGCAAGAGCTCGTTAGCTTTTCCTTCTTCATCTTCATCAACCTCAAAACCCTAGAACACTCATGTGTTGAGTAACCTAGGGAAAAAAGAGACTCCTCAATCCATCTACACTCTCTACACACCCTAGGTCACTTAGTGTAGCATACTACTTGACTTAGTTTCTTCGGTTATTGAAGAAGGAGCCCGGTACACAAGATCTCAGGTGGATCATCTTCGATCCAAGAAAGCCGACGAGGAGACGACATCCGCACCACTCTAAGGAGCTCGCGCAGGTGAAGAGGACAGCGAGGAGAAGAAGCACCGGTTATGTGAGGTATAACTTCTGTTCATGTAGTGTATACTTCATATTATTTGTGCTAGTTTAGGTTTAGCTTCGATCTTGGCGGTTATTCGATGCTACGAAGTATATAATTTTCGTATTTCATATTTTCTGCCTCCCTGCGATCTTGTAGGATGCGTAGCATGGACTTACAGTTGACACGCGGAGATTTCTTCAATACCTGAATTCTTCAAATATTTCCTGAGTCTCTGCCATTATTGATTTTACGATTTTATCGACAGATCTTTCTTCTGACATCTCGAATATCTCGATCTCCGGACTTAAGCTAAATCTGCACAATATCTCCATGAATAATATTAGTAATATTTTTTATATTAGGGATATTATCTTAATCATTTTTTATGGTATTAAATCTTTAAGAAATTTGATTAAGATTCTTTGATATCATATGCATAATAAAAATATTATATACATATATTGTCCTTCATAATGTTAATTATAATATATAAACATAATAAAGAGTATTTTGCAGATAAACCCACATATGTACTATATTTATAATAAACACCTTTAAATATTTAGCAAAACTAAGGAAAATGTTCCATCAAATGTGCAATATTTTCAATTGAACATTATCCCATGGCCACTTTTACCTGTTTACAATAGCCAGACTAGGGGTCTGACTCGTCGTACGGGGTACGAGTTTATCGGGAGATCTCAGGCATATCGTAAGGCGATATGGCCGGGCAAGTCAATCACAGGGTGATTGGATTTGGGTCTGTACGGTATAACTTTAATGGTGTACGCTTTCATGGAGAGAATTTTATACTGTAGCATGTTTCCATGCGACGTGCACTTAGATCGTGCCTATATGGTGGTTGAGAGATGAATCCCATCTTTCTCACTGTGTGAGCCCTTATAACAACCTCCTTCACGGTAAGACGGGCAGTCTATACCCTTAGCGATATTGGGCTGTATGGTAGGCGTGTTATGAGCGTCTCTTATTTTGGCTGCTGTTTCCTGCTGTGATGAAAATATATCGCACATACGGGGCAGTGTAAGGAAAGCAGGTGAATAGCAAAACTAAGTATTTAGAGCCGGAGGAAGATCGATTGGAATGTCTCCTGATTGTATCGCATGGCTAACTCTTATTGACGTCATGGCGGCGAAGTTTAAGAGTGCGATAAATTGAGAGGTATATCTAGGTGTTTGAGTACTCTTTTCAGAGGGATCAAAAGTATTTGAGCAGACATGTCTGATCGGATCTGCGGTATTATGTTTCGTGAGCCTAACATATTTCTGATTTATGTTGTCTTCTTTTAGGGATATCCTTGTGTCGGTCCTGACGGATCTGGCTGCAAGGCTACCCACTTGTAGGTTCTCAACGGTCCACACTGCACTAACATGTTATGTATAGGTAGGAATGAGGAAGAGAAGGAGGAGATTTTCAGGGAGATAATTTATTCAGGGAATTAATGGTTTAGACAATCAGCTCAGAGAGCTATGGACGGCACCCACTCGAATGTGCGAGTGGGAGTATGTTAGTCATTGGGCCCGATCTGGCCCAATATCCGCTCATATAATTGGATGCCCTATATATTCATATATAGGGGGTTAGGGTTTTATATGAGACATATGATAGCTGATACAATATAGAGAGTTTTTTTAGAGAGAAAAACAACAGAGAGCCATCGTCTCCTTTCCTCATCCTCTTCAAGTTTGGGTTGGCTTGCGGGGTGAGCAAAAGAAGTATTCTCGCTTTCTACCAAAGTGTGGTTTTCTTCCGGCCGTTGCTTGGAGACGCTAAACATCAGATCTTCTACGTGATGTGGGTAAGACGATCGGTCTAATCATTCAGATCAGGTATATCGTAAGCTTTTAGGATAGATACATAGTTTTTCCGCTGAGCATGGTTGTATATCTTGTATCCACGTCACCTAAAACGTACACAAACAATTCAATTTGTCTTGATATTTGTCACCTATATTAGCTAGAACCGAGACAAAGGATTAGGAAGTGATGGTATTACTAAAGTGGCATACAGAGGTTCTTGATCTTGATTCCATTGCACCCTTAATCAATAAGAGATGGTGGAGACCAACTGAAATGACTTTTTTGCAATACTAAAGAGTATGGTACTAGAGAATTAACTTGTGGCCCTTTCAAAATTATATGACCCATTTTTTAACTTTCTTTTTGCCAAATTGACACCAATAAAAGAGGTTCAATCAACGTAAAATGTTTTTACGATATATATTTTATGAAAACGTGTTTAATAACAACCTAATTTTGACGGGAAATAAGTGTTGTTATTGGCTGTTCTTTTAATCAAAATTGGACTGTTGCTTATCCCACGCGCGCGTATACGCTCTCAGCAGCCCCCTCTATGGCTCTACTCATCAACAAAAACCCCAAAAATACGCCTAATTATTGCTCTATAACTAATTATAAAATATGTCTCAATTAACTAATTCCATTGACATGTGAGATTCATCTCTGTAAAACTACTGGCAAGCAAAAACATTTCGAGGGCCATCTTAGTTGTTCAGGGGTCTACGTCAAGAAAGAACCCTATACAGCCATTGTCTCATGCCCTGTCTACATAATGACAAAGCAAGGGAAACAGTCAATGTTTTAGTGATAAGGGGACATAAATTTCAAGATTTTAACGAGGAAATTTTGCCTCCTGTTTTATAAGTATTTTGATTTATTATATGATAAATATGCGTACAGTTTTCTCTCTATATTAGTCAACAAGTAAACATTCCACAACTTTTTCTTCATGGCCTAAAATATATGCAGAGCAATTTCTATTCGATTTTGACACTTTACACCGTTAAGTTGGTTTTGGAAAATATTTTGTTATCGGTGTACCATTAATTTTGCAACATGCCGATACAAATGCAATAAGTACTGCAGTCACCTGAGGTTTACTTTTTGTGCATGATTTCCAATATGTTGATCACACAATTGGAGCCAGCTCATCGAAAATAGTTGCGCAAATATTGACTTTTGACCAAGAGTAAATGTTTAACATGATTCATCCTTGCTGCTTGCTACTTAAGCATTAATTATCCATCATTACTATTTTGGGAATAAAAATATCTGGCCAAATTACAAAATCTTAGATGCTATATTGGTGGTTATGAAAGAGATGGAAAAGGATGGGATCAACTAAGTCCACTTATTTCATATATTTGTTTCTATATATTTGGATAGCGATTTATTTTATTAAAGTGTAAGAAAACAATGACAAATATCATTTTGAGAATAATACCGACAAAAATATATATGAGAAAGATATTTTTGCTTTAATATATGTAAACTAAATTTAAAGTGAATTCCGAACTATTTATTCATAGGCGAGAATCGGAAAAATATTCTATTATTTGAAAATCATTAATTCTATATCCATTTTATATCAACGCAAAAAAAAATGCAATCACACAATTTATTTATTTATTTTTCCGCATATTTGAATCTTAGATATGAATATATATAATTAATTTGTTCCATGCGATCATTGAAATGAGAAATGATAGGGTATGACTTGGACTGTAACATAAGATTTTTTCATATAACCACTTACATTCTATATATTCTTATATTACCACTTATTCTTTATTTGTATGCAACACTTTGAAGTTGTTCCAAAAAATTTAGAGGGAAAATATGTATATTTTTGCAATATTTTTTTGTACATTTTTCATTTTTCGTTAATTATATATAAGGAATGTATTATATTAAATTTATCAAAATGCTTAATCTTGGGCTTATTATGATTTATCATCTTTGTAATCTATTTTGCTAAATCATAAACATTTCGCTTAAATATATATGACCCTAATATTAAGGTTCAAGCGGTAAGATTTGATGGTGCAAATGTATTATTAAATAAAACTATTATGTTATAGATTTAATGTTATATTAGGTAATTAATATAGGGTACGTGTACATCCAATCCATGATTATAGAGTGTTTTTTGTCACCCCATTAAAATGGACGTTCTCATGTTTCAGTACAGATTTTCCATGCCCCCATGACAGGCAAAGGTTTATTGATTATGGAGATTCTAATCTCCACAAGCCGCGAACAAAACTGCTGTTAATTACCTTTCGATTTGACACGAGAGAACCTCCGATTAACAGATTACGCGTATCATACGAACTCAGTTAATGATGTGTGTATGTATGTACTGAAGTGTGTTTGGGAGCTCTCAAGAAGGAAGAAACTGTAGAGGGTAACGAGAGGGAATGAGGGTGGGCACCCGATGGGTTGGATGGGTTGTCTGTAGTACCCTCAAGGAAATTATTATAATCGAAAGTAAGCGATCATGATAATTGAAGGAAAACATATACTGGTAAAACAGTCTTACTCGATATGATAGTATGCTATCTGGTTTGTCTTTATCATTAATGTATATGCGTTTTACTGGTTATTACGTATCGTTAATACACAATGATAAATTCCGTAGGATTTTTCCTTGACTACCAGAGTTATGGTGGTGATCATACTAGTGAGATTTGGGTAGTCTATAAGTACATCCTTAAATGTCCTTGGTCGTGGAAGTATTGAGATTGGGCATCGATATTCTAAAGTAGACTAGTGTATACATTTCTAGATCCCGACGAGGGGCAGTGGCAGGTCTCATAACCATTGGTGTGTTGCACCTAAGATTTTATACAAGTGCTCACTGGAGGTGAGTACACGAGACGGACTCGCCGAGAACTTCTAGATGGTACTATACCTATTGTCAGATAGCAGTTCTTAGTTGATATGAGTACATGTAGTCTGTTGACCTGAGATCGTCATTTGTCTCGTATGAGTTCCCACTGTACTTAGATTACTACCCCACCACGGTTCTGCTAAGTCGTGCAAACAGGTTTTAGTTGGGTGCAGTCCCGAGCCACATGTAGGCAGTGAGCGATCGTTAAGGATTCTCTCTCCTGGTATAGAGAGTCGATGTCGCAATGTGTTCGGTTGACCATCACCATAAGTCCCTGGCCAGGGCGGATGAGATTTACTGATCGGAGATCAATAGTTTCTCGGGGTGTAATAGGCTTGATACTAGCACGACTTATCGGGTTATTAGGGGTCTGACGTTATCCACCCCCTAGACCCAGTACGCGATACTCTCAGATGAAAAGACCGGACTGTACAGAGATTGACACTTATAGGCTCGGTAAGGGTACGGATGGTTTGCTCGTCAACCTTTCTTTCGTTCAATACCTGGGTAGCCGTTACATACAGCTAGTGCCGCTAATGTGTTTGTGGTCGAACCCACTTCCAGCGTATTGTCGAGTCTTTAGAATCCTACATAGAGGGTTTTCCGGTTCAGGCGAAACAATATCGTATGTGCGTATTTTGATACGCACTCAGGTTCGATTAAATATGTGTATTTGATGCACGTACTTTAATTGGGCGTTTTGATAATACTAGCAGATTTGAAAGATAACCAGGATGATCACATATGTGAGCTAATATTATATCTCTCATTTTCTCTCTTTTGGATATTTGTATTTTGATACGAATACGGTATTTATACGAATACGGGTTGTAACAACCCTAAACTTTCTGTACGAATTTTTTTTCAAAAATACAGAAAGGGATACTTTTGCCTGAGCACAAGTTATAAATTTGTTTTGCTTTTTAATAGCAAGAAGGAGTTTGTAGCTCATTGGTAAGACCTTGCACTGCTGAACAGAAGCACTAGAGTTCAAATCCCATCAGCCACATTATTTTTTATTAGTTTTCTTTTAATCTTTTTAGAAGCCAAAGAGTCTACATGTGTATAACCCGTAAAACCAAAAGTCACATATAAAACAAACGAGTCCAAGAAGTAGACCAACGACCCCAACCCTAACTCGGCCGACTCGGGCCGGCGACTCGGCCGGCGCCGCCGGTCCGACTCGGGCCAAACTCTGATTTTCTTCACTTTCCAGAGACTTTTGGCCTACCCCATAATCTCTACACTGTTTAAATTCCCTGCATTATTCCAGAGAATTAAAAATCCATTTAAACTCTTTTTAATGCATTTTTTTATCACACCCTAACCCTATTTTTTCCTATAAATATCCACTCAATTTTTCACACCATTCATACTGAAATTCCTATCCAAACTCTCAAGAAAATTCTATTGACTTTTTGTGTATAAGTGGAGTTAGCAAAGGGCGAAGCTCCGACGAACTTTCGACGACGACCCGAGGAGTTCCCGGCAACGAAACGACGCACCGGACCTCCTACCACTTTCTCTTCCTCTTCTCTTGACCCTAAACCCGTAAGTCCCTTCTCCCCCTTCTTTTTACTATTCTAAAAACTTAGAATTCTAAAACCCGACGGAAGTGGAGTTAATCCAACTTCCGATTCGGTTTTTCCTTAAAAATCATATTTTTTCTTAAACACAATAATACCAAACTCTCATATCATGATCATTAAACATTAACAAAACATATTAACAAGTTTGAGATCAAAAGAATTTATATTTCAATTTTATATCACTTTTACAGAAAAATACCAAATAGTTTAGTTTCGACATAAAACATCATTACCCCTTGCTATACCTTTAGATAGTTCACGAGGTAATGACCTACCTCCTCATAACACATCACACATATGTTTTGTTAATGTAGAGAATTAACCAAGGTGTAAGATTAAGGGTTGGGTTAACTAATATCCTAAGAAATGACAAAAGAGTGGACTTTGTCAATGTTTCTACAAGCTTCATCAAGCTTGACAACATTGACTAAGTCTTTCTCTTTTGTTAAATCTTAAGAAATAAATAAACCCTAACTTAACCCTAGAATGATATAATTCTTATACACTCATCTTTTATGTATCATCAAGCATGACACAAACATGTACACTTGCATATATCACATATATACAATATGCATAATCTAGAGAGAAAAGAAATCATAAGTGAGATAATACTAGTTAATGTAATGTAATATATCAAATATATAATTATACATTAGATTATCAAATCAACTCTTGATTTAATAATCCAGCTATATCACATATAACCGACCAATATCATGTGTAACAACTTATCGAATCAACACTTGATCCGATAACCCGGCTATATCGCATATAACCGAAAAATGTCTCAAATCGCGAGAATAGAATACGGTATCACATATCGTATTAATCTCGGTCCCGCACATATCACATATGTGCTCCTACTCCATTTCGCTTGAGCCAGGAAACCCTGTGTAGGACTCTAAAGACTCGTCAATACGCTGGCAATAGGTGATGATCATATCAAACACCCACAAGCCGCAAGCGGTCTGCTAAACGTAACGGCCACCCGGGTATTGAGCGATCATAAGATCAACAAGAAAGCCTGCTCACACTCCTGTGAATCCAGTCAGTAACACTACCGTACAGTCCGGTCTCTTCGTCTGATATGTCGCATATCTCGTCTAGGGGTGGTAAACGTCAGACCCCAGTAACTCGATAAGTCGTGTCGATACGAGGCTCATAACGGGTCGAGAAACTACTGATAACACTTACCAGTATATCTCTGAAGCAGCCTTGGCCAAGGACTTCCTGTTATAGCCAATCGAGCACAGCACAACATCAACTCTCTATAACGGGAGAGATGAAACCCCTCCTATCGCTCATTGCCTCCATGTGATTCGGGACTGTACCCAAAAGCCACCGTTTTGCACGTTCTCTTGAACGTGGTAAGGTGGAAATCAAAGCACAGTGGGGATCACACAAGACTCTATGACGATCTCGGGTCTACAGACTAATCTGTATCAGTGTCACCAGAGAACTGCCATCTGACGTGAGGCATAATACCATCTGGGAGTTCTCGGCGAGTCCGTCCAGTGTACCCAGTCTCCACTGAGCACCCGTATATCATCTCTGATATCAAACACCAATGGATATGGGATCATCCATCGCCCATCTACATGGGTCGAGAAGCTATACGCTAGTCTACTCTGGTATATCGATGCCCTGTCTCGATACACCTACGACTAGGAACATTTGAAGGATGTACTTAGCGTCGATACTGTCCCCACTAGTATGATCTGCATCATAGTCCTGGTAGTCAAGTAGTCATCCTAAGGGCTTTATCAACATGTAACATAGAGACAATCAGAGTACATGTTAAGATAAAGAGCAACCAGATAGCATACTATCATGTCGAGCAAGAAAGTCCTCCATATATATGTCCAAGCATCCACTACAATATACATCGTATGTACAGTAATGGCCTCTAGGGCATACATATCACTAACAATCTCCCACTTGCACTAGGGCCATCTATTGTAGTATCTCATACCTAACAATCAGCAGTGGTTGAAATATCTCATACTCAACCATCTCATAAAAGTCTATACTGGGAAATAGGCCTTTGTGAGTGGATCCGCGCTGTTGTCCTCTGTGTCTACTCTCCTAATCTCGATCTCCGTGGAGATCAACCATCTCCATGATCAGGTGATGTTCATACCATAATTTTGCATTCTTTTGGACCCTATTCTTATTCATTTTACAAATAAACAGGTGTTTTTGACCCATGTCTGCTACATAGTTACAGGTTACAGGTTCTCGGAACAAAAACAGTGAAAAAGACAAAAGACGATACAAAAGTGAGACTACGACCAACAAATGGAAGAATCTTGATCAAGCCTACAGTTGGAGAATAAACGAAGGTCAGTTCACAAAGAGCAAGGCAGTGCAAGGTTCAAGACTTCGACACGAAGCAAATGGTAAAAGTCCACTACATTTCTTACTGTGGTGATCTGGGAGAGAAATGGAAAACATTCTGAAGAACCAACCAAAGAAATAGGAAGACAAAAACACCCAGAAGCAGCACAGGAAATTTCAGCATCCAAGCCCTTCATTTGGCCGCGGAACCGCAGCCAAACCTGGCCTATGGTCGCGGTTCCACGGCCGTGTTGTACCCGTGTCGGTGCAGAAACTTCTGTAGCGATGGCGGCGCGTTGACTAGTCTACCTAGGGGCAATTTTGTAAAAGCATACATGCGGCGATTGTAAACCTAGGGTTTTCTATGTCCTATAAATAGAGACCCGTATACTTGTATTAGGTCATGCCTCTTTTCATTAATAAAATTCAGAAATTATTTTCAAGTTTTGGAGAGCATCAATTTGTAAGTAGTTCTTTTTTGTTTGCCCTATTTATTAGTTTTTAATTTCTGCCCTAGATAAAATTCTTATTTGCCTTAGTTTAATCCAGATTAGAATTTTTATTAATCTGCAGTAGTTAATTAATCTCTTAACTCTAAAACCAAAATAAAAATTATGACTTTTGTAGATCTCTCAATGAGCAAGTAGTTTCCTCGCTTGTTAGGGTTAGGAATAGGGGAGGGTTTGAGAGATGCAAATCTCTCAACCCTTTCTTGCCCATCACATGTTAATAATTAGGACTCTATGCATACATACATATTCCGCTCCTTACGGCACCCTACCCACGAGGTAACGGTGATACCGTAGAATAAAAGACCGGATATGCATGTTTTCCATGGAGGTTAGGGTAAGGATTAAGAAAGGACGGATAAGGACCTAGAGGAAGAAACATCGTTTCTTACCGATCGTCCTAATCCCCTTTATTAATAATTACCATAACACCTAAAAAGATCTAATTTAGGGCATTGAAAGAGGTGGGAAATTTTATTTTACCAAACTTAACCTAAACCTAACCCTAGCAAGATTTCTAAATCCTAGTCTAAATCAAATTAGTTTTAGTGATAAAGATCCAAACACCATTTGGAATTAACTCGTTAGAACAATTAGCAAATACACATCATCCCTGTGGACCGACCCGTATCCACCGGCTAGCTACCAAGCGACGCCGTTCTTGATTGCGGTTAACAAATATTTTTGATCTAAAAATCCTACAAATCAAATGGCGCCGTTGCCGGGGATGGCGTAGTATTTTCTTTTTGCAATTTCGGGTTAATATAAAATATAAAAATCATAAAAACTGAAAAAAGAAAAAATAAAAAAAATTTATCATCTTTTATTGTTTGAAGGGTTTCTCGTGTGAATTTTTGCAGGAACGACGAACGAGTTCGGATCTGGAAAAATCCAGAGATCAAAACAGAAAAAGGCAGATCTGAACAACAGAGGATTAAAACAACAGAGGAGCAGAAAATATTTTAGAAGCTTCACCGCCTATTCAACCGCTAAACCGAGACGCGAACCCCAATTCTGCGGCGGAAACGCGGCAAGGAGGTGACGTCAGCAGCCCAGATTCCCCCTGTGAGTTTTCTCTTTCCTTCCTCTGTAACCCCAAATATTTCCTCTGTAAAATCTCCTGCAGAATTCTTTGCGCTAAAAAAATCTCTTCCCCTTCCAATAATTGATCTTGTGCAGGATTCTTTGCGCCGCGCTTTAAAAAAAAATTGATTGCAAGTGGCTGTTTACTGTTTTGCATATTTAATCTGACTTTAAGGGGCTTGAGACCAATCCAGATTTGGTGGGGATTTCATCACCCTTCCCAGGACCCCAGAAATCACATAAGGCATATGCATTGACCATCACTTAATAAAAAAGATTAGACTCAGCCCTAAGGACATCGTGCTCAATAGGACAGAGGACTAGTTGTAGGCATCGACCGTTTATCCTAACCTGACTTTGTGGTGTCTAGGCAAGTGTGTCTAAGGCGAGTGGTTACTTAATTAGGGCCACTACTTGTAGTGGAGAGCCTCCCACTCACCTGGCACTTACCTGGCCGCAATTGGCGGTGAAGAGGCGGTTTGAGGTCCTATTTCTAGCCCTTTGGAACAGTTAGGAACTGTCTAACTGACCCAGGTGACCCTAGATCTAGGCATGATTGTGCATTTGTGGTTGATTGCATTTGTGTCAAAGCCTTTTATCGAAAAATCTTTTTGCAAAAAGCTCCACATATAAAAAAGAAAAATGGAAAATTTTTACAAAAAATTGCAACTTGACGCTAAGAAATCCGTGCACACCTCTCACACCCACTTTCTTCTCATTGACATTTTCTTACCCCCACATTCTGTTTTTCACCTTTTTGACTACACTACCTCTTTAGTGTATGTCCAATTGGACTAGGGACACTAGCGCCCGATTAGTCCGCGTCTCGTTGGTACCGACCGATGAAGCTTTCGACTCCGAAGTCGAAATTCTTTCCACTTCCTTACCTTCACCTTCAAATTCTTCTTCCGAAGGTATGTCGGGATATAATCCTAACAACACCTTACCCACGGAACTGATTCCACCTCCGTTAGGTGCGAATAACCCGAATCACCCGCCTGTTGAAGCGCCCCAACGAATCGCGCTCCAGGATCTTTTCTACCCGATCCGCACCACCTTACCTACTTGTCTTTCTCTCCTACCGGCAAATGGGGACAATTTTGAGATCAAACCCCACTTCATCAATATGTTGCCAAAATTTCATGGATTGAAATCCGAAGATGCCTATATCTTTATCAACAAATTCCAAAACGTTTGTGCAATGATGAAAACTATCCAATTATTCGATGATGCTATAAGACTAAGGGTCATTCCTTTCACCTTATGTGACTTAGCCAAGAAGTGGTTATACAGCACCGCATCACATTCAATTAAAAATTGGGAAGAGTTTGTTAAAGCTTTTCTTATAAAGTTTTATTCATATCACAAGACTGTGAGAATTCGAAATGAGATTATACAATTTTCTCAGCTTCCTTCCGAACCCTTTTGGAAGTGTTTTGAAAGATTCAAAGACCTACTTGTTCAATGCCCTCACCATAGGATCGAAAATTGGCAACTTTGCCAAACATTATACGAGGGATTGAACTCGGCAACGAAACAGTTGCTAGAAACCATTTGTCAAGGCCACTTTCTAACCAAATCTAGTGAGGAAGCGTGGCAGTTTCTCGATGATCTTGCTGAACAAACACTTCAGTGGGAAAGCACCAAGACCACCTCATCTTCTTTTATTGGTCAGTCTAGGGCAGGCATACATCAATTAGATATGTCGATTGCTATGAAGGCCGAGATGGCCGCACTTACGAAAAACCTAGAAGCGATTGAGACCAAAATCTCATCGCCTTCTCCTGCCCCTGCTTTGCCCCCACGGACTGTTTGTGCTTGTTGTTCGGATCCATCACATCTTACCGAAGAGTGTCCTTACAATCCACCTGTTCAAGGACAAGATCAAGTCAATGCTGCCTTTCAGCAACGACAAAGAAATAATCCATACTCTTCGACTTATAATCAAGGTTGGAGGAGTCACCCAAATTTTTCTTGGAATCAAAATCAGCAATTCCAAGGAACCAACAACTTTCAAAGGCCTCCTCCTCCACAACAACAAGCACCTCTACAAAGTCAATACCAGCAACCTTTCCACCCACACCCTTACCCTAACCAAATGAACAATTTTGTGCCCAACAATTCTTACCCTCAAAACAATTTTGTTCAACCAAATAATGATAAGGTTAACTCGCTAGAAAGATGTCTAGATGCATTCCTAAAGCAATCTATACAATCCGCAGCAAGGTTGGAGACTTCCATTCAATCTTTGGTGCAAAACAGTGCCTCACACGATCAAAGCATTAAATCTATTGAGGCACAAATTGCACAACTCAATGCTGTGTTGAGCGAGAGAGAAAAGGGAAAGCTTCCATCTCAACCATTTCCAAATCCCGTTCACGCACATGTTGCATATGAACAGCAAAATCATAACGTAAATGCTGTGACCATGTTGAGATCCGGAAAAGTGTTGCACAATAATATGGGTATTAATAATGAAACCCCTGCCAGTGGTCCTTCTTCATCTTCTTCACCTTCTTCTTCTTCTTCGTTAGAGCCTATTCTTCATCCTTCACAAGGCTCTACTTCTTCTAGCTCGAACGGACCCACTTCTCACATCACGAACATATCTACACGGGGATCCGTTCTAACTCCACAATCTGATCCACAAAAATTGGACTCAACAAATCTTCAAAATGATCCTTTTCCAAACAGGTTGAGATCCAATAAACCAACTCCACAAATGGAGAAGATTGTAGAGTTGTTCAAACAGGTTTGCATAAATATACCTCTCTTGGATGCAATCCAACAAGTTCCTTCATACGCGAAAATCTTAAAGGACTTATGCACCAAGAAAAGGAAGTCGCAAGTACCAAAGAAAGTTTTCGTGGCTAGTGCTGTTAGTGATGCTCTTGTCCAATCTTTACCCCAAAAGCACAAGGACCCCGGCTGTCCTACTATTTCGATAACAATTGGGGACAAGAACATCAATAGAGCACTATTATATCTTGGTGCTAGTGTCAATTTGCTACCCTATTCTGTGTACGAGCAATTAGGCGTTGGAGAGCTTAAACCCACTCATTGTACTCTCCAAATGGCCGACCGATCCATCACCCATCCTAGGAGAGAGTTGGAGGATGTGTTAATTAGAGTAGGGGATTTCATTTTCCCCGTTGACTTTATTGTTATGGATACACAACCTGTAGCTAACCCCCGGAGTGAAATTCCGATGATACTTGGTCGACCATTCCTTGCGACTTCTAATGCGGTGATCAATTGTCGTAATGGTTCAATGAATCTATCTTTTGGCAATATGACAATTGAACTCAACATTTTTAAGTTGGGAAATCAGCCTTCCGAGCCTAATTCTAGCGTACTTGATGTTTGCTCGATCAATGAGATCACGGAGGAGGACTGTGAGTTCGAAAACTTTCTGTTCGACCACAGCAGTGTTGACGCCTCTAGTGCGTTCCTCCTAGAATCCGACACAGCTTTCACGCCGGACAACGATTATGAGTGTTTTACTTTTTTAGACGATTTTGAAGACTCACCACCCGAGCTTGAGTCTTTTGATTTTTCGGATGAGTTAGTTGAACCATCCGACTCGGTTGCATACACTCGATTTGAACCGTTGATGGAATCCTTCGAGTTTGAAACAGTTACACCATTGTTACCATCAATTGTTTTACCTCCTAAACTCGAACTAAAGCTTTTGCCGTCTCACCTTAAATATGCTTACCTGGGTGAGAATGAGACCCTTCCCGTAATCATATTGGCATCTCTAGCTCTCGAGCAAGAGAAGGCCCTTTTAATGGTCTTACAAAATAATCAGCAAGCTTTTGGCTAGTCTATGGCGGACATCAAGGAGATTAGTCCCCTCATAGTTGAACATCATATACACTTGATGGATGATGCCAAGCCGGTAAGGGATCCACAAAGGCGCCTCAACCCCATAATGAAAGAGGCTGTCAAGAAGGAAATTGTTAAATGTCTTGATAGTGGTATCATTTACCCTATCTCGGATAGCCAGTGGGTTAGCCCCATTCATGTTGTGCCAAAGAAATCGGGCATTACGGTCATAACCAATGAGGCAAATGAGTTAATACCTACTCGCACCCAAACTGGGTGGCGAGTTTGCATCGACTATAGAAAACTCAATGCCGCGACAAGGAAAGAACACTTTTCTTTACCTTTCATTGACCAAATGCTAGAACGATTGGCTGGGCACGAGTTTTACTGCTTTTTGGATGGCTATTCCGGCTATAACCAAGTCCCCATCGCCGAAAAGGATCAAGACAAGACCACATTTACTTGTCCTTTTGGTACTTTTGCTTAACGTCGCATGCCCTTTGGGTTATGCAATGCACCCGCTACATTTCAGCGGTGTATGATGGGGATCTTTTCAGACATGGTTGAAAAGTTTTTGGAGATCTTTATGGATGATTTCTCCATTTTTGGTGACTCCTTCGACGAATGTTTGCTACACCTTGACGCAGTTCTTACCCGCTGTAGGGATAAGAACTTAACTTTAAATTGGGAGAAGTGCCACTTTATGGTACAAGAGGGCATTGTCTTAGGACATGTCATCTCGCATAACGGCATAGAGGTTGATAAAGCCAAAATTGAAGTCATTTCTAATCTTCCTCCTCCTAAATGCGTCAAAGACATCCGAGCTTTCCTTGGCCATACCGGTTTTTATAGACGGTTCATCAAGGATTTTAGCAAGATTGTTAGACCTTTGACTCTCTTATTGGCCAAGGACACAACATTTGATTTTGACTCAACTTGCATGGAAGAGTTAGAGTCATTGAAACACTCACTCATTTCTGCGCCCATTCTTTCATCTCCAGACTGGACGCATCCATTCGAAATTATGTGCGATGCATCAGATTTCGCCATTGGTGTTGTTCTTGGACAGCACATTAATAAGATGCCGCACGTAATTTATTACGCTAGTCATACATTAAATGAGGCATAACTAAACTACACAACAACAGAAAAGGAGTTTTTAGCAGTTGTGTTTGCACTTGAAAAATTCCGGCCTTATTTAATAGGCTCTCCAGTGATAGTGTACACGGACCATTCAGCTCTTCGCCACCTTTTTGCGAAGAAGGATGCTAAATCGAGGCTAATACGTTGGATTCTCTTGCTACAAGAGTTTGACCTTGTCATAAGGGACAAAAGAGGATGTGAAAATGTAGTGGCCGATCACCTTTCACGACTTCCTTCTTCGCCTACACTTGAAATTCCAATTAACGATGTTTTTCCCGATGAGCAACTCTTAACCGTATCTTGCGAACCTTGGTTCGCCGATATAGTAAACTACTTGGCCACCGGCTTGATACCTAAAGATTGGTCGAAACAGGATAAACTCCGATTCTTGTCCCAAGTAAAACATTTTTACTGGGATGAACCGTATCTTTTTAAATACTGTTCCGACCAAATCATTCGTCGGTGTGTACCTGAAAATGAGTTTAAGAGTGTGCTGTCTTTTTGCCATGATCAAGCGTGTGGCGGGCACTTTGGCCCAAAGAAGACAGCCGAGAAAATCTTGCAGTGTGGTTTCTATTGGCCACGACTCTTTAAGGATGCATATGAATACTGCAAGACATGCTCCCGGTGCCAACACTTGGGCCGGATATCGCGGAGAAATGAAATGTCGCTCCAACCAATTTTGGTTGTGGATATTTTTGATGTTTGGGGAATCAACTTCATGGGACCATTTCCAAATTCTTTTGGGAATGTATATATTCTTTTGGCTGTTGACTATGTGTCAAAGTGGGTCGAGGCTGTGCCTAGCCGAACCAATGATAACAAGGTTGTCGTTCTATTTCTTAAAGAACATATCTTTTCTCGATTTGGGCACCCTCGAGCGATTATAAGTGATAATGGATCTCACTTTTGCAATAGGACTCTTGAGTCCTTAATGCGCAAATATTCTATTACTCACAAGCTGTCAACGCCATACCAACCCCAAACATGTGGGCAAGCCGAGGTTTCGAATCGGAAAATTAAGCAAATCTTGGAAAAAACGGTTTCTAAAAACCGTAAAGATTGGTCACACAAACTGATCGATGCACTATGGGCTTTCCGTACTGCATACAAGACCGATCTTAGTATGTCTCCATACCGGCTTGTTTATGGGAAGGCTAGCCACCTCCCAGTTGAGATTGAGCACAAGGCATTTTGGGCGATCAAGGAGTTGAATTTATCAATGGGAGATGCGGGCAGCAATCGAAAGCTGCAATTAAACGAACTAGAAGAGCTGCGGGATGAGGCTTATGATAATGCTGTCATTGTTAAAAACCGAACTAAGGTGTTCCATGACAAACACCTTATGCGCAAAACGTTTAAACCTGGTCAACATGTTTTACTCTATGAAACTCGGTTACACTTTCACCCTGGCAAGCTTAGATCTAGGTGGAAAGGGCCGTTTTTAGTACGCACCATATATCCGCACGGTGCGGTAGATCTTGAAAATCCGGAGGACGGTACTTTATTTAAAGTAAACGGACATCGATTGAAACCGTTCCTCACTGCGGACCCGTCGGAGGAGCTCCTGTTTTTGCAGGAGCCGATTTACACCGATTGATTCTCCTCCACTTTACCCCCAAATTTTTGATCATCTTGCCAAAACTTTATTTCACATAAGTTTGGGGGGTGTATCATTTGTAAATATATAAAAAAAATAAAAAAAAAATAAACAGGAAAGTGCCGACTTTTTCGACCCACTTGGTGCAGCCTGACAGTGAGGACACTGTCAAGTTTAAGTTTGGGGGTGTGCTCGATAAGCCTTCTTCCTTCGCATTCATATGTATATTTTTGCATATTTAAATTCTGCATTGCATCCTTATATAAAAATCATAAAAATTGAAAAAAAATAGAAAAATAAAAACTGAAAAAAATTATAAAAATTAAAACATTCAATTTTGGCCTTAATCGACTTGAGTTTGAAAAATAGGTTAACTAGCTAGGAACAACTAGATCTTAGACTTAGTAAATTAAAAACCCTAAAAATAACCTTTCTTAAAATTTAACGATAGAAAGTATATGTGTTTGTAGTTTATTTAGAAATTGGCAAATTTCGAGTTGACTTCTTGGGCTAAGTTAAAACAAAGGAAAAGTATTGATATTTTTATTAGAATATAAGTTTGAAAAATAATTCCTAGCTTAAGTCTAAATTCTGAAAATATATACCCTACAAAATTGCACAAACACGAACCTTGAAACTTGGAATAGTAGGAGAGACCTTGAAATGCTCTTGTCTTAAGTCCTTAGTACGAAAAAAAATAATAAAATACAAGTGTGAATATAAAAAATGAACACTGATTTTTGTAATTACTTAAGGCTGCAAAAATAAAAAAATATTTAGCGAGGGTGCTTCATCACCTAGTGCCTTAGACCAACTGGTTTGGGAGTCACTGCTAAAGCCTTAGGTGTTACAAGACTAGGAATTACGCTTTAATGTGCAAACACATCTTGTAATCGGTTGTTGGTACCTCAATAAGTATTAACGGTCGCATGAAGGATGTGTGAGCAAAATTCATCTAAAAAAATTCACCAATTAAGAAGTGCTTTGGACAACGGACAAGAGTATGATTGCTTGATTTGAATTTCCAAGTGTAGATATATACACACACGTAGGGGTATGTGATTGGGGTTTAGATAAGAGATAGGAATGAAGAATAGGACTTATATCTTTAATAGAGATGATAAAAATTCCTAAGTTGAGATGGAACCCTAGAAGGAAAACTTAAGGGATGCCAAAAGCTAAGTAAATTCACAAGAATATATATAATCTTAAGTTAAATGATAAGGTAGCATGAAGAATATGGGTAGATAATTTACGAGTCGAAGATAATAGAATTTCTTGTTAGAAAACCTAATTGGAGAATAAAAGTCGATAAGCCAAACTAATAGGATTTTGTTGGTAGTATCCGCTGAAAACCCTCAGGAGACAACACTCCTCCTACTAGGGACACCTAGAGGTTTAACGGCTTGTTGCACGAGCTCAGTGCAATCGCGTTTCCCTGCGAAAGTGAGGTTAGGATTTTGTTGAGAATAAAACTAGGTTTGCTCGAGGACGAGCAAAAGATAAGTTTGGGGGTATTTGTTCATACCATGATTTTGCATTCTTTTAGACCCCATTCTTATTCATTTTATAAATAAACAGGTGCTTTTGACCCATGTCTGCTACATAGTTACAGGTTACAGGTTCTCAGAACAAAAACAGTGAAAAAGACAAAAGACGATACAAAAGTGAGACTACGACCAACAAATGGAAGAATCTTGATCAAGCCTACAGTTGGAGAATAAACGAAGGTCAGTTCACAAAGAACAAGGTAGTGCAAGGTTCAAGATTTCGACACGAAGCAAATGGTAAAAGTCCACTACATTACTCACTGTGGTGATCTGGAGAGAAATGGAAAACATGCTGAAGAACCAACCAAAGAAATAGGAAGACAAAAACACCCAGAAGCAGCACAGGAAATTTCAGCATCCAAGCCCTTCATTTGGCCGTGGAACAGCAGCCAAACCTGGCCTATGGCCGCAGTTCCGCGGCCGTGTTGTACCCGTGTCGGTGCAGAAACTTCTGTAGCGATGGCGGCGCGTTGACTAGTCTACCTAGGGGCAATTTTGTAAAAGCATACATGCGGCGATTGTAAACCTAGGGTTTTCTATGTCCTATAAATAGATACCCAAATACTTGTATTAGGTCATGCCTCTTTTCATTAATAAAATTCAGAATTCTTTTCAAGTTTTGGAGAGCATCAATTTGTAAGTAGTTCTTTTTTATTTGCCCTAGTTATTAGTTTTTAATTTCTGCCCTAGATAAAATTCTTATTTGCCTTAGTTTAATCTAGATTAGTATTTTTATTAATCTGCAGTAGTTAATTAATCTCTTAACTCTAAAACCAAAATAAAAATTATGACTTTTGTAGATCCCTCAATGAGCGAGTAGTTTTCTCGCTTGTTAGGGTTAGGAATAGGGGAGGGTTTGAGAGATGCAAATCTCTCACCCCTTTCTTGCCCATCACATGTTAATAATTAGGACTCCATGCATACATACATATTCCGCTCCCTACGGAACCCTACCCACGAGGTAACGGTGATACCGTAGAATAAAAGACCGGATATGCATGTTTTCCATGGAGGTTAGGGTAAGGATTAAGAAAGGACGGACAAGGACCTAGAGGAAGAAACATCGTTTCTTCCCGATCGTCCTAATCCCCTTTATTAATAATTACCATAACACCTAAAATGATCTAATTTAGGGCATTGAAAGAGGTGGGAAATTTTATTTTACCAAATTTAACCTAAACCTAACCCTAGCAAGATTTCTAAATCATAGTCTAAATCAAATTAGTTTTAGTGATAAAGATCCAAACACCATTTAGAATTAACTCGTTAGAACAATTAGGAAATACACATCATCCCTGTGGACCGACCCGTATTCACCGGCTAGCTACCAAGCGACGCCGTTCTTGCTTGCGGTTAACAAATATTTCTGATCTAAAAATCCTACAAATCAGGTGATACTGCCTTAGAATATGTCTAGATCACTGATGGGACGGGGGTTCCTATGCCAAAGCCGCAACTCCATTGTCACACAATGGTAGGAACGAAGTTCATCTCATGAACTAATATACATCCAGACTGCCTCTTTGGTAGCATCCCTGGTAGCAATGTATCCAGCCTTTATCGTCTAGTTTGCCACGGTATCTAGCTTGGAACTCTTCCAACATACCGTCCCTCCACCGAGGGAAAAGACAATGCATGTGACTGACATTCGGTCGACCTTACCACTCTGGAAGCTATCCAGTGATTCTCCCAAGGATCTATTGATACCATCTCACTAAACCTAGTGAGAATCGTAACATCCATTTAGATCTATCTCATAGATCCAAAATCCAGGATTTATGAGGTATCACCTTGATCCTATATGGATTATCCATGTGATAAGTGGAGATTGACCGAGCGTAGCATAGGAAACTCCTTTCCTATCAAGAGTATGTCATCCACGTACAATACGAGGATCATCACCATACTTCCTACTACCATTTTGTATATACAAGGTTCATCTACCATTTTGATGAAGTCAAACTCTTTGACTACCACATCAAAATAGATGTTCCAACTCCGCGATGCCTGCTTTAACTCATAAAGCAACTTGCATACGTTTCCGCTGCTCCCACTGTCTACGAAGCCCTCTGGCTGTGTACTTATAGACGCTCTCTTCTAAATCATCATTTAGAAAAGCAGTCATGACACCCAACCGACAGATATCGTAGTTATGGTATGTAGCAATAGCAAGTAGGATCTGGATGGACTTAAGCATAGCCACTAGAGAAAAGGTTTCATCATTATCCATACCTGATCGACGACAAGAACCTTTTATAACAAATCTTAGCTTTGAAAGTCTCAACTTTTCCATGTACACCAAGTAATCTTCTCAAGATATACTTGCTCCTGATGAGGATTTAACCCTTCAGATAAAGCAACCAAAGTCCATACTTTGTTGGTGTATATGGATTCCATCTCAGATCGCTTAACATCCAGCCATTCTCACAGAGTCCCCACTCTTGATGGCCTGCTCGAAACTAGTTGGGTCATCATCTCATGATGCCATCCTTTCTCCCACTGTCATAGAGAAACCGAAGTATCTCTCAGGCGGATGAGGAACCCTACCAGATCGGCGGAGAGGCTGAGGTTCGTTGGGAACTATTGAATCCTTCGGTTATACTAAATCATCAGCTGCAGTTTGTATAGCTGGAACTCCTTCCAGTTCTATCTCATGACCACTAATTTCTTCACAAGAAATTCCCTTTCCCAAAGGTGGTAGGCTGAGAAACAAAACACCTTTTGCTCCTCAGTGTGGTAGAAGATATTCCCTTGCTGATGCTTGGGATATCCAACAAACTTCCACAGAACTGAACTTGCCTCGAGCTTGTCCGTATTTTGCTTTTAGACATAGGCCGGATAACCCCAAATCTTAACTTCCTTAAGAGATAGGCTCTTCCCATACCATATCACATATAGAGTGGTAGGCACCTGATTTGGTTGGAACCCTATTCAATAGGTACGCAGCTTCATAAGTGCATAACCCCCAAAAGGAAATAGGCAACTCAGTAGTACTCATCATAGAGCATACCATATCTCATAGGGTGCGATTGCTCTGCCCCGATACACCAACGTGCTGTGGTGTATACGGAGGAGTAATGCTGAGAGAGAATCTCATTCTCCTTTAGAATAGTCCAGGAATTCCGTGCTCAAGTATTCTCCTCCATGATCTCATCATAGGACATAATACTTATACCCATTTTGGTTCTCTACTTCTAACTTATATTCTTTGAATATCTCAAAAGGTTCAGACTTGTGTTTCAACAGGAACACATGCGCGAATCTTGAGAGATCATCAGTGAATGTAATGAAGTACAAAGAACCAGTCTTGGCATGTGTAGACAGGGGACTTTCATACATCAGCATGTATCAATCCCAAGAGTTCACTAACTCTTTCACTGTTTCCAATAAACGGAGCTATTGTCATCTTATCTTTGAGACATGACTGGCAAGTTTCACAAGATGTAAATTCAAACTGATTTAAATATGCATCTTTATGTAACTTAGCTAGTCGGGTCGCATCGATATGACCTAGTCTACAATGCCTCAAGAAGGATTCGTTCATTTCTGAACTCTTCCCCTTGTTTGTGTGTTCTGTACGTTAAGAACTGTAGTTTGATTTAGAACGTATATGCTTTTAGATAACGTGCCTGAACCGATCAACTCTTGATATAGGAAATGTTCAAATAATTATCCAACAATAAAAAATTATATCTTTCTTTACTAAATAAAGGGACTGATATGATGTTGTATATCAGGTTCGGTATCTAATAACATTCGTTCAGAATCAATGTATTTGGTAATACAGAGTGATAACTGCCAACAGACTTGGCTACATCAATTGCACCATTTTCAACTCTTGAAACTTATCACCCATTCTCAGTTCTCTACCTATCTGTAGCCCATGTAACATATTACATATGTGAGATCCTGATCCGGTATCTCATACCCAGGACGTAAAGGAAACTGAGAAACAATTCTTGGTAATGAACACACCCGAAGAAGATGCATCATCATACACTTTCTTCATTTGGGCAGCACGGGAATCCTGGTAATCCCTTATTTCCTGCTCGGTCTTATAACAATTATAAGTTGGAGCGGGACCAACGTTCCCCAGCTCAGTATAACAAGCGGGTTCGGTCAATACATCCGTATTATTATCTTGATTAAGGTGTGACATGGTCGCTACCTGGAGAGAGAGAGAAGAAAACACTCAGCATATACTCTTGCAAGATCAGATTGGTTATAATTTTATCTAATCAGGATGGCTCCCACTGTTTTAGTCAAATCTTCCTTCAAACCCTAAAAGAAAAGACTAGCCGGGATTAATTACACCCTACAAGTTCGCCAATCTTTCAGCCAGGCCAGTGCCGGTACTTTGAGAGAGGTTCCCCGTGCTTTCGCACGGACCTAATTAAAATAAACCTCGTTTTCCCAGGGGCGTAACCCCGTTGACACCTTTCTAGACGCCTACTTGATCAGCTAATTGTAATGTGTAAAACTCTCCCAGGAGTAACTCTTACTCGTAGTGGGTATCGGGATCCAACTATCTCATAGAAAGTATGCAATCTCATTGCAAATTTCAACACTTGAAATTCCCAATAATATTTTGCCCCTAACCTCCTATGACCTTGACAAAGGACAACAAACCATAGAATGCTAGTCAAGTTCAACCCGTCATTTCCTGATTGAATTAAACCCACCCGCACGACCCTTGACAAAGGCCAACAAGGTCGCACGACTACCCTAACTCAATCGCATCAGATGCTTATGCAGATAAGCAGTAATCAGCTACCGCACACTACGCCTTGACAAAGGCCAACAAACGCAGCATGAATACTAACTATTATTTATCTGAAATGACGGAGGGCTACGACAGGTTTTTAAGAAAACCTTTTGCGTAATGAACTTGATATCGTTGTAGAATCAAATGATTTAAAATGGAGTGTTTTTAAGGCCTTTACTAGTTTTTCTAAAGAGGTCACTCCCGGTGAAGGGATCTCGGCTCTTTCCTCATCGAATGAGGTGCAGGATATTCACAATACCACTATGCAAAGCAAAAACTATAGAAGCAATCAAAAGACTGTAAGTCTACGCTAGCGCCCCGGCAGTCTACAGACGCCAAATGCGGAACAAAAACTTTTAACTTGGCGCTATCGTATACTTTAACCCGGATCTGCCATTATTGCTAAACTAACAAACTGTAAAGTGTGTAGGAAGGTTATACCGAACGATCCGAGTCCTTCGTTCTTCAACCATCATCCCACGCTCCGTTGCGGCTGCTCCGATCTCGTCGATCTCCGATCTCCTCGTCGAGGTGGCACCACATGATCGGTTCTTTAAACGGGCTCCCGCCTCTGACTCGAGGCAACTCGATCGTCAAGTTTGCTAAAAGAGACGACCAAGAATGATGTAGAGAATGAGTAGATGACTTTGTCTCACTTCGTCCAAATCCGTGGACGATCGGTTAATGAAGTTGCCGTGGAAATCGGGTGATGGAATGAAATGGACTGTGAAATTCCATACACCGATAAAACCTATCATAATCTTTTCTCTCTAAAATGAAACATCAAGTGAGAGTGAGGAGGAGAGAGAAGGCCGGCCACTTATATATGCAAGAGGGAGGTGACCGTAGGAGCAAGTGGTGACTATAAGAAAGCTTCTCACTCAAAAGATCAAGAAGAAATATCCTTAGCTAAACAAAACTCATTAATGAAAACCATGAGTCACTTAAACACCTCATCATGCCTTTAATGAAACCATTAATGCACTAATGAGTCATATGCCTCATCATCACTTCTAGAAGCTTCTAGAATGATGACTCACTCATATCTGAAGAAAAGATAAATCCGTCTTTAACCGAATGTTAAAAGACGGCTGATAGAAAACTGGAAACTGGCAACTTCCAAAAGTGATCCTGAAACGAATTTCAGGACAACCCCGAAACTGTATAAATATACCCGCATTTGTATTACGACCGAATACAAATGCAACTGAGACAAAGATATTATACCTACTCAATATAATACTCGGATCCGGCTTAAACCAAAGCCGACCAGTATCATCTGCCCGAAAACTGACACGTGCGTAAACGCACGTGCATTTTCCGAACCCTGCCATAAAACCATACGGCCTCTACAACGTTTCGCCCGAACTTGGGAAACTGTCTGTGGGGGACTCTAATGACTCGTCAGTACCCTGGCAGTGGGTTTAACCACAAACCGTCAGCGGCACTAGCTATGCATAACGGCTGCCCATGGACTGACCTCAAGGGTGGCCGAGGAGCGAACTCAAGGGAGACCGATGAGAGAACTCCTCCGAAAACCCTACTGAGCCTAACAGTGACAATGTATATACAGTCCGGTCCGTTCGTCAATGAGTATCGCATATCCGCCTAGGGGGCTAGCAACGTCAGACCCCAATAGCAGTATAAGTCGTGTCGGAGTGAAGCCCAATAACACTCTGAGATACTACTGGAGTACCTACCAGTAAATCTCCTGCCACGGCCGTGGGCTTTGTGTAATGGCTCTCCTAGACACAGCACGACCTCGCCCCCAATACCGGGAGAGACGAATCCCCTGCCGATCCGCTCACGTGCCTCCATATGGCTCGGGACTGTACCCAAAAGCTACATGTTTGCACGACTCCTTTGAGCCGTGGTAGGGTAGAAATCAAAGCACAGTGGGAACTCACACGAGACAAATGACGACCTCAGGTCGATGAACTAACCTGTACACATGTCACCAGGGAACTGCTATCTGACGATAGGTATAGTACTAACTAGCAGATTCCCGGCGAGTCCTGTCCGGTGTACTCATAACCCAATGAGCACCTGTATACATCTTAGGTGATCCAACTGACACCAGTGGCTTGTGAGACCGGCCACCGCCCCTCGTCGGGGTCTCGACTGTACACACTAGTCTACTCCGGAGTATCGATGCCCTGTCTCGAAACTCCCACGACTAGGGACCACAATTAAGGATATGCATATAAACTACCCAACTCTCACGTATATGATCGCCATCATACTGTTGGTAGTAAAGCAAGATCCTAAGGGCTCTATCAAAGTGTAACATGCAATCAGTCACCTGAACATGTACACGACTAATAAAGGCAAACCAGATAGCATACTATCATCTCGAGTAAGACTGTGCTACCGGGATAGGTCCTTCGCAATCATTGCAATCACGTACCTGCGATCCAATAATTGACTATGAGGGCACTATCTCCAACAATCTCCCACTTGCACTCAAGGCTAATATTGCGATGTCGACTACTCACAGCCCGTGTGAAACCGAACATCCAACTCCTCTACTAATCAGTTTCACAAAGCCCGTTTGTAAAACTATTGTGTTCGAGAAATAGCCTCGGTGAGTGGATCCGCCTAGAAGTATCTTTCTGTATCTCTCTTAATCTCAAGTTCGCGGAGAAAGCCATCTCCCGAATCGAGTAGTACCTGTCTTAGAATATGTCTGGATATCTGATGGGACCTTTGTTCATAAATGAACTCCATATCCAAACTTCTTAGACTGTATGGATCACTGAACCTAATCAGTATCCGGCACCATGCCACCCACAGTATCCTCTGGAACCACCTGTCCATAATACTGTCCCTCGTCAGAGGGAAAACTAAAAAACTCTGACAATCACTCTGTCATCCATGTCACCTTTGAAGCCTGGAATGATAACCGTCTCCCGAAAGAGGCTGCCGTTATCAAATCCGTAGAACATGTACTAATGATCTAAAACTGCTTCCTTATGTTTCTCCAGGATTGGATTAATACAAACTTATTGCATCTAGTGCAAAACCAACATTTGGTGTGGTACTTGACATCTCATGATTGACTCAATTGCCTAAGCAAGTGATCTGCCAATCATGCACATCCCTCTCCCCTTTAGTCTGTAAGACACCTTTTAGAGAGGGTGACTCGATCACCTGCAGGTACACCACCATGCTAGGAGTCAACTATTCCAAAAACCATTAGAATATCTGTCAAAGTACCCACATTGGGAAACTACCCAAATCCAGATCTAAAACCATAGATCTAGAAACCAGAATGTCAAATATTATATCCATATCCTATCAGGAGAAACAACTGTGTGACGACCACAGTACAACCGATCGTAGTATAGGAATTTTACTTCCCACTCTGTGTATGTCATCCAGATACCATGACATCACACCCTACTACCTTCTTAACTGATCCATCCCCTATTCTGATTGAAGTCAAACCCATGACTGTCACATCAAAATTAGATGATCTATCTCCGCTATAACTGCTCAAGTCTATAAATAGACATAAGCTACTTGCCCACTATGCTTCCGTTGCTCCCACTGACTACGACAACCCTCCTACTGGGTCTCACAGCCTGGAACAACAGTAGTGTCAAGTCTGGGTAGATAAGAACCTCCCTGTCACCGTCCTTGAGCCTACCGAAGTATCTCTCGGGTGTCTGAGGTTACCTACCATACCTGCGGAGTGGCTATTGGAATGTCAAACCTGATTGAATATTTAGGTCCTATTAAATTTTCCGTAATCGTTCGTGGTTCTGGAATCACTTCCAGTTCTACCATACTCCCACTACTTTTTTCTGAAAAAGATCCATTTTTACTAAAACTGTGGCGAGTCAAGAACAATATCACTATTGATCTTCCAAATGGTAGAATATCAACCCTCGTCATAGCCAGGGTCAACCCACAAACAGCCATTACAGAAACGTGCCCTGAGTTATCCAGTGTCTGGTTTTAAGCATAAGCTGGACAACTCCCCGTACCTTAATTTCTTTTAAGGTACGATCCATTCTATATCCAATACAGAAACTTTGGCACTTATTTAATCGGAACCATATTCAAATCATGCAGCTGTCTCCAGTGCATATCAACTTAATGGAAAGAGGCTAATCAGCATTACTCAACTTAGGAATCCATCCAATTATGAGTAACCTGAAAGAGAAACACGTTTCTCAAAACCATCACTATCATCTGAATACCAATCACAAGAATCTACATCTTCGATCTCTTTGAAGAATCCCGATACTTGTGACACCTGGTTCTCTACTTTATTCTTATACCTACAACTTCTCAAAACTTAGACCTTGTATTTCTACGAAACACTCGTCTAAATACTAAAGAAGTTATAAGTAAACAGAACATAGTACGAGGACCTACCCCTTTGTCCTGAAGGATACTTGGACAACATACAATACTCTGTATAAGTCCGCTGAGTTGAACAACTCAAAACCTGTGCGTTGTAGGTGGAAAACTGTACCCTGGCGATTTCCTCAACTATCACCAATCACAACGAATTCCGATATAATGAGGATGATCACCTAATTCCCAATATCTTACTCCCACTCATCATCTGTAAAACCATACAGATATGAGAATGAAACCTGGTAAATACATACCCTTGGAGTAAGTGTCTAATCGGGAAAACAGTTTTTCTCTTAACAATGCACTGAAACATGAAAATGTTTCGTAGGGGTATCTTGGTATTCATAGTAATGCCTCTTCCATAATCCAATTCATGACTTCAACCGTATATTTTATTGCCGTCTCTCCAAATCCCCTTACTTGTCTTTAGTCATTACCTTCTGCACACCATCGTTAGGCTAAATGGTTTTCTTCCTTCCCTACCGTTCGGCACCAGCCTATGGTTTGGAAGAAGACTATCCAGTAAGCATAATAGGTGTACCCTCCTAAACCAAGGAGTACTCACATCTCGAGAGAAGGTGACGATAAAAGACAACTGAATAATACCTTATTCTTTTAAAGGTGAAATAGGAGTGGCGATGAAGTACACGGTTTTGGTCGTGAATGATATCAGTCGCAATTTACTTTGCCCTCTTTCTAATCCCTTTATTTTGTCTTTACATATTACCTTCTGCACACCCTACTTAGGCTAATTGGTTTTCTTCATTCCCTACCTTTCGGCACCAGCCTATGATTTGGAATAAGACTATCCAATAGGCGTAATAGGTGTACTCTCCTAAACCAAGGAGCTCTCGCAACCTGAGAGAAGGTGATAATAAAAGACAACTGAATAAACCAATTCTATTTCTCCTGAACCTGGATCCATCCTCGAAGAAGTCCCTTCGAGTTCGTATATAACCATACGATGGATCTATCCAATGGAAGTGGATATCCGTAGTAATACGGGTGCTCTGAGAAATTCAAAGGGTAAAAGAAGGAGTGGCAATGACTTATGCAACTCAGACAATCCAAAAGCCAGTATTTTAAGAAGGTTCGGTCAATCTGGTCACTGAGTCATAGTCTAGGGTCGGTCAAAGGTCGCTGCCAAAGAGAGAGAAAGAAAAGAAACACTCTGCGTGCACTCTAACCTAGATCAGAATGATCATCATTTTATCTAATCCGGAAACCTCCCACTGTCCTGTCAAATTCTCCTCCAAACCTAAAGAAGAATCAATCGGGATCACCCGAAGAGTAAACCAACTCATCAGTGGGAATCGGGATCCAACTCTCATCGCATGTTAACGTGATGGAATGCATCCACGTTATTCATACTCCAGAAGGTATGCGCATACTTGGCAAGTTTCAGTTTCTTTAGAAACTCCCGATATCATTTTCTTGCCCCATGCTCTTATGACCTTGGCGAAAGTCAACAAATCATAAGTCACATGTCAAGTTCTGCCCGTCATTATCTTGTTAATTTGAATCCACCCGTACATACCCTTGACGAAAGCCAACAAGGTAATACGACTGTCCCAAACCAACTCATCTATCTATGCAACAAATGAATACCCAGCAGCTACCAAACACTATGCCTTGATGAAAGCCAACAAACATAGCTTGAATACTACTGACCATCCATAAGAAACGACGGAGGGCTACGACTGGTTTTTGGCGAAAAACCTTTAACGTAGTGAACTTGATATCGCTGAAGGAACCTGATAGCTTTTTTAAAATATAGTGGCGAAAACCTTTTGCTAAAGAGGTCACTCCCGGTAAAGGGATCTCGGCTCTTTCCTCGTGGAATGAGGTGCAGGATATTCCACTGAATACCGCTATGCAAAGCAACATGTAATCGACTATAGTGAAGTTATTACTCTGACGCAAACTTCTGTCCAAGGGGTCGGTCCCGGTGAAGGGATATCGGCCCTTGCCTCGTCGAATGAGGTGCTGGATATTCCACTGAATACCGCTATGCATAACAAAAGGAAACGTCTTTGTAACAATACTTTTGAATTGTTCCAACAACTGTATACAGGTTTGTTTTACTTTGCATTGATCAGAATCAACGCAGTCCCATCATTCAATCACACCAGAAAAGAACGAAAATAAAATGTACGTATATGCCATCCGCATTCGTCACTGGGTCGCGTCATCACTCGTTAGGTTACTTAACTAACGACAGAGCGGGGGCTGGACTAGCGCGGGTGTAAAACATATACAACATCTAATAGTATATAAACCAATATACAATAATCGCTCCAGGCGTGATAGTATGCAACATTACAGAAAAGTAATAAGCATCACAGAACAATACAGATAATCTGGGATCCCCGAGTTTCACAGAGCCGCTGCTGAAACTCGACGTTCCCCTGTCGTGTGGATAACCTGTGCAATGAAACCTAGACCCCTACGGGTGCGACAAGTTACCCGCCAAAACCTGAAGCGAGGTAGTCCCCACAGCATAGTGAATGGAACACCCGGCACTTCACGGAATCCGGTAAGCTTGGGCACCCCTCCTTAGGTCAGCCTGTACCCCCTACGAGTGAGGCGAATAGTCTGCCAATTCTGAAGTGGGACCCCTCTGCCTCTCAAAGCCATGAGATGTGGACCCGTTGCTTTCCCGAACCCGGCTATCCGTGCACTCCGTCGCGGGGTAAAACCTAGTACAGTAATGAAAAATAGTACAATAGGTACATCGACCGCAACCTGGTCGTGCCCCAAAAGAATATTATACAACAGGCAGTGACGGCTGTCCACAAGTTGGACGCTCACCCCGCAATATCAAATGTACAAATAAACTCAAACTGTACTACCATTGCACACTGCTATCCACCACGACAAATCCGCAACATCACAGCACAAAACAGAACATCAACGCGAATGTCACGTTCGCAAACCCGTCTAAAAGAACTATAGCAATCAGACGCGGTTTACCGATCAAATGACATTCCCGGTCGGAGATATAATGTAAGCACTGTAAACTAACGTGTTTAAATTTCGATCGATCAAAGACCAATTATCAAAAAGTGGGCCCCACTGCTTACTGGTGAACAGTAACAAAACCTGGGCGCAAATGATATATACCAAAAACCCCAAAATCAAACACAGAACCTACTGACAAAATTTGGGAGCACGTGCTCCCCACGTGGCCGCTGTTGCGCGGCCAAACCATGGGTTTGGCCGTCCTTCCGCGGCGGCTTGGAGGGATCACGACCCCAAATTTTGTCGTGGCTCTTAAATATGCCTGCACGGATTTTTAAGATATACAGAAATGAATTTTGAGACCGTTTAAAATTAACAGATTATGTCGGCTTGGATTTTTGCAGTTTTCGATTTTCGGTCGGATCGATGTTTTAAACGCGTTAGCACAAGTTAGAATAGCAAAATGGTGAGGCTCTGATACCACTGTAAGTCTACGCTAGCGCCCCGGCAGTCTACAGACGCCAAATGCGGAACAAAAACTTTTAACTTGGCGCTATCGTATACTTTAACCCGGATCTGCCATTATTGCTAAACTAACAAACTGTAAAGTGTGTAGGAAGGTTATACCGAACGATCCGAGTCCTTCGTTCTTCAACCATCATCCCACGCTCCGTTGCGGCTGCTCCGATCTCGTCGATCTCCGATCTCCTCGTCGAGGTGGCACCACATGATCGGTTCTTTAAACGGGCTCCCGCCTCTGACTCGAGGCAACTCGATCGTCAAGTTTGCTAAAAGAGACGACCAAGAATGATGTAGAGAATGAGTAGATGACTTTGTCTCACTTCGTCCAAATCCGTGGACGATCGGTTAATGAAGTTGCCGTGGAAATCGGGTGATGGAATGAAATGGACTGTGAAATTCCATACACCGATAAAACCTATCATAATCTTTTCTCTCTAAAATGAAACATCAAGTGAGAGTGAGGAGGAGAGAGAAGGCCGGCCACTTATATATGCAAGAGGGAGGTGACCGTAGGAGCAAGTGGTGACTATAAGAAAGCTTCTCACTCAAAAGATCAAGAAGAAATATCCTTAGCTAAACAAAACTCATTAATGAAAACCATGAGTCACTTAAACACCTCATCATGCCTTTAATGAAACCATTAATGCACTAATGAGTCATATGCCTCATCATCACTTCTAGAAGCTTCTAGAATGATGACTCACTCATATCTGAAGAAAAGATAAATCCGTCTTTAACCGAATGTTAAAAGACGGCTGATAGAAAACTGGAAACTGGCAACTTCCAAAAGTGATCCTGAAACGAATTTCAGGACAACCCCGAAACTGTATAAATATACCCGCATTTGTATTACGACCGAATACAAATGCAACTGAGACAAAGATATTATACCTACTCAATATAATACTCGGATCCGGCTTAAACCAAAGCCGACCAGTATCATCTGCCCGAAAACTGACACGTGCGTAAACGCACGTGCATTTTCCGAACCCTGCCATAAAACCATACGGCCTCTACAACGTTTCGCCCGAACTTGGGAAACTATCTGTGGGGGACTCTAATGACTCGTCAGTACCCTGGCAGTGGGTTTAACCACAAACCGTCAGCGGCACTAGCTATGCATAACGGCTGCCCATGGACTGACCTCAAGGGTGGCCGAGGAGCGAACTCAAGGGAGACCGATGAGAGAACTCCTCCGAAAACCCTACTGAGCCTAACAGTGACAATGTATATACAGTCCGGTCCGTTCGTCAATGAGTATCGCATATCCGCCTAGGGGGCTAGCAACGTCAGACCCCCAATAGCAGTATAAGTCGTGTCGGAGTGAAGCCCAATAACACTCTGAGATACTACTGGAGTACCTACCAGTAAATCTCCTGCCACGGCCGTGGGCTTTGTGTAATGGCTCTCCTAGACACAGCACGACCTCGCCCCCAATACCGGGAGAGACGAATCCCCTGCCGATCCGCTCACGTGCCTCCATATGGCTCGGGACTGTACCCAAAAGCTACCTGTTTGCACGACTCCTTTGAGCCGTGGTAGGGTAGAAATCAAAGCACAGTGGGAACTCACACGAGACAAATGACGACCTCAGGTCGATGAACTAACCTGTACACATGTCACCAGGGAACTGCTATCTGACGATAGGTATAGTACTAACTAGCAGATTCCCGGCGAGTCCTGTCCGGTGTACTCATAACCCAATGAGCACCTGTATACATCTTAGGTGATCCAACTGACACCAGTGGCTTGTGAGACCGGCCACCGCCCCTCGTCGGGGTCTCGACTGTACACACTAGTCTACTCCGGAGTATCGATGCCCTGTCTCGAAACTCCCACGACTAGGGACCACAATTAAGGATATGCATATAAACTACCCAACTCTCACGTATATGATCGCCATCATACTGTTGGTAGTAAAGCAAGATCCTAAGGGCTCTATCAAAGTGTAACATGCAATCAGTCACCTGAACATGTACACGACTGATAAAGGCAAACCAGATAGCATACTATCATCTCGAGTAAGACTGTGCTACCGGGATAGGTCCTCCGCAATCATTGCAATCACGTACCTGCGATCCAATAATTGACTATGAGGGCACTATCTCCAACAATCTCCCACTTGCACTCTAGGCTAATATTGCGATGTCGACTACTCACAGCCCGTGTGAAACCGAACATCCAACTCCTCTACTAATCAGTTTCACAAAGCCCGTTTGTAAAACTATTGTGTTCGAGAAATAGCCTCGGTGAGTGGATCCGCCTAGAAGTATCTTTCTGTATCTCTCTTAATCTCAAGTTCGCGGAGAAAGCCATCTCCCGAATCGAGTAGTACCTGTCTTAGAATATGTCTGGATATCTGATGGAACCTTTGTTCATAAATGAACTCCATATCCAAACTTCTTAGACTGTATGGATCACTGAACCTAATCAGTATCCGGCACCATGCCACCCACAGTATCCTCTGGAACCACCTGTCCATAATACTGTCCCTCGTCAGAGGGAAAACTAAAAAACTCTGACAATCACTCTGTCATCCATGTCACCTTTGAAGCCTGGAATGATAACCGTCTCCCGAAAGAGGCTGCCGTTATCAAATCCGTAGAACATGTACTAATGATCTAAAACTGCTTCCTTATGTTTCTCCAGGATTGGATTAATACAAACTTATTGCATCTAGTGCAAAACCAACATTTGGTGTGGTACTTGACATCTCATGATTGACTCAATTGCCTAAGCAAGTGATCTGCCAATCATGCACATCCCTCTCCCCTTTAGTCTGTAAGACACCTTTTAGAGAGGGTGACTCGATCACCTGCAGGTACACCACCATGCTAGGAGTCAACTATTCCAAAAACCATTAGAATATCTGTCAAAGTACCCACATTGCGAAACTACCCAAATCCAGATCTAAAACCATAGATCTAGAAACCAGAATGTCAAATATTATATCCATATCCTATCAGGAGAAACAACTGTGTGACGACCACAGTACAACCGATCGTAGTATAGGAATTTTACTTCCCACTCTGTGTATGTCATCCAGATACCATGATATCACACCCTACTACCTTCTTAACTGATCCATCCCCTATTCTGATTGAAGTCAAACCCATGACTGTCACATCAAAATTAGATGATCTATCTCCGCTATAACTGCTCAAGTCTATAAATAGACATAAGCTACTTGCCCACTATGCTTCCGTTGCTCCCACTGACTACGACAACCCTCCTACTGGGTCTCACAGCCTGGAACAACAGTAGTGTCAAGTCTGGGTAGATAAGAACCTCTCTGTCACCGTCCTTGAGCCTACCGAAGTATCTCTCGGGTGTCTGAGGTTACCTACCATACCTGCGGAGTGGCTATTGGAATGTCAAACCTGATTGAATATTTAGGTCCTATTAAATTTTCCGTAATCGTTCGTGGTTCTGGAATCACTTCCAGTTCTACCATACTCCCACTACTTTTTTCTGAAAAAGATCCATTTTTACTAAAACTGTGGCGAGTCAAGAACAATATCACTATTGATCTTCCAAATGGTAGAATATCAACCCTCGTCATAGCCAGGGTCAACCCACAAACAGCCATTACAGAAACGTGCCCTGAGTTATCCAGTGTCTGGTTTTAAGCATAAGCTGGACAACTCCCCGTACCTTAATTTCTTTTAAGGTACGATCCATTCTATATCCAATACAGAAACTTTGGCACTTATTTAATCGGAACCATATTCAAATCATGCAGCTGTCTCCAGTGCATATCAACTTAATGGAAAGAGGCTAATCAGCATTACTCAACTTAGGAATCCATCCAATTATGAGTAACCTGAAAGAGAAACACGTTTCTCAAAACCATCACTATCATCTGAATACCAATCACAAGAATCTACATCTTCGATCTCTTTGAAGAATCCCGATACTTGTGACACCTGGTTCTCTACTTTATTCTTATACCTACAACTTCTCAAAACTTAGACCTTGTATTTCTACGAAACACTCGTCTAAATACTAAAGAAGTTATAAGTAAACAGAACATAGTACGAGGACCTACCCCTTTGTCCTGAAGGATACTTGGACAACATACAATACTCTGTATAAGTCCGCTGAGTTGAACAACTCAAAACCTGTGCGTTGTAGGTGGAAAACTGTACCCTGGCGATTTCCTCAACTATCACCAATCACAACGAATTCCGATATAATGAGGATGATCACCTAATTCCCAATATCTTACTCCCACTCATCATCTGTAAAACCATACAGATATGAGAATGAAACCTGGTAAATACATACCCTTGGAGTAAGTGTCTAATCGGGAAAACAGTTTTTCTCTTAACAATGCACTGAAACATGAAAATGTTTCGTAGGGGTATCTTGGTATTCATAGTAATGCCTCTTCCATAATCCAATTCATGACTTCAACCGTATATTTTATTGCCGTCTCTCCAAATCCCCTTACTTGTCTTTAGTCATTACCTTCTGCACACCATCGTTAGGCTAAATGGTTTTCTTCCTTCCCTACCGTTCGGCACCAGCCTATGGTTTGGAAGAAGACTATCCAGTAAGCATAATAGGTGTACCCTCCTAAACCAAGGAGTACTCGCATCTCGAGAGAAGGTGACGATAAAAGACAACTGAATAATACCTTATTCTTTTAAAGGTGAAATAGGAGTGGCGATGAAGTACACGGTTTTGGTCGTGAATGATATCAGTCGCAATTTACTTTGCCCTCTTTCTAATCCCTTTATTTTGTCTTTACATATTACCTTCTGCACACCCTACTTAGGCTAATTGGTTTTCTTCATTCCCTACCTTTCGGCACCAGCCTATGGTTTGGAATAAGACTATCCAATAGGCGTAATAGGTGTACTCTCCTAAACTAAGGAGCTCTCGCAACCTGAGAGAAGGTGATAATAAAAGACAACTGAATAAACCAATTCTATTTCTCCTGAACCTGGATCCATCCTCGAAGAAGTCCCTTCGAGTTCGTATATAACCATACGATGGATCTATCCAATGGAAGTGGATATCCGTAGTAATACGGGTGCTCTGAGAAATTCAAAGGGTAAAAGAAGGAGTGGCAATGACTTATGCAACTCAGACAATCCAAAAGCCAGTATTTTAAGAAGGTTCGGTCAATCTGGTCACTGAGTCATAGTCTAGGGTCGGTCAAAGGTCGCTGCCAAAGAGAGAGAAAGAAAAGAAACACTCTGCATGCACTCTAACCTAGATCAGAATGATCATCATTTTATCTAATCCGGAAACCTCCCACTGTCCTGTCAAATTCTCCTCCAAACCTAAAGAAGAATCAATCGGGATCACCCGAAGAGTAAACCAACTCATCAGTGGGAATCGGGATCCAACTCTCATCGCATGTTAACGTGATGGAATGCATCCACGTTATTCATACTCCAGAAGGTATGCGCATACTTGGCAAGTTTCAGTTTCTTTAGAAACTCCCGATATCATTTTCTTGCCCCATGCTCTTATGACCTTGGCGAAAGTCAACAAATCATAAGTCACATGTCAAGTTCTGCCCGTCATTATCTTGTTAATTTGAATCCACCCGTACATACCCTTGACGAAAGCCAACAAGGTAATACGACTGTCCCAAACCAACTCATCTATCTATGCAACAAATGAATACCCAGCAGCTACCAAACACTATGCCTTGATGAAAGCCAACAAACATAGCTTGAATACTACTGACCATCCATAAGAAACGACGGAGGGCTACGACTGGTTTTTGGCGAAAAACCTTTAACGTAGTGAACTTGATATCGCTGAAGGAACCTGATAGCTTTTTTAAAATATAGTGGCGAAAACCTTTTGCTAAAGAGGTCACTCCCGGTAAAGGGATCTCGGCTCTTTCCTCGTGGAATGAGGTGCAGGATATTCCACTGAATACCGCTATGCAAAGCAACATGTAATCGACTATAGTGAAGTTATTACTCTGACGCAAACTTCTGTCCAAGGGGTCGGTCCCGGTGAAGGGATATCGGCCCTTGCCTCGTCGAATGAGGTGCTGGATATTCCACTGAATACCGCTATGCATAACAAAAGGAAACGTCTTTGTAACAATACTTTTGAATTGTTCCAACAACTGTATACAGGTTTGTTTTACTTTGCATTGATCAGAATCAACGCAGTCCCATCATTCAATCACACCAGAAAAGAACGAAAATAAAATGTACGTATATGCCATCCGCATTCGTCACTGGGTCCCGTCATCACTCGTTAGGTTACTTAACTAACTACAGAGCGGGGGCTGGACTAGCGCGGGTGTAAAACATATACAACATCTAATAGTATATAAACCAATATACAATAATCGCTCCAGGCGTGATAGTATGCAACATTACAGAAAAGTAATAAGCATCACAGAACAATACAGATAATCTGGGATCCCCGAGTTTCACAGAGCCGCTGCTGAAACTCGACGTTCCCCTGTCGTGTGGATAACCTGTGCAATGAAACCTAGACCCCTACGGGTGCGACAAGTTACCCGCCAAAACCTGAAGCGAGGTAGTCCCCACAGCATAGTGAATGGAACACCCGGCACTTCACGGAATCCGGTAAGCTTGGGCACCCCTCCTTGGGTCAGCCTGTACCCCCTACGAGTGCGGCGAATAGTCTACCAATTCTGAAGTGGGACCCCTCTGCCTCTCAAAGCCATGAGATGTGGACCCGTTGCTTTCCCGAACCCGGCTATCCGTGCACTCCGTCGTGGGGTAAAACCTAGTACAGTAATGAAAAATAGTACAATAGGTACATCGACCGCAACCTGGTCGTGCCCCAAAAGAATATTATACAACAGGCAGTGACGGCTGTCCACAAGTTGGACGCTCGCCCCGCAATATCAAATGTACAAATAAACTCAAACTGTACTACCATTGCACACTGCTATCCACCACGACAAATCCGCAACATCACAGCACAAAACAGAACATCAACGCGAATGTCACGTTCGCAAACCCGTCTAAAAGAGCTATAGCAATCAGACGCGGTTTACCGATCAAATGACATTCCCGGTCGGAGATATAATGTAAGCACTGTAAACTAACGTGTTTAAATTTCGATCGATCAAAGACCAATTATCAAAAAGTGGGCCCCACTGCTTACTGGTGAACAGTAACAAAACCTGGGCGCAAATGATATATACCAAAAACCCCAAAATCCAACACAGAACCTACTGACAAAATTTGGGAGCACGTGCTCCCCACGTGGCCGCGGTTGCGCGGCCAAACCATGGGTTTGGCCGTCCTTCCGCGGCGGCTTGGAGGGATCACGACCCCAAATTTTGTCGTGGCTCTTAAATATGCCTGCACGGATTTTTAAGATATACAGAAATGAATTTTGAGACCGTTTAAAATTAACAGAAACTGTCGGCTTGGATTTTTGCAGTTTTCGATTTTCGGTCGGATCGATGTTTTAAACGCGTTAGCACAAGTTAGAATAGCAAAATGGTGAGGCTCTGATACCACTGTAAGTCTACGCTAGCGCCCCGGCAGTCTACAGACGCCAAATACGGAACAAAAACTTTTAACTTGGCGCTATCGTATACTTTAACCCGGATCTGCCATTATTGCTAAACTAACAAACTGTAAAGTGTGTAAGAAGGTTATACCGAACGATCCGAGTCCTTCGTTCTTCAACCATCATCCCACGCTCCGTTGCGGCTGCTCCGATCTCGTCGATCTCCGATCTCCTCGTCGAGGTGGCACTACATGATCGGTTCTTTAAACGGACTCCCGCCTCTGACTCGAGGCAACTCGATCGTCAAGTTTGCTAAAAGAGACGACCAAGAATGATGTAGAGAATGAGTAGATGACTTTGTCTCACTTCGTCCAAATCCGTGGACGATCGGTTAATGAAGTTGCCGTGGAAATCGGGTGATGGAATGAAATGGACTGTGAAATTCCATACACCGATAAAACCTATCATAATCTTTTCTCTCTAAAATGAAACATCAAGTGAGAGTGAGGAGGAGAGAGAAGGCCGGCCACTTATATATGCAAGAGGGAGGTGACCGTAGGAGCAAGTGGTGACTATAAGAAAGCTTCTCACTCAAAAGATCAAGAAGAAATATCCTTAGCTAAACAAAACTCATTAATGAAAACCATGAGTCACTTAAACACCTCATCATGCCTTTAATGAAACCATTAATGCACTAATGAGTCATATGCCTCATCATCACTTCTAGAAGCTTCTAGAATGATGACTCACTCATATCTGAAGAAAAGATAAATCCGTCTTTAACCGAATGTTAAAAGACGGCTGATAGAAAACTGGAAACTGGCAACTTCCAAAAGTGATCCTGAAACGAATTTCAGGACAACCCCGAAACTGTATAAATATACCCGCATTTGTATTACGACCGAATACAAATGCAACTGAGACAAAGATATTATACCTACTCAATATAATACTCGGATCCGGCTTAAACCAAAGCCGACCAGTATCATCTGCCCGAAAACTGACACGTGCGTAAACGCACGTGCATTTTCCGAACCCTGCCATAAAACCATACGGCCTCTACAACGTTTCGCCCGAACTTGGGAAACTGTCTGTGGGGGACTCTAATGACTCGTCAGTATCCTGGCAGTGGGTTTAACCACAAACCGTCAGCGGCACTAGCTATGCATAACGGCTGCCCATGGACTGACCTCAAGGGTGGCCGAGGAGCGAACTCAAGGGAGACCGATGAGAGAACTCCTCCGAAAACCCTACTGAGCCTAACAGTGACAATGTATATACAGTCCGGTCCGTTCGTCAATGAGTATCGCATATCCGCCTAGGGGGCTAGCAACGTCAGACCCCCAATAGCAGTATAAGTCGTGTCGGAGTGAAGCCCAATAACACTCTGAGATACTACTGGAGTACCTACCAGTAAATCTCCTGCCACGGCCGTGGGCTTTGTGTAATGGCTCTCCTAGACACAGCACGACCTCGCCCCCAATACCGGGAGAGACGAATCCCCTGCCGATCCGCTCACGTGCCTCCATATGGCTCGGGACTGTACCCAAAAGCTACATGTTTTCACGACTCCTTTGAGCCGTGGTAGGGTAGAAATCAAAGCACAGTGGGAACTCACACGAGACAAATGACGACCTCAGGTCGATGAACTAACCTGTACACATGTCACCAGGGAACTGCTATCTGACGATAGGTATAGTACTAACTAGCAGATTCCCGGCGAGTCCTGTCCGGTGTACTCATAACCCAATGAGCACCTGTATACATCTTAGGTGATCCAACTGACACCAGTGGCTTGTGAGACCGGCCACCGCCCCTCATCGGGGTCTCGACTGTACACACTAGTCTACTCCGGAGTATCGATGCCCTGTCTCGAAACTCCCACGACTAGGGACCACAATTAAGGATATGCATATAAACTACCCAACTCTCACGTATATGATCGCCATCATACTGTTGGTAGTAAAGCAAGATCCTAAGGGCTCTATCAAAGTGTAACATGCAATCAGTCACCTGAACATGTACACGACTGATAAAGGCAAACCAGATAGCATACTATCATCTCGAGTAAGACTGTGCTACCGGGATAGGTCCTCCGCAATCATTGCAATCACGTACCTGCGATCCAATAATTGACTATGAGGGCACTATCTCCAACAATCTCCCACTTGCACTCAAGGCTAATATTGCGATGTCGACTACTCACAGCCCGTGTGAAACCGAACATCCAACTCCTCTACTAATCAGTTTCACAAAGCCCGTTTGTAAAACTATTGTGTTCGAGAAATAGCCTCGGTGAGTGGATCCGCCTAGAAGTATCTTTCTGTATCTCTCTTAATCTCAAGTTCGCGGAGAAAGCCATCTCCCGAATCGAGTAGTACCTGTCTTAGAATATGTCTGGATATCTGATGGGACCTTTGTTCATAAATGAACTCCATATCCAAACTTCTTAGACTGTATGGATCACTGAACCTAATCAGTATCCGGCACCATGCCACCCACAGTATCCTCTGGAACCACCTGTCCATAATACTGTCCCTCGTCAGAGGGAAAACTAAAAAACTCTGACAATCACTCTGTCATCCATGTCACCTTTGAAGCCTGGAATGATAACCGTCTCCCGAAAGAGGCTGCCGTTATCAAATCCGTAGAACATGTACTAATGATCTAAAACTGCTTCCTTATGTTTCTCCAGGATTGGATTAATACAAACTTATTGCATCTAGTGCAAAACCAACATTTGGTGTGGTACTTGACATCTCATGATTGACTCAATTGCCTAAGCAAGTGATCTGCCAATCATGCACATCCCTCTCCCCTTTAGTCTGTAAGACACCTTTTAGAGAGGGTGACTCCATCACCTGCAGGTACACCATCATGCTAGGAGTCAACTATTCCAAAAACCATTAGAATATCTGTCAAAGTACCCACATTGGGAAACTACCCAAATCCAGATCTAAAACCATAGATCTAGAAACCAGAATGTCAAATATTATATCCATATCCTATCAGGAGAAACAACTGTGTGACGACCACAGTACAACCGATCGTAGTATAGGAATTTTACTTCCCACTCTATGTATGTCATCCAGATACCATGACATCACACCCTACTACCTTCTTAACTGATCCATCCCCTATTCTGATTGATGTCAAACCCATGACTGTCACATCAAAATTAGATGATCTATCTCCGCTATAACTGCTCAAGTCTATAAATAGACATAAGCTACTTGCCCACTATACTTCCGTTGCTCCCACTGACTACGACAACCCTCCTACTGGGTCTCACAGCCTGGAACAACAGTAGTGTCAAGTCTGGGTAGATAAGAACCTCTCTGTCACCGTCCTTGAGCCTACCGAAGTATCTCTCGGGTGTCTGAGGTTACCTACCATACCTGCGGAGTGGCTATTGGAATGTCAAACCTGATTGAATATTTAGGTCCTATTAAATTTTCCGTAATCGTTCGTGGTTCTGGAATCACTTCCAGTTCTACCATACTCCCACTACTTTTTTCTGAAAAAGATCCATTTTTACTAAAACTGTGGCGAGTCAAGAACAATATCACTATTGATCTTCCAAATGGTAGAATATCAACCCTCGTCATAGCCAGGGTCAACCCACAAACAGCCATTACAGAAACGTGCCCTGAGTTATCCAGTGTCTGGTTTTAAGCATAAGCTGGACAACTCCCCGTACCTTAATTTCTTTTAAGGTACGATCCATTCTATATCCAATACAGAAACTTTGGCACTTATTTAATCGGAACCATATTCAAATCATGCAGCTGTCTCCAGTGCATATCAACTTAATGGAAAGAGGCTAATCAGCATTACTCAACTTAGGAATCCATCCAATTATGAGTAACCTGAAAGAGAAACACGTTTCTCAAAACCATCACTATCATCTGAATACCAATCACAAGAATCTACATCTTCGATCTCTTTGAAGAATCCCGATACTTGTGACACCTGGTTCTCTACTTTATTCTTATACCTACAACTTCTCAAAACTTAGACCTTGTATTTCTACGAAACACTCGTCTAAATACTAAAGAAGTTATAAGTAAACAGAACATAGTACGAGGACCTACCCCTTTGTCCTGAAGGATACTTGGACAACATACAATACTCTGTATAAGTCCGCTGAGTTGAACAACTCAAAACCTGTGCGTTGTAGGTGGAAAACTGTACCCTGGCGATTTCCTCAACTATCACCAATCACAACGAATTCCGATATAATGAGGATGATCACCTAATTCCCAATATCTTACTCCCACTCATCATCTGTAAAACCATACAGATATGAGAATGAAACCTGGTAAATACATACCCTTGGAGTAAGTGTCTAATCGGGAAAACAGTTTTTCTCTTAACAATGCACTGAAACATGAAAATGTTTCGTAGGGGTATCTTGGTATTCATAGTAATGCCTCTTCCATAATCCAATTCATGACTTCAACCGTATATTTTATTGCCGTCTCTCCAAATCCCCTTACTTGTCTTTAGTCATTACCTTCTGCACACCATCGTTAGGCTAAATGGTTTTCTTCCTTCCCTACCGTTCGGCACCAGCCTATGGTTTGGAAGAAGACTATCCAGTAAGCATAATAGGTGTACCCTCCTAAACCAAGGAGTACTCGCATCTCGAGAGAAGGTGACGATAAAAGACAACTGAATAATACCTTATTCTTTTAAAGGTGAAATAGGAGTGGCGATGAAGTACACGGTTTTGGTCGTGAATGATATCAGTCGCAATTTACTTTGCCCTCTTTCTAATCCCTTTATTTTGTCTTTACATATTACCTTCTGCACACCCTACTTAGGCTAATTGGTTTTCTTCATTCCCTACCTTTCGGCACCAGCCTATGGTTTGGAATAAGACTATCCAATAGGCGTAATAGGTGTACTCTCCTAAACCAAGGAGCTCTCGCAACCTGAGAGAAGGTGATAATAAAAGACAACTGAATAAACCAATTCTATTTCTCCTGAACCTGGATCCATCCTCGAAGAAGTCCCTTCGAGTTCGTATATAACCATACGATGGATCTATCCAATGGAAGTGGATATCCGTAGTAATACGGGTGCTCTGAGAAATTCAAAGGGTAAAAGAAGGAGTGGCAATGACTTATGCAACTCAGACAATCCAAAAGCCAGTATTTTAAGAAGGTTCGGTCAACCTGGTCACTGAGTCATAGTCTAGGGTCGGTCAAAGGTCGCTGCCAAAGAGAGAGAGAGAAAAAAAACACTCTGCGTGCACTCTAACCTAGATCAGAATGATCATCATTTTATCTAATCCGGAAACCTCCCACTGTCCTGTCAAATTCTCCTCCAAACCTAAAGAAGAATCAATCGGGATCACCCGAAGAGTAAACCAACTCATCAGTGGGAATCGGGATCCAACTCTCATCGCATGTTAACGTGATGGAATGCATCCACGTTATTCATACTCCAGAAGGTATGCGCATACTTGGCAAGTTTCAGTTTCTTTAGAAACTCCCGATATCATTTTCTTGCCCCATGATCTTATGACCTTGGCGAAAGTCAACAAATCATAAGTCACATGTCAAGTTCTGCCCGTCATTATCTTGTTAATTTGAATCCACCCGTACATACCCTTGAAGAAAGCCAACAAGGTAATACGACTGTCCCAAACCAACTCATCTATCTATGCAACAAATGAATACCCAGCAGCTACCAAACACTATGCCTTGATGAAAGCCAACAAACATAGATTGAATACTACTGACCATCCATAAGAAACGACGGAGGGCTACGACTGGTTTTTGGCGAAAAACCTTTAACGTAGTGAACTTGATATCGCTGAAGGAACCTGATAGCTTTTTTAAAATATAGTGGCGAAAACCTTTTGCTAAAGAGGTCACTCCCGGTAAAGGGATCTCGGCTCTTTCCTCGTGGAATGAGGTGCAGGATATTCCACTGAATACCGCTATGCAAAGCAACATGTAATCGACTATAGTGAAGTTATTACTCTGACGCAAACTTCTGTCCAAGGGGTCGGTCCCGGTGAAGGGATATCGGCCCTTGCCTCGTCGAATGAGGTGCTGGATATTCCACTGAATACCGCTATGCATAACAAAAGGAAACGTCTTTGTAACAATACTTTTGAATTGTTCCAACAACTGTATACAGGTTTGTTTTACTTTGCATTGATCAGAATCAACGCAGTCCCATCATTCAATCACACCAGAAAAGAACGAAAATAAAATGTACGTATATGCCATCCGCATTCGTCACTGGGTCCCGTCATCACTCGTTAGGTTACTTAACTAACGACAGAGCGGGGGCTGGACTAGCGCGGGTGTAAAACATATACAACATCTAATAGTATATAAACCAATATACAATAATCGCTCCAGGCGTGATAGTATGCAACATTACAGAAAAGTAATAAGCATCACAGAACAATACAGATAATCTGGGATCCCCGAGTTTCACAGAGCCGCTGCTGAAACTCGACGTTCCCCTGTCGTGTGGATAACCTGTGCAATGAAACCTAGACCCCTACGGGTGCGACAAGTTACCCGCCAAAACCTGAAGCGAGGTAGTCCCCACAGCATAGTGAATGGAACACCCGGCACTTCACGGAATCCGGTAAGCTTGGGCACCCCTCCTTGGGTCAGCCTGTACCCCTTACGAGTGCGGCGAATAGTCTGCCAATTCTGAAGTGGGACCCCTCTGCCTCTCAAAGCCATGAGATGTGGACCCGTTGCTTTCCCGAACCCGGCTATGCGTGCACTCCGTCGCGGGGTAAAACCTAGTACAGTAATGAAAAATAGTACAATATGTACATCGACCGCAACCTGGTCGTGCCCCAAAAGAATATTATACAACAGGCAGTGACGGCTGTCCATAAGTTGGACGCTCGCCCCGCAATATCAAATGTACAAATAAACTCAAACTGTACTACCATTGCACACTGCTATCCACCACGACAAATCCGCAACATCACAGCACAAAACAGAACATCAACGCGAATGTCACGTTCGCAAACCCGTCTAAAAGAACTATAGCAATCAGACGCGGTTTACCGATCAAATGACATTCCCGGTCGGAGATATAATGTAAGCACTGTAAACTAACGTGTTTAAATTTCGATCGATCAAAGACCAATTATCAAAAAGTGGGCCCCACTGCTTACTGGTGAACAGTAACAAAACCTGGGCGCAAATGATATATACCAAAAACCCCAAAATCCAACACAGAACCTACTGACAAAATTTGGGAGCACGTGCTCCCCACGTGGCCGCGGTTGCGCGGCCAAACCATGGGTTTGGCCGTCCTTCCGCGGCGGCTTGGAGGGATCACGACCCCAAATTTTGTCGTGGCTCTTAAATATGCCTGCACGGATTTTTAAGATATACAAAAATAAATTTTGAGACCGTTTAAAATTAACAGAAACTGTCGGCTTGGATTTTTGCAGTTTTCGATTTTCGGTCGGATCGATGTTTTAAACGCGTTAGCACAAGTTAGAATAGCAAAATGGTGAGGCTCTGATACCACTGTAAGTCTACGCTAGCGCCCCGGCAGTCTACAGACGCCAAATGCGGAACAAAAACTTTTAACTTGGCGCTATCGTATACTTAAACCCGGATCTGCCATTATTGCTAAACTAACAAACTGTAAAGTGTGTAAGAAGGTTATACCGAACGATCCGAGTCCTTCATTCTTCAACCATCATCCCACGCTCCGTTGCGGCTGCTCCGATCTCGTCGATCTCCGATCTCCTCGTCGAGGTGGCACTACATGATCGGTTCTTTAAACGGACTCCCGCCTCTGACTCGAGGCAACTCGATCGTCAAGTTTGCTAAAAGAGACGACCAAGAATGATGTAGAGAATGAGTAGATGACTTTGTCTCACTTCGTCCAAATCCGTGGACGATCGGTTAATGAAGTTGCCGTGGAAATCGGGTGATGGAATGAAATGGACTGTGAAATTCCATACACCGATAAAACCTATCATAATCTTTTCTCTCTAAAATGAAACATCAAGTGAGAGTGAGGAGGAGAAAGAAGGCCGGCCACTTATATATGCAAGAGGGAGGTGACCGTAGGAGCAAGTGGTGACTATAAGAAAGCTTCTCACTCAAAAGATCAAGAAGAAATATCCTTAGCTAAACAAAACTCATTAATGAAAACCATGAGTCACTTAAACACCTCATCATGCCTTTAATGAAACCATTAATGCACTAATGAGTCATATGCCTCATCATCACTTCTAGAAGCTTCTAGAATGATGACTCACTCATATCTGAAGAAAAGATAAATCCGTCTTTAACCGAATGTTAAAAGACGGCTGATAGAAAACTGGAAACTGGCAACTTCCAAAAGTGATCCTGAAACGAATTTCAGGACAACCCCGAAACTGTATAAATATACCCGCATTTGTATTACGACCGAATACAAATGCAACTGAGACAAAGATATTATACCTACTCAATATAATACTCGGATCCGGCTTAAACCAAAGCCGACCAGTATCATCTGCCCGAAAACTGACACGTGCGTAAACGCACGTGCATTTTCCGACCCTGCCATAAAACCATACGGCCTCTACAACGTTTCGCCCGAACTTGGGAAACTGTCTGTGGGGGACTCTAATGACTCGTCAGTACCCTGGCAGTGGGTTTAACCACAAACCGTCAGCGGCACTAGCTATGCATAACGGCTGCCCATGGACTGACCTCAAGGGTGGCCGAGGAGCGAACTCAAGGGAGACCGATGAGAGAACTCCTCCGAAAACCCTACTGAGCCTAACAGTGACAATGTATATACAGTCCGGTCCGTTCTTCAATGAGTATCGCATATCCGCCTAGGGGGCTAGCAACGTCAGACCCCCAATAGCAGTATAAGTCGTGTCGGAGTGAAGCCCAATAACACTCTGAGATACTACTGGAGTACCTACCAGTAAATCTCCTGCCACGGCCGTGGGCTTTGTGTAATGGCTCTCCTAGACACAGCACGACCTCGCCCCCAATACCGGGAGAGACGAATCCCCTGCCGATCCGCTCACGTGCCTCCATATGGCTCGGGACTGTACCCAAAAGCTACATGTTTGCACGACTCCTTTGAGCCGTGGTAGGGTAGAAATCAAAGCACAGTGGGAACTCACACGAGACAAATGACGACCTCAGGTCGACGAACTAACCTGTACACATGTCACCAGGGAACTGCTATCTGACGATAGGTATAGTACTAACTAGCAGATTCCCGGCGAGTCCTGTCCGGTGTACTCATAACCCAATGAGCACCTGTATACATCTTAGGTGATCCAACTGACACCAGTGGCTTGTGAGACCGGCCACCGCCCCTCGTCGGGGTCTCGACTGTACACACTAGTCTACTCCGGAGTATCGATGCCCTGTCTCGAAACTCCCACGACTAGGGACCACAATTAAGGATATGCATATAAACTACCCAACTCTCACGTATATGATCGCCATCATACTGTTGGTAGTAAAGCAAGATCCTAAGGGCTCTATCAAAGTGTAACATGCAATCAGTCACCTGAACATGTACACGACTGATTAAGGCAAACCAGATAGCATACTATCATCTCGAGTAAGACTGTGCTACCGGGATAGGTCTTCCGCAATCATTGCAATCACATACCTGCGATCCAATAATTGACTATGAGGGCACTATCTCCAACAATGACAAAACCGAGGGTTGTAGCATCTGCCAGTTATTGCTAAAGAGGTCACTCCCGGTGAAGGGATCTCAGCTCTTTCCTTATCGAATAAGGTGTTGGATGTTCTACAAGGAACACCGCTATGCAAAGCAACAACTAGAGCTACCTGTTTTTGAAAATTCGATTCCACACCATCTTTAGGTTTCTTTTAGTTTCATTAATCTCATTAATGAATGTCCCATCATTTAAGTTACCTAAACATCACAGATAAATACAACGTACGCTTATGCCATCCGCATTCGCCTCGATGTCCCCTCGTGCACCGTTAGGTTAGGTAACTAACGGCAGAGCGGGACAGTGCTAGCGTGGGTGTAAAACATAAGCAACGTCTATATAATATATCACATATACTATATCCTGTATTCATCTCATCAATATATCAAATTATCACATCACAGATATCGCAGCAGAAAACAACATATGAAATATTGGATATACTAGGATTTCCGTGTTTTAAATTAAGCCTGTATAAAACACGGATTCCACGACCGTGATGAATAGCCAATCCCACACCCCTAGACCCCTACGAGAGTGGCAAGCAACCCTACCAATTCTAGAGTTAGGAGGCCCGGTCTCGACTCCTCGAGATGGTCTCCCACTGGACTCCAGAACCCGGTTACTTGTGCTCCCCGCCTTGGGTCTATCCTAATGCGGAAAAGTAAATAATATACAATGGTGACATCATCCTTAATACGGAAGTGCCCCAATAAAAGAATATTAAATACAATGAATTTTACATGAATGAAAAAGAAAACACTCATCTCACCTAAAACCCCCGGCTATTCAATCATGACAATCCAATATAACATATCCAAGCAACACATAACATCACATGTCATCAACGTAAGTAAATATGCGTATCCCAATTGTCATTGACGTATAGCAATGAAACCAGCGATACACCATATATTATACTTACGGTCGCAGAAAAGAAAGTGAAAAACTACAATAGTTGGAATCCGCAACCACCTTAGACATCGCATGCCTAACCAAATGTATTTCTTAGACATCACATGCCTAACAATTATAAACCCCGCATTTTAGTCTCAATATCGAAAACACTTTTCAATAACAAGTCGAGCAATTCAAAAAGATTCCCGACATCCTGATCGAATGCTCATCGGAAACTTTAGTAGACGGCCGCACCCCCCGAGGCCGTCGACGAAGTGCACTAAGGCGGAACACCGCTGCCGCGAGTGTAGGGTTACTAGGCACTCTAACAAGGTTCTACAAAGTATCAACCATGCCCGATTAAAATCTTAGCCGTGCCGAATAACTCTAAACAAGATCATTGCTAGATAATTAGGGTAACACGTGCTAGTAAATAACAATTATCACTAAGTGAATACGAAATACAACCTTTGTAGATCGGTCCTTCACTTCTAAAGCTTCTTGTTGTAGTCCCTTCGCTGTGATCATCGAACTCCCGGACTCTCGGACGGCTCCATGAGAAGATTGCAACGGTATTGCTTAAAGCCTTCGAGGCCGAAGATGATCTACGTCGAGGGAATACGAACTCAAGCTTCTACTTCACTAACTAGAGAATTAGTGAAGCAAACACCATAAAATAAAGTGCTAGTCTAGTAAAGGATGATTAAATAGGAAATGGGTACACTTTAGAATTTCTTTTCTCACTTTGTATCTCTCTCTTTGTCAAACCCTAGAAAAGAAATTGAAGGTGGAAGAAGATGAGCTCAAAATGAGAATGAAAACTAATCAAGAGAGAGTTAGCTAACCATGGGTGAGTGGGTATCATATACTAACTCATGTAGAGACATAACCATGGCTAATTATAGTGGTTAGGTTAATTAATATCTTAAGTAAAACAAAACTAGTGGACTAAGTCAATGCAACCATAAGCTTCATGAAGCTTCATGCATGTGAGCTCATTATCCATTTGTTTTTAGAATTACTTTAAATATAAAAACCTAACCAATATAATTATAATGGTGTATGTCTCATACACCCATGTAGTGTGTATCAACAACCATGATACAAAATGAACACAAATTAATATATATCATATATATATTAAGTTGTGCACAAGTGAGAAAAACAAATGCTTAAGTGAACCAATGTTAGTTAATGTAAATTAGTGTATCACATATATAATTATACACTAAATTATTAAATCAACACTTGACTTAATAATCCGGTTATATCTCATATAACCGACTAACACAAAATGTACCAACTTATCGAATCAACACTTGATTCGATAACCGGGCTATATCTCATATAACCGGCCGATACAATAGTCGCGAGAATAGAATACGGTATCACATACACGCATTATTCTCGGTCCCGCACATATCACATATGCGCTCCAATTTCGTTTTTCCTGAGCCAGTAAAACCTCTATGTAGGACTCTAAAGACTCGTCAATACGCCGGCAGTAGGTGATGATCATATCAAGAACCCACAAGCCGTCAGCGGTACTAGCTGGACATAACGGCTACCCGGGTATTGAGCGATCAGAAAATCAGCAAGCAAGCCCGCTCCAACTCCTGCAAAAAGCCTGACAGTGACACTACCGTACAGTCCGGTCTTCTCGTCTGATATGTCGCATATCAAGTCTAGGGGTGGTAAAACGTCAGACCCCAATAACCGATAAGTCATGCCGATATGAGGCTCATAACGGGTCGAGAAACTACTGGTAACACTTACCAGTAAATCTCTAAACCAGCCCTGGCCAGGGACTTTCCTGTTATGGCCAATCGAGCATAGCGCAACATCAACCCCCAATACCGGGAGAGACGAAACCCCTCCTATCGCTCATTGCCTCCATGTGACTCGGGACTGTACCCAAAAACCACCGTTTTGCATGCCCTCTTGGACGTGGTAAGGTGGAAATCAAAGCACAGTAGGAATCACACAAGACTCTATGACGATCTCGGGTCTACAGACTAACCTGTACCAGTGTCACCAGAGAACTGCCATCTGACGTAAGGTATAATACCATCTGGGAGTTCTCGGCGAGTCCGTCTAGTGTACCCAGTCTACACTGAGCACCCGTATATCATCTCTGATGTCAAACACCAATGGATATGGGATCATCCATCGCCCATCTACATAGGTCGAGAAGGTATACGCTAGTCTACTTTGGTATATCGATGCACCGTCTCGATACACCCACGACTAGGGACCTTGAAGGATGTACTTATGGACTACCATGTCCCCACTAGTATGATCTGCATCATAGTCCAGGTAGTCAAGTACACATCCTAAGGGCTTTACCAACATGTAACAGAGAGACAATCAGTGTACACGTTAAGGTAAAGAGTAACCAGATAGCATACTATCATGTCGAGCAAGAAAGTCCTCACTATATATGTCCAAGCATCCACTATAATATATATCTCATGTATAGTAATGTCCTCTAGGGCATACATATAACTAACAATCTCCCACTTGCACTAGGGCCATCTGATAACAGTGGTTGTAGTATCTCATACTCAACCATCCCATAACAGTCTCTCTCTGGGAAAAGGCCTTTGTGAGTGGATCCACCGTGTTGTCCTCTGAGTCTACTCTCCTAACCTCGATCCCCTGGAGATCAACCATCTCCATGATCAGGTGACACTGCCTTAGAATATGTTTAGATCACTGATGGGACGGGTGTTCCTAGGCATAAGCCACAACTCCATTATCACACAATGGTAGGAACGAAGTTCATCTCATGAACTAATATACACCCAGACTTCCTCTTTGGTAGCATCTTTGGTAGCGATGTATCTAGCCTTTATCGTCTAGTATGCCACGGTATCTATCTTGGAACTCTTCCAACATACCGTCACTTTACTGAGGGTAAAGACAATGCCTGTGACTGACTTTCAGTCGTCCTTATCACTCTGGAACCTTTCCAGTGATTCTCCCTAGGATCAATTGATACTATCTCACTACAGCTAGTAAGTATCCTAACATCCAATTAGATCTATCTCATAGATCCAAAACTCAGGATTTAGGAGGTATCACTTTAATCCTATATGGAGAATCATTGTGATAAGCGGAGATTGACCGAGCGTAGCATAGGAAACTCCTTCCCTATCAAGAGTATGTCATCCATGTACTCTACGAGGATCACCACCATACTCCCTACTACCTTTTTGTATATACAAGGTTCATCTACCATTTTGATGATGTCAAACTCTTTGACTAACACATCAAAACAGACGTTCCAACTCCGCGATGCCTGCTTTATCCGATAAAGCAACTTGTACACGCTTCCGCTGCTCCCACTATCTACGAAGCCCTCTGGCTGTGTACTTATAGACGCTCCCTTCCAAATCATCATTTAGAAAAGCAGTCATGACACCCAACCGGCAGATATCGTAGTCATGGTATGTAGCCGTGGCAAGTAGGATCTGGATGGACTTAAGCATAGCTACTTAGAAAAGGTTTCATCATAATCCATACCTGGTCAATGATGCAAACCTTTAACAAGTCTAGCTTTGAAAGTCTCAACTTTTCCATGTACACCAAGTAATCTTCTCAAGATATACTTGCTCCTGATGGGGATTTAACCCTTCAGATAAAGCAACCAAAGTCCATACTTTATTGGTGTATAAGGATTCCATCTCAGATCGCTAAGCATCCAGCCATTCTTATAGAGTCCCACTCCTGATGGCCAGCTCGAAACTAGTTGGGTCATCATCTTATGATGCAATCCTCGCTCCCACTGTCATAGAGAAACTGAAGTATCTCTCAGGTGGGTGAGGAACCCTACTAGATCGGCGGAGAGGCTGAGGTTCGTTGGAAACTATTGAATCCTTTGGTTCTACCAAATCATCAGCTGCAGTTTGTATAGCTGGAACTCCTTCCAGTTCTACCTCATGTTCACTAATTTCTTCACAAGAAATTCTCTTTCACAAAGGTGACATGCTGAGAAACAAAACATCCTTTGTTCCTCGGTTAGGTAGAAGATATTCCCTTGCGAATGCTTGGGATATCCAACAAACTTTTATAGAACTGACTTTGCCTCGAGCTTGTCCGGATTATTCTTTTAAACATAGGCCGGACAACCCCAAATCTTAACAAACTTAAGATATGAGCTCTTCCCTTTCCATATCTCATATGAAGTGGTAGGCAACTGATTTGATCGGAACCCTATTCAATAGGTATGCAACTTCTCCAGTGCATTACTCCTAAAAGGAAATAGGTAACTCAGTAGTACTCATCATAGAGCGCACCTTATCACATAGGGTGTGATTGCTCCGCCCCGATACACCGACGTGCTGTGGTGTATACGGAGGAGTAATGCTGAGAGAGAATCTCATTCTTCTTTAGAATAATCCAGGAATTCCGTGCTTAAGTATTCTCCTCCTTGATCACATCAAAGGACATAATACTTATACCCGTTTTGGTTCTCTACTTCTAACTTATATTCTGTGAATATCTCAAAAGCTTTGGACTTGTGTTTCAATAAGAACATATGTCTGAATCTTGAGAGATCATCAGAGAATATAATGAAGTACAAAGAACCGGTCTTGGCATGTGTAGACAGGGGACCTTCATACATCAACATGTATCATCCCAAGAGTTCACTAACTCTTTCTCTGTTTCCTAAAAACAGAGCTATGGTCATCTTATCTCTGTGACATGACCGTCAAGTTTCACAAGATGTAAATTCAAACTAATTTAAATATGCATCTATATGTAACTTCAGCTAGTCGGGTCACATTGATATAACCTAGTCTACAATACCTCAAGAAGGATTCGTTCATTTCTGAACTCTTCCTCTTGTGTGTGTTCTGTATACTAAGAACTGTAGTTTGATTTAGAACGTCTATGCTTTTAGATAACGTGCCTGAACTGATCAACTCTTGATATAGAACAATACAAAATTATATCCTTTCTTTACTAATAAAGAGACTGATATGATGTTGTATATCATGTTCGGTATCTAACAACATTCGTTCAGAATCAATGTATTCTGGTAATACAGGGTGATAGTGACCAACAAACTTGGCTGCAACACTTGCACCGTTTTCTATCTCATGAAACTTATCACCCGTTCTCAGTTCTCTACCTATCTGTAGCCATGTAACAGATTACATATGCGGGATCCTGATCCGGTATCTCATACCCAGGACGTAAAGGATACTGAGAAACAGTTCTCTGTAATGAACACACCCGAAGATGATGCATCAGCATGCACTTTCTTTGTTTGGGCGGCACGGGAATTCTAGTAATCCCCAATTTCCTGCTCTGTCTTATAACAATTATAAGTTGGAGCGGGACCAACGTTCCCCAGCACAGTATAACAAGCGGGTTCGGTCAATACATCCGTATTATTATCTTGATTAAGGCGTGATATGGTCGCTACCTGGAGAGAGAGAGAGAAGGAAACACTCTGCGTGCGCTCTTGCAAGATCAGATTGGTTATTATTTTATCTAATCAGGATGGCTCCCACAGTTTTTATCAAATCTTCCTTCAAACCCTAAAAGGAAAGACTAGCCGGGATTAATTACACCCTAAAACTTCGCCAATCTTTCAGCCAGGCCAGTGTCGGTACTTTGAGGGAGGTTCCCCATGCTTTCGCTCGGACCTAATTAAAGTAAACCTCGTTTTCCCCGAGGCATAACCCCGTTGACACCTTTCTAGACACCTACTTGATCGGATAATTATAATGTATAAAACTCTCCCAGGAGTAACAATTACTCACAGTGAGTTTCGGGATCCAACTATCTCATAGAAGGTATGCAATCTCATTGCAAATTTCAACACTTGAAATTCCCGACAATTTTGCCCCTAACCTCCTATGACCTTGACAAAGGCCAACAGACCATAGGATGCTAGTCAAGTTCAACCCGTCATTTCTTGATTGAATTAAACCCACCCGCACGACCCTTGACAAAGGCCAACTAGGTCGTACGACTACCCTAACCCAATCTGCATCATATGCATAAGCAAATAAGCACTAGTCAGCTACCGCACACTACGCCTTGACAAAGGCCAACAAACGCAGCACGAATACTAACTACTACTTATCTGTAATGACAGTGGGCTACGACAGGTTTTTCTGAAAACCTATTGCGTAATGAACTTGATATCGTTGTAGAATCAAATGATTTTAAAATGGAGTGTTTTTGAGGCTTTTGCTAGTTTCGCTAAAGAGGTCACTCCCGGCGAAGGGATCTCGGCTCTTTCCTTGTCGAATGAGGTGCAGGATATATCATGTATATCACTGTGCAAAGAAAGAACTAGAAAAGCAATCAAAAGACAAAACCGAGGGGTGTAGCATCTGCCAGTCATTGCTAAAGGGGTCACTCCCGGTGAAGGGATCTCGGCCCTTTCCTTATCGAATAAGGTGCAGGATGTTCTACAAGGAACACCGCGATGCAAAGCAAGAACTGTAGCTACCTGTTTTTTGAAAATTAGATTCCACAACATCTTTTAGGTTTCTTTTCTTTCATTAATCATATTAATGAAGTCCCATCTTTTAAGTCACCTAAACATCACAGATAAATACGACGTACACTTATGCCATCCGCATTCGCCTCGATGTCCCCTCGTGCACCATTAGGTTAGGTGACTAACGGCAAAGCAGGGCAGGGCTAGCGCGGGTGTAAAACATAAGTAACGTCTATATAATATATCATATATACTATATACAGTATTTATCACAACATATCAAATGATCACATCACAGATATCGTAGCAGAAGAAACATATGAAACATTGGATATACTAGGACGTCCGTGTTTTATTTTGAGCCTCTATAAAACACGGATTCCACGGTCATGATGAATAGCCAAACCCACATCCCTAGACCCCTACGAGAGCGGCAAGCAACCCTACCAATTCTAGAGTTAGGAGACCCGGACTCGACTCCTCGAGTTGGTCTCCCACTGGACTCCAGAACCCGGTTACTTGTGCTCTCCTCCTTGGGTCTAACCTACTGCGGAAAAGTAAATAATATACAAATGGTGACATCAACCTCATCCCGGAAGTGCCCCAATAAAAGAATATTACATACATTAAATTTTACATGAATGAAAATAAAAACCCTCATCTCACATAAAACCCCCGGCTATTCAAAACACGACGATCCAATATAACATATCCAGTAACACATAACATCACATGTCATCAACGTAAGTAAATATGCGCATCCCAATTGTCGTTGACATATAGCAACGAAACCGGGGATATCACATATTACACTTACGGTCGCAGAAAAGAAAGTGTAAAACTACAACAGTTGGAATCCGCAACATCCTTAGACATCGCATGCCTAACAATTATAAACCCCGCATTTTAGTCTCTATATCGAAAACACTTTTCAATATCTAGTCGGGCAATTCAACAAGATTCCCGATATCCTGATCGAATGCTCGTCACAAACTTTAGTAGACGGCCGCACCCCCGGATGCCGTCGACGAAGCGCACTAAGGCGGAACACCGCTGCCGCGAGCACCCGAACGGATGCTTTTGGCGACGGGGTTCTCCTACAGTCACTTGGTCGGGGCTATGGGGTATGGCTGTCTATTAAGTTTACCCGGCGAGTATCCGCGTACGCTACGTGATTGCGACGAACTTTTGATCGCATCAAAATTCCGTGGCAACCGATCATTTGAGACTAAACCGCTATGTTTATAACATCCAAATTAGTTATCTCATAACTACTTGTGGATTCCAAATATTGTATCACATTCCAGATAAATAGACAATGTTAAACTTTCCGATCAAATGATCAAACACCCAAGTTTTCCCAAATAGTTCTCAACACTTGAGGGGAGTTTAAAAACATCCATCACATGCCACAGTACCAATGGTCCAGCTGTAGAAGGGTCAAGCCAACGCCTCACATGTGGCAACGCCGTACTGCCCCAAACCCTAAGGTTCAAAAGGCAGTTCAAGCCGGTCATATAATTGAGTTAAGGTTTGTTGTCTTCTAGAGGGTCCATTGCATAACTTGCACGATTCAGACGTTCTTAAACAACGGAAAAATCCAACACTTAGAAATTTTCCGGGTCGGGAAAAAATGAGTTATTGATATCCGTTCGAACTTTTTAATACTTTCTAAATAATCCGGAAAAACACATAGACGAAATTAAACTTTCCGATCGAATCAATGAGCTCCCAATACAACCCAGAAAACTCAACACTTGAGTATAAATTAAAAATACTCAGAAACATCAGGAAATTAAATAGGAACATTACTGTGCAAACAGATAAGTGTGACGTCACCTTATGGCCGTGGAACCGCCGCGGAAGCCTGCTCCTACCGCGGTTCCGCGGCTCTTTGGGCGCCAAACGTTGTCGTTTTGCACAGTTTTCCATATAATTGCCTGATGATTTTTTTAAGCATTTCTAATTTGGAAAAAATCACATTTTCAGAAAATGTCCAGAGATGGGTAAAATCGGGGGATTCCGGGTTCGTTCGGAGTTTTAACTTCGTATACACGTCGCCTAATGCTCTAGCTAGGCTCTGATACCACTGTAGGGTTACTATGCACTCTAACAAGGTTCTACAAAGCATCAACCATGCCCGATTAAAATCTTAGCCGTGCCGAATAACTCTAAACAAGATCATTGCTAGATAATTAGGGTAACACATGCTAGTAAATAACAATTATTACTAAGTGAATACGAAATACAACCTTTGTAGATCGGTCCTTCACTTCTAAAGCTCCTTGTTGTAGTCCCTTCGCTGCGATCATCGAACTCCCGGACTCTCGGACGGCTCCATGAGAAGATTGCAACGGTATTGCTTGAAGTCTTCGAGACCGAAGATGATCTACGTCGAGGGAATACGAACTCAAGCTTCTACTTCACTAACTAGAGAATTAGTGAAGCAAACACCATAAACTAAAGTGCTAGTCTAGTAGAGGATGATGAAATAGGAAATGGGTACACTTTAGAATTTCTTTTCTAACTTTGTATCTCTCTCTTTATCAAACCCTAGAAAAGAAATTGAAGGAGGAAGAAGATGAGCTCAAAATGAGAATGAAAACTAATCAAGAGAAAGTTAGCTAACCATGGGTGAGTGAGTATCATATACTAACTCATGTAGAGACATAACCATGGCTAATTATAGTGGTTAGGTTAATTAATATCTTAAGTAAAACAAAACTAGTGGACTAAGTCAATGCAACCATAAGCTTCATGAAGCTTCATGCATGTGAGCTCATTATCCATTTGTTTTTAGAATTACTTTAAATATAAAAACCTAACCAATATAATTATAATGGTGTATGTCTCATACACCCATGTAGTGTATATCAACAACCATGATACAAAATGAACACAAATTAATATATATCACATATATATTAAGTTGTGCACAAGTGAGAAAAACAATTGCTTAAGTGAACCAATGTTAGTTAATGTAAATTAGTATATCACATATACAATTATACACTAAATTATTAAATCAACACTTGACTTAATAATCCGGTTATATCTCATATAACCGACTAACACAAAATGAACCAACTTATCGAATCAACACTTGATTCGATAACCCGGCTATATCTCATATAACCGGCCGATACAATAGTCGCGAGAATAGAATACGGTATCACATACACGCATTATTCTCGGTCCCGCACATATCACATATGCGCTCCTATTTCCTTTTGCCTGAGCCAGTAAAACCTCTATGTAGGACTCTAAAGACTCGTCAATACGCCGGCAGTAGGTGATGATCATATCAAGCACCCACAAGCCGTCAGCGGTACTAGCTGGACGTAACGGCTACCGGGGTATTGAGCGATCAGAAGATCAGCAAGCAAGCCCGCTCCAACTCCTGCAAAAAGCCTGACAGTGACACTATCGTACAGTCCGGTCTCCTCGTCTGATATGTCGCATATCAAGTCTAGGGGTGGTAACACGTCAGACCCCAATAACCGATAAGTCATGCCGATATGAGGCTCATAACGGGTCGAGAAGCTACTGGTAACACTTACCAGTAAATCTCTAAACCAGCCCTGGCCAGGGACTTTCCTGTTATGGCCAATCGAGCATAGCGCAACATCAACCCCCAAAACCGGGAGAGACGAAACCCTTCCTATCGCTCATTGCCTCCATGTGACTCGGGACTGAATCCAAAAACCACCGTTTTGCACGCCCTCTTGGACGTAGTAAGGTGGAAATCAAAGCACAGTGGGAATCACACGAGACTCTATGACGATCTCGGGTCTACAGACTAACCTGTACCAGTGTCACCAGAGAACTGCCATCTGACGTAAGGTATAATACCATCTAGGAGTTCTCGGCGAGTCCTTCCAGTGTACCCAGTCTACACTGAGCACCCGTATATCATCTCTGATGTCAAACACCAATGGATATGGGATCATCCATCGCCCATCTACATGGGTCGAGAAGGTATACGCTAGTCTACTCTGGTATATCGATGCCCTGTCTCGATACACCCACGAATAGGGACCTTGAAGGATGTACTTATGGACTACCATGTCCCCACTAGTATGATCCGCATCATAGTCCAGGTAGTCAAGCACACATCCTAAGGGCTTTACCAACATGTAACAGAGAGACAATCAGTGTACACGTTAAGGTAAAGAGTAACCAGATAGCATACTATCATGTCGAGCAAGAAATTCCTCCCTATATATGTCCAAGCATCCACTACAATATACATCTCATGTATAGTAATGGCCTCCAGGGCATACATATAACTAACAGCGAGCACCCGAACGGATGCTTTTGGCGACGGGGTTCTCCTACAGTCACTTGGTCGGGGTTATAGGGCGTGGCTATCTATTAAGTTTACCCGGTGAGTATCCGCGTACGCTACGTGATTGCGACGGATTTTTGATCACATCAAAATCCCGTGGCAACCGATCAATTGAGACTAAACCACTAGATTTATAACATTCAAACTAGTTATCTCATAACTACATGTGGATTCCAAATATTGTATCCCATCACATAATATCTGGACGACGATAAACTTTTCGATCGATTCAACATAGTCCCACAATTTTCCGACAGCTCAACACTTGAGCACAGTTTTAGTAATACCCAGAAGATGCCACAGTACCTATGAACCAGCCGTAGAAGGGTCAAACCAACGCCTCACATGTGACAACGCTAAACTACCACAAACCCTAGGGTTCAAGTGGCGGTTTTGACGGCTACATAATTGAGTTAAGGTTTCGTTCTTCTAGAGGGTCCACAGAATCACTTGAATGTTTTTCCGAATACGTTAAACTTGGAAAAATGGGTTTTTGACATTCGATCGAACTTTTTAACTTTGTCTAGACAATATGTGAATGACCTGAAACAATGTTAAAACTACGAATACGAAACACTTTGAATTGCTTATAGTGTAAGATTACATCACATGCAAAATTAGCAAAAATAAACAACATCTGAAACACCAAAACCCAAGTCCTGGAACACAACAAAAATTTTAACCCCAATGCCCCCTACTTGGCCGGCGAGCTCAGAATCCCTAGCCTAGGGATCGGCCAAAATCCGGCGAGGGGAGGTGAAATTTCTTGTGTGTTCATGTTGAATCCCATACAACATTCTGCACTTGTTTAAAAATTTTTTTGAACAACTTTTAAAATCGACAGCAAGCAGGTTTTGGCGATGCAGGTTTCGGAGTATTTCGGTTTCGTAATCTTAACAAAATCCGTATTAATTTCTAGCATGGCTCTGATACCACTGCAGGGTTACCCAAGACGGCAGCAAGATTTCGGGAGGCATCGTCCATGCCAAATTCAAAAATTTGTCGTTTTAGCTAACCCTAACCATGAATCGTTAACTAGAAATATACGAAATCAAATGCAAACACTTTGCAATAAGTAAAGAGAGCAAGGAATACAACCTTTGTAGACCGGTCCTTCACTTCAATAGCTCCGTGTACAAGTGCCCTTCGCTGCGATCGTAAACTCCGGACTTTAGAGAGGCTCCACGAAGAAACGAACATGCTTGCTTCGATGACTTCGAGGCCGAAGATGATCTACGTCGAGGAGACACTAACCCAAGCTATTTCTTCACTAGGTCAAGAACTTTGTGAAGAGAACACCCTAAACTAAATGGAAAGTCAGGCAGCCACCCCATCTAATGGGGTCGCCGTGGCACCTACAGGTCCCTCGGCAGCTACTTTTTACGCATGCCCCCTCGCGAGGACTACAACCCGACGGAATACCTTCCGGTCTCGGGACACCCTGGGGGTAAGAGCCTATGCTTCGCCAGACTGTCACACAGTGAGAACCCCCCATAGGTCGACATCCAATGCCTAGTAGTAGAGGATGATGAAGTAGGAAGTGAGCTCACTTTAGAATTGATTTTCTCACACTTTTTCTCAAACCTCCATTAGAGCTAGAAAGCTTTTTTGAGAGGAAGAAGAAGAAGAAGATGGACTCTAGTGAATAATTCATTCAAACGAATTATGTAACCATGGGTGAGTTAAGTCTGTTAGTTATATGTATGCCCTAGAGGCCATTACTGTACATACGATGCATATTGTAGTGGATGCTAGGACATATATAGGGAGGACTTTCTTGCTCGACATGATAGTATGCTATCTGGTTGTACTTTATCATAACATGTACTCTGATTGTCTCTATGTTACATGTTGATAAAGCCCTTAGGATATGTACTCGACTACTGGGACTATGATGAGATCATACGAGTGGGGCCACGGTAGTCGACGAGTACATCCTATAACTGTTCCTAGTCAAGGGTGTATCGAGACAGGGCATCGATACACCAGAGTAGACTAGCGTATACGCATCTTGACCCATATGATGGGCGATGGATGATCCCATATCCATCGGTGTTTGACATCAAGGATGGTGTAGGGGTGCTCAGTGGAGACTGGGTACACTGGACGGACTCACCGAGAACTCCCAGATGGTATTATACCATACGTCAGATGGCAGTTCTCCGGTGACACTGGTACAGAGTAGTCTGTTGACCCGAGATCGTCATAGAGTCTTGTGTGATTCCCACTGTGCTTTGATTTCCATCATACCACGTCGAAGAGGGCGTGCAAAAAGGTGGCTTTTGGGTACAGTTCCGAATCACATGGAGGCAATGAGCGATAGGAGGGGATTCGTCTCTCCCGGTATAGGGAGTTGATGTTGTGCTATGTTCGATTGGCTATAACCGGAAATCCCTGGCCAGGGTTGCTGAGATTTACTGGTAAGTGTTATCAGTAATTTCTCGAACTGTTATAGACCTCACATCGACACGACTTATCGAGCTACTGGGGTCTGACGTTTACCACCCCTAGGCGAGATATGCGACATATCAGACGACGAGACCGGACTGTACGGGAGTGTTACTGTTTGGATTCACAGGAGAATGTACAGGCTTGCTTGTTGATCTTCTGAGCGCTCAATACCTGGGTAGCTGTTACGTTTAGCTGACCGCTTGCAGCTTGTGGGTGTTTGATATGATCATCACCTACTGCCGGCGTATTGACGATTCTTGAGAGTCCTACAAAGAGGTTTCTTAACTCAGGCAAAACGGAGTAGGGGCACATATGTGATATGTGCGGGACCGAGGATAATGCGATATGTGATACCGTATTATATTCTCGCTATATTTGATATCAGCCGGGTCATCGGATCAAGTGTTGATTCGATGAATCGGTACGGATAAATATTAGTCGGTTATATGCGATATAGCCGGATTGTCGAGTCAAGTGTTGATTCGATAATTTAATGTATAATAATATATATGATATATTAAATTACATTAACTAATATTTGCTCACTGAAAGTTTCTTTTTCTCACTCGGGTAATACATTGATATATATGCGATATATGTTAATTGTATTATTTTTATTTTGTTACGATAAATATTATATATGTGATATATAATATTGTAACATGATATGATAACTAATGCAACTTGTTTAGTGGAGTTTAAACATGATTAGAGTTTGGATTAGGGTTAAGCTTTCTAGATGTTTCTAGAAGGTTTTCTATTTTGTTTTGGAAAAGATATTTTCAAGTGACTCATTCTTAACTCAACCCAAACCCTAACCCTTGGTCAATTCTCTACAATGGTTAAGTCAACCATGGTTGCATAATTCATCATATTATTCTTTTCCTATTCATCACAAAAGATTCTAATATTGTTCATCTTCTTCCTCCTTCATTCTTTCATGAAAAAGCTTACTAGTTTTTCAAAAGGTGATGAATAAATATGAGAAAAAGATAAATAAAGAGAGCAAAAATCCTACTTCATCATCCTCATTTTCCCTTGCCATTTAGATGAGGGTGTTCACATCATTTCATGAGTGTTAGCTTGTGTTAAAGAAACTTCAAGGTAGATCATCTTAGTATCGAAGATCGGAAGCAAAGGTTGCGTCTTTCTCTTCGTGGAACCTCTCGAGAGTCCGGATCCCGATGATCGCAGCGAAGGGACCACAACACGGAGCATATGAAGTGAAGGACCGGATCTACAAAGGTTGTAATCCCTCTCACTTAGTGTTAAAGTGTTTAGCATGTTAGTTTTCGCCTAATCTCTAGTTTAAAGTTCCGTATTCGGGTTGTTCAGCACGGCTAAATTTGTAATCGGGCATGGTTGATGCCTCGTAGACCCTTGTGCGCGTGCCTAGCAACCCTACAAAGTCCTCATGCTTAACTCATGTAGAGAATTAACCAAGGTGTAAGATTAAGGGTTGGGTTAACTAATATCCTAAGAAATGACAAAAGAGTGGACTTTGTCAATGTTTCTACAAGCTTCATCAAGCTTGACAACATTGACCAAGTCTTTCTCTTTTGTTAAATGTTAAGAAATAAATAAACCCTAACTTAACTCTAGAATGATATAAGTCTCATACACCCATCTTTTATATATCATCAAGCATGACAAAAATATGTACACTTACATATATCACATATATACAATATGCACAATCTAGTGAGAAAAGAAATCACAAGTGAGCTAATACTAGTTAATGTAATGTAATATATCAAATATATAATTATACATTAGATTATCAAATCAACTCTTGATATAATAATCCGGCTATTTCACATATAACCGACTAATATCATGTGTAACAACTTATCGAATCAACACTTGATCCGATAACCCGGCTATATCGCATATAACCGACCAATGTCACAAATCGCGAGAATAAAATACGGTATCACATCGTATTAATCTCGGTCCCGCACATATCACATATGTGCTCCTACTCCATTTCTCTTGAGCCAGGAAACCCCTGTGTAAGACTCTAAAGACTCGTCAATACGCCGGCAGTAGGTGATGATCATATCAAACACCCACAAGCCGCAAGCGGTCTGCTAAACGTAACGTCCACCCGGGTATTGAGCGATCAGAAGATCAACAAGCAAGCATACTCACACTCCTGTGAATCCAATCAGTAACACTACCATACAGTCCGGTCTCTTCGTCTGATATATCGCATATCTCGTCTAGGGGTGGTAAACGTCAGGCCTCAGTAACTCGATAAGTCGTGTCGATACGAGGCTCATAACGGGTCTAGAAACTACTGATAACACTTACCAGTATATCTCTGAAGCAGCCTTGGCCAAGGACTTCCTGTTATAGCCAATCGAGCACAGCACAACATCAACTCCCTATACTGGGAGAGACGAAACCCCTCCTATCGCTCATTGCCTCCATGTGATTCGGGACTGTACCCAACACCGTTTTGCACGTTCTCTTGAACGTGGTAAGGTGGAAATCAAATCACAGTGGGAATCACACAAGACTCTATGACGATCTCGGGTCTACAGACTAACATGTACCAGTGTCACCAGAGAACTGCCATCTAACGTGAGGTATAATACCATCTGAGAGTTCTCGGAGAGTCCGTCCAGTGTACCCAGTCTCCACTGAGCACCCGTATATCATCTCTGATGTCAAACACCAATGGATATGGGATCATCCATCGCCCATCTACATGGGGCGAGAAGCTATACGCTAGTCTACTCTGGTATATCGATGCCCTGTCTCGATACACCTACGACTAGGAACATTTGAAGGATGTACTTAGCGACTACACTGTCCCCACTAGTATGATCTGCATCATAGTCTTGGTAGTCAAGTACTTATCCTAAGGGCTTTATCAACATGTAACATAGAGACAATCGGAGTACATGTTAAGATAAAGAGCAACCAGATAGCATACTATCTTGTCGAGCAAGGAAGTCCTCCATATATATGTCCAAGCATCCACTATAATATACATCGTATGTATAGTAATGGCCTCTAGGCCATACATATCACTAACAATACTCCCGGGAGATTTTCACTACACAACTAGCTAACACATTAAGTGTCTAGAAAGGTGTTAACGGGGTTATGCCTCTGCGGAAACGGGGTTATTTTATTAAGTCTATGCGAAAGCACGAGGAGCCTTCCTTGGAGTACCAACACTGGCTTGGCTGAACGGTTAGCGAACTTGTAAGGTGTAAATGATCCTGACTAGCTCTCCTTTTAGGGTTTGAAGGAGAATTCGAGGAAACAGTGGGAGCCATCCTTATTAGATAAAGTAATTAACCAATCGAATCTTTATGTAACGTTTTAGAAATCGTTATGCGAATTTTTCCGTTTTAAGGTTAAATTGTCGGTATTTTCCGTTTTAACCCGACTGTGATCAAACGACCATATAGACTTGCCAGCATATAGTTTAGCTAAAATAAAGCTAGTGCGCAAGCTTTGGGGGTATATGGGACGTTTTGGTTCAATTAGAATTTTTCCCAATTTTAATATTATTTTAATGCGGTATTCACATTTTGGGAAATTTCTCTTAAGTGATCTTTTCAACAAATTAAGTTTGAGTTAATAAAACCTTCACATAGTATTTAGATATTTGTTTGTGCAAATGATTAAGTTAAAAGAAAAAGAAAAGAAAAGAAAAGAATGCAAGAGGTGGCTACATGCATGCATGTGCATGTGAATGCATTTATGTGCATTTATTGATGAGATAAGCTAGAAAACCCTACACAATTCCCTCACCTTCCTCACTTGGCCGAGATCCTTCCTCCCCCTTCTGCATTGATCATTTCCTTTCCATTTTTGCATCAATCCAAGCCAATAAATCTCCAAAATTCCAAAATAAATCATAAAAAATACCTCAAGTCTTGATTTTTGCTCTTTGATCACTTGGAGCTAGGAAAGCTTCGATCTTGTGAGCAAAAGTTGATAGGTATAATCTCTACACTGATAAATAGGAGTTTTTATGTTGTATAGCTCGTTGGTTATAGTTTAGAACACTTAAAGTATCGATTAGTGCAATATCGTATTTTTTAGTGTCTTTTAGAACCTCTGTGAACTGCTGTGGCCTGGAATTTTTACAGAAAAATCAAACAAAATTGTAGTGATGTACTAGTGACCCTGGAGCACCACCTGAGACACGAGCACCATCCCACCGGCCTTGGCCGGCGACCCAAGAAGGAATTCCGGCGACGCCGGCTATTGAGGGAGGTGTTGGGGTTTGGTTTTTGTGGGTAGCTCTCTGCTTTGGTTTAGGTATATTTGGTCTTGTTTAGTTGTTGAGTTTTCTCTGTATGAAAAATCTGGGATCACATAGGTAGTTTCTAGTAATATGACTACGCGCGATACGTTATCCGACACGGTCCGTGCACTTTGTGCTGGTTTTGCTCTTGGGTTGGTTTCGTCGTGTCGCTACGTACGTTAGCCACAATACGAACACTTGAGAGTAGGTTTGGAGTTGGTGTGTCGGTAAAAACGTAGTTTGTGCATGTTTTTGGTCGTTTACTAATATACACTTGTTTTATCGTGTTATTGTTTTAGGTTCGCAGGCGGGGACTTCGGACGATACGACGAAGGGAAAACAGGTGGTTGGCTTCACTTAGCCAGGAGTGGTGAGTAGATTTAACATCTACAGGGGAATCGCCTGCATGGCGTTATGCGTCTGGGCTAGAAATGACTTGACTTGTCGCATATTCTATTTCATATTTAGAATTGCGCATGCACCCTGCTGCTTAGTTAATGGTTGTGCTTGGACTAGTATCCTTAGGACACTGCACTATTATTGACGGCTTATGTTGGACGAGCACTGATTGTATGCCACACACACCGTCAATAATTGCCATGACACGCACAACCCACTTATAGATATGATATAATTTGGTTAGGTACATTGAGACATTGATTCATATTTCTTTATGCATATGACTTATAGCATACCTGTATACCTATTTGCTTACACATATGCCTTGACATGCTTACATGCTAGTTACCTGTATACCTATAGGGTATTGTACCATTAGTGATAGGTACATACACACATACTGACATAGCTACATGTATACTTTTCATACATACTTCACTTATATCTGGAGGGTATATTACATTATTTCTGATAGGTAGATATCTAAATCTTGCCTTACCTTTATGTTTACACATATCTCTGGTTATGGCTACATGTTTACCTTTACTTGATGTTATTTAGAATTGGAGAAAATAGGAACCGCATGATATTTTATATTAACTTGTTGCAGTTAATTAGCGGCTTTTGCTTTATATGCTTACATTACAGTTTTATGTTGCGTATATTTTATTCATGGATTTTCGCATTGAGATAAGGATTTTTTGTGATGTTTTCTGGATTTGGGGACCGTGGCAGTTTAATGAAATTATGCATTATTTGAAAAACCCGGTTTCCATTGATATGATATTTCAGAATCCACCATGAGATTTATCGGTTCTGATATATATATACCCCATGCGAAGAGTCGGGGGCCGTATGAGGGTACATGGTGGGGCCCGATACGGTTCCCCTCGGCAAGATGATCGACGGTCCATGCCGATTGAGCCTGGAAGGTGGGCAAGTACCTACCGGTGACATTACCAATGAATCGGCGGTTATCATGGAGATATCGACGGAAGTCATGTACGTATGGATACGTCGAGAGGCGAGGGTCAGAGCTAGGCACTCGAGCCTTCGGTATAGCGTATGGTACGTACCTATCAGGGGGCCAGTCATGGTGACAGCACCTGATAGATCAGTATTTATGTGTTGATGCTTGACACTTGGTTTCATGATATTTTACTCCTAAGTATATATATATTAGTGGAGTGGGACGCTAATATATATGTATACATATCAGTTTATATACATCATCATATTCATTCATGAAATTATAACTAGGATGTAAGAGATTCACTTGTTATTGGATTTAGGACATTTGAGGTTACTTGATATTGTACATAAAGGATATATGAAATTTACTTGATTTTGTACATTCAGGATATATGAGATTTACTTGATGTTGTACATCAGGATTTGTGAGACTTATATGATATGAGAGCCAATTTGGGGGCTGATTTGAGGAAATTGGGATTTGGATTGTCTTGATGGATTTTGATCCTACCACGATGTCAGGATTCCATGGAAATGTCATGTTTCATTCCATACTCTACATTTACTGTTTATGCACTGCTTCATGCTTTGTGTACATGTTAGAGTACCTTCCATGACTGTTGCATTTACACACCTTTATTCATATCATTTCTTCATGTATTAGTAGTACTGATATAGTACCTTACATGATTGTTGCATACAGATTGTCATATTATTATTGCTTCATGTATTAGTTGTACCTGTTAGTGTGCCTTTCATGACTATTGCATTCATATGACCTGTTACTGCTTTTAACCTACATATGTTAGATTCGCGTTGTACGTGCATACTTGCGATTACCTGCATATGTTATTTACTATTCACGAGTTGGCAACTCACCCCTATTGTTCCACAGTTGTTTTGCAGTTTGTTCCCCAGAGTAGTCCAGGTAGGCTATTCATCTATTTATCATCTTTTGCTGCGGATACCGCATCGGCTCACAGTGTGCAGTTTTTGCTTTAGGTGGGTTTTGTGGTTATTCGTATTGTATTGTATATTCGTTGTATCCTTGTACTCTCCATCTACTACTTTCATGTTGATTTAGAGACTTGATGTGAGGACGATGTTGTATGTTATTTCGAGACTTGGCTGTCTTTTATATAGTTTTACTTCTATCGTTTTTTATTTCTTCGCTACGGCGTCGTATATCTGTTGTGGTGGTTATTTTCCGCCTTTGGGCGTGTTTTTGCTCCCGTTTGGGATGCTTTACATATATTTATGTTGTACCCATTTTTGGGGCTGGTTTTTACAAAGGAGGTGCTGCCAAAATTTTAAAGGAAATAAAGTTGGACTTTTAAAGATTTTGGGTTGAGATTTCAAATGTTTAAAAACTTCTATTAAATTCTTACTACTTTTAATGGTTTAGATTTCTAGGTTTTGGTTTTCTTTTACTGCGTTACGCCTGTAGACGTTGCGTTGTATTAGGGCCGTCACGTGCCAATTTCGGGTCGTGACAAAATTGGTATCAGAGCGCTAGGTTTTACCTTTCGGAGTGTAGGATGACCTTGGTATGATGGAGTAGGTAGCTTAAGCAGAGTAACGCAGTGTGTGTATGTCTGCAGCATACTCACGTTGCGGTACTCCGCCTAAAGTGACCTAAGTACAAATTTCTTGAAATTCCTTCCTTGATGCTATATCCTTGTGATTCGATTTTCGTGTCTTATCAAATCCTTTTTCCAATTATAGACTTTGCCGCCGATGACTATGGGGACTCAGAGTGATGTAGCGAGGGACGAGGTCAGGATTGACTCGGGTAGGACGAGGACTGACCAGGATGGCACGCTCGCTGCACAGGATCAGATGGATTCGCATTCGACAGATAGTATCGCTAGGCTTATGGCAGAGATGCAGGACATGCGCCAGACGATGAGTTCATTGGTAGAGGCCATTCGAGCGCAGTGACAGGAGGTTGTCACTCCGGTTACCCAGATATTCTTTGCGATCAGCACACAGCATAGTGTTACATATACAGCACCAGTGGATGCAGCCGTAGTTGACGAGGCACGTCATCCAGAGACTGTGGGAGTTCGAGGACCGAGGAGGGCTCGTACAGGTGTACCAGCCCAGAGACTGAGGCCTAGTCGTCGAGACAGATTTCGTGACCGTCGCGGGAGTAGCAGAGGTTTAGGACGTGGACAGTCGTTTAGCTCTCATCCCCAGGAGGGTCATCAGTCGTTGCATGGATGTTTCTGGTGCGGGAGCCTTCATCACCTCATAAGGGATTGTTCCTTAGCACCGCGTCAGATTCGTACTCATAGAGGTCGTAGTCGCGAAGGATTCGCTCAGAGGAGACAGGTTAGCCGAGGAGGATTTCAGTCAGTTGCGGGTGGAGGGCAGACACTAGAGTTTGCTTCTACTCATCGGGACGCACGGGCGTCCAATGCAGGGTTTTCAGGTATTCTTAATTCGTATGTTCTTTTGTTGTACTTGTTGTGTTAACTTCTGTCAGCGATTCTTTTGTTGCGCGACACATATTTCGATCGTGTGCCAATCGTATAGGAGATAGAGATTCGTCCGTCAATTTGATCCTTCTAGAGATGTAGGATTTGACGTTCTCCTGGGCACGGAATGGCCAGCTACGTGCTATGCGTCTTTGGACTACCGCGAGAAAACCGTCAGGTGTGTTTTCCCGGCGAGTCAGTTCTTGTTGTGTAGAGGGACAGTGGTGTCGCCTCTCACAGCTTGAATTCAGCCTTTTTCACTAGTCGGCTTTTGAGGAGAGGATGTCGAGGATTCTTGGCGTTCATTCGTGATACCGAAGACGCCGTGGGTTTGTTTGACCGGATTCCTATCGTGCGAGAGTTTTCCGACGTTGTTCCAGATGAGCCGGCGGAGCTTAGGGAGCTTAAGGATCAGCTGCAGAGTTGTTTGTTGGGGGACTTGTGCATCCAAGTGTTTCGCTTTGGGGAGCTCTTTTTCTGTACGTCAGGAGAAAGACGGCAGTTTGAGGTTTTGTATTCATGGATCGTCAATTGAACCGGCTTACGGTGCAGATAGGTATTCGTTACCTCGCATTGACGATTTCTTCGATCAGCTCCAGTGTGCGAGATATATTTCTAAGTTTGTTTGGGATCAGGTCATCATTGGTTGTGTGTTCGGAGTGATGGCATTCCGAAGACTGCTTTTGTGCGTGCTACGGGCTTGTGTGTTTTGGTGGTGTCGTTGGACTCGCCAATGCCCTAGCAGCATTCGTGTATGTGATGAACCAGATTTCTTCATGCCGTTCCTCGACCAATTATTGTTGTGTCATTGACGACATTCTGATCTATTCCAATGTGTCGTGAGGAACAGGAGCAGCACTTGAGGATTTGTTTTACAGACATTGGGAGAGCCCCGGCTGTTTGCTAGATTCTCGGAGTGTTCCTTCAGGCTTGATTGTGTTGACTCCTAAGTCTTGTAGTTACGGGAGATGGTTTTTGTATGGTTCCGAGGAAGATCGAGGCCATACAGCTTTGGCCCAGACTTGTGTACGGGACAGAAGTCCGCAGATTTTTGGGCTAAGCGGGTTTTTACCGCCGTTTCGTGCAGGATTGCTAGTGTATTGCTACACCGTTGACTGGGTTGACCGGAAAGGTTGTTCTTTTCTTGGACTGAGGCATGCGTGCGGAGTTTTCAGCAGTTGAAGACTCGGTTGACAACTGCACCAGTTCTTTCTTTATTTTCTGGTTCGGGCGACTTTGTTGTTTAACTGTGATGTTTCGCGAGCGGGGCTCGATTTTGCGCTAAGGTGGCATTATAGAGTTATCGCTTTTACATCCCGACAGTTGGAGGAGGTACGAGCAGGATATCCCACTCATGATCTGGAGGTAGCCGCGGTGGTCGTGCGTTGGAGATTTAGAGACACTACTTGTTCGGAGAGTCGTGTCAGATTTTCACGGACCACCAGAGCTTAATGTACATCTTCCTGCAGCGGGTGTTGATTGTTGAGACAGTTTTCTGCAGATTTACAGTTCTTGTGCGATCGTTGAGTACAACTTAAGTTCGCCTCTACTGCGGGGACAACTTGCTCATGTCCACGTCCGTCCACTTTTCCTTAATCGCTTTCGCGAGGCACTGCCCGTCGACGCTCGTTCGTCAGAGGTTCTTGAGCATACTCAGCTGGGTAAAGATTCGGAGTCCTTGATTTGTGACCAGGATGTGCTTCGTTTAGGGACGCGTTTGTGTACCTGTTGCTGATGGGCAGAGACGCGAAATCCTAGGGCAGGCACATCAGTCAACTTTCGATGTTCATTCAAGTTCCACCAACATTTGACGTGACTTGTGAAATAGTTACGGGTGGGCAGGAATGAAGAGTGAAGTTTTGGATTTCGTTTCAAGGTGTCTGTCTAGTTGTGAGTTTTGGTTGAGCATCTGAGACCGGCTGGAGAGTTGCGGCCTTTAACCGTTTCCGGAGTGGGAATGGGAGCAAAACTCCAAGAATGTCGTTGTGGTGTACACCCAGGTTTAGCCGGGGTATGACTCCGTTTGGTGTTTGTTGTCCGGTTTTACTCGGTTTGCTCGGTTGTTCTTTGTTAAGTTGGTGTGTTTGCACGGAGTTCCTTCATGTGTTGTATCCAATAGAGGCACCCTGTTAGCTTGCCGTCTTGGGCAGGAGTTTCAGGAAAACCTTGGGTACTGGTTGAGCTTTAGCTCCGTCTTTCCATCCAAAGGATGATGGTTTTGTGAGAGCGGGCTATACCGACTCTGGAGGTTATGCTTGTGCGTGCGTACTTTGTTGTCGGCAGTTGGGGATCGTCACTTGCCATTGTTATGGGTTCTCTTCGATAGCTGTTATCAGGAGTCACTCCAATTGGCAACTTTTAGGTTTAGTGGTTAGGTCGTGTCGATCACCAGACTGTTTTTCTGACTCTACGTGAGTAGGATTTTTGGACCCCAGCTAGTCTAGAGACTTCGGAGATGATCCAGTTGGTTCAGGTCAGGATGAGGAGAGCCAGTGCAGACAGAGGTCTTATGTCGATCGTGGTGGTCGCAGACTTGAGTTTGCGGTGGGAAATCATGTATTCCTAAAGATTATCCGATGAATGGAGTGTTGAGTTTTGGGAAGCTTATCCCAGGATTGTAGGTCCTTTTGAGATCCTTTAAGCGAGTTAGTTCCGTTGCCTTTGATTTGGCACTTCCGCCCAGATTATTGAGTTTTCACCCCGTATTCCGTGTGTCGATACTTTGCAAATACCTTCATGACCTTTCTCACATGATTCAGCACCAGACCATTTATCTTGGACGCGATCTTTTCGTTCACCGGCAGCCATTTGTGTTAGTGGCTCGGCAGGTGGAGAAACTTCGGTCAAGGGTCTTACCATCTGTGGAGAGTTTTCTTGGACGTAGCCGTATAGTGAGGTGGTCACTTAAGAGGCCGCGAGCGAGATTTGCAAGTTTTGTACTCATCTCTTGGAATGTACGCTTAGTGAGAATTTTAAATTCGGGGATGAATTTTTATAAGGGGGGAGATTGTAACGTTTTAGAAATCGTTATGCGAATTTTTCCGTTTTAGGGTTAAATTGTCGGTATTTTCCGTTTTAATCCGACTGTAATCAAACGACCATATAGACTTGCCAGCACACAGTTTAGCTAAAATAAAGCTAGTGCGCAAGCTTTGGGGGTATATGGGACGTTTTGGTTCCATTAGAATTTTTCCCAATTTTAATATTATTTTAATGCGGTATTCACATTTTGGGAAATTTCTCTTAAGTGATCTTTTCAACAAATTAAGTTTGAGTTAATAAAACCTTCACATAGTATTTAGATATTTGTTTGTGCAAATGATTAAGTTTAAATAAAAAAAACGAAAAGAATGCAAGAGGTGGCAACATGCATGCATGTGCATGTGAATGCATTTATGTGCATTTATTGATGAGATAAGCTAGAAAACCCTACACAATTCCCTCACCTTCCTCACTTGGCCGAGATCCTTCCTCCCCCTTCTGCTCTTGATCATTTCCTTTCCATTTTTGCATCAATCCAAGCCAATAAATCTCCAAAATTCCAAAATAAATCACAAAACTACCTCAAGTCTTGATTTTTGCTCTTTGATCACTTGGAGCTAGGAAAGCTTGGATCTTGTGAGCAAAAGTTGATAGGTATAATCCCTACACTGATAAATAGGAGTTTTTATGTTGTATAGCTCGTTGGTTATGGTTTAGAACACTTAAAGTATCAATTAGTGCAATATCGTATTTTTTAGTGTCTTTTAGAACCTCTGTGAACTGCTGTGACCTGGAATTTTTACAGAAAAATCAAACAAAATTGTAGTGATGTACTAGTGACCCTGGAGCACCACCTAAGACACGAGCACCACCCCATCGGCCTTGGCCGGCGACCCAAGAAGGAATTCCGGCAACGCCGGCTATTGAGGGAGGTGTTGGGGTTTGGTTTTTGTGGGTAGCTCTCTACTTTGGTTTAGGTATGTTTGGTCTTGTTTAGTTGTTGAGTTTTCTCTGTATGAAAAATCTGGGATCACATAGGTAGTTTCTAGTAATACGACTACGCGCGATACGTTATCCGACACGGTCCGTGCACTTTGTGCTGGTTTTGCTCTAGGGTTGGTTTCGTCGTGTCGCTACGTACGTTAGCCACAATACGAACACTTGGGAGTAGGTTTGGAGTTGGTGTGTCGGTAAAAATGTAGTTTGTGCATATTTTTGGTCGTTTACTAATATACACTTGTTTTATCGTGTTATTGTTTTAGGTTCACAGGCAGGGACTTCGGACGCTGCGACAAAGGGAAAACAGGTGGTTGGCTTCACTTAGCCAGGAGTGGTGAGTAGATTTAACATCTACAGGGGAATCGCCCACATGGAGTTATGCGTCTGGGCTAGAAATGACTTGACTTGTCGCATATTCTATTTCATATTTAGAATTGCGCATGCACCCTACTGCTTAGTTAATGGTTGTGCTTGGACTAGTATCCTTAGGACACTGCACTATTATTTACGGCTTATGTTGCACGAGCACTGATTGTATGCCACACACACCGTCAATAATTGCCATGACACGCACAACCCACTTATAGATATGATATAGTTTGGTTATGGACATTGAGACATTGATTCATATTTCTTTATGCATGTGACTTATAGCATACCCGTATACCTATTTTCTTACACATATGCCTTGACATGCTTACATGCTAGTTACCTGTATACCTATAGGGTATTGTACCATTAGTGATAGGTACATACACACATAATGACATAGCTACATGTATACTTTGCATATATACTTCACTTATACGTGGAGGGTATATTACATCATTTCTGATAGGTAGATATCTAAATCTTGCCATACCTTTATGTTTACACATATATCCGGTTATGGCTACATATTTACCTTTACTTGATATTATTTAGAATTGGAGAAAATAGGAACCGCATGATATTTTATATTAACTTGTTGCAGTTAATTAGCGGCTTTTCCTTTATATGCTTACATTAAAGTTTTCTGTTGCGTATATTTTATTCATGGATTTTCGCATTGAGATAAGCATTTTTCGTGATATTTTCTGGATTTGGAGACCGTGGTAATTTAATGAAATTATGCATTATTTGAAAAACCCGGTTTCCCTTGATATGATATTTCAGCATCCACCATGAGATTTATCGGTTCTGATATATATATATACCCCATGCGAGGAGTCGGGGGCCGTATGAGGGTACATGGTGGGGCCCGGTATGGTTCCCCTAAGCAAGATGATCGACGGTCCATGCCAATTGAGCCTGGAAGGTGGGCAAGTACTTACCGGTGACATTACCAATGACTCGGCGGTTATCATGGGGATACCGACGGGAGTCATGTACGTATGGATACGTCGAGAGGCGGGGGTCAGAGCTAGGCACTCGAGCCTTCGGTATAGCGTATGGTACGTACCTATCAGGGGGGCCAGTCATGGTGACAGCACCTGATAGATCAGTATTTATGTGTCGATGCTTGACACTTGGTTTCATAATATTTTACTCCTAAGTATATATATATATTAGTGGAGTGGGACGCTAATATATATGTATACATATCAGTTTATATACATCATCATATTCATTCATGCAATTATAACTAGGATGTAAGAGATTCATTTGATATTGGATTTATGACATTTGAGGTTACTTGATATTGTACATAAAGGATATATGAGACTTACTTGATTTTGTACATTCAGGATATATGAGATTTACTTGATGTTGTACATTCAGGATTTGTGAGACTTATATGATATGGGAGCCAATTTGGGGGCTGATTTGAGGAAATTGGGATTTGGATTGTCTTGATGGATTTTGATCCTACCACGATGTCAGGATTCCGTGGAAATGACATGTTTCATTCCAAACTCTACATTTACTGTTTATGCACTACTTCATGCATTAGTGTACATGTTAGAGTACCTTCCATAACTGTTGCATTTACACATCTTTATTCATATCATTTCTTCATGTATTAGTAGTACTGATATAGTACCTTACATGATTGTTGCATACAGATTGTCATATTATTATTGCTTCATGTATTAGTTGTACCTGTTAGTGTACCTTTCATGATTATTGCATTCATATGACATGTTACTGCTTTTAACATGCATATGTTAGATCCGCGTTGTACGTGCATACTTGCGATTACCTGCATATGTTATTTACTATCCACGAGTTGGCAACTCACCCGCGTTGTACCACAGTTGTTTTGCAGATTGTTCCCCAGAGTAGTCGAGGCATGCTATTCATCTATCTATCATCTTTTGCTGCGGATACCGCATCGGCTCACAATATGCATTTTTTGCTTTAGGTGGGTTTTGTGGTTATTCGTATTGTATTGTATATTCGTTGTATTCTTGTACTCTCCATCTACTACTTTCATGTTGACTTAGAGACTTGATGTGAGGACGAAGTTGTATGTTATTTCGAGACTTGGCTGTCTTTTATACAGTTTTACTTCTATCGTCTTTTATTTCTTTGCTACGGCGTCGTATATCTGTTGTGGTGGTTGTTTTCTGCCTTTGGGCGTGTTTTTGCTCCCGTTTGGGATGCTTTACATATATTTATGTTGTACCTATTTTTGGTGCTGGTTTATACAAAGGAGGTGCTGCCAAAATTTTAAAGGAAATAAAGTTGGACTTTTAAAGATTTTGGGTTGAGATTTCAAATGTTTAAAAACTTCTATTAAATTCTTACTACTTTTAATGGTTTAGATTTATGGGTTTTGGCTTTCTTTTTCTGTGTTACGCCTGTAGACGTTGCGTAGTATTAGGGCCGTCACGTGCTAATTTCGGGTCGTGAAAAAGTTGGTATCAGAGCGCTAGGTTTTACCTTTCGAAGTGTAGGATGACCTTGGTATGATGGAGTAGATAGCTTAAGCAGAGTAACGTAGTGTGTGTGTGTATGCAGCATACTCACATTGCGGTACTCCGCCTAAAGTGACCTAAGTACAAATTTCTTGAAATTCCTTCCTTGATGCTATATCCTTGTGATTCGATTTTCGTGTCTTATCAAATCCTTTTTCCAATTATAGCCTTTTCCGCCGATGACTATGGGGACTCAGAGTGATGCAGCGAGGGACGAGGTCAGGATTGACTCGGGTAGGACGAGGACTGACCAGGATGGCACGCTTGTTGCACAGGATCAGATGGATTCGCCTTCGACAGATAGTATCGCTAGGCTTGTGGCAGAGATGCAGGACATGCGCCAGACGATGAGTTCATTGGTAGAGGCCATTCGAGCATAGCGACAGGAGGTTGTCACCCCGGTTACCCAGATATTCCTTGCTATCAGCACACAACATAGTGTTACGTATATAGCACCAGTGGATGCAGCCGTAGTTGACGAGGCATGTCATCTAGAGACTGTGGGAGTTCGAGCACCGAGGAGGGCTCGTACAGGTGTACCAGCCCAGAGACAGAGGCCTAGTCATCGAGACAGATTTCGTGACCGTCGCGGGAGTAGCAGAGGTTTAGGACGTGGACAGTCGTTCAGCTCTCATCCTCAGGAGGGTCAGCAGTCGTCGTGTGGATGTTTCTAGTGCGGGAGCCTTCATCACCTCATAAGGGATTGTTCCTTAGCACCGCGTCAGATTCGTACTCGGAGAGGTCGTAGTCGCAAAGGATTCGCTCAGAGGGGACAGGTTAGCCGAGGAGGATTTCAGTCAGTTGCGGGTGGAGGGCAGACACGAGAGTTTGCTTCTATTCATCGGGACGCACGGGCATCCAATGCAGAGTTTTCAGGTATTCTTAATTCGTATGTTCTTTTGATTTACTTGTTGTGTTAACTTCTGTCAGCGATTCTTTTGTTGCGCGATACATATTTCGGTCGTGTGCCAATCGTATAGGAGATAGAGATTCGTTCGTCATTTTGATCCTTCTAGAGATGTTGGATTTGACGTTCTCCTGGGCACGAACTGGCTAGCTACGTTCTATGCGTCTGTGGACTGCCGCGAGAAAACCGTCAGGTGTGTTTTCCCGGCGAGTCAGTTCTTGTTGTGTAGAGGGACAGTGGTGCCGCCTCTCACAGCTTGAATTCAGTCTTTTTCGCTAGTCGGCTTTTGAGGAGAGGATGTCGAGGATTCTTGGCGTTCATTCGTAATACCGGAGCCGCCGTGGGTTTGTTGGACCGGATTCCCATCGTGCGAGAGTTTTCCGACGTTGTTCCAGATGAGCCGGCGGAGCTTAGGGAGCTTAAGGATCGGCTGCAGAGTTGTTTGAGGGGGGACTTGACTGTTTCGAAAGAGTGTGTTTGTAGAATAACCGCAATCAGAACGGTGTCGCGTGTAGCTAGACCGAGATGAGTACGGGTCGTCCTCTGGGAAACGTAGAACCTTTTACTCTTATTTTAGATGTGTTGAGAAAGGAGGAAGAAATAAAGAATATTACGGAATGGCTTCTAGATCTACGTTAAGCACTAATGCAGAATATAGATCTAGATTATTTAAGGATGTAGTTAATATAATAATGGGGCTTGTAGGGTTCGTTAGGATTTAGTAGTTATGGACGATAAATTAAAAGTTACCCTTTTTATCCTTTAATAGATTTAAAACTAGAACGACGGTGATGCGTGTAGATTAGGGTTTCTGGAGGGAAAAGGAATCCCACTCTTAACCCTTATCTCGACACGGAACTCCGTTCATATCTAGCCTTTACCAAAACAATCATTAATCTAATCTTTAATCGCGGTCGGAACTAACAAAGAATTGTTAGCGCGCCCGATTAGGATGTTAATGATTCTTTTGATAAAGTTCATAAACTTTATAGGACTTAAAAGGTGTTTAGAGATGTTCATCATCCATTAGCCTACCCTAATCCTACGAACCCTAACAAGCGGAGAATTACTCGTGCATGTTGGGAGAAAAAGAGATGGAGAGAAAATGCATAATTACACTAAGAAGAAATAGAATAAGAAAGCTACCTTTATTAATCAACAATATTCATTACACTTTGATTCCTTAGAAAATGATTACAAAGACTAGTTTGCTTCTCGATCTCTTCCAAAGAGGTAGACGAACAGTTGATGATCAGTCTGGATGCGTGAGCCGTCTTGGACTTCGTGATCTCGTCGACTTGATGATTTTTCCAAGTGGCTCTCGGTCTTTATTTATAGTCCTAAATCCAGAAATTTAGCTTCCAAAATTGGAAGCAAACTGTAAAGATTCTCCTACGAAAATTGCAAACCCTAACTCCACTATAATGCCGCGGACCCGCGGCCAAAGGGGGGGTATGGCCGCGGATCCGCAGCCACTTGATCATATCCATTGATCAAAATTCTGGGGCTTCCTCTATGTGACATGTGGTGTTCTCTGGAATCTTTGGAATTTGGAAATCTTCTCGTAGTTGCTGCCAGACTTGATTTCTTCATTTTGATTTCTTAATTAGGCAGGTTTACATTAACAACTTGATTTCCTTGATTTTAGACCTGCAAATTCTGCACAACAACTTAACAAATAATATTTAGTAAACTTTGTTCTACTAGGATTTGGTCAATGATATTATTTGCATACATTTTCCTACCAAATGCCAATTATAATATATCAACACATGGAAAATAGTATTTTTACAGATAAACCCTCATATGTATGATATATTATAATAAAGACCTTTTTAAATATGGAAATAGTAGGAAAAATGTAATAACAAATGTGCAGTTTTATCAACTGAACAAATACCCCCAAACTTATCTTTGATCGTCCCGAGCAAACTAGTTTATTCAAGAGGAGGAGAAAAAGAAAGGAGAAAACTAAGCACACTTTCGTAGGCAAACACGATTGCACTGAGCACGTGCAACAAGCCGTTAAACCTCTAGGTGTCCCTAGTAGGAGGAGTGTTGTCTCCTGAGGGTTTTCAGCGGATTACACCCAAAAAATCCTATAATAAAAGAGAGATGTTGAAATTTACATATAAAGATAAGAACCATAAAAGAAAGACTTTGAAAATAAGAGTTTCCAACTATACTAGCTTTTCAGTTGTCATGAACCATATCTTAATAGTCATGAAATGATGTTAGAAATCACATCATCTCTCAATAAAACATCTTCTTTATTCTTCATTCCTATCTTTCATCCAAACATCGATCATTACCCCTACGTGTGTGAAATGGACATCCCTACACTCGGAGAATTCAATTCAAGTTATCATACTCTTGTCCATCTACCTCAGTACTTTTTAACTTGATGAATATTTAGATTTGCTCACACATTTTTATGCGACCGTTAATACTTCTTGAGGTACTAACCGACCGATTACTCATGTGCTTGCAGATTAGGTGATAATATTTTCCTCGTCTTGCACCACCTAAGGCTTAGCAGTGACTCCCAGACCAGTTGGCCTTAGGGCACTAGGTGATGAAGCACCCTCGCTATATTTTTTTTTGCTGCCTTGGCGATAACAAAACCAGTGTTCATTTTTTTCTTTTCACCATTTTTATATTTTCTTCATTCATTTTTTTTTATTTCCTTCATACTTTGGGTTTTAGACAAGAGCATTTCAAGGTATCCTCTACTATCCCGAGTTTCAAGACGTGTGTAAGTGCATATAGTAGGGTATCAACATTCAAATGTTTGGCTTCCAGAATAGAAACTATTTTTCATACTTATTTTTATCCTCAGATTAGTGATTTCCTTCATCTTACTAACCCTTGGGACAACAGCTCATAACTACTTATTACTAGTTCGTTTAAGAAAACTTTTAATTTTCTTGGTTTTCTTAAACTATTCTTATCTTTCATATATAATTTTTCACTTTCTATTCTTTTATTATCAAAAATTTTTTTGTGCTTATATATAGTATAATGCAAAGTATGCGTAAATAAGCACAAACCTCCCCCAAACTTGTTTTCAACAGTGTCCTCACTGTTGCTATCTGCTGGATCACAAAAACCTGTAAGCTTGGGAGGACATTATTAATAGGGGCAAGAATATATGAAAATGAAAATCCTCCCCCAAACTTATTTTTTGGCTCACAAATTTGAGGACAAAAGTTATGTTCAAGAGCCAAAAATATACCCCCCTCAAACATGAGTTAGACAAAACGAAGCATTTTAAGAGGGGGTGAGTCATTTGGTCAAAGTAAGATTTTAAAAAGACCAAAAGTTAATACCAACAATTCAAAGATTTTATCAGTATAGCATATAGGTTGGTGGAAGAATGTGTTGTATCGAGTCAAGAAAAAATGGGAAAGGGATAAGAGGTGGTCTGGAAAGGGTTTGAAATTAGAGAAAAGAAAGAATGATGATGAATGTGAATGATTAGGAAGAATGAATGGTGACGGTTCAACCTCTATAGGTGGAGATTGATTAATCACAAAATCCGTATTGTTTAAAAATTCAAGTTCGTCAGCAAAAAGTTCTTCAAAACTTTTATCAATGGTGTGATTGAACATTTAGCTGTCAAAGAGTTTTGTGCCAGAATTTATCCTACTTGATTCAAAAATTATTGAGGTAGAGGACTCGAAAAACTCATCTACCTCATTTTCAAAAATATCCAAATCAAGTTGAATTTCTGGTATTATTGAACTTGAATTAACGGATTGTGATTTATCAAAACTCACTGAAACTATAGGAACAGAAGAAGAATCGGAGAAAGTAGAAGGTGAAATAGGTAAACAAATTGGTGTGTCGAGTATTGCTGAACCAGATGTGGAAGATGGAGGCTGTATTTCGGTCTGATCTTCGGGTATACCATTATCATCAACTTCAAGACATATTTGGGGTTCGGGAAGAATTAAAGGCTCAAGATGATGACCACAAGGAAGTGAAAGGATTTGATGAATTGGTGGGACAAAATCATCCAAAATTTCGGGTTCATCAATCAATATATCCCCAACGTCAATCAGCTTATTCAAGTGAAGGTTAAAATTCTCAAACACCTCATCAAAAATATTGTTTTCAATCAGCTTTGGTTCAAGAGTGGAGGTGTAGAGATCATAAGGGTTGGGTATGGTTTCACTTGAAATGGACCCTTCACAATCGGGTAAATCAAACACTACAAAGTCACACAACTTATCAGACATTCTATTTGGTGTACTTGATGAATCTATGAAACTGGAGTTGTGGATTTCAGTTTGGAATGGGGAGGTTTGATTAGGAAGGGTGTACAGTTCTGTCTCACTACCCAAATTCTTATTTTGTCCTATGCCCGAATCATATACTGAAAAATTTTGGGCAGGTTTGAAATTCTTTGCTTGCATCCACTCTGTTGTTTCCTTCCTAATTTGGTTCGACAATTCCAGAAATTTTTCTAATGTCTGCTCCAGACTAGTCTTGGGTTGATAAGGGGTTTCAGTATAAGATTGAAATTCCTATGGATAATTAAAACTCCCAAATGACTGATTAGAAGAATTGTCTAGAGAAGATGGAAAAGTCGGATTGGATTGATAGGAATAGAATGGTTGCGAAACTTGGGTAGGAGTAGGATCGATATTATGATAAGAAGAATTTTGATATGGGTTGGTTGGTTGGCTATTTTCAATAGACATCTTATATGCCACAAACCGCCTATCAAACTCTTCTCTGGACAGTGGTGGTGATGGTTAATATTAGTCCGGGTTGAAAATTTGGCCTTTAGCCCTAGCTATGTGCTCAGCAATGGACATTCGTCTAGGGGCTTCCTCACTCTGGGTATGAACCGAAACAGGTGTAGGATTAGGATACGGTTGATAAGAACTAGACTGAGGTGGCCAACTGTTTCTTCCCTCTTGTTCTATATGATCTCTTAAGGACATGGAAGAGCCGGACGGTATACCGAAGGGATTACGAAAACAAGAGATATCTGGTTGTGGATAGCAAAGCTCGGCAAGTGTTCTTCTGTTAAGGTCACCCATTACAAGTAGAGAAGAAGGGGGAAGGGGTAAAAAGGGGAGAAAATAATTGGTTTGTTTTAGATTTAGACAAATCACACAAAAATGCACAAACAACCCTAGAACTATGGTTACCTAGGTCCAATCTCTAGACCGCTCCTAGACTTCCAAAGGACAAGCCGCAGGATAAATCCTCTATCGCCTCTTTACTACTCTTGTAGCCAGGTAAGTGCCAGGTGAGTGGGAGGCTCCACACTACGAAAGTAGTGGTCCTAATTAAGTAACCACTCGTCTTAGACACACTTGCCTAGGCACTACAAAAGTAATGCGGATAAGCGATAGATTACCCACGACCTTCCTATGTCCTTATTGAGCGCGACAGTCCTTAGAGTCTGGTATAGATATTTTTTAAATTAATGTAGGGTTGATGCAGATGCTCGGTTTGTGATTTGTGGGGCTTAGGAAGGGTGATGAAATCCCCACCTAATCTGGATTTTGGTCTTGCCCCTTAAAAATCCGTATTAAAATATGCAAAAACAAACCGCAAAACAAAACTTTGCAAAAAGATTTTTGAGCGGCGATATTTTGCAAAGAATCCTACAGAAAATAGATTTTACTGGATTTTAGAGGAGAGAGAAAGAGGTTAGAATCTTACCAGAGAAATGTGGAACCCTAGATCCTCTAACTGGTCGCGCTTCCGCCGCAAATGAGCTCCTTTGCCGCGCTTCCGCCGCGGAGTAGATGGATCAGTTGATGAAAATTTTTATGTGGCCTCCTGTACTTCTCTGGATCTCGATGAATGTCTCTGTCTTTCTGTTTCCTCAAGTTTGTGACTCCAGATTCCCTCGCAAAATTCACACAATAATCGTTAAATATACAATTTGCAGTTTTGTTTTAATTATGATATAGATCGAATAAGAATTCAACACAAATAGTAAGAATCAAAAATTACGCACTTATCCCCGGCAACGGCGCCATTTGATTGTTTCGAAAGAGTGTGTTTGTAGAATAACCGCAATCAGAACGGTGTCGCGTGTAGCTAGACCGAGATGAGACCGTGTCGTCCTCTGGGAAACGTGGAACCTTTTACTCTTACTTTAGATGTGTTGAGAAAGGAGGAAGAAATAAAGAATATTGTGGAATGGTTTCTAGATCTACGTTAAGCACTAATGCAGAATATAGATCTAGATTATTTAAGGATGTAGTTAATATAATAAGGGGGCTTGTAGGGTTCGTTAGGATTTAGTAGTTATGGACGATTAATTAAAAGTTACCCTTTTTATCCTTTAATAGATTTAAAACTAGAACGACGGTGATGCGTGTAGATTAGGGTTTCTAGAGGGAAAAGGAATCCCACTCTTAACCCTTATCTCGAAACGGAACTCCGTTCATATCTAGCATTTACCAAAACAATCATTAATCTAATCTCTAATCGCGGTTGGAACTAACAAAGAATTGTTAGCGCGCCCGATTAGGATGTTAATGATTCTTTTGATAATGTTCATAAACTTTATAGGACTTAAAAGGGGTTTAGAGATGTTCATCATCCATTAGCCTACCCTAATCCTACGAACCCTAACAAGCGGAGAATTACTCGCGCATGTTGGGAGAAAAGGAGATGGAGAGAAAATGCATAATTAAACTACGAAGAAATAGAATAAGAAAGCTACCTTTATTAATCAACAATATTCATTACACTTTGATTCCTTAGAAAATGATTACAAAGACTAGTTTGCTTCTCGATCTCTTCCAAGGAGGTAGACGAACGGTTGATGATCAGTCTGGATGCGTGAGCCGTCTTGGACTTTGTGATCTCGTCGACTTGATGATTTTTCCAAGAGGCTCTCGGTCTTTATTTATAGTCCCAAATCCAGAAATTTAGCTTCCAAAATTGGAAGCAAACTGTAAAGATTCTCCCACGAAAATTGCAAACCCTAACTCCACTATAATGCCGCGGATCCGCGGCCAAAAGGGGGTATGGCCGCGGATCCGCAGCCACTTGATCATATCCATTGATCAAAATTCTTGGGCTTCCTCTATGTGACATGTGGTGTTCTCTGGAATCTTTGGAATTTGGAAATCTTCTCGTAGTTGCTGCCAGACTTGATTTCTTCATTTTGATTTCTTAATTAGGCAGGTTTACTTTAACAACTTGATTTCCTTGATTTTAGACCTGCAAATTCTGCACAACAATTTAACAAATAATATTTAGTAGACTTTGTTCTACTAGGATTTGGTTAATGATATTATTTGCATACATTTTCCTACCAAATGCTAACTATAATATATCAACACATTGAAAATAGTATTTTTACAGATAAACCCTCATATGTATGATATATTATAATAAAGACCTTTTTAAATATGGAAATAGTAGGAAAAATATAATAACAAATGTGCAGTTTTATCAACTGAACAGGACATGTGCGTCCAAGTGTTTCGCTTTGGGGAGCTCCTTTTCTGTACGTCAGGAGAAAGACGACAGTTTGAGGTTTTGTATTGATGGATCGTCAATTAAACCGGCTTACGGTGCGGATAGGTATTCGTTACCTCGCATTGACGATTTCTTCGATCAGCTCCAGTGTGCGAGACACCTTTCTAAGTTTGTTTGGGATCAGGTCATCATTGGTTGTGTGTTCGGAGTGATGGCATTCCTAAGATTGCTTTTGTGCGTGCTACGGGCTTGTGTGTTTTGGTGGTGTCGTTGGACTCGCCAATGCCCTAGTAGCATTCATGTATGTGATGAACCCGATTTCTTCATGCCGTTTCTCGACCAGTTATTGTTGTGTCATTGACGACATTCTGATCTATTCCAATGTGTCGTGAGGAACAGAAGCAGCACTTGAGGATTTGTTTTGCAGACATTGGGAGAGCCCCAGTTGTTTGCTAGATTCTCGGAGTGTTCCTTCAAACTTGATTGTGTTGACCCCTAGGTCTTGTAGTTACGGGAGACAGTTTTTGTATGATTCCGAGGAAGATCGAGGCCATACAGCTTTGGCCCAGACTTGTGTACGGGACAGAGGTCCGCAGATTTTTGGGCTTAGCAGGTTTTTACCGCCGTTTCGTGCAGGATTGCTAGTGTATTGCTGCACCGTTGACTGAGTTGACTGGAAAGGAGGTTCTTTTCTTGGACTGAGGCATGCGTGCGGAGTTTTCAGCAGTTGAAGACTCGGTTGACAACAGCACCAGTTCTTTCTTTATTTTCTGGTTCGGGCGACTTTATTGTTTAACTGTGATGTTTCGCGAGTGGGGCTCGATTTTGCGCTGAGGTGGCATTATAGAGTTATAGCTTTTACTTCCCGACAGTTGGAGGAGGTACGAGCAGGATATCCCACTCATGATCTGGAGGTAGCCGCGGTGGTTGTGCGTTGCAGATTTGGAGACACTACTTGTTCGGAGAGTCGTGTCAGATTTTCACGGACCACCAGAGCTTAATGTACATCTTCCTGCAGCAGGTGTTGATTGTTGAGACAGTTTTCTACAGATTTACAGTTCTTGTGCGATCGTTGAGTACAGCTTAAGTTCGCCTCTACTGAGGGGACAACTTGCTCATGTCCGCGCCCGTCCACTTTTCCTTAATCGCTTTCGCGAGGCACTGCCCGTCGACGCTCGTTCGTCAGAGGTTCTTGAGCATACTCAGCTGGGTAAAGATTCGGAGTCCTTGATTTGTGACAAGGCTGTGCTACGTTTAGGGACGCGTTTGTGTACCTGTTGTTGATGGGCAGAGACGCGAAATCCTAGGGCAGGCACATCAGTCAACTTTCGGTGTTCATTCAAGTTCCACCAACATTTGACGTGACTTGTGAGATAGTTACGGATGGGCAGGAATGAAGAGTGAAGTTTTGGATTTCGTTTCAAGGTGTCTGTCTTGTTGTGAGTTTTGGTTGAGCATCTGAGACCGGCTGGAGAGTTGCGACCTTTAACCGTTTCCGGAGTGGGAATGGGAGCAAAACTCCAAGAATGTCGTTGTGGTGTCCACCCAGATTTAGTCGGGGTGTGACTCCGTTTGGTGTTTGTTGTCCGGTTTTACTCGGTTTGCTCAGTTTTTCTTTGTTAAGTTGGTATGTTTGCACGGAGTTCCTTCTTGTGTTGTATCCAATAGAGGCACCATGTTCGCTTGCCGTCTTGGGCAGGAGTTTCAGGAAAATCTTGGGTACTGGTTGAGCTTTAGCTCCGTCTTTCCATCCGCAGGATGATGGTTTTGTGAGAGCGGGCTATACCGACTCTGGAGGTTTTGCTTGAGCGTGCGTACTTTGTTGTCAGCAGTTGGGGATCGTCACTTGCCATTGTTAGGGTTCTCCTTCGATAGCTGTTATCAGGAGTCACTCCAATTGGCAACCTTTAGGTTTAGTGGTTAGGTCGTGTCGATCACCAGTCTGTTTTTCTGACTCTACGTGAGTAGGATTTTTGGACCCAAGCTAGTCTAGAGACTTCGGAGATGATCAAGTTGGTTCAGGTCAGGATGAGGAGAGCCCAGTGCAGACAGATGTCTTATGTCGATCGTGGTGGTCGCAGACTTGAGTTCGCGGTGGGAAATCATGTATTCCTAAGGATTATCCGATGAATGGCGTGTTGAGTTTTGGGAAGCTTATCCCAGGATTGTTGGTCCTTTTGAGATCCTTTAAGCGAGTTAGTTCCATTGCCTTTGATTTGGCACTTCCGCCCAGATTATTGAGTTTTCACCCCGTATTCCGTGTGTCGATACTTTGCAAATACCTTCATGACCTTTCTCACATGATTCAGCACCAGACCATTTAGCTTGGACGCGATCTTTTCGTTCACCGGCCGCCATTTATGTTAGTGGCTCGGCTGGTGGAGAAACTTCGGTTAAGGGTCTTGCCATCAGTGGAGGGTTTTCTTGGACGTAGCCGTATAGTTAGGTGGTCACTTAAGAGGCCGCGAGCGAGATTTGGAAGTTTTGTACTCATCTCTTGGAAGGTACGCTTAGTGAGAATTTTAAATTCGGGGACGAATTTTTATAAGGGGGGAGATTGTAACGTTTTAGAAATCGTTATGCGAATTTTTCCGTTTTAGGGTTAAATTGTCGGTATTTTCCGTTTTAACCCGACTGTAATCAAACGACCATATAGACTTGCCAGCATATAGTTTAGCTAAAATAAAGCTAGTGCGCAAGCTTTGGGGGTATATGGGACGTTTTGGTTCAATTAGAATTTTTCCCAATTTTAATATTATTTTAATGCGGTATTCACATTTTGGGAAATTTCTCTTAAGTGATCTTTTCAACAAATTAAGTTTGAGTTAATAAAACCTTCACATAGTATCTAGATATTTGTTTGTGCAAATGATTAAGTTTAAACAAAAAGAAAAGAATGCAAGAGGTGGCTACATGCATGCATGTGCATGTGAATGCATTTTTGTGCATTTATTGACGAGATACGCTAGAAAACCCTACACAATTCCCTCACCTTCCTCACTTGGCCGAGATCCTTCCTCCCCCTTCTGCTCTTGATCATTTCCTTTCCATTTTTGCATCAATCCAAGCCAATAAATCTCCAAAATTTCAAAATAAATCACAAAAATACCTCAAGTCTTGATTTTTGCTCTTTGATCACTAGGAGCTAGGAAAGCTTGGATCTTGTGAGCAAAAGTTGATAGGTATAATCCCTACACTGATAAATAGGAGTTTTTATGTTGTATAGCTCGTTGGTTATGGTTTAGAACACTTAAAGTATCGATTAGTGCAATATCATATTTTTTAGTGTCTTTTAGAACCTCTGTGAACTGCTGTGACCTGGAATTTTTACAGAAAAATCAAACAAAATTGTAGTGATGTACTAGTGACCCTGGAGCACCACCTGAGACATGAGCACCACCCCACCGGCCTTGGCCGGCGACCCAAGAAGGAATTCCGGCGACGCCGGCTATTGAGGGAGGTGTTGGGGTTTGGTTTTTGTGGGTAGCTCTCTGCTTTGGTTTAGGTATGTTTGGTCTTGTTTAGTTGTTGAGTTTTCTCTGTATGAAAAATCTGGGATTACATAGGTAGTTTCTAGTAATACGACTACGCGCGATACGTTATCCGACACGGTCCGTGCACTTTGTGTTGGTTTTGCTCTTGGGTTGGTTTCGTCGTGTCGCAACGTACGTTAGCCACAATACGAACACTTGGGAGTAGGTTTGGAGTTGGTGTGTCGGTAAAAATGTAGTTTGTGCATGTTTTTGGTCGTTTACTAATATACACTTGTTTTATTGTGTTATTGTTTTAGGGTCGAAGGCGGGGACTTCGGACGCTGCGACGAAGGGAAAACAGGTGGTCGGCTTCACTTGCCAGGAGTGGTGAGTAGATTTAACATCTACAGGGGAATCGCCCGCATGGCGTTATGCGTCTGGGCTAGAAATGACTTGACTTGTCGCATATTCTATTTCATATTAAGAATTGCGCATGCACCCTACTGCTTAGTTAATGGTTGTGCTTGGACTAGTATCCTTAGGACACTGCACTATTATTGACGGCTTATGTTGCACGAGCACTGATTGTATGTCACACACACCGTCAATAATTGCCATGACACGCACAACCCACTTATAGATATGATATAGTTTGGTTAGGGACATTGAGACATTGATTCATATTTCTTTATGCATATGACTTATAGCATACCTGTATACCTATTTGCTTACACATATGCCTTGACATGCTTACATGCTAGTTACCTGTATACCTATAGGGTATTGTACCATTAGTGATGGGTACATACATACATAATGACATAGCTATATGTATACTTTGCATACATACTTCACTTATACCTGGAGGGTATATTATATCATTTCTGATAGGTAGATATCTAAATCTTGCCATAGCTTTATATTTATACATATATCTGGTTATGGCTACATGTTTACCTTTACTTGATATTATTTAGAATTGGAGAAAATAGGAACCGCATGATATTTTATATTAACTTGTTGCAGTTAATTAGCGGCTTTATCTTTATATGCTTATATTATAGTTTTATGTTGCGTATAATTTATTCATAGATTTTCGCATTGAGTTAAGTATTTTTCGTGATGTTTTCTGGATTTGGGGACCGTGGTAGTTTAATGAAATTATGCATTATTTGAAAAACCTAGTTTCCCTTGATATGATATTTTAGCATCCACCATGAGATTTATCGGTTCTGATATATATATACCCCATGCGAGGAGTCGGGGGCCGTATGAGGGTACATGGTGGGGCCCGGTATGGTTCCCCTGGGCTAGATGATCGACGGTCCATGCCGATTGAGCCTGGAAGGTGGGCAAGTACCTACCGGTGACATTACCAATGACTCGGCGGTTATCATGGGGATACCTACGGGAGTCATGTACGTATGGATACGTCGAGAGGCGAGGGTCAGAGCTAGGCACTCGAGCCTTCGGTATAGCGTATGGTACGTACCTATCAGGGGGCCAGTCATGGTGACAGCACCTGATAGATCAGTATTTATGTGTCGATGCTTGACACTTGGTTTCATGATATTTTACTCCTAAGTATATATATATTAGTGGAGTGGGACGTTAATATATATGTATACATATCAGTTTATATACATCATCATATTCATTCATGCATCTATAACTAGGATGTAGGAGATTCTCTTGATATTGGATTTAGGACATTTGAGGTTACTTGATATTGTACATAAAGGATATATGAGACTTACTTGATTTTTTACATTCAGGATATATGAGATTTACTTGATGTTCTACATTCAGGATTTGTGAGACTTATATGATATGAGAGCCAATTTGGGGGCTGATTTGAGGAAATTGGGATTTGGATTGTCTTGATGGATTTTGATCCTACCACGATGTCAAGATTCCGTGGAAATGGCATGTTTCATTCCATACTCTATATTTACTGTTTATGCACTGCTTCATGCATTAGTGTACCTGTTAGAGTACCTTCCATGACCGTTGCATTTACACACCTTTATTCATATCATTTCTTCATGTATTAGTAGTACTGATATAGTACCTTACATGATTGTTGCATACAGATTGTCATATTATTATTGCTTAATGTATTAGTTGTACCTGTTAGTGTACCTTTCATGACTATTGCATTCATATGACCTGTTACTGCTTTTAACCTACATATGTTAGATCCGCGCTGTACGTGCATACTTGCGATTACCTGCATATGTTATTTACTATTCACGAGTTGGCAACTCACCCCCGTTGTGCCACAGTTGTTTTGCAGGTTGTTCCCCAGAGTAATCGAGGCAGGCTATTCATCTATCTATCATCTTTTGCTGCGGATACCGCATCGGCTCACAGTGTGCAGTTTTTGCTTTAGGTGAGTTTTGTGGTTATTCGTATTGTATTGTATATTCGTTGTATCCTTGTACTCTCCATCTACTACTTTCATGTTAACTTAGAGACTTGATGTGAGGACGATGTTGTATGTTATTTCGAGACTTGGCTGTCTTTTATACAGTTTTACTTCTATCGTCTTTTATTTCTTCGCTACGGCGTCGTATATCTGTTGTGGTGGTTGTTTTCCGCCTTTGGGCGTGTTTTTTCTCCCGTTTGGGATGCTTTACATATATTTATATTGTACCCATTTTTGGAGCTGGTTTTTACAAAGGAGGTGCTGCCAAAATTTTAAAGGAAATAAAGTTGGACTTTTAAAGATTTTGGGTTGAGATTTCAAATGTTTAAAAACTTCTATTAAATTCTTACTACTTTTAATGGTTTAGATTTCTGGGTTTTGGCTTTCTTTTACTGCGTTACGCATGTAGACGTTGCGTAGTATTAGGGTCGTCACGTGCCAATTTCGGGTCGTGGCACTTTATAGAGTGCACGCTGAGTGTTTCTTTTCTCTCTCTCTTTGACAACGACCATGACTGGCCTTAAACTAAAACTCATAAACCAAGTTGACCAAACCTTTTTACAAACTTAGCTTTGGTTTGTCAACACTAATCTTTCTTTGGTTGTGGTATTGGTGAGGAAATAAGATGAAAGGCTTTGCCTCCTCCTCCTCCTGTTAATGTTTAATGTGCTTATATATATGATTCTAACTTAAAGATTGTTTATGTATTGATGTGATATGGTATTTTGAAACATGGTTACTTTGTAACCTCCTCATATACCATATTCACTCCCTTTCCCCATTTCAATGTTTAAGTTAAAATCAATTTAATGTTAAGGTTGCTAGGTTTAGATATGGTATTTTGTGATCATGTGCTTGACAATCTCTTGGTTTCATATACTATATACTATCACAAACACTTAGCAAATTCAACACTAAAATCATTTGCTCTCATTAACTAATTTGTGTTTTTGATGTTGTAGTAAGCTTGCTAACCCTCGTTCTTAGTATTGATACCCCAAGCTCGAACATACAAACGGTAAGTGAACAAAACGGACTCGTTTCGTGTTTGCGTCGAATAGCGACAACTTGACAACTTGTGCCTCGCAACCGCCTTGACAAGTCATACTCCGCGTCGGGATCGACGTAAGGACAGACAACTCATGATCAAGGGAGCGTCGAAAGAATCGTCGCGATTCGACCTTCCGAGTCAAAGCCACAACCACTTCTTTCGTACCTTCTTTGCTTGCTTTTCTTTGTTTTTGTATTCTTTCATTTTTTGTGACAAATCAAACCTATTCCTTATTTGTTAAACCTTAAACAACAAAACCTAATACACAATTCCCCTGTGATATATGATATAACTGGATTATTGAATCAAATGTTGATTTAATAATTTGATATATGTATATATAAAAACTAATATTAAGCCCACTTAAGATTTTCTTCTCTTCATATATATATATATATATATATATATATATATATATATATATATATATTGTATCATGGTTGATGTTACATAGAACTAGGATGTGTAAGAATCACATTAGAGAAAAGATAATGATATTCATATATAAATTAAAGAAAAGAAGTATGAGTCATTCTTTAGGTACTTCGAGAAGCATGGAGAAGCCATGACTCATCTTCTTTCCTTGTTTTATTCATAGATATTTTATCATTTTCATGATCTCATCTTTTGCTCAAGGTTCACTCTCTCACTTCCAAGTTCATCTTCTTCATCTCCTCTCTAGTTTTTCTACGTTGAGAAAAAGAAAAAGAAAAAGAAAGAAAGATTTTTAGTGAGAAAAATTCCTACTTCATCAACCTACACTACTCTATTAAATTAGTATAAGTTGTTCTCTTCACTAATACCTTGATTAGTGAAGTGTGAGCTTGAATGTAAGTTGCCTCAAGGTGGACCATCTTCGACGATGAAGCCTTCAAGCAAGCTCGTTCCATGCTTCAAGTGGAGTCAAAGAAGAGTTCTAGGACTACTACTCGGAGCATTTGAAGTGAATGACTAGACTACAAAGGTTGTAGTTTCTCTTCACTTAGTTTAGAACTTGTTTTGCTTAATTTTGAAACCTTAATTCTTTAGTTCGATTATTGTTTAGTATATTTAGCTCTCTAGATTTTTAAAATTGCATACTTGATACTCATAGAACCCTAGTATAGGTACTAAGACATACTTTCATTGTGCACCCCATCTTGGGTCTATCCTAAGTGCGGAAAAAATAAATGAATAATACAACGTTGGTTACAATCTCAACCCGGTTGTGCCCCGCAAAAAAAATATTATATCACTTTTACAAATACATGAATGAAAGAAAAGAGCACTCTTCTCACATCCCCGGCTATTCAATCACGACGATCCAATATTTCATATTCACAAACCGCAATAACAAGATACTAGATATGTACAACCCCTACTAATCGACGTATATAAATTAGTCGACGTTTAGAAATACATATACAAACACAAAGCGAATAAACGATGCTAAAATTTCGATTTAGAAATACTCCGTATTGCCCAAGCACAAAAATAACACTAGATGAAATTTAGGCAAAATCAAACAATACCATAAATCCTAATTCCAAGAGTACAAAGACCACAAAAAGCACGAGACCAAATGCTATAATAAACCCGCCCAAAGCGGGATTTTGAGAAAATCTAGCGGTTGAATTTTTGAATTATGGTCTCATTCTTCTCCGGAGTCTAATATCATCATAAAGAGCACTCTGCAATTGTTTAAAAAAATTTAGAGGCTCCAAAAAAATCGACAGCAACTTAGATATTGAATTTATCGATACAAAGTTTTTTCAGTTTCGAAATTCTAAACTTCGTCTAAACCATTAGTTAAGTGTTTGGGTAGGCTCACATACCAGTGTAAGTATATGGTGCTCCTTGCTGTGACTACTATGACTTTGTGGAATCAAAAACTTTAAAATCTTAAGCACAATACACTTTAAACCCTAGAATACAAACCCAAACACTAAACAAAACATAACTAACTAGAGGTTTAGGTACTGAGTTAGTACTACAAGCTTTGTAGACGGTCAGTCGGGTCTTGAAAGGTTCACTCCTCAAGCTCCTTAGGTTGATAGAACGAGCTCTTGAAGTAGAACTTCCCGCGTCAAAGACGATCCACCCGAGAATACCGATTCAAGCGATAGTTTCAACCGAAGCGACTAAAGATCAAGTCTTGTTAGGACAAGAAGCTTAAGAGAGTGTAGTTTATGAAACAAGATGCTCTCTTTTAATCCTCAAAACTCAAGAAGAGAAAATGAGTTTGAAGAAGAATGAGATGGCTACTAGAGAAAAATCTCACAACTAGATGAAAAAACAACCATCACAAAAAATCTCATAGACCCTCATCTTATCTCTTCATGGAAAAAACAAAAGAGTGGATGGGCATAATGAGTCACAAGCCCGCACACGTCTTCATTAATAATGAAGAAAAGAGTGAGAGTGTAGCCACCTCATCAAGATATACATACACATACTAATACTTGTATGTGTATAATCAAGTATATCCTAACCCGTATTTATAATAAATACGTATACTGTATTTCTATCAAAATACGAATACCGTATTTGTACCGAAAATACAAAATACACGTATTCATATTTAGAAAGAAATACATGTATTGTATCAAAGCACAAATATCCATATTTATACAAATACACGTATTCGTATAAATACCGTATTCGTGTTAAAATACAAATATCCAAAACAGAGAAATATAATACTAGTATCAAAACTGGCTGTCTTTCAAACCTGCTGGTACTACTAAACCGTCCAATTAAAGCACGTGTATAAATACACGTGTTCTATCGAACACCTGAGCGTATCACTATACGCAAACAACACTGTTTCGCCTGAACCGGGAAACTCTCTGTATGGGACTCTAAAGACTTGACAATACGCTGGCAGTGGGTTTAACCACAAGCACGTCAGTGACACTAGCTGTACGTAACGGCTACCAAGGTATCTGTCGAAAGGAAAATTGGCAGGATAACTCGTCCGAAAACCCTACTGAGCATATGGTGACATTCTCCTTACAGTCTGGTCTGTTCGTCTAAGAGCATCGCATATCAGGCCTAAGGGGTTGTAAACGTCAGACCCCTAATAGCGCCACAAGTCATGTCGGTGTGGAGCCCAATACAACCTGAGAAACTACTGGTGTATCTGTTAGTGTATATGCCCTAGAGGCCATTATTGTATCATACTGGTTTGTATATTATTTAATGGAAGCTTGGGATATTCACAGTTGTATTGACAGTCTTACTCAAAATAGTAGTATGCTACTTGGTTTGTTTCTACTTCAATATGTGCATGTGTTTCTTTTAGCATATCCCTTATACATATTAGTGGAGCCCTTAGGATCTTTGCTTGATTACCAGCGTTGTGATGGCAGTCACACTAGTGGGGGCTGGGTAATCTATAAGCACATCCTTATACAGGTCCCTAGTCGTAGGATTATCGAGACGGGGCATCGATACTCCGGAGTAGACTAGTGTATACGCTTCTCATCCTAATAGGGGATATGGTCTGTCCCACAGCCATTAGTACGTCGTAGTGGAGATAGTATGCAGGTGCTCATTAGGTTACGAGTACACTGGACAGGACTCGTCGGGAACTATTGGTTGGTATTATACCTATTGTCGAGTAGCAGTTCCCAGGTGACATGAGTATAGCTTAGTCCGTCGACTTGACACTGCTGCTTCGCCTCGAGTGTGTTCCCACTGTACTTTGATTACTACCCTACCACGGCTCAAAAGAGTCATGCAAACAGGTAGTAGTTGGTTGCAGTCCCGAAGCACTTAGAGGAAGTGGCGGTTAGATAGGATTCGTCTCTCCCGGTATTGGGGGTTGATATCGTGATGTGTTCGGAGAGCCATTACACAAAGTCCTTGGCCAGGGCAAGCGAGATTTACTGGTAGGTATTCCAGTAGTTTCTCACGGTGTTTTGGGCTACACTCCGACACGACTTATACCGCTATTAGGGGTCTGACGTTTACCATCCCCCTAGGCCCGATATGCGATACTCTTAGACGAACAGACCGGACTGTACATACATTGTCTCATTCAGGCTCAGTAGGAGTTCGGATGGGTTTTCCTCATCGGCCTTCTTATCGACATCTACCTGGGGACCGTCGCGTGCAGCTAGTACCTCTTGCGGCCTATGGTTAAACCCACCGCCAGCGTAGTGTCGAGTCTTTAGAGTCCCACACAGAGAGTTTCCCTGCACTGGGCAAAAGGTGTAGAGGCCGTATGGTTTTACGGCAGGGCTTCGCTCACTTACATACAATTGTGCGCGTATGATGTTCGGGCGGATAATGCTAGTGGGCTTTGGTTTAAGCCGGATCCTAGTATTATATTGATGGATCAGTTTCGTCTCTTTGTATTCGTGTTTCTCGGAACACGAATGCGGGTATGTATACACAGATGTGAAGAGCACAGAAGGAGACACCTCATTAGGGTTTTGACAATTTACTTGATTAAAACAATTATGAGGTGGAGGAAAGTATTTATTATTTTTGTAAATGATAATTGTGGCATGGCTACTTGTTTTGACTACTTGACTTGGTTTGGCCATTTGACTTGGTTTGACCACTTGACTTAGTTTGACTCTTTGACTAGATATTTCTTGTGAGATATTTTGTGGCACTAGATATTTTTTTGTGAGATATTTTCTTGCCATGAGAGTTGTCAAGTCAAAGGATCCATCACATTTTCATTTGGATTATCATTTATCAAAAAACTTTCTCTTTCCTCAAGTGAGCTCTCATGCTAGCTCTTCTTCTTCTTCCTCACTAGAAAACCCTCAAGGTCTCATGAGTTGAGTAAATTAGGGTTTCAAGAGACAAATAAATCCATTTTCATACTCTACATCACCTAGGACATCAAGTTTGGCAAGCTTGTTGCCCTAGTTACCTTGGTTTTGAGGTGGAGCTCGGAATATAGACTCTCGGGTGGATCGTCTTCGACTTGAGGAGGCCGTGGAGGTTGCTACAATCCGGATCGATCCTTAGAGCCTACGTAGACGAGGAGGACAGCGATGAAGACCCGAAGGACAAGTATCATGAGGTATAACTTCGTATCCGAGTAGTTAAACCTCAAGTAGTTTGCTAGCTAGGGTTTATGAACGATCCTTGGTTCTAGTCGGTGTTGCGAAGCTCGTAAAAATCGTTTTTTGCAAATTCCGCCTCCCCGAGAACACGTGGGATGCGCAACATTGACTTACAGTGTTATCATATCCTCTCATAAACTTTAGATAGCTTGTAACGATGTTAGAATTCCACCGTTTTTGTACCCGGAAAACTGTCGACAAAAACAGTTTTCAAAAGTGATACTTTGAGTTGTTTGCGCACCCCGCGGGATCACGGTTTGAACCGAGAAGCTGTGGGGTGAAGCGTGCGCACCCCGGGGATACCCCGGTTGGAGGGGCCAACGGCCGGGAACACCCCCCAAGGCCACCAATTTGTGGAGTTGGGGGCTGCTGACCCGAGAGCACCAGAAACAGGTGCTCTCGGGTCTGTCCTCCTTTGGGGGCCACCTCATGGTGGCCCCCAGGGGTGGGCACCCCCACGAGTCCCTCCGCGAAGATTAGGACGGGTCTCGAGTTCGTTTCGACTCCCGGATTGGCTCAAAACTATCGATTTTGAAACATTAGCTCACTGGATTTTCAAGACTTAGAAAATTGTTTAAGTTTGCTAATTGCGTGCGGAATTCTATTATTGTTGTTACTTTACAAGCTCTTTGTTGTATATATGTGTTTCGAAACGTCGATTAGTCGGGGTTGCACATATCTATGATGATGTTGTGATGATTTGTGTATATGAACTTGTTGGATAGTCGTGGATGAATAGCCGGGGATGTGAGATGAGGGTTTTCATTATTTCATTCGATGTAAAATTTGTAAAGTGATGTGATATTATTTTTTCGGGGCACATCCGGGTTGAGGTTGTAGCCACCGTTGTATTATTTCTTATACTATTTTTGCTCTTAGGATAGACCCAAGGTGGGGTGCACAAACTACCGAGTACTTTGAAGTGCCGGGTGGCCTACTCACTTTGTTGAGGGAGGTTGCTTCACTACGGGGATTTGGCGGGTAGTTTGCCGCACCCGTAGGGGTCTAAGGTGGGGTTAGGCTATTCATCATGATCGTGGAATCCGTCTTTCGTTACAGGCTCAAATAAAACGCGGAATTCCTAGTATATCCAATGTATTCATCTGTGATCTGGAATGCCTATCATTGCGTCTGACGAATGGATATTATTATATATGTATTATATAATAGACGTTGCTTATGTTTTGCATCCGCGCTAGTCCAGCCCCCGCTCTGTCGTTAGTTAAGTAACCTAACGGGTGATTACGGGGCCCAGTGGCGAATGCGGATGGCATAAGCTTACGTTGTATTTTCGTTGTTTTCTGCAATGGTAGGTTAATTGATGGTACTGCATTACATTAATGCAAAGCAAACAAACCAAATCTGAATCGTTGGAACAAATTTTAAAACCACTCGGTTATTTTAAAACAGCAGACTTTTAAATGCGGAGCTTAAAACCACTCCTTTTAAAAGCTATCAGGTTCCATCGATTATATCAAGTTCACTACGTCCACGGTTTCGCCAAAACCATTTGTAGCCCTCCGTCATTTCATATGAATATTCAATTGTATTCAAGATATGTTTGTTGGCCTTAGTCAAGGCATAGTGATTGGTAGCTGCTGGGTATTCATATGTTGCATAGATAGATGCGTTGGTTTGGGACAGTCGTACTACTTTGTTGGCCTTAGTCAAGGGTATGTACGGGTGGGTTCAAATTAACCTGGACAATGACGGGTAGAACTTGACATGTGACTTATGATTTGTTGGCCTTGGTCAAGGTCATAAGAGCATGGGGCAAAAATCCATATCGGGAGTTTCTAAAGAAACTGAAACTTGCTAGTGATGCATACCATTTAGAGTTTGATAATATTGGTAGGATTCCTTCAGGGTTATCACACAATGATATTTGGATCCCGATCCTACTGTGAGTATCCGCTACTCCTCGGGACATTCTTTACTTAACGATCAATGCTATAAACCAAGTAGGTGTCTAGAACAGTGTTAGCGGGGCTACGTCTCTAGGGAAAAGAGGTTATTTAATTAAGGAGCTTCGCGAAAGCGTCTTAAAACCTCTCTTGAAGTACCGACACTAGCCTGGCTGAACGGTTAAGCAAGTATTGTATGGAGAGATTAATCCTGACTAATTCTTCTTTTATGGTTCGAGGAAGAATTCGAGAAACAGTGGGAGCCATCCTGTTTAGATAAATTAAAAACCAATCTAAACTTGCAAGAGCATCATGCTATGTGTTTTCTTCTCTCTCTCTTGCAGCGACCCCGTGACCAGACATAGGTTACATCTAGATATTAAAATGACTGAATCTGACTATAATGACTGGCAAAGGTCTGTCCAGATGTCCATTACCTATGACAAGCTGGACCACCTCATAACTACTCAAGCCCCCGCCGTCCCAGGTCCAGTTTCCGCCGTCGCGGATAAGGATATCTGTAAGACAAGGGAAAAGGATAGTGCGAATGCCAAGTGCCTCGTGTTGGCCTCAGTTGATGGTGTATACCAGAGCCAGCATGAGAAGATGGACTTAGTTTTCCTCCATAACAATGTTTTATATGGAGAGCAATCTCGTATCGCAAGATATGAGACCTCGAAGGAATTGCTTCAAGCGAGGTTGGCTGTCGGGTCATCTGTAGGGGACAACGTCCTTACAATGACTAGATATATTGATGAGCTCACGGACCTGGAGACCACGTTGGGAAGAAGGTCATATGCTGACTTGTTTCTACAGTCCCTACCATCTACATTTGCCCAGGGGAAGAAAGTTATACTTCCAGTTGAGGGCACCCTGAAGGAAACCAGGGTGACACCCACTCAGCTTATTGGGGAATCTTCCTCTTGTGCATCCAAGGCGAAAGTAAAGGGTGAGAAGAAGAAGACCACCACAAAGCCGATATGTGGTGTCAGTAAGGTAGAAGGACATAGAAGGGCAAAATTTATGGGCTAACAGTAGGGAAGGAAAGATGTTCCTATTGTTACGGGAAAGGGCTTTGGCAGAGGGATTACAGGGCTTTGAAAGCCAGAATCTAGGATCCGAAGCATGTTGTGGCTTTGACTTCGGGTGTGTTTGTAATAGAAAACTGTATGTCAATTAACTCTACTTCCTGGGTACTAGATACCGGATCAGGATCTCATATCTGTAATTCATTACAGGTTTTGAGAAACCATAGAGTTATCAGGTTAGGTGATATGACTCTCAGAGTTGCGAACGGAATGAGCGTGGACGCTGAATCCGTAGGGGAATATCATCTAGGATTGAAAAGTGGGCAGATATTGATTCTACGTAACTGTTTGTATATACCTAGTCTAGCTTGTAACATCATATATGTATCCTTACTTTCTAAGGAAGGATATGATTTTACATTTGTAAGCGATGTGGTCCACATCCACCTAAATCAAGTTTTGATTGGGTCAGGTACATTAGATAACAGAATATACGTATTAAATCAAGCTCAGGTTTTCAGTATCCAGAACACACTTAAAAGAAAGTCTCCGGAACTAAATCAGGCTTTCTCATGGCATTATAGACTTGGTCACATCAATGAAACACGGTTGACGAAGCTACATAGAGAGGGATATTTGGATCCGTTCGAATATCAGTCTTATGCAACATGTCAATCTTGTCTCATGGAAAAGATGACAAAGACTCCGTTCACGGGACACAGAGTAAGAGCGAGCGAGCTCTTGAGACTTATACACAGCGATGTATGTGGTCCAATGTCTACACATGCGCGAAGTGGTTATTCCTATTTCATTACTTTTACGGATGATTTCTTTAGGTATGGACATGTCTTCTTGATGAAGCATACATCCGAGGCCTTTGAGAAATTCCGGGAATATAAGAATGAAGTGGAAAAACAAACAAGCAAAAGTATCAAGACACTAAGATCTGATCGAGGTGGTGAATACTTATGTGCCGAGTTCCTGGAGTATCTAAAAGTGAATGGAATTCTCTCTCAGCTTACTTCTCTATACACGCCACAACACAATGGTGTATCGGAAAGGCGGAACAGAACCCTATTGGATATGGTTCCAACAATGATGAGTAAGGCTGAGTTGTCGCGATCCTTCTGGGGACATGCACTAGAATCAGCTGCATATCTTTTGAACCAGGTTCCTACTAAGTCAGTGCCTACCACACCATATCAGATGTGGAGTGGGAAGAAACCCTGTCTTAAACACTTTAAGACATAGGGATGTCCAGCTTTTGTCAAAAAGCAGCATGCGGACAAGCTCGAGCCACGGTCAGTACAGTGTAAGTTTCTGGGATACCCAAAGAACTCCAAGGGGTATCCTTTCTATTACGCAGAGGAGCAAAAGGTCTTTGTTTCTCATCATGCCTGCTTCTTGGAAACTAAATTTTTAGAAAATCAGATAGGTGGGAGCGCAATAGAACTGGAAGAAATTTCAGAACCACAAGCTATTACTGAAAGCTTGGTAGAACCAGAAATTTCAGAAGAACCGGACATCCCGCGCCACTCCGCAGAAGTATTAGGCAGTCTCATCCGCCCGAGAGATACTGCGGTTTTCTCATAGACGGGGATCGATAGGATTGCATCATTGACAATGATGAGCCTACTAGCTTCCCGCAAGCCATTCAGAGCGGCGACTCGGTAAAATGGCTGGATGCAATGCGGACCGAGATGGAGTTCATGTACACCAACAAAGTATGGACTTTGGACATTGCTACAGAAGGGGTAAAACCCGTTGGCTGCAAATAGATCTTCAGAAAGAAGATTGATGTAGATGGACAGGTTGAAACCTATAAGGCTAGACTTGTTGCAAAAGGTTTTCGTCAAAGACCTGGTTTGGACTATGATGAAACCTTTTCTCCAGTGGCTATGCTCAAATCCATTCGGATCCTTCTTGCCATTGCTGCCTTCCACGATTATGAGATCTGGCAGATGGACGTGAAGACGGCTTTTATAAATGGAAATTTGGAAGAGTACGTCTATATGGATCAACCAGAGGGTTTCATTCAGAGTGTGAGCAGCGGGAAAGTGTGCAAGTTGCTAAAGTCCATTTATGCACTAAAGCAGGCATCGCGGAGTTGGAACATCTGTTTTGATGATACGGTCAAAGAATTCGACTTTATCAAAAATCCAAATGAACCATGCATATATAGTAAGAATGTAGGGAGAAACGTGGTATTCCTCGTCTTGTACGTGGATGACATTCTCTTGATAGGAAATGATATTCCTATGCTACAATCAGTCAAAGTAATCTTGTCACAGAGGTTCTCCATGAAGGACCTGGGTGATGCCTCCTACATTCTGGGGATCCAGATCTATCGTGATAGATCTAAACGGATGTTGGGAATTTCACAGTCCAGGTACATTGACACCATACTGAAAAGATTCAGTATGGAAGATTCAAAGCGTGGTAATCTACCAGCTTGTCACGGAATCACCCTCTCCAAAGAGATGTCTCCAAAGACTGATTTGGAAAGGGCTCGCATGTCATCTATACCCTACGCTTCTGCGGTAGGCTCTATAATGTATGTGATGTTGTGTACCAGACCAGATGTAGCCTACGCATTGAGCGTTGTAAGCCGGTATCAGTGAAACCCAGGAGAGAAGCGTTGTATAGCAATAAAGAACATTCTCAAGTACCTGAGAAGGACTAAGGAGATGTTCTTGGTGTATGGCGGAAAATACCTCCAGATCGAGGCCTTTGCTGACTCCAGCTTCCAGAGTGACAAGGATGACTCCAAGTCCATGTCGGGTCATGTCTTTACCCTCAATGGAGGGCCGGTCTGTTGGAAGAGCTCCAAGCATGACACCATTGCAGAATCGACGATGGAAGCAGAGTACATAGATGCTTGCGATGCCGCAAAAGAAGCTGTCTGGATGAAGAAGTTCCTCACAGAACTTTAGGTGGTTCCGACCATTGTTGATCCAATACCTCTGTATTGTGACAACAACGGCGCTATAGCTTTAGCGAAGGAACCCAGGTCCCATCAGAAGTCCAGACACATTTTGAGGCGGTACCACCTGATCAGGGAGATCGTAGATCGCCGGGAGATCGAGATGAGGAGAGTAGATACGGAGAATAACACTGCAGATCTACTCACGAAGGCCATCCCTCAGACACAGTTCGAGCGGCTGATCGAGATGATAGGTCTACGATACGCCAGTACATGGCCTTAGTGCAAGTGGGAGATTGTTAGTGTATATTCCCTAGATGCCATTATTGTATCATACCGGTTTGTATATTACTTAATGGAAGCTTAGGATATTCACAGTTGTATTGACAGTCTTGCTCAAAATAGTAGTATGCTACTTGGTTTGTTTCTACTTCAATATATGCATGTGTTTCTTTTAGCATATCGCTTATACATATTAGTGGAGCTCTTAGGATCTTTGCTTGATTACCAGCGTTGTGATGGCAGTCACACTAGTGGGGGCTGGGTAATCTACAAGCACATCCTTATACAGGTCCCTAGTCGTAGGATTATCGAGACGGGGCATCGATACTCCGGAGTAGACTAGTGTATACGCTTCTCATCCTAATAGGGGAGATGGTCTGTCCCACAACCATTAGTACGTCGTACTGGAGATAGTATGCAGGTGCTCGTTAGGTTACGAGTACACTGGACAGGACTCGTCGGGAACTGTTGGTTGGTATTATACCTATCGTCGGATAGCAGTTCCCAGGTGACATGTGTAAGTACACGGTATCATCCCGGCCGTCTAACAGACACCAAATGCGGAACAAAAACTTTTTACAATTGGCGCTATCGCATACTATAACCCGGATCTGCCATTAAAGCTAAACTAACTAACTACAAAGTGGGTAGAAATGTTATACCGAACGATCCGAGTCCTTCAGTCTTCAACCATCATCCCACGTTTTGTTGCGGCTGCTCCGATCTCCTGAAACTCCAGTCTTCTCGTCCAGGTGGCACCACGTCGACGGATCTTTAAACGGGCTCCCGCCTCTTAACCGAGGCAACTCGATCATCAAGTTTGCTAAAAGAGATGACCAAGATTGATGTAGAGAATGAGTAGAACACTTTATCTCGTTACGTCCAAAGCTATGGACGAACGGTTAATGAAGTTGCCTTTTGGATCAAAATGAAATGAGAAACTAGGCTATCTAATTTCCATGAATCTATAACCTTAATCTTTTTTCCAAAAACAACCATCATTCTCACATGAGAGGGGGCCGGCCACTTATAGATGAGGGGGAGGTGAGTGTAGGAGGGGGAAGGTGACCATAAAGCAAAAGATCTTAATCAAAATATCCTATGCATTACAAAATCTCATTAATGCAAAATCCACCTTGCATAAAACAATAAATGCACTAAGCCACCTCACATAACACCTCACCATCTTCTAGAAGCTCACTCATAACTCACCTCATGACTCACCTTCATGAAGAAAAGATAAATCCGTATTTAACCGAATGTCAAATAAGGGTGATAGAAAACTGGCAACTTCCAAAAGCGATCCCGAAACGAATTTCAGGATAACCCCGTAACAGTATAAACATACCCGCATTTGTATTACGACCGAATACAAATGAAACTGAGACAAAGATATTATATCTACACAGTATAATACTCGGATCTGGCTTAAACCAAAGCCCACCAGTATTATCTGCCCGAAATATGACACGTGCGTAAACGCACGTGCATTTTCCGAACCCTGCCATAAAACCATACGGCCTCTACAACGTTTCGCCCGAACTTGGGAAACTGTCTGTGGGGGACTCTAATGACTCATCAACACACTGGCACTGGGTATAACCACTAGCACGTCAGAGGTACAAGCTGTACGTAACGGTTGCCTATGTATTGATTGGAAGGGAAGCTGACGAGCGAACTCATCCATAAACCCTACTGAGCCTGACAGTGACAATATCCGTACAGTCTGGTCCGTTCGTCTAAAGAGTATCGCATATCGAGTCTATGGGGTGGATAAAGTCAGACCCCTAATAACGCGATAAATCGTGTCGGCATGAAGCCCATCACCATCTGAGAAACTACTGATCCAAATCAGTAATTCTTTACTACCTCGGCCGAGGATTTCTAGTGATGGCCACCCGTGCACTGTGCGACATCAACCCCCAATACAGGGAGAGACGAATCCCCGACGATCCGCTCAGTGCCTCCATATGGCTCGGGACTGTACCCAAAAAATACCTGTTTGCACGTCTCCTTTGAGCGTGGTAGGGTAGAAATCAAAGCATAGTGGGAACTCACACGAGACAAATGACGATCTCAGGTCGACAGACTAACCTGTACACATGTCACCAAGGAACTGCTATTTGACGATATATATAATACCAAATAGCATGTTCCCGGCGGGTCCTGTCCGGTGTACTCAATGAGCACCTGTATACATCTTAGGTGAACCAACTGACACCAATGGCTTGTGAGACCGGCCACCGCCCCTCGTTGGGGTCTCGACTGTATACACTAGTCTACTCTGGAATATCGATGCCCTGTCTCGAAACTCCTACGACTACGGACACTTTTAAGGATGTTCTTACAGACCCCAGCTCCCACGTATATGATCGCCATCATACTGCTGGCAGTCAAGTAAGAATCCTATGGGCTCTATCAACATGCAATAGTGAACTAAAGCATGTATACGATGATAAAGACAAACCGGATAGCATACTATCATCTCGAGTAAGACAGTCATGTCGGTATAGGTCCTCCCTCAATCATTGCAATCACGTACCTGCGATCCAATAATTGACTTAGAGGGCACTATATCCAACAATCTCCCACTTGCACTTAAGGCTATTATTGCGATGACGCATACCCATAGCCTCAGTGAGTGGATCTGCCCTGATGTTTCTTTCTATGTCTCTCTTAATCTCAAGTTCGCGGAGAAAGCCATCTCCCGAATCGAGTAATACCTGTCTTAGAATATGTCTGGATATCTGATGGGACCTAGTTCATAAATGAACTCTAAATCCAAACTTCTTAGACTGTAGTGATCACTAAACCTAATCAGTATCTAGCACCATGCCTTCCACAGTATCCTCTTGGACCACCTGTCCATAATACTGTCGCTCGTCAGAAGGAAAACTATAACTCTGACAATCACTCTGTCATCCAGGTCACCTTGGAAGCATGGAATGATAACCGTCTCCCGAAGGAGGCTGCCATTATCAAATCCATAGAACATCCATTCATGTTCTAAAACTGCTTCCTAATGTTTCTCCAGGATTGGATTAATATAAACTTATCGCATCTAGTGCAAAAACAACATCTGGTGTGGTACTTGACATCTCACGATTGACTCAATTGCCTAAGCAAGTGATCTGCCAATCATGCACATCCCTCTCCCATTCAGTCTGTAAGACACCTTTAGAGGGGGTGACTCCATCATCTGCAGGTACACCACCATGCCAGGTGTCACCTATTCTAAAATACTATTAGAATACAGTCAAAGTACCCACATTGGGAAACTACCCAAATCTAGATCTAAAACCATAGATCTAGTATCCAGAATGTCAGATATTATATCTATATCCTGTATGAAGAAACAACCGTGTAACGACCACAGTATAACCGAACGTAGTATAGGAATTTTACTTCCTACTCTGTGTATGTCATCCAAATACCAGGACATTACACCCTACTACCTTCTTAATAGATCCATCCCCTATTCTGATGAGGTCAAAGCCATGATTGTTACATCAAAATTAGATGATCTTATCTCCGCTATATCTGCTCAAGCCTATAAATAGACATAAGCTACTTGTCCACTATGCTTCCGCTGCTCCCACTGACCACAACAACCCTCTGGCAGAATAATATATACGTGTACTTCAAAACTAGTTTAGAACGACGCTATACATATCCTCCTGCCGGGTCTCATAGTCTGGAACAACAGTAGTGTCAAGTCTGGGTAAACAAGAACCTCCCTGTCACCGTCCTTGAGGCTACCGGAGTACCTCTCGGGTGTCTAAGGTTACCCACCATATCTGCGGAGTGGCTATTGGAATGTCAAACCTGATTGAATATAAAGGTCCTATTAAATTTTCCGTAATCGTTTGCGGTTCTGAAATCACTTCCAGTTCTACCATACTCCCACTACTGTTTTCTGAAAAAATCCATTTTACTAAAACTGTGGCGAGTCAAGAACAATATCACTATTGATCTTCCAGATGGTAGAAAATCAACCCTCGTCAATGCCAGGGTCAACCCACAAACAGCCATTACAGAAACGTGCCTTGATCTATCCAGTGTCTGGTTTTAAGCATAAGCTGGACAACTCCCTGTATCTTAACATCGTTAAGATATGAACCATTCTATATACAATATAGAAATAGAGGCACTAATTTAATTGGAACCAGATTCAAATCATGCAGCTGTCTCCAGTGCATATCAACTTAATGGAAAGTGGCTACTCAGCATTACTCAACTTAGGAATCCATCCAATTATGAGTAACCTGAAAGAGAAACGAGTTTCTCAAAACCATTATTATCAACTGAATACCAATCACAAGAATCTACATCTTCGATCTCTTTGAAGAATCCCGATACTTGCGATACCTGGTTCTCTATTTTATTCTTATACCCACAAATTCTCAAAACTTAGACATTGTATTTCTACGAAACACTTGTCTAAAAACTAGAGAAGTCACAAGTAAACAGAACATAGTACGAGGACCAACCCCTTTGTCCTGACAGACATTGGACAACATAAAATACTCTGTATAAGTACGCTGAGTTGAATAACTCAAAACCTGTGCATCGTAGGTTAAAAACTGTACTTATGGTTAAGAACTACTCCGTTGTTCAATGCTCCTTATCCAATCGTCAACTGATATAGGTAAATGTCACAGACATAATTTCAAAAAGTTATATCTCACTTTATAAAAATAAACGTACAGATATATCATTTTGAAATGGGTGCACAACAACGGATACTCAAAACCAAATACATGTCGTCTGGCATAAACTCAGGCAACTTCCTCAAATATCACCAATTACAACGAATTCCGATATAATGAGGATGATTACCTAATTCCCAATAAGTTACTCCCACTCATCATCTGTAAAACCATACAGATATGAGAATGAAACCTGGTAAATACATACCCTGGAGTAAGTATCTAATCGGGAAAACAATTTTCCTTTAACAATCCACTGAAACATGAAAATGTTTCGTAGGGGTATCCTGGTATTTCTAGTAATGCCTCTTCCATAATCTTATTCATGATTTTAACCGTATATTTCTTTGGCTTCTCTCCAGATCTCTTTATTTGTCTTTAGTTTTTACCTTCTGTACACCATCGTTAGGCTAAATGGTTTTCTTCCTTCCCTACCGTTCGGCACCAGCCTATGGCTTGGAAGAAGACTATCCAGTAAGCATAATAGGTGTACTCTCCTAATCCTAGGAGTACTCGCAACTTGAGAGAAGGTGATGTTAAAAGACAACTGAATAATACCTTATTCTATTTCTCCCGAACTGGGAAAAAAGCAAAGGTGAAATAGGAGTGGCGATGAAGTACGTGGTTTGGTCGTAAATGTTTAGCAGTCGCAATTTACTTTGCCCTCTTTCTAATCCCTTTAATTTTGTCTTTAGTTAATACCTTCTATACACTCTACTTAGGCTAATTGGTTTTCTTCATTCCCTACCTTTTGGCACCTGCCTATGGTTTGGAATAAGACTATCCAATAAGCGTAATAGGTGTACTCTCCTAGACTAAGGAGCCCTCGCAACCTGAGAGAAGGTGATAATAAAAGACAACTGAATAAACCAATTCTATTTCTCCTGAACCTGGATCCATCCTCGAAGAAGTCCCTTCGAGTTCGTATATAACCATACGATGGATCTATCCAATGGAAGTGGATGTCCGTAGTAATACGGGGTGTTCTAAGAAATACAAAGGGTAAAAGAAGGAGCGACAATGACTTATGCAACTATAGACAATCCAAAAGCCAGTATTTTAAGAAGGTTCGGTCAACTTGGTCACTGAGTCATAGTCTAGGGTCGGTCAAAGGTCGCTGCCAAAGAGAGAGAGAGAAAAGAAACACTCTGCGTGCATTCTAACCTAGATCAGAATAGTTATCACTTTATCTAATCAGGAAACCTCCCACTGTAATCTCAAATTCTCCTCCAAACCTTAAAGAAGAATTAGTCGGTATCACCCGAAGAGTAAACCAACTCATCAGTGAGAATCGGGATCCAACTATCATCGCATGATAACTTGATGGAAGCCACTCAAGTTATCACACTCCAGAAGGTATGCGCATGCCTGGCAAGTTTCCTGTATGTTTGAAACCCCCGATATGATTTTTTCCTCATGCTCTTATGACCTTGACGAAAGCCAACAAATCATAAGTCACATGTCAAGTTCTACCCGTTATTATCCAGGTTAATTTGAACCCACCCGTATATACCCTTGACGAAAGCCAACAAGGTAATACGACTGTCCCAAACCAACGCATCTATCTATGCTACAAATGAATACCCCAGCAGCTACCAAACACTATGCCTTGACGAAAGCCAACAAACATAGCTTGAATACTACTGACCATCCATAAGATACGACGGAGGGCTACGACTGGTTTTTGGCGAAAAACCTTTAACGTAATGAACTTGATCTCGTTGAAGGAACCTGATAGCTTTTTATAAAAATATAGTAGCGAAAACCTTTGCTAAAGAGGTCACTCCCGGTGAAGGGATCTCGGCTCTTTCCTCGTGGAATGAGGTGCAGGATATTCCAACTGAATACCGCGATGCAAAACAACTTGTAATCGACTATATTGAAGTTATTACCCTGACGTAAACTTCTGCCCAAGGGGTCACTCCCGGTGAAGGGATCTCGGCCCTTGCCTCGTCGAATGAGGTGCAGGATATTCCAACTGATTACCGCTATGCAAAACAAAAGTAAACATATTTGTAATAACACCTTTTAAAATTTGTTCCAACAACATCAAATATAGGTTTTTTTTTCTTGCATTGATAAGAATCAACGCAGTCCCATCAATCAATCACACCAGAAAAGAACGAAAAATAAAATGTACATATATCCCATCCGCATTCGCCACAGGGTCCCATCATCACCCGTTAGGTTACTTAACTAACGACAGAGCGGGGACTGGACTAGCGCGGGTGTAAAACATATACAACATCTAATAGTATATATACCAATATACAATAATCGCTCCAGGCGTGATATTATGCAACATTACAGAAAAGTAATAAGCATCACAGAACAATACAGATAATCTGGGATCCCCGGGTTTCACAGAGCCGCTACTGAAACCCGACGTTCCCCTGGTCGTGTGGATAGCCTGTGCAATGAAACCTAGACCCCTACGGGTGCGGCAAGTTACCCGCCAAAACCTGAAGCGAGGCAGCCCCTTACAACAAAACGAATGGACCACCCGGCACTTCACGGAATCCGGTAACTTGAGCACCCCTCCTTGGGTCAACCTGTACCCCCTACGAGTACGGCGAATAGTCTGCCAATTCTAGAGTGAGGTCCCTCTGCCTCTCAAAGCCATGGGATACGGACCCGTTGCCCTCCAGAACCCGGCTATCCGTGCACTCCTTCGCGGGATAAACCTAGTACAGAAATAAAAATATGTATAACGGGTACATCGACCTCAACTCGGTCGTGCCCCAAAAGAATATTATACAAACAGGCAGCAATGACAGTCCACATGTTGGACGCTCGTCCTGCAATATCAAATGTACAAATAAATCCAAACTGCACTGCCATTGCACACTGCTATCCACCACGACAAATCCACAACATCACAGTACAACACAGAACATCAACGCGAATGTCACGTTCTCAAATCCGTCTAAAAAAGCTATAGCAATTAGACGCAATTTACCTCTCGAATGACATTCCCGGTCGGAGATATAATATAAGTACTGTAAACTAACACGTTTAAATTTCGATCGACCAAATATCCCAAAGTGGGCCCTATAAACATCTGCTGTACAGTAATAAAAACTGGGCCCAAAAGAATATACCAAAAACCACAATTTCCCAAAACAAACACACTGGAAAAAATTGGATCACTGTTCCCACATACTGGCCGCGGTTCCGCGGTCAAACCCTAGCTTTGACCGCAGATCCGCGGCGGTACTGTGGGATCACGTGCCCAAATTTTACCAGAATGCTTAAAAAAGCCTGCTATGTTTTCTGTGATATGTAAAATAATTTTTAGACTTGATTTAAAATCGACATAAAGTTTTGCACTGAAAAATGTGATTTTCGAAATTCTGTTCGATCGATATTTTAAACGTGTTAGCACAAGTTAGTAAAGCTTAATGGTGAGGCTATGATACCACTGTAAGTCCACGGTAGCGCCCCGGTCGTCTAACAGACGCCAAATGCGGAACAAAAACTTTTACAACTGGCGCTATCGTGTACTATAACCCGGATCTGCCATTAAAGCTAAACTAACAAACTAGAAATGTTATACCGAACGATCCGCGTCCTTCGGTCTTCAACCATCATCCCACGTTTTGTTGCGGCTGCTCCAATCTCCTGAAACTCCAGTCTTCTCGTCTAGGTGGCACCACGTCGACGGATCTTTAAACGGGCTCCCGCCTCTGAACCGAGGCAACTCGATCATCAAGTTTGCTAAAAGAGATGACCAAGATTGATGTAGAGAATGAGTAGAATACTTTGTCTCGTTACGTCCAAAGCTATGGACGAAGGGTTAATGAAGTTGCCTTTTGGATCAAAATGAAATGAGAAACTAGGCTATCTAATTTCCATGAATCCATAACCTTAATCTTTTTTCCAAAACCAACCATCATTCTCACATGAGAGGGGGCCGACCACTTATAGATGAGGGGGAGGTGAGTGTAGGAGGGGGAAGGTGACCATAAAGCAAAAGATCTTAATCAAAATATCCTAAGCATTAAAAAATCTCATTAATGCAAAATCCAACTTGCATAAAACAATAAATGCACTAAGCCACCTCACATAACACCTCACCATCTTCTAGAAGCTCACTCATGACTCACCCTCATGAAGAAAAGATAAATCCGTATTTAACCGAATGTCAAATACGGGTGATAGAAAACTGGAAACTAGGAACTTCCAAAAAGCGATCCCGAAACGAATTTCAGGATAACCCCGTAACAGTATAAACATACCCGCATTTATATTACGACCGAATACAAATGCAACAGAGGCAAAGATATTATATCTACACAGTATAATACTCGGATCCGGCTTAAACCAAAGCCCATCAGTATTATCTGCCCGAAATATGACACGTGCGTAAACGCACGTGCATTTTCCGAACCCTGCCATAAAACCATACGGCCTCTACAACGTTTCGTCCGAACTTGGGAAACTGTCTGTGGGGGACTCTAATGACTCATCAACACACTGGCACTGGGTATAACCACTAACACGTCAGAGGTACAAGCTGTACGTAACGGTTTCCTATGTATTGATTAGAAGGGAAGCTGACGAGCGAACTCATCCATAAACCCTACTAAGCCTGACAGTGACAATATCCGTACAGTCCGGTCCGTTCTTCTAAAGAGTATCGCATATCGAGTCTAGGGGGGTGGATAAAGTCAGACCCCTAATAACGCGATAAATCGTGTCGGCATGAAGCCCATCACCATCTGAGAAACTACTGATCCAAATCAGTAATTCTCCACTATCTCGGCCGAGGATTTCTAGTGATGGCCACCCGTGCACTGTGCGACATCAACCCACAATACCGGGAGAGACGAATCCCCGACGATCCGCTCAGTGCCTCCATGTGGCTCGGGACTGTACCCAAAAAATACCTGTTTGCACGTCTCCTTTGAGCGTGGTAGGGTAGAAATCAAAGCACAGTGGGAACTCACACGAGACAAATGATGATCCCAGGTCGACAAACTAACATGTACACATGTCACCAAGGAACTGCTATCTGACGATATATATAATACCAACTAGCATGTTCCCGGCGAGTCCTGTCCGGTGTACTTAATGAGCACCTGTATACATTTTAGGTGAACCAACTGACACCAATGGCTTGTGAGACCGGCCACCGCCCGTCGTCGGGGTCTCGACTGTATACACTAGTCTACTCTGGAGTATCAATGCCATGTCTCGAAACTCCCATGACTAGGGACACTTTTAAGGATGTGCTTACAGATCCCAGCTCCCACGTATATGATCGCCATCATACTGCTGGCAGTCAAGCAAGAATCCTATGGGCTCTATCAACATGCAATAGTGAACTAAAGCATGTATATGATGATAAAGACAAACCATATAGCATACTATCATCTCGAGTAAGACAGTCATGTCGGTATAGGTCATCCCTCAATCATTGCAATCACGTACCTGCGATCCAATAATTGACTTAGAGGGCATTATATCCAAAAACATGAGTATAGCTTAGTACGTCGACTTGACACTGCTGCTTCGCTTCGAGTGTGTTCCCACTGTACTTTGATTACTATCCTACCACGGCTCAAAAGAGTCGTGCAAACAGGTAGTAGTTGGGTGCAGTCCCGAAGCACTTGGAGGCAATGGCGGTTAGATAGGATTCGTCTCTCCTGGTATTGGGAGTTGATATCGTGCTGTGTTCGGAGAGCCATTACATAAGGTCCATGGCCAGGGCAAGCGAGATTTACTGGTAGGTGTTCCAATAGTTTCTCAGGGTGTTTTGGGCTACACTCCGACACGACTTATACCGCTATTAGGGGTCTGGCGTTTACCACCCCCTAGGCCCGATATGCGATACTCTTAGACGAACAGACCGGACTGTACAGAGATTGTCATATTCAGGCTCAGTAGGAGTTCGGATAGGTTTTCCTCATCGGCCTTCTTATCGACATCTACCTAGGGACCGTTACATGCAGCTAGTACCACTTGCGGCCTGTGGTTAAATCCACTGTCAGCGTAGTGTCGAGTCTTTAGAGTCCTACACAGAGAGTTTCCCTGCACTGGGCAAAAGGTGTAGAGGCCGTATGGTTTTACGGCAGGGCTTCGATCACTTACATACACTTGTGCGCGTATGATGTTCGGGCGGATAATACTAGTGGGCTTTGGTTTAAGCCGGATCCTAGTATTATATTGATGGATCAGTTTCGTCTCTTTGTATTCGTGTTTCTCGGAACACGAATGCGGGTATGTATATACGGATGTGAGGAGCACAGAAGGATACACCTCATTAGGGTTGACCATTTACTTGATTAAAACAATTATGAGGTGGAGGAAAGTATTTGTTATTTTTGTAAATGATAATTGTGGCATTGCTATTTGTTTTGACTACTTGACTTGGTTTGGCCATTTGACTTGGTTTGACCACTTGACTTAGTTTGACTCTTTGACTAGATATTTCTTGTGAGATATTTTGTGGCACTAGATATTTTTTTGTGAGATATTTTCTTGCCGTGAGAGTTTTCAAGTCAAGGGAGCCATCACATTTTCATTTGGATTATCATTTATCAAAAAACCTTCTCTTTCCTCAAGTGAGCTCTCCTGCTAGCTCTTCTTCTTCTTCCTCACTAGAAAACCTTCAAGGTCTCATGAGTTGAGTAAATTAGGGTTTCAAGAGATAAATAAATTCATCTTCATACTCTACATCACCTAGGACATCAAGTTTGTCAAGCTTGTTGCCCTAGTTACCTCGGTTTTGAGGTGGAGCTCGGACTATAGACTCTTGGGTGGATCGTCTTCGACTCGAGGAGGCCGTGGAGGTTGCTACGATCCGGATCGATCCTTGGAGCCTATGTAGACGAGGAGGACAGCGATAAAGACCTGAAGGACAAGTATCGTGAGGTATAACTTCATATCCGAGTAGTTAAACCTCAAGTAGTTTGCTAGCTAAGGTTTATGAACGATCCTTGGCTCTAGTCGGTGTTGCGAAGCTCATAAAAATCATTTTTTGCAAATTCCGCCTCCCCGCGAACACATGGGGTGCGCAACATTGACTTACAGTGGTATCAGAGCCTCTCATAAACTTTAGATAGCTTGTAACGTTGTTAGAATTCCGCCGTTTTTGTCGCCGAAAACTGTCGACAAAAACAGTTTTCAAAAGTGATACTTTGAGTTGTTTGCACACCCCGCGGGCTCACGATTTGAACCGAGAAGCCGTGGGGTGAAGCGTACGCACCCTGGGGATACCCCGGGGGGAGGGGCCAATGGCCGGGAACACCCCCCAAGGCCACCAATTGGTGGCCTTGGGGGCTGCTGACCCGAGAGCACCAGAAACAGGTGCTCTCGGGTCTGTCCTCCTTTGGGGGTCACCTCATGGTGGCCCCTAGGGGTAGGCACCCTCTTGAAGCCCCCCATTCGACGTCTTATCATGTGTCTTCATCTCCGCGAAGATTCGTACGGGTTTTGAGTTCGTTTCGACTCCCGGATTGGCTCAAAACTATCGATTTTGAAACATTAGCTCACTGGATTTTCAAGACTTGGAAAATTGTTTAAGTTTGATAATTGCATGCGGAATTCTACTGTTGTAGTTACTTTACAAGCTCTGTGTTGTATATATGTGTTTGGAAACGTCGACTAATTGTTATACGTCGATTAGTCGGGGTTGCACATATCTGTGATGATGTTGTAATGATTTGTGTATACGAACTTGTTGGATCATCGTGGATGAATAGCCGGGGATGTGAGATAAGGGTTTTCATTCTTTCATTCGATGTAAAATTTGTAAAGTGATGTAATATTATTTTTGCGGGGCACATCCGGGTTGAGATTGTAGCCACCGTTGTATTATTTCTTTTACTGTTTTTGCTCCTAGGATAGACCCAAGGTGGGGTGCACAAACTACCGGGTACTTTGAAGTGCCGAGTGGCCTACTCACTTTGTCGAGGGAGGTTGCTTCACTTCGGGTATTTAGCGGGTAGTTTGCCGCACCCGTAGGGGTCTAAGGTGGGGTTAGGCTATTCATCACGACCGTGGAATCCGTCTTTCGTTACAGGCTCAAACGAAACGCGGAATTCCTAGTATATCCAATGTGTTCATCTGTGATCTGGAATGCCTATCATTGCGTCTGAAGAATGGATATTATTATATATGTATTATATAATAGACGTTGCTTATGTTTTGAATCCGCGCTAGTCCAGCCCCCTCTCTGTCGTTAGTTAAGTAACCTAACGGGTGATGACGGGGCCCAGTGGCGAATGAGGATGGCATAAGCGTACGTTGCATTTTCGTTGTTTTCTGCAATGGTAGGTTAATTGATGGGACTGCATTACATTAATGCAAAGCAAACAAACCAAAACTGAATCGTTGGAACAAATTTTAAAACCACTCGGTTATTTTAAAACAACAGACTTTTAAATGCGGAGCTTAAAACCACTCCTTTTAAAAGCTATCAGGTTCCATCAATTATATCAAGTTCACTACGTTCACGGTTTCGCCAAAACCATTCGTAGCCCTCCGTCATTTCATATGAATATTCAATAGTATTCAAGCTATATTTGTTGGCCTTAGTCAAGGCATAGTGATTGGTAGTTGCTGGGTATTCATATGTTGCATAGATAGATGCGTTGGTTTGGGACAGTCATACTACTTTGTTGGCCTTAGTCAAGGGTATGTACGGATGGATTCAAATTAACCTGGACAATGACGGGTAGAACTTGACGTGTGACTTATGATCTGTTGGCCTTAGTCAAGGTCATAAGAGCATGGGGCAAAAATCCACATCGGGAGTTTCTAAAGAAACTAAAACTTGCTAGTGATGCATACCATTTAGAGTTTGATAATGTTGGTAGGATTCCTTCAGGGTTATCACACAATGATATTTGGATCCCGATCCTACTGTGAGTATCCGCTACTCCTCGGGACATTCTTCACTTAACGATCAATGCTATAAACCAAGTAGGTGTCTAGAACAGTGTTAGCGGGGCTACGCCTCCAGGGAAAAGAGGTTATTTAATTAAGGAGCTTCGCGAAAGCGTCGTAAAACCTCTCTCGAAGTACCGACACTAGCCTGGCTGAACGGTTAAGCAAGTATTGTACGGAGAGATTAATCCTGACTAATTCTTCTTTTATGGTTTGAGGAAGGATTCGAGAAACAGTGGGAGCCATCCTGTTTAGATAAATTAAAAACCAATCTAAACTTGCAAGAGCATCATGCTATGTGTTTTCTTCTCTCTCTCTTGCAGCGACCCCGTGACCAGACATAGGTTACATCTAGATAATAAAATGACTGAATCTGACTATAATGACTGGCAAAGGTCTGTCCAGATGTCCATTACCTATGACAAGATGGACCACCTCATAACTACTCAAGCCCCCGCCGTCCCAGGTCCAGTTTCCACCGTCGTGGATAAAGATATCTGTAAGACAAAGGAAAAGGACAGTGCGAATGCCAAGTGCCTCGTGTTGGCCTCAGTTGATGGTGTATACCAGAGCCAGCACGAGAAGATGGACTTAGTTTTCCTCCATAACAATGTTTTATATGGAGAGCAATCTCGTATCGCAAGATATGAGACCTCGAAGGAATTGCTTCAAGCGAGGTTGGCTGTCGGGTCATCTGTAGGGGACAACGTCCTTACAATGACTAGATATATTGATGAGCTCACGGACCTGGAGACCACGTTGGGAAGCAGGTCATATGCTGACTTGTTTCTACAGTCCCTACCATCTACATTTGCCCAGGGGAAGAAAGTTATACTTCCAGTTGAGGGCACTCTGAAGGAAACCAGGGTGACACCCACTCAGCTTATTAGGGAATCTTCCGTTTGTGCATCCAAGGCGAAAGCAAAGGGTGAGAAGAAGAAGACCACCACAAAGCCGATATGTGGTGTCAGTAAGGTAGAAGGACAGGGAAGGGCAAAATTTCTTGGCTAACAGTAGGGAAGGAGGGATGTTCCCATTGTTACGGGAAAGTGCATTGGAAAAGGGATTACAGGGCTTTGAAAGCCAGAATCCAGGATCCGAAGCATGTTGTGGCTTCGACTTCAGGTGTTTTTGTAATAGAAAACTGTATGTCAATTAACTCTACTTCCTGGGTATTAGATACCGGATCAGGATCTCATATCTGTAATTCATTACAGGTTTTGAAAAACCGTAGAGTTATCAGGTTAGGTGATTTGACTCTCAGAGTTGCGAACGGAATGGGCGTGGACGCTGAATCCGTAGGGGAATATATTCTAGGATTGACAAGTGGGCAGATATTGATTCTACGTAACTGTTTGTATATACCTAGTCTAGCTTGTAACATCATATCTGTATCCTTACTTTCTAAGGAAGGATATGATTTTACATTTGTAAGCGATGTGGTCCACATCCACCTAAATCAAATTTTGATTTGGTCAAGTACATTAGATAACGGAATATACGTATTAAATCAAGCTCAGGATTTCAGTGTCCAGAACACACTTAAAAGAATGTCTCCGGAACTAAATCGGGCTTTCTCATGGCATTGTAGACTAGGTCACATCAATGAAACACGGTTGACGAAGCTACATAGAGAGTGATATTTGGATCCGTTAGAATATCAGTCTTGTGCAACTTGTCAATCTTATCTCTTGGGAAAGATGACAAAGACTCCGTTCACTGGACACGGAGTAAGAGCGAGCGAGCTCTTGGGACTCATACACAACGATGTATGTGGTCCAATGTCTACACATACGCGAAGTGGTTATTCCTATTTCATTACTTTTACGGATGATTTCTCTAGGTATGGACATGTCTTCTTGATGAAGTATAAATCCGAGACCTTTGAGAAATTCCGGGAATATAAGAATGAAGTAGAAAAACAAACAGGCAAAAGTATCAAGACACTAAGATCTGATCGAGGTGGTGAATACTTAAGTGCCGAGTTCCTGGATTATCTAAAAGAGAATGGAATTCTCTCTCAGCTTACTCCTCCATACACGCCACAACACAATGGTGTATCGGAAAGGCGGAACAAAAACCTATTGGATATGGTTCGTTCAATGATGAGTATGGCTGAGTTGCCGCGATCCTTCTGGGGACATGCACTAGAATCAGCTGCATATCTTTTGAACCAGGTTCCTACCAAGTCAGTGCCTACCACACCATATCAGATGTGGAGTGGGAAGAAACCCTGTCTTAAACACTTTAAGACATGGGGATGTCCAGCTTTTGTCAAAAAGCAGCATGCGGAAAAGCTCGAGGCACGATCAGTACAGTGTAAGTTTGTGGGATACCCAAAGAACTCCAAGGGGTATCTTTTCTATTACGCAGAGGAGCAAAAGGTCTTTGTTTCTCATCATGCCTGCTTCTTGGAAACTGAATTTTTAGAAAATTAGATAGGTGGGAGCGCAATAGAACTGGAAGAAATTCCAGAACCACAATCTATTACTGAAAGCTTGGTAGAACCAGAAATTTCAGAAGAACCGGACATCCCCGCGCCACTCCGCAAAAGTAGTAGGCAGTCTCATCCACCCGAGAGATTGTTTCCTGATTTAAAATCAGAAAAGCTTATGGAAAAGGCTTCAGAAAAGGGTCACATGCTTACACGTGACTAGTAGTCACGTGTTGGCACGTGACATCTAAAAGCATCAGCAAGGCAAATTCAGCTTCCCGATTACATCAAAGAAAAGGGCTTCAAAAATGGTCACGTGCTCCCACGTGACCTGGGTCACGTGTTGGCACGTGACAATTAAAAGCGGCTTCAAAGGCAAGCCGGATCCCTTATCAAATCAAGAAAAAGGCTTCAGAAGAGGTCACGTGCTCCCACGTGACCAGGGTCACGTGTCGGCACGTGATACTCAAAAGCAGCAGACTTGTTCTCCGTTTAAATCAAGAAAAAGAGTCCAGCCGAGGGTCACGTGCTCACATGTGACCAGGGGTCACGTGGTGGCACCTGACAGCTAAGCAGCGACCAGAAAGCAGAGCGCAGAAAGAAAGAAGAAAGCTCGTTCCAAGGGGGTCACGTGCCCATACGTGACCAAGGGTCACGTGGCCACACGTGACCGGTTTTCAAAGCCTATCTTTTAACAGAATCAAATTCTGAGGAGAGATCACTTAAATCTTTCCAAAGGAAAAAGATTATAAGCAACCGATTAAATTAAAGATTTATAGGTGATTAAATATCATCTATCTATGGGAAAATCTCGAATTTGGAAAGATTTCCCTTTTAAATCTAACCGAAATAACAAGGGAGAATCTCTGGATTTAAAATCCAATAGTGAATAAAATTCACCTAATAATCCAAAGGTCCAAAACGAATGATGGATGCAAATCAAATCTCTCAATGAAAGATTCATCAAAAACTAATTGACTCGGCTGCTTCTCCTATAAATAGGAGCCAAGAGACATACAAAAAGAAGATATATATGCAGAGGGAAGAGAAGAGAGAGAGCCTTGATACTTTAGAGGAATTTGGATCTTCTGCAAAAGAAAACCCTAGGTAAGAAATGTAAGTGCACGGCGGCGCCCCGGCCGTCAATCCGACGCCGGAATGCGGAAACGGTGAATAACTTAAATTTTTGCGGACTTTGCAAACCGGCACCACCGCGCACTAAACTCCGGATCGTAACCATTAACAAGTCTAAGCAACAATAAGAAAGGGAAGAGATGTATACCGACGATCCAAGTCCTCCGGTCTTCATCTCCACTCCGATCTCCTCGCGGGATCTCCGTCCGTCTCCTCCTCGTCGGAAAGGGCACCACGAAGCCGGGTACTTTTACGGGCTCCCACCTCAATACCGAGGCAACTCGCGCATGAAGCCGGCAACTCGACATGCTCAAGATATGCTGTAGGAAGTGTAGTGTAGAGTGGATGTCTCACTTTGGGGTTTGTTGCCATTTGTAGATGATGGAGGAATCAAGAAAAAAAATGGTGCTTGCATTTTTCTTGGCATGAAAAGAGATCAAGAATGGAAAAACTCTCTCAAAGATGAAGCTCTCTCCTTCTCTTTTCTTCTTCTTACTTTTCTAATGAAAACCTTCATCCATCAAGTGAGAATAATAGTGGAGGGAAAAACAATATGAAGCAAGAAGGGAGGTGAGTGTAGGAGATGTAGAAAGGGTGACCACATCAAGAGACAAAGAAACATACACCATGCTTTACCTTTTTCAAACCATACCCTTTCAAATCTCTCAATTCAAAAGCATGGAGCAAAAGAAATGAAAGCTATCATAATCAATCTATATGCAAGAAAACCCCTCCACAAATGTAATTTGCAAAACTGCAAATTACCCCCTCCATCGGAAAAGTCCGGCCGGGAAAGAACAAAGGAAAACCGGCCGGAACGGAATGCAAACTGGCAACTCCAGAAAACTGGTCCCGTAATAAATTACAGGAAAACCCCATACTGTGCATACACACTCGCATTTGTATTCCGACCGGATACAAATGCAAAGAGACAAAATCTACACTGTACTAAACTAGGACCGGCTTAAACCAAAGCCGGCTAGTAATATCCGTTCGATCCTGATCCGTGCAATACCGCACGTATCTGATCGAACCCTGCCATATACCTATACGGCAACTAGTACAAACCGTCCGATCCTGATCCGTGCAATACCGCACGTATCTGATCGGACCCTGCCATATCTCCATACGGCCTCTACAGCGTTTCGCCCGAAAGCTTGAGTAACTGAAAGTGTGGTGGACTCTAAAGACTCGTCAATACTATGGCTGTGGATTTAACCACTAGCACGTCAGAGGTATAAGCCAATACGTGACGGGCCACCAGCTATTGACCAAAAGGGACGTCGATGAGGAAGCTCACCCCGACACCCAACTGAGCCTGTCAGTGACAATATCCGTACAGTCCGGTCCGTTCGTCTATGAGCATCGCATGGCGGGCCTAGGGGGTTGGTAAAAGTCAGACCCCCAAAAGCGGTACAAGTCGTGTCGGAGTGTAGCCCAGAACACCCTGAGATACTACTGGAATACCTACCAGTAAATCTCCTGCCTTGGCCAAGGTCTTTGTGTAATGGCTCTCCTAGACACAGCGCGACCTCACCCCCAATACCGGGAGAGACGAAACCCCCGAAGATCCGCTCACTGCCTCCATGTGGCTCGGGACTGTACCCAACTAAAACCTGTTTGCACGACTCCTTTGAGCCGTGGTAGGGTAGTAATCAAAGTACAGTGGGAACTCACATGAGACAAATGACGATCCCCAGGTCGATGAACTAACCTGTACACATGTCACCTGGGAACTGCTATCTGACGTCAGGTATAAGACCAACTAGCATGTTCCCGGCGAGTCCTGTCCGGTGTACTCATAACCCAATGAGCACCTGTATACATCTTAGGTGATCCAACTGACACCAGTGGCTTGTGAGACCGGCCACCGCCCCTCGTCGGGGTCTCGACTGTATACACTAGTCTACTCTGGAGTATCGATGCCCTGTCTCGAAACTCCTACGACTAGGGACCTTTTAAGGATGTGCTTATAGACTCCAGCTCTCACTTATATGATCGCCCTCATACTGCTGGCAGTCAAGCAAGAATCCTAGGGGCTCTATCAACGTGCAATAGCGACATGTCAGGTCACCTAAAGCAGTACACGATGATAAAGGTAAACCAGATAGCATACTATCATCTCGAGTAAGACTGTCCTACCGGGATAGGTCCTCCCTCAATCATTGCAATCACGTGCCTGTGATCCAATAATTGACTCTGAGGGCACTATCTCCAACAATCTCCCACTTGCACTCAAGGCTAATTATTGCGATGTCGCATACTCACAGCCCGTGTGATACCGAACACCCAACTCCTCTACTAGTCAGTCTCACAAATCCCGTTTGTGAAACTATTGCGGTCGAGGAATAGCCTCAGTGAGTGGATCCGCCTAGAAGTTTCATTCTATGTCTCTCTATATCTCAAGTTCGCGGAGAAAACCATCTCCCGAAATGAGCAATACCTGCCTTAGAATGTCTGGATGTCTGATGGGACGTAGCTCATAAATGAACTCCAAATCCAAACTTCTTAGACTGTATCTTCAACTGAACTTAATCAGTATCCTGCGCCATGCCACCCTCAGTATTGCCTTGGACCATCCGTCCAAAATACTGCCCCTCGTCAGAGGGAAAAACTATAACTCTGACAACCTCCTTGTCGTCCATGTCACCTTGGAAGCCTGGAATGATAATTGTCTCCCGAAAGAGGCTTTCGTTATCATATCCCTAGAACAGCCACTTATGTTCTAAAACTGCTTCCGACTGTTTCTCCAGGATTGGATCAATATCAACTTATTGCATCTAGTGCAAGAACAACATCTGGTGTGGTACTTGACATCTCATGATTGACTCAATTGCCTAAGCAAGTGATCTGCCAATCATGCACATCCCTCTCTACTTTAGTCTAAAAGACACCTTTAGAGAGGGCAACTCCATTACTTGCAGGTACACTACCGTGCCAGGAGTCGTCCATTCTAAATACTCATAGAATGCTGTCAAGGTACCCAGATTAGGAAACCACCCAAATCTAGATCTAAAACCATAGATCTAGTAACCAGTATGTCTGATATAATGTCCAAGTCCTTTGTGGAGAAACCACTGTGTGACGACCAAAGTATAACCGATCGTAGTATAGGAATATCACTTCCTACTACCTTCTAAACAGATCCATCCCCTATTCTGATGACGTCAAACCTATGACTGTCACATCAGAAATAGATGATCTATCTCCGCTACATCTGCTTTAGTCTATAAATAGACATAAGCCTGATGTCCACCAATGCTTCCGCTGCTCCCACTGACTACGACAACCTTCTGCCAGAGTCATATAGACGTGCACTTCTAAAACTAGTTTAGAACGACGCTATATTCATCCTCCTGCCGGGTCTCGCAGCCTGGAACAACAACAATGGCAGTTGTGGGTAAACAAGAACTTCCCTGTCACCGTCCTTGAGGCTACCGAAGTACCTCTCGGGTGCCTGAAGTTACCCACCTTATCTGCGGAGTGGCCAATGGAATGTCAAATCAGATTGAATCTTTAGGTTCCTTATCAAATCTTCAGTAATCGTTTGCGGTTCTGGAATCACTTCCAGTTCTACCATACTCCCACTGCTGTTTTTGAAAAAATCCATTTTTGATAAAACTGTGGCGAGTCTAGAACAATATTGCTATTGTTCATCCAGATGGTAGAAAGTCAACCCGCGTCATAGCCTGGGTCAACCCACAAACAGCCATTACAGAAACGTGCCTTGAGTTGTCCAGTGTCTGGTTTTAAGCATAAGCCGGACAACTCCCCGTACCTTAACAACGTTAAGATATGAACTGTTCTACATCCAATATAGAACCAGAGGCACTGATTTAATTGAACCAGATTCAAATCATGCAGCTATCTCCAGTGCATGTCAACTAAATGGAAGGAGGCCGATCAGCGTTACTCAACTTAGGAGTGCTTCCAATTATGAGTAACCCGAAAAAGAATCAAGTTCTCTTTATCATTACTATCAACTGAATACCATGCACAAGTATCTACATCTTCGATCACTTTGAAGAATCCCGATACTTGCTACACCTGGTTCTCTACTCTATTCAAATACCTATAACTCCTCAAAACTTAGACCCTCTGTTTCTACGAAACACATGTCTAAGAACTAGAGAAGTTAAAAGTAAACAGAATATAGTATGAGGACCAACCCCTCTGTCCTAATGGACACTGGACAACATACAATACTCTGTATAAGTCCGCCGAGTCTAACAACTCTTTCACTGTGTGTCGTAGGTTGAAAACTGTACTTATGGTTAAGAAGAATTACACCGCTGTTTAATGCTCCTTACCTAACCATCCACTGATATAGGTAAATGTCATCGACATAATATCAAAAGGTATATCTCACTCTATGAAAATAGACGTACAGATATATCAATTTGAAATTGGTGCACAACAGCGGATATTCAAAACCAAATATTTGCCGACCGGCAAACAACCCAGATGATCTCCTTAAATATCACCGATTACAACGAATCCCGATATAATGAGGATGATCACCCAATTCCCAATAACTTACTCCCACTCATCATCTGTAAAACCATACAGATGTGAGAATCAAACCTGGTAAATACATACCCTGGAGTAAGTGTCTAATCGGGAAATCAGTTTTCTTTTAACAGTACACAGCTGAACTGAAACATTGAAATGTTTCGATGGGGTATCCTGGTATTCCTAGTAATGCCTCATCCAATATCCAGATTCACAACTATAACCGTATAATTCTTTGCCACCTCTCCAAATCCTTTCATATGTCTTTAGTCATTACCTTCTGCACACTCCTTTAGGCCAAATGGTTTTCTTCCTTCCCTACCGTTCGGCACCAGCCTATGGTTTGGAAGAAGACTATTCAAAAAGCATAAAGGGTGTACTGTCCTAATCCTAGGAACACTCGCATCGCGAGAGAAGGTGAAGATAAAAGACACCTGAATGTACTTTATTCCTATTTCTCCTGAACCAGGATCCATCCCCGAACTGGAACAAGTTCCTTTCGAGTTCGTATATAACCATACGATGGATTATCCAATAAAATGGGATCTTCGTAATGATACGGAGTGTCCTGGAGAAATACAAAGGTGATTTAGGATTGGCGAAGAGATACTTGGTTTGGTCGTGAATATCTGTTGCAATTTACTTTGCCCTCTTACTAATCCCTTACTTTGTCTTAACTTAATACCTTCTGTACACCGTTTAGGCTAATTGGCTTTCTTCCTTCCCTACCGGTCGGCACCAGCCTATGGTTTGGAAGAAGACTATCCAATTTGCGTAATAGGTGTACTACTCCTAAACCAAGGAGTACTCGCAACCTGAGAGAGGGTGAAAAGAAAAGACAACTGAATAGTCCTATCCGTTTTCTCCAGAACCGGAAACCATCCTCGAATTCCTTCGAGTTCGTATCTAACCATACGATGGTTTTGTCCAATGGAAGTGGACGTTCGTAGTAATACGGGGTGTCCTGGAGAAAAGGGTAAAAGTAGGAGTGGCAATGAGGTTCGCAACTCTGACAATCCAAAAGCCAGTGTTAAGTAGGTTCGGTCAACTTGGTCACTGAGTCAAAGTCTTAGGGTCGGGTCAATGGTCGCTGCCAAAGAGAGAGAGAAAAGAAACACTCAGCGTGCACTCTATCCTAGATCAGAATGGTTATCACTTTTTCTAATCTGGAAACCTCCCACTGTACCTCAAATTCTCCTCCAAACCTGAAAGAAGAATTAGTCGGGAACACCCGAGGAGTAAACCAACTCATCAGTGGGAATCGGGATCCAACTCTCATCGCACGATAACGTGACGGAATCCGCTCACGGTATCACACTCCAGAAGGTATGCGCATATCTGGCAAGTTTCAGTTCTTTTGAAACTCCCGATGTGATTTCTGCCCCATGCTCTTATGACCTTGGCGAAGGTCAACAAATCATAAGTCACATGTCAAGTTCTACCCGTCATTATCCAGGTTAATTTGAATCCACCCGTACAAGCCCTTGACGAAGGTCAACAAGGCTATACGACTGTCCCAAACCAACGCATCTATCTATGCAGCAGAAAAGCAACAAGCAGCTACCATACACTATGCCTTGACGAAGGTCAACAAACATAGCATGAATACTACTTGCTACCCGTCTGAAATGACGGAGGGCTACGAATGGTTTCTGGCGAAAACCTTTAACGTAAAGAACTTGATATCGTCGAAGGAACGGATAGCTTTTTTAAAATATAGTGACGAAAACCGTTGCTAAAGAGGTCACTCCCGGTGAAGGGATCTCGGCTCTTTCCCCGTAGAATGGGGTGCAGGATATTCCAACTGAATACCACGGTGCAAAGCAAAAGTAATCGGCTATAGTGAAGTTAATGCCCTGACGCAAACTTCTGTCCAAGGGGTCACTCCCGGTGAAGGGATCTCGGCCCTTGCCTCGTCGACTGAGGAGCAGGATATTCCAAATGAATACCACGATGCAAAACAAAAGTGAACGTCCTTGCAATAACAGCTTTTTGAAAAGTGTTCCAACAACATCAGAATAGGTTTGTTTAACTTGCATTGATCCGAATCAACGCAGTCCCATCAATTGATCACACCACAAAGAACGAAAATATACTGACGTACGTATATGCCATCCGCATTCGCCACTGGGTCCCGTCATCACCCGTTAGGTTAGCTAACTAACGACAGAGCGGGGACTGGACTAGCGCGGATGTAAAACATATACAACATCTACTAATATATATACCAATATATTATATTTCGCTCAAGGCGTGAAAAGAAATGCAACATCACAGAAATGTACAGCATCACAGAACAATACAAATATCTGGGATCCCCGGGTTTCACAGAGCCACTACTGAAACCCGACGTTCCCCTGGTCGTGTGGATAGCCTGCGCAATGAAATCCTAGACCCCTACGGGCGCGGCAAGTCACCCGCCAAAACCTGAAGCGAGGCAGCCCTCTTCAGCGCCGTGAATGGACCACCCAGCACTTCACGGAATCCGGTAACTTGGGCACCCCTCCTGGGTCAACCTGTACCCCCTACGAGTGCGGCGAATAGCCCGCCAATCCCAGAGTGAAGCCCCCTCCGTCCCAATGCCATGAGATGCGGGCTTGTTGCCCTCCAGAACCCGGCTATCCGTGCACCCCACCGCGGGGTAATCCTAGTACAGAATGTAAAATATACATACACCGGGTACATCGACCGCAACCAGGTCGTGCCCCAAAATAATAATACAAACAGGCAGTGACGGCAGTCCACATGTCGGACGCTCGCCCCGCAATATCAAATGTACATAATACAACAATACAGTACTAGCATTGCATCCAGGCTATCCCCACGACCGATCCGCAACATCACAGCAAATACATAGAACATCAACGTGAAAGTCACGTTCGCAAATCCGTCTAACCGAGCTATAGCAGTTAGACCGGATTTACCGATCGAGTGACATTCACGGTCGCAGATATAATGTAAATACTGTGAAAAATGTGTTTAAAATTTTCCGATTGATTAAACATTAACAAGTGGGCCCCTAAACAAAACTGTAGCAACCACAGAAAACCTGGGCCCAATTTTAATATTCCAGAAACCACATTTTCAACTCAGGAACATACTGGAAAAAGTTTGGGAGGTGAACAGTTACAACCGCCGCGGAAGCGCGGCCCAAGCAGGGGTTTGGCCGCGCTTCCGCGGCGAAATAGTGAGATCATGTTGCCGATTTTTTACAGTATGCTTCTATTTCCCTGCACATCACTCTGAGACAACCAGAAAAAATTTTGGACTCAAAAAAAATTCGACAGAAACTGATGTGGTTGAAATACGTGTTTTCGGGATTTTGTTCGATCGGAAACGATAAACACATTACACAAAAGCTAGACGAAGTTAATGGCGAGGCTCTGATACCACTGTAAGTGCACGGCGGCGCCCCGGCCGTCAATCCGACGCCGGAATGCGGAAACGGTGAATAACTTAAATTTTTGCGGACTTTGCAAACCGGCACCACCGCGCACTAAACTCCGGATCGTAACCATTAACAAGTCTAAGCAACAATAAGAAAGGGAAGAGATGTATACCGACGATCCAAGTCCTCCGGTCTTCATCTCCACTCCGATCTCCTCGCGGGATCTCCGTCCGTCTCCTCCTCGTCGGAAAGGGCACCACGAAGCCGGGTACTTTTACGGGCTCCCACCTCAATACCGAGGCAACTCGCGCATGAAGCCGGCAACTCGACATGCTCAAGATATGCTGTAGGAAGTGTAGTGTAGAGTGGATGTCTCACTTTGGGGTTTGTTGCCATTTGTAGATGATGGAGGAATCAAGAAAAAAAATGGTGCTTGCATTTTTCTTGGCATGAAAAGAGATCAAGAATGGAAAAACTCTCTCAAAGATGAAGCTCTCTCCTTCTCTTTTCTTCTTCTTACTTTTCTAATGAAAACCTTCATCCATCAAGTGAGAATAATAGTGGAGGGAAAAACAATATGAAGCAAGAAGGGAGGTGAGTGTAGGAGATGTAGAAAGGGTGACCACATCAAGAGACAAAGAAACATACACCATGCTTTACCTTTTTCAAACCATACCCTTTCAAATCTCTCAATTCAAAAGCATGGAGCAAAAGAAATGAAAGCTATCATAATCAATCTATATGCAAGAAAACCCCTCCACAAATGTAATTTGCAAAACTGCAAATTACCCCCTCCATCGGAAAAGTCCGGCCGGGAAAGAACAAAGGAAAACCGGCCGGAACGGAATGCAAACTGGCAACTCCAGAAAACTGGTCCCGTAATAAATTACAGGAAAACCCCATACTGTGCATACACACTCGCATTTGTATTCCGACCGGATACAAATGCAAAGAGACAAAATCTACACTGTACTAAACTAGGACCGGCTTAAACCAAAGCCGGCTAGTAATATCCGTTCGATCCTGATCCGTGCAATACCGCACGTATCTGATCGAACCCTGCCATATACCTATACGGCAACTAGTACAAACCGTCCGATCCTGATCCGTGCAATACCGCACGTATCTGATCGGACCCTGCCATATCTCCATACGGCCTCTACAGCGTTTCGCCCGAAAGCTTGAGTAACTGAAAGTGTGGTGGACTCTAAAGACTCGTCAATACTATGGCTGTGGATTTAACCACTAGCACGTCAGAGGTATAAGCCAATACGTGACGGGCCACCAGCTATTGACCAAAAGGGACGTCGATGAGGAAGCTCACCCCGACACCCAACTGAGCCTGTCAGTGACAATATCCGTACAGTCCGGTCCGTTCGTCTATGAGCATCGCATGGCGGGCCTAGGGGGTTGGTAAAAGTCAGACCCCCAAAAGCGGTACAAGTCGTGTCGGAGTGTAGCCCAGAACACCCTGAGATACTACTGGAATACCTACCAGTAAATCTCCTGCCTTGGCCAAGGTCTTTGTGTAATGGCTCTCCTAGACACAGCGCGACCTCACCCCCAATACCGGGAGAGACGAAACCCCCGAAGATCCGCTCACTGCCTCCATGTGGCTCGGGACTGTACCCAACTAAAACCTGTTTGCACGACTCCTTTGAGCCGTGGTAGGGTAGTAATCAAAGTACAGTGGGAACTCACATGAGACAAATGACGATCCCCAGGTCGATGAACTAACCTGTACACATGTCACCTGGGAACTGCTATCTGACGTCAGGTATAAGACCAACTAGCATGTTCCCGGCGAGTCCTGTCCGGTGTACTCATAACCCAATGAGCACCTGTATACATCTTAGGTGATCCAACTGACACCAGTGGCTTGTGAGACCGGCCACCGCCCCTCGTCGGGGTCTCGACTGTATACACTAGTCTACTCTGGAGTATCGATGCCCTGTCTCGAAACTCCTACGACTAGGGACCTTTTAAGGATGTGCTTATAGACTCCAGCTCTCACTTATATGATCGCCCTCATACTGCTGGCAGTCAAGCAAGAATCCTAGGGGCTCTATCAACGTGCAATAGCGACATGTCAGGTCACCTAAAGCAGTACACGATGATAAAGGTAAACCAGATAGCATACTATCATCTCGAGTAAGACTGTCCTACCGGGATAGGTCCTCCCTCAATCATTGCAATCACGTGCCTGTGATCCAATAATTGACTCTGAGGGCACTATCTCCAACAAGAAAGGGAAGGTTTCATTGAAAGAAAAGAGAATTTAATTCTTAACAGAGTTTAACTCTGATATAAAACAGAAGGACATATTTCTTCTCTCTTTGATGGAGGATCTGTAAAGTGCACATCTTCCCTTGAAGTTGAGAATTTAATTCTCAATGGGTTGAGATCCTGCCATGCAGATCCAAAGCATAGAGAGGGAATGGAAGTACGAGAATTTAATTCTCATAGAACTATAGGAATTTAATTCCTTTAAAATAAAATTAGGGCTTGACCCTGTGTTATGGGAATTTAATTCCTTCAGAACAAAAAGAATCAGGGTTTAACCCTAGTTAAGAACTTAGTTATTTTAAAAAAACAGGAATTTAATTCCCTTAATCTCATTCCCCAGAATAATTCTTTAACAGAGAGCGGGAGTTTAACTCCTTAAAGCTTTTATTAGGGTTTAACCCTATTCAGTTCTTCACATATATGAGGAATTTAATTCCTACAGAAAATTCAGAGTTCAACTCTATTCCAGAATATAAATCTTCGAAAGGAAGTAGGAATTTAATTCCTCTGAAATTATTGTCAGGGTTCAACCCTACGAGGAATTTAATTCCTGAAAGGGATTAACAGATCTTCTAAAGAACATACATAGAGGCAAGGTCACGTGTCACCACGTGACCCCCAGAAAAGATCTACAGAAAAGCCCCTTTGAGGCAGTGCCTCACGTGACCCACGTGACCCTTGGCAGAGGCTTTAACATACTCTATTTAAAACACCCGTCACGTGATGGCACGTGATGCTCCAAAAGATGCGATATTCTCAACAGAACAAACGAAGGGAGGGCGCCCTCACGTGCTACCATGTGACCCCTCTTGCCTTGGCGTCTAACGCTAAATTGGAACCCCTGAATCCAGTGTTAAAACATTGTTTGGTCTTAGTGTTCAACACTAAGCAAAGAACTTCATTTGCAGTGTTCGACACTGATTACCATAGTGTTCAACACTAATTTGGGATTTCTGTTGCCAGTGTTTAACACTGGTCTGTTTTAGTGTTCAACACTAATCTGAAAGCCTTGTTGCTGGTGTTTAACACCAACTATATTTTAGTGTTAAACACTGACTTATCAATCTCATTCCCAGTGTTCAACACTGATTGGTCTTTAGTGTTTAACACTAGGCATTGGCCCAATTGGCTAAATGGCCAGAGGCAAAGCCTCTCCTTCAATGGACCAACAGGGAGCCAATATTCCAGACCTGATTGGACTTAGCCCAAGATGGCCATAAGTCATCAATTCGTAATTAACTGGGCTAATGGGCTCATAACATAATTAATTGGTCTTGATCCCAAATTGGGCCAAAGACTATTTAATCCACTCCGGTTCCAGGGTACATCTCTTCACTCCTTTGATACTTGGCGTTGTAATCTCTCAACGTCTTCAAAGAGGTGACGGGTCCCGATGACCACACATTGATACGGACTGTGGGGTCCTTAAACCCATGGACTACGACGTCCTTAACCTTGACCGAGATGTCTTAAAACTAACAACGGACTGTGGGGTCCTTAAACCCATGGACTACGACGTCCTTAACCTTGACCGAGATGTCTTAAAACTAACAACGGACTGTGGGGTCCTTAAACCCATGGACTACGACGTCCTTAACCTTGACCGAGATGTCTTAAAACTAACAACGGACTGTGGGGTCCTTAAACCCATGGACTACGACGTCTTTAACCTTGACCGAGATGTCTTAAAACTAACAATGGACCGCAATGTCCTTAAACTACCCATGGACCGCAATGTCCTTAAACTACCCATGGACCGCAATGTCCTTAAACTAGAACAATAGAGCCCACGTCTGCTCTTTTGTCGGATCTAAACGATCCCGTTTAAGTTGATCTTAGCCTTAAATATGGCTAACGTATCCTTAAACCTTTCAAACAGACTGGACTATAGATCCTCCCCAACTAACTCTGGTTCAAGGGTACATCTCTGAACTCCTCTGACATCTATCGTTGTAATCCTTCAACGTCGTCAGAGAGGTGACGGGTCCCGACGGCCATACATTAAACGAACCACTATGTCCCTAAACTGGAACAATGGAGCCCAAATGCTCTTTTGTCGGATCTAAACGATCCCGTTAAGTTGATCTTAGTCTCAAACCAGACTAACGTATCCTTAACAGACGTTTGAGTTGATCTTGGCCTCAAACATGGCTAACGTATCCTCAAACCAAACCTCTAAACCCAAATCTAAGATAATACGGATTTGGACTAGTTCACGCCCTACAGGCGACGACATAACTCGGTCTCCGTAAACAATCCACGGGCAACAAAACATAAAATAAACACACACGACACGAAGTGACCATCTGGAGAAGGAGAAAGTGGTTACCGCGATGCGGTAGCGTAATTAACTGCAGGGGCTTGCGTCTGCAGGGAAGAGCGTCCCCACAATCAAAAACCCCTCAAGCGAGGGGGAATCTGATGAAGTCTGCTACATCGGACGCATCCGTTCAAACCTCCGATGCACGGTGCCATAAATCAACTTGGCATCCTCGGAGAGGTGGATGAATAGCACCAATTAGCATCTGCCCCGAACCCCAGGCACAGACGTCCCCGCGTCTCGGCCGCCGTTCGGAGGGGAACAAAATCTGGCACGCCCGGTAGGACCTTTTCCTCTTTCCACTCCACACTTCGTGTGTCGTGATTCGCGAACCAATCGCGGTTCGCTAATGGTTGCCCTTGGGTTTCAAGATACTAAGAATTGGCGTCTTGCTTATTGCAGAAAGCAAAGGATCGATGGCTTCTACTTCTGCGAAATTCTCCAACTGCTCAGACTGCAATTGCGACCAACGCTTTGCCTCGCCAGGAGGTATAGCCTACGGACCCCAAGCTGCTTCGTTATTCACAATGCCGGTGGACCAGGTGACTCAGGCCACTACCGGATTGTTCTTTGGGACTATGCTCCCACCAACAAGCTTCGCGGCGCCGGTGCTGACAAAGAAAGCTCCCAAGAAGTCGGTCTTTGATCGTCTTACCCCTGCCGCGGCTCCTCTCAACGGGTCGCCCAACATTAGCGCCTCGGTCTTCTCTAGATTGGGCCAGAAATCCTGTGGACCCATCATGGGGCCTACAATCCCAGAGAAGGCTGCTTCTAAGAAAGTGGCCGCTCCTGCTCCCGAAATCGCCAAGGCGGCTTCTCCGGCCAAAAAGTCGGTCTTTACAAGATTGACGGCTTCAGCTCCCGCTCCTGCTACCCAAAGGACATCGGTCTTTGACAAGCTAACACCAGCAGCGACCCCCCACCTACACAGGGGGCAAGACGAAGCCATTCTCACCGCTGAACCAATGCCGTCCGCTCGACACACTCGACGTCGCCATTGGCGCCGAGTAAGGAAGGCTGGGGGCAACTCCCCCTACGGGCTAACTCCATCAGCCCCGATGGCAGAAGTTAATGCTGCTGTTCCAACTGGGAACAGCTTCGAGATGCTAAATAAGGTGCGAAGGAATTCTCCTACTGCAGTGTTAAAGAGGTCTCCTCCTCCACTAAAAAAGGTTGCGGAAATAAAGTCAGAACAGCCCCGATCCCCTCAACGGCTGTCTTCCAGAATCTATAAGGTTTGGCGGCAGGCCCGAGACTCGATGATCGATCCAAACTTCTCCCGCCGGCACAAGAAGTTGAAAATCCAACCGGAAGCCAGTCACCAGGCTAAACCACGAAAGGCTGTCTGGACGCCCACCTCAACGGCCCCCTTAACCTCCACTGCTCATAAAAGGAGGAAGCCAGAGAAGATCCCCCAGCCTGCAACGACAGCTAAAAGCACTGAGCCCAGACGCCCTAAGTTTGGGGGCATGATGGTCCACACCGTGTACATGGCGTCAGGAAAAGAAGACAGCCGTGCGTCTACAGGTCATAGACCGCTTACACGGTCGGTGACCAAAGCTCAGGAGCAACAGCAAAAGCTCCAGGAAATGATGAATGCTATGGCCGCACTTACCGGGCCAAAAGAAAACCCAGAAACGTCCTCAGACGCACGCCAGGAGGAAGAAACCGACGCTGAATTCCTTCGCCGGATACTGGAGAAGAAGGACAAAGAGGCTGCTGAACAAGCAGCCAACATACAGCGTATGGGCCTTCTCTTCCAAGATATGATAGGAATGATGATCCAACAGGACCTACCCGCCGAGGATCCCCCAATCGTTCTTGAAGACGACCGAGGAGAAACGTCAAATCCACCACCGGCCCTCTCAACGGCCAAAGAGGATACAATCTCTAAGGCTGATTTGGTCGACTATATAGCCCAGCAAATCCGGGTTCATCAGGCGACTGAGGTAGCTGGTCAGGTCGTAAAGACGGGCCGGCCGTATCCAAGCTGGTACGACTAAATCAAATACCCGTCGGGCTATACAATACCAAAATTCCACGTGTATAAGGGGACCGGCAATCCCCATCAACATGTTGCCCAGTTTCGGGCCCTTTGCGGTAACACCGGCGGTGATGATAAACTGTTGCTTCGCCAGTTCGTGGGCAGCTTGTCAGAAACAGCGTTCGAATGGTATTCGGAACTCCCGAACGATTCTATCAAGACGTTCGCTGAAATGGAGCTGCTATTCACTCAGCGATTCGCAAGCGCCAGCGAACGCACTCCAATAACAGCACTGATTAATGCCAGGGTAAAACCAGGCGAAACCTGGGTCCAGTATGCTATACGCTGGCGGAATTTGTGGTCGAGATGCGAACAACGCATTGAGGAAGCACCCGCAGTGGGCATGTTCGTGGGAACCCTAGACCCTCACGCAACTATCTCCCAGTTCATGATGTTCTTTAAGCCAACCACATTCCAGGCTTTAATCGACAAGTTGGCTCAGATGGACCAGATGGGTCATAGACCACCTCCCCCGAAGTCGGAACCTCGGAATGACAAGGGTAAAGGAAGGGCAACCTTCGTCGCGAATGCCCAGCAGCAACCTAACGCCCCGAAGCCGGCAGATCAATTGGAAGAGAGACGCCGGTATTATAATGAGAAGATGAAGTGTCCCTACTCGTTCCCACGAGACAAGACGAAACGGTTATTCGAGCTGGCAGTATGCAACAGACTTATAAACCTACCAAATCCAAGGCGACCGCCGCAACCCACTGAGGTGAATAACCCTAACTATTGCCCTTACCATCAAACGGTAAGTCATCCGATTGAAGATTGCTTCGTCTTCAAAGGATGGATCGAAGATCAATGCCTCCAGGGGAAGTTTGTACTGTCCGAAAAGTGGAAGGTGAACCTACCACAACCGCATACTCCTAAGAAAGCAGATACACCGGGGGCAACCTGCTCCTTTATTGAAGAAGCTCCATGGGAGGTCGTGCTATCAACTAAAACCAAAAGAATGCTGAGAGACCTTCATGCGTGCCCTGCGATCGAAAGACCCTCTTGAACCTTAAATTATCGAAGGGATGTTGAAGCCCCGCCCAACTACGAAGACTCGCGATAAGGGCCCAAATACTCACGCCCAACCGTCAAAATCTTCGAAGAAAAAGAAGAAGAAATCCAAGAAGCCCGTGAAGCTTGAAGACGAGCACACGAACTTGCAGAAGCAAATCGATGCACTGGAAGAGCACAATCAAAAGGCGCGAACTCCTGCCACACTGCAAGAGTTCCTCAACCACATCTTTCAAGAGGGAGATGATAGAGAGAGTTCGTCGGATGAATCCGAGGGATATGTGGCGAGTTGTAACGTAACCTCCCACTCGTTTACCGATGATGAAAAAACCCCTGGCACTAAGAAGCTGGGAACAGAGCCTGAACCAGAGCGTGTGTGGCCAACAGATGAAATGATCAATGCCTTTCTAGACGAGATTCGTCTAAAGAGTAAAGCGGATCAGGAGCGTGAGATGGCCGCGTCGGAAGGAGCCAAATGCAGGCGACTGAACGAAAGAGTTGAACTACCCCCGCCAGATCGAAAAGCATCCGAAGTAGACAAGAAGATATTCAAGACGAGGAAAAGGTTTGCCAAAGCCATGTCAATAGGAATGAAGCTACCACCCTTGGAAGGAAACACGCTCGATGGGGTGGAGAGGCACCCTGATTATTGCGCATATCATAGAAAAATTTCACACCCCATGGAGGAGTGCGACGCCTTTAAGATATGGTGGCAAGGATATGTTGCTCATCGGCAACATTTTAAGTGCATGAAACGCAAGATTCGTCGGGAACGAAGAAGTACTGTCGATGGGCACAACAGAACTACTGGCAACTGTTACATGGTTAACGCCGGAGGGTTACAAATTCTCACCTTTGGGAGCGACTCTGATGAAGAAATGGCTCTGGGCCCTCTCTTTAAAGAATCCGTTTTAGGGAAAGAGGAGAGATCGGAGGCCTGCGAGAACATTCAGCTGCGTAATCGCACACTCCCAGAAAAGAATCTCGGGCCCGCGAGTAGAAAAGATAAGGGAAAGGAAAAGGTCACTGAGGATATCACTTTAGATGACCAGGTCATGAAAGAACTGACTACCAAAAACCCTCCCAGGAAGGGTAAAGTGGACTACAATATCCTAGCGCACCTAAGGAAGCTACCTTCTCAGCTTAGCATTCTCGATGCCCTCCTATTATCAAAAGAAGCGCGAGACTCACTAATTAAGGCGTTACAAGAACCTGTGCAGTTCCAAGCCTTCCTCGCCACTGAAAGGATGAAGGATGAACTGGAGGAAGTGCATACGGCCGACATCACTTTTGGTGACGAAGACCTCCTTCTCGGGACGTGCGACCACAACCGTCCCCTATATATCTCTGGATACTGCCATGATATCAAGATAGGCAAGATCCTGGTGGATAATGGATCCTCCATCAATCTCCTTAATGTTCGGGTGTTGAAGGAAATCTGCATGAGTATGCAACACCTCGTTCGTAATAAAATTACTATCTCCAGTTTCGATTCACAATCGTCACGGACTCTCGGATCCATGATACTAACATTACGCTTTGGACTTCTCGTCACAGACATCAAATTCCATGTCATTGACGCCAAGACCTGCTACAACGCCTTACTCGGTCGTCCTTGGCTACACGAGTACAACATCATCCCTTCTACACAACATCAGTGTATGAAGTACTTTAAGGATGGTTTCGAGTATACCGTAACAGGTGAGTTGAACCCATTTTCCGTGAACGAAGTCCGCAAATACGAAGATGCGAAGTACTTTTTGCCAGATTTCGAGGATACAGAAAGGTGTCGCAACCCGAAGAACAAAGCCGCCGCCACCATCCCTGTTTTCGGGAGCGATACCGAAGAAGAGGAAGAGATAGTTTATGCCGGGCCATCTCAACGCAACAACCCGGGGACGTACGCCCCCATATTGGTCTTCGGAAGTGATTCAGAAGATGAGGTTAATACCGTGTTCTCCAATCGGCCGTCAATACAAGCACCCCCTAGCGATGATCATAGTTTGCAAATCACCATGGTACCGCGAGAACACTACAAGGATCTCGACACGCTTCAAGCTCACAATGTGCAGGACCTGCAAACATTTTACGTCCCTCCCAGGCAGAGGGGTGAGAAGGTGATCCTATTCTACCGATCCTCAGAGTCGAAAGTAGAGAAAGAGATCTGGCATCGCGCGGATGCTACACTCGACAGGCTCCAACCCATCCGTCTGCCCAGATACTATACAAATGGATTAAAGAGGCTATTGAAGCGCCAAGGAGTACCCTTAAAACAGACTGTTCGACAGGCTCGGTTCTACAACAGGATTTGGGATGTCCCTGGGACTCAACGCAAATTGCCCAACGGGAAAATGGAAACACTTGGGCTTGGATACGCGAGAACCGGAAAACGGGAACGGGCCCACAGTAGCTACGCTATATATACCTTTGATGAAGAAGAGGACGCCCTGTCAGGAAATGCCAACCCCTCATCAAAACTAGACCCCGCGATTGAAGTGCCGAGTCCGTCGTTTAAAGAACGAATGGATAAGCTTATCAGGAAAGTGGGTCAAAAAGCTCGGGAAGACTACAACCGCGAGATGGCCATCTATGAGAAGGCCAGGACGCAACGTCTATTTCAACAGGCTGCAAGAGACAAAGATGCTCATCCTTGTCAACCCGTTGTACGAAAGGCCCGACGCAGAGGCAGAAATAAATCAAGAAGCGGAAAGAGGAGCCGACAACAACGACGCATGATTAGAGAGTTACGTGATCGGGTATTGCGCGACTCGGATTTGTCCCTCATGAAGAAGATGAGTCAAGCGTACTCCTTCCCCCGAGACAAGACGGAGAAGTTACTCGAGCTCGCTATAAAGCATCAAATGATCACGCTTCCAGAGTCTAAGCACCCTGAGCAAGCTAACAGGGCTTCTCATCTGAGCTATTGCTCTTATCACCAAGCCATAGGACATCCTACCGAAGACTGCTTCACCTTCAAGAACTGGGTCGAGGACCAGTACCAACAGGGCAGATTCGCTTTATCCGACGGCTGGAGGGTAACGCTGCCACAAAAGCACGAACCCAAAGCCGCAAAAGCAGAACCAGATCCACTTCAGTCCTGGAAGCGGACTCGCACCTGTTATACGATTACGATATTAAAAGAAGAGCCCGAGAACATGGATGACTTTCCCTGGTGCTTTGAGAACAGCGATGATGAGGTGGTCTCAGAATTTCCGCCAGCTCCAAAAGAACTGGAAGATGGTATACATACTACTGCAGATAACCTTAAGAAGATTGAGTTGGGATCGGTAGATGATCCGCGACCGACATTTGTCAGCTAACTGCTATCTGAAGAAAGGGTGGCTGCGTTAAAGAACGTGCTTCTACGGCATAAAGACTGCTTCGTGTGGAACTACTCCGAGATGCCAGGATTAGATCTGGAGATTGCTGTGCATAAATTAGCAATATCCCCAGATATCAAGCCAGTCAAGCAGGCGCCAAGAAGGATGCGACTCGAGCTTGAAATGAGCATCAACGCCGAAGTCAAGAAGCTGATCGATTCTGGATTTATCCTGTCACAACCCGAAAGTACGGAACATGACCGGCACTTAGACTACGAACGTCTCAAGGCGTACGTATGCTAAGTAAGCCGAAACCCAGAAATCCAAACCAAGAGAAGTAGTAGAGAATAGGAAGAACCATATCAAATCAACCTGTATGCAACATAATATACAACGCCTAAAGGCGAGGATCACAACAGAAATGGAACTCAACCAGCAAGAAACTCAAGAAATATAACATGCTACTCTATGGTCGAAAGAATAACATTACCGGTCTCTATCTCAAAAAATACAAGTTTGGTTGATGGAACTTCTAGATACAACTGAAATATAATATACAAGGTATAATGATGGGTAAGATACAATAAACCCACCTACTAGCAAGTCACCCGAAAAGAAACCGTGCCGCAAAGCCGTAATGAAATCCGTACGGCAACACCTGCAAGAAACTAGGGCACAACGGGGGTGAGTTGCCAACTCGTGAGTAGAAAAAGATCTACGCACAGAAATCGTACAAATAACGCAACCTAGGTCAATGATCATAATATATCCTCAAATATATGAATAACATGTAGCCTATAACAAGGCTAGGGTAAATATCTAACCCGAGTGTAATCTCATGTGCCCGTGTCAGTGCCTTAGGTAGCAATATATCATGTGAATGAGGTATGAATGCATGAAAACAGAATACATGTAAATGAAGAAACTGTTTTCATAAATTAGTGAGATTTCCTTTGTATTTTTAAAATGAGGTATCATAAATGAAATCAGCATCAACAGTGTCTAGCATCGACACAAAACATAAATCTCAATGTCTCAAAACCTCAGGCTCCGGCCATCCGGACTGGCCTGTATCATCAAATCTCAGTACCTCAATATCTCGAAATCTCAATGTCTCAATCTCAATATCTAGGGCGCCGTCAGTCCAGACCGGCCCCTACCATCCATCTCAAGACCACGACGGTATCCTCCGGATATCCGACGCGTCGGGTAAAATCACCGGTAGGTAGTCTCCCCCTGCCAGGCTCATCGTCATCACCACGAGCTTCTTGCCCCGGGGTACCTTACCGGGTCCACCATGTACCCGAAACGGTTCATCCAACTCCTCGAATCGGGTCTCCAAATCCATCAGCAAACTCATGGTGGACGACTCATACATCATGGGAAAAACCGCGCTTTTTATTTAAAAAGAGAAAGAAGAAGTTTGTATATGTTTTGTGGTTTTCCCCAAATCCAGAAAATCTCATGGAAATCCAAATCCAAAACCTCAATAGCACGTAAAAAGTGAATATATGCATGAGAATCCATGAATGCGGCATAACAATGAATAACAGTATGCATGAGGTAGCAGGTAATAACTACAATGTCTAAACTAACATATAAGGCAAGTACACTAATATCATGTCTAAACTATTAGCTAACAGGCTATGTCAAGCAATAATATTTTCTAAGGTGTACGTGACATGGCAATTACCGAAGAAGATGTGTGTGAGCCGGCAAGTAAGTGTACGTGGTACATACGCATCATCGGTAATGGTGCTGGTGTCCTAACCACAAGATATCAACAGTAGAATATGAAGTATAATATAAGCATGTGATGCGGAGCAAACAACAATAATGAGCGGGAGCGGAATACTAGACGCAACGATAACTAATCTGTTTTAACCTAATATAAGTCCTACAATGGTGCCTTTTGAAATAACACGAATCGTGGGGTTTTGAAAATAGGGGCTACGGTGTTTTTAAGAAAAGTTATGTTTTTTGAAATATCCGTAGGATCCCTTAGGCTGTCTTTAAAAATACGCACGATTCGTAAGCTTTGAAATAGGTAGGAACCGAATCTAATCTAACAACTAACTAAACTAAAGGGCTACACTACAAGCTAGACTACAGGTAAGGAAACCGCCTAACATCTGAGTCGATACATATACATACATGTATATATATTAGTCGGTGATCTCGCCTCAATAATATCATATCCGATACCATATCTATAATCAAACATCCCAAGTCAAGAGTGCGGATCAATCATCAAGATATAACTCGTACGTAAATCCGTCGTACGGCATCCCCAAATCTGGGTACGGGTCAATATCATATTCCTCACACTATTCCTCTGGTATCCTCTTTATCCAAGATCATAGTCTAGGGTACTGACCTATGTCTAGTACAATACTGATATCGCCTAAGTATGCATGCACGTGTGTAAAAACTACGTCAAGGACCCGCTACAACGTCATGTCGTATCTAAGATACGAACCCTGCTATATCACCGATCTCACGGCCTCAAATCAAATCTCATCGACTCAGCTCAATCCCAAGTATCATCCTCAAATCCGTATGTGAACACATAGTCCCATACCCATGTGAACCCATAACTATAAAGATCCCATGAGCACATATCAATAGGAATGTATGCAAGTATGTATGTGTGTATGTGTAGTGCAACACTACCCTAGGGTTCGCAACACTAAGGTAATCCAACACACCAATATCCATCCTAAGCAACGTTATTAATCCCAAATAACATATAATAAATTGTTGGTGTGTATACGCATCCGTATACACCACCACGGACTGCGGGGGTGCTATACGCCATCCACCCGACTTCTCCCCGTAGATATAAATCTACTCACCTGGTCCTCGCTAGCCGGTGCCGATGTCGCCACGCGCTTGCTTGTCGTCTCGAAGTCCGCATGGGGTTACCTACATACCATAACGCACCATATCGCATTAAAACAAAATTCGAATTCGAAACGGCATACGAAAATCAAATCGGCACGCGTATCACGCATAGGTCCAAACCTATCGCCTACGCATGCAAGAATAGTCAAACCAACCCTCGATGTCGATGTACAAACGTCAAACCATCGAGAAAAATCCAATCACACTCATTTGCACATTCACGAACACTAATTTTAATATAAACTAGGTTAAAACTCACAAAAACCCAAATTTCACTTAAAAAGTCATTTTTCCGAAAATCTAGCAAGCACAATTCGCCGTTTTTGTACAAAACATGATGTTTAAATGAATGTAGCGGCCAATATACTTATTAAATATCTTAAATAAGTCACAGAAATAATTTCCGGAATTTAATCTCATTAAATTCCAAAAACCCTAATATTCTAGTTTACAAAAATACCCTTTTTATCAATTTCAAAGCAAAAATGCACAAACAACAATCTAGGTTAGATTTGCATGATCTAAAGCATTAAACCACACTTAATAAAGTTAATGAAGTCATGAAAAACCTAAACACATTTTTAATCCCAAGTATTTAACCAAATTCAAAAATCTAGTAGGCAAATTAGCACATTAACACAATTTTTTTAAACTAACCATTAGCACTAGCTATTAATCTTGTATTAACATGACAAAAAGCCTAAATATAACACACAATCATACACCAATTTTACAAAACCCTAACTTGCATTCAAATTCATAACTTGAATTCCAAAACTTGCAATTAAACTCACATATCCAAATTAACACTTAATTAAATTAGCTTAAGAAATTAGTAACCAATTAAGCAACAAAAATGTTTAGAATTATACCCAAAAACATTTGAAGTTCCACAAGCATCCATGGCCTCCCAAAATGCTCTCTTTTCATAAAGATCCATATTATACGGGCTAAGCTAAAATGGGTAGGAGTCGGATTTGGGTTTTGGGATTTTTTTTGATGGATTTGAGGCAATTTTTGATGAAGTTTGAAGAGAAAAGAGAAGGGAATTGGGGGGGTGGGGGGCTGCTGCTGCTGTAGGATGGGGGGCTGCTGGAATGGGAGTGGGAGAGGAGAGAGAGGGAGGTAGAGAAAGTGGGGGAAGAAGTCAAAGTCAAGGTAAGGTCAAAAGTCCACCTAATTCATCCATTTTCTTTTCTTTTCTTTCATATCTTTTCCTTTGAAAATCAAGTGGGGAAAAATATGGTGGCTACTGAATTCAGCCATGGGGAGGAGTAAGTGGGGGTGTGTGGGTGTGGGTACGTGTGTGGGGTGATGAAAAATGATAAATACAATACCCCAAGCATCCATTTACTCTAAAAAAAGCCTTTTTTCTTCAATAATTTCTAAACTGTTTTGGCAAATGATTTCGTTCCAAAAACCACATGATAAAATTTTATTTAATGTTTTATGATGCACAAAATTTGTTTCAACTCATTCCAATTTGTAATTTTCCCTAATTAAATGTATTAGTGACGGCTTAAAATAATAATAAAATAATATTTTTTTCAGAAAATTTGAAATTTCAACAGCGGCTCAATAAACACCAAATAATAGCAATTACATAGCTAGAATATGTATATTTAATTTTTATAATAAGATATTTGTATTTTGACTTTTTACAGAAAACCCCCTTATTTTACCGATTTTTCGAAATTTCACCGAAACGATTTTCAAAACGTTACAATCTTCCCCCTTAAAGAAATTCGGTCCCCAAATTTAAATTCAAACTCCCCCAAATACTAAAACATCTAAGAAAAACCATCAAGTCATCGGGGCTCCGAAATTGTAACTACATAAAACAAATCGTAGCGCAGCGCATGCGCTTGAAAAATGAGCATATAACTCAAATCGAAACTCCGTCAAGCATCCCGCAATCATCAGAGTCATGGAGAAGACATCAATGCCAAATCCAAATCAAAACCAATATGACATAACTCGAAACTATACATGTAAATATCGAATCTATATATGTAAGTATCTGAAGGAAATGTATGCCAAATATCTTTAAGTCGCTGTGCAACGCGTATAACACTGCACGGTGGCGGACGTCTATCATAAGAAAATAACTATATACATATACCTTTGTTTGAAATGTACGTTCCGCCGTTTTGGAAACAATTTAGAAGGGTCTCCTTGTTTTAAACATTTTGTGTCATATCAGACACGTAGGTAAATACTGAGGCTATAGCTCGCTTTTTGGAAATCCCTTCAATAACTATCAATGCATGCAAAATATATTCAAGTACTGTCCTCTGACTAGTCCTGCTCAGTACGAAAACACATAGCAATATCATAAAAACGTACTGCTCTATACGAAATAAATCCCAAAATATGCACATGAATGCTACGTGCGTCTGGTGCGCACGGAAATCAAAATCCATGAATGTGCCATACATGCGCACAGAAACAACATCTAAGTGCATCGGGTGTACACGAAACATCTGTCGTAGGCAACGTGTGTGCCTGACAGCAAAATCAGGTGCATCTGACATGCACGAAAAATCTCGAATTAGTGCATCTGGTGTGCACCAAATCGCATCTCGTAACAGGCGCCCAACATGCGCTAAAAATCGAAATCTGGTGCATCCATCATGCACAAAATCAACTCAACTGTATGAAACCCATAAAATCATAAACATGAGAAACCAAGGCACGAAAATGATGTCAAGTCCAACAACTGTGCAAAATCGTAAATCCTCAATCATCAAAATCAAATTATGCGAATAAATCACCCAAAACATCGAAATCAAATATGGCGGAATAGTACCGCTCAAGCGCATCCTCTAAGAATCTCGGGCCAACTGTCGCGGTCACTAGTGGGACGTCTCGTTGATGATCATGAACTCTGGCCTGCTGGTGTGCGTAACAATGACCACTCCTGGGTCCAAGTCTTCTCTATGAATTGTCAATATCACGATCAATCGGCTCATCGGCCCTGTCGGATGTACTAACGGGGACGATTCCGTTCTGGCACTTCTCTGGTCATCTCTCGGGCAGTCATCGCGACCACTCGTAAAGCAGCATGTTACTATCGTCGGTCTCTGGCTCTCTGAATGTACGTGACACATCTGATCCTGGATGCAAGTATCATTGCAGCAGTGTCTTGGAAGGAATCCTGCTCAAGGTCTCTTCCAAGTCTCATCTCTGCCAAATGTCCAGGAGTCATCGTCCTTACCATGTCTGCTTCTTGCTTCGTAACGGCTGCATACTCAGCGCGACTCTTTTTGGAAGGTATATCCAATAACAATGCCTCGGTATGCGCATCGCATCTCTGATGTCAGCGGAGGGGAACGTCATCATATCCAGATCGTGTACGAACCTCTTACTCCATTTTTCTCTAATGTCGACCGCTTCGGACTCGTCTGGTCGTGGCTGCATGGACTGAGCATCCAACGGCTATCCTCGTATCTAGAGTCTCCCAAGAATTGCATCTCACCATCTAGCATCCGAATTAAGTCGAGCCATCTGATCGAGTCGTCAAAACCTCATAATCCCCCAAGAGCTCAACATCTTGGGTACGGTATAATAGTATCGAGTACATACCACAGCATCGGTGGTCCAGCTGTAGAAGGGCAAACCCAAGCCTCACTAATGGCGCCGCAGAACTGCCGCAAACCCTAAGGTTCAAAGGCTTTCACACGGTCATTAAGTCGAGTTAGGGTTTTATTCTTCTAGAGGGACCATAGAATTGCCTGCATGTCTTTCCGAATACTTTAAACTTGGAATAATAGGTTACTGACATTCGATCATCTCTGTCGACTCTCAACGTCTCCGCGTGAAGTCGTCTCTAGCTGGAATCAATCTATCTGATGACCTCGCAACGGGGTAGCGAACAATCCACATATCCTAGTCATTCATCCTCGGTGACTAGTGATCTCCTATAATCTCTTAGTACAATCTCGTACTGCAATAGCTCCAACATCTGGGCAAAATCCCGTCGTTCGCAGCAATAACTGGCTCACTCGTCTGCACGCTGAACAGTGCCTCAATCATCATGAATGAGCAATACATCAACGATCATCAGTATCTGGCTGGCCTCTGTCAGTGGCTCAATCCTCTAGTGCTGATCGGCATGTCCAAGTAATCTCATACAGCGATCCATCAAACGCTCGTGGCGCAAAACACAATCAAGACACATCTCTGCAAACGTGTGTCTCCGGAATAATGCTCTGGTCAGTCCTTGTTCGTAACGAGCTCATGTTGAACGCAACTCTAACCGTAGTTCTCCCTGCCCGTAACCGTAGCAGCAAAACCAAACTGGTACCGATGAGGCTAGATCAGGAAGGAATATAATACTGAACAAGGAAATGTACATCCTAAGGCTTCATAAGTGGAGTGGCGTGTCGTAAATATGCCGCGGAACATATCAACGGTACGTCACTCTACTTTAGTCACCTATTCCATCAACCAAGGGTCATCCTATACTCCTAAGGTAAAAACCTAACGCTCTGATACCAACTTTGTCACAACCCGAAAGTACGGAACATGACCGGCACTTAGACTACGAACGTCTCAAGGCGTACGTATGCTAAGTAAGCCGAAACCCAGAAATCCAAACCAAGAGAAGTAGTAGAGAATAGGAAGAACCATATCAAATCAACCTGTATGCAACATAATATACAATGCCTAAAGGGGAGGATCACAACAGAAATGGAACTCAACCAGCAAGAAACTCAAGAAATATAACATGCTACTCTATGGTCGAAAGAATAACATTACCGGTCTCTATCTCAAAAAATACAAGTTTGGTTGATGGAACTTCTAGATACAACTGAAATATAATATACAAGGTATAATGATGGGTAAGATACAATAAACCCATCTACTAGCAAGTCACCCGAAAAGAAACCGTGCCGCAAAGCCGTAATGAAATCCGTACGGCAACACCTGCAAGAAACTGGGGCACAACGGGGGTGAGTTGCCAACTCGTGAGTAGAAAAAGATCTACGCACAGAAATCGTACAAATAACGCAACCTAGGTCAATGATCATAATATATCCTCAAATATATGAATAACATGTAGCCTATAACAAGGCTAGGGTAAATATCTAACCCGAGTGTAATCTCATGTGCCCGTGTCAGTGCCTCAGGTAGCAATATATCATGTGAATGAGGTATGAATGCTTGAAAACAGAATACATGTAAATGAAGAAACTGTTTTCATAAATTAGTGAGATTTCCTTTGTATTTTTAAAATGAGGTATCATAAATGAAATCAGCATCAACAGTGTCTAGCATCGACACAAAACATAAATCTCAATATCTCAAAACCTCAGGCTCCGGCCATCCGGACTGGCCTGTGTCATCAAATCTCAGTACCTCAATATCTCGAAATCTCAATGTCTCAATCTCAATATCTAGGGCGCCGTCAGTCCAGACCGGCCCCTACCATCCATCTCAAGACCACGACGGTATCCTCCGGATATCCGACGCGTCGGGTAAAATCACCGGTAGGTAGTCTCCCCCTGCCAGGCTCATCGTCATCACCACGAGCTTCTTGCCCCGGGGTACCTTACCGGGTCCACCATGTACCCGAAACGGTTCATCCAACTCCTCGAATCGGGTCTCCAAATCCATCAGCAAACTCATGGTGGACGACTCATACATCATGGGAAAAACCGCGCTTTTTATTTAAAAAGAGAAAGAAGAAGTTTGTATATGTTTTGCGGTTTTCCCCAAATCCAGAAAATCTCATGGAAATCCAAATCCAAAACCTCAATAGCACGTAAAGAGTGAATATATGCATGAGAATCCATGAATGCGGCATAACAATGAATAACAGTATGCATGAGGTAGCAGGTAATAACTACAATGTCTAAACTAACATATAAGGCAAGTACACTAATATCATGTCTAAACTATTAGCTAACAGGCCATGTCAAGCAATAATATTTTCTAAGGTGTACGTGACATGGCAATTACCGATGAAGATGTGTGTGAGCCGGCAAGTAAGTGTACGTGGTACATACGCATCATCGGTAAAGGTGCTGGTGTCCTAACCACAAGATATCAACAGTAGAATATGAAGTATAATATAAGCATGTGATGCGGAGCAAACAAAAATAATGAGCGTGAGCAGAATACTAGACGCAACGATAACTAATCTGTTTTAACCTAATATAAGTCCTACAATGGTGCCTTTTGAAATAACACGAATCGTGGGGTTTTGAAAATAGGGGCTACGGTGTTTTTAAGAAAAGATATGTTTTTTGAAATATCCGTAGGATCCCTTAGGCTGTCTTTAAAAATACGCACGATTCGTAAGCTTTGAAATAGGTAGGAACCGAATCTAATCTAACAACTAACTAAACTAAAGGGCTACGCTACAAGCTAGACTACAGGTAAGGAAACCGCCTAACATCTGAGTCAATACATATACATACCTGTATATATATTAGTCGGTGATCCCGCCTCAAAAGTATCATATCCGATACCATATCTATAATCAGACATCCCAAGTCAAGAGTGCGGATCAATCATCAAGATATAGCTCGTACGTAAATCCGTCGTACGGCATCCCCAAATCTGGGTACGGGTCAATATCATATTCCTCACACTATTCCTCTGGTATCCTCTTTATCCAAGATCATAGTCTAGGGTACTGACCTATGTCTAGTACAATACTGATATCGCCTAAGTATGCATGCACGTGTGTAAAAACTACGTCAAGGACCCGCTACAACGTCATGTCGTATCTAAGATACGAACCCTGCTATATCACCGATCTCACGGCCTTAAATCAAATCTCATCGACTCAGCTCAATCCCAAGTATCATCCTCAAATCCGTATGTGAACACATAGTCCCATACCCATATGAACCCATAACTATAAAGAATCCCATGAGCACATATCAATAGGAATGTATGCAAGTATGTATGTGTGTATGTGTAGTGCAACACTACCCTAGGGTTCGCAACACTAAGGTAATCCAACACACCAATATCCATCCTAAGCAACGTTATTAATCCCAAATAACATATAATAAATTGTTGGTGTGTATACGCATCCGTATACACCACCACGGAGTGCGGGGGTGCTATACGCCATCCACCCGACTTCTCCCCGTAGATATAAATCTACTCACCTGGTCCTCGCGAGCCGGTGCCGACGTCGCCACGCGCTTGCTTGTCGTCTCGAAGTCCGCATGGGGTTACCTACATATCATAACGCACCATATCGTATTAAAACTAAATTCGAATTCGAAACGGCATACGAAAATCAAATCGGCACGCGTATCACGCATAGGTCCAAACCTATCGCCTACGCATGCAAGAATAGTCAAACCAACCCTCGATGTCGATGCACAAACGTCAAACCATCGAGAAAAATCCAATCACACTCATTTGCACATTCACGAACACTAATTTTAATATAAACTAGGTTAAAACTCACAAAAACCCCAATTTCACTTAAAAAGTCATTTTTCCGAAAATCTAGCAAGCACAATTCGCCGTTTTTGTACAAAACATGATGTTTAAATGAATGTAGCGGCCAATATACTTATTAAATATCTTAAATAAGTCATAGAAACAATTTCCGGAATTTAATCTCATTAAATTCCAAAAACCCTAATATTCTAGTTTACAAAAATACCCTTTTTAACAATTTCAAAGCAAAAATGCACAAACAACAATCTAGGTTAGATTTGCATGATCTAAAACATTAAACCACACTTAATAAAGTTAATGAAGTCATGAAAAACCTAAACACATTTTTAATCCCAAGTATTTAACCAAATTCAAAAATCTAGTAGGCAAATTAGCACATTAACACAATTTTTTTAAACTAACCATTAGCACTAGCTACTAATCTTGTATTTGTGAGTCTACGCTAGCGCCCCGGCCGTCTACAGACGCCAAATGCGGAACAAAAACTTTTAAACTGGCGCTATCGTATACTTTAACCCGGATCTGCCATTATTGCTAAACTAACAAACTGTAAAGAGTGTAGAAAGGTTATACCGAACGATCCGAGTCCTTCGTTCTTGAACCATCATCCCACGCTCCATTGCGGCTGCTCCGATCTCGTCGATCTCCGATATCCTCGTCGAGGTGGCACCACATGATCGGTTCTTTAAACGGGCTCCCGCCTCTGACTTGAGGCAACTCGATCGTCAAGTTTGCTAAAAGAGACGACCAAGAATGATGTAGAGAATGAGTAGATGACTTTGTCTCACTTCGTCCAAATCTGTGGACGATCGGTTAATGAAGTTGCCGAGGGAATTGGGTGATGGAATGAAATGAACTGTGAATTCCATAAACCCCAAATATCTATCATAATCTTTTTCCAATGAATCAAGTAACCAAATGAGAGAGGGGAGGGGCCTTTCTTATAAAGAGAAGGAGGAGTGTGAGTGTAGGAGCAAAAGAGTAACCTTAAGCACAAAATATCATATGTGAACACATAATAATATCTTAAGGAAAACAAGAAAGGTTTGAAATCAAAGCATGAGTCATTATTGCATTAATGACACCATTAATGCACTAATGACTCACAAGCCTCATCATCACTTCTAGAAGCTTCTAGAATGATGACTCACCCTAATAGAAGAAAAGATAAACCCGTCTTTAACCGAATGTTGAAAGACGGCTGATAGAAAACTGGAAACTGGCAACTTCCAAAAGTGATCCTGAAACGACTTTCAGGATAACCCGAAACTGTATAAATATACCCGCATTTGTATTACGACCGAATACAAATGCAACTGAGACAAAGATATTATACCTACTCAATATAATACTCGGATCCGGCTTAAACCAAAGCCGACCAGTATCATCAGCCCGAAAACTGACACGTGCGTAAACGCACGTGCATTTTCCGAACCCTGCCATAAAACCATACGGCCTCTACAACGTTTCGCCCGAACTTGGGAAACTGTCTGTGGGGGACTCTAATGACTCGTCAGCACCATGGCAGTGGGTTTAACCACAAACCGTCAGCGGCACTAGCTATGCGTAACGGCTGCCCATGGACTGACCTCAAGGGAGGCTGATGAGCGAACTCAAGGGAGGCCGATGAGTGAACTCATCCAGAAACCCTACTGAGCCTAACAGTGACAATGTATATACAGTCTGGTCCGTTCGTCAATGAGTATCGCATATCCGCCTAGGGGGCTAGTAACGTCAGACCCCCAAAAGCAGTATAAGTCGTGTCGGAGTATAGCCCAATAACACCCTGAGATACTACTGGAGTACCTACCAGTAAATCTCCTGCCATGGACATGGACTTTGTGTAATGGCTCTCCTAGACACAGCACGACCTCGCCCCCAATACCGGGAGAGACGAATCCCCTGCCGATCCGCTCACGTGCCTCCATATGGCTCGGGACTGTACCCAAAAACTACCTGTTTGCACGACTCCTTTGAGCCGTGGTAGGGTAGAAATCAAAGCACAGTGGGAACTCACACGAGACAAATGACGACCTCAGGTCGATGAACTAACCTGTACACATGTCACCAGGGAACTGCTATCTGACGATAGATATAATACTAACTAGCAGATTCCCGGCGAGTCCTGTCCGGTGTACTCATAACCCAATGAGCACATGTATACATCTTAGGTGATCCAACTGACACCAGTGGCTTGTGAGACCGGCCACCGCCCCTCGTCGGGGTCTCGACTGTACACACTAGTCTACTCCGGAGTATCGATGCCCTGTCTCGAAACTCCCACGACTAGGGACCACAATTAAGGATATGCATATAAACTACCCAACTCTCACGTATATGATCGCCATCATACTGTTGGTAGTAAAGCAAGATCCTAAGGGCTCTATCAAAGTGTAACATGCAATCAGTCACCTGAACATGTACACGACTGATAAAGGCAAACCAGATAGCATACTATCATCTCGAGTAAGACTGTCCTAGCGGGATAGGTCCTCCGCAATCATTGCAATCACGTATCTGCGATCCAATAATTGACTATGAGGGCACTATCTCCAACAATCTCCCACTTGCACTCAAGGCTAATATTGCGATGTCGACTACTCACAGCCCGTGTGAAACCGAACATCCAACTCCTCTACTAATCAGTTTCACAAAGCCCGTTTGTAAAACTATTGTGTTCGAGAAATAGCCTCAGTGAGTGGATCCGTCTAGAAGTATCTTTCTATATCTTTCTTAATCTCAAGTTCGCGGAGAAAACCATCTCCCGAATTGAGTAATACCTGTCTTAGAACATGTCTGGATATCTGATGGGACCTTAGTTCATAAATGAACTCCATATCCAAACTTCTTAGACTGAATCGATCACTGAACCTAATCAGTATCGGGCACCTTGCTTCCCACAGTATCCTCTTGGACCACCTGTCCATAATACTGTCCCTCTTCGTCAAAGGGAAAAACTAAAACTCTGACAGTCACTCTGTCATCCACGTCACCTTTGAAGCCTGGAATGATTATCGTCTCCCGAAGGAGGCTGCCGTCATCAAATCCGTAGAACATGCACTTATGTTCTAAAACTGCTTCCTTATGTTTCTCCAGGATTGGATTAATACAAACTTATTGCATCTAGTGCAAAAACAACATTTGGTGTGGTACTTGACATCTCATGATTGACTCAATTGCCTAAGCAAGTGATCTGCCAATCATGCACATCCCTCTCCCCTTTAGTCTGTAAGACACCTTTAGAGAGGGTGACTCCATCACCTGCAGGTACACCACCATGCTAGGAGTCAACTATTCCAAAAACCATTAGAATATCTGTCAAAGTACCCACATTGGGAAACTACCCAAATCCAGATCTAAAACCATAGATCTAGAAACCAAAATGTCAAATATTATATCCATATCCTGTCTGGAGAAACAACTGTGTGACGACCACAGTACAACCGATCGTAGTATAGGAATTTTACTTCCTACTCTGTGTATGTCATCCAGATACCATGACATCACACCCTACTACCCTCTTAACTGATCCATCCCCTTTTTCTGATTGAAGTCAAACCCATGACTGTCATATCAAAATTCGATGATCTATCTCCACTATAACTGCTCTAGTCTATAAATAGACATAAGCTACTTGCCCACTATGCTTCCGCTGCTCCCACTGACTACGACAACCCTCCTACCGGGTCTCATATCCTGGAACAACAGTAGTGTCAAGTCTGGGTAGATAAGAACCTCCCTGTCACCGTCCTTGAGCCTACCGAAGTACCTCTCGGGTGTCTGAGGTTACCTACCATACCTGCGGAGTGGCTATTGGAATGTCAAACCTGATTGAATGTATATGTCCTATTAAATTTTTCCGTAATCGTTCGCGGTTCTGGAATCACTTCCAGTTCTACCATACTCCCACTACTGTTTTCTGAAAAAGATCCATTTTACTAAAACTGTGGCAAGTCAAGAACAATATCACTATTGATCTTCTAAATGGTAGAATATCAACCCTCGTCATAGCCAGGGTCAACCCACAAACAGCCATTACAGAAACGTGCCCTGAGTTATCCAGTGTCTGGTTTTAATCATAAGCTGGACAACTCCGCGTACCTTAATATCTTTTAAGGTACGAACTATTCTATATCCAATATAGAAACTTTGGCACTTATTTATTTGGAACCATATTCAATCCATGCATCTGTCTCCAGTGCATATCAACTTAATGGAAAGAGGCTAATCAGCATTACTCAACTTAGGAATCCATCCAATTATGAGTAACCTGAAAGAGAAACACGTTTCTCAAAACCATCACTATCATCTGAATACCAATCACAAGAATCTACATCTTCGATCTCTTTGAAGAATCCCGATACTTGTGATACCTGGTTCTCTACTTTATTCTTATACCCACAACTTCTCAAAACTTAGACCTTGTATTTCTACGAAACACTCGTCTAAATACTAGAGAAGTTATAAGTAAACAGAACACAGTACGAGGACCTACCCCTTTGTCCAGAAGGACACTTGGACAACATACAATACTCTGTATAAGTCCGCTGAGTTAAACAACTCAAAACCTGTGCGTTGTAGGTTGAAAACTGTACCCTGGCGATTTCCTCAAATATCACCAATTACAACGAATTCCGATATAATGAGGATAATCACCTAATTCCCAATATCTTACTCCCACTCATCATCTGTAAAACCATACAGATATGAGAATGAAACCTGGTAAATACATACCCTTGGAGTAAGTGTCTAATCGGGAAAACAGTTTTTCTTTTAACAATGCACTGAAGCATGAAAATGTTTCGTAGGGGTATCCTGGTATTCATAGCAATGCCTCTTCCATAATCCAATTCATAACTTCAACCGTATATTTTATTGCCATCTCTCCAAATCCCTTTATTTGTCTTTAGTCGTTACCTTCTGTACACCATCGTTAGGCTAAATGGTTTTCTTCCTTCCCTACCGTTCGGCACCAGCCTATGGTTTGGAAGAAGACTAT